>CM060423.1:167543100-168830600 GCA_030545235.1 Helianthus tuberosus | reverse complement strand
AGAATATTGGGCTTATGTCGCTGTTGGGCTGAGGAAATGGACTGCGCATTTGAAGATTATATGAAGTCTCCGGGTAACCCGGAAGTCGTTATGTGGATCTGGGTTTGTATAAAAGATCCAGTCCTGGCTTATTGTGCACGAGACAATTATTCTCATCTCTATTATTGTTTCTAGACTCTTCTTTCTAGGATCCAGTTTCTCTGGTTTTACACTTTTCCAGTCAACGTTGATGATCTCTTGTTGAGATCTTGTATCATATTGTTAATTAGATCTAGTGTGAGTGTATTCGGATCATCGTGTTGATGATCTGCTTGTGAGGAGGTTAGGTTGTTCTTTGTTTTCTGTAGTTGACAGTTTCTTTATACGAATTTTAGGTTTGATTCCATGTAATATTTGACATGGTATCGGAGCTTCTGTGAGCTCTTGGGTTTGATATTGTTCCGCTGTGGATCTGATTGAAATCGCTTCGGTTTGAAGATCCGTCTCTGTTCAGATCTAACTGGATCTGACTTGAATCTTTTCAGTTTGAAGATCCGTCTATTTTATTTCTGGCCTGTCAGCTAATCCAATATAAAGGCATTGCCTTTCATTTAATTTCATTCATAACCATCTTTCCATTCCCTTACAGATGTACAAACACCTTTTGTCTTGCAATTGCTTGGAACCCTTCATTTGAATTTAATAATTGTGATTTCATCCACATATATGCAGGCATACTTGCAAAAATTCTTAAACAAGTTTCAACATCTTAAAATCCAACTGGAAGAGATAAAAGTTCTTACAATTGCTTGGAACCCTTGATTTGAGTTTAATAATCAGTATTGATCCACAAATATGGAGGCACACATGCAGAAAGTCTTGGAGAAGTTTCAACATCTTAAAATCCAACTGAAAGAGATAACAACAGCCACCAACAACTTCAACGATAAACCTATTGGATTTGGTGGTTTTGGTAAAGTTTATAAAGGAGAAGTGTCTCACTCCAAGGGGCGAAGCATGGCTGCTATTAAGCGTTTGGATCGGAGGCATGGACAAGGAACAACTGAGTTCTTGAAAGAGATAACCATGCTTTCTGATTATAAGCATGAAAATGTTATCTCACTTGTGGGATTCTGTTGTGAAGGGGGTGAGATGATCCTGGTGTACGAGCTTGCATCTTGTGGAAGCCTTGACCGCTATTTAAACTCCCCTCATCTCACTTGGAGGCAACGTTTAAAGATATGCCTTGATGCTGCGAAGGGACTAAGGTACCTTCATGATCCGAGGGAGACGCACCGAAGGCTTATCCATTGTGATGTAAAAAGTGGTAACATCCTTCTCGATGACCAATGGAATGCTAAAGTTGCTGATCTCGGGCTATCAATAATAGGGTCAGCTAATGAGCAGCACTCACTTATTGTCACTGCCGCAGTAGGTACCGTGGGGTATGTTGATCCAGTATACTGGATGACGCACACCCTATCGAAAGAGTCAGACGTATACTCTTTCGGAGTGGTCTTATTCGAAGTTTTATGCGGGAGGTTATGTTATACAGTTGACGACAAGGGTCATGTGGTTAAGGAGATTCTCACATGGATTGAGAGCTATCAACAAAACATGTTAAGTGATATCATTTTTGAAAATCCAAACATTGAACCAATGCATCAAACTGTTTTAAAAAGATTCTCAGGCATTGCATATCAATGCTTGAAGGAATCTCGTGAAGATCGGCCAGAGATGTCTGAAATTGTCACAGAACTTGAGATTGCCCTTAATATTCACGAATTATTCCAAAATGAAGAGTTTATAGGTAAATGGAACGATCAACTTCATGAGTACCAACAGATGATTAAGACTGCAAAACCTCCTCTGATTTACAAATCCGAAGATGAATTGACTAGCCTTATGTTCAAAGGGGTCCTGCTTAATGGCGGCAAAACGGTAACTAATTAGCTGCTATGTTAATATATAGTATATTAATAAGCCCCATGCCATCGTTAGTTATATACACCTGAGTCCTTGAACTAGTTGTATATGTTCAAATAAATAGTAATATTTGATCAACCAAAATTGAAAAAAAGATATTATAATCTTAACATTCACGAACTAACTTGAACTTGTTTAATGGGAGTACAGTGGTTTTCATTGAATAAGAAGGGAGAACACTGTGAGATGATATCTATTGGAGAATATTTGGGTTCAGATGTCCCAAGTTATCGATTCTCGTCTAAATATAATTCAAGGTGAGTTTACCTGTTTATAGCTTTTGAGAGTATTTGACAAGTACTTGCCACCTACAATGTATCATCATTTGCTCCTAATATTCACGCAGATTTGCTGTGGGCACTTGCTCGATGTATAGAGATGAGATATGGAAAGCAGATGTAAAAACTCAGTTGTCACCAGGAATCACATACACGGTGAACCTTGTGTTCAAGTTTCAGTACACAGAAGATAAAGGAAGATGTGAGCCTATATACCTCAAATACAGATTAAAAGGGGAGAGAGATAGTTCAATTTCATACCTTGCATATATCAAATACAGATTAAAAGGGAAGAGAGAGAGTTCAATTTCATACCTTGCATATGAGAGAGAAGATGGATGGTGGGCATGTGAATTGTATCAGTTTACTACTGACCACAGAACAGTTGATCTTCAGATTTTGTTTGAGGGCTTCTTCCATGGATGTTATTCTTACTCCATATTAGTAGAAGGCATAGAATTCCAGCCCTTGGAGAACGTAGGTTTACAAATTAAAATTTGATTATTCTTGTACATCATTAATTAATTAATATCTTTTAATTTTCTGTTATTGTCCAGCCACTATAACATTAGTTATTTTCAATGTATGAATGAAAACCCATATTAGTGACCAGTTCAAAGTCTAATAGGATTATGTTGTTCCACAGGTAGAACATATAGATGAGAAGCAACTCATATCAGATTCAGATTCAGATGCAAATTGGGAAGAAAAACTGCCAGTTGATTATGAAGACATAATGAAAAGGTCAAAAAATAGCCTGCAATGGACAACCAAGGAGGAAGCCTACTCAATTATTCGCAAAGGCTTCTTAATAAGTGACGACGAGAAGAAGAGAGGCATTGTAAGTCCTTCATGCTTTTGTCATATGTAGTTGTTGTGGAGCCTATGAACATGGTTCCACCAGAGGGGAGAATTATATATTGAATTGCTAAACATATCTATACACTCGTTGCTTGATAGTGGTTTTCTCTTGACAAAAATGGGAAGAAATGTCATATGCTATCATGTCATATGCTATCAGTGGCTCTCATATGGCGTTGGAAAAAAAAAGTGTTATTACCTGAATCAAGGTTCTTTAATAATCCTTGTCAGATTTCTTATATAAATTACTATTTTTTGCAAATCTTTTACATGTAAGATGATTTTCTAACATCTCTCAGATTTGGAGAAGCGATTCAGTTGGGGGATGATTTCTTTATTAATATCGAAACAGAAGTCCAGTCCAAACTAGTATCATCTGAAACAACATATGCATGTTACCTTGTCTACAAATTACCAGATGACCAATCTGGTTTGGAGGCGCCTGTGAAAGTGAAAGACGAACGATGCGATTCAGTAGATAAAATTTGTTATATCTATTTAACAAGTCCTCAAACCCCAGTTATCAGACCAAAGGTTGGTCAAAACACCCACAACCCACTCAATAGACCCAAAATAAAAGGCCTTCCACAACAAAGAAATGATGGATGGATTGAAGTGAAAATTTGGGAATTGCGAGCTGCTACTACAATCAACATGGAACTTTCGTTGGCACATTTTGACATGAAGAATAGTGGGATTATTATTGAAGGCATTGAGTTTAGACCCATATAAATTTTCCTTTTATATTAATGGACAAAGGTTGGTTGTAAACACAATTTGTTTTCTTTTTTCTATTTGAGTGGAAGTACATTTCGATTTCTATTTCCATGAAATAAGTCTTTGACGATGCTAACAAAAAAAAGTATACTGATCACAAAATTATTATTACACTAATGCAGTTTTATTAATGAAACAACGGAGAGGGTTGTCAATAGAAGAGTATAATGCCCTTTTAGAGTTGTATTGTGATTTCTTTTAACTAAATTTATTATAACTATCTGAATACAGGTTAGCATATGTTTTCTTTGTTTAAACTCATGTTTTTCTTGAAAAAACCTCAGATTTATTAGAAATATTTCGATAAGTCAACGTTGCCGGCCGGGTCTTGACCCGTAAGAGTTACACCTTGGGCAACGAACTAAAATCCACTTAACCAGTTTAACTGGTAATTACGAACGATACGTGGGTATTAACTGAGAGACGGATACATGGACCGGGTGACACTGGTATTCTCACCCATTGCCACTTGTCGCGCACCAAACCTTTAGCCAATCACAACACATGCATTATGCATGGTGTGACACTTGGCTAACATGCAAAAGTGTCCATACCTTTTATATTTTGGGTCTTGCATTGTTTGTTGGATGAACAAAAGAAGGGAGAACACAAAATGCTCTCAACAACACCCACATACACAACCGGCCACCAAGCCACCGCCACGGGCCGCCGTCACCGCCCCCGCCTCCGCCATCTCATCGCTGACCGCCACCGCCGGCTACGGCCGCAGCCTGCTGCCGCCGGCCACTGCCGCCGCTGATTGTCGCGGCTGCCGTCGTTGTTTGCCGCGGTTGGCCGCCGCTTGGCACTGCCTCCTCCGTCGCGTGTCTCAACCGGTTAGTCATTAACCGAGGTATAATTTTTCTCATCGGTAGTTAAATATTTTTACTGTGCTCGTATTTGCATGTAACCGGATCCTGTCGGGTTTCGTTTTGATGATCATTAGTTTATATTTCCGCTGTGTTTTATTAATTAACTCGCTTAATTAATTAACTATTATTTATTGAATCATGTTTTTGATAAATAAAATTTTAACCGATCACCTCGGAAATTAGTATATTTATGAACTCTAATTACTTGTATTAATATGACTAATTAGTATATTTATGAACTCTAATTTAGTTGTGTTTTCGGATGAATTGTAATATATTAGACTTGTTTGTTCAATCATGTTAATTTATGTTTGTTTATGTTTATTCAAATATGTTCAGTTTTTTTTATGTTCGTTAATGTTCGTGAACTGTTCGTTTAGGCTTTAAACGAACGAATATGAACGAACACGAACATGCCCGATTTCTTAATGAACGAACACGAACAAAAAAATATGTTCGATTATATGTTCGTGTTCATGTTCGGTTAAAGTTTAAATGAACGGACACGAACATGCCTATGTTCGTGTTCGTTCGATTCGTTTATAGGCCTATATAGAACCAAGACTCGAGCATATACAAGAACATAGTGACATGATAAAAGATGAAAGAATGTAGAGCTGATCATGGTATATTTTCGTATAATATGATGAAAGAACGACGGTTAGCATACAACAAGAAGTTAAAACCGGTTTAGAACATGAAATCGAGTTAAAAGAAAACGCTGAACAAAAGCTAAACCTAAATATCATTAAACAACATCACTGCTCTCAAACAGAACCAAAAGGAGCTTTTGCAACATGTTTGAGATGTCAAGAGCCAAGGCTGAGCGGGTATTCGTGGAATCGCTACTACTATATAGTATCACTTGATAAGGATGCATCTAATGGGAGATCCTTCAGCTCCAAGTAACCTCAATGGTAAGCAATGGACACTGTATATTCCCGCTTCTACATCGTCAAGTTTCAAACCTTCAACAAGTATGATATCCTGACACCACACAAACGATATTGATCAGAACAAGAACGGTTATCTTTAAGTATATTCCCGCTTCTACATCAGATTTGTAGCAAATTCTTTAAGTATGAGACATTTGACAAGCAATCAAACACCCTCCGTAAGTACATTGTTAATTGATATTGCTTGATGACTTACCCTGCTCTCAAAGAAGACACGATGAGTAGCTACAGAATCAACAAATGCAGCAGCTGATAAGTAATCAATACCTACAACATCACAACAAACGACTCTGAATAAACTGAAACCAAAGCACAAAACAATATTGGTGAAGAATATTATTTTCTGTGTATTGAATAACAACTTAAACATAAATGATAAATCAAATAATCATATAACTATAAGAGTAAACTGCCAAAATGGTCCCTGAGGTTTGGTCACTTTTGCCATTTTAGTCCAAAACTCAAACCTTTTGAATCTGGGTCCCTGTGGTTTCAATTTTGTTGCCATTTTCATCCAAAAACAAAATCTGGTCAGATTTTTCAGTTAACATCCAGTTTTTTTGTCTTTCTCCTCCCTTTTAATGAAGGGCAAAATGGTCAGGTTTTTTTAATTTGTTATAATAGAACGTTAAAAGACCATTTTGCCCTTTATTAAAAGGGAGAAAAAAAAGACATAAAAGCTGGATGTTAACTGAAAGATCTGACCAGATTTTAATTTTGGATGAAAATGGCAACAAAATTGAAACCACAGGACCCAGATTCAAAAGGTTTGAGTTTTGGACTAATGTGGCAAAAGTGACCAAACCTCAGGGACCATTTTGGCAGTTTACTCTAACTATAATAAATAACAAACTTGGTTAACAGACCCATAATACATAACCAAGTGAGACAGAAAGAGAGACAGAGAGAGAGAGATTTACCAACAAGTTTAATGTCGGAGTTGTCCTTAAGCCATTGGGCTCCATCCCTCAAGAATCCAACATAGCTTGTATCAAATTGCTTTTGCCACATCAGCCGCCTGAAACATGATGACTCGTAAATCTCAGCAAAAGAGAGAGAGATTTAAGTAAACTGGAAGTACTCTCCTATTTAGTTAACATTTTTATATACAAAACAAGGAGGAGATTACCTATCAGTATTTAATGTTCTGAAAAGCACACGCTGTACGCCCTTCGGAATGTTTAAGGACTTCATAACTTCAGCTGAAACAAGTCAATTTGCATATCAATTAGTAAATTAGTTGCTTGAAGAAGACTCACTCATCCACACACGGAAGATAATCACGTGCAGTGGGAGAAAGAAAGAGAGGCAGTCAGAAACCGTCTTATATATCACATGTGAAGTGAAATGTATAAGTGTCTATGCGATTCACGCACTTTTTTACTTAAAACTGGGTACGTATTGAACATGTAAATACATTTTGTTGACCAACGCCAACAACTTTAGATTACAGGGTAACGCACTATAGTTGAACAAGTACCCGTTATGTTACTGTCCCTTGGAACATCAACTAGTAACGCTGGGCCTGTGAAGTAAAAAAAAAAAAAAGATAAGGATGAATTATGAGTATGTTGGGTTTTCAAGCTTCAAACACACAAAAACCAAACTAAAGAACAGAATAAGTTTACTGCTTAAAGAGACACAATTTCATTGCAACATCACGAAAAACTGAATAGACTCAACATAAATAAACATGCTCCCACTATCTAAAGAGTCACTCTTTTATTTGACCCAATAAACAAAAACTGGCCCATGATCTAATTAAACACATAAAACATGTGACTAAAAAACTTTCTGTTGACCCGACTTTGACCCGTACCCATCAAGATTAACGTACAGAGTATATGACAAGAAAAATATAGAGGAGTAGAACATACTAGAAACTCAGTTTGTGTCAATGGTTAAAAAGCGTTCAGAACTATGTTTCAACCAAGTTTATAACTAGGGGTGTAAACAAGCCCAGAGCCTCGAGAGCTATTCATGATCGGCTCGGTTATAAGCTCGGACGAACCGAGCCTTAATGAGCCCGAACTCGAGCCTGAAATACAATGCTCATTTAGGCTCACGAACCAAAACGAGCCCAAACAAATTTTGAGTTTTCTTATATATAATATAATAATAATAATGATAAGATTGCGAGCCGAGCTTTGGCTCGTTTATGCGATATTGTAGCAAGCTCAAGCCGAGCTTTTAGCTCGTTTGAGGTTTTTCTCAAAATAGTTCGAGTCGAGCTCGAGCTCAAATAAGTAGGCTCGAACCAAAATTACAGTTTTATCTTGCATCATTCAGAATCAAACATTCACATCAATGAGTTATGCTATTTTAATGCAAGACAACGAGCAGAACGAACTTGAAGCTCAATTGTTCAACAAGGGAAGGAGATGCACTTTTGACATGAAATGAAGTCTTCTTCATATCTAATAAAGGGAAAAAACCCGGGCAATGGAGTAATTTAGAATTCTTGGTGTAAAGTAATAGAACATTTGCCGTTCAAAAAAAAAAAATCTAATAAAGGGAAATTCATGTGACATTTTGACTAATTACATTATCAAAATATCAATTGACCATTTCATTTTTTAATATTTATCAATTTGACCATTACAAAATCTCTTAATTAAAGGAAACCCTTTAATTCTCGACACGCAGACCATTTTTACGCACAACTGAAACTTCATTTTTCATCAACTAAACATTGGCAAAAAGCCTATTGCTTTTGTGCCGGAGACCCATAACACATTGACACGTGTCATAAGTGACGCCAAACTTGCCATATATGCACCATCTGTGTCATCTTAATATGCTAGACTTTTTAATGGGATGTAATAATACATAACAGTCAAATTGACAAAACTTAAAAAGAAAAGTTCAATGGTTATATGGAGGATAAAAAGTTTATTCAAACCGGGATTGTTGTCATTTTCCCTTAAGAAACCTATGCATATATAAAAAGGTCAAAAAAAGAAAATGAAAGATTCAAGCTTTTAAAAATTTTTGTGCATATATGCAGAATGCAGAAGTTTGAAAATTCAAACGATCAATGTATTTTCATAAAACTACTAAAATAGTCAAAAGTTGACCAAAAATTCAAAAAATAGACATGGAAATTTAGATGCCCAAAAGTGCAGGCTAAGCCTTAGCCGGCATCCAAAAGCACCGGCTTCGCCCGCGCATATCACCAAAAGTGCGGGCCTAGCTAGCAATTATCACCAAAAGTGCGGGCCTAGCCGGCGCTTTCCTAGCCGTCTTAGCTTAAAGTATAGGCTAGTCAGCAGATGTGGCGGGTTCTCATAAAAGGATATGAGGGACGACTATTTTGGTGAAGGCTACATTTACACGAGGGATGAGCAAATGGTACCCAGTACTAAACCGTACCGTACCAGGCCATTTTCGGTACCCACTTTTTCCCATTTTCAGAATCGGTACTTCCGGTACGGTATACCAGTATTTTTGCTTGATATACAAAGCTGCTGCACCGTACTATACCAAGCCGAGCACTTTCGGTACCGGTATCATTTTTAGTGATTTTCGGGATCGGTAATTTCGGTGGCCGTATAGTACGTAGCTCATCTCTAGTTTCCACATCAATTCTTAAAATTTTAAATTTTTTTTCTCAGTTTCGACTATTTTGGTAATATTCTGGTGTCAAAATCATGTCTACAATCAGTCTTCTTGCTCAAAAATAAAAGCAAAACATCTAAATCAAACAAAAGGGTATTTCATATCATTCCACCTTTTCACAGACGCATTTCATCAAACACCTTAACTACACCAACAATCTTTCCCAATAAAAAAAACTCACCATTAAGCACAAGAAGATCAAGCGTATCAACATCAAACCCGGCATCAAAATACTCATCAATCATGTGCCCAGGAGCATCTACGTGGGTCCCAGTGTGGGTCACTAGTTTCATCTCAGAAACATTGGACCGTGACCCGTTCTTCATACTGTTCGGAAGCCGGAGAAACTGTCCAAGACCCTCGTCCGATCCCCATGACGGCATCTCAGGGTGGTACCGATGAGTTATGTCGATTATACGACCGTTGTCGTAGACTTCTGATCTGATAGGGGTGGGAATGTTGTTGAGGTCGCAGGTGGTGGTGTGTGGAGATGGGTAGGCATCGTCGGCGGTGGAAGTGGAGCAGGTGATGAGTAGTGTGAGAAGTGTGGTGGTTAGTGTGTACAGTGGAGTCATTGGGACGAAGGTTAAGGAACAACAATGGCGATCGATTGATTTTACAGAGTGATTATGGAAGTAAGGTAAAAGGAGGGGGTTAGGTGGCCGACATGTGGTGAAAATTTTGTATAAAAAATTAAAAATGACCAATGTCTTAGGAATCTAAAATGAAAGAGTAAATTACAAGTTTTGTCCTTTATGTATGTCCCAAATTGCAGGCGCTGTCCTTTGTCTTTAAAATTGATGAGTTTTGTCCTTAATGTTTGCAAATCTTACACGTTATGTCCTTTAGGCCAAACCCAGTTAGATTTTTTGGTTAAATCAAATTACAAAAGGGTATTTTAGTCTTTTTGCCCATTTATTGAATATTATTTAAAAAATAAAACAATTATTATTATTATTATTGTTGTTGTTGTTATTATTGTTATTATCTCTTTACACCACCACTACCATCAACCCACCACCACTACCTCAACCGCCATCAACCACCCACCACCACCACCCGTCAGCCACCCACCTACCAATATATTCGTTCAACCTAACCCCATATGCGTATCACAAATCTACAATTATTGCATCTTTTAAACAAATTCAAATATCCAAAACATATGATTTATGAATGCTAAAGCAAGAAAGTCTAACAAAGCTAAATTAAAAAAATTTCATTATCTCATCAAAATATCATAGTTTAGCAAATGAACGGAGACAAATTTCATATCCAAAACAAAATAATCAGATCTCACTCTACCAAATTCTTAATCAAATAGCTATTAATCTTCAACAGAGTCCTAAGAAAAACATTCTGAGTAAAAGGAGATCGACCCCCCAGGTACAAAATTTGTTTCAATTATGTCATTTAGCTCCTAAAAACAGAACACTTTTGTTAAGTGTTCAATAGATATTAACTGTAACACCCCGTGTTTTCACGAGTGAAAGTCAAAGTCAAGGTCAAAGTCAACGACCAATTTCGCGCGACTTGAATCGTAGAAATGTTTTTATTTTAATTATATTATGTGGAGTAAGTGTTGTTACTCATAATAATCGAATCGTGTTAATCGTATTTCAATCGACCTACGACTGTGAATCATAGGCAGTAACAATGCGATAAAGTTAATCAACTAATGATCAAGCAATGCTAATCGAATCGACATCGAATCGTAACTCGAGCTGTGTATTTTACTTGCGTTTATACGTGTGTGTGTGTGTGTGTGCCTTACGTGTTACCTGTGCATGTTTATTTTATGTTATGTGGTGTTAATCAAGCGAACTCAATCGAAACTCGAAGTCTAACTCGAATACAATCGAACCCGAATCCGAATCCCGATCAAACCATGTCGTATACGAAGTAGTTGGGACTAAAAGTAATTTGACTAGGAAACCCTATCGAATCGTTCGCAATCGAAGCCGAAGCGTCATCGCACCGAACGCACCAAATCAGGCGACATCCGAACGGATGGTCAATCCGCACGGATTGCCAATCCGCACGGATTGCCAATCCGGACGGATGACCAATCTGGACGGATGACCAATCCGGACGGATAGCCTATCCGGGTTACGTGCCATCCGCACGGCTCACCCTTTCCCCTTTTAGCATCCTATAAATACCCGGGTCACTCTCCAAACTTTCCACTTTTGGCAAGTGACATCCGACCCACGCGTATTCTTCACCTTTTCTTCGATTTCTCTCAATCCAGGTAAGATCTCACTCTAATTCTTGTACATTCTTGATCACTACACAATTCTACACCTTTCTATCTTTCAAATCCCAACTTTTAACCGTGAAATCATCAAGATTTGAGGAATTCACGGGTGACGTCATCATGAAGTTCTCGTGAACTTCAAATGTGACCTCATTCCACCAAGAATAACTCAGATTTGAACGATTTCCATAAGATTTCATAACAATATCACCCAAATCTAAACTTAAAAGAGTCGAAAGGAATGAACTCAAGTTTCTCCTCCTTTTACCCTTAAAATCGGTACGAATCTGATCCGTTCTAGTATTCTACTCGTTAATAGTGATGCACTAGTCCTAGATCTGGATTCTACCCACCAGACACCTGATTTCAGGGTCAACCGGAATGACCGTTCTGAGTCGTCGACAGGCCAAGTCAGGGTGGTTCCTGACCGGTCTAGTCATGCGGGTGAGAATACAATTCCAAGTGGTTGCCACGTGATCAGAACGTCTCGATAAAACGATAACAGCAACCAAGAGTAGACGGATGGAACAACCAGAACGAGAGGCTGTCCGCACGAACAAGCTGTCCGCACGGACGAGCTGTCCGCACAGACAGGCTATCCGGACGGGTTGTCACCCGGACGAGCTACCCTTGGGACCCACTTTCCAAACAAGGTTTGAGTATCGACGAATGAGCAATCCGGACGGACGACCTCTGAATGGATTACTCTTCGGATCATGAGATACTAAGGCCTTAAAACAAATTCCAACATGTTCATCCGCACGGACAGGTTGCCCGTACGGACCGACTATCCGGACGGATCGTCACTGTCTGCACGAGTAAGCTATCCGGACGGATTGTCACTATCCGCACGGGTTACCATCCGGGCGGATTACCTAATCCACTTAGTGACTCAGCCTTAAAGACGTTGTCCGCACGGACTGCCATCCGGACGGATTGTTGTCCGCGCAACCGGCTTGAAGGGTAGAGGTACTTAGGTGTTTTCTAAATGCTACAACGAAAACTCCAAAGCACAAGCCATCATACACAAACACATCTCACACTTAGGAAGAAACAATCCACTCGAAAGGATATCCGCACGAGTAAGTTGTCCGTACGAATAAGTCATCCGCACGAGTAAGTAATCCGGACGGATTACCACTCGCACGGATAACCAATCCGGACAGACTCCCACTCGTACGGAAAACTAATCCGCACGAGTAGCTAATCCGGACGGAATGCCAACCGGACGGATAACTCCCTCGCACGGATCACTAATCCGCACGAGCAGCCACCATACCCACTCTCATTCTGTATTGTTTACGTGCCACTTATCGTTATGCTATCGAATCTATTCAGGCTAACCGTACTCGCTGAAAAGCGCTCCCTTCAATCTATAATCGCTGTGACTATACTAGAACCCTTTTTGCTTTTAGCACTTTTGGGTGTTACATACGTTACGAATATTCAAACTACAATTATCACACTACTCAAGCTATTTCAACGCTAAACCATTAATGCATGTTATACGTGGCTTATGAATGCTTGTTTGTTATGTTTACACATGGAATGCTGTCTACCTGCCTTAGCAACGATAGTACTATAGTTTGGACTCAGCACCCGTTCACACGGGGGTTGTTAAGGATCTTTTACTTGCATGGATTATGGTGGTAATCATGTATTGCGAACTGCCTCGGACAGTCAACCCGCAGTCATTGGTATCGATGGATCTATGTCGATAACTAACGTGCTTCATTTCACTATGTGTACGTGCTGGTTATGCGTAAACGAATTTGAACTCTATATGCTATTATCAAACTTGTATGCTCACCTTTACATTATATGTATTGACTGTATTTTAACGTATGTGACAGGTGCTTAGGTTGCTTTTATGCTCTTTGTGCTGCGATGAACTTGAAGCTAGGAACTGGTGTCCTAGAAACCAACGAATAAATTGTTATGTTTAAATCTGAGTTGTCGGAACAGAATATTTGTTTAGTTTTTGTCTGTAATAACTTGCTTGCTATTTGAGACATGGTATGGGACATGTTAACTTAAATTGAATGGTAATGATAGTTGTTATGGAAACTTCTGGACAATCTGTTTCGCTTAGTGCCACGCCCCGATGATTCCGCCATCGGTTGGGGTGTGACAGATTGGTATCAGAGCCATAACTATAGGGAATTAGGCAGGACTCGACCTAGTCCGGGTCGAAGTCTTAGAGACCTAGTCTATAATCAGGAACCAACAGACCGACTCGAGTACATCCCTACTAGATAATGTACGAGCTCATTCCTCGCTATTTGTATGCACCTACACTATCACTGCACTCGAATTTTCAATTTACGAACAGGTAATGAGGCCGAGAATAGGTGTGAAAACCGCAAACTCTCGACTAAAGTCGCCTATTCAGCTTGCATTTTAGCTACAAACTAGGAGAATCATACCAAATTAGGAGTGAAATCCATATTTTGATGAATAATCTCCTCAAATTTTATTAAGAACAAGGACGAAGTTGTAAGATAGGGGTGAAACCCTAACCTTGACGACTTGTCCTGCTTTTATACAAAACTCCCACCAAAGTTTCGACGGACTCCAACGATCTAAAGACACAATATAACCAAAGGGAATTGCGCCAACGCCCAAGAATCGAGGCAAAGGCATAGTCCTGAAGGTAATTGTGCACACAGGATCCTTGTGAATAGTCGAACCACTTTGGTTAGTCGAAGTCTAAATAGTCGCAGACAATCCATTCTCGATTTAATGTGTTTCAAGTTTTCGTCGCTTTTATGTGAGATACGTGTTTTGTGCTTATTTATTGACGTTTTGAGGTACTACCGGTTTCAATCTAATGTTTTTGGCCTTAGCTACTCACACAACACATCATTAACGAAGCGCTCGCACTCCACTACTTTCGAACACTCGCAAACTCTGAATACTAGGTTTCTGTTTTCTGACTGCCCCTAGTGACTAAGGTATATGTGTTTCTTGCTATTGTGCTTACGTGTTTAGGAGTGTTGTGATTATGTGCTCTATGTGTTTACGTGATTCGTGTAATTATGTGAATTTGTGACTATCTGCGTTTACATGGTACGTGTTACTAAGCTTTAGTAGTAGTAGACGTGTGGGGTGAGATTCGAATACATGTGTTGAGTTCCGTGGCGATGTCAATTGCAGACAATGTCGTCTGGATCTCGTCATACACTCACTCGTCAGGAAAAGAGGGACAGACGTCTTGCCTCTGTTATCGCGAAAAGTGTGGCAAAAGTTGTGAGTGATGCCTACGAGAACGCCAGCAAATCATCCGAAGAATCGAGGACTGAAGGTCCTAAAACTGCAACGAGACCTTTTAGTTTCAAGCAATTCAAGTCGTGTGGGCCGAAAGAATTCACTGGCGAAGGAGGTCCGACTGCATTATTTCACTGGTTTGACTCTATCGAGGTTACTCTACGACAGAGCGGTTGCCCTGATGACCTCCGAACTCTAAATGCTACCGGCGTCTTTCAGTCCCGTGCTCTAGACTGGTGGACGGCCGAGAGAAACAAGAGAGGGAACGATGCAGCCTACGGTCTGTCGTGGGACGAACTCAAAGAAGTCATGATGGAAGAATTATGCCCTCCTCACGAGCGTCAAAAGCTGGAAGATGAATTTTGGCACATACAGCATAAGGATGGAGACAATGCTGGTCTCACTGCTCGTTTTAAACAGCTCAGCATTATCTGTCCCGATCAAGTCAAGACCCCGGAGATCACCATCAAGAAGTACATCCGATCTTTGCCCGACTGCGTCGCTGATTTCGTACAAGCGGCTAAGACTACCACGATTGAGGAAACCTATCTGTTGGCCGCTGAAATCAATGACAAAAGGGTTAAAGCTGGTGTCTGGGATAAGCCCTCCAAGCATCTGCATCAAGCTACCACTACCGTACCGACTGTTGAACCGACCTCGTCAAGCAACAATAAGAAGAACAAGAGAAAGAACAGCTCCACCAACAAGAACTGTGCGATCACTGCTGCACCAGTTCAAGCTGCACCTGCTCAACAGCGTCAGGCAGCGGCGTCTGTGGCCAATGCACCGCCTGCCAAGCGTGCATACACTGGGCCACATCCGCTTTGCCCTACTTGCACATATCATCACCCGACTGCTATTCAATGCCGCTTCTGTGCTCGTTGCAACGTGTACGGCCATTTCACTGCCAACTGCCGTATTCGTCAAGGTCCTGCCAATCAAGCCCTACTCACTGCCCCACAGGGTCAACAAGCTCCTCCGGCACCCGCAGTCAAAGCCAGAGCCTGCTTCACGTGTGGCGACCCGAACCACTTCGCCAACATGTGCCCAAACAGGGTAGTGAAACTGTGAGATCAGATGAGAGTGAGAACATGAGAGAGAGAGAGAGAGAGAGAAATGGCAGATTTTTGTATTTACAATTTTTTTTTATTTTTTTTACAAACTAGCCCCTAAACATAAACTGTTTTACACAATAGCCCCTAAAGACATGAAATGACAAGAATACCCTCATGTGCCTTGCACATGATCAGTTTTAACCAAAAAATCTAACTGGGTTTGGCCTAAAGGACATAACGTGCAAGATTTGCAAACATTAAGGACAA
Organism: Helianthus tuberosus; assembly: GCA_030545235.1. NCBI lineage: Eukaryota > Viridiplantae > Streptophyta > Magnoliopsida > Asterales > Asteraceae > Helianthus > Helianthus tuberosus. The sequence continues at coordinate 168,814,427 of CM060423.1, read as the reverse complement.
AACTCATCAATTTTAAAGACAAAGGACAGCGCCTGCAATTTGGGACATACATAAAGGACAAAACTTGTAATTTACTCAAAATGAAACTATGAAAGAATTTTTAGAGTAAATTACTTTATGTTTACATCAAATTTCAGGCGTTGTCTTTTTGGCCAAAAGTTGACAGACGCTGTCATTTACCTTTCAAAATCTTGCACGTTTTGTCCTTTATGCCAAACCCAGTTAAAATTTTTGGTTAAATCTGGTTATCCAAGGGCAATTTGGTCTTTTAACCTATATATTTAAAATTATTTTAATAAAAAAACATAAACTAATTTAGAAAACTAATATTATATATTTTATAAATACACACACTCTTATCTATCTCCTCCCTCTCTCTTTCTCTCTACCCCTATTTCACTCCTCTCTCTCTCTCTCTAGATTTCACTCTCTCTAGATTTCAGCCAACATCAATCTCACAGCCACCACCGCCCTCCCAGCTACCACCACCCCCACCGCCCTCACCCCCAACACAACTCCGATCATATAGCGGAGGCTTTGAAATCATGCTATGAACAATGAAGAAACACTAACTAAATGGTCGGAACCGAAATAGTTAGAGGGTTTAAATCCGCATAAAAGGTTAGCTCTCACTCGGTTGATTCAGTTGCAATGAGATTTCTTCTCCGGTGGTTCTGCAAAAAAGAACACCGTTAGCCTCGTCAAGGGGAGAAGGGGGGTTCTCTCCTTGACCCGACTCCGGCGTGAGAATAAGTATTTGTAATGGAGAAGATAAGTATTTGAGAAGTGAGAGTGATCTGAGTTTATACCTGAATAGTTCTCTTATTTATAGCCGGGAGTTTGGGAGGGAAAATTTGTTATTGAAAAGATGACGGAAGATGCTAACGCCGTAGCGGTTATTTTCTTCTTCCGTTCAGTTCTTTGATCCGTCGTTAATTGGTCTCGATCCGATGTGAATGCACACGGATCGTGGATTGATCAATGGCTGGGGGAAATGCCACGTGGAAGGTGATTAAGTGGAGATTATTCTTCAATTGCATGCCATCGTTGTGACCTCAGGGTTGCCTGTGGTGATGACACGTGTCCAGACGGTTATAAGCGTCTGGGTGGTGCACGATTGTGCTTCTTCTAGAAGATTACTGCTGTAATCTGGTGTGACATTTTTACTGTGTAGACACAGACGAAAAAATCCCAAGTCTGGGTAAAATGATATCCAAGTCTGGACTTTTGAGCGGAAGTATTGAACAAAGGATTTTGATCCTTTGTTAAATGAGAAAAGCGCAAGGATTTATGTTTTCCTTTGGGCGCGCGATTGTGAATCGCTGACTTCTTTTTCTTTGTAGGACCTATGCGCGGCCGCGCAAGGTCGAAAGACTTGAAAAGGTTGGTTTGTGGTATGGTCTCAAATCCTTTTTACGGGGTTTTTGGGACCTTACCCCTTCAAGTCCCCCCAGTCTAGTGTTGTACTTATGCAAGTAAGTGGAGCACTGGACTTTTGAGAGAAAAAATGGTTTTTGGGCGCGTGAAAGAAAGCTTCTTTTGGAAGCTTTAACTTATGGACAAAATGTGACTTTGTAATCATGCTTCTGACGTGTAATGACGTTAGCTGGCAGTAAAAGTAGGTATTTTTCTTTTTTACCTCGGGATTTGTAGTGGCGCTTGTCAGATTTATTAATGGAGACATGACCTTGGTTCCTGTAGCGCCGTTCAGATGAGACGTTTTTCTGACAGTTAATCATGATCATCCATCTTTATCTTTTCCCGGAGTATTGTTGCTTTATATATAGTCAAATTGGATGCATTATTGACCATACTTTTGGAAAGGATGAAAGGAAAGAGTACCGTTCGTTCCCGGCGATTTTCCGATGTAATGAGGGTCCGTGATGCGGTTGAAGCCTTACTCCTTCTTGCTAACTCTTCGCCGTTGATGGTTACCGGAGAAGAAGAAGTTGCCGTAGCTGGCCCTTCTCTGATTGCTGGTGCTGATGATAGAGTTGTCCAGCCAGATAGGGTTGATGATGCAAGTGGTGTGGTGTTAGATGCCGATGGACTGATGGCCCGTTTTCCGACTCTCCGTCCGAGTATCTGTGAACTGGTGTACCATCGTCGTCGGAAAAACCTTTGATGAACATGAGTGAAGATGATTCTACAGTTGGTTAGGTTTGGGAGATGTTCATCCCTTCTTTTGTTTGTACATATAAGTTTGTTCGTATAACTCCTTTTTTTTTAAGATCACGGGTGTGATCGGTGTTAATGTCTGTTGTTTGATCGTCTTACTATCTTGTAAAAACAAAGTTTTTTGTTTGAATATTTTAGTTTCTGGAACTAAAATTTTGAAGATCATTGTTATGATCCTGTTTATGAAGTGTTTTGTTACACTTAATGATGTGTATTTTGATAACGTTTTTACTTCTTACGTGTTTAGATTACAATATGTTGCATGTTCTTAGTTGCTTTAGGATAGGTAAGGCGAATGAAAGATGGTATTGTGCTCATGTTTGAACGTTTGTCTAAAAGGCGTAACAGCTTGCCTTGTTTTTAGACTGTTCATGAGGTATACAATGTTTGACCATATTGTTTTCGCGCGAACCAAAGAAATTACATGCAATTTGTAATAAACAGTGAGATAGGTAAAAATAACGTTTTTATTGATAAGAGCGCGAGGCTTGTAATACAAAACATAATAAAGAAATACATTGCCTGTATGTTCTTTCCGCTTTTGGAGATTTGGTTCATATGTAACACCTGCGCAACTGTTGTGCGTTCCAGGTGCGAGGGACTGGGGTCCCATCGATCCTTTTTATGGTGTAAGCCCCTTTACCTAGGACCTCATTGACAATGTATGGCCATTCCCATCTTGGCGCTAATTTGCCCGGTTTTTCAGCGTTTGAGGCTTCATTGTCGCGCAAGACGAAATCACCGGGTACAAAGGTGCATACGCGGACGCGCGCATTGTAATATTTTTCGAGTTTGGACTTGTACCTGGCTTCCGTTATGGCGGCGTTCTCGCGCCTTTCTTCCAGAAGGTCCAAATCCATTCTGCGCTCTTGTTCATTGTTCTGTTTTTCTATGGCTATCATGCGCGGTGATGGTAAACCGATCTCAGCTGGAATGACGGCTTCAGACCCATAGACTAGACTGAAAGGAGTTTCGCCGGTGCTAGTCTTTGGCATTGTTCGATGCGCCCAGAGGATGCTGGGAAGTTCGTCGACCCACCCTCTGCGCGCTGTCCCGAGTCGCGCTTTTATGCCGTCGACGATTTGTTTGTTTACGCTTTCTACCTGCCCGTTCGCTTGAGGATGCGCAACGGAGGCAAAGTTATGCTCGATCTTCATTTCTTTGAACCATTTTTGAAGATCTTCTGCAGCGAAATTTGTACCATTGTCGGAAATAATGCGCAATGGTAATCCGAATCTGCAAATGATATGTTCCCATATAAATTTGCGGATTACCATTGCTGTTGTTGAGGCCAAAGCTTTAGCTTCTACCCATTTTGTGAAGTAATCCACCGCGACGATGATGAACTTTACCGCTCCTGGCGCATCAGGAAATGGTCCGACAAGATCGATTCCCCACTGTTGGAATGGCCAGGCGGAAGTAACGGGAATTAGGGGATTTTTGGGTCGGAGTGTCTTTGGCGCGTGGCGTTGACATGCCTCGCATCTTCTTAATAGATGGACAGCATCCATGTGCATTCCTGGCCAGTAGTATCCGGCGCTCATTATTTTTGCCACGACCATGCGCGGTCCCGCGTGTATTCCGCATAATCCTTCATGGATTTCTCGGACAAGGTATTGCGCGTCTGTTTTATCGACACAGCGTAGTAACGGGCCCATGAATGATTTCCGGTAAAGGATGCCATCCGCCATTTCGTAATTTATTGCTTTGTGTTGTATTTTTCGGGCTTCTGCCTTTCCTTCTGGAAGTTTCCCGTGTTGGAGATATAAGATAATTGGGGACATCCAGGATGGATTTCCCATTTCGATGACGCTTACTTGCTTGAATTGAATGGAAGGGTTGGATAGTACCTCTATGCGTACTTCTTTTGCTAAGTGCTGAAAGCTGGTGGCGGCTAGCTTGCTTAGCGTGTAGGCATGTTTGTTTTCGCTTCTGTTTATGTGATTAACTTTGAATGTTTGAAATTGACTGATTAACATCCGCGCTTGTTCAAGATACAACGCCATAGCCTCTTTTGCGTCGTAATTGCCATTAACTTGCTCGGCTACCAGTTTTGAATCGACGTTAGCTTCAAGATTTCTTGCCCCCATTTTTAATGCTAAGCGAAGACCTGCCAGGAAGGCTTCATATTCAGCTTCGTTATTCGTGCTTTGGAAATCTAAGCGTATAGCATATGTGAGCTCGTGGTTGTCTGGGCTGATTAATCGGAGACCGGCTCCTGCTCCATCGTCATTGGAAGCCCCATCTGTGTGTAAGGTCCAGACTCTGTCGTCAAAAACAGGTGTTGGGTTCTGGATTGCCTCACACTCTTGTATTTTATCGATAGGAACTTCAGTGGCGAAGTCTGCTAGAACTTGCCCTTTGATCGCGGGTCTTGGTTTGTAAAAAATGTTGTATCCTCCCAGTTCAATTGCCCATTTGGCCAGTCGTCCCGCTATGTCGGGTTTGGATAAGATCTGGCCTAAGTGGTAATTGGTAAGAACTGTGATGACGTGACCCGAGAAATACCTGCGTAGGCGTCTGGATGCATGTACTAGTGCTAGGACTAGCTTCTCTATCATTGAGTACCGAGTTTCCGGACCGGTAAGCATTTTGCTGATGTAATAGATTGGAGTCTGGATGTTCTCGCGTTCTACCATTAATACAGCACCAACCGCAACTTCCGCAGCAGATAAATATAAAATCAGTGGTTCTTTCTCTTTTGGTGCTGTTAGTGTTGGCAGCTGAATTAGACATTCTTTCATTTGTTTGAATGCGGCTTCCGCTTCAGATGTCCACTGAAAGTCAGTTTTCTTTGCACAGTTTCGTAGCGTACTGATGAATGGATAAGATTTTGCTGCGTGATTAGCCAAAAATCTGTTCAAAGCCGCTAAGCGTCCAGCGAGCCTTTGCATTTCTTTAACTGTTGCGGGTGACGGCATTAGCTGAATAGCCTGTACCTTTTCTGGATTTACTTTAAAGCCATCTTTTGTGACGATGAATCCCAAAAATTTTCCTTCTTCCATGCCGAAGGAGCATTTAGTTGGGTTGAGTTTTAGACTTACGATGCGCAAGGAGTCGAATGTGCGCTGAATATTGTCGAGCATTGTGCTTTCCTCATGGCTCATGATGACGAGGTCATCCATGTATACTTCGACAGTTTTGCCAATATCGTCTTTGAAAATTGTGTCCATTAGGCATTGATAAGTTGCGCCTGCGTTGCGCAGGCCGAACGGCATTTTGGTATAACAGAAAATGCCTTTATTTGTACGGAACGCCGTTTTGTCTTCGTCTTCTTCTTTCATCTGGACCTGATGATACCCCTTGTAACAGTCAAGAAAACATTTCCATCTGAATGATGCTAGAGAGTCGACTTTTTTGTCTATCTCTGGAAGCGCGTAGCAATCTTTTGGGCATGCTTTATTCAAGTCTTTGAAGTCGACGCACATTCTCCATCCGCCGCTATGTTTTTGTACCATTACTGGGTTCGCTACCCATGTATGGTATTTTACTTCGCGCAGGATTCCCGCATTAAGTAACTCTGTTACTTGCTCGTCCATTGCTTTCGCTTTTTCTTCACTGAAGCTGCGCCTCCCCTGAGCAACAGGTTCTACTGATGGTTTGATGTTTAGACAATGTTGCGCGATGTTGCGTGGAACCCCAGTCATGTCTGCTGGGCACCAGGCAAATATATCTTTGTTGTTAGATAATAATTCTTTCAGTTGTATTTGTGTTGCTGATGAAATGGCAGGTCCTAGCAGAATGGTCTGCTCTGGGTATTCGTTGTTTAGAACCCATTTCTCTGGTTCGTTTGGTGCCGAAGGCTTGACTACCTTTGCTGGTGGTTCATCATCTACGTACATGACTTCTTTGCTTGAGTAGAGGATTGCAACTCCGGTCTCTGTTGGAAATCCACAAGCAGCATGTGGAATGGAAGTGATCATGCTAAATTCCCTTTGTGACCTTCTTCCGAGCAAAACATCATGACGTGATGTTGCCGGCATGACCATGAAATTGACTGTAACCGTTCGTGAATGTTCACCGTCTGATAAAGTCACCGGGAAAGCGATTTGCCCTAATGGGAATACAGCCTCGTTACAGAATCCAGTGAGGGGAAAATCGACTGGTTCTAGACGTGCTTTGTCTTCTGGATCAAGCTGTTTAAAGCACTGTTCATATATGATGTCCATCGAGCTCCCTGGATCTATGAACATATAGTCTGTTCGGTAATGACCGAAAATACCAGTAATAATTACTGGTCGTTCTTCCTGAGGGCCCCCAGGAACAACGGGAAATATGACTTGCTGTTCTCTCCAATGTTGGTCATAATTTCGTTTATTTGGTCTTCGTGACAGACCTCCTTGAACCATGTGTATTTGGTTCTGATAACTGTTATATTGAATGGATTGGATGTCCCCCCCACATGGTGTTGGTGGATCCAATACTGTGGTATCAATTACTTTTCCAGATCTGATGTTTGATAAATCAGATCTGGCGATTTGAATGACGATTGTGTTTAAAGCAGTTTGGCATCTGCTAAACCAATGTTCTGGAGATTCTTCTAGTTGTAAATTGTTTCCGACGTTTGATCGAGGACCAGGTTGCCGGTGAGATGACGAATTTTCTGCCATGTGTAAAAAACAGAAAACGGAATGAACTGAATCAAAACGAGGTAGAAACTAGAAAAACTGAGAAATCGGTGGGCGCCAATGAAGAAACACTAACTAAATGGTCGGAACCGAAATAGTTAGAGGGTTTGAATCCGCATAAAAGGTTAGCTCTCACTCGGTTGATTCAGTTGCAATGAGATTTCTTCTCCGGTGGTTCTGCAAAAAAGAACACCGTTAGCCTCGTCAAGGGGAGAAGGGGGGTTCTCTCCTTGACCCGACTCCGGCGTGAGAATAAGTATTTGTAATGGAGAAGATAAGTATTTGAGAAGTGAGAGTGATCTGAGTTTATACCTGAATAGTTCTCTTATTTATAGCCGGGAGTTTGGGAGGGAAAATTTGTTATTGAAAAGATGACGGAAGATGCTAACGCCGTAGCGGTTATTTTCTTCTTCCGTTCAGTTCTTTGATCCGTCGTTAATTGGTCTCGATCCGATGTGAATGCACACGGATCGTGGATTGATCAATGGCTGGGGGAAATTCCACGTGGAAGGTGATTAAGTGGAGATTATTCTTCAATTGCATGCCATCGTTGTGACCTCAGGGTTGCCTGTGGTGATGACACGTGTCCAGACGGTTATAAGCGTCTGGGTGGTGCACGATTGTGCTTCTTCTAGAAGATTACTGCTGTAATCTGGTGTGACATTTTTACTGTGTAGACACAGACGAAAAAATCCCAAGTCTGGGTAAAATGATATCCAAGTCTGGACTTTTGAGCGGAAGTATTGAACAAAGGATTTTGATCCTTTGTTAAATGAGAAAAGCGCAAGGATTTATGTTTTCCTTTGGGCGCGCGATTGTGAATCGCTGACTTCTTTTTCTTTGTAGGACCTATGCGCGGCCGCGCAAGGTCGAAAGACTTGAAAAGGTTGGTTTGTGGTATGGTCTCAAATCCTTTTTACGGGGTTTTTGGGACCTTACCCCTTCAAACAATCAACTCAAAACATCGAGACGAGTACCTGAAGATCGACCAGGTTTCGATTCATCCATGGGGATAACGATAACTGAGCTTCCGATGGTATCGAGTGGTCGGTCAGTATCTCAACAAATTTTGTGCCAAACAAAAAGTTATCTTATTATCTTAAATGATAAGCGAAGAAATAGGGCTCCGATTCCAGATCTGTTACAATCGGCAGCTTCCAAAACGAAGGTTCAAACTCCTTTTTTGTGATTTTGTAGGTGAAGTAAAGAAAATCAAACAAAACAACTCAAAACCCATTCTTCTCCATCATTTTTTCATCACAAATTTTCAAATGGTTTTCACCATTGATGCTTCTGTTTCGTTTTTCATAATCAAATGGAGTTTAAAGACTGAGAGAGAGAGACGGTGGTTTTCAGTTTTAGAGAGAGGGGTTTTCAGATTTTGAGGGTTGACGGTGGGTTTTTGGATTTAGAAAGGATAGTTGTTGGTAATGGTGGAAATTGGTGGTAGGTGGGGGTTGACGATGGTGGACAAACCAAATATTAGTAATTATAGGATATCAAGCAATTGTTTGGGTTACGATAACATGTGATTATCAAATGCTTTTGTTAGTCAACTATAGGAATATCAAGAAATTGTGTTGTGAGTCAACTATGGGATTTTGGGTGGTTGTGTTGGGCTGGTGGTAGTAATGTGGGTGGTAGCAGGTGATAGTATGATGGTGGCACATATTATATTTGTTTGATTTTTTAATTTATTACAAACTAGTCCTTAAACATAAGTTGATTTACATAATAGTCACTGAATAGATGAAATGACAACAATGCCCTCATGTGCAAGGCACATGACCAGATTTAACCAAAAATTCTAATTGGGTTTGGTATAAAAGACAAAACGTGCAAGATTTTGAAAGGTAAAGGACAGCGCCTTTCAACTTTTGGCCAAAAGGACAGCGCCTGAAATTTGATGTAAACATAAAGGACAAAACTTGTAATTTACTCGAATTTTTATATATTTCCCCACCTAAGCCTCCTTATTACGTATTTCTCCAAACCATAAAATTAATTATATATTTGTCTTTTTTTGAGAAATCACCTAACTACCCTCAAATTACTCCTGCGTGTATATCCCCATTCGTATAATCAACTCATCCAAACCCCTACACAGAACGACGTTTCTTCTCCCTCACCAAAGACGACGTTCATCTTCTTCATCAGGTATGTTCAAAAACTCTAATCTTCTTCATCAGGCTGTACAAACATTCTGTTTACAACATCGATTGTGTGTTTTTTTCCAACTGTAACTGGTTCGATCATGTTCATCGATTTTAACTGGTTCGATACTGTTCATCGATTATAATTGGTTCGATTATAACTTGTTCGATCATAACCGATTATAATTGTTCATCGATTTTAACTGGTTCAATCCTATTCTTCATCGATTTTAATTGGTTCATTCATAATTATGAGGATGCTTGTGTGTTTTTTCTTCTTCGTCGATTTTATTAAGTTACAATCGATTATCGACTGGTGATGTTCATCTGTTTCTTTTCCCGAAATCATTCAGTTAGAATCGTGTGTTTAACTAGGCCTCAATGTGATACTGGACTGTGTTAGTTGCATAGTATGTGAAATTCAATGTTAATGGTGATGTTTATGTCTAATATTGGATTGTTTAACTAGGTCTCAATGTGAAATTCACTGTCAATGTGATAGTTCACTGTTAATGGTGGTGTTTATATCTGATATAACTCAACTAGGTTGCCATTAGTATGTGAAATTTAAAGTCTTCTTGTATATGAATCAGGTGCTTTGTATGGAAGATGATATGGAAAATAATTCATTTACACCAACTTGGGAGAATGGGGCAGAATCACCAATATTGCTTGAGAATGTTGTTGACCAAGGATCAACTAAGTACAAGATAAAATTAAGATATGGAGGTTACTTTTGGTTAGCTAAGAACTCATAGAAAAAACGTTATTGTTTTGGCTTTCAAAAATGTCTTAACATTGACACTTGCATATACGACTTTGATGATTTGAATGAAGAGGTTGCCACTCATTATCCTCCGGATCCGGAGCTATCCTTTTCAGTTTTTTATATTGACAAATACGCTACTAAGCAAAAATTTGTGAAGGTTGATTCTCATGACAACTTTAAATTGATGCTTAGTATGTACGAAGTTGAGAAAGAATTAACCATTTATGTGACAATGAATAATAATGTCAAGACAAGCTCGGTGCAAGAAAGGTAAATATTGGTTTAGATACATTTTAAATATGTTTTTTATAAGGAATCGGATGATGCTCATGATGAAGAAGATGAGGAGGATGGATCGGTAACTTTTAGTACAGATGATGAAGTTGGTCATGCAAGTTCCAAATCGGTAACTGTTAGCAGCTAGAATGGAACTATTAAAGTTAACTCCATGTTTGAAAATGTTGTAGAGTTTAGAAGATCATTTTCCCATTATGCAATCATGAATGAATTTGCGTACGTTGCTGAGAAAAGTGAACCTACACGGGTCACAGCAAGGTACAATCATGAATGAATTTGCGTACTTTACTGAAAATGTTGAATGAAGTTGCTCAAATGCCAACAAAGGATCAATGGGTGCATATAGATAATGAGGAGAAGATATACCCACCTGCAATCAAACGTCCACCTAGGAGACCAAGAAATAATAGAATTAGACCTGATGACGAGCCTAAAAAACGTCAAAAATGTCCACGATGTGGTGAGTATGGACACCGTGAAAAGACATGCAAAAACTCAGCACCTGAAGGTCATACTCAACATCAAGCGTTAACAAGTAAAAGGGGACGAGGAAAGAGTACAAAAAATATGTGAAAGTAGAAGAATTGTGGTTTGAACGGAATTTTTGTTTTTATTATGAACGGAATTTATGTTTTTGAACGGAATCTATTATGAACGGAATTTATGTTTTTTGAACGGAATTTATGTTTTTATTATGAGTATTATGGTTTTGTGTGTATTGCATGACAAGAGTAACAAGTAGAAGAATTGGGGTGATATTACATAATTTGGGTAAATATGTAATTGATTTTACGTATTAGAATGGGGAAATATGTAAATATTCATTAAATAGTTCATTAAGGGAAAAATAGTCATAAATAAGGGGGTACGGTGTGGCATCGGTGAACACGGTAAACTTGGTTTACCGAAGTGGCAAACCAATGCCAACATAAGTTTACCTATCAAACTTGGTTTCATGCGGTGAACCTTCACCGAATCGGGGAGAGGGAGGGAAGGGGATAGAGAGAGGGGTGTGTGGTGGGGTCCATGTAACATCCTGAAAATATAAGTTCATAAAATTTACAATTTATTTGTATATAAATTAGTAAAATAAACTAACTAGGGGTGACACTAACCTAGTTAGATAATGACTAATGAGTAGTTAAAGGACAAAAAGGGGACTAAAGGAAATTAGAGGGACCAAAAGTGATTAAACTAAAATTTAGTTTAATAAAACATGAAAAATAGAAATCTCAAACACACATACGTGTGTGAGATCGACCAGACAAGAGCAGGGGGCGACCAAGTTCATCAAAACCCTAGTTCAGCATAAAATCTCTAAATTGAAGGATCAAACTCAGTCCAAATCAAAATCCGAACATAGATTAGTGATCCTCATCACAAGGGGGTTACAAGGTATGTAAAATTTGGTGTTAATTATCTGTTTGAAATTCTCATGAAATTGGGAAATCTAAAATTAGATGATGCATGTTTGTGATTTGGTTAGCTTAGTGATGAGATGGTGTCTAGAAGTAAAACCTAGACAACTACATGTGAAATCATGTCCAAATTCAGGAAATTCCATGAACACATTGAAGGTGGGTTATGGGTTTTACAAGATAATGATGAACACTAGGGTTTAGAATGATTATTCTAGTGTAATTTGATCATAGAAAGTGATTTCAGAAAAAGTATGATGTTTAGGGATAAACCCTAGATGATTTCTTGTCAAAATCTTGCATGATACTTGTAGGGTTCATAATCACCATTGTAGGTGATTAATAAGTTGTAGAAACTTGGTAAACACTAAGATCATGATTCTTGTTCTAGTGTAATCTGAGTTTTATGAGGTACTTTCTGAAATTTGGAAGTTAAAACATGTGTAAATGTGACTAATTGAAGTTGATTTAGATGATTATTACAAGTCATGAACTTGGTTTTGATGATGTAAAAATCTGACCCGCTAGGTGTTTGTTAAAATGCCTAAGTGGGGATTAAAATGTTAAAAAATAAGATGAAAACGCAGATTTGATTATTATAGAGAATTATGCGTTAATGATTATGAAAAGAGTTCTAAGTTGATTGTGAATTGAACTCTTTTAGGCAAAGAAATCGGATCGTCAAGCGGACAAGCCGGAGCGGATACGCGTTTGAAGGGTGTGCTCTAAAGGTACGCGACTTGTCGTCTCGTTACATTTACGTAGATAAGCCTAGTCGTAAATATGTCTAATGTTGTTATAGCGAAAATAGTTGCGTTTGGTAAGTCTAAGAAGTGATGGAATTCACTCGACAAACCAAACGGGTCAAAAGAAATAGTTGGTTAAATATGTTTATTGATAATACCGCTTAATTAGTCATAATGGGATGTAAGTAAAGTGATGTAATTCACTAGATGAAGAATGTGTTAAAATAATGGTCGAAATGGTAATGTTTGGAGTGACTCGAACGTCACTCGTTAAATTGAGTTATAAAAGCAGAAACCGAGGATTAGAAGGGATACGCTAAGGTCGACAAGCCCGGGAATGGGTAATTATGATTAGAAAGCAATGTCGACAAATTATGAAGGTATGTAACTTGATTCGTTACATTTGGGTAAATTTTGATATTTAGCATATATGTAGTTGGATTGTGTATTAAAAGTTGAGTTGGATTAAAGCGATGATATTTGTTATGTCGAATAATAGGCCAAGAATCTGGTTAGACCTCGTTGGTAGTCATCAAAATGGAGAATTCCTTAGATGAGCCAAACGGGTCGAATAACCAAATAAGGCATGGTAATACATTGTAGTATGGTTACTCGGTCTCTTGTTATTATTGACAAATGACATATTAGAATACGAGGGTTAAACAAGTTGATTTGTAGGATTGAAATCCGAGAACTTGATTCAAGTAAACAAACAAATCAAACCAAACATAACATTCCAGCGTCTACCGTAAATTACGGTATATACCGTAATTTACGGTAGAGACCAAAAGGTTACGGTGGGTTTCCCCTGTGTTACGGTGGAACCAGAAATTCCCAGAAGCTACCGTAACTTACGGAATCTACCGTAAGTTACGGTAGAGCTTTAGAACTTATGATAAATTTTGTATTTCATTGTTAATTCGAATCCGTTTTAGACGTAGTTTCGAATATGTATTATTTCTAAGTATTATAATACTAATGTTTAATGTAACATTTCAGTTTTTAGGTATCCAAGGATTACGGATGACGGTCAAGTTAGCTTTTGAAGAACCGAACACAAATTTTTGAAACTTCCGCGTAAATTAACTCTGCGTAAACAATGTTATGATGTAAACCGTTTGTTAAATAACTTATGGATGTTTTAATTAGTCGGTAGATAACTAATGTTTGTTAACTTAGAACTTGGTTGTTGAAACTAAGGTATTAATTTAGACATCTTTTGTATAAAATATTATGAATTATTATTAAATTCAAGTAAATTTGAACGGGTGTTACAGTCCATGCCTTCTCAACCAATCACACATTTTTTCTTTTTTTTAAATAGTTTACCTATTCCAAAGTGTCTAACCACCGCTAACGTTTTGTAGCAATAGGTAAAATAGTAAAATGACGTGGCACTGTTGATTGGGTGATTTGAGAGTTTACCTATTCAAAGTGTCTAACCACTTCCTACACCCTAAGAGTCATTTAAATAAAAAGGGGAACTATGTAATATATATGAGTTAGGGAGGGGAAATATGTAATTGATTTTATGGTTTAGGGAGGTTTGGGGAAATACGTAATAAGGAGGCTTAGGAGGGGGAAATATGTAAAAATCCCAAAATGAAATATCTAAAAGTGAGCATGAAAATAGATAAAAGACTGTTTTAGAAAAATCTAAATGTTTTGTAATTAAATGGCATTTTAGTATCTTTGGGTTATTTTAGTTTAGATTAAAGGTTTCATTTTTCGTCTGTGAGTCCAAAAGGGTTTCACCGTTGTCATTTTAGTCCACTGGGTTAACTTTATCATTTTTTCTGTTAACGAGAAAAGCAACTCGATCATTTTATATGTAATTATGTTAACTAGAAGAGCAATTCGGACATATAAAATGACTGAATTGCCCTTCTCGTTAATAGAAATAATGGATGAAGTTAACCCAGTGGACTAAAATGGCAACGATGAAACATTTTTGGACTCACAGGAGAAAAATGAAACTTTTAAACTAAACTGTTAAAATAGCCCGAACACATAGACTAAAATGCCTTCTAAAAAACAAACACCCCCCTAGGACTTCATTAGCCTCTTCCCAATTGCGACGAACTATTTTTTTTCTTCCACTGTCCCGCATCTTCAAGTTCCGCGAGCCCATACCTCTGTTCAAAAATTTCCAAAACACAACCCGTAGATTCCGACGAACTAGACGAGTCAGACAGAATTGTACTTGGGTACTCTATATCCCAATAGGTATTTTTCTAAAAACTATAAAATATAGAAGGGTAGAGGATTTTTTGAGTTGAGATGTGAATTTTAGTGTGTAAGGGATGAGCAATTGGTATAAAATACCGTCCCGATCCCATCCCGATCCCGATCCCGAATTTTTTCGGTACCGGAAACGGTATCCACTTTTTGGCATTTTCGGTATCAGTACGGTACGGCATCGGTAAAATACCGAATTTTACCCTCAAAATACCGATACCGTACCGACATATTTCGGTATCGGTACCAAGTTTACACAAAATTCGGGACTGTATCGGTATTTGCTCATCCCTATGTAAAATGGGTAAACATTTGGTGTATTTATATATAAAAAATGTTTTTTTTAATTGCAGGCCCAACATGAATATGCTATATTCCTCAAACAATTCCACCATCACTCACACCTATGACATATCCACCTGCTATGTACATCATGTGTTACATCCCATCCACGAGTGATAGCATACTTGCGGTGTTGTGCAATACTCATCACTCGTTGCTATAACATGACCACCCCGAGCACCCTTAGACTATGGGGTATGGGGCTTGGGTTGGGGCGTGGGTTGTGGGAAAACGCCCAAGCCACCACCCCGGGTGGGCTTGGGTTGGGGTGTGGCCCTTGGGGCTTGGGTTTGAAGTTGGGCGTGGGGCGGGCTTGAGATCCGATGTGGCGGTCTCCTATTCGCTGTCCACCGCCATGTCATAGCGGGTGTTTGAGTTTTTTTTTTAATAAACTGCCAAGCCACGCCCTCAACCCAAGCCCCGCCATACCCCACGGACACGTCACTCACCGGTAGGGGGCTCCAACTCCACGTGTCAACTCATGCCCCCAACCCAAGCTCCACCATACCCCACGGTCTTAGGAGAATGTTGTACGAATTGGTATTTTTAATTTGGTTGTTGGTTACTAATATTTCGAGTTCTCTTTGAAATGTTGATGAAACTAGGATTTTGCCCGTCGCGCGTTGCGGCGGCGCGCGACGGGTGGAAACATATAGTAAGACAAAACACGATTCGTAAAACCCAGTGCGTAAAAGACAATTACAAAAAAAAGTGTAAATCACAAAGGTAGACACAAAGTGTACAAAACAATGTCAAAGACATTTCGAAAAACACAATGCATTGTCATTTGCAAAAGTAGGAGTTGTAGTCTAGGGGGTTACAATTCAAATTTTTTAAAGTCTGGCGGGTGTAAAAATGGAGTAATAGTGCAAGGGGTAGGGGTGGTGACGGAAATGTGTAAAAGATGAGGGGGTGTTGGTGGAAATGTAAAAGAAAAGGGTTGGTGGTGTAACTGTGTAAGAGCTAAGGGGTGATGGTGGAAAACCAAAGTAGAAGGTTTAGGGACTAAATTTGTCATTTTATGAAACTTTGAATATACCAAAGTCAATGGGCTACAATTGCAACATCGTGAACGTATGGGGGTTGGGAAACCTGCGCGCGTTGCGGCGCAAGTACATTGCAAACATCGAATAGATTAGTCGAAGCGTTATGTAATGCGTTAAGCATATGAAAACACACATTTTGACGTATCCAATTTAATTCAATAGCATTGTAGCTGGATAAAAATGTAAAGTATATCGTATTTATATGTTACCCGACTAATACATAGGAAACGTAAAAAAAGCATAAAATGTGTATTAAGGGAAAACCAACACGTGTAATCAAAAGTGATATTCATATCAACGGAAAAAATTATACCCTTATCGTGTTGCGGTAGGGTCGAAACGTAGAATTGGAAAACGTACATAAAACAATCAAAAACCAAATATATTTGACCTGACTTGTTCCCCAAAAAAGTTTACATCGAAACGTATACCAACTCGAATTTATAGCGACACATAAATTTTAATATTCATAATGCAATCCGCGGGCGATGCGTCGTAGGCACGTTGCAAACAGATTAGTCCAAGCGCTATGTCATGCGCAAACCATATGAAAGCGCATGTCTTGACGTATTTAGTTCAACTCAATGTATGGTTGAATCCAAACGTTTAGTTTTTAAAAAAGAAATTAGCGAACGAAAATAATTAAAGAAAGCAATAAGCTAAAAATGTATATATATACGGTACAACGATAAAGTTGAAACATTATAAACTTTTGAGATTAAACCTCAATGGTTTAATATTGCAATATAATTGAAGTTTAACCTGGAAAGGAAATGGACTCAAGACACAATTTAACAAAACTAAAAGCAAAGGGCCAAACTGTATTTTACTCAAAGTATGGGTGAAAAACTGAAGTTTAACTTGAAAAGGAAAAAGACTCAAAACGCAATTTAACAAAACTAAAAGCAAGGGGTCAAAATCTATTTTACTCAAAGTATGGGTAAAAAGAGAAAATGTCAAAATGGACTCAAAACGCAATTTAAAAAAACTAAAAGCAATGGGCCTAAATGTATTTTACTCAAAGTATTGTGTTAAAAAGGAAAATGGCATATGCATGAAGTTTAACTTGAAAAGAAAAAAGACTCAAAACGCAATTTAATAAAACTAAAAGCAAGGGGTCAAAATGTATTTTACTCATAGTATGGGTGAAAAGAGAAAATGTCAAAATGGACTAAAAATGCAATTTAAAAAAACTAAAAGCAAGGGGCCTAAATGTATTTTACTCAAAGTATTGTATAAAAAAGGAAAATGTCATATGCATTTGAGTGAAAAGGGGAGATGGCATGTGCATGTCGGTGGCGTATGCCACCGACTTTGTACTTTAAGGTAATGTAAACTGCTCGAATATGCAAGTGCAATCTCTACTCAAACCAGACATGCATTGGGTCTTGCTATTCACACACCCCCACCTACCCTTTTGTCTATTCACACACACCCCAGTGTCGAGCTGTGGTCAGAGCGCAGCGTTTTGGTCCGGTCAACCAGACAAAAGACTGACGGGTGTCTGACGGGTCTGTTGACCTGACCAAAACGCCAAGCTTTGGCCGCGTTATGGTCCTGTCAACCAGCCAAAGACTGACCGGGTGTCTGTCTTTTGTCTGGTTGACAGGACCCGAACGCTGCCAAAGCTCGGCGTTTTGGTCCGGTCAACAGACCCGTCAGACACCCGTCAGTCTTTGTCTGGTTAACCGGACCAAAACGCCGCGCTCTGACAACAGCTCGACACTGGGTGGTGTGTGGATAGACAACATGGGTGTGTGAATAAACATGCCCTATGCATTAAGGTGTAATGTTAAAGTATTAAATATTTTATGCCACGTATCTCATTAGTATTATTATATGGGGGAAGGATCTACTAAAAAGTTAATTTTGCCTAAGTAGCATAAGAATGATTGTGATGATAACATATGACACTCCTAATAAATAGGAATGAAGGGCATTTTGGTCCATATAAATATGAGTGAAAATGACATTTGACACCCCTTTTGTTTTTTTTTTTAATACAACAAAAAAAATCTAGTATAAAAAAATCTAGTACAAAAAATCTAGTACAAAAAATGTAGCACAAAAAAATATAGCACAAAAAAATCTACTACAAAAAAATATAACACGAAAAAATTCAGCAAAAAAATGTAGTAAAAAAAATCTAGCACAGAAAATTGAGAAAAAAATTTAAGACAAAAAAATTCAACACAAAAATATAGTACAAAAATCCAACACAAAAAAATGTTATACAACATAGAAATACAACACATTTTAGCGGGTTTTTTTAGCCTTCATATTTTATATAGCAATATGGTACTCAAATTAAAGATAAAAAAACGCTCGATTTTACAGTGAAATTTTTATGAAAAAATAATGTCGTATAAAAAAGTTATGAACGTTTAAAAAATGAGGGTGGAATATGCATGTGCCTTGCATGTGGAGAGAGAAGTCCATAAATATGATTTTCCCAATATACACTTCCACTCCTTTCTCCTATACTTGCATCTTAACCATTGATTTGAAAGATAGATGGTTAAGATTCCTTCTTATCCTACTTAGGCAAAAAAAACTTTTTATTTGATCTTACCCCTTATTATATGTCCACATTTGTGCAAATCAACATATACTGTGGAACCGAACGAACACGAACAAGGCCATGCTTGTGTTTGTTCGTTAAGGGAATTAACATGTTCGCGAACTGTTCACGAACAGTTCGTGAATACTGGTCTCGAACACAAACGAACGTAAAGAACATTTAACTTGAAAATAAAAAATAAAAACATTATTAGCCTAAGACGTTGGAAATAAGTAGTTTAAATACAACAATCAGATGATAAATTAAAACACAAGAAGTCTACTATAACTACAAACGATGAATCAAATTTAACTAACTTAGACATAATTATCCCAAAAAATGTCTTGAATGCCCAAATTTTAGCTAACTTAGAAAAAAAAAGGACAGAGTTTCAAGTTTTCAATATTAGATAAAAGGTTTATATTTATCATTTTTTAATATAATCAAACGAACACGAACGAACGCAACCGAACGTTCACAAATGCAGTTGAACGAACGAGACCTTTATTCGTGTTCGTTCGCTAAGTTAACCGAACGAAACTTTTTGTTCGTGTTCGTTCGTTAAGTTAATCGAACAAACATAAATGAACTTCCCGCCGAACGGTTCCCAAACTGTTCGTTGAACGTTCGGTTCGTTTAAAGCCCTATATATTAACATATTAAAAAAAAAACAAATACTATTATCAATACCAAGTTTAACAAAAACACATTATTCAAATATAGGTACAAGTACATTTCTTTTCTTTTCTTACATTTCGTATTTTTCCTATTTCTTGACATACTATGTATTCACCTCACTCAAAAACACCACCTACAACATATTACATGTATCAAAATAAATAGTACAAATAATTACAAATGACCACCAACATTATGCAACACCCCTTGATTGCTCATATGTGCTATCTAGCTTCACCCATGTTCAATTGGGAAAATACTTGGCTTTCACTTTCAGTAGGAAAGTTCGTGGCCCGGCTATAATCGTTCACTTGGGAATCATCGTCGTTGGCATTAGAAGGCAAGCGTTGAATCATCGACATTGGCAACTCCAACGACGTATTCATCGTGCTATCTTCATACGGCTCTTTGTCCACAGACATTTGGTGAAGCTTCAACGCGTATTCTAAGTCCCATAGCACATCGATCATGCTCGGCCTCTCATCTCCCGTGTCTTTCAAACACCTCTCAACCGTATCCAAAAACTTTCTTAACGAATTCGGGTTTATTGTACCTATGAGATACGGATCCATTATCGCCTCCACTTTCCCGGTTTGTATATGCTTGATCCCCCAGTCGGCCAAATTCGCTTCCTTTTGAGGAAGTGTGTTATCGAGTGCTGGTCTCGCGCATAGCACTTCAAGTAACACTACTCCAAAAGAGTAAACATCTGACTTTTGTGTCAGTTTCATGCATCTTATGTATTCGGGATCCAAATACCCGAAACTCCCTTTGATATACGAAATCTCGGTTTCGTCCACATTATCCAACCTCGATATCCCAAAATCGGCAACTTTTGCAACGTAGTTTTCGTTAAGCAAGATGTTTGTTGACTTGACGTCACGGTGAATTATACCTCCATCCGATCCCGTGTGAAGGTAATGTAATCCTCGAGTCGCGCTAATGCAAATCTCGAGTCTCTGAGTCCACGAAAGCTTCGGGTGAGCTTTGTTCTCGTCGTATAAGTGATCTTGAAGGGTACCCTTTTCCATAAACTCGTACACAAGTATCATCTCGGATCTTTCGTCACAATACCCTATCAAAGTTACGAGATGACGGTGTCGTATTTTCGACAACACCATAATTTCCGTCACAAACTCGGGTCTACCTTGCCCGTGTCCTTTTTCGCCTCGTTTCACCGCGACTATCACACCATCGGGAAGCGTTCCTTTATAGACCTTCCCGAACCCGCCTTTTCCGATCAATAACCTCTCATCGAAACCATTTGTTGCTTTCAAGATATCAATAATCGGAAACCGAAGGCTTAGATTCAAATTAGGCATCGGTGACGAGTGGGTGATCGTAAAGTCCATATTTATAGTTGTGTATGAACTCCGGCCGTGCGATGGCCCCGCGTTAGATTCCGGTTTTACCCCTACCACCGCCTTCGCCTTTGCGCATTTCGACCCGATAAAAAAACCAACCAACAACACCAACACCAAAGCCACACCTCCAACAACACCTCCAATCACAATATACACTGTCTTGCTCTTCTTCCCATTGCTTCCATGATCAACCACACCCGAATTCGTCACTAACTCCATAATCTCAAGCCCATTCAACAACGCAGTCTGGTTGTCACCACTAACCGCGCCAATACTAACATTCAAAAACCCCGAATCAACCGAATCCACCACAGTATCAACATAAAACGGAGCTTGCAGCGCGTTCATTCTATTTCCCGGTTGAATCTCCTCCTTGTGGTGGCTGTAGATGAAGAAGTTGAATCCGGCATTAGCGTCAACAAGGCCCGTGCTTACAATGTCACAAAAATGAGCTCGAACTAGGTACATCGCGCTCTTACTAACCTCGAAATTCCATGTTACATTAACCAAACTGTTGGTCAGTTCTTTCGCTGTGTTGTATACATCATCAGGAGCATCGTATCGACTAGCACCCTGTCCGTCATACATCAATGTGCCGGAGAAATTAATGTTTTTTGCTGGCACACTTTGGAAGATGTATGGATCATCAGGTACCCAACTTCTTCTTAAAGTGTCACGTTCGGGTTCAATCTTTTGTCCTCCAACGTTAATTCTATAATGTGGGATGAATGCAAATGATGACGATAAGTTATTCTCGTTACCATTGTCCCCTGCAGGCGATACACGAGGTAAACTAACGCCGTGCCTGAAGAGTTCAGATGGTGTTGTGAAAGCTTCAATGGCGTTTATGAAAGCTGGGGATGATTGACTGGCGGGTGTGAAGTCAATTCTGAAATGTGTTACTGATCCAATAGGGATTATGAAATCTTTGATTTGTAACGTGTTTCCGACGACGCTAAAGGCGGATAACAGAGGGAAGCCGGAAGCTGAGACGTCGAATTTTGAATTCGATAAGTCGATTCCGTTGGAAAGAAATGGGGAGAAATGAAGGCGTATCATCACGAAAGTGTTGTTCGAGTCTGCCTGGAACTCGTACCTGTTGAATAATGAAAACTCTGTAACACATGTCTCACTGAAAACTGTAAGGTATATATATCCAACAAATTATATGGAGTGGAATATTGGTCCGGTAAAATTACGATTTTGTCATGTTTAAATTTACAGTTTTACCGTTAGTTTTTTTTTTTTTTTTCTTCCAGCTAAATTACAATTTTACCCTTAGGGGGTGTTTGGCTTAGCTTATTTGTGACCTATAATAAGTCCTTTTCACTGTTCAATAAGCTAGAATTTCTTGCTTATTGACTTATTGCCTCACATACACACATTTCCCAAACACTTCAATAAGTCATTTTCACCCCTTTCCACTGTTCAATAAGTCAATAAGTTGAAATAGAAGCTAAGCCAAACACCCACTTAGTTCAAATTTATAGTTTTGCATTTTTTTAATATTAATAGTACCATGACTTCCAACCGAAAACTCGTGCTATTTGGTAGATTATCAGAGAATTGGTTGTCAGAGTTGTCGGCAGTCAGCCAATTCAAATAGTACTACGAAATCTAACATACAAATGGGTATTAACATATAAAATAATCTTAACATAAGAAGTGAAGGAAATTTTTATTTCATCTACTAAATATGATTTTTAATTGTAAAATGTAAAAAAAAAAATCATGATTTATACTAGTAGAGTAATTACATAGACAATATTTGTAGAGTAATTATAATTACTCTACTAGTGTAAAAAAAAAATTAGATAATAAAATCTCTTCTTCACTTCTCACGTTAAGCCAATTTATATGTTAAGACTCATTTGTACAATAACTTAAACTCATACTTGGAAGTGAGAACTCGTGCTATTTGGTAGATTGTCAGAGAATTGACAAGTTGTCGGTAATGAGGCATTCAATGGGTGTGGTCATGAACCACCATGACCCTCCATGTCAGTGTTATGTAACTCACCTCTAATCCATCATCCAAAACCACTACCCTAAAGGTATGGTCATGACCCAAACCACTAACCCCTTATTTATTTTAATTTATCTTTGTTTAAAGAAAAAGGAAATGATTTGTTGAAAATGGAAAGGATGACCATGATTGCTATGGTTTAATCCATGCAAACCATGGTGGATCATGCAAGGGGTGGTGTAGCCTACCATTCATGTTCCTGGGTGGCAAATCATGTCCCAACTATGACCCCCACACCCTTTAGCCTAATAAAGATAGTACAACAAAACCTAATCAAATAATATCTCCTACTCAAATAAATGTTAATCACAATAAAATATTTCCTCCTCATATAAATGTTATTATGGTTGGAATATGATCCGTCACGTGGGAAAATAATTGAAAGACTACACCACCCCCTCGATGATTCATGATGGTTGGCGTGGATTGAACCACGATTACCACGGGTCACCTTTTCCATTTTCCTCGATTTTGTGTTAACACTTTAAAAATAAATTAAAATAATAAATGGGATAGTGGTTTGAGTCATGACTACATCATTAGAATAGTAGTTTTGAATGATAGATTAGAGGTGTGTGACATAACGCCTATGAAAGGGTCATGATAGTCATAACCACACCCTTTAGAGTTTAACTAATATGTTCGTTCTAACACTATCATGATTTCCAAGTGAAAACTCTTGCTGTTTGGTAGATTGTCGGAGATTGGCAATCGGGTTGCCCACAGTGTGGCAATTCATTCAATTCAATTCATTCAAATAGTATTAATAGTACAACGAAATCTAATAAAATAATATCTTCTATTAATAAAACCGTAACTAATAATAATATATTCTTAATATAAAGTACCATGATTTCCGAGTAAAAACTCTTGCTGTTTGGTAGATTGTGGGCAAACTGGATGCCGGGTTGCCCGCGGTAACGCCACCAAAGACAGTAAACTTGGTTGGGTTGTCGTCTCCGATGAATGTTCTGCCGGTGAAGTTGGAGGAAGAAGATGATCCGCAGTTGATGAAGTGGCGGTCTGGTAAGGTGTATTGTGAGTATGAGGAAGTGATGAAGAGAGGAGAGAGAAGGAAGATGAGAGAGAAAACAAGGGTGGAATCCATTGATGCTGGTTACAAATGATCAGATTGAATAATTGAATAATAGTAGTTATTATTGGGTTTATTTGTTTTAATGAGAGGAAGATGACAATGTAGAAAAAGGGAGTTGACGTTGACTTGGAAGACTAGGTTCTAGTGGTTCTAAGTGGATTATTGAGTTGTTATTTGTTTTTTTTATATTTTGATACAAGACTTAAATGTCATTTTATTTTAGTTCATTAGTTTTTTACTATTTTGTCAGTTTAGTCCAAAAGTTTTATTTTTTATTTATGGGATCGAAAAAGTTTCACCGTTGCCATTTTAGTCCACTGGGTTAACTTTATCAATTTTTTATGTTAACGAGAATGGCAATTCGGTCATTTTATATGTAATTATGTTAACTAGAAGGGTAATTCAGCCATATAAAATGACCGAATTGCCCTTCTCGTTAAAAGAAATAATGAATGAAGTTAACCCAGTGGACTAAATTGGCAATGGTAAAACCTTTTTGGACATACTGATAAAAGATGAAACCTTTGAACTAAACTGACAAAATAGCCCAAACAACGACTAAAATGGCATTTAACTACATTGGATATTTCAAAATATCGTCCTCTTCAATTTGCATAACTTTATAAATAAAGGTATATTTTTCAATTTAATGCTTCAATAGATGTAATACTGACGGCTTATAAACACACTAGAGAGGAGAGATGTTATCCAAGATCTAAGAAAAGTCATATAGATTGTAAGACTTGTGGAGTGTATGACGAGGCAAAAATCTGTTGTATGGGTCATGTGAGAGCAATTGAGCAAAATCATATGACCATATGTTTGTGATTGACACGGGTATGACACTTATACAACCTGTATAAACTTTTTTGTCTTATTATACAATATGTATGTATGACCTTATGACATGTAACCTCGTGTACACTTCTAAGATGGTGTATTTTCCAAATATAACATAAGAGCTAGAGGTGTACTTTTTTTTTGCATTGGTTCAGGTTGTAAACCTAATCGGTTTGGTCAACCTTGGTCAAAATCGGTTTGAGTCAAAACCGTGTTTCGGGTCATAAACCGGTTTTAGAGGAAAATGTTCCAACCTTGTACTAATCGATTTAGGTTGGTTTGAAACTAGTTAACTTGGTTAAAACTGGTTTTTTAAACCGCGTCAAATCCAAACCGGTTTCAGGGAACGAGATATCAAATCGGTATACAAACTAATGGTTTGGGTCGGGTTCAAATTGGTTTGGGGCAAACCAGTTTAGGAGGTGATGTTGGGTCAGGTTATGAACTAGTGAATTCCCAAACCGGCTTTTTGTACACCTCTCTAATAAGAACATCTCCATTCTCCTATAAATCCCTTAATAAACCATCTTATATTTTTTTATGATTTAATTTTTTGAAAATCTTCAAAAAAAATTAAAAAAAAAAATTGTTCAAAACCTCTAAAACCATTATTAGACCATTTGGGTGTCTTTTCCTTAAACCATAGTTTTGTATCTCATGATTCGAAAGAGTATTTTTGCTACACTCCTAGTAGTGACCTCTATTATCTTCAATGTTCTGCCTACTAACTGAAATTAAATTGTAATATTCTACAATCCTCATTAGCAAAATATAAACATTAAATTATTTTTCAATCAAGTACATCGTAAACTGTCGATCAAAACCACAGTCAAAATATATTAAAAATTTGTAAGACCGCGAATGAGTTCCTTCTAATATCGATTAACAATACTACTTCCGCTTGTACGTTAGAAATTTGTACTGACCCAGACCAGAATGAGTTTCTTCTCATCTTGATTAACACTACTACCTCCGCTTGTACCTGTAACACAACATTTAAGAGATGAACTCAAAGACACAAAAGAGCCAAACCAGTATCAAGTTTTTGCAACTTATAACAATTAAATTTGCATAATAAGTTGGCAAAGTTTACTACTTACAATAACTAGGGGTGTTCACAGAACTGTTTATGGGTATGATAAACCAAACTGACCGGTTGGGTGGGTGTGGGTCTGGCCAGTAACGGTTGGCGGTTTGAGGCGCTTTTTTTTTTCAACTACCATTAGTTTGTAATAAAATCTTAAATGATGAAATGATTCATGATCATTATACATCCATAATTACATATCAAAAATGAACATATATATATAACAAAGGATGAACGGCCAGTTCCGAACCGAACTATTAAAACTGGTAAACCGCAAAAACCAACCTGTTTGGATCTCAAACCGACCAAACCGGCTGACTTGTTTCACTTTCGGTGGTTCGGTCGGTTGCTGCATTTTATGAACACCCCGTAAAAATAACTTACGATTTTAGGCATACTTTTGTAACAAAGTGAGTTCAAACGAGAACCACTAAACAGCCAAGAGCTAAAGGAACAACTACCTTGACTTGCTCTTAAACGATGAGGCTTTCTTGCCACCCAAACTTCTTTTTTGCTTTTTTTCACTCATATCACTTTGAAAAAGTTCCTTCATTTCTTCTGGTCTTGAATTACTTAAATGAGAAGAAGACTTCTTTGCTCCTTTCTTATTGGTCCTCACAGCCTTGCCCGCATCAGCTGCTTTTTTAGCACCCTTTGCTCCTTTTGCACGCCTATATGCCAAATCAACTAGAGAAATCCCAGGTTTGTCTTTCTTGCTTCTATTGTTGCCCTGAGATTGATATGACGATATTAGTCAGTTCTTTGAAAATAAAATAAAAGTCACCTTGACAATAGAAAAGAACACTGAACCGCGTATTAGGCTCGCAAGCCTAAACAAGCCAATTATTTACATAAATATACTAGCTTGTTTTATACAATAAATATATTTACATAATAAATATCATGAAATATATAATTCTGATTATAATAGCTACATATTATAATATATATATTATGATAAAATAACTAAAAAATAACAAACGACTGAACGAGCTTAGCTCTAGCTTTGGTGAGCTCGGATAGGATCGGCCCGTCTACAATTACACCTCTACCTCGTATAGGAGTTTTAATAAAACTAATAAGCGCAGTGTTGACCTTGGTTTTAAAATGCGCGCATGATGCGCGCATAATGCGTGATGCGCACGTTGCGGTGGAAATAGCGCATCAGGTGTAACGATGCGAGACTATTACATGATGCGGCAGTGATGCGGTGATATCGCATGATGCGAGGCATTGCAATATGCGGTCTGATGCGTGCAACATGTAAAATGAAGGGATTTTTTATTTTGGCTTTGGAGGGAAAAGGAAGAGTCACCCTTTTTTTATTTTTTTTTATTTTACACAGCTGGAAAAAGATACTTTTCTGGAAAATAAGCCTTGGGAATTGGAATTTTGACTTTTGAGTTATGTTAGGTAATAAAATGGCTTTTAACGACATGCTCTATATGATGAAAATGAGATTGAAGAAGATATCGGGGAGTATGACGATGAAAGAGATGGACATTTGGGTGGTACTTCTGATGATTTAATGATAATTGATTAGAAACTAGTAGTTAAGAGTATGTTTACCTTTTAAGTGTTTTGTTATGTCTAAGACTAAGTATGTTTATTAATGTTTTGTTATTTTAAAGATTAAGTATGTTTTATAAGTTTGTTATAAGTAGTTTTTATATGTATGATTATTTTATGGTACTTTTATACTAAGAGACGTCCAGTATACGTGATGCGTGCGCATCACGCATTGCGCATCACGCATCAGATTTTTGGACCAAAACGCATCAGAGCGCATTACGCAATTTAAAACCAAGGTGTTGACATGATTGAATGACCATGTGTATTCTTCTTTAAAACTAACTATTTTTCTACCTACATCTAAGCATAAAACCGAATCATGGCACACGGTGTCGGCCATTTTGCAAACCATTTCTTATAATTTCAACTTAAATAAAAGATGAGGGTGGTTGACATTTAGTTGTTACAAGTATACTTTGGAGGGATGATATAACTCGATAATTACTAAATCTACTAAACACTCATAAGAGGGATAGCTTATTATTTTTACAATATATTTTTCCTGATCACATAAAAATCCAAAAATGGACAATTTGTTGGTGGGCCAACCTAATGAACCCACC
Source organism: Helianthus tuberosus (assembly GCA_030545235.1). NCBI lineage: Eukaryota > Viridiplantae > Streptophyta > Magnoliopsida > Asterales > Asteraceae > Helianthus > Helianthus tuberosus. Next base: position 168,786,826 of record CM060423.1, on the reverse strand, counting down.
CATTTTGGCTCGCAATTAAAATTACCTGTTTTGACCCAAGCCTTTTACCCTGTTTTGACACCTCAAGTCAATCTCCAATACATATGACATATCAGTGGCGAAGTATAGAAGGGGCGGGGAGGGGCGCCCGACCCCCCGAACTTTTCGCTCAGTAGTGTTATATATGTAGTTTTCGTATAGAAATTTTTGGGTATATACATTTTCAACCCCCAGTTCTATAGAAATTTTTTGGTATATACGTTTTCGACCCCCCCCCCCCCCCCCCCCCCCCCCGGGGTCATTTGGGTCAAGCTTCGCCACTGTGACCTATATGCTACATAGCGCGCTATAGCGAGCACTATAGCCGCTATTCACAACTATGATCCTGAGTTTGATTTAACTAACTGATCACAAAGACCGGGGCGTTTCACAATTATTAAAAAAAGGGTGTGTGGCATACCTCATTTTCTGATTCATCTTCCAGCATCTCTCTAGATGCTTCAAGTTTCCTTCTTTTCTTTCTTGGAAGATTTTTCTGCCACCAAAGTAGTCAAGAATTATTAATACAATTTTTTTTCTGATTATTTGAATCACTTTCTGTATATCTTTTATCTCATTCTTCTTTTTTCATATTACACAATCAAAGGGAGAGGCATAAATATAATCACCACATGCTCTCTCTTTTTCTTTTCTTTCTTCCTACGCTCTTCAGCTTCTTCAGCACTGATCACCTTCTTTTTAGAACCTTTCTTGGTCTCCTGAGGGCAGAACAGTAAATAGCCAAACCACAAATTAATTTTGGGACAAAAAAGTAGAATAGTTAGCAAGTAAAAACAGAGAATCTGTAAGACTGTCTCAGTTGCTCAGTTAAATATCTTTCTACATGAAAAAAAAAAAAGTGAATGGAAGATATAAAAATAAGAGTTAACTGCCATTTTCATTTCATCCTGTGGTTTGTCCACTTATGCTAGTCCAGACCAAATTTCAAATTTGTATCATTTCCGTCCCGGGCATTCTTGAAACATGTCAGTTCTGCCCAAAAAACTAACGTCTATTAAAACCTGTTGTTTAATGAAGGGTAGAGGTGGTGATGGCGAAAATCTCGATGAAGATGATGATTCAGTGTTTTTGTGTGTGTGTATATATACATATATGTGTGTATGTATTTTTTAAAATGGAAAATAAAAAGACTGTAAAAAGACCATTTTACCCCTCATTAAACGGTCAAACTTAATGGCTGTTAACTTTTTGGATTAAACTGGCATTTTTTGGATACGTCCAGGACAGAAATGGCACGAAATTTTTTTTTTGTCCTGGACTGGCATAATTAGACAAACCACATGGACGAAAATGACAATTTACTCTAAAAATAAAATCATGTCCAAAACCCTAAAATCATGTTCAGTTAGATGATGCCCATATATTTTATCAAACACCTAAATTATCACATTGCATAGAGATTACAAAAAAAAAAAAAAGAAAAAGAAAAATAATAACAGCCTTGATAACTCTAGCGTTAATTTGACAAATAAAGCAACACCCTTTATTAATGAACCGTCTTTGAAATATCTACAAGCATTGTACATATACTAGCCAAGAAAATATTGAGAACTTTGATCATACTTCAATATCATATAGAAAGTTGGTATAAATGGAAATATCACCTTTCCAGCATTAGCAACGAGTTTTTTCTCCTTCTCTGTAACAAACCAAGTCCTTTTGGGACGAGAAAATATTTCATCTCTGTGTCTAATCATATTCTCTGCCTGCAAAGACAAAATTTATAGAAATACAATAGATACTCCCTGGTGGATACTAGATAAGAGCTGAATACACATCTTTTCCAATTTAAGTAGAGGGCATAATCTCGACCCGTTCATGTATGCATGGGTTGATTCGGGTGATGTTTTCTTCTCTCACGGGTTTATGAGTAAAGTAGAAAAATAGCTAAAATGTAACAGGTCAAGTAGGTTGAAAATCATCCGAAGTGCTTTTTTGATGCATTTCCTACTGAACTCATCTTACTCAAAAAAATAAAGGGTAAAATAGCATTTTCGTCCCTGAGGTTTGGCTACTTTTGCGACTTTCATCCACAGGTTTGTTTTTCCGCATCTGGATCCAAAAGGTTTTAAATCTTGCCATTTTCATCCAACTCATTAACTTCATCCATTTTTTAACGTTAAGTCACGGGTATTTTCGTGTTTTTAGACTTTTTTGTGATTATTAGAGGGAGATAAAACTTGGTAATTCAGAATTGTTGTATCGTATTATTGTAATGGATAATGGTAAATACATCAAGTATATATAGATAGAATATTTACGCATAGAACCCTCTAGTATGATCTAATATATAAACACTATATAAACTATCTAATAGAGGGTTTGGGTGGCGAGAAAGTCAAAAGAGATGGAATTTTATTTATAAGTGTTTTTTTTAATAAAAAAATGCCTAAAAAGATGAAAATGCCCCTCATTTAACGGAAAAAAATGGATGGAGTTAACAAGTTGGATGAAAATCAGAAAATGGCAAGATTTCAAACCTTTGGATCCAGACGAGGAAAAACAAACCTTTGGACGAAAGTCACAAAAGTGGCCAAACCTCAGGGACGAAAATGGCATTTTACTCAAAAATAAATATACAACTTTTGAAACAATAGACTAAATAAATTCAATTGTAAATACCTTGTCTGCCTCCATTTCAGCTTTTCTTAAGGCCATTTCTTCCCTATATCATTTACAAATAACAAATCTTGAAGTTATTGCTATACATAGAATATAACAATGATAATTACCCATTAAAAATTATACGAAGTTATGAACCTCTCCTCTCTAAGAATTGATGCTACTTGATCCTCCATTTGCTCAATTACTCGGCTCCATTTAGTTATTGATGGGTCAGCGACAGTACGACGCTTGAACTTTGAACCAGCTCTTTTTGCCTGTAATAATAAAAAAACTCACATAGCTCTAATATAAGACAGAAAATGATGACAAAAATAAATACATAAATTTGATGTTAAGAAGAGAAGTGTACTCACAATAGCTTTTAAGAGAGATCGGTCATTGTCGGTGACAAACGTAACAGCGTAGCCGTCTCTACCAGCTCTAGCAGTCCGACCCACTCGATGAACATAGCTATAAAGAAGAATATTGATCCACACATAACATAAATCTTTTTAGGTTTGAACCATGATCCATGATTATCACAAGATCATAAAAATGATGCATGCTACAGTTAACATATAGAGGGGATGTTTGGATGTGCATTTTGAAAGTGACTGGTAATGAATAGTCAGAATCAAATAAACATCACTAAAACGGGCTTTAAAACATAGTGCTGGCTTTGATTTGCTTAACGTTGTAACAATCATACAGTTCAAATGTTTTCAAGTACTAATTATTTAAAATAGTAAGATATTAATATACAGAATGACCAAACATGACATTATTTGGAACGGATAAAAAAGACCTGCAACGTAATGTAGGGGTGTGAATTTTTTACACGACCCAAAAACACGACACGAACCCAGCACGAAATTCGCGGGTTTGGGTTTAGTCTAACGAGTTCGGGTCAGTTTCAGGTTGAATCCGAAACCCGTTTAGCTAAATGGGTCGGGTTCGTGTCAACCCAATCGGTTGGCGGGTTGGACCGTTTAACCCATTTATATAATATTTTATTTTTTAGAATATGTTTTATGTCATAGATTAAATTGGGTGTGTATTTTATGCCATAATTATAACTTAAAAAGAGAATTTGACATAAGATTTTATAATTAAAATGCAATTGTAATATATACGTTTGTGTTAATTTTTGTTTTAATATATTAATTTTCAAAAAAAATTATAAATTAAAAAAATTAGGGTTGAACGGGGTCGTGTTCCGGTCAACCTGCAAATATTCAGGTTGTGTTCGGGTTCATAGGTACGACACGATTTTCGGGTTCGGGTCGTGTTCATCTAAATTCTAAAATTTTCAGGTTCGGGTCAGGTTGAACCCGCCAACCCACGAACACGACCCGTTTAAATAAAAGGTAAAAAAGGGTAAAGAGGCAATTTCATTTTATTCTTAGATAATCAGATATGTTACAAGCAGTACAAACTATTTACACAAAACCGATTATTTGACCACTAGATATTCAAATAATCAAAAGCAGAATTTGTTGTTCAAACATAATCAGGAAATCAAATAAGTTGTATATACATGTTAAGTGGTAAACTCTAAACAGCAAGAACAGAGAGAACTTGCCTAGTAAGATCACGTGGGCACTCATAGTTGATAACCGTTTGGACTCCAATAATATCAATCCCCTGTGGGGAAAAAAAAACATTGAAAAGGGTAATATTCACCATCAGCATTTTCTAGCAATCTTCTCATGATTATGTGGTGTATAAAAAACAAATAATGATTAAAAAAGTTGGCCACTTACACGAGCAGCAACGTTAGTAGCTATCAGAAAATCAACTTCCTGCCTTCTGAAAAGTTCCAACGCCTATACAGACAAAAAGGGTTTGATATCACAACTATGCAAGCAACTACATCAATCTCTTGTTTTATATTTCTTCTTAACTCACATCTAAACGTTGTGCCTGTGTGAGATTTCCATGAAGCTCGGCAGCTTTAAAGCCAGCTAAACCGAATAAAATCTTCAACCTATGTGCTGCTTGTTTTGTTCCGCTAACATATTTATGGTAAAAGTCAGTCCAAAACAAAAGTGCAAAATGTCCACAAATCTATAGCATAAAAAGTTGTGCGTATGTCAAAAAATAAATCTATAAGAACTTCAAATATCTTAAAAGGCCTGGTCGGTGGTTCCAGCAATGCCTTTTTCACTTGAGTCCTAAACTTTATTGAATTTATACATTCAACCCCTAGCTTTTGGTAAGTGCCATATTGACCCCTAACTTTTAGTAATTGTCAACTTTGACCCCCATTTTTTCTACTTAATAACTTCACACTTCTCTGCCTAACCACATTAATGTCACGAACGTAACGCGTGTGACAAAGTAAAAAACAAGTCATGTCACACGCGGGCATCACATGTTAATGTCATCATCGTAACGCGTGTAACGAAGTCGATTCATGTTTAGAGTTACCTGAATATGATCGCTTTGGATGTAAATGTCTTAGAACACAATGCAAGAAGAACAGCCTCCTGGTTTCCTTCAAGCTTCCCTCGTATTCTAACAACCCTGTAAACGAAAGTTAAAAAAGTTGACATATTGGCATTTTTATAATATTCCTTACAGGAAGATAATAGCTCTAAGTCTTAATTAAACATAATTATTGCACATACTCCTCTGTTAACTTTGGTGGTCGCTTTGTGGTTGGGTCGGCAGAGAGACGCAAGGGTTTGTTTAGTAATAATTTAATAAGTTCGTCAACTTGCTCAGTCATAGTAGCTGAAAACAGCATCGTCTGTCTTCGTTTGGGGCAAAGTCTAACCTTCAATGGTTACAAATACTAGTTAATAAACTAAAACATTTTTAGAAGTCCTATCTAGCAAATATATTGTTAGAAAAAAAGAGCAGAGACGTTACGAGAAACTTAAATGGTGTTTTAGGTGGCACTTGCAAGAGTATTCAAGGACTTCAGAAGTTAATGATCATAAATAATACATATATATATATATATATATATATATATAGAGAGAGAGAGAGAGAGAGAGAGAAAGTTTAAAATACAAGACCACCTTATTGTGCGATGCGTACGCAAGCATCTCAACCGCACATTTGATCTAATCTAGGCCTTCAATTGAACGCGGTGGCACAATAGTAATTAACTTTGCATAATAACGCACGTTATGAATTTATAATACATATTTATGCACGTTATTTGCATAATTACGCATGGGTTGGGTTAAACCCTAATTAGGCACGTTATTTGCATAATTATACATGGGTTGGGTTAACCCTAATTATGCACGTTATTTGCATAATTACGCACGCCATATTGGTGGTCACGTTTGTTATACTCACGTGCCATCACACGTTAAGAGCCTTTTGTACGTTAACCGACCTCTATATATATATATATATATATATATAGGAAAAGGTAAAAATGAGAACTGCCCCAAGTTGCGAGAACCACGAGAACTTTTTGTAAAAAAAAACTTTTTTTAATAAGAAATTTCGCCAAATTTTTTTAAAATTATATTACCTTTTCAAAAATAAAAAATATATATATCGTATACGAAAATTTACATTAGTGTAACAACAATTTACATAGATGTACCCCGCCAAAAAGGGTGACGTCAGTGTAAGCGATCAAAAACCTGGCGTAAATGAACGCTAGGCTATTTAAAAAAAAAAAAAACTACAATGTTCATCTACGTTTGTGCAAAATTTGGTTGAAAAACTCGCACAAGAAGTAGGATTTCCATCGGAGTTCTCAAGTTCTCGTGACTCGGAGGAGTTCTCGCATGAACTTGATCTTATATATATAAAACCTTTAAAGTTTAGGATTACCAATTCACGAATCTCAGCTTCAAACCCAAGTTCAAGAAGACGGTCTGCTTCATCAAGGATTAGAACTGAAAGATCGTCCAAATCTATAGACATAGAATTGGTTAGATGATCTATTATACGTCCAGGGGTGGCCACCACTATATCTGGCATGGATCTCAATGCTGCTTCTTGATCCTGACAAGTAATTTACATTCATTATAGAAAAAAAATCACAGAAATAAGATATTCAGAATAATCCATTTAATATTCTAACCAAATCAATCATACTGTTTGAGATATCAACTGACATGTTCTTATCCGATTATTAAGTCCTTGTTTTTAGAATATAGTCTTTAAATTCGAGAATTTAATTTTGGATGGTTCGGTTTCTTTTCTAATTTCAATAACAAACATCTTCTATCATATATATGTCAGTGTCCCTTTAACATCTGTCTGATCTGATTCTTTGAATCTTCGTCAATTTAATATTTTCTTTCACTTGAAATTGTTATAAACTATGTTTTCTTAATTAGTTTTATATATTCCATTAAATTTAATACAGGTTTCTCGAAATACACCTCGTATTTTATTAATAAGAATAGCATCACGAGCTATACACAGGAACAACACTAGTCCATTTACATCATAACCGCTATACATGCTATCAAGAATGTTTACAGTATATGGTAATATTTCTGAACTTTATTCAACTAGTGGATGAAAGAACTCAATAACAAACGATCTGAAACGTACAAGATGGTGAACAAACCTTCACTGAAAGCCCGCCAAGAACAAGACAACATCGGATGTCTGTAACAAACTGCGCAAGTTTTCCGATCATGCTATGGATCCTGTTTAGTCAGTCAAAACACAATTATACAAAAATCGTATTTACAACATCCAACAAAGAAATGCCCAACTGTTTCATGTACACGATCTTTTATTTTCTAATAAATGATTAATGGCCTAAATATGCTTATAAAGCACCAAGTTATTACAAGATTAAACCAAAACTATGAAAAATGCAATTTAGAAGGTCGTGTACGTTAATAGTATAATTTAGGTGACTTTAAATACCATATATGATTTATAAGAAATAAACGTGTTGAAAATTCGACAAAACTTACTGAACTGCCAACTCTCTTGTAGGGGTAAGAATGAGGACCCTTATTGCAGGTCTATGTTTGGGACGAAACAACAATCTCTCTAGTGTTGGCAAAGCAAAGGCAGCTGTCTGCAAAATTTGAACAAATATATTACTCATCTTATTCTTCAATCAAAGACATATTTTTATAATTATAACAGCAAATCGTGAGGTTATACTTATATAGATATTTTAATAGTTAGTCAATCATCCACTTGACAAAATGAAGTGAGCAAAACTTAATTTATGCAAAAAAAGACAGGAGCTTTACTTTTCTGCATTAGCCGTACCCGTAATGTGATTAATAATAGAGAATAAAGACCAAAGATGGGCCGAGCAGCTTGCATACCGGATTATCGGGTCACAACATTTCGGGTCAGAACAGGTAAGTCACAAAACTAGTTAGGTTAACCCAAAACACTTTTTATCCCAAAAAAATGTTTTTTTTTTTGTAAGTAACAAGTGCAATAAATACTAAAAATACTACATAAACAATAATATATAGACATTATATATTATATATAAATATTAGAGTTAAATGCCATTTTAGTCCCTGTGGTTTTGTCCATTTTGCCAGTTTAGTCCAAAGGTTTGAAACGTTGCCATTTTAGTCCAAATAGTTTTAAACGTTGCCATTTTAGTCCACTGGGTTAACTCCATCCCTTTATTCTGTTAACTAGAAGGGCATTTCGGTCATTTTATATGTAATTCTGTTAACTAAAATGGCAACGCTTGAAACTATTTGGACTAAAATGGCAACGTTTCAAACCTTTGGACTGAACTGGCAAAATGGCACAAACCACAGGGACTAAAATGGCATTTAACTCTAAATATTAAAAGGCAAGTGGGTTTGTCCCACTATTCATTGTATCCAATCATAGGCTGCCACATGGAAACCTTTTTTCTCTTTTCTTTTTTTAATTCTTTCGCATTTTACTTTTACACCCTTAACTTTACTTTTGTTATTATATATGTTTAGTCCCTCAACTTTAAGTATCTTAATATACATGTTTAGTCCCTCTATTTTAATAATGTTTTCTACGTATGTTAACTTTGCTTATATACACGACTACACGTTTGGTCCCTCTACGTTAACTTTGATAATATACATGTTTGGTCCATCTACTTTTATTCGTTCTTTCTGGTATTTCACCTTTTGGCGTTTTTTTCTAATGTGACAAATCAAAGTATCAAACTGACTCACGCCGCAATGTGCGGGATTAAATTACTAGTTTGCATTAAGAAACAAGCTGGGGCAAGTTAAAAGATAAAAGAAACCCAAATCAACCCTATTGATGATAAGTAAATGGGTCAAAATTGCCATCTCTAAAATTTGAGAGATGTGTAACTGTAACATACCTTCCCAGAGCCAGTAATTGCACTCCCACATATGTCACGTCCAGTAAGCGCCAATGGTATACATGCTGCCTAAAGTTAAACCTTAAACATTTAACACGTGTGTGTATATAAAAAAAAACATCAACTAAGGTGGCGGTAAATTATCATAACCTGAATAGGTGTTGGTTGCGTGTAACCCAAGGCTTCACAAGCTCGAAGCAATGGCCTAGAAAGGTGGAGATTAGAGAAGGAATCTGCATGAAAGGAAACACCATCTGCTTTTGTAAAGAATGATCTGTTATCTCCACTAGATACGGTGGTAAGAACCTCATCGTCTTCTTCGGGTTTTAAATCTTCCTGAAACAAGTCAATTTGATGACGTATTAAGATAATGCGAGTCTCATTCACAAAAACCAACAAGCTGATAGAGATTAAGACATAGTAAGAAACTCTAACAACATCACCCCACTGCAGACCCAAACAAATCTACATAACTTGGTTGACATAATATCAATAAGAGTTAAGTACACGGATGGTCCCTGTGGTTTATCAAAATTTTGGATTTGGTCCCTAGCTTTCAAAAAGTGCATAGGTGGTCCCTGTGGTTTGCAATTTGTAACGCACTTAGTCCCCAGTTTTGCCCAAAAGTACATGGATGGTCCCTGTGGTTTGCACTTTGTAACGCATTTAGTCCCTTACCTGGACCTGCTGAAACCTTTAGATTTGTTAGTGGGGACTAAATGTGTTACAAAGTGCAAACCACAGAAACCATCCGTGTACTTCCGAAATCTGGGGACCAAATCCAAAATCTTGGTAAACCACAGGGACCATCCATGTACTTTACTCTATTAATAATTTAATACACATTGAAAGTTATTTTGTTCTAAGGATAAGACATATTTAATATTTTTTATAAATACAAGATCCCAAGTCCCAACTATAGATTAGCATGCATAATAGGTATCATTGTTGATCTTATTGTTCAATTAGTACTTACTAAACTAACTAACCTATTAGACATGCTGATCTACATAGGTGAAATGACAAAACTACCCTAACTATTATTATATTTTTTAATAGTAAGGGTAATTTTGTCATTTCACATGAAGTTAACTGAACTAACTAACCTTCATCCACATTAGGGACTATCCGAGTAACAAGTTGTCAAACCACAGGGAACATACATGTAATTTTATGAAGTTGGGGACTAAGGATGAAATTTTGGCAAGCCACAAGGACTATCCGTGCAATTTACTCTCAAAAATACGAAGAAAAAAAGATCTAGCTAGCGGTATAGATTTTTATGTAACATAAAATCCACACTGCTTACTTGGCGGTCTGGCTCAGAATCAGAAGAAACATCGTCATCAACCTCGTCTTTTTCTGGTATTATTTCTGCATTACGTTGTTGAATGAGCTTTGAGATTTTATCATCAATGGAAGTAGTGCTTCTGCGAGCGTGTTCTTCTGCAACTGATTCAGTGTAAGAAGAAAAGTCCCATGGAGACTGTGTCTTCGTTTTACTTAATCCTTTTTCTTCTACATCACTGTTTTCTTCTTCGTCTTCTCCACCATTGCTAACGTCTTCATAGTCAATTTCTTCATCGCTTGGAGGTTCAAAGGCAAACTCTGAATCCTCCATTCTTTAGTAAACTAAATAGGGATAAATATAAGTGAACATTGAACTCAGAGTAAAATAATCGCTTTAGTTTATGTCATTAAGACACAAACAATCAATTCAAACTGAACTAAGTAACCATATAATTTTCAATGAAACATGATAAAGTGTATCTTAAAGCAGCATTTGCATTTTCCAGAACAACAATGCAAGAAGCCAAGGCAGCATATATATACAGAAGCTTGTACACAATGAATGTAACATATTCATAGCCTTAGATATGTGCTTCAGAAGAGATGAATTTTTTACAAATACACGGCGAAAAACCCACAAACAACGCATATTTCAACAGAGAAAAACCCACAAACAAGTAAAAATCACCAATAAAACTTCAATTTTCAATAATTGATGGCAATTGGCAAATATAATTTTAACTTTTGGCAAGGCAACATGATGCTTAACTTGCTGCAAAGCAATTGAAAGAGGACAACCACACAGGCTACATTCAAGAAATAAACTTGGTTGTAAAAAAGCGTCAGCTGCACCCTTGGTTTTAAAATGCGCGCATAATGCGTGATGCGCATGATGTGCTGATGAGATCGCACCAGGTGATGCGATGCGATTACATGATGCGAGGCTGATGCGCCCTAAATCGCTTAATGCGCTCCTGATGCGCTCGCATGATGCGCTCATTTTTCTGAAACCGACCACTATTGAGTAATATTGTACAATGAGCTGATGAAGTTGTTAAATGAGTTCCTACATAGATGACTTGTACCTTTTGCATAGAGCCATAGACTACTTGAACACTTAAGAGTTCAAGGCTTATTTTGGCTATATTGAACTTCTTTCATGGTACTAGAGCTATTTTGTTGTATTTATTTAAATTAATCTCTAAACTTTTAGTATTTAAAGTTAACAAGTTAAAATATTATCTATAAATATCTTTTAAAATAACAAACGCCTCGCATATGTGATGCGCACGCATCATGCATTACGCATGGCGCATCGGCTTTTGGGATCAAAACGCATTGGAGCGCATTGCGCATTTTAAAACCAAGGGTGCACCGGGCGATAGGTCCTCGTAGTCGGTACGAGAGCATAAGTACATGATAACATAGCATAAATAGCAAGGAAAAAAAACAAGTCTATATATAATCCTGGTAATGATATAAAGTTGAAACAAAATAAAAAAATAAAATAAAATAATTGTGCTAACAACGATCAAGTCTCAACAACCGCAATTAACTATAAACAAACATAATCCATCATCAACTAAGTAAAATAAGAAGTCAACGTAAAAGCAGCCGATTGGAAAAACAAAAGTCAGCAGTCAATTGAGATAGAAGTCAACAGTAAAAAAGCAGCCGATTGAAAAAAAAAAAGCAGAAGTAAAATTACGCAGAGCGATGAAGGCGTGAAGAGGAAGGTTGGACGTAGTCGGTTTGCTCAACACGCGAATTGCTCCGATCAGTCGACCGTTGTGAGAATGTCGGTCGATTAGGTTTTTCTTCAAAACCCACTAAAATAGATAAAAACAAAAGTAAAAGTAAAATAATTAGCCCAATATTTAAGAATGGGTTAATTTGTGATTAATTAGGCCCAAAAGTGATTCGAGAGATAGGCCTATATTAACCACACTAGGTTAGGGGTGTTCACGATCCGATCCGATCCGATCCGATCCGATCGAGGGTCTGCTCATGCTTGGATTGAATTACAACCGATCCGATCCGAGCGGATCAAATTTGTAAAACCGATCGCAAAAGTGATGCTCATGCTCGGATTGAATTTGAATCGATCGGCTCGGTTTCGCTCGGTTTTTATCAAATCCTAAAAAAAAGCGAGCGGATCGTTTTCGCTCGATTGAATAATAAGGCTTCGTTCAACAAAAACAAATTCTAACTTAAAGTGCGAATACAAAAGCAACACAAAATAAAGTGCGAATACATAAGAAACACAAAATAAAGTGCGAATACAAAAGCAACACAAAATAAAGTGCGAATACAAATTGTCATTTAGTTCAAAAGCCATAAACTTCTTCTTTAAGCTTGTTCATCTTCATCCACAAAATTCAACTTCAAATCAACATATAACCTATAAACACAAGCATTAAACAAAACCATTAAGTTCTACACATTACAAAACAACTTTTAGGTTTTGTCAATTATAAAAATACATTTCATTTATTATCAGACCCATCTGGAGTCAACACATCAATTTCCAATTTTTCTTCATCTCTTGCAGCTTGCTACACATTAAAAAAAAAAACAAAATACAAATGTTAATGCATAAACTACAAAACTATAAGTAGATTATAAATGTAATAAAAGCTTACTTTCAATGATTTTAAGGTTGTTTTTGAGCTCGCCTTTAACCAATCATTTCCACAAACAAGAAGTTCTACCATATCCTTTGAAAGAGAGCTTCGGTAGTCATCCAATATACGCCCCCAGCACTAAAGACTGATTCGGAAGCCACGGTAGTGATCGGGATGCCAAAAATGTCTTTCGCCATTTTACTCAAAACCGGAAACTTGCTACAATGTTGACTCCACCACTTCAACACATCAAACTTTGGATCCATACATTTTAGGTTTTGCTCATCCAAATACTCATCAAGTTCAGATTTTCTTTCAATCGACATGGTTCTTGAATTGAAGAATGAACACAGATATTTAAACTGAAACAGGAGCAACTAACCTTTTAGGAGACACTTGAGTCGATGATTGTCCGATGAATTGAGTCGGAGACACTTGAGCCGATGATTGTCCGATGAATTGAGTCGGAGAGGGAGAGTGAGAGTCGAGACACTTGAGCAGTTGAGAGCGGCGACTGAATTCTGTTTTAACCTTTTAGGAAATAGATTTAGGGTTAGATTTTTATATTAAATATTAACTTGGGCTAATATTATTTGGGCTTTTAATTTTTTTGGGCTATTATATTTTTTGGGTTTTTAATCTATAAAATGTAATATATATATATATATATATATTATTAATAAAAAATAATTCGAGCGAAACCGAGCGATCGACGAGCGGGCGGAGCTTTGCTCATGCTCGGATTGAATTTGAATCGAACCGATCCGATCGGCTCATTTACAAACTGAGCAGGAATCGAACGAGCATTTTTCGAGCGATCGTCGAGCAGTTTGAACAGCCCTACACTAGGTTATAAACCCGCGTATTACAATGGGTTGTGTGTGTATATATAATACTAGTGCTAATACCCGCGAACTTCGCAGATTGGACAAAATAATATGTTTTTGAGTATGGAGCGACTCACTGTATTAATAGTTAACTCACCCCTTCTTTTATCTATTAACCTAAAACCAAAAGTACAATATATTCTCATTTACGTCTCGTCATAAATAAAAAAAAAGTTGGTTATAACAGCTTGATTTATGAAATAAACAAAGAAAACATGACATTTAAGATTATTTATAATGATAACGATCTGATCCTAATTTAGTCCTTTGGTTAGTCCTTTGGTTGCAATCTTTTTAAAAACTAATTGTACCACATACTAAAAAAGAGTAAATTACATAGTTAGTCCCTATGGTTTGCACAAAGTAACATACTTAGGTACTAATAGTTTAAAATCACATTCTAGGGTATTAACTTTTTATTTTGTAACGTTTGGAGGTATTAACGTTATTTGTAGGTTTAGAATCAGATTCTATTAGTACCTAAATATTTATTTTGTGCAAACCACATGGACTAACTATGTAAATACCCTAGAAGTTAATACCTCCAAACGTTACAAAATGAAAAGTTAATACTCTAGAGGGTGATTTTAAACTATTAGTACCTAAATATGTTATTTTGTGCAAACCACAGGGACTAACTATGTAATTAACTCTACTAAAAAAAGGATCATGGGTTAATTAATTCGTTCATTGATATTGATATTTATGTAAGTTTGAGTCTTAACTATACGTTCACACCCCGACCACGTAAAACAACAAACCGTGGCGGAAACGTCGGAGAGTGTTGTAACAGAATTATTGTTTCAAACCAAGGATACAAAGAGTTTCGTTTTATAGAATATTAAACATTGTCTTAAGTTAAACAAACAAGTCAAACACAGTCTATTATCGTTATTAAATCACTAAGGCCTCGTCCGGTCCTAAGTGAGCATGCATCCTACTTGCAATCAACACAAAGCAACTTCACCTGAAACATATGTAAAAACAAAGTCAGCAAAGAAATGCTGGCGAGTACATAGTTTTTGCGTGAGTATCAGATTCATGGCTCGTTTGTATGTTGAAACAACTTGTATGGCTTTGTTAATTGATATTAGAAAAGCCTTGTTTGGTAAAATATTTGTATTGCAAACGAATAACCAAGTCAAAATAGATTGGTCATAATTTATAAACCTCGATGCCATGAATCTTAACCCAAAACATTTGTTTATGTAAACTAAATCATGAATTGTTCTTGTAGTAAAACTCGTATGGTTTATATCGTTTCGTAAACCTCGTTTGTGTGGCATCGCTTCCAATTGTTTACCCAAATCGTTTAATTCGTTAATAGTCGCTTTAGTCGTTTAAATCATTCTCGTTTTAGATCGTGAAACTACTTTTGGTCGTCTCGCTAATAACATTCAAACCTTTGTGACTCGTCTATTGTTTAACTCGTTTTCGCATTAACAAACCTCCAAAGGGTATGTTAACAATCATCAGATTCAGTCGTTACCCACCTAACCCACACATAACCATGGGTGCGGTCTGATAACGGGATTTGTCAGATCCTATGGTACCATAACCTAATACTGGTCGGCTTGATCAATGCTAATGAATGTCATTCGCTATGTAAATACAACCAACAAGTTCGTTCACATTATCGAAATCGTTATTAGTTTTGTATAAACCATCTTAATCGTTTCGAAACCATCGTTAGAATATCGAAATCGTTTTGACACATATGAATCACCCCAAAACAATCGAAAACAGTAAAAAGAGGGGATCTATGTACTCACCTTCGGGTGCGTTTTTAAATGTTAACACAATCCCTCAATTGTTTATCCGCCCTAAATTAAATAAGAATGATTTTAATAATCAAAACCCACGCTTCGACATGCAAAAAGCTACTTATGTTATTTCTGTTTTAATATATACGAAACTGGACTGTTTTCGGACATTTAAATAAAATAGTTAACTTATTCCAAAAATTCCCAAATTTTTACAGAATGTCTTAAACGATCCAAATTTTATTGTGTAAAAATATCGGGGTCTATTTCATTACCAATATTTTATAAAAATTCATTTTCCCGACTGCAATCAGATTTGTTACTTTCTGATCGCAGTCTATGGAATAATTCACTAAAAATTAATCGTAAGTCCGTTTGACGTAATTCCAGTTGGAGGATCACGACGACAACAGTGACCATCTACAGTATAAATTTCATGATCTAACCCTACACAGAAATTAAGTTATGACTGAAAATAGGACGCATATTTTCAGCAGAAAAATGCAGCTCTAGCTGCTGTTACGAAAAGACACTTTAAAAATAGTAAACGAAGTCCAAAAATTATGATTCCGGTGCCATTAGAACCGTATTTCATAATATATAAATCCAGACTTCAGAAAATACATTTTTCGTTAAGATACGGTCTGGTTTCAGCCAGTTAAAGGTGGCTGGAAATGCAAATCAGCAAGCTGTTTTCAGTCTTTTAACATTATAAAGTGTGTTTGATTGATTCCGTTAACATGTTTAGCGATCACAACAATACTTACAGCAGATTATTACTTATATATTCCAGATTTATCATGCAATATCATATTTCATTCATCATTTTATCACTACTTTAACCATACTTCATCTTTAGTTAGTTATACTTCAAGACTTGTTTAAGTTCTTTGAACTTTCTATCTTTTTTATCTTTAAACATCATTAACCACTCAACAATCATGTAAGATGCAAGGATCTAATTGCTTACCACTAGCACAAGGCTAGGGGAGTTCGAGTGTAGAAAAGTGGTGGATAAAAGAAAACGAGGGCGGTCCTTCAACTTCCGAGCACACCAAGCTTGCTTGTTGGATCTCTTGCACCTTTGGGTATGAATAGAATGCTTGTATGGAAGTTGGATGGTGGTGATATGGTGGATGGTTGTGGCTGCCGAAAGTGAGGATGGAGGGAGGAAGGAGAGCTTGTTGTTGAAGTGTTTTGATGAAATGAGCTCAAGTTCTAGGGTGTAAATTTATAAACCAAGTTTTACTATTAACCAACATACAACATGTTCCAAGATCCAACAACAATAGCATTATAATATTCAAAAGAAATGGGGGGTTGTCCCACCCCATTGTAACCGTCCCTAGAGTGGGGGGGGGGGTGTAACACCTGTGTCACTCCAACCATCAAACAAATGCCAAACCAATGAAATATAGTATTTCATACTTGGGATTTGTAAAAATATGTGTATCGTTTACACATATCAATTCTTGTTCGATTTCAAGCTTTAAATCGCTTTCTGGAAGGTTATACGCGCACTAATGCGTAGATATAACCAGTTTAATCCAACGAACACTCTGGAATAGTGAAATAGGCTTAACATACCTTAAATAACCTTTACATAACTTAGATATAAGTTTTGGAAGGTTTGGTGTGGTGAAATCAAAGTTTAATCGCTTACAGGGACTAAAGTTGACAAACTGCGAAAGTATGCCAATTTGAACTGTAACAGACCTTCCGGGACATGAACATAAGTTAAACATACCATAAATATCCTTTACATAGCTTAGAAATAGGCTTTGAGGTGTTCGGTATGCTAAAATAAACTTTTGTGTCATTCAGGGACTAAAAGCGTCAAAAAGTGCACAAGTTTGCATTTTTACGCGTAACTTACGTTCTGAATACATCTGGACATCCAAAAATTTATGTAAGCACTAAAATATTTTATTTTAGTGTTCGGCATAAGAAAAATCCATTCGTCGCGTCATTTGGATCGTCTTTCACGCTTATGCGCATTCCGTCGTAATTAAGCGAACATCGCGATCGTACGGCCAAACGAACCGACATCCGAGATATTTTTGAACACATTTTAAGTTCCCTATACTTTAACTTCATTTTAGAGCTTTGAAATGGGGTTAACGGGCCTTAAACGTGTCAAAAATGACCTTATTGCATAACAGGGACCAAAACTGTAATTCTGCCAAACTTGCACCATACGATGCGCAGCCACTTTTGCCCTACGATGCGTATGGGTTCTGCAGAACAGATCAGATCGAACAGTCAGCAGATTACACCTGTTTTAACCACAACCACAAGCCCACAATTGCCTATTCAGCTGATAAGAACTCACATTTAGCCACCATAACTTTGCAACAAGTGTACGCACAAGATTGAGGCACGATATTCAACAAACGATCTTAACGGTGGACCGAATACTATAAATACCCCACCCCCATATGCTTTAAACCCACAAGAATTCTGATTTGAGAACCTCTAAGTTGAAACCATTGTTTCATACCTGAGATTTTTGAATCGGGATTAGCATTCGGGGACCCTGGGTAAGTATTCTTTCGTTCTTTTCCTTATTTTATTGCTTTTCGAGTCAGAAAGTCAAACTTTGTTTGACTTTCAGCGTTGACCAGTAATGGTCAATGCGAAGTTCGTTTGAACTTCGCAACGTGAGTGTAATCACGTTGGTCATAGTCCCTTGGGACTATGCCCACTGATTACCACGTTGTCTAGGGTCGTAGGGTAGGCGATCTGATAAATCGCCTATACCCTCGAACCCGACCCAGTTTGGTCGATCATTAGGATCTGACCAAATACATTAGGTGACCATAGTAGGTAGGGAATAACCTTCCGAGGTTATACCCTATGGTCACATCGTTTGAGTAGTTGTATGATAGGTAGTTTATATGCCTTAGGTAAATTACCAGAATACCCTTTTCATGTATAAATGGTAATTAAGCATATGTAACCTAAACTTTTGTCACATAACAGATTATGTAACACGTTTAGGCATATAACACTTGTCATAGGGCTAGTTAGGCGGTCCGAACGCGTTTCACGCGAACGACGCGTTAAAGTAGCATAAGCTACCTAAACGGGTCGTAATGGGTCGTAAACAATTAGGTTAAGTTTCATTTAGTATGTAGGCTTTGTTAAACCATATCATATGAGTTCCTACACTCATTTGGTTTACAAACCCTAATGCTACCCGATCTTCCGATTTAGGTCCGGTTTATTAACATAGATACCTATATTAGGTGCCGTTTGATTCCGTGATCTCTAGCATTGCTTGGTGATTATCCTAAAACATCTGAGCAATCTCAAGTGAGTACATAGACCCCTCTTTTATTGTTTTCCAAACGTTTTGGGGTGGAACACATGTGCCTACTTGTTACTTTCAAGCTTTCCTGTTTTCACATCATATACCTGCTATGTTCGTTAGTACATTATAGTACATCGTTTTCATTACATTTTATGCTTCGTGTGCCCATTGTGTGCATTACTTAGTACAGGTCGCATGCTAAGTATGTCTATTGTTGTATACTTAGTACAGGTCGCATGCTAAGTATGTCTATTGTTGTATACTTAGTACAGGTCGCATGCTAAGTATGTCTATTGTTGTATACTTAGTACAGGTCGCATGCTAAGTATGTCTATTGTTGTATACTTAGTACAGGTCGCATGCTAAGTATGTCTATTGTTGTATACTTAGTACAGGTCGCATGCTAAGTATGTCTATTGTTGTATACTTAGTACAGGTCGCATGCTACGTATGTCTATTATCGCGTACTTAGTACATTTGTTATTCATCACGGGCTTACATTTTGGATACATATTACATGATTTACATTAGACATGAACATTTTACTTTGGTGGTTTGGTTTGATTAAGTGATTAAGTAACGATGCGTGTGTAATATGATACAAGCATGGTGGATACGCCGCTGGTACTTCCTATATATAAGTGTTTGTATGGTATTACATATTGTAGCGTTATCTGAATCATTTCAAGTGGAGACATAGAACATTTTATACAAATAACATATTTTTCACAAGACATTGATTTACAAACAACTTATCTAATACAAACTCATTTTACATGGTTATTCATTTAACCATACATTATTTATACATATCATCTGATCTTATCGATTTTCAAATGATTTACAAAACAAAGCAAATAACAAGGTTCATGACTAAACATTTTCTCAAACAAAAGTCATGAAACCTATTTTCACAAAACCTATGTATCTCACCGGCATTTTTATGCTGACGTACCTATTTTCACATGTGTTTTTCAGGAGCTGTTGCATAAGATGATCAAGATACACATAGGCAGACTTGGGCTTTAGTGACAATAAAAGATGCAAGACTAGTTAATTATGTTGTATTTCTTTGTTTATTAAGACATTGTAACACTTTTAATCAATAAAACGAAACTTCAATTGCCATGGATTTGAAACAATTAATTCTGTTACAACACTCCCCGACATTTCCGCCACGTTTTGTATGTTCTACGTCGTCGGGGTGTGATAGAAAAGATGGTATCAGAGCCAATGGTTATAGGGAATTAGGTTATTAGTAATGCTTTGACCTAGTCTATAACCTTCTTAGGACCCTAACGCGAGTTTACTTGCGTTTAGTCATAAAACAATACTGTCACCTATCCTTAGGCGACGACCACAACAAGAACATAAATTTCAAAACCGCTTTGAAAACTAATCATCTGTTCTAGGATGATTTATTACAAGGTTTTAAACCCTCTGTTATATGGTTTTGAACCCCTTGGAATTTTTCAAAATCTCGTCAAGGTTTTGGGTTTTAAATAATGTGAACATGTGCAAACTGGAAGGGTGAATGCCTGTATTCTGGGTTTTCTGTCTAGGCAAGCACTTCGTATACATCTCATCAGACGCGAGACCAGTTGTGCTTACCTGGGAATTCTTGGGATGAGTGTTCACTTATAGGCGAGCATGTCTTCGCGATACATTATTTTTGACCTATTTACTTTGATAAATCACCAGGGTCGTTTGTTTCTTTGTAGTAACAAACAAATGACCACTATCCTTGCTTTCATCAGATTTGTTTCATCTCATTCATTTCGTCTAATTCTCTCACTCGTTTCCTTTCATGTTCTTCTCTTTTAGAATGCCTCCACGACGCGAAAATCCAGTATCTGTTGACGAGCTGGCAGCTGTCATTACACAGCAAATGACTGCTGCAATCCCGAACGTCGTTGCTCAATGTTACCAAGCTATCAACAACAATAATGCCCTCTGCAGCTTCAAGACGTTCAACTCGGCCAAGCCATCAAAGTTTTCTGGGTCTCAAGGAGCGACAGCACTTCTGCAATGGTTCGAGAGTCTAGAGAGCACCTTCAGGCATGTACAATGTCCAAATGAGCGAAAGGTAGATTTCGCATCTAGTGTCTTCGAGAAACGAGCTTTGACATGGTGGAACGGTGTGGTGAGAGATAGGGGTGCCGAAGTAGCACTGGCTCAAACTTGGGAAGAACTTCGAGCACTGATGATGAAGGAATTCTGTCCTCGTCACGAGATCAGGGCATTGGAAAGGGAATTCGACGATCTTAAGCAAGACAGCGGTGAACATCGAGCATACACTGATCGATATGAGGAGCTGAGCCTGTTGTGTCCTACCATGGTTACGCCTTTGGATAAGGCGATCGAAAAATACATTGATGGTCTCCCGGACTCAGTTCAAGACATTGTTACTGGTAGTAACCCCACTACGGTTAGGCAGGCCATTGAGCTATCTGCAACCCTGACTGAATCTCAGATCAGGAAACGTAAGCTTTTCCGAAAGGGTGACAAGAAACCGATCGAGGAATCAAAGACCATGGATGAACAGACTGGATCCCTTGAGCGGTCAAAGAAGCAAAAGGCTTCTCAGAACTTCGCCATGGTCGCTCACAATGATCAAGCCGCCCCCAACCAACCAGCTAAACCCCGTACTAGGAAGCCATACAATGGAACTTCACCTTTGTGCAACCAATGTAACCTTTATCATCATGTTAATGTGAAGTGCCGCGAATGCCAAATTTGTGGACGTAAAGGTCATACAGCAAAAGTTTGCGTAGCAGCAGTTGCACCAAATCAAGCTAACAATAAACCTGCTCGAGCTCGCTTTCCACCAGGTTCTTGCTACAAGTGTGGCGAGATGGGACATTTCGGAAGAAATTGCCCAAAGCGTGCTAATGCTAATCCAGCACAGAGATGAGCATCTGACCGACTAGAAGACAACACTCTTTAGAAATAATCACATCTTATGTATTATTTTCTTTTGTTGTCAAGGTCCTTGAAACAGTTGTTATCATTGTTAATAAATAAATCTTTTTATTTATATTGCAATGTATTCTTGAAATGATTAAAGTGCCAAATGAAATCCACGAATTGGATTCCTGGTGTGCTTTAAGTATCCGCGTCCAAAGATAACAAATTAATAACAAATTAAACAACTATGTAATTATGTGCTTATGTGTTTCCTTTTATGATTTTGGTGTAATCCAAGTTTTGTTATCCAAATCCTCGTAGAATCTTCCATATCTTTGGGTGCTATATTAAATCCTCAATGGGCTTGTACGTAATAGTAAAGACCCTTGGATTATATTGCACCATTCCATAATTAGACCCCTGAGTGGTCTAGGTAATCAGATTGATCCAAAAATCTGGTTAGGATTATCATGTGATGAGATAGCTGAAAGGACTCCTTGGTGGCCTAATTAAAAAGATCAATTGTCGATCTAATTAAAAGGACCCTATGGTAGTCGAGTCACACTCATCACAGGTTTGATTTTCCTCCCCTCCACATTACAAGCGAATTGTGCGGACTATGCAAGGAATTGCGTAATTATGGATGCATACATAATTATGGAATTCAGTGCACAGAAACCACAGCTAGTTTGGTCATGTGTCTGAAAAAAATGACTCTTCTCGTTCATTTTTGGTTTCTATGGTGAAAAATGACTCTTGTCGTTCATTTTTGGTTTCTGAAGAAATGGTGAAAAATGACTCTTGTCGTTCATTTTTGGTTTCTGAAGAAATGGTGAAAAATGACTCTTGTCGTTCATTTTTGGTTTCTGAAGAAATGGTGAAAAATGACTCTTGTCGTTCATTTTTGGTTTCTGAAGAAATGGTGAAAAATGACTCTTGTCGTTCATTTTTGGTTTCTGAAGAAATGGTGAAAAATGACTCTTGTCGTTCATTTTTGGTTTCTGAAGAAATGGTGAAAAATGACTCTTGTCGTTCATTTTTGGTTTCTGAAGAAATGGTGAAAATGACTCTTGTCGTTCATTTTTGGTTTCTGAAGAAATGGTGAAAAATGACTCTTGTCGTTCATTTTTGGTTTCTGAAGAAATGGTGGAAAATGACTCTTTTCGTTCATTTTCGGTTATGAAGAAATGGTGGAAAATGACTCTTTTCGTTCATTTTCGGTTCTGAAGAGGTTGTGGAAAATGACTCATTTTGTTCATTTTCGGTTCTGAAGAGGTTGTGGAAAAAGACTCATTTCGTTCATTTTCGTTTCTGAAGAATGCCTGTTGAAAATAACTCCGTTCATTTTTCATTTCTGAAAAATGTTCGTTAAAGAGAAATTACAGGATTACGTCTTGTTCATCTTTGATGGTTATTTAACATAAAGTCACAGATAGACTCCTACGAATTAATTTCGGGACGAAATTTCCTAAAGTAGGGGAGACTGTAACACCTGTGTCACTCCAACCATCAAACAAATGCCAAACCAATGAAATATAGTATTTCATACTTGGGATTTGTAAAAATATGTGTATCGTTTACACATATCAATTCTTGTTCGATTTCAAGCTTTAAATCGCTTTCTGGAAGGTTATACGCGCACTAATGCGTAGATATAACCAGTTTAATCCAACGAACACTCCGGAATAGTGAAATAGGCTTAACATACCTTAAATAACCTTTACATAACTTAGATATAAGTTTTGGAAGGTTTGGTGTGGTGAAATCAAAGTTTAATCGCTTACAGGGACTAAAGTTGACAAACTGCGAAAGTATGCCAATTTGAACTGTAACAGACCTTCCGGGACATGAACATAAGTTAAACATACCATAAATATCCTTTACATAGCTTAGAAATAGGCTTTGAGGTGTTCGGTATGCTAAAATAAACTTTTGTGTCATTCAGGGACTAAAAGCGTCAAAAAGTGCACAAGTTTGCATTTTTACGCGTAACTTACGTTCTGAATACATCTGGACATCCAAAAATTTATGTAAGCACTAAAATATTTTATTTTAGTGTTCGGCATAAGAAAAATCCATTCGTCGCGTCATTTGGATCGTCTTTCACGCTTATGCGCATTCCGTCGTAATTAAGCGAACATCGCGATCGTACGGCCAAACGAACCGACATCCGAGATATTTTTGAACACATTTTAAGTTCCCTATACTTTAACTTCATTTTAGAGCTTTGAAATGGGGTTAACGGGCCTTAAACGTGTCAAAAATGACCTTATTGCATAACAGGGACCAAAACTGTAATTCTGCCAAACTTGCACCATACGATGCGCAGCCACTTTTGCCCTACGATGCGTATGGGTTCTGCAGAACAGATCAGATCGAACAGTCAGCAGATTACACCTGTTTTAACCACAACCACAAGCCCACAATTGCCTATTCAGCTGATAAGAACTCACATTTAGCCACCATAACTTTGCAACAAGTGTACGCACAAGATTGAGGCACGATATTCAACAAACGATCTTAACGGTGGACCGAATACTATAAATACCCCACCCCCATATGCTTTAAACCCACAAGAATTCTGATTTGAGAACCTCTAAGTTGAAACCATTGTTTCATACCTGAGATTTTTGAATCGGGATTAGCATTCGGGGACCCTGGGTAAGTATTCTTTCGTTCTTTTCCTTATTTTATTGCTTTTCGAGTCAGAAAGTCAAACTTTGTTTGACTTTCAGCGTTGACCAGTAATGGTCAATGCGAAGTTCGTTTGAACTTCGCAACGTGAGTGTAATCACGTTGGTCATAGTCCCTTGGGACTATGCCCACTGATTACCACGTTGTCTAGGGTCGTAGGGTAGGCGATCTGATAAATCGCCTATACCCTCGAACCCGACCCAGTTTGGTCGATCATTAGGATCTGACCAAATACATTAGGTGACCATAGTAGGTAGGGAATAACCTTCCGAGGTTATACCCTATGGTCACATCGTTTGAGTAGTTGTATGATAGGTAGTTTATATGCCTTAGGTAAATTACCAGAATACCCTTTTCATGTATAAATGGTAATTAAGCATATGTAACCTAAACTTTTGTCACATAACAGATTATGTAACACGTTTAGGCATATAACACTTGTCATAGGGCTAGTTAGGCGGTCCGAACGCGTTTCACGCGAACGACGCGTTAAAGTAGCATAAGCTACCTAAACGGGTCGTAATGGGTCGTAAACAATTAGGTTAAGTTTCATTTAGTATGTAGGCTTTGTTAAACCATATCATATGAGTTCCTACACTCATTTGGTTTACAAACCCTAATGCTACCCGATCTTCCGATTTAGGTCCGGTTTATTAACATAGATACCTATATTAGGTGCCGTTTGATTCCGTGATCTCTAGCATTGCTTGGTGATTATCCTAAAACATCTGAGCAATCTCAAGTGAGTACATAGACCCCTCTTTTATTGTTTTCCAAACGTTTTGGGGTGGAACACATGTGCCTACTTGTTACTTTCAAGCTTTCCTGTTTTCACATCATATACCTGCTATGTTCGTTAGTACATTATAGTACATCGTTTTCATTACATTTTATGCTTCGTGTGCCCATTGTGTGCATTACTTAGTACAGGTCGCATGCTAAGTATGTCTATTGTTGTATACTTAGTACAGGTCGCATGCTAAGTATGTCTATTGTTGTATACTTAGTACAGGTCGCATGCTAAGTATGTCTATTGTTGTATACTTAGTACAGGTCGCATGCTAAGTATGTCTATTGTTGTATACTTAGTACAGGTCGCATGCTAAGTATGTCTATTGTTGTATACTTAGTACAGGTCGCATGCTACGTATGTCTATTATCGCGTACTTAGTACATTTGTTATTCATCACAGGCTTACATTTTGGATACATATTACATGATTTACATTAGACATGAACATTTTACTTTGGTGGTTTGGTTTGATTAAGTGATTAAGTAACGATGCGTGTGTAATATGATACAAGCATGGTGGATACGCCGCTGGTACTTCCTATATATAAGTGTTTGTATGGTATTACATATTGTAGCGTTATCTGAATCATTTCAAGTGGAGACATAGAACATTTTATACAAATAACATATTTTTCACAAGACATTGATTTACAAACAACTTATCTAATACAAACTCATTTTACATGGTTATTCATTTAACCATACATTATTTATACATATCATCTGATCTTATCGATTTTCAAATGATTTACAAAACAAAGCAAATAACAAGGTTCATGACTAAACATTTTCTCAAACAAAAGTCATGAAACCTATTTTCACAAAACCTATGTATCTCACCGGCATTTTTATGCTGACGTACCTATTTTCACATGTGTTTTTCAGGAGCTGTTGCATAAGATGATCAAGATACACATAGGCAGACTTGGGCTTTAGTGACAATAAAAGATGCAAGACTAGTTAATTATGTTGTATTTCTTTGTTTATTAAGACATTGTAACACTTTTAATCAATAAAACGAAACTTCAATTGCCATGGATTTGAAACAATTAATTCTGTTACAACACTCCCCGACATTTCCGCCACGTTTTGTATGTTCTACGTGGTCGGGGTGTGACAGGGGGGGTCTTGTTGAGTTTCAATTACATAGTTACTAATCTAGTTAGGATTACTAATCTAGTTAGGATTAGTATGTTTAGTTAGAATATTAAAGTGTGTGTGTAATCATATAAGGTGGGTTAGGGTATTTGGGGACCCTAACTAGCTCAGAAAAGTAAGAACAATGTTTGACAATACTTTTGTGTTCCGAGTAATGTCCGGTTGTCCGGTTAAACACCGTTCCGTTAAAGTGTTTAATTATGTACCGTGTATTTTATCTAGCGTTCAAATCCCGATTTATGGCGTTCTAAATTATTTTTATTATTATATAAAAATAAACTCGCCAAAATATTACTGAAATAAATTTCAGTTGCCGAGACTGGCTGTGTTGTCTGCGTTTTGTAGTAGAAGCACTGTGTCGCGCAGAAACACATGGTACGCGCTTAAACTTGAAAAATAACGTTTTTTAAGAGTTCTAATTTATTTTTCAACACGAACCTGATTAAAATAAGATTTTAATCATAACAGAATATTTGTGGGATTTAAACATTATCCGGGCGGTCACCAATGTTCGTTTCGCAGTTTTGTCGTAATTAGTTCTTTAGTTCAAATAAACATGTTTTCGCCATACCGAATCATTCGAAACTTATTTCTAAGTTATGTAAGGGATATTTAGGGTATGTTTCGCTTACGTCACAGTTCCGGAGTGTATGTTGCGTTAAACTAATTGCGTTTAAGCACCAGTTTGCGTATAACCTTCCTGAAAGTGATTTAAAGCTTGAAATCGGTATCGGATCAAATTGTAAAATTAATAAACACAATTGCACATATAATAACACCAAAACACATATAATAACACCAAAGCACAATGTTTTATTGATAACTGACGTTGTTTTACATTACACGATGATTACAGAGCACAGTTGTCACAGTCTCCCCTACTTTGGGAAATTTCGCCCCGAAATTTTATTTAGAGGAATCTTGTGAAAACAAATGCGGATATTTCGCCTTCATCTGGTCCTTATGTTCCCAAGTAAACTCGGGGCCACGTTTGGATTCCCAGCGAACTTTGACCAAATGAATCCGTTTGTTCTTCAACTGTTTGTATGAACGGTCCACTATCTCCACAGGTTTCTCGACAAAGTGCATCGTTTCATAAATTTAAATCTCGTCGAGAGGAATGTGAAGATCAGCATCAGCTAAACACTTTCGCAAATTGGACACGTGAAAAGTCGGATGAACATTTCCAAGCTCTGGACGTAGCTCTAGTCGATAGGCAACCTTTCCAATTCTTTCAACAATCTTAAATGGTCCAACATATCGTGGTGCAAGTTTTCCTTTCTTTCCAAATCTCACCACTCCCTTCCAAGGTGAAACCTTGAGCAGGACACGGTCTCCGATTTGAAATTCCATGGGCTTGCGTCCCAAATCTGCATAACTCTTTTGACGGCTTCTAGCGGTCACAAGATTATCGCGGATTTTCTTGATTTTGTCTATTGTTTCCAGAATGAGCTCAGGTCCAGTAAGCTGAGCTTCACCGATCTCATTCCAACAGACGGGTGAACGACATTTTCGACCGTAGAGAACTTCGAATGGTGCCATCTTAATGCTAGCATGATAACTATTATTGTATGAGAACTCGATCAATGGCAGGTGAGAATCCCAGTTACCACCAAAGTCTATCACGCATGTTCTAAGCATATCCTCCAAAGTTTGAATCGTCCTCTCAGATTGACCATCTGTTTGGGGATGATAAGCAGTGCTTAGATTCAGTTGGGTTCCCAAAGCAGATTGCATGGTCTTCCAAAAATGAGATGAAAATCGAGCATCACGATCGGAAATGATATCTAAAAGAACACCATGTCGTGATACAACCTCGTCTACATAGATCTTGGTAAGCTTCTCAGCAGAGAAATCCTCACGGATTGGTAAGAAGTGAGCGGATTTTGTCAAACGATCAACTACAACCCAAATAGCATCGTGACCTTTAGACGTACGCGGTAACTTAGTAATAAGATCCATTGCAATGTTCTCCCACTTCAAACCGGTATCTCTGGTTGTACAAGCAAACCAGAAGGTCGTTGATGTTCGGCCTTGACTTTAAGACAAGTTAGGCATTTCGATACATACAAGGCAACATCCTTCTTCATACCAGGCCACCAATACTGGGTACGAAGATCCTTGTACATTTTATCAGCACCAGGATGGATAGAATATCGAGACTTATGAGATTCGTCCATTACTAAGGTGCGAAGATCGTCCTGATTCGGAATCCACAAACGATTCTCAAAATAGAGTAAGCCATCGTCTTTCCTTTCGAGTTTAAGCTCAAGTTGAAGCGGTAGTTCATATTTCAATAAGTCATTGATCACACAAGATCGTTGAGTTTGAAGAACACGAGATTGAATATCAGATAGAGTTCGAACAGAATGAAGCTTGACTCGTTCCTTTCGACTGAGCGCATCGGCTACGACATTCGCCTTACCAGGATGGTAGCGGATCTCGCAATCATAATCGTTTAAGAGTTCAACCCAACGTCATTGCCTCATGTTCAGTTCCTTCTGATTGAGAATATGCTGGAGACTTTTGTGGTCTGTGAAAACCACACACTTCGTTCCATAGAGGCAGTGTCTCCAGATTTTAAGCGCAAAAACCACAGCTCCTAACTCAAGATCATGAGTCGTATAGTTCTTCTCGTGAATTTTCAGCTGTCTAGACGCATAAGCTATAACTTTACCACGTTGCATAAGAACGCAACCAAGTCCTAGATTCGACGCGTCACAATAGACAACAAAATCATCGTTTCCCTCAGGTAGAGATAGAACAGGAGCATCACAGAGCTTCCGTTTCAGCGTTTGGAACGCTTCTTCTTGTTTAGGTCCCCACTCAAAAGGCTTATTTTTCTGAGTTAAAGCAGTGAGTGGAACCGCGATCTTCGAGAAATTAGAAATAAACCGTCGATAATAACCAGCAAGACCAATAAAAGAACGAACTTCTGTAGGTGTCATCGGTGTATTCCAATCCTTAATTGCAACAATCTTGGATGGATCTACATGAATACCCTGCTCATTGACAATATGGCCCAAGAACTGACCTTCTTTAAGCCAGAATTCACACTTGGAGAATTTAGCAAAAAGTTGTTCCTTCTTTAGGAGTTCCAATGTCAAACGAAGGTGTTGTTCGTGATCGGCTCGAGACTTTGAATAAATGAGAATATCGTCGATGAACACAATGATGAACTTATCTAAATAAGGTTTACAAACCCTATTCATTAAGTCCATGAAGATAGCTGGGGCGTTTGTCAAACCAAAGGGCATGACAGTGAACTCGTAGTGCCCATATCTTGTACGGAAAGCAGTTTTGGGGATATCTTCTTCGAACACACGAAGTTGATGATACCCAGAACGCAGATCGATCTTGGAAAAACATGAAGCACCTTGCAGCTGGTCGAAGAGATCATCAATTCTAGGTAGGGGATATCGATTCTTGATGGTAAGCTTATTAAGCTCACGATAATCGATACACATTCAAAAATATCCATCTTTCTTTTTCACGAAGAGGACAGGAGCTCCCCAAGGCGAAAAGCTTGGACGGATGAATCCTTTATCAGACAACTCTTGAAGCTGTTTCGATAACTCTTGCATCTCCGACGGTGCAAGACGATAAGGTGCTTTCGCAATCGGGTTGGCATTAGGTACAAGGTCAATATGAAACTCGACTTGACGAACTGGAGGCAAACCAGGCAGTTCATCGGGAAACACCTCCGGATAATCCCGAACAATCAGAATATCCTGAATACTCTTGCTCTTGCCTTTCTCCTCGGTGACATGTGCCAGGAAAGCAACATATCTTTTTTGCAAATATCTTTGGGCCTTCATACACGACATAAGCTTCAATCCACCAGATGGTTTCTCGCCACGAACTTCCAGAATATCGCCAGACGGAAGAGGAATACGAACAATCTTATCGAAACAAACCACCTCTGCATGATGTTTGGTTAACCAATCCATCCCCACGATAATATCGAAACTCCCAAGTTGCATCGGCGTGAGGTCAATGGGAAAAAGATGGTTATCAAGGTTTAACTGACAATCACGAATAACAGAATCGAGCACAAGAGGTTTACCAGTAGCAACTTCGACAGATAAGGGTTTCCTCAGTTTAGTTCTAGGTATAGCAAGCAAAGGCTCAAAAGATAGTGAAACAAAACTTCTATCGGCACCAGAATCAAAAAGAATAGATGCAGGTCGATTGTTAACAAGAAACGTACCATTGACGATGAGGTTGTCAGCTCGCGCCTCATTTGCATTTAGATTGAATACTCGTCCACGAGCGGGATTCGCATTCGCATTGACGTTGACATTCACGTTCGGATTTGCATTTGCATTTGCCAACCTCGGACAGTTGTTGCGGAAGTGACCATACTCTCCACAATTGAAGCACGAACCCGGGGGGAATCTAGAAGCATTCCCCTGAACTAGGGCTTGAACCTGAGCAACTTGATTCTGAACAATCTGATTCTGACCCGAACGACAGACGTTGGCCAGATGCCCAAGATTACCACACGTTGTGCACTGTCTACAAGCTTGTTGTGCAACATGGATGACCGTTGCAGCGAGCACAATGAGGTGCGGTACCAGCATACACTTTCTTCGCAGGAGGTTGAGCTGGTGGGTTCTGAGGGTTCTGAGCAGTTTGTGCAGTTACTGCAAAATTCTGAGCACCCTTTCGCTTCCTCGACTTCTTCGAAGACTCACCCTTCTTACCCTTACCCTTACCCTTTTCCTTGTCTTTAGCAGAATCAGATGACTTCTTCTTATCACCCTTGCAGGTAAGTTTACCCTTCCTGACTTGCAACTCAGTCAGGGTAGCAGATAACTCGATCGCTTGACGAACAGTAGCAGGATTGACGCCAGTCACAATATCCTGTATGGAATCGGGTACACCATCGATATACCTCTCTATCGCTTTCTCCAACGGGGTAACCATAGTAGGACACAAAAGACTGAGCTCCTCAAATCGATCCGTATACGCACGGTATTCTCCCCCGTCTTGTTTCAGATCGTCAAACTCTCGTTCCAAAGCTCGAATTTCGTGACGGGGACAGAACTCTCTCATCATGAGAGTTCGAAGCTCTTCCCATGTTTGTGCCAACGCCACTTCGGCACCCCTGTCGCGCATCACTCCGTTCCACCAAGTAAGAGCACGCTTCTCGAACACACTTGATGCAAATTCCACCTTACGCCCATTCGGACATTGCACATGTCTGAATGTGTTCTCGATACTTTCAAACCATTGAAGGAGTGCAGTCGCTCCTTGTGACCCAGAAAACTTTAGCGGCTTAGCAGAATTGAAACTCTTGAAATTACATTGCGCGTTGTTATTGTTATTGTTGTTGTACAGCTCGTGGATTTGGGTCACAACCCCTGGAAGCACAGCAGCCATTTGCTGAGTGACAAGGGCTGCGAGTTCTTCAGCAGTAAAAGATTGTGCATCACGTCGAGGAGGCATTGTCTAACAAGGAAATATGAGAAACGAGTGAGGTCGACAATTAGGAAAAACAAAAGAGGTATTGAAAATATCGACGAAATATAAGGAAGGAGATCATTTGTTCGTTACTTCGAACAAACAAGCGACACGCAGTGACTAATCAAAGTAATGAATCAAAATAATGTATCGCGAAAACATGCTCGCCTATAAGTGAACACTCACCCCAAGAGTCCCCAGGTAAGAGTGACTGGTCCGATTATGTGGATTTGTACGAACACTCTAGCCTTAGACAGAAAACTCAGGGTACAGGCATTCACTCTTCCAGTTTGCACGTGTTCACATTATTTAGACCCAAACTTTGACGAGATTTTGAAAACTCAGAAGGCACTAAGCCAAAAATGAGTCAAACTAGAAGGGTTCAAAACCTTACAACAGAGGGTTCAAAACCTAGTAATCAATCATCCTAGAACAGATGATTAATTTTTGAAGCAGATTCGTATTCTGTTTTTTTTTAATCTAAATGCAAATCAACTTGTGTTGGGGTCCTAGAAAGTTATAGTCTAGGTCAAAATTTTACTAATAACCTAATTCTCTATAACCATTGGCTCTGATACCAACTCTTCTGTCACACCCCGACCACGTAAAACAACAAACCGTGGCGGAAACGTCGGGGAGTGTTGTAACAGAATTATTGTTTCAAACCAAGGATATAAAGAGTTTCGTTTTATAGAATATTAAACATTGTCTTAAGTTAAACAAGCAAGTCAAACACAGTCTATTATCGTTATTAAATCACTAAGGCCTCGTCCGGTCCTAAGTGAGCATGCATCCTACTTGCAATCAACACTAAGCAACTTCACCTGAAACATATGTAAAAACAAAGTCAGCAAAGAAATGTTGGCGAGTACATAGTTTTTGTGTGAGTATCAGATTCATGGCTCATTTGTATGTTGAAACAACTTGTATGGCTTTGTTAATTGATATTAGAAAAGCCTTGTTTGGTAAAATATTTGTATTGCAAACGAATAACCAAGTCAAAATAGATTGGTCATAATTTATAAACCTCGATGCCATGAATCTTAACCCAAAACATTTGTTTATGTAAACTAAATCATTAATCGTTCTTGTAGTAAAACTCGTATGGTTTATATCGTTTCGTAAACCTCGTTTGTGTGGCATCGCTTCCAATTGTTTACCCAAATCGTTTAATTCGTTAATAGTCGCTTTAGTCGTTTAAATCATTCTCGTTTTAGATCGTGTAACTACTTTTGGTCGTCTTGCTAATAACATTCAAACCTTTGTGACTCGTCTATTGTTCAACTCGTTTTCGCATTAACCAACCTCCAAAGGGTATGTTAATAATCATCAGATTCAGTCATTACCCACCTAACCCACACATAACCATGGGTGCGGTCTGATAACGGGATTTGTCAGATCCTATGGTACCATAACCTAATACTGGTCGGCTTGATCAATGCTAATGAATGTCATTCGTTATGCAAATACAACCAACAAGTTCGTTCACATTATCGAAATCGTTATTAGTTTTGTATATACCATCTTAATCGTTTCGAAACCATCGTTAGAATATCGAAATCGTTTTGATACATATGAATCACTCCAAAACAATCGAAAACAGTAAAAAGAGGGGATCTATGTACTCACCTTCGGGTGCGTTTTTAAATTTTAACACAATCCCTCAATTGTTTATCCTCCCTAAATTAAATAAGAATGATTTTAATAATCAAAACCCACGCTTCGACATGCAAAAAGCTACTTATGTTATTTCTGTTTTAATATATACGAAACTGGACTGTTTTTGGACATTTAAATAAAATAGTTAACTTATTCCAAAAATTCCCAAATTTTTACAGAATGTCTTAAACGATCCAAATTTTGTTGTGTAAAAATATCGGGGTCAATTTCATTACCAATATTTTATAAAATTTCATTTTCCCGACTGCAATCAGATTTGTTACTTTCTGATCGCAGTCTACGGAATAATTCACTAAAAATTAATCGTAAGTCCGTTTGACATAATTCCAGTTGGAGGATCACGGCGACAACAGTGACCATCTACAGTATAAATTTCATGATCTAACCCTACACAGAAGTTAAGTTATGACTGAAAATAGGACGCATATTTTCAGCAGAAAAATGCAGCTCTAGCTGCTGTTACGAAAAACACTTTAAAAATAGTAAACGAAGTCCAAAAATTATGATTCTGGTGCCATTAGAACCGTATTTCATAATATATAAATCCAGACTTCAGAAAATACATTTTTCGTTAAGATACGGCCTGGTTTCAGCCAGTTAAAGGTGGCTGGAAATGCAAATCAGCAAGCTGTTTTCAGTCTTTTAACATTATAAAGTGTGTTTGATTGATTCCGTTAACATGTTTAGCGATCACAACAATACTTACAGCAGATTATTACTTATATATTCCAGATTTATCATGCAATATCATATTTCATTCATCATTTTATCACTACTTTAACCATACTTCATCTTTAGTTAGTTATACTTCAAGACTTGTTTAAGTTCTTTGAACTTTCTATCTTTTTTATCTTTAAACATCATTAACCACTCAACAATCATGTAAGATGCAAGGATCTAAGTGCTTACCACTAGCACAAGTCTAGGGGAGTTCGAGTGTAGAAAAGTGGTGGATAAAAGAAAACGAGGGCGGTCCTTCAACTTCCGAGCACACCAAGCTTGCTTGTTGGATCTCTTGCACCTTTGGGTATGAATAGAATGCTTGTATGGAAGTTGGATGGTGGTGATTTGGTGGATGGTTGTGGCTGCCGAAAGTGAGGATGGAGGGAGGAAGGAGAGCTTGTTGTTGAAGTGTTTTGATGAAATGAGCTCAAGTTCTAGGGTGTAAATTTATAAACCAAGTTTTACTATTAACCAACATACAACATGTTCCAAGATCCAACAACAATAGCATTTTAATATTCAAAAGAAATGGGGGGTTGTCCCACCCCATTGTAACCGTCCCTAGAGTGGGGGGGGGGGGTCTCGTTGAGTTTCAATTACATAGTTACTAATCTAGTTAGGATTAGTATGTTTAGTTAGAATATTAAAGTGTGTATGTGTAATCATATAAGGTGGGTTAGGGTATTCGGGGACCCTAACTAGCTCAGAAAAGTAAGAACAATATGTTTGACAATACTTTAGTGTTCCGGGTAATGTCCGGTTGTCCGGTTAAACACCGTTCCGTTAAAGTGTTTAATTATGTACCGTGTATTTTATCTAGCGTTCAAATCCCGATTTATGGCGTTCTAAATTATTTTTATTATTACATAAAAATAAACTCGCCAAAATATTACTGAAATAAATTTCAGTTGCCGAGACTGGCTGTGTTGTCTGCGTTTTGTATTAGAAGCACTGTGTCGCGCAGAAACACACGGTACGAGCTTAAACTTGAAAAATAACGTTTTTTAAGCGTTATAATTTATTTTTCAACACGAACCTGATTAAAATAAGATTTTAATCATAACAGAATATTTGTGGGATTTAAACATTATCCGGGCGGTCACCAATGTTCGTTTCGCAGTTTTGTCGTAATTAGTTCTTTAGTTCAAATAAACATGTTTTCGCCATACCGAATCCTTCGAAACTTATTTCTAAGTTATGTAAGGGATGTTTAGGGTATGTTTGGCTTACGTCATAGTTCCGGAGTGTATGTTGCGTTAAACTGATTGCGTTTAAGCACCAGTTTGCGTATAACCTTCCAGAAAGTGATTTAAAGCTTGAAATCGGTATTGGATCAAATTGTAAAATTAATAAACACAATTGCACATATAATAACACCAAAACACATATAATAACACCAAAGCACAATGTTTTATTGATAACTGACGTTGTTTTACATTACACGATGATTACAGAGCACAGTTGTCACAGTCTCCCCTACTTTAGGAAATTTCATCCCAAAATTTTATTTAGAGGAATCTTGTGAAAACATATGCGGATATTTCGCCTTCATCTGGTCCTTATGTTCCCAAGTAAACTCGGGGCCATGTTTGGATTCCCAGCGAACTTTGACCAAATGAATCCGTTTGTTCTTCAACTGTTTGTATGAACGGTCCACTATCTCCACAGGTTTCTCGACAAAGTGCATCGTTTCATAAATTTGAATCTCGTCGAGAGGAATGTGAAGATCAGCATCAGCTAAACACTTTCGCAAATTGGACATGTGAAAAGTCGGATGAACATTTCCAAGCTCTGGACGTAGCTCTAGTCGATAGGCAACCTTTCCAATTCTTTCAACAATCTTAAATGGTCCAACATATCGTGGGGCAAGTTTTCCTTTCTTTCCAAATCTCACCACTCCCTTCCAAGGTGAAACCTTGAGCATGACACGGTCTCCGATTTGAAATTCCATGGGCTTGCGTCCCAAATCTGCATAACTCTTTTGACGGCTTCTAGCGGTCACAAGATTATCGCGGATTTTCTTGATTTTGTCTGTTGTTTCCAGAATGAGCTCAGGTCCAGTAAGCTGAGCTTCACCGATCTCATTCCAACAGACGGGTGAACTACATTTTCGACCGTAGAGAGCTTCGAATGGTGCCATCTTAATGCTAGCATGATAACTATTATTGTATGAGAACTCGATCAATGGCAGGTGAGAATCCCAGTTACCACCAAAGTCTATCACGCATGTTCTAAGCATATCCTCCAAAGTTTGAATCGTCCTCTCAGATTGACCATCTGTTTGGGGATGATAAGCAGTGCTTAGATTCAGTTGGGTTCCAAAAGCAGATTGCATGGTCTTCCAAAAATGAGATGAAAATCGATCATCACGATCGGAAATGATATCTAAAGGAACACCATGTCGTGATACAACCTCGTCTATATAGATCTTGGCAAGCTTCTCAGCAGAGAAATCCTCACGGATTGGTAAGAAGTGAGCGGATTTTGTCAAACGATCAACTACAACCCAAATAGCATCGTGACCTTTAGACGTACGCGGTAACTTAGTAATAAGATCCATTGCAATGTTCTCCCACTTCCAAACCGGTATCTCTGGTTGTACAAGCAAACCAGAAGGTCGTTGATGTTCGGCCTTGACTTTGAGACAAGTTAGGCATTTCGATACATACAAGGCAACATCCTTCTTCATACCAGGCCACCAATACTGGGTACGAAGATCCTTGTACATTTTATCAGCACCAGGATGGATAGAATATCGAGACTTATGAGATTTGTCCATTACTAAGGTGCGAAGATCGTCCTGATTCGGAATCCACAAACGATTCTCAAAATAGAGTAAGCCATCGTCTTTCCTTTCGAATTTAAGCTCAAGTTGAAGCGGTAGTTCATATTTCAATAAGTCATTGGTTGTTTTTCACGAAGAGGACAGGAGCTCCACAAGATCTGGTGAATTCTATGACGAATCTAGAGAAACAACCAACCCGTTTTGAAAAAAAAAGTAGACTTTGACCCATGTTGAGTTGTATAAAAAATACATGTTTTTTTACCAATTACCTAAGACAACCGACCCGTTTTGACATATATTAAAAAATTCATGTTTTGGTGTATAAAATGCATGCAAAAGGACAAATAAACTACCTTACATGAAATATCTCTGACATGCGTTTTTATCAAATATCACTGACATGCGTTTTTTTATCAAATAGCACAAATAAAACCTTTTGAGCCCTTTTTATGCATCTCCTCCTTAGATCAAAGCACCACTATTGGCTCTGCCCCAGTTGCAACCATGATAGCAATTGGCGTGGCTAGACCAAGTGTACAAAGACATAGAATAACTACCACTGAATCGAGAACGTATGTGCAAAATCAAAGTAGGTGCCATTTTGAGGAAGCCAATCTTGTGGGTAACCTCCAATAACTCCACTAAAGAACCTACACTTAGATTACATAATAATGTAAAAATAATGACCACAACTTTCATTTACTAAGTCAACAGTTATATGTCTCACCATGATGAATAAATTGAGATAAATTAGAGGATGAAGTATTGACTGTCTAACCATCCTACTCGAATCTATAGATCTTACTCTTTCATCAAGTGGCATGCTCCTTTGGTCAAGGTGCAATAATAAAGGGGATGAGAAATGTCAAATATTCATCTCAAGTAATGTGGGAGGGGATATAGTTCACCAGAGATATGCTAAATAATGTAACTCATGTTTCACCATAGTTTATAGGGTTGAAAAAAAAAAGATTTTTTTGGGTACTAGTATATTCCATCTAAATAATAACACAAATAGATGTGACTTGAATGACACTCACCCAACAATCAAAACATCTTGGCGGATGATGGTTAAAAATCATTCTATCACAAAGCTGCCCCCAAAAGGAAAGAAAGTCACCTTTGAGTAAGCATGGCTGAAGGCATACACGTATGTACACTATAAAAATGTGACCATTTAGCAAAAGCCCATTTATAGGCTTCTCCCTACACCTTTACTATCAATTTAAATTTAAATGAAAAGAGAAAGAAGCAATCAGAAATATATCACTTTCTCTAAAGTCAAGTATATACAAAAATAACTCAGAAGAATAATGTTCATAAGACCTATGTAATTCGGTTACGATTCAGACTTACTGAAGCTCGAAAATGCAAGTTCTGAAGTCGTATAATCTTTTTTCTATTGGTAACACTTGCATTAGCAACCTTTATCCAGCTGCTAAAACCAAGCCTACATATATAATCAAGTAATCAACCGTATTTTATTAGTACAACTGAAAAGATTGTCTATGTTTTTACCAAAACATAACCGAGTTGTTAACGGAAAATAACACAGTCATGAGGAATATAAAGATTTAAGTTGTTAATGACAAAACATACCTGACGGGCCTCTCTCTAGAAAGTCTTTGAGCCTCCCACTTTGCCTTGAAAAAAAAAACATAAAAGAAACAAAGCATGAAATTCATCCTCAATCAAACATATTCCTTTTATCATTTGCATCAGAGCGTATGAACAAACTTTGATGTCGATATTTGGTTTTTCAATCAGATAAATATGAAGATATTACATAATGAGATTACAACCACCAGCTTCATATTCCCTGACTTTAACAACCTGAGGTAGTCGGATAACAGTCTGTCCGAACTTTGCAGCAACTTTTCTACCAGAACCAACTTCAAAAGGAACACCCTCCAGTCCCAAACAAACTGCAAGCCAGAACCCACATCGTCTCATAAGCAAATGTAAATGCTAAACTCTGTTCCGAGCTTAAAGGGTTGCTGGTAAGCAGCCCCATGTGTCCTCCTTTCCAATCTGCTTCCACCAAAAGTTGAAGCTGGCTCAAAGCTCTGCAAAAGGGAAGTTAAAATCCAGTTACCAAATCAACATATACCAACCAAATCAACATATACCAAAAGAAACAATCTCACGTCTTGAGAAACTTTAATTAATAGCCACTTACACTTCGTTTGCTTTGCCTCCCGCAAGTCGATGTCCTGTTCGAAATACAAACATACAATTAAACAAACAATTCAGAATCAAATTTAAGCAAATTTAAAAATAAATTTAGAGGCATTCATCTCAATTAACCAAGAACAAACCTCCCATGTTTGCTATCCGTCGAAGACGAAACACGTGAACTCAAAGTACGTACACCGGAACATTTTGTCCTTTTGCTATAAGGTCAAAGACTTTATGCAATTCAAATGCACCAGGATCTACGAAAATCTGTTCAGTAATAGAAATTAAATATTACCGGACTCGGCCCAAAGAAGATGTTTGTTTAAGAAGAAAAAAAAACTTTTCGACCTTCATAGCCCTTATCCCATTCTGAATCAATTTGCTTTAATGTGTAAAGTCTATGCCAGAAATAATCTTCGGAATGAACATTTAAAAAAGGAGATTGTAAATATCATCATATAACAGTCAGTAATTCAATTTATATATCTATATGCAAACATATATAAACCACTTCGGGGCCACACCTCCCAGTCTGTTCCAAGTTCTATTCTTTGGTTACTTGAATATACTTGTTAGACCGATTTTTGCACAACCTTGGATGCATCCTAAGCTTTATGCTCATTGGAAAAAAAAAGTGAAACATTGACAAAAAAATATAGCGCATACCTTCTCAATAGTACCGATCTGTAATTTCTAGACCCTTGTTCCTTTGAATGCTCCACTTTCGTCTTGTACAAAAAGAACCCAAAAATGATATAATTTTAACTTCACAAAAAGAGTATACTGTTATACATTTAAATCTTCTAGTGAACATATTTTTAATAAATAAATTTAAAGTTTTTTTCTAATATTTAAAAGTTGCCTATTGTAATATAAACATACATTTACCATAATTTTACATCGGATGAAAGTTTACCCATTTGCATGAGTAGCATCATAACATGCAAAACAAAAGCAGGTGAGAAAATTTAAGTGTAATTTTTAAATAAAAATTAATGAAACAGAAGGTATTAATTTCAATAAAGTTACATATCAATGGGTCAATTTGAGTGGTCCTTCTTTTCCATCCGAAATGGGTCTACCGGAAAAAATGGATGAAGATAATCCAACTAGTGCATTATATAGTCTATGTTTTACTACAATAAACTAAGTTGCCATATTGGGTGGTCCTTACTTGAAGCGAGTCACCCACCAGCTATTGATGCCCATTGGAGTTGTTGTGTCTTCTTCACAAAATAGTCACAATCACAAAAGGAAAATATCAAACAAACAATTTCAATGCATACTTGGCGGTCCTTACTTGAACTGAGTCACCCACCAACTATTGATGCCCATTGGAGTTGTTGTGTCTTCTGCACAAAATAGTCACAATCACAAAAGGAAAATATCAAACAAACAATTTCAATGCATACTTCCTAAATAGTGTTTGTTCAAAGATTAAACTTATTTTTTAATCATATTGTTTGGTTTTTGTTTGGTTCATTACAACCTAACTCATATTCCTAAATAGGTGCACAACCACTAAACAAATTCCACCAGATGCATATATTAGAAAATCACACGCCTTAAGTTAATAATATGTGAGGAAACGTAACAGACTCATGAGTTGGAGTTGCTCAGTGCAGAGGATGCATGTACATAAACATGGATCATTGGCTTATTTCTTTTCATGTTTGATTTAATATTTATTCTTTTTAGTTAATAATATGAGTTATCATATCTACTTTTTTTAAGGAAGCGACATTTTTTATAGCAAAATTGATTGGTTGCTAATAGTTAAATGAGTTTTTAAGGATGCAACTTTTGAATTTGAGAGGAAACGTAACAGACTAAAGAGGTATGACATTAATATTAAAGAGAACACACTGAACGCCATCACGAAAATTGACAAGGTTAATAAACATAAATATCAACTAAACAGGTAAGTTCAATTTGGTGATTATAAGAAAAGATCCTACATGATTCTAAGAGAAGATCAATGTTTTCTTGTAGGATCGTTTTTGTGAACTATAATAAATGTTAATGGAATCTAACACAACCACACGGGACAACTTGGAGGCGAGTCAATGTCAGACAAAACTCAGTTAAAGCTGGCCAGTCAACAAACGGGTCGGGTTAACATAAATGAAGCATACAAGGAGGTATACTCAAACTCGATAACTCGATTAACTGATTTGTTTACGTGATTATTTAGATGTTACAGTTGAGAGTCAGTTGCATAGTAATTAGTAAATAAATATTTGACCAATGTTGGTTAACTATCTTTTGCCATTTATTCTACCCATACAAATGACAACTATAGTATAAATATTAATACAAATCTTTCTTAAATAAATTAGATGGATTTGATCCGTTTAACCTATCTGTCCCATTTCAGTTTTAGCTACTTATAACCTTTGTTGTCAATACTCACTAGGCTCGCTCCTAGACCCACTTTCCAAGCCCAACGCAACAGATAGATTTATGATTGATGGTTTCCCAAGAAGCGAGGGGAAATCTTGACTTTCAATCTATTTAACACACTTTAGGAGGCTTTCAATATGTTTGACACACTTTAGGAGGCATTCAATCTATTTGACACATTTGGGTCATTTTATTGTTAGCTAATATTATATGTGACCCCTTGACTTGTGCTGTGAAGGTAAATTAAGGGGGTGTTTGTTTTTTCTTCAAACATCTTCAAGGGAGTTGACGTCTGCAGGCGCGCAGACGTTACCCTTGAAGACTGTTTTTTTTTAAAGCAGATCTGAAGTCAGCTTCTTTCATCTTAAAAAAATAAGATACTGATCTCATTCTTATAACATCTTCACAAAAACCCTACTCCTCCCTCATAGCATATACGCACAGTCGCACACAGACATCAGCCCTTCCCACATCTCCCATCTCAGACGCCGCTCCTCCTCCTCCGACCAGTTTTCCGGTGACCTCCCTCTTCTCCTCCGACCAGGTACTTCTTTTTTGCTTCTTGATTTCTTAGACCTAATTTTTGCTTCTTGATTTAGCTTCTTTTTTGCTTCTAGTTTGTTAGCCCTAATTTCTTAGATTTAATTTGGCTTCTTGATATACAAAAAATTGGTGTTAAAGTTCTTGAATGTTTATATTTCATATAAGATAATTACATTAATGTTGGATTTGTTGAACATAAGGTTCTTGAATGTTGAACACAAAGTAGATGTTATTGAATTCTAGTTGTTTTGCTGCAGTTTTTGAGCTGTTTTGTGCTTTTTTGTGCAGTTTTTTGAGCTGTTTTGTGCTTTTTTTGTGCAGTTTTTTGAGCTGTTTTTGTGCTGTTTTTCAAAGCTGTTTTGTTGCAGTTTTTGTGCAGTTTTTGAGCTATTTTTTACAGCAAATTGCTATATTTTTTGTGCAGTTTTTTGACAGCATGTTATATACATATTGTGATTCTTGATTGTCTTGTATGTTATGTATGATTTAATTCTAGATGGAAACTAATGATGGTTGTAGGATCGTTTGCACGACCAAACGAGTCGTTCAGAAGAATTCTAATCAATACGAGAGGCAGAAACAAACGTATCGACTTTGAATTAGCTTGATTTACACACAGAATCACTTTAATTGTCTTGTTATATTGATTTGAAATCGTTACAGATCAAACGACACTTCAGCAGCACTTCGGCTCTGGAATCCGGAACTGTTACAAACGAAATGACAAGTCTGGTATTTATAGGCGTGCCATTTCGCATGGAATGGGAATGTCCATTTCGTGCGAAATGGACAATATCCATT
Organism: Helianthus tuberosus; assembly: GCA_030545235.1. NCBI lineage: Eukaryota > Viridiplantae > Streptophyta > Magnoliopsida > Asterales > Asteraceae > Helianthus > Helianthus tuberosus. Next base: position 168,743,893 of record CM060423.1, on the reverse strand, counting down.
TCATACGAAATGGCTCTTCCATTTCGTGCGAACTGGCTCCACTCTATACGTTTCTCGTTTTTCTCGTTCTACGTGACTTGATCTATCATTCTAGTTACAAGACTCAATACAAGACGAAGTCGACATACATATGCACCAACAGACTCCCACTTGGATGTTGACGAAGTCTTCAGTGTCGAGTCTTTGGTATGCCACATCTTCAGTCTTGATCAGTCTTCGAGCTCACTCTAAAGTATCTGACAATGTAAGCTTCCTTTGATCTTTTTCTCTTTTCCAGGATCTCAACCTGGCTCTATCTTCTCTTGACCAGATCTCTTGATTCCTTAAGTTCTTCAGTATTAGCAGCTTGCGAGAACCTCAGGATCGAACTTGGCTCTAGACTTTTCATCAACTTCTATCTTTAACAATCTTTCAGGATCAGAAACTGTCTCTTGCATCTTCAGACTCCCCTTTGCTAGCAGACTCCCCCTTAAATTATTCCGGGATCGCAATCTGTCATAGCATTTCCATAGGTTCAGATCGTCTCCTGGCTTTTCGTAGCAATAGGATCAGGAACCTGGCTTAAATATGCACATCTTCAGGAGACGAAGCCTGGCTAACCTGCATAGACTCTACCTCAAAATAAATTTCACAAATTTAATAATTTGACAAATTTATATATCACTTGCAGGTATTGATCAAAATGATTTAACATTTATATCTTTGATGACCACTTGAAAGAAAAAAATTCAAGTTTGATTTCAACTGAATGAACCATTTAATCATTTCAAAATCAAATCTCATTTCATACACACTCTCCCAACCTGTTGTTCATCATGTTTAGCACTCGGAATTTTGAAAATCAGCTTTTCAACATCAATTGTCTAAAATAAGATGAAATAAAATCTTTTTGGATTTTCAAAGTTTTATGCTAAAACATACTAATGGAAAGCAGTAAAGAAATATTTACAGACAATATTTTTGTGAGTTTGTGTAAGAGGATCATATCAGATTTTGAGACAAATCACTAGCACCGTTGAGCTTTAAAACACTTTAAGTTCTAAACGATTCACTTAGATTGTCAGTATACTGATCCACTTAAATTTTCACACAAAGTACAACTGTTTCGAGATACAAGATTAATGTTTTAGAGACTTAAACTTATTCGCGTGTCCCACCTCAGAATATACTCCCGTATCCAGACTCCTATATTCAGTCTTACAGGTGAATGTACACCAATGATATATGTAAGGGGTTAAATGCGAGACCATGAGAGCTCAGGCTATTGCTTCCTCAAAAGCAGAGAGATGATGGTTCGACTTTAGGTGGGTCCCCCTTGGGGATCTTCTTTACAACAGCACATGATTAACATTTTTCAATGTTTCATCATTTTTTATGCTGAGGGTGGGCTTTATGATTAAAGCAATGTAAAGTATTATACGAGGACTAGGCTATTGCTCCCGCAAAATCAGAAGTCCAGGTATAATACCCCAGATATCGCCACGCACAAAGACCTAGTATGTCAGAAATAGAAAGCCCTTCAAACAAGATTTCAGTGGTTACCTATATATCCGAGAGATGTTCCCCACGAAATAAGCAAGTTATGATATTTAGGTTTATATCTCGAACACAATCTACTAAGCGTGTAAAAACCTACTGGCATATCATCAGCGAGACCATTTATCACATTTTACCTTTCCAATTCTTTAGCGTACTGTGATAGTCCACTGATGTACTATCATTTCCTCTTTTTCACAACAAAACTCATTTTTGATTTTATCATGTTTTTGGCTTTTTCAAATTTTCTAATGTTTTTAGATTTTCTGAAAAATTCTTACTCCCCCTAAAATTCAAAAACATTTAAAGAAAATTTGACAAACCGATGTGAATTGCTTCAAATCGCCATCCACTTGGCATAAACAATCAGAACTCCCCCTGACAACAAACTATTTTCCCATTGTGATTTCAAAACACTTAAGTTTGTTTTAATCAAATGGTTTTTCCGAAAAATTTGTTTGTGGGGTTTCATCACATTGTTTTCTCAATCACATGTATGAAAGTTAAATCAAGTTCAACTTAATGACCTTGATTAACCACTTGTAGGTACTTATCACAATACCACTTGTAAATCAAAATATAACAATTTTGAAAAATCACATGAGAAAGATGCCGATTCATGCTCCACGATTACCAACTTGGGAGCTCCGGCAAGTCAGGATTTTAAGTAAACGATGTCACCCAAGCCTGACCAGCCTTGGGTGATTGTGAATCCTCTTCAACCCACCATCTTTTTTATTTATAAAACTCTTTTGCTCCTTTCACCTTTCTGTCAACCATCTTCCCAAAAATATATTTTACTTTTCCATTAAACGCCTTTTTCAGCATCAAATTCTTCCTTACCAGAGAAGAATTGATCTGAAATCTCAATCTTTCCAACTTTGGATTTCAGGTTTTCTCTTGTCAATGACAGAAAGTTTTCTTCGTTCATTTCTGGAATAGAATTCTCATCATTTTTCTCAACAAATGACTCCTCTGACTTTGACGAGTCAGATTCATTGTCAGAACTAGTTTCAGATTTAACAACCCATTTTTTTGTTCAAATCGACTCTTCTTTTGTAAAATCGTTTCAAACTTTCACCAACTTCGAAAGTCGAATTTTTGAACTCTTTGAATTTTTTCATTGGTTGTTCTATTTTATCAACATTTTTCTTTTTCAACTTTGAGTTAGAAGTAACTCCCTGTTTTGTATAAGTGGACTTTGGGCAATTCCAAGCGATGTGTCCAACTTCTTGGCATTCGAAACAGGTTCTTCGTTCAACTCTCTTCTCAGATTCTTTCAACATATTCTTCTTTCTTTCAGCAAGAAACTCTTTGTTTGTCTGTTTCCAGAATGGTTTATTCTCTTCTTCATCTGAACTTGTTCCTGAAACAAATTTAGTTTTTGGTTTATAAGTTTTCTGATTTTTATAATTTTCTGGGGAAATGAAACCTAAACCTTTCTTTTTGAAATTACTGTTATGGTTTGGTTTCTGTTGAAAACCTGAACCAGAACTGTAACCTTTCTTCTTGTTCGATCTCTGTTGAACTCTTGAAGTGTATTTTTTAGGTTTTTCAACAAGATTTAAATCTTTTATTTCAGAAATATTAATTTCTGTTAATTTGAAAACCTGTTTGATCTGTTCAGTTTTAACACTTCTTATTGGAAATTCTTCGTCAGAAAATAATTTGTCAGAATCTTTCAAAGTATAAGCTACTTTGAATGTTTCATCATTCAAGTTATTTTTCGATAGCAGAAAATCTTTATTGTAAACCCGTTTGACCAGTGAACTCGGACTCTTGTCTGATGAATTCGAACTTTCAGATTTAGACTCCGACTTTGACTCTTCATCCATATCCAACACTTGATCAACCACTTTCTTTAATAACTCAGACTCATGATCAGTGTCAGACGTTGTGAATATGACGTCAATATTGTCTGGTAACTCATCAATGGTTTCAGACTTTAACTTTATGTTGACTGCCTTTTTTAATCGTTCCTCATTTGGTTTTCTGGGAGAATAACTTTCCCAGATCGGAGGCGGACACTTGTTATACTTGACACTTTGTTTCTTACCAGTATCCGTATCTTCCGTCTTTTTATCTTGAAAAGCTTCAAGACCTGCAACAGTAGGATAAACTCTATCAATCAAATAATCACAAGTTGTATAACTCAGCAGCAATCGTTTGATTCTTTCATTTTCAATCTTTTCGAGTTTCAAATCCTTCTTCAGCTTAGCACAATCTTCAATATACTCATTGATGACCTTCTGCTTCGTCATTAATGTTGAACTCATCATCGTTTGAGCAACTCCCATTTCTAGGTTTGTCTTGTTCAAATTATCAACCGTTCTGTTCAGCACATCATACGATTCTTTCACATACTTCACATCAAACAACAATTTTTCTTTCAACTCTTCTAGTTCTCGATACTTCTTGTCTTTCTCCTCACAATCTTTGCATGGTTTCAAACATTTCAGACAAGGTTTAGTAACCTCGACAATCTTTTCAACTTCGACTATCTTTTCAACTTCAACGATTTTTTCAACTTCAACAATTTTCTCCACTTCAACAATTTATTCTACCACCTTCTCAATCACCTTTTCAGTCATCGGTTCTTCATCAAATTCTATTTTTACCTCACACTCTTCATCTTCGACCTTCTCTGTTGAATTTTCTTCAACTTTTGCTTTTTCAGCTTCCATTTTTGCCTTTTCTTCAGCAATCTTTCTTGCTTCCAACTCTCTATTCATTCTAGCAGCCTTCTTCTCATTCAACATCTCGATCTTATCTGCAAAAAACAAATTAAAACTGAATGATTCTAAACTTTCTCTAGCATTATTAATGTACTCTTCCTCATCATCAGTATCTTCATCACTTTCTGATGATCTGAAAATCTTCACTCTTTTTGGCTTAGATTTGACTTCTTCTAAGATTTGAGCAACAAAGGCTGAATCGGCTGGAACATATTTGTCCCAACTAAATCCCTCTGGCAATCTCTCATCATCTTGATTTACTAGATAAGCTTTCTTCTTTCCATCTTCAATAGCATGGGATGATGACGATTGATCAGCAATTTGATGATAAATTGATTTTCGATGATAATCATTATTTCCAAATGGATCTTGTCTTCCAGTTGCTTCGTTGTTTGTACATTCTCGTTTAAAATGTCATTTTTCTCTGCAACGAAAACAAGTAACCTTTGATTTGTCAAACCCTAACGGAGATGTACCAGCATCACGAAGATCATCTCTTCCGGTGATTTGTTTGAATTTTTCTGCTATTCTTACAGCACTGGCTAAACACCACTTGAGGTCCATCAACTCAAGTTCCTCAGGATCAATCTGGTCATAATCCTCTTTAGTAAGCATCGGATTTCCAATTCTTCCAGAAACTAAGCTTTCATAAGACTCTAACATTGTAACAAGTGATGCCATGTGTTGCTTAGCTATTTCTGGAGAAAGATTTTGACCATTTTGAATATTCAATGTAATATTGCATTGCAGATTTGTTGAACTCTGTCGTTGTGAACTTGGTATTGAGAAATTCGGATCAAAACTTGAATAAGATGAAGAACATCCACCACTCTGAGTCATAGTACTAACATTTGTTCCTGAAGTACTATCAGCACTAAACGCAGTCTGAATCTTCGGACTCGGAGTAGTCTCAACTCTGCTTCCTCTATAGTATAAACTTTCATCTTGTTGAGCATTTGGATTATTCATGATCGCAGTTTTCTGAACATCTAATTCATGTTCTTCAAGCTTCTGAATGAACTTGCACAAATTCATGCTTTCAGACTTTCTCATATGTTTTAAGATCAAGAGATATGTTCCCCATTTATCTTGTGGTAACGCATCAGATAGCTTATCAACCCATTCATCATCTTCTTTTGTTATCTCCAATCTTTTCATTTCTTGGACAAGATGACAATATCTATCTATAGTCTTCTTAGTCGTTTCACTTTTACCTGCTGTAAACATATCAAAAGATTTCTTTAGTAAAGCACGTTTATTTTTTATCATATCAGCACTTCCCTTAAACTTTTGAATCAACGCCAACCAAATAGATCTAGCAGTGTTCTCATGTTGAAGCAAAACAAAGATATCTTCTTTTACTGCTTGTTGGAGAATGCTAATCATCATTTTCTCACTGGTGTATTTTAACTTCTCAGCCGCTGAATAATCACTCAAAAGTTTTTCATTTCCACGTTCATCTTTCGGTTTTTCGTAGTCTTTGTCCAACGAAACCCATGCATCAAACTTATAAGCTTGCACCCATGTTTCAAAACGATTTTTCCATCCTTTAAAATCTTTGATGTACATAAGCTTTGGAGGTTTTTGAGACGTTCCCGTTTCATTTTCAATTTCAAGATTTTCGGCAACTGTGATTGGAGCAGCTGGAGCGGTAGCAAACGCGTTATAAAACTCTTCTTCCATGTTTTGGTAACAAATTTCACAATTTCTCAAAGTTCAAGCTAATTGGAATTTCACACGAAATGGATTTGATGTGAAATGACTTTATCAAGCGAACTGGACCTTTGGAGCGAAATGGATCTTTGGTACGAAATGGCCTTTCAAGCGAATTGGCACTTTCACACGGAATGGAGGTCTATTTCAAGCGAAATGAGCCAATACTGTCTAATTCGTGCGAAATGAAAGATCCTTTTCAAGCGAAATGGCACATGTTCAAGCGAAATGAACTGTTTTCAAGTGAAATGAGCAACTTTGGTGCGAAATGGGTGATCTGATTCACACGAAATGGGCTATTTCGTGTGAAATGGTGCTGTCGTCATACACTCGGACATGATTTTGGCACAATTGATCACGTTTTAGGTCGATTTTAAGTCTAATTCTTTCAAGGATTGTATAAAACTAGGTTTCGCACATTATATGTGAAATTCAATCCATTTTAACCGTAAAATCTTGTTTAATTTTGAAAAAATGTTGTAAAAGAAGGTGTAGAAGTCAGAAATTTGATGAAATCAAGCTAAATCGGTAAGAACTCTTCCTCCTGAGCTCTGATACCACTTGTAGGATCGTTTGCACAACCAAACGAGTCGTTCAGAAGAATTCTAATTAATACGAGAGGCGGAAACAAACGTATCGACTTTGAATCAGCTTGATTTACACACATAATCACTTTAATTGTCTTGTTATATTGATTTGAAAGCGTTACAGATCAAACGACACTTCAGCAGCACTTCGGCTCTGGAATCCGGAACTGTTACAAACAAAATGACAAGTCTGGTATTTATAGGTGTGCCATTTCGCATGGAATGGGAATGTCCATTTCGTGCGAAATGGACAATATCCATTTCGTACGAAATGGCTCTTCCATTTCGTGCGAACTGGCTCCACTCTATACGTTTCTCGTTTTTCTCGTTCTACGTGACTTGATCTATCATTCTAGTTACAAGACTCGATACAAGACGAAGTCGACAGACATATGCACCAACAATGGTCGACAACAATGGACGGATGAGACTGTTAAATGCTTATTAGAAACATGTCTTGAAGAAATATGGAGGATAGGTAGAAATGGACAAAGCTTGTGCAGGGAGTCTTGGGTTATAGTAGGGAAGAAACTCAAGGAACAATTTCACATGGATTTGACTCAAAAGCATATTAGAAATGCTTTTGATACTATGAAATCAAAATATGTAAGATGGTGCTATTTGAGAAACAAGACTGGAAATCTATATAACCCAGAAACAAATATGTTCACTTTAACGCCTCAGCAATGGGAGGATTTTAAGAAGGTGTGTATTTGTTTAGGTTTCCAGTATTATGTCAAATGTTAAAGTGAAAAGTATTTATTATAGTCCCTATTAATTTGGCGCAGGGTCACCCAAGGGCAATGTCATTAAAAACACGCCCGTTGCCTCATATTGACCTTCACATAGCTGTGTTTGAAGTGTCACACCCCGACCGCGTAAAACAACAACCGCGGCGGAAACGTCAGGGAGTGTCGTAACAGAATCATTATTTCACAACACATGGTAATTGAAGTTTTATTTTATTGAATTAAAAAGTTTACATTGTCTAGGAAAATACAGAAGCACAACATGAATTAAACTGTCTTTCATAGTTTTAAGTCACTAAGGCCTCATCCGATCCTATGTTTGTATCATGATCATCTATCAACAGCACTTGAAACACAAGTGAAAATAGGTACGTCAGCATAAAAATGCCTGTGAGATACATAGGTTTTGTTGATGAAGGATTCATGACTTGTAGTTAAAAGAAATGTTTGACAAAAGTAGTCATGAACCTTATGAAAATGTTTTCTTTTATAAATCATACGAAAATCAATAAGAAAATCAGATGATATAAAAGAATAATGCATGGTTAAATAAATAACCAAGTAAAAAAATGAATTTGTACAAAATATGTTGTTTGTAAAACAATGGCTTGTGAAAATATGTTATTTGTATATACTGTGTCATGTCTTTGTTGAAATGATTTAGATAACGCTACGATATGTAATATCATAAAAGCACTTATATATAGGAAGTACCAGCGGCGTATCCACCATGCGTTTATCATATTACACACGTTTCGTTATTTAAATCACTTATAAATAAACCACCAAAATGTTTTGATTAAACAATGTTAAAATGTTTATGTGTAAACAATATCAAATGTAAATCATGTATTGTATAATCAAATGTTATGTGTGGCAAGTAAAAAAAATAACTACTCAAACCATATGTATAATGTTTATGTGTAATCAAATGAAATGTATGGTGAATAATAGTACTACTCAATCCCATAGTAAGAATGTACAAAACAATGTATTTGAATAAATCATAGTTTAAATCAAAAGTTATGTTTTGCAAAATCCATGCTTTACTGATAAGAACATTTATGTGGTAATGTTAAACGCATACATTCAAGCCTTGAGACTGTAGGATAAACCCTTAACAAGTTAAAGGTTTATCAAAATGTTTTCGGATTCTGTCATTCCTTACGTCCAAACAAACCTAAGATTCCAGGAATAGGAGTTGTCAAGTCCTATGGTACCACTACATACTATCGAGCGGCGTGATCAATGTTAATGAACGTATTTTAGACCCGTTAAAAGAAACCAAATGTCATACCAAATGTAAGCATGTTATGTGAAAACAATGTACTAAGTATGCTAAATGAACATACATAGCAAAAATGTAATGTAAATTAATGTGTACATATGCTGAAATGAACATATGAATCAAATGTATTTATAAAATCAATGTGCTAGCATGCTTAATCAACATACAAAGCAAAGCATAAATGAAATCATGTACTATATGCGTACTAATGAACATAGCAAGTTTATGTTATGAAAGCACGAAAAGCACGAAAGTAACAAGTAGACACATGTGTATCACCCCAAAATATTTGAAAACGGTAAAAGAGGGGACTATGTACTCACTTGATATTGCTTATAAGTCTTTGAATAACAACCAAGCAAAGCTAGAAGGATCACGGAATCAATCGGCACATAATATAGGTAACTACGTTAATAAACCGGACCTAAATCATAAGATTGGATAAAATGAGGTTTCGTAAACCAAATGAGTATAGGAACTCATGTAATATGGTTTAACAAAGCCTACATTCTAAATCGAAACCTATCATAAGTGCTTACGACCCGTTACGACTCGTTTAGGTAGCTTACGCTACTTTAACGCGTCGTTCGCGTAAAAACGCGTTCGGACCGCCTAACTAGTCCTATGACAAGTGTTATATGCCTTAACATGTCTAATAATATTGCCTAATCAGTTTAGATGTCAAAATTTTGGTTACATATGCTTAAAATGAAATTATGCGTAAAAAGGGCATTTTGGTCATTTTCCTAAGGCATATAAACTACCTATCATATAACTAACTAAACGAAGTGACCATAAGGTATAACCTCGGAAGGTTATTCCCTATACAACTATGGTCACAAAATGTGTTTGGTCGGATCCTAATGATCGACCAAACGGGTCGGGTTCGAAAGTCTAAGCGGTTGTTTAGACCGCTTATCTTACGACCCTATATAAGCACTAGACAAAAAGTGACGAGTTAAACATGTTAAAACATGTTTAACTAAGTTAGAAAACAAGTTTGATATCAAAACAAAGTGTTTTGATACCCTAAAATAGCTTCGTTACAAAATACGCATAAATACGTAATTTGACCGAAACTTTGACTCGTCACTACGCCTAATCAACATGGTAATCAGTAGGTATAGTCACAAGGGACTATAACCATCATGATTACGCTCACGTTGCAAAGTTCAAACGAACTTTGTGTTGACCAAAGACTGGTCAAAGCAGAAAGTCAAACACTGTTTGACTTTCATGCTTAAAATGCATAAAAAACATGAAAGAAACTTACAAAAGGTCCAAGCAAGGAAGATTTGATTCAAAACACTCAGGTATGAAGTGTCAAACTTCAACTTAGAGCAGAATTGAATCAAATGTGTGAAGAATGAGAATGAAGCAAGTGAGTATTTATAGAAAGTTATGATCCATCAAGATGATTACAAGTGTTTTTGCAAGAATCAAGGTTCAATCCTAACCATACACTTGTGGAACATGGTTTAGAATACAATGGGAAGCCAAAAACCAGCCTAAGGTATTGAGAAAATTGCATAAAAGACCCTGAAATTTAAGCTGGTTGCTGAAAACAGGTTTGCTAAAAAAGTGTACCTCAGGCGACACGCGGAAGAGACAACAGATTCTTCCGCGACACTCCTGGCTGAACCAGCTGAAACTTGTTCAATTTTGGCAGTTTTGGTCCCTGCACTTGATTTAAGACATTTTCGATGTGTTTAAGCCCTGTTAACCCCATTTCAAGGCTCTACAATGAAGTTAAAGCATAAGGAACATAAAATATGCTTGAAAACGTCTCGGATGTCGGTTCGTTTGGTCGTACGGTTGCGTTATTCGATTAACTACGACGAAAACTCGAACGGACGCGAATACGATCCAAATTGTGCGACAAGTGGTATTTTTGCATAATATTTTAATGATTAAAAAAACTTTTGGATGTCCGGATATGTTCAGAACGTAAGTTATGCGCGTAAATACAAACTTATGCACTTTTTGACGCTTTTAGTCCCTGATTGACCAAATAAGTTTATTTTTGCACACCGAACCCCTCAAAGCCTATTTCTAAGCTATGTAAAGGATATTTATGGTATGTTTAACTTATGATCATGTTCCAGAATGTTCGTTACGATACGAATCGGCATACTTTCGCAGTTTGTCGCAAATAGTCCCTGTAAGCGAATAAACTTGTTTTTGCCATACCAAACCCTTTAAAACTTATCTCTAAGTCATGTAAAGGTTATTTAAGGTATGTTAAGCATATGTTGACGTTTTGTAGTGTTTGTCGCGTTAAACTGATTACGTTTACGCATCAGTTTGCGTATAACTTTCCAGAAAATGATTTAAAGCTTGAAATCGAACAAGGATTGAAATGAGAAATTGTCAAACACAATTAAACAAACTATAAGAATCAAAATACATTGTTTTATTGAAAATTGAACTGTTCAGAGTTTGTATATTGATTACACAAGCACAGGTGTCACATGAAGGGCTTAGTGCTACATGTGGTAATCAATGGATATCTACACAAACATCTGGAGTATCATCTTCCCCACATGTCCAAACACTTCAGATACAAGATGGTAGCTTTCATAATCTAGAAAATGATGATGGAGACTCTCATGAACAAAGTTTTCAAAATGGTGATGAAGTTCCTACCAATAATAAGGCTCAAACATCTAATGATAATGAAGCTAGGCCCAACAAAAGGCTAAAACCTCTAAGACCACCATTACCCTAGATGATTTGGCTAAAGATATGCAACAAGCACTCAAGCATATGGTGAAAAGCATGGAAGGACCATCAACTGACGAATGCTATGAGAAGTTGAAATTAGTTGGGTTGAGAAGTTGAGCAGCTTTTTGTGCAGTTTTTTTTGTGCAGGTTTATCATGGATTATAATCAAAAGTTATTGCTCCTCATTGTGATGTTCTTATATCTTCGATACTTTTGGCCGAGAAATCCCAAAAGAAAAAGAGATAACACTTCGGTTATGTCCGGACATCATTTTACATTAGAGTTGTTGAAAGGGAATGATAGACAATGCATTGAACTCCTACGTATGTCACGTGATTCATTTGTTCGACTTTGCACACATTTTAGAGTAAAAGGTTGGTTAAAAGAATACAAACACATCTCCCTTGAAGAAAAATGGCTATGTTTTTTATGATGCTTGGTCACAATCAACGTTTTTCGGTTATTAAGCGTAGATTTCAACACTCGAAACAAACAATTCATAAGTATTTTCATGAAGTATTGGCAACAATGATGGAGTTTGCTAAAGAGGTTTTAGTACCAACATCTTTTAATCCTAATCCAGATATTCCAGGGCGTAATAAAAGATCACGACGAGTTTTTAAGGTACATTATACAAGTTCTATCGTGATTTCTTTCCATGTCTATTATTAACAATTAAATTCTATATAGGGAGCGATTGGTGCATGTCACACCCCAACCAATGGCGGAATCATCGGAGTGGGACTAGTTCGAGATTGCAAGAGACTTCATAACACTATTTGTGACAATATTTACTTCAACCATTTTCATTTCATAATCAAATTGTCAAACATTACAAGGAAAATTCAAATAACAACTTGTTCATAACATAACAATAACAAAATTGATACAACACTTTAAACCTAAACGTCTAAGTGAGTATCTAGGCATCATTGCTAATCCATTTCATAGCATCATCAATCCTCAACCTGTCACGGCCCCCAGCCCGGTTTGACCCGGTCCAGGAGCCGCGGGACAGAAACCCCGTGGTATTTATTTAATTTGGCAGCGGAATTATTAACAGGATCTTTTTAAAACTTGAAATGCCCGATATTTTATTTCATAATTAGGGACAAACCCCGTAATTTACAATAAGGGAATTTTACTGGGAAACCCCTATTTTACAAAAACATGTTTCTTTATTTTTTTATTAAGCCACTTCTTCAAGCTTGTAGTGCTACATGGCACTTTTTTCCTGAATAACAGCAGATCACCTGAAACATGTTCTAAAAAGGTTTTATCAGCAGGGAAATACTGACGAGTCATTCAAGTTGCACGAAACGACACATTGTTATAATATACAGTATAAGGGTGATTACATTGTTTCTATCAACCAATTACGAGATTAAAACCCTCACAACGAATGACAAAGTGCAACACTTAAACATCCATCGAATTCATGACGAATGACAAAGTATAGCCCTAATTTGGGCAGCACTTAAACATCCATCGGATAGTTTCAATCGATCGGACATTGAATCGTAGCAGCGATCGAGTTAATACCCTGTATCGTAGCAACGTCTCCCTAATGGAATTTATGATTTTGAGCAGTGGATCTTCGTTTTTGATCAAAGTTTTCGACACAGATGAACAGGCCATGATCGGATCAATTTGTAGCTGAAATATGGGGTTTACGCAGCCCTCGTAAACCTCCTCTTGATCTTACGCGGCCCGCGAGGGCCACCTAGTCTACGACTAGGGCTTGTGTGTCACGAGTAGGTTTGCCAGGTGTTCGACACGTGGCTTGGACACTTATCCAGAACATTTTTAAGTTCATGCGGCCCGCGTAAGCATAAGCTTACTCTTACGCGGCCCACGTGAAACCCAAAAACCTAGCTTTCTTAGTTTTTCATGCACGTTAGGGTTTCAGGGGTCCGGGTTTTCACTTACGGGTTGTTTTGGGACATTTTTGAAGGTCCTTACATCCTCCCCACCTTATTTAAAATCTCGTCCTCGAGATTTACTGAAATAAGTGAGGATACTTTCGCTTCATTTCCGATTCCAACTCCCAGGTGTATTCAGGTCCTCTTTTTGACTCCCACTTGACTTTAACTAGTACCAATCTTTTGTGCTTGAGAAACTTGATCTTTCTGTCTTCTATTTGAAGTGGTTTTTCCACGAACTTCAATTTCTCATTCACCTCTATGTCTTGGAGAGGTACTACCAGGGATTCGTCAGATAGACATTTCTTGAGATTGGATACATGAAATACATCATGTACCCCGGCTAACTCCTCTGGTAGTTGCAAGCGATAGGCAACTGGTCCTATTCGCTGTATTACTGGGAAAGGTTCTACATATCTTGGACTTAGTTTTCTTTCTTACCGAACCGAACTACTCCTTTCCAAGGAGAAACTTTCAATAGTACTCTGTCTCCAACTTAGAATTCTAACGGCTTTCGTCGATTGTTTGCATAACTCTTCTGGTGATCTCGAGCAGTCTTGAGTTTTTCCTTGATTTGAGTGATCTTGTCGGTAGTTTCTTGCACTATTTCAGGACCTGATAATTGGCTTTCTCCTATTTCTGCCCAACAAATTGGAGTTCTGCATTTTCGTCCATACAGTGCTTCGAATGGGGCAGCTTCAATGCATGCATGGTAACTATTATTATAGGAGAATTCGATTAAGGGTAGGTGGTTATCCCAGTTTCCACCAAAATCTATCACACATGCTCTAAGCATGTCTTCCAGGGTTTGGATCGTCCTTTCACTTTGTCCGTCTGTTTGAGGATGGTATGCAGTACTTAAATTTAGTCGGGTTCCCATTGCTTCCTGGAAACTGGTCCAGAAATGGGAAGTGAAACGACTATCTCTATCCGATACAATGGAGAGTGGAACTCCATGTAAGGATACTACCTCGTCTACATATAGCTTTGCCAACCTTTCCATACTAAAGGTTTCTTTCATGGGTAGGAAATGAGCTGATTTGGTTAATCGATCCACAATCACCCAAATCGCGTCATTACCTTTTCAGGTTTTGGGTAACTTAGTAACAAAGTCCATGGTTATGAGTTCCTATTTCCATACCGGCATTTCTAATTACTGTAGTAAGCCTGAGGGTTTCTGGTGTTCTGCCTTAACTTGTGAACAAGTAAGACACTTAGAAACATATCTAGCTATGTCTTTTTTCATTCCTATCCACCAGAAATTATTCCTTAAGTCTTGGTACATCTTATTATTACCAGGATGCATGGTATACCTAGATTTATGAGCTTCTTCTAAAATCTTACTTCTTAATCTTCTTTGCTTAGGTACCCAAATCCTTTTCTTATGGAATCTCCAGATTCCATCACTTCCTTGCTCTAATTCCTTTATTCGTCCTTTCATTCCCTCAGCATCATCCTTAATTGCTGTGGCTTGAACATTCTTTAGTTGTTCCATTAAGTCTAATTGTAAACTTAATCTAAGAGAACGAACTCGCTTTTGCTTTTCATGATACTTACGACTTAAGGCGTCTGCAACTACGTTTGCCTTTTCTTCGTGATATTGAATATCACAGTCGTAGTCACTTAGAATCTCCATCCATCTTCTTTGCCTCATGTTTAATTCTTTTTGCCCAAATATGTACCTTAAGCTCTTATGATCTGTATAGACAGTAAACTTACTTCCATACAGATAGTGTCTCCAAATCTTAAGGGTAAAAATTATGGCTCCTAACTCTAAGTCATGAGTCGTGTAGTTTTCTTCGTGCTTTTTCAATTGCCTTGAGGCATACGCAATTACCTTCTTGCGTTGCATTAGCACACATCCTAATCCTAGCTTAGAAGCATCGCAGTAAACTTCAAAATCCTCTGTTCCTTCTGGTAAGGCTAGAATTGGGGCGTTTGTTAACTTTTGCTTCAAAATCCTAAAGGCCTCTTCTTGCTTGGGTCCCCATTCAAACTTAACTGCTTTACATGTTAGCTTAGTTAATGGCACATCTATTTTGGAAAAATCCTTAATGAATCGTCTATAGTAACCAGCTAATCCTAGAAAACTTCTAATTTCCATAGCTGATTGCGGAACCTTCCACTTGGTGATCGCTTCTATCTTGGAGGGATCTACATGAATACCTTCGTGATTCACCATGTGTCCTAAAAAATGCACTTCATGTAGCCAAAATTCACACTTTGAGAATTTTGCATAAAGCTTTTCTTTTCTTAACAAAGTTAAGAGTGCATGCAGGTGCTCACAATGCTCTTCCTGACTCTTGGAATAAATAAGTATATCGTCGATGAAGACAATTACAAATTTATCCAAATACGGTTTACAGATTATATTCATCATATCCATAAATGCTGCCGGAGCATTTGTTAATCCAAAAGGCATGACTGTAAACTCGTAGTGACCATACCTAGTTCTGAAAGCAGTTTTAGGTATGTCTTCTTCTTGTACTTTCAACTGATGGTATCCGGAGCGTAAATCTATCTTAGAAAAATATCTACCTCCCGGAAGTTGATCGAAAAGATTATCGATCCTAGGTAATGGGTATCGATTCTTAATTGTAACTTTATTTATTTCTCTATAATTGATACACATTCGCATCGAACCATCTTTCTTCTTTACAAACAACACTGGTGCTCCCCACGGAGAGGAACTAGGTTGTATAAATCCTTTGCTTAGTAATTCATCTAACTGCTTTTTCAGTTCCAACATTTCGGTGGGTGCTAACCGATAAGGTGCCTTGGCTATCGGTGTAGTTCTAGGAATTAGATGAATCCTAAATTCTACTTACCTATCAGGTGGTAATCCCGGTAGTTCTTCTGGGAATACATCTGGGTATTATGCTATTACAGGAATTTCTTTAAGTTCCTTACTTTTCGTGTTAATGATTACCGAAATCATATACACTACTTCTTGTTTTCTTGAATAACTGGCCAACTTCATTACTGAAATGAATTTCAGTGGCTTTCGTGGCTTATCTCCTGTAATCACCACTAATTCTCCGGTGGGTGTATGAATTTCTATGGAGTTTTTATCACAGAGGATTCGAGCATGGTTGGCTACTAACCAATCCATTCCTAACACAATATCGAATCCGGCTAAATTCATAGGTAACAGGTTTGCAGAAAATTTATGGCGTAAGAGTTCTATCTTTCCTTCTCGCAAAACCTTATCTATTTTAACAGAATTCCCATCTGCCGTTTCGACTGTAAAAATCTGCCTAAGGTTGGTTAAGGGTAAGTTAAGAGCTTGGCAGAATGAAGTATTTATAAAACTTTGGTTTGCACCAGAGTCAAATAATACTTTTGCATAAACGTCGTGAACTAGGAACGTACCAGCTATCACGTCAGGGATTAGCTCTGCTTCCTGAGTAGTCAACTAGAAGGCTCTTGCGTTTTTCTTGGTAGTTCCTTCTGCAAGTTTAGCCTTGTTATCTGCTGGTTTGACCAACTTAGGGCATTCTGGTCTGAAATGGACAGCTTCGCCGCAATTGTAGCAGATCTTTATTTTCTTTCTGCAATCTTCTTTACGATGTCCTATAGCTTTGCAGAAGTTGCAGGTTTCATTACATTTTCCAAAATGTTTCTTTTTGCAGTTTCTGCAGAACGGCGGAGTAGAAGATTGCCCAGTTCCTCTTTTCTTGAAATTGCTATTATTACCCACACGGAATCTTTGGGTAATTTTCTGAGCCAATTCCTTTTTCTTGTTTTCTTCTCACGTACGCACCAGTCCGTCAGTCAAAGTGTTAGCTAATTCCACCGCATCATCGATCGTGCGGGGTCTCGCAGCTTTGACAATATCACGGATCTCGCTAATTAAACCCCAAATATAGCGGGAAATAAGTACCGGCTCTGGCGAAGCCAGAGTAGGCACAATTCGAGCATATTCGAAAAACTTCGAATTATACCGTCGACAATCAACATCCACCATCCGGTGGCTCAGAAATTTGTTCGCCATTTGTTCTTTTTCATAGTCTGGGCAAAATTTTCTTTCAATCAGACGCTTAAACTCCTCCCAACTCATGGCATAAGCCATGTCACTTCCCTTAGCTTGTAATACCGTGTTCCACCATTCTAATGCTTCTTCCTTAAAAAGGTGAGAAGCGTACATGACCTTATCCTCCGCGGCACATTTACTTATTTTGATTACTGCCTCGGTTTTCTCCAACCAACGCAATGCCGCAGTCGCCCCTTCATTGCCTGCAAATTCAATAGGTTTACAGGCAAGAAACTCCTTGTAAGTGCAACCAGGCGTTGCAGCTTTCATTCTTTTGAGAATTGGGGCTTGCAGTACATCATTATCATTATTATCAATGTTACCGCCTCCATTTACGCTATTACTGAAGTTGTCTTCATGAGTACATTTGCTAGGAATAATTTGTTGAGGTTCATCTGGATTTCGGGCAGCAACAAGGATTGCTGGAATAGCATTGGCTATTCCCTGAGCAACGATATTCTCGATATCTTGCCTATTCAGAAATTGATCTTCATGGTTTTGTTCAGATTGGTTAACTTTGTTAACTGGTTCATTACCAGCGTGTTCCATCTGAATTTTTTTTCAATTATTAATTATCACAGGCTAATATTTAGTACAACCATTCAAGTATCACTGTACAAACAGAAAAATGGCAAACATTGCGACTTTTATATATATATATACATGTCTATTACAAATTACATTGAAATTCAAAATATACTAGGGGTTGTGTATTCATAATTTATTTTAGTCTATCTAGGAATATTATGTTTAGATTGCTTTTATATAAGGTTTATTCTATCTTCTCTTACTAAGTTGTTTATCTAATGGGCAAAGTTCCTTTAAAGTTTATGGCTTATAGATGATATGGGTGCTAGTACTGGGTCAGGGTGTTGAGATATAAGATAATTTATAAACTTTTCAGGTTGAGATCTAATTTCATTGGTTGGTCCGGGTTTGGCAGTTTAACTTAATTAAAAGTTAACATTTACTGCTGTAGTGGCTAACATATAGAGATTTTGCCCATTGTTCATCTAATTCATTTTCCCATGGTGGGTTATTGCCTATTTCATGGGTTTCCTTATTAATCATCACTCCTTTTGGTTGTGACTTCTTTATTTTCTCTTGACTTTTTCTAATAATCCAACTTCTTTTCTTAGTGGTAAGTGGTTTCTCAAACTG
Organism: Helianthus tuberosus; assembly: GCA_030545235.1. Lineage (NCBI taxonomy): Eukaryota > Viridiplantae > Streptophyta > Magnoliopsida > Asterales > Asteraceae > Helianthus > Helianthus tuberosus. The sequence goes on along the minus strand of CM060423.1, from coordinate 168,725,445 downwards.
TGCCTTACGAACAAATATTCCTTCCTCAGTATCTGCTGAGTATCTTGAGGAAAATGAAGTTCCCTTATCTTTTGGTGAACTATCTAATTGACGATAGATGTCCGAAATTCTTTGCTTACCCATACTGTAAACTAACAAATAGTCAAATAACACAAAAACGCATAATCACAGAATGACAATCAGAAAAATTAAGTATTTCTAAATACTTAATTGGCTTAAATCAGTAGCTCTGATACCACCTTTTTCTGTCACGGCCCCCGGCCCGGTTTGACCCGGTCCAGGAGCCGCGGGACAGAAACCCCGTGGTATTTATTTAATTTGGCAGCGAAATTATTAACAAGATCTTTTTTAAAACTTGAAATGCCCGATTATTTATTTCATAATTAGGGACAAACCCCGTAATTTACAATAAGGGAATTTTACTGGGAAACCCCTATTTTACAAAAAAAAAAACATGTTTCTTTATTTTTTTATTAAGCCACTTCTTCAAGCTTGTAGTGCTACACGGCACTTTTTCCTGGATCACAGCAGATCACCTGAAACATGTTTTAAAAAGGTTTTACCAGCAGAGAAATATTGGCGAGTCATTCAAGTTGCACAAAGCGACACATTGTTATAATATACAGTATTAAGGGTGATTACATTGTTTCTATCAACCAATTACCCCAAATCGGTATTTGTCACTCGACTGTATCTGTGACTATGGTCAGATCACCCATTGGCTAACCCGTTGTCCAATGGTGACGGGTATCAAGTAATGTATACAAAACCCCACATACCGGCAGTAATTGAAGATTACAAAGACTTAATCCATGTAATTATAACTTTGAAAACAAGTAGGGTTTCGGGAAAACTATTTAATAAAAAGAGAATGACTCACATTGCAGATTTAAACGGGCAGAGTTTAGCCTACTGATAAGCCTGATAACCTAATTTAACAACAATGCACACGAACTAGGTCAGTAACTAATACAGCATTTACGATAACTCACGAGATTAAAACCCTCACAACGAATGACAAAGTGCAACACTTAAACATCCATCGAATTCACGACGAATGACAAAGTATAGCCCTAATTTGGGCAGCACTTAAACATCCATCGGATAGTTTCAATCGATCGGACATTGAATCGTAGCAGCGATCGAGTTAATACCCTGTATCGTAGCAACGTCTCCCTAATGGAATTTATGATTTTGAGCAGTGGATCTTCGTTTTTGATCAAAGTTTTTGACACAGATGAACAGGCCATGATCGGATCAATTTATAGCTAAAATATGGGGTTTACGCGGCCCGCTTAAACCTCCTCTTGATCTTACGCGGCCCGCGAGGGTCACCTAGTCTACGACTAGGGCTTGTGTGTCACGAGTAGGTTTGCCAGGTGTTCGACACGTGGCTTGGACACTTATCCAGAACATTTTTAAGTTCACGCGGCCCGCGTAAGCATAAGCTTACTCTTACACGGCCCGCGTGAAACCCAAAAACCTGGTTTTCTTCGTTTTTCATGCACGTTAGGGTTTCAGGGGTCCGGGTTTTCACTTACGGGTCGTTTTGGGACATTTTTGAAGGTCCTTACACAACCTGTAACATGTTTAAAATAAAGTTTAATGCAAAAGCAAAGGCGAGTATACAAGTTTAAGAATAAGTATAAATATAAGTTTAAAAGTTTAAAACGAATCCACATGGCAACTTAGTTTATACAAGATCATCATACAAGGCATGCAATATTTTTAGTCAACCCTCTGTTTACGCAAAAATGATATAATTCAACATGAACTCTCGTTCACAGGTGGTGCGTTACTCCTATAGCGCTATATATGTCAAGGATAGGCTCATACGAAGTTAATGATAAGTCTAACACAAGAAGCATAACCCCAAGTTTAAAGTATCAAGTAATCAAGTATACATGCATGTATAAGGAATGTTTGTGCATTATGAATAAAGTTTAAGTGTGAGTTAATAGATAACATGTTACACCCCAAAAAGTGGTAAACGAAAAAGGGATTCAAGTATACTCACGGTTTTGCAAGTCTTCAACTTGTGAATCCGCGAGTGAGTTGTTGTGGGAGGTTGGAACACCAAGTCCTTCTACACGAAGAAACAAAGGCGTATGAGTATTGGAGGATAACGGTAGATTAAAGATTTGGAGGTTAAAACATAAGAACATAAGCATATGAAAGTAATCATCTTTTAACACAAAATACTTATTTGACACTATGAAACCCCAAGGGTTATAATGTTTTCATGAGTAGTACACCCATTGGAATCATAACAAGTTTTAGGTCTTAGATGATGTTAATCTAGTACTTTGACGAATGAACACAAATTCACCATCAAATGTTCGAATGTTGGATAGTATATGTAAGTATTATATAGGTTATGTATTATACATTAATAAGTCCAATAATTCAATAGTTCAAGCATGAGGTAGGAGGATGAATACTCCATTTAGGAACCTCTTTGGTGTCATAGAATTCATGTAGGAGGTAGGAAGAACAAGTCTTCCATTTAGGTACCTCTAGATGTTCACCACTACACTTGATGTTATGAACATTCAAGGAGGGTCATGAACTTACAAGAAACAAAATCATATGAACAACTAATCTATAAGAAAACATCAAGCAATGTGTGGATTTATAAGTAGGATAGCCCAAGCTAATCCTAAATCACACTTTCATCAAGTCTTGAGCTTGAACATCACTTGTGGGTTAAACCCTTAAACAAAACAGAAAGTTTGTGAGGTTTATACCTCTGATTTTGAATGTCTCAACCTTGTTTTTAAGCCTAACTAACCATAGAAGTGGTTATAAGCATAAGGACATAGGTTTGAGATGAGTTAGACTCAAGTTTAAACAAGTTTAGTAAAGATTGAATCAAAACAGAAACAAACAGTGAACTTTGGAGCTTTTTTGGTGACGTTCCAGGCTCTGATTTTCCAGGGAAAACCTCTGGAAACGTTGCTAAGATCAATCCAAAGTAGTAGGAAAAAGAATCGAGTAAATCGGACAAGAAACGAGTGAGTTATGCTCACTTTAGTGAAGATGTAGCAATCGATCCGAACTTTAGAACTCAGTTGCGTTTTTTAGTGATTTGGGAGTGATTAGAGTGTTTAGAAAAGTGAAAATGGTTTGAAGATGACTTGGTATTTATAGGGAAAGATTAGGGTTTAGATTGGTTGGCATTAAATACAATTAGTTGGCCATTAAACAATTAAAAAAAACAACTAGAACACAGCTCATGGCTGCGGATGCAAGGGGGCTGTTGACAGCCATGTGCTTTGTTATTTTTTTTTGTTTTGTTGTAACATAGATTGGTATATTATATTATGTTTAGGTTTAATAAACATATAGCTTATCTACTCAAATCAAATACAACACGAGGGGTGGGAAGGTTATGCTTAAAAACAAACTAGTAATTAAGTTTGGCATTGGAGGCCACTGCTTTAGGCAGCCTTTTATGTTCTTTATTTTATTTTTTTGATTTAATAATAACAATCAACATCATACATCAACGTAAAAGTTGATGTTTACTTTATTATATTATATTATTATTATTATTATCATTATTACTAGATTGTTGCCCTACGCCGCGCGTTGCGGCGGCGACGTCTTAGTTTTTTTATAGTTGAAAACATGTTATATGATGCGTTAAACATACGAAAACGTGTGTTTCGACGTATCCGATTTAAAGCATTGTGTTTACAAAAGAAACTGAATCGAACTCGAGTTGGTTCCTTAAGTGAGGGTTCCACCTAACCACTACACCAGCATTACCTTTGCATCAAGACTTAGTAGTGTCCAAAATGTATAGTAACTCAAATTTTGTAAAGTCTATGGGTTGTTTTTGTCAATTTAGAAAGATTATGGTGGTTTTTTTTGTCTTGTACTTAGTCAATATTGGTTTGGTTTGTTACGGGATTGGTAAGGTACCGATATCACCAATCGCTATATCAACAAAAAGCAAAAAAACCACAATACGTAATGTGCCAAAACTGATTGATACGTGTTCGATTAGTTGGTTTTTTTATTATTTAAATAAAAGAATTAAATGACTTTTCACATTAAGGGACATTATATTCAACAATTACAAAGAATAATTAAATAATTAAAAAACACTTATGGTCTAGTGGTCTAGTGATACGGTATTTGGTTCACGACAATAATGGTGTGAGTTCCAAGCTAGATGAAATTTTGGTTCAAAATTATTATTGTTAAAACATTAGTTATCAAGTTGAATAATAATAACATTAGCATGTTAAATATGAGTATTCATAACAATTAATTTCTAGAAGTAGGAAGAAATTGAAATTTAGAGAACTGCAAAGGTTATATAGAAGGTTAAGTTTTTGTCATTGGAAATTAAAAAAAGTTAATAACATAACAAAAAGCATTATACGAAAATTATAACTTTATTTGGGCCAGGCCCAAAGTTAACAAAACCCTATAAAAATATTTACCAAAAGAAGAGAAACACGCTTCTAAAGCGTGACCTCAAGGTCAAGAGAACAACCACTTGATAAGATTGACATTTGATTTACTAAATGCCAAACAATTAATTATATAGAAAAGCAGGTGGTGGCTGTGATTTGACAGCCACCGACCTTTCATTTTAAGTTTATACTAGGATTTTGACCCGCCGCGTGTTGCGGCGGCCTCGCAAGGTAAAGTAACTCGTATTTATAATGTATATTTGACCTGACTCTTTACTTAAAAAAATACATCGCCATCTAATGAAAACGTATTATATTTGACCCGACTTGCTTTCAAATACAGTTTACGAACGTATACAAATAAGTATAAAACGTATTATTTTTTACCAGAAATTTATGCTGCATTAGACTCACAATTCTTTGTTGAACACCTAGAAATTTATGCTGCATTAGACTCATCAAAAGTTGGTGAGGACTGAGGACTTATCACATAAGCCTATATAGTCTGATTATGAAGAGGAAATTGGATTTTGATGTGAAAGACTAAAGAGCAGGATGTTTCAATGGAATGATGGTGATATTTGCAACAGTTGTGTTTCCGGTAAAAGGGTTACGTCTATGAATCAGATTTGCTACGGGAGTTGGATGCTTTCTTGTTTTTAATAAGAGTAAAATGGTACATTTGTATTAGACTCAACCAAAAATTGTAACATCCATCCATCCAGTGACGAAAAGCATGATTATTACGCAAACAATGGGAAAACGATATTTATAGTTTATGGTATTATTACGCAAACAATGGGAAAACGATATTTATAGTTTCTGGTACCTAGGGATGAAAGGTGAAATTTTAGGGAGGATCCGTGCAATTTACTCTATCTATAATTAACAAAATGCAAGTATAACTAACAACCAGCAACTTTGCTTTTAGAGGGTGAGCAGGTAGAGTGACTAACAACCAGCAACTTTGCTTTTAGAGGGTGAGCAGGTAGAGTGTTGGGGAAAATCTATCTAATGACCCAAATATAATTATGATGAGTAAAGTCCTCACTCCTCAAGGCATTCTCAATCACAGAAAAATACTAATATGATCGATACAAAGAACGCAAGTAAAAAAAACAAAGCCTGACATTTAATATATTCTAACTAACCACCAGTTTTCTTTCCTTTAAATCTATAAGGTCAACAAACTTCGGCAAAACTGTATGTGCTTATATATTTATAGTTACCATCCCCACAATCCACAAACATAAACAGTATACACTCCATAGTTACTCATCAAACCCTATACAAAATTATACATAATACAAAAGCTTTAATTTCTACATACACATATCAGATAAGAGTGAGAATTAGAAGAACATACTTTCTTAAAGCAGGGGCCATCTTGTTGATGAGAGTACCGGCAACAATCATACAATCAGACTGTCTAGGGCTAGGTCTGAATATAATCCCAAACCGATACAAATCATACCTAGCAGCTCCGGTATCCAAATCACGTTTGCGTCTTTGAAACCCTAATCGCCGCTGTTACCAGGTAACTAAGGACGACTGAGGGGGATTTGACGGCACATGCGGCGGCGGACGGTGGTGGTCACGTTAAAGATTGCTGATCGGAACTCGCGATTCAGTTGCGAATTGAAGTGAAAAATTAGGGTTCTTGTTTGATAAGTGGGGGATTCAAAGTGAGAGCAGTGGAAGAAAAAGATAGATCTGGAAGAAGATGGTAGGTGTTAACTGGTATTTAAGAGATTAAGAGAGAAAGGTTAGGTGGCAAGTAATTTTTGTCTATTGTGCACCGACCTTTCTCTTTAATAGTTATTAAATATAATTATTATTATTAACCACGTATTTAATAGTTAACAAGCATGAATAAGTGATGAGTACCAGTATGTTGAGTATCGGTCGCGCGTATGCGTTCGAGATTGGTAACATATAATCCGAGTATTGCAAAACGTATAAGCATGTATAAAAAAATAGTATTCCATATATAAAAGATTCATTTCATTACGATCAAAGTCTCGGGTTTACAATGGATTGAAACGAAATATGATTACAAGAAATACAAGACTTCAAAAAATAGAAATACAAAACACGTTTTCTAATTAAGGAAAGTTACGAAAAAGCAGGGCGTTACAGTGCACTTGATGGAACTTTGATACATGCTATTGTCCCTGTTCAGAAACAATATTTGTATAGAGGAAGAGGAAAAGGCGAGTGTTATCAAAATGTTTTGGCCATATGTGACTTCAACATGGTATTTACTTTTCTCGTGGCTGGATGGGAAGGAGTAGCACATGATTCTATAATATTGTTTGAATCTTTAACAAAAGCTAATGCACCATTTCCACTTCCTCCTCCGGGTATATATTTACGATCTCAACTTTATTATTTATATTACATATATAGTTTTAAGATGATGTGTGTATTGTCTATTTTAGATAAATATTATCTATGTGATGTTGCGTATGCACACACTCGTGGATTTATGGCACCATATCGAAGTGTGAGGTATTGGCTTGGATATTTTCGCCGAAATCGTGCATTGACCGACAAAGAAAAATTCAACCACGCACATGCAAAACTTAGAAATGTTATTGAACGTTCTTATGGGGTATTAAAGGCACGTTTTCCAATATTAAAAAAATGGCCCCCTTCTCGTTGCTTACACAACGAAATGTTACGATTGCATGTTTTGCGCTTCACAATTTTATACGGAAAGAGGGCTTAAGTGATGACCTTTTTGATGAATATGATCACCCAAATGTACGCCTTCAAGATGGAGATGAACATGCACAAGATGGTGGTGAAGAAGTAGCTTACCATGGAAGTGCAGCGGACCGTGAATTCACGAGTCAACTTTGAGATCAGATAGCACAAGAATTAATGCAAAACAATGTACTTTGAGTTTATTTTACTATTTGTGTTTTTAAACTTGGTTTTATTATTATATTTTTTTTATGTAACTTGAATGTTATATGACTTCTATCTAGTGAGATAAGTTTGACAGTTACATATTTTCAGTTTATGCAGACAATATCAACTTATAAAAACAAACTGTCTTATATTTTTAGCTTGCAGAGCTTCAGACCACATCTTCAGTTGCAGACATGAAAATAGATGAAATCAGCTTGCATACAGTTTATGTCTGCAAAAACAAACAGCACCTAAGATTTCCTAATGTCTGCAAGCTGGAACCAAGCATGATGTCACACCCTACTCATAGCGGAAGCGCATAGGTGTGATCGTGAAAGGTTCTCATAGCATTCGATAGTGTAAACAGTATACATGATTAAAATAAACCACGACGCCAACATTATATATATTACTTAAAATGACAACACAAGACGTAAGTGTTTTGTTCACAACATATCCCAAACACTTAATGTTCACAAAATAACATTTGACAAAATATAGTTTTTATAAAACAAGGATTTGACACGTATATATCGCACGAAGGCGGAATATATGCAGCAAACCTTTCAAAAGTTGGCGTCTTCCATGTATCCCTTGTTCTTTGACTTCTAAATCATGCAAACGCTCTTACTTTCCTGAAATACATGTTAGAAAATTTGTCAACAATAATGTCGGTGAGTTCAAGGGCTTTGTTTGACACAAATGGAACTTTAAATCATTTGATAACTTTGTATGAAAACATGTATGCATAGTGTCAATTAAATTCGTGGATCAATTAATGTGTAGCTAGGACATTAATGTACATGCCGACATAAAACATTCGGGAAATAGGAAGCCTGTGCGATGCGACGGCAATGACAATTTACAACGCAATACCCATTTTTTGTCAATTTATTAATCCGCTATATTGTATAGTACGTTAGTTAGTTTTCTTATTCGTAGCATTAGTGTGATCTATCTATGTCATGAGCCTCACATATCTCAACTAAAATGAACACACGAATAAAAAAATATCAATCATACACTATTTTAAAAATAAAAATCCGAATACACGATTATTCGGATATAAGCCAAAAGAGAGGGGTTCGGATATAAGCCAAAAGAGAGGGGGTGGGTTTAAATGCTAGATAAAAACTTTTGTCACCGAACCCATATTCAAGCAAGAAGGCCCAATATAGATAGCCTCGATCACCTGGGCTTTTACAAGTCCACTTCTCAGCTGACCAAAAAACAACCACCGCCGGCCACCGTTTCCACCACCACTTTTCGTCACTGATTGAAGATCACGGTAACCTCTATCCTCTTCCTCCGACTATAATCGTCTATTCGATTCCCGATTTAGGTTAAAAACGCCTAATTGAAATTTCACACGTCAAAAATTAGGGTTCTTATTCGTTAATCACACGCACTTTGTAATTCATGTATATGTTACAAATTTGGGTAAAAAATTTGTTTATGTAGTAGTATTACGATGAATTTACTAGCGTTTGTGTGAAATAATGGCTTCGAGTTCGATGTTTCATTGGAATGTTTGATTTTAGGGCAGAGGATATGAAGTTGTTGCTTGTGAAAGTGTTAGTGTCTTGTGTTATTTTGTTTTTTTTAGGCATGGGGAATGTAGTTGTTAATTTGTAATGATAAATGTTTTTGGGTTAAAGAGGCGTAATTGAAACTTTACATGTTAGTAATTAAGGTTATGGTTATCATTCATATATCATACGGACTTTGCGATTTACGTAAATATTGCAATTTTACGCGATATGGTTGTTTATATAGTAGCATTTTGAAGAATATACGAGCGTTGGTGTGAAATAACGGCTTCGAGTTCGATGTTTCATTTAGAGATGCAAGTTGTTAGGTTCGTGAATAACTGTGATTGTTTTACGTTTTTAATGTTTGGTGGTTCAAGCATTTTGATTTTGTGATAACCGTTGGATGAATTTGTTGTATTGGAATGTTTGAGTTTAGGGCAGGGGGCATGAATTTGTTGCTTGTGAAAGTGTTATTGTTCTGTGTTATTGTGGCTTTCTGCAGTCATGGAGAGTGTAATTGTTAATTTGCTATGATAAATGTTTTTAACTGATTGAAACAAAAGATAAGTGTCGACGAGTCGTAGTGATAGTTAAATTCATGTCATATCTATAGAATTGTCTGCAAATTATTTTTATGTTTCAAGTTAAAGTGGATTTTCATTCTTGATACATTTTTGGGTGACAGATAAAGGTTTTTTGACGGAACGATGAGTTCCTTTTCAATTACGCGGAAGAAGACACCTTTTCAAAAGCATCGCGAAGAAGAAGAGGCAAAGAAAAAGGTAAATATTTTGTGGAAGTCTATTAAGGTCGATAATCTTGCATCTTTAATAAAATATTGAGGGAACTCATTCATCATCATCATCATCATCATACTCGGTAAATCCCACCAATAGCAAAGCTAAGGTAGGGTCTCAGGAGGGTAAGATGTAGACAACCTTGCCTCTACCTTATGGAATAGAGAGGCTGCTTCTAGTGAGACCCTCGGCTCGATAGTAGTTTTGCATCAAGTCTTGGACAAAAGACACATAACACTTGGCAATCGGGATAAAGACCAATTGATGCATGTACCCCCTTGTTATTTGGCTATCAACGCCACTGCATAATGCATAATTAAACGTCCGTCGCTTTTATCATTATTTTCACGAAATTAGTAAAATAATGTTAAAATTAGTGCAATTTCATTTTTGCCCCCTAAGCGCCCACACATATATACATTATTTGTGCACACCACAAGCGGGGCGTAGGGAACTCATTATATGCTTTATTTATATTTATAGAGGGCGGAGGATGAAACAGCTCGTTTGTATGCTGAGTTTCTGGAGTCATTTCAAGGAGATACTGCTGGGTTAAAAACTTTTGTTCGAGGAGGAACGGTTAACGATGAAAAAGTGAAACCTGATACAGGTTAGCTCCTGTTATAAGACCTTGCATGCATTTTTCGTCTTTGCTCTTTCATTACTATGTTGCACTTATAGGGATAAATGAATGATTTATTTTCAACGGACACATTAATAAACAAACGGGCCTTTTATGCGTTCACGAATCGCAGGTGGAAATTCCAAAGAAGTATCCGGTTCAAAGAAGGGGAGTAGGTAAACAAGTGCTTTTGATTAACTATGTTATATTGCAGTTATTATTAGGTACTTTTACTATAGAAGCTATGAGGTGATGATGTCATTAAACTCTACTTATCTTGTTTAGGCTGGTAACTTTAATGAGCTAGGGAGCTTGTTACATGTAACTCATGGCTTGAATTTGATTTAACGCTTCTTTATGTAATAAATCTTCAACAGAAAAGTCCAAGTATTAAGCAACTAACTTAAGAAATATATACAAATACACACACACCCCTAGTGACTTGTATAGGCTTGTGCTTGATTGTACTGGGCAGTCTCGTATCTTCATTGTCTTTCATCTAACAATTATACATTAAGATTTAGTAACCAGTACAAGAGTATGAAGGCTGCATGCTTTTACTGTTATAGAAGTAGCTGAGTGTTGAGCTTTCTAGTTAGCTAAAAACAACCCGTTGGCAAATGTGTTGTTTTGGAATAATCTGGTTATAATGGTTTAGTTGCAATAGCAGATAATACTTAGTGAAGAGCAAGTTCTCTAAGTACCGTTAAAGCCTTGCGTAAGATCTTTTTGTATAGTCCACTTAAAAAATCCATTAGTTTTGGGATCTATTTCTTTCTACCTTGTTATGAACTTATACCATTGCAAGGTATGAGACTTGTCCTACATCGGTTGTATGGGCAACCAATGTGGGGTTTATATACCAAATGGGCTCTCTCACCCACCAGACTAGTCTTTTGGGTTGAGTTCTCTCATTTGGTATGTAACATTGGTATCAGAGCCAGAACTTGAAGTGGTGGCCCACAGAGTGGTGGCCTGGAGAGAGCCAACCGTGACCAACGTGGCCGTGACCAACGAGGACGTTGGCCCTTAAGGAGGGTCGATTGTTATGGACTAATACCATTGCAAGGTATGGGACTTGTCCCACATCGGTTGTATGGGCAACCAATGTGGGGTTTATATACCAAATGGGTTCTCTCACCCACCAGGCTAGTCTTTTGGGTTGAGTTCTCTCATTTGGTATGTAACATACCTTTACGTGGCTTCTGAAACTTCTTGATTGCTTTTGGGATTCGTTTTGTTTTGGTCAAACCCTAGAATGTATCTGCTCTTGTGGTTTTGGATTAATGTTACAATGTTATAGTTTTGACTTTTGGTTAAAGCATGCTACATAAATATTTTATAATGAGGGGTTGTGTTAATTGCTGTCGATAGACGTTGGTGATAACGAGTCAGTTTATGATTACAACACCTAACCAAGTGACCCATTTTGTGGTACCTGTTTGTTCATAAGTTAGGACGAGCTTAATGTGTATGCTGTTTCAGGCTGCAAGATGCTAGTGTATCCAAGTACGAGCATTATTATAGTCGAGCTGTCTATATATCTAATCAACAATTTATCTTTACTGGTGGAAACATAATAGATAAAAAGTTTAATGTTCTAAAGCAATATTGATGTATGGAAACTTAAATAAAGGTAAGACTTGCTGATAAGTAAGGGTTATGTGATAGAAATTGCATACTTAATAGCTGTGTTTAAAAAAGCGCGCTTAAAGCGAGCGTGAAGCGCTGGAAAAAACGCTTTTTTGGGTCTGAAGCGTTACATTACGTGAAGCGATGTGAAGCGAGCTTTAAGCGCGAAGCGATGATGGTTTGAAGCGACGCTTCAGCCCAATCAGGTCACATTTGGGCCATTTTTTAAGCCCAACAGTCTTTACAAGGTACATATCGACCTTATATCGACGATATAGCGACTTCCTATGTGAAATCCAGCGACAAATTCCGGCGACGGAGTTGCTTTCAGCCGGAAACCAGGAAGAAGGGGGAAGAAGAAGAGAGATGCTGAGAGCGGCTGCGTATCTGCCTTTTAGGCTTTTAGGGTTTTTATAAGTTAAGGTTTTTAAACATTTAACCTCTCTATCTTTCATTAGTTTACATTCAGTCCCTGAAACTTCTAACTTTTTACTTAAAAAGTGTAAAGATAGTTTGTCTATTTAAACATTTAACCCCCTCTATCTTCAGTAGTTTACATTTGGTCAACTTTTTAATTTATGCATAAAAGTACAAAATTAACATTATAAAATACATATATATAATATGGATAGCTATTTTTTATACATATATATAAAATTAACATTATATATAATTATATATAATATGGAGCGCTTCGTATACGTGAAGCTCTCGCTTCGCGCTTGAAGCTTCGCTTAAAGCTTTTGGAACCAAAACGCTTTGGAGCGCTTCGCGCTTTTTTAAACCAAGCTTAATAGTATAATTGTAATTGTGAAAGGGGGGTTAGTGTAATTGCTACTTCTATAAGTAAGGCATTAGTCATTATAGAAAGATAGGAGAGAATTTAGTAAGTTGTTAGGCTCATGCTTATGCATTGAGAAGGGTATAGCCTTGGGACCACTAGGTGGTTATTTCCTTTTCTTGTAGATCCTTTGGATCATTTCCAGCATCAATTCCATTTTACTATTCAGTTTCCACCATTGTTATAGATTTAAGCTTCGATTCCTTATCATTGGTCCGACCTGCCACTTCTGCTCTACAATTCTCTACTTCAATTCTGCTCGATCACATATTCACCCAGATCTCTCTTCAATTTTCGGATCTGTGTCACAGTCGGCTCTCAGATCCAATTCATTTCAGATCTGCTTGTTCCAATTTCACCTTCTGCTTCAATTTCCGCTTCAACATCTTTCGATTTCTGAATCCATTTACAGATTCCTTCTCGGATTTAATTTCCAATTTCATTTCAATCACTGGTTTCACATATCTGTTCCTGTTCGAGTTCCGATTCTCAGATCTCTCCAGTTCGTTTCAATTTCCGTTTCAATTTTCGATTCAGATTTCCGATTCAATTTCTTTCTGATTCAATTTCTGATCTATTTTCCGATCCCAATATCACTTCACTTTCCGATTCAATTATGGTGAATCCTAATGCTCGTCTGGATGCTCATGATCAACAGATTTAGCAGTTACAAGCTGACGTGACCGCAATTAAGGCCTCCTTGCAGGTTTTGGAAGACGATCGTTTGGAAACTACTGAATTTCGTAAGGTTGTGTTAGCATGGATGCGGTCGCAGGAGAAGAAACATGTGGAAGATTCCTCTGGACCTGGACCTTCAGATCTGGTGTTCTCGCCGCTCGGTCCCGAATCTGGCTCTTCTGACCCTCCGTCTGGCTTACCATGGGCTATGAAGAAGGTGCACTTGCCTGAATTCTCTGGTTTTGATCCACAAGGCTAGATCCAGAAGGCGAACCTGTTCTTCGATCTCAATCAGACTCCTGATGCTTCTCGCTTACAGCTTGCTCAACTGAGTATGATTGGTGCTGCTCAACATTGGTTCACAATCATCAATCAGGTTCATCCGTCCTTGACTTGGCTCCAATTTCAGTCCGAATTGTTGCAACGTTTCACTGGTCTCTCAATTCAGAATCCGTATGAACAGTTAGCTACTATTTGGCAATCGGATTCCATCTTTGATTATATTGATGATTTTGAGTATGTGTTATCCTTGGTCCCTCATTTACCGGAGTCTCAAACTCTTGGCTATTTCATTGCGGGTTTGAAAGAGGATGTCAAACAACAAGTCCGTTTACATCGCCCCACTACTTGTATGGATGCTATGTACTTGGCTAAAGATGTGGAGTTGATGCTTCGGCCATCAAAATCCGGTTCGTTGATATCTCGTTTTCGGTATTTGTCACATACCGGGCTGCCTTCTATGGATTCGGGGATCAACCATCGTGTATGGGGTACCACGGGCTCTAAAATTGATGGCAATGATGGGGCTGCAACTGTGCAAGTGGGTCTCCATGATCGAGGCATTCGTTCCTTATCTCGTGTCGAGTGGGAGGATCGGAAGAAGAAGGGATTGTGTTTTAAGTGTGGACAAGTTTACTGTCCTAGCCACTAGTGCCCGACGGGTAGTCTTTGTGTCTTATTACTTGGGGATGATGAATGAGATGAAATGGACGAGCTGACTACGCATTCGGATGAGGGTGTTCAAAAAGTTGTGGGATCTATTCGCAAGCCTTGAGGACAAGTGATACGAAACTGATGTTGGGCCAAACCGGGCCAGGTCAAATCGGGTCAGAGCAGTTGCGATTGGATGGGGGGAAAAGAGGCGGAGGAAAATTAATTGGCGGGAAAAAGGACCAAGAAAACAGGGGATTAGTCGAGAATTAAGGAGGTGGAGACGTGGGCAGAAACTGCTGCATATTTTTAGTATTTATATTTCTAGATTTGTCAAGTTTTAGGTCGTGGTTTTTGTTATCTGAAATTAGGGTTTTATACCTTAGAAGCGGAGATTAGCCTTCTCGAATTGGCCAACTATCCTGTTCTTGTTTTTGTTTGAATCAATCGAATTTCCAGTTTCTAACATTTGGTTCCATTGCCGGGAATCGACTGAAATCCGATACTCAACCGTTTCACCCTTTCAATTATCCAAAATCGAAGATGCCTGCTACACGAGGGAATCCAGATCCTAATCCTTCAAACCCTGACCCTGTGGCTGTCCAATTAGCAGCCATCGCGTCATCTATGGAGTCCCTACAGAATGATGTTGCTGCTCTCAAGGCACGCGACAAAAAGAAGGAGAAAACTGGCGGGGGGTTTAACCGATTTGACGATGAAGATTCTTCCGGAAGCAATAATCGACACTTCAGACCTCATAACAAGATGGATTTTCCGACCTTCAGTGATGGAGATCCGCGTGGGTGGGTCCTCAAGGCCGAGAAGTATTTCCGGTATTACAACATTCCTGAGGATGAGAAGGTTGATGTGGCGACAATGCATTTTGAAGGTGATGCTCTTGATTTTTACTCATGGCTTTCTACAGATCAGGCGATTGAATTCTGGGATGAACTGGTCCATGCCCTTCATAAAAATTTTGGGCCTGCTGAGTTTCAGAATCCGGACGAACACTTATGCAATGTAAGGCAGACCGGTACTGTGCAAGAATACAGACAGGAATTCGCGAAACGGTCCTCTCGGGTGTCTAACTGGCCCGAGCACTGTCTACTAGGGGTGTTTTTGAATGGGTTAAAAGAAGAACTGAAGGCAGATGTCAGAATTCATAAACCAAGGACGGTTTACAAGGCCATGAGCATTGCCCTCGAGTTTGAGTCCAAACTCAGCCACACCTTATCAGGAAAAACTATCAAGTCTACGGGCGTAGCAACAACAGATCCACGACCAGCCTATTCAAGCAATGTTAACCAAGTTGTTCCCGTCCAAAAACCCACTGAAAACCGCCTCACCGATGCAGAAAAACAGAGCCGTTACCTCAAGGGTGAATGTTTTCGATGTGGGGATAAATATGGCCCTGGACATCGTTGTAAAACGGGGACGTTCAAACTCCTTGAGATCACGAATGAGGAAGGAGCAGCTGAAAACGAGCAGGAGTGCACCGACGAACTAGCTAAGATCAGCCTCCACGCGTTATTTGGTCAGACATCTCTAACAACCATGAAACTTCGGGGCAATATAGACAAGGCTGAAATCTTAGTTTTGATTGATAGTGGGTCCACTCACAATTTCATCTCAGATAAGTTGGTCAGTAGCCTGAACCTCGTCACCCACTTCATCTCTCCTTTCGGAGTCCAAATCGGGAATGGTGATGTCCTAAAATGCAATCGGATTTGCAAGAATTTGGTGCTGCAGATTGCGAACCTACAAATCAAACAAGACTTCCACCCATTTGATTTGGGAGGAGCTGATGCGGTACTCGGTATTCAATGGCTTGCAACGCTTAACACGGTTCAAGCAAACTGGAAGGAAATGTTTCTACAATTCACTATCAATGGGAAGGAGTACAAGCTTATGGGACTGCCACCGAATCTGCAGCCATCCGCAACATTTAACCACTTCACTATCGAACCCTTTGAAGAGCACACTTCTGGACCAGCAGCTCAGTTGATTGTCACCCAACTTGAGGACAAGTTGTTTTCCCCGGCAGGAAGTATTGATACGAAACTGATGTTGGGCCAAACCGGGCCAGGTCAAATCGGGTCAGAGCAGTTGCGATTGGATGGGGGGAAAAGAGGCGGAGGAAAATTAATTGGCGGGAAAAAGGACCAAGAAAACAGGGGATTAGTCGAGAATTAAGGAGGTGGAGACGTGGGCAGAAACTGCTGCATATTTTTAGTATTTATATTTCTAGATTTGTCAAGTTTTAGGTCGTGGTTTTTGTTATCTGAAATTAGGGTTTTATACCTTAGAAGCGGAGATTAGCCTTCTCGAATTGGCCAACTATCCTGTTTTTGTTTTTGTTTGAATCAATCGAATTTCCAGTTTCTAACAACAAGTCTTGCCTTAAGGAGGGAATATTGATAGAAATTGCATACTTAATAGTATAATTGTAATTGTGAAAGGGGGGTTAGTGTAATTGCTACTTCTATAAATAAGGCATTAGTCATTATAGAAAGATAGGAGAGAATTTAGTAAGTTGTTAGGCTCATGCTTATGCATTGAGAAGGGCTCTAGGTGGTTATTTCCTTTTCTTGTAGATCCTTTGGATCATTTCCAGCATCAATTCCATTTTACTATTCAGTTTCCACCATTGTTATAGATTTAAGCTTGGATTCCTTATCATTCTCTATCACTATGTCTATGCTGTCAAGGCTCACCCAGGCACGCGCCTAGGCCCACTTTTCAGGCCCAGCCCAGCCTTCTCACTTCGCTTCAAAAACCCCACTTCTCAGGCGCATTTCAGGCCAAATTCCAACAAAATTCCGGTCAAAAATTGTTTGAACATGTTTGAAACAATTTTAAGAACCCTAAACAAGCCTGGAAAGTGGAAACAACCTAAAACAACTTAAACTAGCCCTAAAGAAGCCTAAAACATGTCTAAAATCCCTAAAAATGTATTTTTATACTAAATAACTTGCCTAAAAAACCCTTGCTTTTTAAGAGCCTTGCATTAAGGCCCAAGGCTCACCTTTTGCGCCTTGAGTGCGCCTTGCGCCTTTGACAGCTATGGGTTATGTGTGTTTGAAGCATAGAACACACACACACACATATATTTTAATTTTTTTAATAAGTTACATTTTTCATCCTTGACACTATATTTTTTTTTTTGTTAAATTAACTCTGAATGTCATTGCTTCTAATTTGTATGTTCTTTATACTTTTTATCGCATGAAATTTGATCTAAACTTGATAGATACCCTACACATGTTAATGTTTTAGTTAATTAATTTTAATTAATGTATATGGCGTGTTTTGTATATGAACTGTGGTGTTTATAAACAATTTAAAGTCTTTTACAAAAGAAGTGTGCCTTCGCATTAGCTCCAGGAACACTATTGCTTCACGCTTTTTGAATCTAAGCATGAGTCTAGAACATGCAAATAATGTATTGAAGATTATGCATCAATATATATTCTCTCTGCAGGTATGTTCCTTCTTTCATACCCCCTCCTATGGCAACCAAGGGTAAAGAACATGAGAGGCAGGTTAGTGAACTGTTGAGATATTTCTATGCTGTTACCTTGGTGGTCATTTTATAATTGTGGGTTTGACTCTTTTATATCCATTTTTAACAAAATTCTGCTACTGACAGAAAGATGAAGAGAGGCCAAAGGAGAAAGCCAAAGGGAAGGCTAGGAATATAGACTTTTTTATGGAGGAATTAAAACACGAACAGGAAATGAGAGAAAAGCGAATGCAGGAACGTGAACAATGGCAAGACGGGCGTAGTGCTACTGCAAATGTAAGATATGATCTTATTAATGCATCTTTTAGGTCTTTGATAGTCATGGAGTTTTTATTAAAGTACATGGCAAGTCAAACTTTCCAATGTGCCCGATATAAATGTTTGTCCCAAAAAGTTATAAATGTCCCGGTCATAGTCACAGGATTCGCCGCACCCCCGTGTTTCGCAAATCAGATCGAACGTACCGGAATCGGGTAGAAAAGCGTCCTGAACGCCATGGGTTTGCAATCCAGATCTGGGAAATCAGGGCATATCTGATTTTCAACAAATTCGACCCTAATCACTAAAAATCACGTACCCGATTGATTAATTCATTGTTTCAGAACAATCCGATACGCGTACATGAAATAAACACCCTGAAATTGGACTTTGACGCAATGAATTGAAACATCGTTTATGGTTGTCGGTGGCAGAAGTTACGAAGAATTAGCCTTTTTAGGTTAAGGACTTTTGAGAGAGAGAGAGAGGGGGGATTTGGGGGGGGGGGGGGGGTCCTAATTTGATTGATTTGTAGGAGCTTAGAGTTCTTATTTGCATGTGATTATCTTTCTGCAGCTATGGCTATTTGTGGTCTTATGACTTCTCTGTATGTTTCTACCTTACTATTTTGCCCATCCACAACCTTAGGTCTGTTATTTGGTCGTGTCTATGTTTTGTTACTAGTGCCGGGGGTCTATCTAGAAGCGGCCTCTCTGTCCCTAGGGATGGAGGTAAGGTTTGCCTACATCCCACCCTCCCCAGACCCTACCATTAGCTTGCTATTTGGGGGATTTACTGGGTATCGTTGTTGTTGTTGTTTTGTAGGTTTAAATTAGTTTATGTAATTTTACTATTTAACTACTCTATCTTTCACTAGTTTACATTTATTCCCTAAACTTGTAAATTTTTACATAAAAAATTGTAACATTAGTTGTATATGATACGGTGTACCAGACTATATGGTACACCGTACCATGTATCGAATTGGCGTTCTGAATGAACCTACCCCCCTAGTACTGGATTTTAGAAATGCACGAACCGCGTACCAGTTTTTGTTCCGCGCACCGGAACATACCGCGATCCATGTGACTATGGTCTCAAGATAAACATTTTTTAATTACACAGGCAATTCTTGATAACTTCTAAATCACGTATTTGTTGTATCTACCGTTTCAGCTGTCTAGTCGGTTTGACGAGTTGCCAGATGAATTTGATCCAACTGGGAAACTTGGTTTCTTTGATGATGGAGATCCTCAGACAACCAATCTTTATGTTGGGAATCTTGCGCCTCAGGTCAGACTGTGATGCTAATACAGTGCTTCAATTGGACCGAATGCAAGCTGACTTTCTGTTTCTATGCTCAACATATTCCAGGTAGATGAAAATTTTCTCCTGCGAACGTTTGGAAGATTTGGACCCATTGCTAGTGTGAAGATAATGTGGCCAAGGACCGAAGAGGAGCGCAAGCGCCAAAAGAACTGCGGTTTTGTGGCTTTTATGAACCGTGCTGATGGACAAGCTGCAAAAGATGAAATGCAAGGTTAAGTCCTTTTAACTAACAGTTTCTGAACTACAATTCATTCATCATCATCATCATACTCAGTAAATCCCATCAATAGCAAAGCTAAGGTACTAAGATAAAATTGAGAAAACTTGTGGAAGCAAGGACAACTGACTAGGGGTGCTAAACGGGTCTTGTTCGCGGGTTCAACCCGAACCAGACCCGAAAATTTAAGTGGAACCTGAACACGACACTAACAATCGTGTCATACTTATGAACCCGAATATTCGTGGGTTGACCCGAACACGACCCGTTCAACCTGAAATTTTTTATTTTTTTTAATTTTTTTTTCCACAAAGTAATATATATATTAAAATTAAATTTTACCACAAAAAACACAAATGTATATAATACAATTACATTTAAATTATAAAATCTTATCTCAATTTTTCTTTTTAAGTTATAACTTATAATTATGGCATAAATTACCCACCCAATTTAATTTATGACATAAAACATATTGTAAACAAATATAATGTAATATAAATTGGTTAAATGGGTCAACCCGCCAACCCGGTTCGTTTAGCTAAACAGGTTCATGGGTTCAACCTGAAACTAACCCGGACATATTTAGACTAAACCCAAACCCATGAATTTCGCGTTAGGTTCGTGTCGTGTCAGAAATGCTCACCTCTGCTTTTAAGAAACAGTTTCTGAACTACAATTCATTACTAAGATAAAATTGAGAAAACTTGTGGAAGCAAGGACAACTGACGCGTCTCATATTACGTACGCAGAAGCTACAGAAAGATTAATATAAAACACAGTCGTAGAAACATAGTTGAATCATTTATGCAGCATTTAAATTTTAAATCACACGTGTTTTAGTGTAAGTATGATTAAAAGTTACTTAACTTTGCAGGGGTTGTTGTTTATGATTACGAATTGAATATTGGGTGGGGTAAATCCGTTTCCCTTCCTTCTCAATCGCTCCCGTAGAAACATAGTTGAATCATTTATGCAGCATTTAAATTTTAAACACACGTGTTTTAGCGTAAGTATGATTAAAAGTTACTTAACTTTGCAGGGGTTGTTGTTTATGATTACGAATTGAATATTGGGTGGGGTAAATCCGTTTCCCTTCCTTCTCAATCGCTCCCCGCTCCTCCTCCAGGACAAATGGCTATCAGGAGTAAGGAGGTACGTTACATGTTTATATTTGTAAAAGCCTTGTTTTAGCATAACTACTGGTATACTTGATTCAATGAGATAATGATCAAAAACTGTAATGACTAGCATGGGTGTATACTGTTATGAGTTTTTTTTTTTTTTTGTCTTTGCAGGGTGCCACTGTGATCCTATCTGGTCCATCAGGTCCTCCAGTTACTTCTGTTCCAAGCCAGAACTCTGAGCTGGTAGGTTAACCTTCTATGTTACCTTGTGTTTGTAGGGCTGCAAACGGACCAAACGAACGCAAACAAGGCCTTGTTCGTGTTCGTTTGTTAAGAAAATACATGTGTTCTTGAACAGTTCATGAACACTTATGGAACAAGATTTTCTGTTTGTGTTCGTTCATTAAGGAATTGAATGTGTTCATGTTCATGTTCGTTTGTGTTCATTCGTCAATTTTAGGTACCAAACACAAAAGAACGCAAACAAACGTTCATGAACACACACAGACACAAATGAACGTCCACAAACACAAACGAACACAAACAAGCGTTCATGAATGGATACGAACACAAACGAATGTTCATGAACACAAGCGAACACAAACAAGTGTTCATGAACCGAAAAGAACACAAACTAACATATATTAAATTTAGAAATTAGAATAAATTGGCGTCTTCCATCATAGACATTAAGTAGATCCACCCAAATATACTAATGGACATGGGGGGGTACTGAAATAGGGTTTATTTGTCTCAGTTACCTCAAATAAAATTTATTGTTAATTTGTTTGGGTGAATATAACAAAATAAATAAAAAAATAAAAGAATATCAAAAGTTAAATATGAAAATTAAAAACCTTAATAAACTATCGAACATAAATGAACATGTTAGCACGTTACCGAATGTTCACGAACATAAATGAACGAACTTCCCGCCGAACGGTTCATGAACTGTTCGCTGAAAGTTCAGTTCGTTTGCAGCTCTATGTGTTTGTTAAAAACAAATATTTTGTAATATATTAACCTTGGGTGCTTAGGTTCTTACTCCCAATGTGCCGGATATAACTGTTGTTCTGCTTGATGATGTCCGTCTTCGCAAAGTGATTGATACAATGGCTCTTTATGTTCTTGACGGTGGCTGTGCTTTTGAGCAAGCTATAATGGAAAGGGTTCGTGGAAACCCTCTTTTTAGTTTCTTGTTTGAACTCGGATCTAAGGAGCATACCTACTATGTTTGGAGGCTGTATTCTTTTGCTCAGGTACATAAATTGGTGCATCCTTTCAGGTATTTGAATTTTGAAGCATCTTTTCTTTTTCATGACAAGAATATCGCACATCAAACTAACTTATATACCATGAACCATGATAACGTAAATCATGTCTGAATATCGTCTTTCTCCCAAATGTAATCGTTTTATATAGAAGTAACCACTCTTGGTAAAGAATGCATATATGGAATTAACTTGTATTATATATATAACAACAAACAACACTCATTTTGGGCTAAGCAGTTAATGCGGTAAAAAATCGGATATCGGTCAAGGACCGATATTTGGATATCGGTTATCGCGGTGGGATATCGGTAATTTAATATCATGCAAAATTTATATATATCTAGCAATTTAACACTATCAATTCAGTATACTCTCCTCCATTAACAAATTAACCTTTTGCAACTTGCAAAACACTAACAATTGTAGCAAGTAGGAACTAATTAAGACTTAAAACATTAACATTTAACAATTAAGACTTAAAATACTAATAGCAGCAATAAGAAGATAGACAAATGGTAGAACTAAGAAGAAAGGTACTGATATCGGGAAAGTCGGTGATATATCGGTCAAATATTGGTCAATGACGCCGATAATGTTGGTACCCATATTCTGACTGATATATGACACCAATATTTTACATGGGGACCGATAACTGATATATCGGCGATATATCACCGATATTAACTGCACAAATTTTGGGGAAGTGTAAAAAAGGGACATGACACGTACGAGAGGTTTGAGCATTTATTTTCATTAGTTTCCGGAGTTTGAGATATTATGTTGAATGAAAGAATTCTTTGGTCTCTCAAATGCAGGGTGATACTTTGCAGAGGTGGCGAACTGAACCTTTTATCATGATAACCGGTAGTGGACGGTAATGAATGCATGAAACATATCTTGATACTTAAATTGCAAATCATGCCACCTATGTATAGTCTTTGTTTTTGTATTTTTGCATAGATTTATAATTTAATTATAGCCACTAATACCTTTTAATTGTCTAGATGGGTCCCACCTGCTTTGCCAATGGCTAAGAGCCCAGAGAATGAGGAGACTGTGGCCACCTTTGCTGCTGGAAGAAGCAGGGTACATTTTTGTTTCTGTTTTTCTAGAGGTGGCTATTATAATTGTAATATATACTAAAACATAAGTTATAGTGTTTTTTTTTTTGTTTTTGTTTTTTATTAGAATTTTCAACCCTTGCACTTTATTATAATTACTATTTGACCTTCAACTTTAGTTTTCCCCTTTTATACTTTATTGCAGTTACTATTTAGAAACTTTTTGTTTTTTTTCCTTTTACTTATTATTGTCGTTTTCTTTTAGTTTTTTCTCAATGTAATGTTTTTTTTTTTTAAATTTTGTATGTACCGTCGTAAGTTGGTTATTTTATTCACAATTTCACGTTCTGAACCCGTCGCAGGTATTCGTTTTTATGGTTATAACGAGTGTTGATACCGTAAAAGACTGGATTGATAACTTTTGTGACTTTCGAATATACCGTTGTGACGTGGGTTTTTTATTGTTACGTAAAATGTTCCGTCGCGATTTGCTTTTCTTTATCTGTTTTTTGAACCCGCCGCGAAGCGCGGGTGGTAACCCGCTAGTTTCAACCAATTTACCTATAAATGGGTCAATTTAGGTTGAATTTTATCATTAATATGTGAAACTGGTAAAAAAGGCTATTAAAAAACAGATCACACGTAGGGATGAGCACGGTACCTGTTCGGTACCGAAAGTACCGGTACCAAAAAACGGGAAACATCGGTACCGGTACCGGTACCGAATATACCGGTTCGGTACTGGTACCGGTATTTACCGGTGTTTTACCCGTGACGGGTGTATTTTAATTGATGAAACCTCGTAAATCATTTTTATTCTAATCATTAAATTATTGTTGGAATATTAAATCCATATATTGGTAACAAATATATAAACTGACTTCAAATTTTGAACGAAAATCTTCGGGTCAACCTGACCAAATTCATAGAAAAATTACATGTATTTACCCGAAATATTTTGACCCATTGCCCAACTTCCCATTTTGTCACCTCAACGTATACCTTTCATTTGAAATCCAGCTAGATGCGGTGAAGTTATTCACTAACCTTTTCTTGCTACGCTTCTTGTGCAGCGTGTGGAGGCTGAGCGCACGCTAACCGATGCACAAAGAGATGAGTTTGAAGACATGCTTCGTGCCCTGACATTAGAAAGAATCCAAATCAAGGAAGCAATGGGTTTCGCATTAGATAATGCTGATGCTTCTGGAGAGGTATCATTGCATTATAAGTTTATAACTTATAAACTTATGATATGTTTTAGTGTTCATTTGTTACAGATAGTTGAAGTTTTGACCGAGTCTTTGACTCTTAAAGAAACACCAATACCTACTAAAGTTGCAAGGCTCATGCTTGTCTTGGACATTCTTCACAATAGTAGTGCTCCTGTAAAGAATGCGTCTGCTTACCGCACCAAATTCGAAGCAAATCTGCCTGATATACTTGAAAGCTTTAATGATTTGTATCGGAGTATCACAGGCAGAATCACCGCTGAGGCCCTAAAGGTAAAGTACATATGGTACATGTAGCAGTTTTTTATCCACTTATTAATGGGTCGATTTGGGTTATGTTAATTTCAAATGAGTCAAAACAAAATAGTCAAGTTAAATGGGTTGAATATGATGAAAGTCCCGAGTAAAATGGCATTTTCGTCTTTGAGGTTTGGTTGGTTTTGCAACTTTCGTCCAAAGGTTTGTTTTTCTGCATTTGGATCCAAAAGGTTTAAAATCTTGCCATCTTCATCCGGCTTCTTAACTCCATCCATTTTTCCCATTAAAATCAGGGGTATTTCCGTCTTTTTCGCTAACTTAAAGGGCAGTTCGCACGGTTGCTCCATA
Source organism: Helianthus tuberosus (assembly GCA_030545235.1). Taxonomy (NCBI): domain Eukaryota; kingdom Viridiplantae; phylum Streptophyta; class Magnoliopsida; order Asterales; family Asteraceae; genus Helianthus; species Helianthus tuberosus. The sequence continues at coordinate 168,700,446 of CM060423.1, read as the reverse complement.
ACGGATTATCTTTAGTTGGCGGCAGAGAAACGATGGTCGCACGGTTGCTCCATCTCGAAGAGTCGGAAAAACAGAGGGGTTATGAGCTCAATGACAGTTTGAAATACAATAATCCGAGAGAGAGTAATGTCGATACCGGGCCTGTGGGATTTTCTGGAAGGCATCACCACGTGGAGAGAGTAGAGTCTGCATCTTTACCGTCAAAGATTCCGATCCCGCAACCTGAGTTAAAAGTTATTTCTAATAAAGTCAAATCGGATTCGGTATTGCCTGCCTCTAAGTGGGCCCGAGAAGATGATGAAAGTGATGATGAACAAAAAAGTACTAAAGATCTTGCGTTGGGTTATTCGTCTTCTGGAAGCGAGAATGCTGGTGGTGGTGAAGGTAACGCTGAGGTGACGGATCATTCGAGCATTCTCACAAGTTCTGATAGCGGGCTCAATGAAGAGAAGAGGTATACTATTATTGAACATATTTGTTATTTGAGAAAAATGCCATTTTCGTCCCTGAGGTTTGGCTAGTTTTGCGACTTTCGTCCAGAAGTTTGTTTTTCCGCATCTGGATCCAAAAGGTTTAAAATCTTGCAATTTTCATCCACCTCGTTAACTCTATCCGTTTTTCTCCGTTAAGTCGGGTATTTCTGTCTTTTTCTGTCAACTTAAAGGGCAATTCGGTCTTTTTCACTCTATGTAAAAAGACCGAATACCCCTGAAAAAGACTGAATTGCCTTTTAAGTTAACAAAGAAGACCGAAATACCCTGATTTAATGGAGAAAAATGGATGAAGTTAACAAGGCGGATGAAAAGTGCAAGACTTTAAACCTTTTGAATCCGATGTGGCCAAACCTCACAGACGAAAATGGCATTTTACTCTTCTTATTTTTAGAAAAGAAAAGGATATCCCACTAGTTTGAAATTCTTTAAGTTTTTACTAGATGTATACTCTGTTGTGTTTTTTTCCTTTTTTTTCAAATTAACACCCGTAATTAAAAATGATGGTTTAATTGTTGTACATGTAGACACAAGTTGAGGCAGATTGAGGTGGCTTTGATCGAATATCGTGAATCCCTTGAAGAGCGAGGAATAAAGAAAGAAGAGATTGAAAAGAAAGTGGTGGCACATCAGAAGCAGTTGCAGTATAAATATGGCTTAATGGATGGTGGTGAAGACGCATCACACAAAAGTGAGTTATTAAACTCTTCTCCAGTTTTGGGATTCGGAATTTTGTCGTCTTTGTATATATTTATTGTAATTTATATATGAACACAGGGACATCGTCCACAGAGAGAAGGGAGAAAAGAGAGGATTCACGTGAATCTTCTAGAAAGCGCCCAAGAAGTCATTGTGACAGTGAAAGCCCACAGAGGAAATCATCAAGTAGAGAGCGGGAGAAGGGTAGAGCTTATGAGCCACAAACTGAAAGAGACCATGATACAGATAAACGTAGAGACAGAGACCGGGACAGTAGAAGAAGATAAAATTGTAGGTTGTTCATGCTTTAGCTTGTGCAATCTGGCTTTTTTGTTTCAAAATCTGACACGATTGCCTATAGTGTTGGGGTGTATGTAATCTTGATCGTATGGTAGGTCAACAGGACATATTTGCTGTAAACGACATGCTAACCTTTTTGCATACTGTTGTGAATCTGATTGGTTTGTTGTGCGAAGGAGACGATTGTTTTGAATCGCGAAAACAAGCATAGGAGGTTTCTTTCTAGGAAGAGTTATGAAAGATTTTAATGGCAAAGATTTAAAAGCCTGACATAGGAAGAGTTATGAAAGATTTTAATATGAATATGGTTGGCAAATGCGTTGAATAGATGTGACAGATTTCGACCCAAGTGTATCGAAACAAGTTGACATGTTATATTTAGGTTGAAAAAGAGTCAAATGAGTTGAAAGTTATTTTGAACTGATTGCAGTATCCTAAATTGTTTAATCCCGATTGATGTATGCTATTATTTGATTGATGTGACGATTTCAACGGAAGTGTACTGGCCATCGTGTGACGGTCTCAAAGTTCAGGACGGCCTTTTCCCGTGAGGGATAGGTAGACCTGAGAGGGGGGTTAAGCTCCTTGGGGGGGCGGTTAGCCGAGATTCTGTTTTTATCGGGGAATTAGCAGAGCGGCGAGCATTGACAGCGGTTGACCTTATGAAACTCTTGCCCTGCCTCCAGGACCCCAGTGCGAGCTTCTTCTTTTAAGGTCATGCATGGGGGTAGCGAAGTTACTGTTTGGGCTGCGGACCTGCCAACCCCACTTGATGGCCAATGCGGTATCCTGTTTTGATGATGGTCTTCGAGAGGCTATCGAAGACATTGTTGTTTGCGGGGGGCCTACTTCGGTGACCTTCAGTGGCGATTGGCATCTTTGCCGATGCGTCTGGGTGGTTTGGGCCTTCTCTCAGCTCGGAATGTTGGAGTTTATGCTTTTGTGGCGTCTAGAGCTTAGTCGTGTGTATTGCAAGACCATATCCTTCGGAACAGTGGGGTTGTTAAGCTTGACGTAGACTACCAACAGGCCCTTGAGTACTTAAGTATCTCTCTTCCAGACTTTGATATTGGCGGTTTCTCTAATATGGACACCGCCCCCCCAAAGCCACAAAAAACTTTGGCGAATGCCCTATTTGACAAAATCGCTCGGAGTCTGGGAGAAGCATTCGATTTGTCTCCCCGCCAGAAGGCGGTGATTGAGTGCTTGAAGGGCCCCCATGCGCAAGATTTTTTGACTGTTATCCCGATCGAGGGGCTGGGGCAATGCATGTCGGCTGTTGAGTATAGGGTTATCCTCAAATACCGGCTGATGATCCCTATGTATTCAGAAGACGAAACCTGCCCAATTTGCCGTAAAGCCTGCATGGATAAATACGGGGAGCATGTTATTCATTGTAAGGAGCTCCCTGGTTTCAAATATCGGCACGACTGGGTGATAGATGTTTTGGGGGACATCTTGAGGAGAGCGGGGATTTCTGCCAAGAAAGAGGCCCCTGTTAATTTCCTTACAGATCCCATGGAAGGGAGATCTACATTGAGACCCGCGGATCTGCTCGTCTTTGGTTGGGCGGGAGGGAAACATGCTTGTGTGGATCTCACAGGAGTCTCCCCCTTAGCTAGTTTAAGGGAAAGCGGGTTTGTAGCAGGACATGCTATAAAGAAAGCGGAATCTAAAAAGGTGGATAAACACGCTAAATCATGTGCTGATAACCAACATGCATTTGTCCCCTTCGCCTTCGACACCTTTGGCTCCCTAGCTCCAGAAGCTATCCGTTTGTTAACTAGGGTCCAAAAGGTTGTCGACAGCAGTTGCTCATCAACAAAGGGGCGGAGGTTTGTCTTTAATAGGCTATGGTTTGCTATTCTGAAAGGGGTAGCGGTGCAGCTTGTTGCTCGCTTACCTGCGATATTGATGTAACTCGGCCAGTATTTTATATATAAATTTAGATTTCAACCCAATCTTAAATTGTTTAATTCCGATTGATGTATTCTATTATTTGATTGATATTGTATCTTAAGTTATATTTCTAAATGCTATATACACTTTAGATTTTATCATTAACACGTTGATTATTACCTTTACGTTCGAAAAGGTGTCAAATGTGTTGAAAGTTATTTAGAAGTGATTTCGGAATTTACGGTATCCTAAATTGTTTAATTCCAAATGGTGTAGATTGATATTGTATCTAAAAATATATTTGTAACGCACGTTAGATTTAATCATAAAAACGTTGCATTATTAAGTTTACCAAAGAGATTTTTACATATTTCCCCATCTTAAGAAGTTTTATTACATATTTCCCCAACCTATAAATTTAATTACATATTTTCCCTTCCTAAAAAGGCTTATTACATATTTCCTCAATCTCTAAATTTTTATTACAGATTTCCCCAATTTCTAAATTTAATTACATATTTCACCTTCCGAAACCCCATATATTACATATTTATCCATTTCATTAAAAATACTCTTGTAGAATTACTATTTTACCCCTAACGAGTTTATTAAATAAGGGATTTTTACATATTTCCCCCTCCTAAGAAGCTTTATTACATATTTCCCCAACCCATAAATTTAATTACATATTTTCCGTCCTAAAGAAGCCTTATTACATATTTCCCAAATCTCTAAATTTTTATTACATATTTCCCAATCCTCTAAATTTCCCGTCCTAAAGAAGCCTTATTACATATTTCCCAAATCTCTAAATTTTATTACATATTTCCCAATCCTCTAAATTTAATTACATATTTCACCTTCTTAAACGTCATATATTACATATTTATCCATTTCATTAAAAATACTCTTATAGAATTACGAGTTTACCCTTAATGAGTTTATTAAATAAATAACTACAATATTTTTCCCATACTTTAAAGCAACGCCTCAAGAAATTGATTGACAACGCCAATGAAAACTGGACATATGTTATTTTCTGGGAATCGTCTATAGTAGATGACACAAATTCGTTCATGTTAAAGTGGGGTTTTGGGGAGGTGATGGACAAGCCTAACAGGATATCATGGGCTACTTCTGTTGCAGAACAGGAGCATAGATGGACAGGAACAATTGTCAGCGTCGCACTTCGAATGGGCGCGGCAAGGTCAAGGTGTAGGGTTGCAGACGATGGTTTGTATACCATCTAGACACGGAGTTGTTGAATTGGGTTCATCGGAGTTGATTTTTCAGAGTTCAAATCTTATTAATCAGGTTAGAGCTCTGTTTGATTTCAATAACAACCAACCAGATTTATTACCGTTTATTCCTGATCTGAGTGGTATTGATTGTTCGGAAGTGACATGGAAGACAACTGCAATCTCATCATCTCAAGAAGTGGTTGTTGGAAATTTATTAACTTATTTGAATGGAAATTTTGTATTTTCATTAAATAGAGCATTTGAGTTTTGTCCCACATTGGTGGGATGGAGAATAGGAGAGTGTTTTATAATAAGGGGTGTAAGGAAGATGATATCTTCTATACAATGGGACACACCCAGTGGCAAGCCAGAGGGGCCCTAACGCGCCGGCGCCCGGGCACGGGCTCGGGACAAGGGCGATGGGCGTAATGTGGCGTTTTGATGGCGCACTTCGCACGCTCGCATCGCCGCGAGCCGCTTGAGAGCCGCCTTATGGTTTTTGGAGGTTCTGGAAGACGGCGCCCACTTCTGCAGCTGTTATAGCCGTCTGCCGACCAGCCTGTCACCGCCGCCGTAGCCGTCTGCCGACCTGCCAGTTCACACGCCCTAGCCGCCGCCGCCTGTTGACCTTGCAGCTGCGTCCACAATAGCCAGCTGCTGCATGAGTCCTATATAAGGACCTGAGTGCATGCAGAACACAGACCCAACACCAAAACTCAGAACCTGCATCAGAACTTGCAAACCTGCAGGCTGCACCCAGAACCTGCATCTTAGACCCGCACCAGAAAAACCACTCTCACGCTCTAGCTCTTACTGTTGCATGAGTTGCAGCACCAACAATCATTCATTCCCGTCACTAAAAGAACTCCACGTCTTCGTTTCAGGTACGTCTTCAGGTGCTAGGCTAGTCCCGACAGTACTAACTGCTTCGGCTGTTGTACCCTGGGAGACAGACGGGTTCACCTGGGTGGCCCGAAATCTGTTTTAAGGGAAGCGTGATCTTCACGTGCCTCAGTCACCGTTGGTTTCTTGTAACCTGCTCTTAGTTTTATTTATATTTCTTGTATTGTAATTTCTTTCAGTTTAAGTTCTGTTCCACTTTATGTATTTCAATCAGATTGTTTATTAATAAAATTGTTATTTTTATTTATTTTGTGAACGGTTCTCCTACAAGCTTAAAACAGATTTTAAAACCCGTTCACTGTTTTGGTTTTAAAAATTTCATAAACAGTTTGTTTTGTTCATTAGCAAACTTTTGTAGTTTGTATTGGTTTAAAAAAAAAAAAATTATAAACAGTTTGTTTTGTTCATTAGCAAACTTTTGTAGTTTGTATTGGTTTTCTGTAAACCAATCTGTTTCTGCCATAAATTGATTGAATCCTCGTTTCAGAAATGGCAAATGAAGCTGCTACTAACAGTACCACTTCAGGACCGTTGACTTCCTCGACTATGGGATCATCTGCTGTGGGACCATTAATTGGTACCCAGGTTGCCCACGCTGTGGCTAACCATGCTGAAAAACCTGAGAAGTTCTCGGGCTTGAACTTCAAGAGATGGCAACAAAAGATGTTGTTTTATCTCACTACCTTGAACCTTGCGAGGTTCCTAACTGAAACCCCACCAGCTCCCGAGGGAGAACCTGATGCCCAGACCCTGGTTGCTGTCCAAGCATGGAAGCATTCGGAGTACTTGTGCCGTAACTACGTGTTAAACGGACTTGCGGATTCATTGTATAATGTATACTGCAAGATAGCAACTGCTAAAGAGCTTTGGGAATCTTTAGAGAAAAAGTACAAAACTGAGGATGCTGGCACGAAAAAGTTTGTGGTGGGAAAATTCTTGGATTACAAGATGGTTGATTCGAAGACTTTGATGTCTCAAGTTCAAGAACTGCAGATTATTATCAGTGATCTTCTTTCAGAAGGAATGACTCTTGGTGAGACATTTCAAGTGGCTGCGATAATCGAGAAGTTGCCTCCAAGTTGGACTGACTTCAAAAATTATCTAAAGCACAAACGAAAGGAGATGAAAATGGAAGACTTGGTGGTCCGTCTTCGAATCGAGGAAGACAATAGACTGGCTCAAAAAGGAAGCCAAGGGGATGTGGATGCCAAAGCCAATGTGGTAGAACATGGGCAATCTTCATCCAAAGGAAACAAGTTCAACAAAGGGAACAAAGGTTTCAAAGGCAAGGGCAAAGTGGATCTTGGACCAAAAAAGGGCGGTGTGAGGAAAAAGGTTAGCACTTTTAAAGGTAGGTGCTATAACTGTGGTGAAAGTGGTCACCATGCTGACCAGTGCAAAGCCCCTAAAAAGGCTAAAGCACACATGATGGAGGATGACATCCCGATGGTGGCGATGATCACCGATCTCACGGCTATGTCTGAGGATGTCGCGGAGATCAATGTCGTAGCAAGCAAGCCAGAAGCGGCTTGGTGGGTTGATACTGGAGCAACCCGACATGTTAGCCCAGTGAAGCATATCTTTAAAAATTTTAAAGAATTGTCGGGTAATGAAAAGCTGTACATGGGAAATGCTGCTACAGCAGACATCAAAGGGGAAGGTGAGGTGGTCCTCAAATGGACCTCGGGGAAGGAACTCACCTTGAAAAATGTGTTGTATGTTCCTGATCTGCGCAAGAGTCTTGTGTCAGGATGGCTTCTCAACAAATCTGGTGTTCGTTTAGTGTTTGAGAGTGATACTTTTATTTTGAGTAAACGTGGTATGTTTGTTGGTAAAGGATACGCCCAAAATGGTATATTCAAACTTAATGTATTGGCTACTAGTAAGAACGTTAATGAAAATGCGTCTATTTCTACTAACATGATTGAGCCTTTTAATGTTTGGCATGGTCGTTTGGGTCACGTTAATTATAATTCGTTGCGTCGTTTAATCAATTTAAAACACATACCAAAATTTTCAATTGATTCAAACTCTAAACTCTAAATGTGAAACATGTGTTGAGGCCAAACAAACAAGATCTTCGTTTAAATCGGTTGTAAGAACAACTGAACCCCTTGATATGATTCACACTGATGTGTGTGATTTGAAAGCAATTCCCACTAGAGGTGGTAACAAATACTTCATCACTTTTATTGATGATAGTACGAGATATTGTTACGTTTACTTACTCAAGAGTAAGGATGAGGCTATTAACAAGTTTGTCTTGTACAAAGCCGAGGTTGAAAATCAGCTCAACCGGAAAATCAAAATCGTGAGAAGCGATAGAGGTGGTGAATATGTGTCACCATTTGCGGACATATGTGCAAAAAGCGGAATAATCCATGAACTAACAGCTCCTTATTCCCCACAATCAAATGGTATAGCGGAACGAAAGAACCGCACGTTAAAGGAAATGATGAATGCCATGTTGATAAGCTCTGGGATGAGTCAGGACATGTGGGGGGAAGCCATATTGTCGGCTAATTATGTCCTGAACATGATACCCTTAAAAGACAGAGATGTGACTCCATATGAGTTATGGACAAAGCTGAAACCTTCATATAAATACATGAAAGTGTGGGGGTGCCTAGCAAAAGTGGTCGTAACACCACCAAAACGCTTACAAATAGGACCTAAAACTGTGGACTGTGTGTTCATAGGTTATACGCGTCCTGGTGGCCCACTTCGGTTTCTGGTGCACGATTCAAAGAATCCTGGAATATGCAAGGATACTATCATAGAGGCAAAGAATGCGTCATGGTTTGAACACGTGTTTCCTTGTTTGGGAAAAGAACAAGTTGGTCTTTCAAAACCAGTTGAGGAGTTCATTCAAGAAACCGAGATTGTTCCCCAAAATGACAATGAAATAGATGAACCTCAAGAACAATCTGAAAATGAGGAGGTTGTGGTAAGAAAGAGTAAAAGGCAAAGGATCGAGAAATCCTTTGGACCTGATTTTCTTACATATGTGGTTGAAAGTGAGCCTCAAACTTATCAAGCTGCGGTCACTTCTTCGGAAGGACCTCAGTGGAAAGAAGCCATCAAAAGTGAAATTGATTCTATCTTGCAGAATCATACCTGGGAGTTGGTAGATCTTCCTTCTGGTTGTAAACCACTTGGATATCGATGGATATTCAAAAGGAAGATGAAATCGGATGGCACCATTGACAAGTACAAGGCAAGATTAGTAATCAAAGGGTATAGACAACGGGAAGGTCTAGACTACTTTGATACCTATTCGCCTGTGACACGAATAACCTCGATAAGGTTGGTGATTGCAATTGCTGCTTTGAGAAATTTAGAAGTACATCAGATGGATGTAAAAATCGCGTTTCTAAACGGTGAGTTAGATGAAGAGATTTATATGGAGCAACCCGAAGGGTTCTCAACTCCTGGCCAGGAGGGAAAAGTTTGCAAACTCGTGAAATCTCTATACGGTTTGAAACAGGCTCCGAAGCAGTGGCACCAAAAGTTTGATCAGGTGATGCTTGATAGTGGGTTCAAGATCAATGAATGTGATAAGTGTGTATATGTTAAGAACACATCACGAGGTTATGTTATTTTGTGTTTATATGTGGATGACATGCTTATCATCGGTAGTGATGATAAGATGGTCAAGTCAACAAAAGATATGTTGAAAACAAGATTTGACATGAAATATATGGGTTTAGCCGATGTGATACTGGGGGTCAAGATAGTAAGGACCCAAAATGGTTTAATACTAAGCCAATCACATTATGTTGACAAGATCCTTGAAAAATTCTGTGCTGAAGACACTAGTGTCTCCCAAACTCCTATTGATACCTCTCACCATCTATCAAAGAATAGAGGTGAAGGTGTCAATCAGTTGGAATACTCAAGGGTCATTGGAAGTTTAATGTATCTCATGACATGTACGAGACCAGACTTGGCTTATGCTGTGAGCAGATTAAGCAGATACACAAGTAACCCAAGCTCTGAACATTGGAAGAGTATGACAAGGTTGCTAAGGTACTTGAGATACACGAGAAACTATGGTCTACACTATGGCCGTGATCCAGCTGTTATAGAAGGATACAGTGATGCTAACTGGATATCCGACTCAAAAGATTCCAAATCAACAAGTGGATATGTCTTCACTCTTGGTGGAGCAGCTATATCTTGGAAATCGTCCAAGCAGACTGTTATAGCCAGATCCACCATGGAATCTGAGTTCATTGCGTTGGACAAAGCTAGAGAAGAGGCCGAGTGGCTGCGTCAGTTTTTAGAATATGTTCCAGGATGGCCTAAACCTGTAACAGCTATATGCATACACTGTGATTGCCAGTCGGCAATAGGAAGAGCTCAAAGTGTGATGTACAATGGTAAGTCAAGGCATATACGACGCAGATATAACACGATACGACAGCTGCTCTCAACCGGGGTTATCACGATTGACTATGTGAAGTCAAAAGATAACATTGCGGATCCGCTTACGAAAGGCTTAAACAGAGAGGCAGTGCATAAGTCGTCACGAGGAATGGGACTAAAGCCCGTGGGTAATTTGTTCGAAGGAAACCTAACCTAGAAGATTGGAGATCCCATGACCTAGGTTCAATAGGACAACCTAATTGAACAGATTGTGGTCACTGTGGGGGAGAACCCCAGAACACAAAAGGAGCTGCATGCTTCTTAGTCTATTCCTTTGCTAAATCAGTGACAAAGAAGGCTAAGCCTAAGGCTTTTAATGATTATAGAGAATCACCTATGTGAAGAGAGAAGTGGGGTCGCTTCGAGTGGAATTGTGGGGGGCGCAATTCCTAGAGCTCTCGCAGAACCAGGCAAGTGTCCATGACCACAACGGACACACCAATGAGGGTCTAGCCAGACCAGGGAGAGAATTGTATGAAGGTGTAATAACGTCTACACAAATGGGGACTGGTTCAAGGACATCGCGTCTACCAGTCGCTAGGAGGCTAAGTGCACTTCACAACGGAAAGTTCAAAGGAAACACCTACTTATCCGGCAATACTCAACTATTGAAGTTGTATCGAGAAACCTGGAAGTGGATTGATTTCCATTCATGTGGGGGATTGTTGGAAATTTATTAACTTATTTGAATGGAAATTTTGTATTTTCATTAAATAGAGCATTTGAGTTTTGTCCCACATCGGTGGGATGGAGAATAGGAGAGTGGTTTATAATAAGGGGTGTAAGGAAGATGATATCTTCTATACAATGGGACACACCCAGTGGCAAGCTAGAGGGCCCGTAAGGGCCCTAACGCGCCTGGGTACGGGCTTGGGCTCGGGACAAGGGCGATGGGCGTAATGTGGCGTTTTGATGGCGCACTTGGCACTTCGCACGCTCGCATCGCCGCGAGCCGCTTGAGAGCCGCCTTATGGTTTTTGGAGGTTCTGGAAGACGGCGCCCACTTCTGCAGCCGTTATAGCCGTCTGCCGACCAGCCTGTCACCGCCGCCGTAGCCGTCTGCCGACCTGCCTGTTCACACGCCCTAGCCGCCGCCTGTTGACCTTGCAGCTGCGTCCACAATAGCCAGCTGCTGCATGAGTCCTATATAAGGACCTGAGTGCATGCAGATGCAGAACACAGACCCAGCACCAAAACTCAGAACCTGCATCAGAACTTGCAAACCTGCAGGCTGCACCCATAACCTGCATCTTAGACCCGCACCAGAAAAACCACTCTCACGCTCTAGCTCTTACTGTTGCATGAGTTGCAGCACCAACAATCATTCATTCCCGTCACTAAAAGAACTCCACGTCCTCGTTTCAGGTACGTCTTCAGGTGCTAGGCTAGTCCCGGCAGTACTAACTACTTCGGCTGTTGTACCCTGGGAGACAGACGGGTTCACCTGGGTGGCCCGAAATCTGTTTTAAGGGAAGCGTGATCTTCACGTGCCTCAGTCACCGTTGGTTTCTTGTAACCTGCTCTTAGTTTTATTTATATTTCTTGTATTGTAATTTCTTTCAGTTTAAGTTCTGTTCCACTTTATGTATTTCAATCAGATTGTTTATTAATAAAATTGTTATTTTTATTTATTTTGTGAACGGTTCTCCTACAGTGGTTGACAAACAATTTGGAAAAACCATGAAAGAAGCTGTGAAACGCAAGACAACTGAAATCTCATTATCTCTAGAAGTTGTTAACAAACAATTTGGAAAACCAATGAAGGTAGCTGCAAAATGCAAGACAACTGAAATCTCGTTACCTCTAGAAGTCGTTGAGGAACAATTTGGAAAAACCATGTAAAGAGGGAAGAAAAGATTTGGCACTCGTCAGCTTTGTAATTGTATGGTATATAATTTCGGTTAGTTTCTTTTACTTACGGTGTAATTAGTATCACTAACTCATTTCTCTCTACAAGTATCATTTTTTTTGGAGTGAATTGCAAATTTTGTCCTTTATCTTTATACTATTTTGCAGGCGGTGTCCTTTATATTTAAAATTGACGAGTTTTGTACTTTATGTTTTAAAATCCTACATGTTTTATCCTTTAGGCCTAACCCAGTTTGTTTTTTCACTTAAATCAGATCATGTGCATGACACATGAGGGTGTTTTTGTCATTTCACATTTATAAGGACTAATTATGTACATAACTTAAGTCCACAAGTATTTAAAAAAATACTTTAAAAAATCTATACTATATATAAAATACACATGTCTTTCTCTCTCTAAGAAACCCTCTTTCTCTCTCATTTCTCTCTGCACTCTTCACCACCATAACTTCCACCACCATTACAACCTCCTTCCTCTCTCTACCCCTTCTCCTTCTCTACACTACACCGCCCCCACTAACAATCATCACATCCCCCACCAACAACTACCGCCGCAGCACCACCACCGCCCACCCCTTTACCACCAGCAACCACTACCGCACCGCACCACTCTACCACCACTCGCCCCTCTACATTGAACTCGGGATTTAAGCCGCTGCATATCGCTCATCTGCAATCATGGCACTTGCATCCCCGATTCGTTCTATTAAAACATACACATACTCTCCGGCAAACCTTACAGTTAAATTGAGCACCCTCTGAGGTAAATATACAATCGTTCTACTCATTTTGATTTTCTGAACAAAAGCCCTATGATTTGGTTTGTTGTCGATAAACAATGAAGATGAATTTCTGAAATGGAAGTGGGAACAGTTGTAGGGTTCTTGGATTGGGGATGACGATGACCGGAATTAACTATTTACCTGAATTAAATTTGCTTTAGAAAACAAACAGTGTGTGTAGCCCAACGGATTTGCTCACTGGTTTGATAACATGTTCCTGGTTCGACTTCTTTTGATATCAAACTTATTCTCCATTTTCTTTTTAACCGGATATACAGAAGGCCCATAAGCAAATAAAAGGAAATATGTTCTGATTTCTCGAAGTTTAGAAAATAAATGTATAGATTATGATTTTATAGTTGTGGGGGTGGGGTGGTGGTGACTAATAGTGGCAGTGGTGGAGAATCGACTAGAGAGAGATGTGGAGAGAGAAAGAGAGGTGGTGGGCGGTGATGGTTGATGCTGGCGGTTGTTGACGGTGGTGGTGGAGAAAGCGAGAGATGTAGAGAGAAAGGGTGGTTGGTGGCGGTTAATGGTGGTGGTGGACAGAGGTAGAGAGAGGGGTAGTAATGTACATATACGTGTATTATTTATATACATAATATATTATACTATATTAATTTTTATATTTAATTTGTTTTATTGTTAATTTAAATATTTATATATACAGGTAAAAAGACTAAATTACCCTTATGTGACTAGATTTAACTGAAAAAACAAGCCGGGTTAGGCCTAAAGGATAAAACTTGTAGGATTTTAAAACATAAAGTACAAAACTCGTCAATTTTAAAAATAAAGGACACCGCCTGCAAAATGGTATAAAGATAAAGACAAAACTTGCAATTCACTCTTTTTTTGTGACCAAGTACATTTGAACATGTTTTACAGGGATAAGGAGTTTGGTAAAGGAATTTTTACATATTTCTCCCTCCTAAGAAGTTTTATTACATATTTCCCCAACCCATAATACTACTGTCTTCCTGGAGTTAAAGGGAATGACATACAATCGATGTAATGTGATATCTTTTTGGACCATTTACGACTTTATCTTTTAGTTACATGGAGACGAATTTTGTGTAATTAAATCTAATATTGTTGTAAATTATTTTTTTAGAGTAAATTATAAGTTTTGTCCTTTATCGATCTACCTTTTTTTTTTCTTTCAGGCAGTGTCCTTTGGTACAAAAGTTGACGAGTTATACTTAACGTTTCAAAACCTTGCACGGTTTGTCATTTGAACCCAGTGGCGGAACTAGAACACTAACTCAGGGGTATCCAAAAAAATAATTTCACCGTGCAATCATACAATATTAAAAAAATGACAATAAATAAATAAAGTAAAACAAATACCTAATAGATTTGTCCTCTTCGTTTTTTCATAGCTTGAAATCGTTCCATCACATCGTTGTCTTTTACTTCAAATTGAGCCTAGCCTGGTTAATTTTTCTTGTTAAATCTAGTCATATGCATGGCACATGAGGGCATACTTGTCACTAAACCTCTCTAGGGACTATTGAGTAATAACTTATATCAAACGACTATTTGTGTATAAAAATAAAAAATAAAATATAAAGGAAAAAAAACCTTCTGCACTCTCTCTCTCTCCCTCTCTCTATCTATCATAAGCCCTCCATCAGGCAAGTAACCTTCCAGAACGTTCCGACTCAAATTCACTATGTTTAAACCGGAATATCTCAACAAACTTTCCGGAGATTCGATTACTGTCTAGGCTTAGCGTAGATAACGACGACATCAGATCGACTTGTTCCGGAATTGTTCGGGAAATCATGTTTGTTGACAGATTCCGGTCCGCGATCCGGTAGATTTCACCAATTGATGCTAGAATTGCTTTGATGAGTTGATTCCGGTTGAGTAACGCTCTGCTCTTTATTGTTGATTCCGGTTGAGTAACACTCTGCACACCTTAGTACCGCTCAGATCTAGATGCATTAAGCTTTGAGATTCACAATTGGTGCCGAAATCTAACACGGTGCTGGCCCAAATTGTTGTGAAATCGAGGATGCGGAGGTGAGTTAGGACGGTGAGACACGCCGGAATGTGGTGGTTGCCTATTGAGGTGTACGGTGGGTTGTGGTGGGTGCGATGGTGATGGGGGGCTGTGATTGTGATTTGGGTTGATGGGGTTGGGGTGGTCGGTAGGATGGTGATGGTGGGTTTAGCGTGGTGGAGGTGTATGGTTGTAATGGCCTGGTACTCTGGTAGAGAGTATGAGAGAGCGTGGTAAATAGAGGGGTTAAGAAAAAAAAAATATTCTTTTTAGAGTAAAATGCCAAAATGGTCACCGTCGTTTGTTTTGTCAATATAGTCCAAAGGTTTCATTTTTCACATGTGGGTTTAAAAAGGTTTCACTATTGCCATTTTGATCCAACTGACTTAACCCAGTCCATTCACCTCTATTAAGTTAAGGGCAATTATGTCATTTCCTTTTTATTTTATTTAAACCTATTGTTGACGTTTGACTTTTAACAGACCCCTCACTTATTTCCCCAATTTAAGAGCATTCACATTCATGGAATCAAATTCTGTTAGGATCTGAGTTTGGTTTTGATTGTGTTTTACGTTTGAATTAAGATGAAGATGAATGAGTTGTGCAGCGGAATTAAGATGGAAGCAAACTTTTCACAATCAAACAGGAGAATTGCTTTTAACATACATGTTTAACATTGAACCGAATGATTGAATTTAATTTCAACAACGATTACAATTTTGCAAGTATGCAACAAACTCCCCCTCAGCCTGAGCTCTCAGTATTTGTTCGTGCAGGAAGAAGATGGTGAAAGAGCTAAATAGAACAGTGCATGGCACTGGTCTATTTATAGGCACGAGCAAACCACTGAAGCATCTAAGCTGACGTCACCATCAAAGTGACATCTAACCTCCTAACAAACTCTAATCTCTGATCTATACAACCTCTGCTATGCTAACTACTGTTATTACATTTCATTACATAAAGACATCTAAACTACTGCTGCATCCTTCCACTGATGTGAACCCAGCAGTACTTGTCATGATCAGCAGAGCTTGACTCAAGGTAGTAGATTGAACAGCAGAGCTTTAATCTTCCATCAGTCTTTTACTTGATCAGCAGTTTGTAGGTCAGCAGTTTGTACGATCAGTAGATAGGAGGTCAGCAGATGTTGACACCACTTTTAAGGGGAGAGACTTGTATGCATAACATCGGCTTATTCTGGATCCACTGCTCTAATCCAGTTTTGGCTTTAATTATCTGTTCCTTTGGTAGGGTTCAATCCCAACAATCTCCACCTGGAACAGATAATGCCAAAACTCTTCATTATTGGTAGATCTTTATTGCCTCATCAGTCGTTCCCTTATTTGCCCTTTGAGTTGTCACTCAAAGGTTAAGGCATCTGTATCATCATCATCCCTGCTAAGTGGAAGATCAAGGAGATCCTGCAAATCTTCAAGACTTAGGCCAAGTGCTTGTTCCCTTGTTAGTTTCTTCACTTCTCCACTAGACTTGAACACTGTCAGTACATGGGTCTGTTTGTCAGTTTTCCACTTTAGTACCTTTGAGCCTGGTGGGTTTCTTGGGAGATGTTTATTAGATGAGGTGTTTGGTGATGCTGGCCTATTGATGACTGTCCGAGCAGTACTTGCAGGTTGATCCAAACCAAGAGTTTCTACAATCATTTTCTTTATGCCTTCTTTTACAAGATCATCACCTTCCATCAACTCTTTGATGGTTTCAGCACCCAACTGTTTTTGTGGCCTTCTTTTAAAGATGGCTGCACCAGCTGGGGTAGTGGATCTCCTGATTTGCAGCTTTGATGGTCTTTTTGAAACCTCTGCTTCAGGATAGTCAGGCTTTTGTGAAGCAGTAGGATCTGTCTTTCTTAATTTCTTCAAACTTTTGTAGGTAGCCCTGACTCTATCTTCTTTCCATCTCAACACTTGATTCAAAGACCCATAATCAGCAGCAGCTAATTCCTCTTTCATTCTCCTCAGCTCTACCTTTTTATCAGGTACATTCTTTTTGAACTTTGCCCAATCTGGAGGAGTGTGCTTGACCTTGTTTTTTATCATTTCTTGAATCCTGGCTGCTTCCTTTTCAAGCTCAGGAATGGTTCACTCTTTGTACATGTGTTTCTCCCCCTTGTATTTCTTAGTAGCCATGATGTTTTCAATGTAGTCTTTTCTCAGAGTTTCATCTGCTCTCTCTGAGATTTGTTGACACACATTTTTTGCAAATTGTTCTAGGGATCTGACTTGTGTGAGCAAGTATTGATAGTTCTGCTGAATTTCTCTATCAGATTTCCCTTGTGTATTTCTTTTTGAGATATCCTCAGCTTGCTTAGCCTTGATTTCCAAATATTCATCAATATTGTTAGGCCTGGGATATCCTTCAACTGATGGCAAACTCCTTTTAGCAGGGTCATCCTCATAATAAAAAGACTTGATTTCTTCTCTGACTGCTATAAGTTCAAGAGGGAATTGAACACCTGCAGGAGGTAATGGCTTTTGAATTTGAGCTGATGAGAGAGGAACAGGATTTGGTATTGTAACAAGTGCTAGAGATTTTGAAGATGTTGGTGGTGGTGATGGAGAATCATCATCAGGAATGAAAATCCTTCTCCTTTTTATTATAGGAGAGGCTGATGATGTCTTGGGTGGACCAGTGGTGGTGGATGTAGTGGCAGTGGTTTGTGATTGACTAACAACTGTTGAAACAACTGGTGTTTCAACCACTGTTGTCATTACAACAGATGTTGTAACATTTGATGTCTTCTGCTTTTTGGCAGGTGTGGGTTTCAAAGCAGTTGTTTTGCTGCTTTGATCACCTTGAGCAGTGGGCTCAGCAGCAGATACCTGAGGAGCAGTGGTAGCTGCTAAATTCTGCTCAGGCACCTCTGCTTGTGTTTTGCAAGGTGTTGACATTCGTGTAAAAGTTTCAGCAGTTAAGCTGTGCATTTGAAGAGATTCACCTTGTTTTATTGCAGAAGCATCATTCTTACCAAGTTTCTTTTCAAAATAATAACTTAGAAATCTTGGAAACAGTAAGAATGCCTTTGTTTCAACATTTTTAACCAGATCATTAAAGATTACCTGAGAATAATTAAAATTTTCATTTTGAAGAATAGCATACCCCAGGTTTTGAATCTTTAAAGGTATTTCATTAAAAGCAGTGGTTTTGTTTGAAACACACATTAGGAGGGTATGGAATAAAAATCTTGTTGCAGGGGGGAAGAAACCTTTTTGTAAGGTATCCCTTTTCATCATTGTATCTGCATACCCTCTTTCAATAAAGTCAATTTTTAACTCGTTTTTAGGAAAAGAAATTATACCTTTCTGATCATCGAGTTGAAAGACCTCTGAGATGAATTGTGGTGTAATTTTGACAGCTTTACCCTTTAGAGAAGAGTTAATGGCTATGACAGTCTCACCTTGTTTGTCAAGGGATACATTCTTCCAGAACTCTCTTTGGGTCGCCAAGTAAATTGGTGCATCTGCTGTTAACAAAGTTTTATAATTTGATGCAGACATGATATCAATGATGGAGTCGAAAGTATCGGTGGTGCCGGGTTTTGTGAGAAGACCCAGAA
This sequence comes from Helianthus tuberosus, assembly GCA_030545235.1. Taxonomy (NCBI): domain Eukaryota; kingdom Viridiplantae; phylum Streptophyta; class Magnoliopsida; order Asterales; family Asteraceae; genus Helianthus; species Helianthus tuberosus. The sequence goes on along the minus strand of CM060423.1, from coordinate 168,682,252 downwards.
GATTATGAGAAGTTTTGTGTGGGATTTCGGTGGGTTTAGCCTTTTGAGAGGCTTCTTTTGAAGATGATTTGGAAGTGAGTTTTGTGGATGACTTCGATTTTGTCATTTTGGAGATGATGATCGAAGAAGATTGTGAAGGGATTTGAGAAAAACTGCTTTGAGAAGAGAATTTTTATGAATTCAATTCGACAGTAAAACCCTGTTTGGGGTTTTAAAAGGGGTTTTATGGAGAAAAAGTGAATGCTGATGTGGCAGTCGTTACAAAAGGTCTGACCACTATGTACTGCCCACGTGCCAACCCCTGATGAAATGAAGGACAATACTTTTATGAAAACTACTGATGAAAGGCAGTGGTTACAACGGTAACAAATGGAAGCAGTGGATGATTTTCACTATCAGTGGATAGCATATCAGTGGATAGCATATCAGTAGATAGCATATCAGTCTTTTAAGACTTTTAAGGATTTTAATGAAAACTTCATTTTTAGCTATTTTTAAGGATGGATTTTTGATTTTCTGAAAACATTTTAATGCTTTTATTCATAGAAAAACAGGATTTTGCCTGTTATTCCATGTTTAGCATGCCAATCCTAGAGACCAAGCTTTCAAAGGTGGATGTATCTAATGCTTTTGTGAGCACACCTGCCAGCTGGTCTTTAGTTGGAACATGATGCAGAGAAATCAAACATTTTTCATAGCAATCCCTCACAAAGTGATGTCTGATGTCGATGTGTTTGGTGGTTGAGTGGGAAACTGGATTTTTGATGATATTTTCTGCTGCCTGGATATCCAACATGAGTGGTGTCTTTAAGGCAGTGATACCAAAATCCAATAACTGATTTTGAAGCCACAGGAGTTGGGCTGTATAGCTTGCAGCAGCAATGTATTCAGCTTCAGCAGTGGATGTTGAAACAACTGCTTGCTTTTTGCTTTGCCATGAAACTAAGCAATCACCTAGAAACTGGTACCCTCCTGATGTGGACTTCCTTGTGGTGTTACATCCAGCAAAGTCACTGTCTGAAAATCCTGAAAGCTTGATATTCCTATTAGCTGGATGCCAGATACCAAGTGTGGAAGCACTTTTTATGTATCTGAATATCCTTTTTACATCAATAAGGTTGGATTTTCTAGGGGCTGATTGACTCCTTGCACAGACACATGTTGCAAACATGATGTCTGGCCTAGATGCAGTTAGGTACAAAAGAGACCCAATCATGTTTCTATAAAGTGTTTGGTCAATCAGCTCATCCTTTTCATCAGACATGACTAGCTTATTGGTTGCCATGGGTGTGCTGCATGGTTTACAATCATTCATATCAAATTTGTTTAAAAGTTTTTTAGCATATTTGCTTTGATGAATGAAAGTTCCATTTTGCATTTGCTGAACTTGGAGACCAAGAAAGCATTGCAGCTCACCCATTGCACTCATTTCAAACTCAGCTGTCATGAGTTGCCTAAACTCTTCATACATTTTATGACATGTGCTTCCAAAAATAATGTCATCCACATAAATTTGGACAATCTTTAAATCCCTTCCTCTCCATTTTAAAAACAGTGTTTTATCAATGGTACCTCTTTTGAAACCATTTGAGAGTAGAAAGGTGGAAAGAGTTTCATACCAGGCCCTAGGTGCTTGTTTCAAGCGATACAAGGCTTTGTTAAGCCTATAGACATGATCTGGATAAAATGGATCCTCAAAACCTGGAGGTTGACAAACATACACCTCTTCTTGAATTGTACCATAGAGGAAAGCACTTTTGATATCCATTTGGAACACCTTCATGTTGTGGTTGACAGCAAAGGCCAGGAACAGTCTTATAGCTTCTAATCTTGCTACAGGGGCGAATGTTTCATCATAATCAATCCCCTCTTCCTGTCTGTAACCTTGAATCACAAGCCTGACTTTATTCTTGACAACAATGCCCATTTCATCAGTTTTGTTTTTGAAGACCCACTTTGTGCTGATGGGACTTACATCTTTTGGCAGTGGTACAAGCTCCCATACTTGTTGTCTTTTAAACTGTTGGAGCTCTTCTTGCATGGCTTCTACCCAGCTGTTGTCTTTCAGTGCCTCTTGGTACTTGACTGGCTGATGGAGTGATAGAAAACCAGCAAAAAGACAAATGTTTTGGGTTTGGCTTTTTGTGAGCACCCCTTCATTGATGTTGCCAATGATTTGATCAGGTGGATGAGATCTCAAGAAGATTAAATCTCCTTGGTATGATATGATGGCATTTGTTGGTGAAGGCTGCAAATGTGTATCATCTGAGCTAACCACTGCTGGTGACTTTAATGGTCCAGCACTGGCTTCAAAAGGTGGTGGAATAGGAGGTAATGGTGTGGACACATGCTGACTTTTATCCACTGTTTGGGGACTTATGTCAGCAGTGTTTGATGATGTGGAAGCAGTGGTTAAAGGGCTACTTTGGTCAACAACTGTTGATGTAGCAGTGGTTGGGCTTTGACAGCTGTTTTGTACATCTGCTGCTCTTCCCATTTTGACAGACTTTTTGTGACAACCCTCACATTTACAGGTATCCGTACACTAAATTAATATTTAATTAATGCTTAATTACTGTGCTTGCTTACAACTGTGGTTAAACTACTTCTTGATTTCCGATACATACATACTCATGCATCACATTTTATTACTGTCACTCTATTACTTACACACAAACATTAGTGACAACTTTGAAGCACAAAAGCACAGTGAGCACACTATACGGATAACACAGTAAACATGCTGACATAGCCAGCACTAGACAGACACTGTCTCTGAGGCCAGTATGAGCCGGGAACAGGGTACTACACTAGTTTGGAGTGTAGGGGAGTGAGGATCATAAAACTGCGACACTAGGTGATATTTATAGTGCCGGGAAGTGCCTAAAACACACTTTAAGTGCATAATTCTGCATTATTAACAGAATTCAGCATTATAATATGCTAGTAAAGTGCAAAGTATGGCAGAAAGGTTCTGAATGCTTTCCTAAGTGCCGGGAATAAATTGCGTTACAAAAATATATTTAAAAGACTCTTTACGGTACAATTAAACGCTTTAATGGAACAGTATTCAACCGAACAACCAGACATAACCCGGGACACCAAATTTTTGTCAGATACATTGTTTTATTATTTTTGGCTAGTCATGGTCCCCGTTTACCATAACACCCGCTAAAAATCAAATAAATATCATATATGAGAGAATACTTGTTATCTAACTAGCCATTACATTTTAGTCACAAATGTTACACTAAACCCCCCCTTGAACCGAATTCGGTCCCAAAGGACCCACACAATATACACACCATACTTCCTAGATATACTTCATTATTTTATTTGGATTGTTACTTGATCTTGTTGCCATAATATTTGGAAGGAGATTATATGTATGACACCAAAGATCTTCATTCATTTCCTCAAGATTACACCCTCATCTTCACTCATCTCTCTCTCACTTTCGGTCACTCCCAAACCGCCACCATCACCACCCTAAACAACCATCATCTTCCAAGTTCCAAGTCCCATTCAAGGCTAAAAGTTGATGCAAGGGAGCTTGTTTTGCGTGGAGCTTCATAAGGGCTTTGTTCTAACTTTTTCATCATCTTCTTCTCAACAAATTCTCACTAGATTCTACCCTAGCCTTGTGCTAGTAGTAAGTATCGGTTTACTCTTGTTCATGTTTATTTTGAGTAGTTGAAAGATTGGTTATGATGGGATCATATGAAATTACAAGAACACTAAAAACATAAACATAAACATAAAAGTGTAGACATAAAGTCTACATGAAGATCATGAAATGAATGATGATGATACATGATAAATTTGAGTTATATAAACATTAAACTGCTGTAAATAACTTACGTTATGATATAAATCGTTATAGAACAAAGGGTGATCGTATGTGTGCGTCATAGTAACATTTAAGCTGAAAACAACAAGCTGAGTAACGATTTCAGCCGACTTCAACTGGCTGTAACCGGATCATAATAAATCGAAAAACGGATTTTCTGAAGCCTAAATTATGTATTTTCGAAAAACTGATCTAATGGAACTGGAATCGTAATTTTTCGAGGTCGTTTACTATTTTTAATGACCCGTTTCGTAACAGCAGCTAGTGCTGTGTTTTTACTGCAGAAAAAGTGTGTTGTGTTCGGAGTCATAACATAGAAACTGAGTAGAATTAACTCATGGAATTCTTACTGTAGATGGTCACTGTTGTCGCCGTAATTCTCCCACTAGAATTTCATCAATCGGACTTATGATTAATTTTTAATGAATTATTTCGTAGACAGCAGTCAGAAAGTGACAATTCTGATTGCAGTCCGGAAAATGATTTTCTATAAAATATTGGTGATGAGTTGGACCCCGATATTTTTACACAATAATTTTTGGTTCAAATAAGACATACTGTAAAAATTTGGGAATTTTTGGAATAAGATAACTATTTTATTAAAATACCCGAAAACAACCCGGTTTTGTGTATTAAAACTGAATCGATATAAGTGGTATTTTGCATGCCTAAATGTCGGGTTGGTTATTTGAAAGTGATCTAAGGTGTTATATGTTAAAGAAAATGATACGCTAGTAAGCGTGGACGCCTCCATTTACAAAGGAAACTCTAGCGAATTTTTCTAAAATTCAAATACTTAGAAAATATTTTTTCTAAACAAGTGTTACTAGTATATCTTATAACTTGTGTTTCAAAATACAAACTTCGCCATAAATTTTGTTACGAAATACAAAGTATCGGATGTTGGTTTTCGCAAATAAAAATGGGTAAACATATATTTAGAATATATATTTTATGCTGAGACATTTGTGTGATTGTTTGTTATTTTGGGTACTTGATATATATTATTTTTAGGGTAAAAATAATATAACTTGAAAATACCATGAAAGTACGATTCCAAAATAATACCAACGCTCTCACAAAAATAATTATTTAAGTTACACAAGTAATGTTATATTACGAAACGTTGGAACCTAACTTACAAAATTTTTTAGAAAGTCCCTTTACACATATGTTTTTGGTGGAATATTATTTTGGAAATCAAGGAAGTAAAAATATATTATTTTTGGGAAAAATACATATATTTTGGAAATAAGTTATTTTGGACAAATGAGTTAAGTATATTTTCTAAGTGAGACTTAAAATGTATTTTCGGAATTATAAAGCATACACGTATAAAAAAAAAACCCCATCCTTGGGAAGGAAATACGAATACGGATACTTGAGAAGTATTAATACAGAAATATTGTATAAACAATTATTCCAAAACTAAACATAACTATTATAACTTGGAATAATACCAGGATCGTAACTCAAAACCATACATACTAAAACAAGGCACTACCCGTTCGTCTAATAGACGTTAGACCATTGTAGGTAGTCGTGTTTGCCGCGGAGATTTGGGTTACACATACTGAAGACACAATACTGTGAGTTCATGTCCCCCTTTTCTCTTAACTGTTTTCAGTTTTTATACTTCGGGGGTGAAATACATGTTACTGTGTTTACGGATACTTTTATACATGGTATGGTTAGCTTAAGGAGGGTTACTACTTAGATCATGTGAGTGAGTAGGCGCGACTAGAGGCCATTAATCCTCATTGTAGGACCGAGGGTCAGTAGCGGTAGATCTATCTGGGTGTAGCGAGCCCAACCCCTGAGTCCGCTGAATGAACCAGGTGGTGACTTTGAGCCCGACGCAAAAATCTGCTAGGTTTGAGTCTTCCTACGGCACTTCACACATATCATTGGCTTTGCAACCCAATGGTGATCTCTTTTTCCTTAATTGATACATACTAGGGAATTTCATACATACGGACATTTTTACAAAGGTTTATACCTGCTCACTTACACATGAACTCGCTCAACTTTATGTTGACTTTTCAAACTACATGTATTTCAGGAAACTAACGGATCTGGCATGGTATGCACGTATTTTCAAGCTGCGTTTGAATAAAGAAGTCATCCAGGGTTTAGAAGGTGTAACCTCTTCCTGGACGGGTTACATATCCCTAAACCTAGTACTGTTTAAAGTCTTTTGCTAAGTCTTTATGAACTCAATTAAATCAAGTTAAGGTTTGTAACTTATTTTGTGATTGTTGAAAATGGGATTTTTCTAACTTTATTAATGGATGAATATCTCATATTTTTATCATATAGTATGGTTATGATTGTTGCTATGGTATTAAGAAGTCACACCAAATAAACCCACGCTTCCGCAAAGCCAGGGTGTGACAGCTTGGTATCAGAGCCTCGATCATAGCGAACTAGGATTCTTTCTCGAGTCTAGACTATGATCATCAGGGCTCTCAAGAAAATGTTTTCAAACACTTTTACATTGCATACACTATACGTCCAGATCCAGGGAACAAACCTTTTTATGAACAAAAGGCACAAATACACATTTCCAAATTTAAATTTATAGTTCAGTCTGAGAGACTGAGGGAGTAGTCTGAGAGACTAGAAAAGTTCAGTCTGGGAGGCTGGGAGGTTAGTCTAGTGGGACTAGAGAGTTCAGTCTGGGAGGCTGGGAGGTTAGTCTAGTGGGACTAGAGAGTTCAGTCTGAGAGGCTGGGAGGTCGATCTAGTGGGACTAGGAGGTTCAGTCTGAGAGGCTGGGAAGGTAATCTAGTGGGACTAGGAGGTTCAGTCTGAGAGGCTGGGAAGGTAATCTAGTGGGACTAGGAGGTTCAGTCTGAGAGGCTGGGAAGGTAATCTAGTGGAACTAGGAGGTTCAGTCTGAGAGGCTAGAAAGGTAATCTAGTGGGACTAGGAGGTTCAGTCTGAGAGGTTGGAAGGTTAATCTAGTGAGACTAGGATGATTACATGCGTACATCGTTACTGCTTAATTGATGATTATTGATATACGTGCACACGTGGTGAATATTTGCATACACTAATTATTAATAACTACTATGGGTATACATGCTATGACTATTATGTACCGGCACCCATGTCACTCTATTTAGAAAGCGAGTTATCAGACATTGATAACCCTACGGCCACCGCCACGGATAAGGAGACTGCATCTACGCCAGAGATATTTACGGCAGACACTGAGAGTGATCCTGATATGCCGACCAAGGACGAGGACGACTTCCAACAGTCCGCGCTACCAGATTCTGGTAATACTTTACCCTTGCTGATGGCTTCTCTGACAAGAATCCTTCTGTCACTCTTGTTTCGATCCATGACCACTTCATCACCGGTCATCCCGATGATGAGCACACCATGGCTCCGATCCTCGACAATGCCCGTCTTGTGGACATTCCTTCCGAAGGTTGATTACTCGGTGAACAATTGATAACGATATCGACATGATATTGACGGTCCTTCTGATAACGCCCATGATGATGGAAAGTTAGACGAGAACGTGTTACTAATTTCATTTCTCGAGACCCCTGTTAACAAGCTATCTTCTGATTTGAGCGTGCATTCGATTCCGGGCTCCTTTGAGTCGATGACACCTACAGCCTTATAGACAACCGGATTACAGCATCCTACTACTAACACGAGACGACGATGACGTGGCTGCTGCCCTACCACCTGCTCGAGACACCACACCGTTACACGGCCCAGAGTCTGCTCTTGAGCTAGCTTCTACACCTTTTGGGACAGGTTGATGTTGTGCCTGCTGAACCTACACCTTTACGTGATCATGATCCTGTTTCTTTTAGGTCCGCCCGACACTGCACCCCTTATACCTACCTGTATCTGGCAATCTCCTCATTCGTTGAGATGTTTGTTTTTACACCCGCAACCGCTGACATTGCTCCTTTCCCCTATGAAGGCCGTCTTCCATTGCGCCAAGGTGCCTATAGCTTTCTTTCAGAATATAACCGCACCCCGGGAAGGTACTTCAGGTCAGCACCTGCATAACGATTCATTTGCTACAACAGCATTTTCCCAACTGCACAGGTCGCACCATTTGCTACATTCACCTCTACAAACGCCGGACGAGCCACTTTGATGGTTCCTATAATACACTATGCTAATGATAGACCCTTACCATCCCTCACGTTATGGAAGCCACATACGAGATGAGTTGCTCCTGTAACATCAACTACAGTTGAGGATACGAGTCGCAGAATGCTGGAGCTCGAGCTGACACCACATTTGGTAACTCCAAATGCAAAACATTACATAACCAAATACATGATTTAAGTGTCAACATCACAAGACAACATTTTGTCAGAAAAGTTTATGTAAGACACCACGTCCTCCACCCTGTCTATTGCCAGCATACTTTGATTCGCCACATACACTCAGGTTCCTTTTGCGCTCTCGACCGTTGTTATTACACCGTTCCCAGGGTTCTGATACTCATTTCTTTACTATCGGGCGACAGATTAGTTAACTATTTCGATATATATATACAAGCTCGAGGAGGAGTTTACGCATGCTAGCAGTTACTTTTCTTTCCTCCTCCACCTTAGTCACCAGTGTAGTTGGTTTCTGGATTATGCGGATTGCATTACGCTTGGGTAAAGACACTAATGATAAGCCGGGATTGCGGAGACTTTTGAGGACCACTTCTGATTACGAAATTTTGATGCACTAATATACTTTTTGGACAAGGGTAGGGTGACCCTGTGTCCCTTTTGATGTGAAACATTTTGTAAGACACAGTAATTGTGGCCGGAGGATAACGGAAGCCCAATCAACTTTAAACATGCGACAATACTTATGACTAATAACTAATGAAAAACTCGGTCGCCATGCCCCCACTAAGCACGCTATTAATTTACATATTTGTGCTACAACTATAATGCTACATGCTTACTTGCTACATTCCTATTTACAAATTGTGCAATAATTGTGGCAATATGTGATTGAATGTTATAACGACTGCGTATATACGTATATGTAATACACTTCTGAGGTCTTATTTGTTGAAAAGAGACTTGTGTGCTCGTGTCCTTAACAAGACCTGACCTAACCGACTTTCTTCTAGGAAGATGTCGACTCAAGGGAACACCGATAACAACAACCCTCTACCAACAGCAGAGGCGGAAATGCAAGAGCGCCTCTTACAGGCCATTGCACGATACGAGGCCCTTCGCTCCGATTGCAGCGGAGGTACCTCAGGGAATAAACCCCCCAACGGTAATGTTTAGTTCTTTAAGATACATTACAAAACGTTTGGACATTTCCACGAGTGTCTTGCTAATGCCTTACGCGAATAATGTTGCTTATATCACAGGCTGCACCTACGAGCAGTTCTTGGGCTGCCAGCCCCTACATTTCGACGGCATAGGGGGTGCCGTAGCCTTCGTGCGCTGGGTTGAAAAGACGGATTCTGTTTTGCGTGCGAGCAAATGCGCTCCAGAGAATCAGGTCACGTACATTTCCGGACTATTCCGAGATGGGGCTCTGTCATGGTGGAAACTCCAGGTTCAGATGATGGGCGAGGCTGCTGCGTACGCCTTATCATGGGATGAGCTGAAGGAGCTAATGCATAAAAAGTACTGTTCGAAAACAGAAGGTCAGAAGTTGGAAACTGAGTTCTGGAACTTGAAGATGGAAGGTTCAAAATTATCTGAGTAAGTGGAGAAATTCCAAACTCTGTCGCATATTGTTCCCTGCATGGTAGGTCCAGAGTCTAAGAAGATTGAGCGTTTCATTTGGGGATTGGCACCCCAAATCACGAGCACAGTGGCAACATCAAAGCCTGCAACAATCGCTGAGGCCATCAATCTAAGTGTGGCCTTAACTGAAGAAGCAAGCAGGACGAACAAATTTCCAACCTCTGAGGAGAAAAAGGAGACTCATGTAGAGTCATCTGGTAATAACAAGAGAAAGCTCACAAATATCAAGATGGTTACTCAGGGGAGTAACAAGAAGAAGGCCAAGAAGGGAAAAGAGTACATGGGTAAACTACCTCAATGCGACAAGTGTCGACGATATCATACCGGGCGATGTAAAAAGGAGAAGTGTGACAATTGTGGCAAAGTAGGGCACAGCCGGGGAGCGTGTTGGCATGAGACGAAATGTGGAAAGAAAGGTAAGGGATGTTATAACTGCGGTGCTATGGGGCACTTTAGGAAAGACTGCCCAAGGAAGACTAAACAAAACCGTGGGGAGAATGTCTAACGCCGAAGCCAGGGAGGCACGCCAGGAGTTCAAGCATGGATATCGGTACGTCCATACTAGCCTACGTTATGCAATTGTGCTAAATACTGTTGCAAATTTTAACCTCGCATCTCTAGAATTTGGAAGTATACTTGGTTTAGTAACAAGTAAGTTAGATAATCCGCACACGATAGCACTAGTTAACGGGAAGCTAGTGGAAGCCAGCGAAGAAATTAGAATCGGCAAGATAGAACCCCGAGAGCGTAAGTTTACGCTAGATCTACTGCCAATATGAGTTTGGAAGCTTCGACGGAGTAATTGGGATGGATTGACTACCGAATGATCGAGCGGAAGTTCCGCACCCCGATGACGAATGGAGGCACAACCGTGACTCACAAAGCAGGATACGCCTCTACAGATCACTAATTGCTCAGAGGCACTAAAGTTGATACAGGAAGGATATGTTGTTTTCTGGCTCATGTCGGGGACAAGGGAGCCGAGGAAATTAAAACTCGGAGATACTTCCGTGATCAGAGAATATCCTGAAGTCTTCCTCGAAGACTTGCCATAATTATCTCCTCAACGACTAGTTAGATTTCGCATCAGATTAATTCCAGGCGTCGCGCCTGCAGTCAATACCCCTTAACGACTTACACATTTAGAGATGCAAGAATTGACAGTGAAACTTCAGAAGTTGATAGAGAAGGAAGATAACAGACCAAAATCCCTTTTGGGTAACCCTAAGTCTGCTCACCAAGAAGAAGGACGATGATTACCAAATGAGTATCAACTACCAGGAGCCTAACGAGCTAACCCACGAGAGTCGGTGACTCTTACTGAGGATTAACGAACCTCTTACATAACTGACTGTGAGGACCCAACTACTACTACACGACTGGTCTACGATCAAGCATCGTTAGCGGTAAATTCGGGAAGAAAGTATACCATGGCGAAATTGTGGGACAATAACTTGTTTTTAAACGTACACAAAGATGGTGTTTCCTACACAATGCACAAAACAGAGTTACACAGAATACGAAACCTTGAGGATCTAGAAAATATATACTTAGGACCTTTGGGAACCTAGGTCCAAACTTGTAAAGGTTTTTACTTAGGAACCATGTCTGTCACCTCAATCAAACATCATTAACCTGGCAGATATGCCATTTCAGTCAACAAAACAGGAAGTACTTAAATTTCTCTTGTTGAAATCTTCACTTTTGCTTCTGGCGAGTAGATGTTTGCATCTCTACTCCCCTGATTGGTAGTTGCACCACGTTGATTTTCTTCGCTGAGAGCGAACACTCATTTGCTTCGAATACTTGGTCATTTCTCCATTTTAGCAAACACTTACTGTTTCATTACTTGAAAACTCACATGTTACGCGTGCACCATCTGCTACGCATACGGTTTTATTTCAAACGCTTCATTGAAATTCGAATATTATGTTGCTAAATCTAATTACTGGTCTGTGATTCGAATAGCCTACATTATTGTTATGGTTGACTCTTTTGCTATCAAGTCAACACACTTTCTCGAAAACTTCTTTTGTTTCAAGATACATTCATGGTTCATTTTTGTAACCATGCTGAAATTTCCCTTGTTGGTACATACGTTTATTATCGGGTTACGCTGAAACTAAGTTCAATTGCTTGAACTTATTCATTTCACATATTCAATTTAAGACGCCATATGATGTGTTGAGAGCATCATATTCAAACATTTTGCAAAGGTCTTGTCGTTTCGAGTCGTAGTGGGCTTGGTTGGTCTACGACCCCACTAAATCATTGGTTGATTTTGATACATTGCGGTAATACTTTCACAAGATTGAAGCTTGCGCTAATTTGGTTACTTACTTCTTACACGGATTTAATTGATTATTTGATAATTTACCCTAAATCCGTCTTGTTTATCACGATTTAATTCAGTCTCAACACAGTTGTGTGTTAAGGCAAAGGTACTTAGATTCATTTCATATCACAATGTACCTCCTAACGATTCTTTCATGGTCGATCGAATGCCTTGCGATACATACTTACTTTACATCTCCGATCGGAAACAGTGGCTCTTTGATGTTCCGTATTTAACTAAAAACTTTGTAACATTGTGTAAATCAAATCTTCAGATTGTCTCAGTACACTTTCATTTGATTTCAGACACGGTGAACTTGTTCAGTCACCATTATTATTGAATCTCGTCATTACGACACCTTGTGGTGTCACTAGCTTGGGCTAATTATGGCCAACTGTTTCACACAAAACTACATATACTTTTGTTTGACTGGTCATTTAAACATTTCTGATGCAACTACAAATTAAGACAATGATGCACCCGATTCGCTTGTACTTCATTCGGTGTATTTTCACAATTTGAGAATGTCAGCACACAAATCCTTACCATTTACTTATTCAAAAGCTGACAAGTCATTTTTACCTCCAAGTTGTTGATTTTGAGTTCTTATAGCGGATGCTATGGTTTGTGAAAATTTGCATACTATGACCAATCATTGAGAACCCTATTGGATGAAACCCCTTTTTGTGGAACCCCTGTAACTGGATTACACTAGACTATGCGTCAAGTACATCTTGTACTTTTGACAACAAATGCTAAAAGCACATACCTTTTAACCATAGGGTTCGGCTTATTATATATTCTTGGACTCACCTGATGTGAGTAAGGTTTGATTCGGTTTGGAGATTATCTACCTCGGTATTACTTATATACATACATGTGTGACATAACCATAAGGAGTTAAGGTAGTACAAATTTCGAGGATGAAATTTCTTTAACGGGGGGAGAATGTGACAACCCTCACATTTACAGGTATCCGTACACTAAATTAATATTTAATTAATGCTTAATTACTGTGCTTGCTTACAACTGTGGTTAAACTACTTCTTGATTTCTGATACATACATACTCATGCATCATATTTTATTACTGTCACTCTATTACTTACACACAAACATTAGTGACAACTTTGATGCACAAAAGCACAGTGAGCACAGTATACGGATAACCCAGTAAACATGCTGACATAGCCAACACTAGACAGACACTGTCTCTGAGGCCAGTATGAGCCGGGAACAGGGTACTACACTATTTTGGAGTGTAGGGGAGTGAGGACCATAATCCTCATTGTAGGACCGAGGGTCTGTAGCGGTAGATATATCTGGGTGTAGCGAGCCCAACCCCTGAGTCCGCTGAATGAACCAGGTGGTGACTTTGAGCCCGACGCAAAAATCTGCTAGGTTTGAGTCTTCCTACGGCACTTCACACATATCATTGGCTTTGCAACCCAATGGTGATCTCTTTTTCCTTAATTGCTACATACCAGGGATTTTCATACATACGGACATTTTTACAAAGGCTTATACCTGCTCACTTACACATGAACTCGCTCAACTTTATGTTGACTTTTCAAACTACATGTATTTCAGGAAACTAACGGATCTGGCACGGTATGCACGTATTTTCAAGCTGCGTTTGAATAAAGAAGTCATCCAGGGTTTAGAAGGTGTAACCTCTTCCTGGACGGGTTACATATCCCTAAACCTAGTACTGTTTAAAGTCTTTTGCTAAGTCTTTATGAACTCAATTAAATCAAGTTAAGGCTTGTAACTTATTTTGTGATTGTTGAAAATGGGATTTTTCTAACTTTATTAATGGATGAATATCTCATGTTTTTATCATATAGTATGGTTATGATTGTTGCTCTGGTCCAACAATCCCACAACACTCCTTTGTGAAGAATGACCCATACCCCTTATCACTCATTTGTGAAACACTCAGGAAGTTGAATTTCAGATTGTCTATCAGATTGACATTTTCAAATTTTACATTTCCAGACTGTACTGTACCAGACCCCAGAACCTTTCCTTTACTATTATTGCCAAAGGATATATCACCCCCTCCATGAGTTTTGAAATCCTTGAGAAGGGCTCTACATCCTGTCATGTGCCTGGAACCTCCACTATCTACATACCAAAGACTATCTCAGCATGCAGAAGCTCCCTGCACATGAAGTAAAGGATTAGTTCATTAAGGTCTCCAAAGCCAATAAGGCTTTAGATGGGGTCTCAACAGTGTCTGGGATGGATGCAGATTGATGGACAGTGGTTAGGTCAGGAGTTTGGACAGTTTTAGGACTGTTTCTCTCTAACCACTGTTGTGGGTCTTGACCAATCACCCGTTGATAACCAAAAGGATGCCTATTCACTCTGGGTTTAGAGGGCCTTTTGTAGGTCTCATAAACGTGTGGAATCCTTTGGTAAGATGGTTGTTCCTTACCTCTTCTGTATTAGTTGGCAGGGGGTGCATCAGTAACCTGAACATCTCTTTTGATAGATGTTTGGTTCAGCTGTTTTGTGACCGCTATTTGAACTGGCACAAACAGTGGTTGGTTGTTGGTGAATTTGACAGATGATGTTGATGGACTCAAAGATGTTTTAGCAGTGTACTCATTCTTTTTCACATCGTAGTTTTTGAGATACACACATGCTTGAGTTTTGTGGTTTGTTTTACCACAGATGGTGCAGCTTTCAGCAGGAACAATGACACTTGTTTTGTTTATATCATATGCTTTTAAATGGAAACAATCTTTTGTTAGATGATTCCTTTTTTCACAAAATTCACAAAACAGGTTTTTGATCTTTTCTCTCTTCCTTCTCTTTTCAGACTCCTTTGCAGCAGAGTTTTTAACCTCTGCTGGGATGTCCTTGAGAGGAATGACTTTTGCTTTTGGAGCTTTGACACCATCAGTGGTTGTGAAATCCATGGGTTTAAAATTTTCAAGAATGTCACACTCATCAGACCAAGTGGGTTTAAATTGGTATTTCTCAATTTCCTCAAAAGTAGAGGATCCCACTAGTCTCTCAAATGTGATTTTGTTACCAAGTTTATCAGTGATTTTCACTTCTTGGCCATTCTTGTTTGTGGGAATGAATTCAGTGGTTACATCAGTGGTTTGAACAAATTTTTCAGAAGCAGTGTTTTCATCATCATGTTTTCTATAACAAACACCAAATTTCACATTGCTTTTAATCTGTTTCTCAAGCATAACCTCATACCCTTTGCAAGATTCCACCCATTTTTCACAGGTGATCTAGGTGGACTCCAACTCCTTTTTGCAAACTTGGTATTTTTCTACCATAGTTTGGAGTTGAGTTTTGGTTATGCTCTGCTCTTCTTTGAGACTGTTGATCTCTTTATCTTTTTCAGCCAATTTGTTTTTAAGTTCTTTTAATGACTTTTCAAATTTGACTTCATCAGTTAAGATTTTATCCCTAAGGTTTTCATTAACCTCTTTGATGTTAGCAAAAGCAATAATGCAATTGTCTGAACACAGTTTTTCAAGAACTTGAGGTGATACCTTAGCAGCAGCCATCATGGCACAATCACATTGATGATCTTCTTCATCAGCTCTTCTGTGACACCTGTGTCACTGCGACCAGCAAACAAATACCAAATCAATGAAATATTGTATTTCATACTTTGGACTTTTATAAATATGTGTATCTTTTGCACATATCAACTCTTGTTCGATTTCAAGCTCTAAATCGCTTTCTGGAAGGTTATACGCACACTGATGCGTAAATATAACCAGTTTAATGCAACAAACACTCCGGAATAGTGACATATACTTAACATGCCTTAAATAACCTTTACATAACTTAGAAATAAGTTTTGAAGGCTTTGGTATGGCAAAAACAAGTTAAATCGCTTACAGGGACTAAAGTTGACAAACTGCGAAAGTATGCCAATCTGAACTGTAACAGACATTCTGGAACATGACCATAAGTTAAACATGCCATAAATATCCTTTACATAGCTTAGAAATAGGCTTTGAGGGGTTCGGTGTGCTAAAATAAACTTTTGGGTCTTTCAGGGACTAAAAGCGTCAAAAAGTGCACAAGTTTGCACTTTCGCGCATAACTTACGTTCTGAATACATCCGGACATCCAAAAATTTATGTAAGCACTAAAATATTTTATTTTAGTGTTTGGCATAAGAAAAATCCATTCGTCACGCATTTTGGATCGTTTTTCGCGCTTATGCGCATTCCGTCGTAATTAAGCGAACATCGCGTTCGAACGACCAAACGAACCAACATCCGACATATTTTTGAGCATGTTTCATGTCCACAATGTTTATTCATCATTTTAGGGCCTTAAAGTTGGCTAAACGGGCCTTAAACATGCCGGAAATGGCTTAAACACACAACAGGGACCAAAACTGTCATTTCTGAAGGATGTTTACTGATACATCGAATCTGGTCCGTTCCGTTCCACTTGTTGCACATGGTTTTTGGGAATCTATGGGCTGGTTTTGAGGTGCACATGGTATTGGGCAATACTAGGGGCTCACATGGTTTTGTAAAACCATTGTCTTGAGGTGTAAGGCCAAGATCAAAGCACGGTTTCCAAGCAACGATCTTAACGGTTCGGGAAATACTATAAATACCCCACCCCCCATTTGGTTCAAACTCACTAGAATCTGATTTGAGAAGCTCTAAGTTGAAACCTTTGTTTCATACCTGAGCTACTTGAATCACGATTAGCATTCGGGGACCCTTCGTAAGTATTCCTTCGTTCTTTTATTGCTTTTCGAGTCCGAAAGTCAAACTTTGTTTGACTTTCTGCATTGACCAGTTTATGGTTAATGCGAAGTTCATTTGAACTTCGCAACGTGATTGTAATCACGATGGTTATAGTCCCTTGGGACTATGCCTACTGATTACCACGTTGTCTAGGGTCGTAAGGGTAAGCGATCTAATAAATCGCTTATACCTTCGAACCCGACCCATTTGGTCGATCATTAGGATCCGACCAAACACATTAGGTGACCATAGTATATAGGGAATAACTCTCCGAGGTTATACCTTATGGTCACTTCGTTTAAGTAGTTCTATGATAGGTAGTTTATATGCCTTAGGTAAATTACCAAAATGCCCTTTTTACGCCAAAATTCATTTTAAGCATATGTAACATAACTTTTGGTATCTAAACTGATTCGGCAACAATATTAGACATGTTAAGGCATATTTTACTTGTCATAGGACTAGTTAGGCGGTCCGAACGCGTTTTATGCGAACGACGCGTTAAAGTAGCATAAGCTACCTAAACGGGTCGTAAGCACTTATGTTAGGTTTCAATTAGTATGTAGGATTTGTTAAACCATATTACACGAGTTTCCATACTCGTTTGGTTTACGAACCCTAATTCTATCTAAATCCTTCGATATAGGTCCGGTTTATTAACATAGTTACCTATATTAGGTGCCGTGTGATTCCGAGATCTCTAGCATTGCTTGGTGGTTATCTTAGGACTTCTGAGCAATCTCAAGTGAGTACATAGACCCCTATTTTACTGTTTTCAAACTGTTTTGGGGTGAAACACATGTGCCTACTTGTTACTTTCATGCTTTCCTGTTTTCACGTCATATACTTGCTATGTTCGTTAGTACATTATAGTACATGATTCCATTACATTTTATGCTATGTATGCCCATTGTGTGTATACTTAGTACATCACTTTACAATACATTTCATGCTATGTACGCCCATTGTGTGCATACTTAGTACATTGTTTTACATTACACTTATGCTATGTATGTCCATTACGTACATACTTAGTACATTGTTTTACATTGCATTTCTGTTGCATATGCTCATCCAGCATATGAACACATTATACTACATTTTGAAGCGTTGTAACTATTTGACTATGTGAACCGTCGTAACCATTTGATTTTATGAACCGTTTGTAACTATTGAACCGTGTGAACCGTTTGTAACTGTTGAACCGTGTGAACCATTTGTATCTGTTGACCTGATTTACATTTGACAATAGACATTTGACTATACATAAACATTTCTACAATTGTTAAACATTACATCTTGGTGGTTTGGTTTGAGTAAGTGATTTAAGTAACGATGCGTGTGTAATATGATACAAGCATGGTGGATACGCCGCTGGTACTTCCTATATATAAGTGTCTGTATGGTATTACATATCGTAGCGTTATTTGAACCATTTCAATTTGAGACATATAACATTTTATACAAATAACATACTTTTCACAAGACATTGTTTTACAAACAACTTATCTTATACAAACCCATTTTACATGGTTATTCATTTAACCATACATTATTCTCTTATTTACACATATCATCTGATCTAATCGTTTTTCAAATGATTTACAAGACAAAGCAAATTACAAGGTTCATGACTAAACATCTTTCTCAAACATAAGTCATGAATTCTGTTTTCACAAAACCTATGTATCTCACAGGCATTTTTATGCTGACGTACCTATTTTCACATGTGTTTTCAGGAGATGATGCATAGGACTTATCAAGACATACTTAGGCGGACCTGTGCCTTAGTGACTTAAAATGAGACAAGAACTAGTTAATTTATGTTATGTACTCTTTGTTTCTTGTTTAAAACAATGTAAACTCTCATGTTTGATTAATAAAACGAAACTTCAATTGCCATGGATTTGAAACAATTAATTCTGTTACAACACTCCCCGACGTTTCTGCCACGTCTTGTTGTTTTACGTGGTCGGGGTGTGACATCTTCCTTCTTTCTCACCCTCTATCTCCTCTTCTTTTTCTTCCTTGTCTTCTTTGGACCAAGGATCAACCAGTGGTTCAATCAAGGTTTCTGAATTTTCTCCCAGCAGTAGTTCACCACTTTATCCACTGTTTCAACACTTAGTTGTTCACCTTCAGTTTCTATCCCCTTTGGTATTGACTCTAATGCCATCAAACAAAATTCATCATTAGAAGGTTCATTAAAAGCATAGAGTGCTAAATTTTCATCACCAAGCTCATCAGGTATGCTGCTCCAGTCAACAAAACCTTGGGTGAAAAAGCTTTGTTGATCTGGTTGAACCACTGTTGGAGCAGCTTGTTGAGGTGCAACAGGTTGCACTTGTGCCTGAGGGACAGGGGTTTGAACATACTGAATTTGTGGAACAGTGGTTTGAACATAATGCACAGGCACATTGGTTGCAGCATAGTGAGTAGTGTTCACATGGGCTGCAGGGGTATATTGGGTATAGTGAACAGTGCTTTGATTTTGTGGTCTAGGGTTTGAGCTGGGATGAGTGATTATAGGACCAGTGGTTTGACTCCTGCATTCCCTAGCAAAATGACCTAGCCTATTGCACTTGTAGCACTTGATTTTTGATTTATCCAACCCCACCCTTAGATTCCCGTGTAACTCTGGGAATTTTCTCCCTGTTCTTTTATAGAATTTGCTTGTTCTTACACTAAGCAAAGACAATTGATGCAAGATGTCCATTTCTTTTAAGTCAGTGGGATGAAAGTGTTGCAAATCATTTAGTTCAAAACACAAGTTATCTGACATCTGGTTTTCACAATTTGCAGTAAAAGCATAATTGGCAGAGTGAGGATCAGGGTTGTTAAAATTTCCACCAGCAGTTATATCTATAAAGTGATCAAAACCCTGATCCTTACCATGCTACCAGATTCTTCCTGACCAAAAAGAGCTGTGCTACCGAATGAATAATCATCAGCAACTTTTCCAGACTCTTGCAACTTCTTTTTCTAGTTTAGCTCCCTTTCATAGGTTAGGAGTCTACCATGAAGTTGGGTCAGGGTCAGATCTTTGAACTCAGCAGAGTTTCTAGTAACAAAATCTATGGTATCCCATTTTTCTGGTAGTGACCTAAGGAACCTGCTATTTTGAGTTGAATTTGGAAATGTTACTTTAACAAGCCTTAGTTCACTAATGAGACAACTGAATCGCTCAAACTGCTGAGTCAGTGATTCACCCTTGATGTGACAAAATGTTTCATACTACTGATTCAGAATTTCCCTATTGTTTTCAACGACTTCTTCTGTCCCCCCAAACTGTTCCTTCAATGCATCCCATAGTTCTTTGGCACTGTTACAGTGTAACAGTCCAGCATAGATCTCATTTGGTAATGCAGATGCTATGATGCTAAATGCTTTGGCATCGAGTTCGAACTTTTGAAAATCAGTTTCAGTATAGTTCTCAGTTGGTTTAGGAACGAACTTCTTTGCATCCTCAGCACTTGGCACCATAGGAACATGGGGACCAAAAACAACAGACCTCCAACATCTAGTGTTCTGTTGAGAAAGGATGTGACCCATCCTTCTCTCCCAGATGTTGTATTCATTACGTTTAAGCATGGGTGGTTTGAAAAGAGAGCCAATGTTATTCTTATCATCTTGTGATTGTGACGTCATCCTGGTTGTTTTACAGGCACTGATTAATCAACTTTGATGGTGATTAAACCTTACTCTGTTTTTCAACAAAACGAACAAACTATCAGTATCAACTTTTATAAGCTGAACTATTTACGTCAAAATGATTGTTAAATCAAATTTGACTGTCCAAGCTCTGATACCAATTGTTATGATCTGAGTTTGGTTTTGATTGTGTTTTACGTTTGAATTAAGATGAAGATGAATGAGTTGTGCAGCGGAATTAAGATGGAAGCAAACTTTTCACAATCAAACAGGAGAATTGCTTTTAACATACATGTTTAACATTGAACCGAATGATTGAATTTAATTTCAACAATGATTACAATTTTGCAAGTATGCAACAAACTCCCCCTAAGCCTGAGCTCACAGTATTTTTTCGTGCAGGAAGAAGATGGTGAAAGGGCTAAATAGAACAGTGCATGGTACTGTTCTATTTATAGGCACAAGCAAACCACTGAAGCATCTAAGTTGACGTCACCATGAAAGTGACATCTAACCTCCTAACAAACTCAAACCTATGATCTATACAACCTCTGCTATGCTAACTACTGTTATTACATTTCATTACATAAAGACATCTAAACTACTGCTGCATCCTTCCACTGATGTGAACCCAGCAGTACCTGTCATGATCAGCAGAGCTTGACTCAAGGCAGTAGATTGAACAACAGAGCTTTAATCTTCCATCAGTCTTTTACTTGATCAGCAGTTTGTAGGTCAACAGTTTGTACGATCAGTAGATAGGAGGTCAGCAGATGTTGAAACCACTTTCAAGGAGAGAGACTTGTATGCATAACATCTGCTTATTCTGGATCCACTGGTCTGATCCAGTTTTGGCTTTAATTATCTGTTCCTTTGGTAAGGTTCAATCCCAACAAATTCTTTGTGTGGTGTTTTTAAAATATAAAGAGTTTAAAAAGTGGTTGTGAGTGGAGGAGAGAGAAAATGTTACTGTTCATCTGTATATTTGGACGGACACTATTCACCCCCTATAATTTTTTAATATATTTTGAAAGTGGTTCTGAGTGGAGGAGAGAGAAAAGGTACTATAAATGTATAAAAAAATATTATTTAATTGAAAAGGTGAGAGAAAATGTAGTGTTTTTTAATGTAATTTAGGATGAAAATATGGTGGGATGGATGTGAATGCTCTAACAAATCAAACCCTAGAAATTTCTCTGAGTTGTGGTTGGAGCTGGGAGGTGTGTATCAAAGGTTGAAGTGGTGGCGGTGTTGGGTTGATAAAGAAGATGGAGCAAATTACGAGTAAGTGCATCTGGCTTCAATTAGGATGGAGTAAATTAGGGTTTAACCGTACCCATCTCTACCCAAACACAATGCATCTCCTCCGTAAAAAAATCAGATCTCATATGGTGGTGTTAACCTGCGAAGTTCTGCTTCTGTTTCGTCAGAGAAACTAAATGCTCCAAACATGAGCAATCCAGCTGCGTCTATGGGACAACGCATTTTAGATCTGAAATCCTCAAGAATGATGGATTTTTCATCCAACTTGAGGAAGACGATGTGTTGGATGTAAGATAGTCAACAGGATTTGGCTCATCCTTGAAAAGGGGTTTCAGTAGGGGGGATGGTTTCAGGCGGCGGCTGGAATGGGTGGTGGTAGGCAGTGTGGGGTGGGTTCTTGCTGTTGGATCTGAACAACCATCAACATCTACATCTTCTAGTTTTTCCGGTGGGTCAACAGCTGCGGATGGCGGTGGTTTGTCTTGTGATACGGCGAAATGGGTGACCGGAAAATCATTGTGACCTGGGTTTGGAGGGTATCGTAGGGAAGAAGATTTAGTGGAATATGAGGCTAAGTTGAGGGTTTTTGTTAAATTTGTTTGATTGTTTCAAATAAAATAAAAAAGGAAATGACATAGTTACCCTTGACTTAACAAATGTGAATGGATTGAGTTAAGTTAGTTGGACCAAAATGACAATAGTGAAACCTTTTTGGATTCACAGGCGAAAAATAAAACCTAGAGACTATACTGGCAAAATTGCCCAAACCACAATGACCATTTTGGCATTTTACTCTATTTTTAAAAAGTATTTTGTTTTATTTTTTTAAAATATTAAATAAATGGGTAAAAAAAACTAAAATACCTTTCGGTAACCAGATTTAACAAGAAAAATTAACTAGATTAGACTCAAATGACATACCGTATAAGATTTTGAAACATTAAATACATAACTTGTCAACTTTTACGTCAAAGAACATATATAGATAAAGGATAAAACCTGTAATTTACTTATTACTTTATCTTGTAATGTAATATATTGGTTTCCCAATACTTCGTTCATGAAAACTCCTAGTTAAAATATTATAAAAATGAGTACATCATGACATATTTGTTTACTAAAAAGAAATGCTACTATATGTATACCACCCCAGATCCTAATATCAATTGTATAAAACTATGAAAAAGGCCATATGGCCGTCTTTGTTAGTGGTATTCGTTTACCATTATGAAATTAATAAATACAAAATTGCACAAAACATCATTTATGTATCATCAAACAAAGCTATACATTATAACTTATGCTTAAAAATTCGTCAAAAACAACCTTTAACTTCATATTATGATACAGAGGTCAAGCTTCTGACACAAACATATTTTGTTTTTCTAGTTAACACCTCTCACATGCTAGTCTTTTCAGTCATTCTAAAAGCTTATGTATTTTTTACTTTTTGTTTCATCAGTCAAACCCTCAAAAAGTTAAAATCCTCAATAACACTTCACCCCTTTCTCCACTTTCTACAAACACACAAACACAAAACTTCAATTGCATCATCATCGTCATCGTCGTCCATACGATTCTCTTCTAAGCGTTCGATCTCCATAACTCCAACGAATAACCGTTCACTGGCGAAGAAGCAATTACAGGCTCTGAAACAGATGTGTATGTAGGTTCGTTAAGATGCAAATTTTATGAAAACGTTAATAATGTTCACAATACGGTGTCCTATCCTTCGAATAATCGGCATAACGCTCAGCGATGACGAACTCGCTTATGAGATTCGCCAGAATGTTGCTCAAGTATAAATAGTAATCCAATTTTCAAGTATTAGTTTCGCCCACTATAGGAGGTTACAATACAAGATGATTTTGGCGTACAAAGTGTACGTGAAATCAACATTTATTGATTCCCTAAGATCACTGACTCAAAATAATACAATGGCAACTACATAATTTAAATAGTACTACAATTGAAAAAACAAATATAAAAGGGGTATTATAGTCTTTTCTCCCATGAACTACTAGCCCCTTATTTTACAAGCGGCTATAACCTTTTCATACGATAATATTTAAACAAAACTACACTGTTTAACGAACATTTCATTCTCTTTAATTCGTGTATACTGTTTCTTAGGGGTGTGCAAAAAACCGAATTAACTGAACCATAACTGAATTAACTGACAAAACCGAACAAAAAAAAAAGGCGGTGGGTCGGTTAATGGTTTTTTTGAAAACCGAAAGTAGCGGGTTGGTTATTGTGACACCCCAAAAACGTCGCAGCGGAAATACAAACGTGGCGGTGACGGAGGTTGGTACCCATAAAAGTCTTTGTGGTCGATGCTGTAGTTATTTTGGACATTTTTTTAATTTTAAAAACATAGTTTTTAAGATTACCACATTCATCACAAAACAAGTCATAATTTTTTGACCCTTATGGGTCTTATTACACACGGTCCCAAAAGTTTAAAAGTGTCCAAAAATTATTTTAATACATAAGCATCACACAACAACATGACAACGCAAGCCAAAATTCTCCGAAGCCGAATTCATGTACCTGAAGAACACGCAAAAATCAAGTGTCAACACAAAGGAGGGTGAGTTCACATATAATTTTGTAACAATTTCTTTAAGGAAAACTTTCTTACTAAAACACTTTAATGATTTAAAAACGTTCACATATGTTTAAGAAAGACCATTTTATTTCCCTTGTAAAATGTCATGGTAGAAATCATTAGAATTGGTCCTGCCATTATATTCCATATGAAAACTATTATCCATGATTTTATTTTGATATTAAATTTCAGTTTCGTAAGTTTGCAAGACATTACGAGCAATATATCAAGATTGAGGTTTTAATCCATGCTAGACAATTAAAGAATTTATTCGCCGCTATGTAGACCGGAGCGACCGGTCACGACGGGGTAGTCAACCCAATAGATCTATCAACATTCCCACGTGTTCCCATACTTAAGTGATTAAAAACAGCTATGATGCATCTTTGCCCTTTCCTCAATTCACTAATACGTATAACCTACTAAATAACAATTTAATATAAGTGGTTGTACAAGTTTCGGTCGCCTCCTGGAAGCTGAATTGAACTTGTACTAACCAAGTTTAATTTATTTTACGATTGTTTTACTCAAAACACCGTAATCCTTTCCCCGTTTCTCCCTCAAACATATTTATTTCAATCAAAATCCCGTTTCTCTCCGAAGCATATTTATATCAATAAAACTTGTTTTTCCTCGAAAACAGTTTAAGTCATACACCTTTCCAAATCCATGTTTTCCATAAAACACATTATAATATTCCAAAAATCGTATTTTCCATAAAAACACATTTTGTAATTCAAAATTATAGTTTACACAAAAACATATACTTTTCTTTCGTAACGACGTGTTTTTCCCCAAAACATTATGTAAAACAGTAAAAGTGGGGCTTAGTGATACTCACTAAAACACATTTATTCAAAATCATGTTTCGCACTAAAACATTTAATTACCCTTTTTAAAGGCGTGTTCTTCCCTCAAAACAGTATATAAAACAGTAAAAAGAGTGGTTTCTGTGACACTCACCTTTGGGTGCGTTTTTAATATCGCAATCCCTCAGATCAAATCCACATATCCTAATTTAAATAGGAATAATTAAATAACTAATTTTTCTACGAACAATCAAGCTTCTCCAATACTTAGAATTTTCACATATCTTTGAGGTTTTTACGAAAAGTCTTTGTTTTAATTATGTTGGCATTTATATATATATATATATATATATATATGTATGTATATTCATATACATTTACATATTAAGATTTTCGCGATTTGAACGATTTTGTTAGTGACTCTTTATTATGTATACTTATAAACAAAATATATATACGAGTTGCGCTTCATAATATATTTGCATAAATATGGACATATTCGGAATATATATCGTAATTTACGTATTACGTCATTTCACATACACACGCACACACACACACACATATACATATACATATACATATACATATATATATATATTAATATATATTATACTTATACAATTAATATACCAAATAACTCATCAATTTAATTCAAGCATTATTTTTCATGTTTATCACAATTTTCACACATAACGCGATTTCCGATCTAGTTTACCGTTTCTACCGTACAAACGCTTAAACATAGCATCAATTTATATTATCATGAAATCACTTAAAAAATCACATTACACATACTCATATTCACATATCAATCTATAACACACAAAGTTCACTCTTGAATATCTCGTTTTCGCGTACGTTGAAATATGCGTATTTTACCGTTTCGGTAGAGTTTTTGGGCGTCGGAAGTCACGTATGACCAACCAATCACCAAAGATACTTAATATAAGTTAAAATACTTATATTTATTATAAAATATCAGTTTATAATCAGATTTAAAACAGTTTTGTAAAAATCACTTTAAAAGCCGATTTTTACCGTTTTTAACACATAGTTTTGTACCGAACTTTACCGTAACCATCCCAAATTATCATGACTTGATATTTTAAAATAACACATGTTATATACTGATCAAAACAATATTTTTTACTCATGATAATGCAGGTCTCATGTATAACACAAAAATCATGCAAATTTCACCCAAATTACTACTTTTCAAGCTACATGTACAACATGCAAAGCTACCAAGTTTATGACATAATTTTTATAACTTCAAAATATATCATATAACATCATTTTACATGTTTATATTCTGATTTGTATGAATCTTTATCATACCAAAACAATTCTATTTTCTTATAATCATTAAATCATCCTACAAGTTTATGTACAAACACTTTATGCACATTTACTTCACAATCATCAATCAAGATTAAACAACCTTATTCTTAAATGAAGGACAATACTTTTATGAAAACTACTGATGAAAGGCATTGGTTACAACGGTAACAAATGGAAGCGGTGGATGATTTTCACTATCAGTGGATAGCATATCAGTCTTTTAAGACTTTTAAGGATTTTAATGAAAACTTCATTTTTAGCTATTTTTAAGGATGGATTTTTGATTTTCTGAAAACATTTTAATGCTTTTATTCATAGAAAAACAAGATTTTGCCTGTTATTCCATGTTTAGCATGCCAATCCTAGAGACCAAGCTTTCAAAGGTGGATGTATCTAATGCTTTTGTGAGCACACCTGCCAGCTGGTCTTTAGTTGGAACATGATGCAGAGAAATCAAACATTTTTCATAGCAATCCCTCACAAAGTGATGTCTGATGTCGATGTGTTTGGTGGTTGAGTGGGAAACTGGATTTTTGATGATATTTTCTGCTGCCTGGCTATCCAACATGAGTGGTGTCTTTAAGGCAGTGATACCAAAATCCAATAACTGATTTTGAAGCTACAGGAGTTGGGCTGTACAGCTTGCAGCAGCAATGTATTCAGCTTCAGCAGTGGATGTTGAAACAGCTGCTTGCTTTTTGCTTTGCCATGAAACTAAGCAATCACCTAGAAACTGGCACCCTCCTGATGTGGACTTCCTTGTGGTGTTACATCCAGCAAAGTCACTGTCTGAAAATCCTGAAAGCTTGATATTCCCATTAGCTGGATACCAGATACCAAGTGTGGGAGTACTTTTTATGTATCTGAATATCCTTTTTACAGCAATAAGGTTGGATTTTCTAGGGGCTGATTGACTCCTTGCACAGACACATGTTGCAAACATGATGTCTGGCCTAGATGCAGTTAGGTACAACAGAGACCCAATCATGCTTCTATAAAGTGTTTGGTCAATCAGCTCATCCTTTTCATCAAACATGACTAGCTTATTGGTTACCATGGGTGTGCTGCATGGTTTACAATCATTCATATCAAATTTGTTTAAAAGTTCTTTAGCATATTTGCTTTGATGAATGAAAGTTCCATTTTGCATTTGCTGAACTTGGAGACCAAGAAAGCATTGCAGCTCACCCATTGCACTCATTTCAAACTCAGCTGTCATGAGTTGCCTAAACTCTTCACACATTTTATGACATGTGCTTCCAAAAATAATGTCATCCACATAAATTTGGACAATCATTAAATCCCTTCCTCTCCATTTTAAAAATAGTGTTTTATCAATGGTACCTCTTTTGAAACCATTTGAGAGTAGAAAGGTGGAAAGAGTTTCATACCAGGCCCTAGGTGCTTGTTTCAAGCCATATAAGGCTTTGTTAAGCCTGTAGACATGATCTAGATAAAATGGATCCTCAAAACCTGGAGGTTGACAAACATACACCTCTTCTTGAATTGTACCATAGAGGAAAGCACTTTTGATATCCATTTGGAACACCTTCATGTTGTGGTTAACAACAAAGGCCAGAAACAGTCTTATAGCTTCTAATCTTGCTACAGGGGCGAATGTTTAATCATAATCAATCCCCTCTTCCTGTCTGTAACCTTGAACCACAAGCCTGGCTTTATTCTTGACAACAATGCCCCTTTCATCAGTTTTGTTTTTGAAGACCCACTTTGTGCCGATGGGACTTACATATTTTGGCAGTGGTACAAGCTCCCATACTTGTTGTCTTTTAAACTGTTGGAGCTCTTCTTGCATGGCTTCTACCCAGCTGTTATCTTTCAGTGCCTCTTGGTACTTGACTGGCTGATGGAGTGATAGAAAACCAGCAAAAAGACAAATGTTTTGGGTTTGGCTTTTTGTGAGCACCCCTTCATTGATGTTGCAAATGATTTGATCAGGTGGATGAGATCTCAAGAAGATTAAATCTCCTTGGTATGGTATGATGGCATTTGTTGGTGAAGGTTGCAAATGTGTATCATCTGAGCTAACCACTGCTGGTGACTTTGATGGTCCAGCAGTGGCTTCAAAAGGTGGTGGAATAGGAGGTAATGGTGTGGACACATGCTGACTTTTATCCACTGTTTGGGGACTTATGTCAGCAGTGTTTGATGATGTGGAAGCAGTGGTTAAAGGGCTACTTTGGTCAACAACTGTTGATGTAGCAGTGGTTGAGCTTTGACAGCTGTTTTGTACATCTGCTTCTCTTCCCATTTTGACAGACTTTTGAGGGATGATGATTTCATACCCATAGTCTGGTGTTGAATCCTCTGATGGACCTGCACTGTTAGTCTTGCCAACAGTATTTTCAAAAGTAAATTTATCAAGATCAAACAAATCAGCAGGATTTGCTGGAATTTTCATTGATAAAAGTTCATTGAACTTTACATTCAAGGTCTCCTCCACTGCTTTGGTCCGTGTATTAAACACTTTGTAGGCCTTGGCAGTGGTTGAGTATCCCAGATGATAACCACAATCTACTTTGGCTGCAAATTTTGAGATAGAATCTTTCAAATTCAAGATAAAGCAAGGGCAGCCAAATACTTTAAAGTATGAGATCAGTGGTTTGATTTTATACAGAATTTCATAAGCAGTCTTTTTGTGCCTGGGGTTTATTAAAACTCTGTTTTGGACATAGCAAGCAGTGTTTACTGCCTCTGCCCAAAAAGTTAATGGCAAACCTGAATCAGCAAGCATGGTTCTGGCAGCCTCAATCAAAGTTCTGTTCTTTCTTTCAACTACCCCATTTTGCTCTGGTGTTCTAGGGATGCTGAACTGCCTTACAATCCCTTTCTTCACACAGAAGGCATCCAACTCCTTATTTTTGAATTCTGTGCCATTGTCACTCCTGAAGACTTTTACTGGAAGGTCAAATTGCTTTTCAACCTGTGTCACAAAGTCTTGCAAAATGCCTGCAGTCTCATCTTTAGAGTGTAAAAATAAAGTCCATGTAAACCTAGAGAAGTCATCAATAATAACCAAACAATATCTCTTTTTCTTGAGACTCATGACTTGAACTGGGCCAAACAAATCCATGTGCATCATTTGCAAACACTGGGTTGTTTTGGACTCTTCAATGGACTTAAAAGAGCTTTTTATGTTGTTTTCCTTTTAAACAGGAAACACAATGCTCAGGACATGAAAACAATTTTTGTGGTAAGCCTCTTACCAAGCCATTTTTTTGAAATTTCAGTGATTGTTTTGAGATTTGTGTGCCCCAATCTTCTGTGCCAAAGTTCTGTCTCTTTGTTAGAGGCAGCTGAGAACAGACAGGCATCAGTTCTGGGACATTCTTTTGACATATCAACAACATAAACATTGCCACTTCTTTGAGCAACAAGTTTTGTTTTTCCAGTTTTTATTATTGCTTCAATCTTTTCAACCATTTCTGGTCCAACAATCCTACAACACTCCTTTGTGAAGAATGACCCATACCCCTTATCACTCATTTGTGAAACACTCAGGAGGTTGAATTTCAGACTGTCTATCAGATTGACATTTTCAAATTTTACATTTCCAAACTGTACTGTACCAGACCCCAGAACCTTTCCTTTACTATTATTGCCAAAGGATATATCACCCCCTCCATGAGTTTTGAAATCCTTGAGAAGGGCTCTACATCCTGTCATGTGCCTGGAGCCTCCACTATCTACATACCAAAGACTATCTCAGCATGCAGAAGCTCCCTGCACATGAAGTAAAGGATTAGTTCATTAAGGTCTCCAAAGCCAATAAGGCTTTAGATGGGGTCTCAACAGTGTCTGGGATGGATGCAGATTGATGGACAGTGGTTAGGTCAGGAGTTTGGACAGTTTTAGGACTGTTTCTCTCTAACCACTGTTGTGGGTCTTGACCAATCACCCGTTGATAACCAAAAGGATGCCTATTCACTCTGGGTTTAGAGGGCCTTTTGTAGGTCTCATAAACGTGTGGAATCCTTTGGTAAGATGGTTGTTCCTTACCTCTTATGTATTGGTTGGCAGGGGGTGCATCAGTAACCTGAACATCTCTTTTGACAGATGTTTGGTTCACCTGTTTTGTGACATCTGTTTGAACTGGCACAAACAGTGGTTGGTTCTTGGTAAATTTGACAGATGATGTTGATGGACTCAAAGATGTTTTAGCAGTGTACTCATTCTTTTTCACATCGTAGTTTTTGAGATACACACATGCTTGAGTTTTGTGGTTTGTTTTACCACAGATGGTGCAGCTTTCAGCAGGAACAATGACACTTGTTTTGTTTATATCATATGCTTTTAAATGGAAACAGTCTTTTGTTAGATGATTCCTTTTTTCACAAAATTCACAAAATAGGTTTTTGATATTTTCTCTCTTCCTTCTCTTTTCAGACTCCTTTGCAGCAGAGTTTTTAACCTCTGCTGGGATGTCCTTGAGAGGAATGACTTTTGCTTTTGGAGCTTTGACACCATCAGTGGTTGTGAAATCCATGGGTTTAAATTTTTCAAGAATGTCACACTCATCAGACCAAGTGGGTTTAAATTGGTATTTCTAAATTTCCTCAAAAGTAGAGGATCCCACTGGTCTCTCAAATGTGATTTTGTTACCAAGTTTATCAGTGATTTTCACTTCTTGGCCATTCTTGTTTGTGGGAATGAATTCAGTGGTTACATTAGTGGTTTGAACAGATTTTTCAGAAGCAGTGTTTTCATCATCATGTTTTCTATAACCAACACCAAATTTCACATTGCTTTTAATCTGTTTCTCAAGCATAACCTCATACCCTTTGCAAGATTCCACCCATTTTTCACAGGTGATCTGGGTGGACTCCAACTCCTTTTTGCAAACTTGGTATTTTTCTACCATAGTTTAGAGTTGAGTTTTGGTTATGCTCTGCTCTTCTTTGAGACTGTTGATCTCTTTATCTTTTTCAGCCAATTTGTTTTTAAGTTCTTTTATGACTTTTCAAATTTGACTTCATCAGTTAAGATTTTATCCCTAAGGTTTTCATTTACCTCTTTGATGTTAGCAAAAGCAATAATGCAATTGTCTAAACACAGTTTTTCAAGAACTTGAGGTGATACCTTAGCAGCAGCCATCATGGCACAATCACATTGATGATCTTCTTCATCAGCTCTTCCTTCTTTCTCACCCTCTTTCTCCTCTTCTTTTTCTTCCTTGTCTTCTTTGGACCAAGGATCAACCAGTGGTTCAATCAAGGTTTCTGAATTTTCTCCCAGTAGTAGTTCACCAGCAACAACAGTAACCACTGCTTCAGCCACTTTATCCACTGTTTCAACACTTAGCTGTTCACCTTCAGTTTCTATCCCCTCTGGTATTGACTCTAATGCCATCAAACAAAATTCATCATTTGAAGGTTCATTAAAAGCATAGAGTGCTAAATTTTCATCACCAAGCTCATCAGGTATGCTGCTCCAGTCAACAAAACCTTGGGTGAAAAAGCTTTGTTGATCTGGTTGTACCACTGTTGGAGCAGCTTGTTGAGGTGCAACAGGTTGCACTTGTGTCTGAGGGACAGGGGTTTGAACATACTGAATTTGTTGAACAGTGGTTTGAACATAATGCACAGGCACAGGGGTTGCAGCATAGTGAGCAGTGTTCACATGGGCTGCAGGGGTATATTGGGTATAGTGAACAATGCTTTGATTTTGTGGTCTAGGGTTTGAGCTGGGATGAGTGATTATAGGACCAGTGGTTTGACTCATGCATTCCCTAGCAAAATGACCTAGCCTATTGCACTTGTAGCACTTGATTTTCGATTTATCCAACCCCACCCTTAGATTCCCGTGTAACCCTGGGAATTTTCTCCCTGTTCTTTTATAGAATTTGCTTGTTCTTACACTAAGCAAAGCCAATTGATACAAGATGTCCAGTTCTTCTAAGTCAGTGGGATCAAAGTGTTGCAAATAATTTAGTTCAAAACACAAGTTATCTGACATCTGGTTTTCACAATTTGCAGTAAAAGCATAATTGGCAGAGTGAGGATCAGGGTTGTTAAAATTTCCACCAGTAGTTATATCTATAAAGTGATCAAAACCCTGATCCTTACCACTGCTACTAGATTCTTCCTGACCAAAAAGAGCTGTGCTACCGAATGAATAATCATCAGCAACTTTACCAGACTCTTGCAACTTCTTTTTCTGGTTTAGCTCCCTTTCATAGGTTAGGAGTCTACCATGAAGTTGGGTCAGGGTCAGATCTTTGAACTCAGCAGAGTTTCTAGTAACAAAAGCTATGGTATCCCATTTTTCTGGTAGTGACCTAAGGAACCTGCTATTTTGAGTTGAATTTGGAAATGTTACTTTAACAAGCCTTAGTTCACTAATGAGACAACTGAATCGCTCAAACTGCTGAGTCAGTGATTCACCCTTGATGTGACAAAATGTTTCATACTACTGATTCAGAATTTCCCTATTGTTTTCAATGACTTCTTCTGTCCCCCCAAACTGTTCCTTCAATGCATCCCATAGTTCTTTGGCACTGTTACAGTGTAACAGTCCAGCATAGATCTCATTTGGTAATGCAGATGCTATGATGCTAAACGCTTTGGCATCGAGTTCGAACTTTTGAAAATCAGTTTCAGTATAGTTCTCAGTTGGTTTAGGAACGAACTTCTTTGCATCCACAGCACTTGGCACCATAGGAACATGGGGACCAAAAACAACAGACCTCCAACATCCAGTGTTCTGTTGAGCTAGGATGTGACCCATCCTTCTCTCCCAGATGTTGTATTCATTACGTTTAAGCATGGGTGGTTTGAAAAGAGAGCCAATGTTAGTCTTATCATCTTGTGATTGTGACGTCATCCTGGTTGTTTTACAGGCACTGATTAATCAACTTTGATGGTGATTAAACCTTACTCTGTTTTTCAACAAAACGAACAAACTATCAGTATCAACTTTAATGAGCTGAACTATTTACGTTAAAATGATTGTTAAATCAAATTTGACTGTCCAAGCTCTGATACCAATTGTTAGGATCTGAGTTTGGTTTTAATTGTGTTTTACGTTTGAATTAAGATGAAGATGAATGAGTTGTGCAGCGGAATTAAGATGGAAGCAAACTTTTCACAATCAAACAGGAGAATTGCTTTTAACATACATGTTTAACATTGAACCGAATGATTGAATTTAATTTCAACAACGATTACAATTTTGCAAGTATGCAACAAACTCCCCCTCAGCCTGAGTCACAGTATTTGTTCGTGCAGGAAGAAGATGGTGAAAGAGCTAAATAGAACAGTGCATGGTACTGTTCTATTTATAGGCATGAGCAAACCACTGAAGCATCTAAGTTGACGTCACCATGAAAGTGACATCTAACCTCCTAATAAACTCTAACCTATGATCTATACAACCTCTGCTATGCTAACTACTGTTATTACATTTCATTACATAAAGACATCTAAACTACTGCTGCATCCTTCCACTGATGTGAACCCAGCAGTACCTGTCATGATCAACAGAGCTTGACTCAAGGCAGTAGATTGAACAGCAGAGCTTTAATCTTCCATCAGTCTTTTATTTGATCAGCAGTTTGTAGGTCAGCAGTTTGTACGATCAGTAGATAGGAGGTCAGCAGATGTTGAAACCACTTTCAAGGAGAGAGACTTGTATGCATAACATCTGCTTATTCTGGATCCACTGCTCTGATCCAGTTTTGGCTTTAATTATCTGTTCCTTTGGTAGGGTTCAATCCCAAGAAATTCTTTGTGTGGTGTTTTTAAAATATAAAGAGTTTAAAAAGTGGTTGTGAGTGGAGGAGAGAGAAAATGTTACTGTTCATCTGTATATTTGGGCGGACACTATTCACCCCCTATAATTTTTTAATATATTTTGAAAGTGGTTCTGAGTGGAGGAGAGAGAAAAGGTACTATAAATGTATAAAAAAATATTATTTAATTGAAAAGTGAGAGAAAATGTAGTGTTTTTTAATGTAATTTAGGATGAAAATATGGTGGGATGGATGTGAATGCTCTAACAAATCAAACCCTAGAAATTTCTCTGAGTTGTGGTTGGAGCTGGGAGGCATGTATCAAAGGTTGAAGTGGTGGCAGTGTTGGGTTGATAAAGAAGATGGAGCAAATTACGAGTAAGTGCATCTGGCTTCAATTAGGATGGAGTAAATTAGGGTTTAACCGTACCCAACTCTACCCAAACACAATGCATCTCCTCCGTAAAAAAATCAGATCTCATATGGTGGTGTTAACCTGCGAAGTTCTGCTTCTGTTTCGTCAGAGAAACTAAATGCTCCAAACATGAGCAATCCAGCTGCGTCTATGGGACAACGCATTTTAGATCTGAAATCCGCAAGAATGATGGATTTTTCATCCAACTTGAGGAAGACGATGTGTTGGATGTAAGATAGTCAACAGGATTTGGCTCATCCTTGAAAAGGGGTTTCAGTAGGGGGGATGGTTTCAGGCGGCGGCTGGAATGGGTGGTGGTAGGCAGTGTGGGGTGGGTTCTTGCTGTTGGATCTGAACAACCATCAACATCTACATCTTCTAGTTTTTCCGGTGGGTCAACAGCTGCGGATGGCGGTGGTTTGTCTTGTGATACGGCGAAATGGGTGACCGGAAAATCATTGTGACCTGGGTTTGGAGGGTATCGTAGGGAAGAAGATTTAGTGGAATATGAGGTAAGTTGAGGGTTTTTGTTAAATTTGTTTGATTGTTTCAAATAAAATAAAAAAGGAAATGACATAGTTACCCTTGACTTAACAAATGTGAATGGATTGAGTTAAGTTAGTTGGACCAAAATGACAATAGTGAAACCTTTTTGGATTCACAGGCGAAAAATAAAACCTTGAGACTATACTGGCAAAATTGCCCAAACCACAATGACCATTTTGGCATTTTACTCTATTTTTAAAAAGTATTTTGTTTTATTTTTTTAAAATATTAAATAAATGGGTAAAAAAAACTAAAATACCATTCGGTAACCAGATTTAACAAGAAAAATTAACTAGATTAGACTCAAATGACATACCGTATAAGATTTTGAAACATTAAATACATAACTTGTCAACTTTTACGTCAAAGAACATATATAGATAAAGGATAAAACCTGTAATTTACTTATTACTTTATCTTGTAATGTAATATATTGGTTTCCCAATACTTCGTTCATGAAAACTCCTAGTTAAAATATTATAAAAATGAGTACATCATGACATATTTGTTTACTAAAAAGAAATGCTACTATATGTATACCACCCCAGATCCTAATATCAATTGTATAAAACTGTGAAAAAGGCCGTATGGCCGTCTTTGTTAGTGGTATTCGTTTATCATTATGAAATTAATAAATACAAAATTGCACAAAACATCATTTATGTATCATCAAATAAAGCTATACATTATAACTTATGCTTAAAAATTCGTCAAAAACAATCTTTAACTTCATATTATGATATAGAGGTCAAGCTTCTGACACAAACATATTTTGTTTTTCTAGTTAACACCTCTCACATGCTAGTCTTTTCAGTCATTCTAAAAGCTTATGTATTTTTTACTTTTTGTTTCATCAGTCAAACCCTCAAAAAGTTAAAATCCACAATAACACTTCACCCCTTTCTCCACTTTCTACAAACACACACACACAAAACTTCAATTACATCATCATCGTCATTGTTGTCCGTACGATTCTCTTCTAAGCGTTCGATCTCCATAACTCCAACGAACAACCGTTCACTGGCGAAGAAGCAATTACAGGCTCTGAAACAGATGTGTATGTAGGTTCGTTAAGATGCAACTTTTATGAAAACGTTAATAATGTTCACAATACGGTGTCCTATCCTTCGAATAATCGGCATAACGCTCGGCGATGACGAACTCGCTTATGAGATTCGCCAGAATGTTGCTCAAGTATAAATAGTAATCCAATTTTCAAGTATTAGTTTCGCCCACTATCGGAGGTTTCAATACAAGATGATTTCGGAGGTTACAATACAAGATGATTTTGGCGTACAAAGTGTACGTGAAATCAACATTTATTGATTCCCTAAGATCACTGACTCAAAATAATACAATGGCAACTACGTAATTTAAATAGTACTACAATTTAAATAGTCTTTTCTCCCATGAACTACTAGCCCCTTATTTTACAAGCGGCTATAACCTTTTCATACGATAATATTTAAACAAAACTACACTGTTTAACGAACATTTCATTCTCTTTAATTCGTGTATACTGTTTCTTAGGGGTGTGCAAAAAACCGAATTAACTGAACCATAACCTAATTAACCGACAAAACCGAACCGAAAAAACCGAACAAAAAAAAGGCGGTGGGTCGGTTAATGGTTTTTTTTGAAAACCGAAAGTAGCGGGTCGGTTATTGTCACACCCCAAAAACGTCGCAGCGGAAATACAAACGTGGCGGTGACGGAGGTTGGTACCCATAAAAGTCTTTGTGGTCGATGCTATAGTTATTTTGGACATTTTGTTTATTTTAAAAACATAGTTTTTAAGATTACCACATTCATCACAAAACAAGTCATAGTTGTTTGACCCTTATGGGTCTTATTACACACGGTCCCAAAAGTTTAAAAGTGTCCAAACATTATTTTAATACATAAGCATCACACAACAACATGACAACGCAAGCCAAAATTCTCCGAAGTCGAATTCATGTACCTGAAGAACACGCAAAAATCAAGTGTCAACACAAAGGAGGGTGAGTTCACATATAATTTTGTAACAATTTCTTTAAGGAAAACTTTCTTACTAAAATACTTTAATGATTTAAAAACGTTCACATATGTTTAAGAAAGACCATTTTATTTCCCTTGTAAAATGTCATGGTAGAAATCATTAGAATTGGTCCTGCCATTATATTCCATATGAAAACTATTATCCATGATTTTATTTTGATATTAAATTTCAGTTTCGTAAGTTTGCAAGACATTACGAGCAATATATCAAGATTGAGGTTTTAATCCATGCTAGACAATTAAAGAATTTATTCGCCGCTATGTAGACCGGAGCGACCGGTCATGACGGGGTAGTCAACCCAATAGATCTATCAACAATCCCACATGTTCCCGTACTTAAGTGATTAAAAACAATTATGATGCATCTTTGCCCTTTCCTCAATTCACTAATACATATAACCTACTAAACAACAATTTAGTATCGGTGGTTGTACAAGTTTCGGTCGCCTCCTGGAAGCTGAATTGAACTTGTACTAACCAACTTTAATTTATTTTACGATTGTTTTACTCAAAACACCGTAATCCTTACCCCGTTTCTCCCTGAAACATATTTATTTCAATCAAAATCCCGTTTCTCTCCGAAGCATATTTATATCAATAAAACTTGTTTTTCCTCGAAAACAGTTTAAGTCATACACCTTTCCAAATCCATGTTTTCCATAAAACACATTATAATATTCCAAAAATCGTATTTTCCATGAAAACACATTTTGTAATTCAAAAGTATAGTTTACATAAAAACATATACTTTTCTTTCGTAACGACGTGTTTTTCCCCAAAACATTATGTAAAACAGTAAAAGTGGGGCTTAGTGATACTCACTAAAACACATTTATTCAAAATCATGTTTCGCACTAAAACATTTAATTACCCTTTTTAAAGGCGTGTTCTTCCCTCAAAACAGTATATAAAACAGTAAAAAGAGTGGTTTCTGTGACACTCACCTTTCGGTGCGTTTTTAATATCGCAATCCCTCAGATCAAATCCACATATCCTAATTTAAATAGGAATAATTTAATAACTAATTTTTCTACGAACAATCAAGCTTCTCCAATACTTAGAATTTTCACATATCTTTGAGGTTTTTACGAAAAGTCTTTGTTTTAATTATGTTGGCATTTATATATATATATATATATATATATATATGTATGTATATTCATATACATTTACATATTAAGATTTTCGCGATTTGAACGATTTTGTTAGTGACTCTTTATTATGTATACTTATAAACAAAATATATATACGAGTTGCGCTTCGTAATATATTTGCATAAATATGGACATATTCGGAATATATATCGTAATTTACGTATTACGTCATTTCACACACACACACACACATATATATATATATTAATATATATTATACTTAAACAATTAATATACCAAATAACTCATCAATTTAATTCAAGCATTATTTTTCATGTTTATCACAATTTTCACACATAACGCGATTTCCGATCTAGTTTACCGTTTCTACCGCACAAACGCTTAAACATAGCATCAATTTATATTATCATGAAATCACTTAACAAATCACATTACACATACTCATATTCACATATCAATCTATAACACACAAAGTTCACTCTTGAATATCTCGTTTTCGCGTACGTTGAAATATGCGTATTTTACCGTTTCGGTAGAGTTTTTGGGCGTCGGAAGTCACGTATGACCAACCAATCACCAAAGATACTTAATATAAGTTAAAATACTTATATTTATTATAAAATATCAGTTTATAATCAGATTTAAAACAGTTTTGTAAAAATCACTTTAAAAGCCGATTTTTACCGTTTTTAACACATAGTTTTGTACCGAACTTTACCGTAACCATCCCAAATTATCATGACTTGATATTTTAAAATAACACATGTTATATACTGATCAAAACAATATTTTTTACTCATGATAATGCAGGTCTCATGTATAACACAAAAATCATGCAAATTTCACCCAAATTACTACTTTTCAAGCTACATGTACAACATGCAAAGCTACCAAGTTTATGACATAATTTTTATAACTTCAAAATATATCATATAACATCATTTTACATGTTTATATTCTGATTTGTATGAATCTTTATCATACCAAAACAATTCTATTTTCTTATAATCATTAAATCATCCTACAAGTTTATGTACAAACACTTTATGCACATTTACTTCACAATCATCAATCAAGATTAAACAACCTTATTCTTAAATTTATTATGATCTATAACTTATCCATAATTAAATTCTTGATCAATCATTCATCAATCATTGAAAATCATCAAACACATGCATCGTATACTAACATTTAAGAACATGCATCAACTTACAAATTTACATACTCACATACAAAATTTCGGCCATATACATACATGTATATAAATTTCCAAAATTCCATTTTACTTGTATTTACTTCAAATCACAAGACTTTGTTATGACATCTTTCATAACAATTCCATTTTGATTTAAACATGCATACTTTTTAAGATTAAAATCATTGTTTAATCAAAACTCAATCTTTAACATACATGCATGTGGGTATTCGGCCATGTACACACATATATCAACTTTATTTCAAATCAAATCCAAGATTCAATCATTCCTTCAGAACAATAACACCTTAACACATAACCTTGTTCATTCAAACAATCACATTACAAGATACCTTTCAATCAAAATTTAAAACACAAACACTAACCATATATACATACATTCGGCCATACATAGACACACATATCTTCACATTTTTATTTTTATAAAAATCATTTGTTAGTTTGATTTCAAGATTAGTGAGAATCCAAGTATTCGATAATCATGCTCATCATCATCATCGTCATCGTCATCGAATGAGTTTAAAAAGAAGTAAAATGTTATACCTTTCAAGAATCAAAGTGGGTTTTATGATGAGAATCTTGATGAAAAACAAGCTTGTTCCTCTTTGAATCACCTTGAAATCAACTTTAGATCTTCAAAACAACCCGAATCTAGCTTGAAATGGCCATGATCTTTATGAAATAAGTTTGAAAAAGTGAAGTGGGTGTGTTCTTGGTGGGTTCGGCCATGAGTATTCAAGAAGAAGAAAGAAAATGGATTTTGAAAAGTTTTGATCTTGAAAAGAGTATAAGTGAAGTGTTTGTGAAAAGGTAATGATTATGTTCTTACAAGAAGGCAACACTTGGAAAGATTGGAAATGTGGGTGGGCATTCTAGCCGCCACATTACCCATCCCTCACACATTCTCTCTCATCAATATACATATATACACATACACATGCAATATACAGGTATTTAACTGGTTACCTGGTATTTTATTTCGTGTTTTATCTGTATGTTAAGGCGTTTAAAATTATTTTTATCATTCTATAAAATAAAATCACCATAATATTACTAAACAATATTTCGTTCACCAAAACTGGCTGCATCGTCTGCGTTTTGCAGTATACGCACTGTATTGCACAGTACGCGCTTAAATCTGCATCGTCCCCGAAATTTTATCTTACAGGTTGTGTTTTCGCATTTTGTGGAAACAGTAAGAATGGTTTTGTTAATTATGGTCCTGTAGTTTCCACAGGAAACTCTGATTCTTACGAAGAATCCTCATAGACCTTTATTAACTAATCCTATTCTCCCTAAATTTTCATCTCATCGCTCTACACCTTCTACTAGGTTTATCGTTTACGTGCGCCTAATCGGAAAGGGTAAGGTCAGTGTTCCACCTTATCAGGTTTGACATATGTTGAACCACATATAAGTTGTCCTATACCTATGGTAGTCTGAGCCTACAAGCGATTGATCCAACTCGAGATGGGCTCTCGAAAGTATCTAATCTCATGAGCTCGGTTTCTTCCCCTTTCATATCTAATTTGAACCTCTTATCTCCACAAATTGTACAGTCCTTCCTATGCACTTTCAG
This sequence comes from Helianthus tuberosus, assembly GCA_030545235.1. Classification (NCBI taxonomy): domain Eukaryota; kingdom Viridiplantae; phylum Streptophyta; class Magnoliopsida; order Asterales; family Asteraceae; genus Helianthus; species Helianthus tuberosus. The sequence continues at coordinate 168,641,234 of CM060423.1, read as the reverse complement.
TTGTCTGGATGCATAGACTGTCACTATGTCCTTTTCGTACAACGTGCAATTACAGTCCAAACATGACACATCGCAGGATACAACTAAATTTTTCACATCTCTCAGGCAGAGATTGAATATTTGCACCATACAATTTTTTTCAGTAATCACAAAGCTTCTTCTTACGTCTTCGTCCAAGCATATCTTCCATTCTTCTGAATTATCCACGACATTGGTCACGAAAAGTAAGCTTTTGACTCCAAAATCTATACTTAAGGAAATTTGTTACCAAATTCCTCGTCCTTAATTACTTTTCAGACATCATTTTCCGAATTAAGATGTGTCAAATCTACTCGTATAAATCTGATGATAGCATTCATCAACGTTATTCTTAGAGAAATTCTAGGATATCCTGTCAAAAATCTTAATCAAACAATAACTCACTCGTGCACTAAACTCTAAGTAGTAGCTAAACTTCTTCAAGCGGTCCAGTCAATTATCAAACCCCAGTAGTAGGTACTGACTTCGATAGTTAAACCGTTCATTCTTCTGTAGATTTACTCAATCCTTGAGGTATCCGTCCTCCTCTTTGGTCTTCATATCTCGACGACCCTTGCACTTCACAGTCTACTAATTTCCTTACCACTAAGGTAGAGGGTTTACATCAGTTTCCTCATACTTTCAACTTAGCTCTCTATTTCTAGGGTAGCTAACTCTATCCAACTACTGTATGAAATCTGCCTATCTTCCTTAGCAACTTTTAGATACTACTATATCCATACTTATTTAATACTACGACCACGTGTGGCATCATGGGTTTTCATCAACTCACTTATACTGATTTTAGTTAACCTGCTAACTTATGATCACATCTGTGTCATCAGGGATTTTTAGTATAACATCCCATTTAAACTTTATCTTAACATAAAGTTAACGTAGATAGACTGATGGTTCATGAACGTACCTATGATGGGTGCAGGATCAACCCAAACCTTCTTAGCGTCTATCTCCCATGCTTTACCCTTGGCATTCTGATCCTTTAACTCAGGGCAGTCCTGTTTAAAATGTCCATCCTTCCCACATCCGAAACATCATGTGAGTTTGACTCCATCTTTCGTGCTTTTAGCAAAGCACTGAAGAATTTCATGTCCGGTTCGGCCACATCTATTATATTCCCTTTGCTTAACAACAGGGGTTTTCTTCACCGCACTGTTTTTGCCCTTTTAACTGCTTTCTTTCCAGATTCGCTGACATTATCCGCAACTAACTTATCTTGTTTGCGTTTCTTCTCACGCTTCTCCTGAGAATCTGTAATATTCAGAAAATTCTAACAATAATAACTATTGTTATTATCAATAAAAGATTGGTATATTTTAACTTGGTAATTTAATAAAAGTTGGACCAATTTGTTTTTTTTTAATTAATTGTATTAAGTCTCTCAACGATTATTTTGGCATTAGATATCAACTTATATAAATTTATTAGAAAAGATTTGGTTGATTTTTTTTTTAAAATAACAAATATGTGTATAATCTTTATGGAGAGTTAAAATTGAGATTATCCTAAGTAACCAAACGTATGCCGAGAATCGGGAATTTATGGTTTTGATCAATCCATGCCTTATTTGACAAATCGACCAACATCACCGTTGGTTTCCTCCTTTTTTTTTTTTCTTTCCTTTTCTTTAGAATAAACCTTTAATTGCCTTATTGTCTTCTACTTCCAAAACTGGTACAAGATCGAGTTCATCACAATGGCACCACTTTCACCATCGCGCTTAGTTTCATCCCCGACACCATTCCACTCGAATGATAATCCCACCACCGCAACGAATCGTGGTTGCCGCCATTGGTTCGAGTCACCTTCGTCGCACCGTCTGCCTCCGCGAATCAACGGTGACTGCCGTTCACCACCTTCGATCACCACATACCGCCGCCGCGAATCAACTGTGACTGCCGTTCACCACCTTCGATCACCACATACCGCCATCCTCTTATTCCTTCTGATCACTTGAGGCAGGTAGTCCGACCTTGTGTCTTTCTGTTTTCTGTTTCGGAGAAATAGCGTGGGTACGGGCTGGGTTATGAGACTTCCGGCGACACATAGCGATAGAAAAGCAATGTGTGTGTGTGTCGATTTTAATATGTGGTGGTGTCTTATAGTATGTATGTACGATCTATATATGATGTGTGTGTTTTGTAATGTGTGGTGTGCATACGTGTGTGTGTGTGGAAGTTTGGTTTGTGTCTGTGTGTGAAAATGCGTGTGGTTGTGTGTTTACATGTGCATGTGTGTTAGTGCGTGTCATGTTTTTGCATTAGTGTGTGGTTATGTTGGATACGTGTTTGTGTGTGTGATGCATGAGTGCATGTTGTGTGTGTTTAATGATGAGTAGGTATATAATGGATGTGTGTGTGGTCATGTGAGTTTTGGTGTGTGTATCTAGTAGGTTTTGGTCTCGTCTAATATTTGTTTAGTAGTTGGAACCACAATTCACTAGGTGGGATTTGAATAAACACTTTATAATAATGTATTATAGTATTTACACAACATTCACGTTAGAATATGATTTACATAAGTACATGGGGTTGTTAAACAAACCTATATTTTGAAATATAATTAAGAAGTATACAGCATATGCATATTATGGTTTTTATAAGAAAAGGGCTTACAAGTTGGTATTAAAATTTTATTAGTTGAATTTGACGATTTATAAATAAATTTTATATGTGTAGCACTAGTCTTTTGGTTTCTAAATTATTTAGAAATAGTCAGAATATAAGAAACATGTGTAGGTTGCTAATTATGACATGAGTTAGCTTTTCTTAAATATTTTGACAAATAATATCTAAAGGTATACTACTATCTGTCGCCGGAACATTATTCAACCAAAGAGTTGGACGTCGCAATCTATGTTCGGTCAGTTTAATTCAAGATAATTAAAATGTAGGTTATCGTGTTCATTTTAAGACGACTTGGTATGTTTTTGCTCTGCTTGCTTGGCTAAATTAAGGTACGAATTCTGTTTTCTTTTAATCATAGTATATTTTTATTTTTCGTTACTCGTTGGTACAGATTATGTTTTCTTTTCATCATAGTGTAATTTCCAATTCCTTATACGACACGAATTCTTGGGTCTTGATATCGTAGTATAATCTTATTTTTCGTTACTCGCCTAGTCCTTGTTTGAGGTCTGATTGCCATGGTTTGATACCTATATTTTGTTTGATATGTGATACGTCATCCGAGTCACTATTGTATTTGTCTGCTTATTGTGTTGTAGCATGCCATACCTCAGACTTGTACTCATGGTCGCATGTTCCTGTTAGTATTATTTCCAGTTGCCTGTAAACTATTTATAAGGCCTTAGTATTTGTACTCTGTCACCCAAGCATGCCTGGCTTGTCGTTTGGGCGTCAACGGCATGACACTTATCGTGACAGTGCGTAATCAAAGTTCACGGCGTCTCTAGCTTGTGCTTGTGTAGCACCTTGGCCACTAGAGGCGTATAGATCGATCTTAGCTCTGAGTCTGAGTTTGTTTGTCTGGAGATGGAATAATGGGTGAACGCCACACTCACCATCTCATAGGTGCATGGACTAGCTAGCTGTGTACCAGTCTGTTCTGTTTATGGCTTTGGGTGCTTCCATGTTACACGACTTAGTTTGTTGATATATCTGTCGTGTAAGTTAGTATATGTTTCTGTATGTGAATATGTTCAGTATCAATATCTGTTCTGATATGTTTGATATGTTTTGTACGCATCTGATTATGCCTCCGATCATGTATGGGGTTATGCTTCCGATTATGTTCAGTATATGTTCTGATATATGTACGCATATGGTTATGTTTCCGATCAGTATTGGGTTAAGTATGCTTCTGACTATGTTCAGTGTCCGATTCTGTTATGTATTAGTTATGTCTGTTTTGACTCAGTATCTGTACTGGTTTGTATCAGTTTCGTCTCAGTATCAGTCTTAATTAAGATTTAGATCCGGTGTTATACGTTTAGTTTGTATCCGTCAGTACATGTATTCAGTATTTGATTCAATGTCTGTTCTATTCTTGCCGTTTGATCTGTCTTTATTTCGTGTCGATTCTCTCAATCGATTTAAGTAATTTCGTTATAAAAATAGGTATTTTGATTAAATAATAAACTTATGAACATTGATTAATTAAAGATATGAAGTTGAATCTAAACGTGTATTTAAAGATAATAGTTCGACAATTCTTTTCTTTTAGAGATCATGGGATTTTAAATGGTATTTATGGCTTAGCTATTTGTTTTGTTTCTGTTTCCCATGTCGTTTTACGGAATGGTCGAAAGTGTTTCATTCGGAAATCTAGGTTATTTAAATTATTCTATTTTTATAATATAACTTTTCAAAGTTAGAAAATTAGTTCTTTTTGTCTAATTATGATTTGCTATGAATTTGATAACCTATTTTATTTTGATGAAGTTCAAACGTTCAATATAAGAAAATAGCTTTGCCAAGTATCTTGTTTTAAAAATAATAGCATTATTAAACGTTGTTTAAACTATTCTATAGTTATTAGTTTTTTTATTTGTTCAAACGTTTCATTTACAAACGATAGGTTAGAAATTTTTATTGTTGTATGAATACTAGATTATTTAAATGATGTTTTAAAATAAGTCCGTTTATACAAGATAAAATGCTTTTGACATCATGGTGTAGGTCCACCCGGAGGATCGAGTAACCTCTATTCCCTGTTTTCCGACAAACCCGAAAGTGCGGAATCCAAACGGGTAAGTTAAACCAAGTTATGAACACGCAAGACACAAAGATTCAATGATTAACACTCAATGTATTAATGCTATGAAACGGTTACAATGCGGTGTTTACAAGATAAACCTATAAACTCTCTGTTGTGTGTGTTCTCTCCGAAATCTATTCAGACTTCTTCTCGTGTTATGTTCTGTGTTTGTGTATTTATACCAACAAGTGGACGGAAACAAGAAACGGACGAAATCAGGTGATTTCGTCTTATTTGGATTTCATCCAATTTGGTTTTCATCACATTTGGTTTTCACCAAAAGGGATTTCACCCAGTATAAGTGTTTTCGTCATATGTGTATGGGCTTGGATATTGCTTCTGTCTTCATGTTGGGCTTGGGCATTATGGGCCAAAACAACAAACACACAAACAATACAAACTTAATCTAAATTGCATACTGCACACACGCAGTTGCAATTACATCAAATGTTACAAAGTAAAACGCATACCGAGTCAAGACAGGAGGTTGTCTTGACTACGGCCTTCACTTCGTAGCCGATTCGAACCGAGCCGAGCCGTATCCACACAATATGTATCAAGAAACTCCCCCTTGGATGCTGCTCGCGAGGTTCGTAATCTCGTTCTCCATCTCTTGATGGTTCATTCATTCTCGGAAAGGATCTTCAAAGACTTCACTTGTTGTAAGTAGAAAGTGTATCAACAAACTCCCCTTTTCATTTAGGAAGTGTATCAATAAACTCCCCCTTTGATTATGCTGTGAATCTTTTGATTTTTGATAAACTTAAGATCCTTGTGGTGTTGAGGATTGATCAGCGGCAACTCTATCATCTTTATCATTTGAGTGCCTTCACATCGTGTCTTCATTCCGAAGCTTGTCATCGGACATGTTCTCCTCGCCTTTATCATCTGCACATGCAAGAAAGCTAAACGCGTAATGAGAACAACCGCTTGGAATTTAGACAAATTAAACAAATGACACATATGAGATCAAATCTCAATCAAACACCGACCGACAACAGTTTGAAAGTTTAGGAAATTGATCAACTTTAACCTTTTAACTTTCAAAACTTGTTAACTTCGACAGTTTATGAAGATGCAATTGTTTTCCGGCTTACAATCAGGATTTTGGGTAGGATAGACTCGAGTTCCAACATCGGTCAATCAAAAATAAACTAGAAGCAAAATCTTTTTGGCTTTTATAAAGTTTAAATTAAAACACACCTAAAATCTTTTTGGAGTTTTTCATTTTTCAAATGTAAAGACGGAAAGCAATAAATAAATATATACAAAGATACATAAACTAAAAGCAGTAAATATATATTTACAGACATTCTTTTTGCGAGTTTCGAGGGTAAGAGAATCATATCAGTGTACGGTCATGCCAAAACGCTCTTTTTGTTCAATTAGTTAACATTTAGATCTTTTGAGATCCTTTAGCATCTGCACATGCAAGAAATCTAAACGCGTAATGAGAACAACTGCTTGGAATATAGTTAACATTAAACAAATGACACACATGTGACCAATTCTTATTCAAATACCGTCCGACAGTTTAGTTTGAAAAGTTAACAGATTTTTCAATTTTGATTATTAACTTTCAAAACTTGCAAACTCTGACCGTTTATGAAGATTCAGTCATTTTGGTTTTCATTCAGATTTCAGGCAACGAAGACTCGAGATCCAACATCGTACAATCGAAAATAAGATAGAAGAAAAATCTTTTTGGCTTTTAGAAAGTTTATATTAAAACACACCTAAAATCTTTTTGGTATTTTTGAATATTTCAAATGTAAAGACTGAAAGCAGTAAATAAATATATACAGAGATGCAGAAACTGAAAGCATTAAATAAATATTTATAGACATTATTTTTGCGAGTTTCGAAGGTAAGAGAATCATATCAGTGTACGGTCATGCCAAAACATTCTTGTTGTTCATTTTGTTAACAATAGATAAACATCCTATAACGATTATCGGTATTGTTATCCACATAAGCTCAACTTATCATATATAATCATGGCGAGGGGATACGTTAAGGTATGATTTATACTTACCGACCGGTGTTCATCCACATCACGACACATTCCCGTATCAAGGTATGCACGAGGGTTCATCTTACTGGTGAGTATACCATTTATCATCTGTTTTGACGTATATGAAAATGTTAGAAACTCACTTATTTTGATTGAAAACAAGCCCTATGTGATAGAATCACTTATTGACGAGGAACTTGATTTTCAGATGCATGAGGGCACAGGAGCAAGTCCGTGAACAGGTCAGTACTTTCGTACAGCAAAGAGACGAACTTGACTCCCGGATAAATGTGATATATTATCACTTATTTTGTTTGGACATGTGATTGTTGATCACTTATTGAGGTCGTATGCAGTATGTACACGTATGTATGATATCATGGAAGATCTAGACTTCGTCTCCGTTTGTTTCGGTAAAAGAAACAACCATGATACCCAGATGATAAACAGCATAAAGACCACATATCTCAGAACCTCGGCAATCTCTCAAACGAAATTTCGGTACTAAGACCATATGCCAATGAATGGTTCCCACCTGGTCTTCAGTCAATTTAAGTTTATATCACCCTGCACACTTTAAAATGATTATGAGCCTACCGATACATCTTATATAGAGTTGCTTAACATTTTTCATTTTGCATTTCAGTTTAAAGAGGTTTGGACAGACCACTGATGTACTATCATTTTCTCTTTTGCTCGCCAGGAAACTCATTTTTGCTTTTCTATTGTTTTTGTGTTTTTGAAATTTTTCGATGTTTTTGGATTTTTCAAATTTGGATTTACTCCCCCTAAAATCAACAAACTAAGATAAAATTTAAAAGACACAAAGATATTTACAAAAACGATTTCCCGATGTCGGTTAACTCATGTTTTACCTCAATGCCGTTTACCAAAATTAATTTTAATCAGAAATGATTTTTCGAATTTTGGAAAAATGAGTAGGCACGTCGGTAAGCGGTGTGGACCATGACAACATTGACGAGTTTCATAGTGAAACAATCACGTGTGAGATGATATTCGAGATCAACGTGTCTGGTCAAGGAGTGCTGTACGAGATGTTACTAAATCATAAAGCAGCTTAAATATCGACAGGAATAGGAGAGATTAGAAATTTAAAACCGTATCCTTCAACTGCTTCGTGCATTGTAAGGAATCTGAGTGCTCTCCCAAACTGGATATCCACCCGGTGTGGATTTCAAGGTCGAATTTGTAGTTACTGAGAAATCTCTTCACAACAACAAGATCATAGACCTCTGGGTCTGGCTGGTCTTCCACATTGCACCAGCGAAGGTCTTTGTCTTTCTCTTTCAGAAATAGTGTACGGTTGTTCAATCCACGCCAAGGCATCCGCACACCCGGTTGGTTTGTTCAACAAACACATTTTCTTCAATCACACCGTGGAGAAATGTACACTGCACGTTCATCTTGTTAATTTTGAACTTCAGACGTGCTGCAGGTGCGTACTTTTCATTGGAATCTTTCCTGAGGACCCGATCAAAAACCATAACAACCAAATTTTTGCACATTTTTCATCTTGTCGAATTTTTCAACTTCATTCAACCACATTCTTTCACCATCATTCCTTCATCGGAATGTTTATCTTCTTATCTTTTTCCTTTCTCTCCATCAATGGCAACAATATTCTCCTAAATGTAACAATATTTCGGAGCCTTATGTCGCCGATCTTGTGCATGGACGCTCCACTATCAACAATCCTAAGACTATCAATAGTTCCTCCTGGAACATCCTGCACTCTCACTCAAAGATTAGTTGGAGAGGGGGACCCAAGCCTTCACAGACTTGGGTCGTCCGTCATCATCGAGAATTGTGACATCCATTTCCCGATGATTCGGAATTGATGTAGCTCCCCCTGAAACAGTTACTGGTTTTGGTTTCCAAATCTGTTTTTGTTTTTCATTTTTAATTTCTAACTTAACAGACTGTGTTTGGATAACCTCTGGTTTTAAAACCTTTTCAACATTTTTCCGTTGTTTCTTTATCTGTTTCACTTCTTGTTGTTTAACAAGATGAGGGTCCTGTCTTGGTGAAACAGATCTTTTATGGTAATTGTTACCATGGGGGGCATCAACCTTTGCCTTTCCTTTCGTGAGATATGGACAGTTTCTGACAATGTGCCCATACTCACCGCATTCAAAACATGATCTCCGCTCAACAAACTGTTAGGATCGGAGGCTCTCATAATTGTGTTTGTTTGTGTAAAATGAATGATCAATGAATATGAAAACAAGTTAAGTGCAGCGGAAATGAATAGCAAACTTTGTAAACACAATCAAAGAGAAAATAGTTTTGAGAAACAAATGATTTGCATCAGTCGAAAGATTATACAGTAAATCAAAAGATTACAAAACATGCTTACAAAACTAAACTCCCCCTCAGCTGGATACCCCAAGGTTGGTTACACAAGATGAAAGGATTAGATTAGAGGAGAAGAACTCACTCCATCAAAAATCAAATGTAACAGTACAGGGTACTGTTACATTTATAGGCAAACCAAACCACTGAGGCATCTCAGCTGACGTCACCATGAAAGCGACATCTAACAACCTAACAAACTATATCTACTGGTCTACAACAACTGACCATACAGACACTGATTACATTCTAACCACTGATACATAAACACTGACTCTTCATTCCACTGATGTAGTCAACCACTGTTGTTTGAGCAACAGTGCTTTCTTAAAAGGGTGATCAGGCCTTGAATGGGCAGTGCTTTAACTCTTCAGCAGTAATTGGATTCCGTCAGTAGATTGAGCTTCAGCCTTTAAACTTCATCAGTGCTTTGGCTTATCAGTAGTTTATAGGATCGTCAGTTGTTGATAAGGGCAGTACTTGGAGCATATCAGATGTTGGATTCACTGTCAAGGGGAAAGCTTAAATGTAAACTGCTGCTTATTGTGAATCCACTGTACTGAACCAGTTTTGGCTTTACATCATTTGTTCCTCTGTAGGGTTTAATCCCAATAATCTCCCCCTGGAACAGATGATGCCAAAACACTTCATTATTCAGGATCTTTATTGTCTCATCAATAATTCCCTAACTTGTCCTTTGAATTGTAATTCAAAGTTCATGGAATCTGTGTCATCCTCATCCCTGCACAGTGTAAGCTCAAGGAGATCTTGCAAATCTTCAACACCCAGGCCAAGTGTTGTTTCCCTTGATGTATGCTTCACTTCACCATTGGACCTGAGCAAAGTCAATACGTAGGTCTTTTGATCAGACATCCACTTTAGTATTTTTGAATCCAATGGGTTTCTTGGGAAAGATTTATTTGAAATGAGTTTGGAAATTGAGGCCTGGTGATGACAACTTTGAACAGTGGCTTAAGATTTTGCTGTTTCTTGTAGTTCTGCTCTAAATGTCTGAAGAACCATCTTCATGATATATTCTTCTCAAGCTTGGTCTTCTTTTGATATTTCTGCATCCACCTGCTTTTGTTTCCTTCTTTGATGAAGGATGGCAGCAGGTAGTGTTTGTGGTGGTGGTGATGTTTTAGTTGTGGCAGTGGTTGATTTAGTAGGAATGGCAGTGGTTGTGGTGTGTGTTGATGTGGTATTGGTGGTAGTTGTTTGAGTGACAGATGTTGTTAATGATGGAGGTGTAAGTGATTTTGTGGGAACAGAAGTTGTGGTTGAAGTAGTAACTGGCTTAGTTTTAGAAGTTGTGGTGGTTGATTGCCTTGTTTTTCTAACAGGACTCTTCTTTAATGAAGTACCAACCTCTTCTTTTTCTTTTTGCAGAACTATCTTTTTCTCAACCAAAGCTCTGCTCTCATCCCTTACCCTTTTAATATCAGCAGTGGTTTTGAGACCATCTGAATTGACTTGACTTTGAACGATCCTTATTTGTGTATCTTCATCATCTGCTTGAATTTTCAGGGTTTCATCACCTCCCTTTTCCTTTTCTTTGACAGATGTTTCAGCAGAAGTTACTGAGAGATTTTCATCAGAGTCATTTTTCTCCCCCTTTTTGGCATCATCAACTCTTTCGAAGATAGTGCAGGGGTTGAAATAAATTCCACAGCTCATCTGGAGTAGGAGCAGATGATGGAGTAGCTGTTGGAGATGGTGCAGCAGTGGATGGTACCGTTTGTGCTTTCAACAACTGTTGCAACATGTCTTTGATTTCTGCAACAGATGTATCTAGTTTATCAATTCTAGCCGTCAATTCTTGGTACATTAAACCATCACCCAACTTAATGGGGCCATCTGATTTCCCACTAACAGTGGTTGTAACAGTGGTTGATTTGAGGAAGTGTATCCCAAAAATCATCCACTGTTGCCCCTTTGTCTTGGTACTGGGGACTTCTTTCTTCATAATGAGAAACACTTTTTAGTGAACCAGTGAAGACTGGATACACAAGAGTTCCCAGTGAAGAAATTGCCTTCAAGTAAGTCTTATTGATGAAACTACTGTCCAAGTGCAAACCAGTAGGTTCAGCACTTGTAGTAGCTGCTTCACTTGAACTACCACCAAGAGTTACTTGTAACTCAAGGGGTGTAACCTCCTCAGTTGTTGCTGGGATAGTAGAGGTATAAGCATCAGACTCAGTCACTTGTTGGAGTGTATTCTCAGTGATAGGTGGTTGAGAGGAACTGATTTATGTCTGAGTTATATCCAAAGCATGCAACAAGGTCATTATTGAAGTGATATTTGTGAAGTGATGATGGGAGTTGAAAGTGAATTTGTCCCGGGCAGTGGACTGTGGATGATGGAATCAAGTGATTCTAGAGCATCATAATTTGGTGTCCCTGTTTTTACAACCTGTTCTTTTTTAGAAGAAGCAAGAGGAGTTTGAGGCATGGGTTGAGACCTTTCTACCATCTGCTGTGAGGAAGTAGCAGCAATGGTTTCTAGTGACTTTTGTGTTGTCACTAGCAGTTGCTCTGGGATCTCATCTTCCAGAGTTGCCTTTATTGCAGGTTTGGGGGGCTTTTGAATTTTCTTTTGTTTTGGTCTTTTGGTGGATTTAGGTGTGGGTTTCACAGCAGTTGTGTTACTGCTGTGATCACCTTGAGCAGTGGGCTCAGCAGCAGATATCTGAGGAGCAGTGGTAGCTGCTAAAATCTGCTCAGGTACCTCTGCTTTTGTTTTGGAAATTTTTGATAGCCTTGTAAATGTTTTCAGGTGTAAGGCCATTTATTTGAAAAAGTGATGATGGCATCTGATGCACACAACTGTTGAATAACATCTGTCCACGTGTAACCTCTGTTGTAAATCAGTGTTTTGCACTAACAGAGGATACACTTTGGCAGTGGATAGATTTTACTATTTAACAGAGTTTTAATGCCATCAGTGCTTTGAACAGACTTTGAGGATTTATTGAAAAATTCAATTTTAACTATTTTTAAGGTTATTTTTGATTTTTCTAAAAACATTTTTATGCTATTTACACATGGAACACAAGAAAGCTTGCTTTAATCCATGTTTAGCACTCCAAACATAGGGATCAAGTTTTTAACAGTAGATGAATCCAATTCTTAGGTTTGTACATCTACCAACTGATCTTTAGAATGGACATGTTAAAGATGAAATCAAACCTTTTTTATAGCAATCCCTCACAAGGTGATGTCTGATAATAAATGATGGTGAATCAATGAGATATTGAACTTTTGATGATATATTTCAGCTACTTGACTGTCCTGCATAAAAACAATCTTTTGAGCAACTATACCAAAATTCAATAACATATTATGAAGTTACAAATAGTTGGACTTTTCGGCAACAACATCAGCATCATAATATTCTTCAATCAGTGGTTGGAAATATATGCTGCATGTGCACAGTCAATAACACCTTGATGTTTGTACTTGTTTTGAGTTTGATAAAACTTGTCAATCATGCTCCTAGCATATGCAATGTTCTTTGAGGACCCACTTTTCGCCAAATAGATTCTCATCCTTTGGCTATGGCACAAGGTTTTCAATCTTGTTTTCACCGAACTGCTGAAGCTCCTCTTTCATGACAGCTACCCAACTTTCTGTCTTTAAATGCACCAAGGTACATGACTTGCTGATGAGATGGTAGAGTGCCAGAAGGAAGACAACTGTTTTAGGATGGACCTTTTGTAGGAATCCCTTTTCATTGATGTTGCCAAGTGTGTGGTGAAATGGTTCAGTTTTAAGGAAGATTTGATGTTTAAAAGGTGAAGCATCAAATGTGAATCATCTGAGCTAACATCTGTTGGTGACTTTAGTGATCCAACATCTGTTTGAAATGAAGGTGAAGAGATTTAAAAGATGGATTTGATCCACTGATAATTTTTATCCATTTTTTATGGATATTTATCAACAGTGGTTTGGGGTGAAGTGGTGGTAGAAGTTTAGAAGATTATTTTGGTCAAGCACTGTTTGTGCATCAGTGGATGAGCTTTAACAACTTGTTTTGTACAACTGCTGCTCAGATGAGGAAAATGACTTTGACTTGTGATATCACAATATCATTTCCAACATCTGTTGATGGTGATTTATGAAATATCTGCAAGAATGCTATCCTCAACAAAATACATTTTAGATGCAAATTGTCAAGATTAATATGTCATCAGTTTTTACAGGAATTTGCATTCAAGATTTTGCCACATGTCAATTACAGGTTTTGAAGCTTTTATATATTCCTAACAGTGGTTTAGTACCCCAGATGATGTAGACCCTTTTTACTAAGGCTACTCATTTTGTGTCATAATTTTTGAATTAGAACATGAGTACCCAAGCATTTTAAGGTCTTTTAGCAATCAATCTTTGATCTGTTTTAAAACAAACTTGAGTTTGACATAACCTTGACACTTGTACCATTTCCTTTTGATCTGTTTTTAAGGATAATATCACCAACAAAAATAAAGGTTTTATATCCTGACAGGAGATTGAAACTTTTACTATAAAAAACAAGTAAAAGTACAAAATATATCATTCTAAAGAAAAATAAGGAATAATATATCCTGTTTTATTGAGAAAAACCTTTTCAAAAAAAAAAAATTAAAGGTTATTCTGAAAACAACATAAAAAGGGATCTGGTATATTTTTCAATTAAAACTCATAGTCACATCATTCTCAAGTTGTAAGAAAATGGTCAATGATTTGAAATACATTATATTAACCATTGTTTGAGACCATTTTCTTGTCAATTGATTGCAAAAATGAGGAGACATGTACACATAGGTTTTGACAGTCCTGTTATAGACCTTGTTACCATGTGGTGACACTGAAAAACTTGTCTAGTCCTCTTTTATTTACTGGAGATACTATTTTTACTTGAACTTCCCTGTACCAATGAATGCACATAGTTGCTTGATGACCATTGTCCACCCTATTTTTGTACTCTTAAGTGTTTTATATTTATACTCTTTTCTTTTGACTACAAAAGTTTTGAGATAAACACACTTTTGAGATTTTGTGAAATTTTTCTTCTTCCCTTTTTACCCTTCCCATTCATAAGTACTGAAATACTCACTGGGAGGTATTTATTGAAGGAATACTTATTCCAGAATCATTTTGCAGCAATGTTTTGAGAGATTTGGTCATTTATACACATGCTCATGCCAAATTTCACATTGCCCATGATCTGGACATTTTTGACAACTGATTTTCTTAATGTATTCTTAACACAATTGATTTTGGTCCTTTTGAAGGATTCTCAACCTGTTTTTCAATACATAAGATCTAAATGACTAAAGTTTCAATTTCCCTCTTTATATGTAAACAAAAACACTAATGTTTTTATGAACATAGGTTTTTGTTGACCTGAGGTTCACACCTTAGTAGCAAACATGATGGAAACAGCAAAAACTTCATAACAACAATTAAAATCAATTTTCGTAAATAATTTTACCATAGTTACCATACATATTTTCAGATCTGAGAACTATAGGTGGTTTATGTATGACATCACTTGTTATATGAAGTTTGTGTGTCCTATGACATCTTGGTTGTTTTACAGAGCTTTTGAGTAGTCACTTTGAACATGATTACTCGTTACCCTGTTTTTCAACTAAATACAATCAACCTTAGTATCAATGATTTTTGAGCCGAACTGTTATGTCAAATTGACTGTTAGATCGAATTTGACTGTCCAAGCTCTGATACCAATTGTTAGGATCGGAGGCTCTCATGATTGTGTTTGTTTGTGTAAAATGAATGATCAATGAATATGAAAACAAGTTAAGTGCAGCGGAAATGAATAGCAAACTTTGTAAACACAATCAAAGAGAAAATAGTTTTGAGAAACAAATGATTTGCATCAGTCGAAAGATTATACAGTAAATCAAAAGATTACAAAACATGCTTACAAAACTAAACTCCCCCTCAGCTGGATACCCCAAGGTTGGTTGCACAAGATGAAAGGATTAGATTAGAGGAGAAGAACTCACTCCATCAAAAATCAAATGTAACAGTACAGGGTACTGTTACATTTATAGGCAAACCAAACCACTAAGGCATCTCAGCTGACGTCACCATGAAATCGACATCTAACAACCTAACAAACTATATCTACTGTTCTACAACAACTGACCATACAAACACTGATTACATTCTAACCACTGATACATAAACACTGACTCTTCATTCCACTGATGTAGTCAACCACTGTTGTTTGAGCAACAGTGCTTTCTTAAAAGGGTGATCAGGCCTTGAATGGGCAGTGCTTTAACTCTTCAGCAGTAATTGGATTCCGTCAGTAGATTGAGCTTCAGCCTTTAAACTTCATCAGTGCTTTGGCTTATCAGTAGTTTATAGGATCGTCAGTTGTTGATAAGGGCAGTACTTAGAGCATATCAGATGTTGGATTCACTGTCAAGGGGAAAGCTTAAATGTAAACTGCTGCTTATTGTGAATCCACTGTACTGAACCAGTTTTGGCTTTACATCATCTGTTCCTCTGTAGGGTTTAATCCCAACACAAACCCCGAAGTAACATGTGATTGTCTTGTCGATGATGAACTTTGTGATCCCGAGGTACTTGGTTTTGAACTGTTTGATTCATTTCTTTTCAACATTTTTGCTTGCTTAACAAAATCTAAGTTAGATTTGTTTTCAAATGTTTCAATTTTATCCGTTCCCTTTGATTTCACAAAATTCACCTTCTTGTCCTTTTTCTGGGTCTGTTTCTTTTGACCTTGAGTCGGTAATTTACCCTTTGATTTGGTGCGATTTTGCTGCTTTTTCACTGTTGGTAATTTCTGATTGCCACATTGTTTTCGAACTTCAGCTCTTGGAATCGGAGGACACTGTGTTACCACAACGTGTGATCCTGTCTTTCCCAAGAACTTACTTGTTGAATCCTCAAAAATTTTACTAATTAAAGATTGATTAACATTCTTAATAGGAAAATCTTTGTCAGAGTAAATTTTATCATCACCAACAAGAGTGTACAGCAAATTCACACTCTCAGACTCTTTTGCAGACGTGGACTCGACCAGAACAGTCTTAGCAGGTTTTGCGGGAGGATCACATAGAATATGATTCTCAAGTGGTATGTCCTCTTCTTTGATTACCGCATCAGACTTTGCTGAGTCAGTATCATCGGATTCATCATCAGAAGAATCAGCATCCTCAATAATAACTGGAGGATCCTGATTCTGTTCAGCAGGAGACACACATGTATCTGCTGACACATCCGACTCTGATGATACTTCCGGTTTGTATCCAAGTCCAGTTGCAAATTCCTCAATGTCTAAAGGAACAGATGGTTCAAAGTGAGTTCTATACTCCTCATCAGGCAGTGCATCGTAATTGTGTCTAACAGGTGGTGGACATTTCTTATATCCAATGCATGTGACATCCTTTTTCTCTTTCTGAACATCAATGATGTGATCCAACACATAGCTAGAGCTTAAATAACTGTCTAACTTGAGTTGGATCGCCTCACTTTCAGTTTTAACACAAGCCATCTCTTTTTGCATTATCTCAAGGCGATTGATATACAAATTTATGTCGGTTTGTTTTCTAGAAACCATTTTTGTCAACTCAGTTTTATCTTTCTTTAATTTTTCAATCACCGATTTAAATTCCTTTTCATGGTTTTCATAAAACATGTTGGCTTCTGTGCATTTAGAAAGATCTACTGTCAACTTTTGGTTGTGGATGAATGTCACATCATACTTGTTTTGCAAAGCCTCATGTTTGCTTTGCAAATCACACCACTTATCATCCAAAGAAACATGTTTGTTTTGCAAGTCAAACAAATTAGCTTTTAAAGCATCATGTTTGCCTTGCAACTCAGACATATTTGTATCCAAATCAGCACATTTAACACTTAATCTAGCACAATTATCACAATTAACAACAGTAGGTTCATCGACACATACCTGACTGGAATCACTCTCAGATGTTGACTCATTTGCCTCATAATCAACAACCTCCCTTGTTGATTCACATTCAGATCCATCCTCGCTTGAACTTGAACTTGAAGTTGAAATATCTTCAACTGAAGTTGAAACATCTTCATCTGAACTACTGTCATGTTCAGAACTGTCATTATTTCCCGAGGATTCACCGTTGCTGGCATCTTTGACAATTTTAGCATAAAACGCCGTTTTTGTTTGACTACAGTTCCTTGGATCAAGAGATGATGGTGCTACAGTAGAACGATGGCGCTGTAAAGCAACTGGTGGTAATGGATTTCCATACAAGTCTGTTGTTCTTTCCGGTTGGGGAACTGATTGTATTGGATTTCCATATATGTCTGTTGTCATTTTCGGTTCACTTTGCTTCTGATTGGTAACCGATGCCCATTGTTCTGCCGTAATTCGAGGTCGTGTGGGAGATTCGGTTGTGGGAGATTCGGCCCATGATGGCGACAAACGCGTGTTTATATATTTACTTTCTGCGGTAGACGGATTACCCCACCAATCCGGATTCATTTTGGATATGTAAAACTGAATATCAGATAAAATCACTCGAAACAAACAGTTAAGACACTTTTGCAACTCTTCTGTTAAAATTCACAAGAACGACAAAACTGAATGTTGTTTGAAACCCGACGAAACTGATTACTGATTGACGAAACACACTTGTGTTTGATTGAAATCGACGAAACTGGATTTCTGATATGGTCCGACGAAACAGGTCTTGTGATATAATGCGACGAAACACAATTTTCTTTTGGGCTCCCAAACGACGAAACGGCCCAATACTTTTGCGACGAAACAGAGGCCCACTTGTTCGACGAAACAGATTTAGGCCCAAATCAGAAGTCGACGAGAGTGAAGTCGACGAAACACAAAAGCTTTTGTTTTGTCTGCTGTTCGTTTCGTCGAAAAAGTAACAGAGAGAGTTGGTGAAAAAGTTGGTAAACTTTCGGCTTGACCTTATCCTCACTGACACAGACACACAACTTTTCAAATACACACCATGCCTAATGACCAACCAAGTATGGTGAACAAATATTTTAATCCAATCACAATTTTCAATGCACAAACAACTTAACAATTGATTTCTAATGAATCAAAAAGTTAAGTTTATGAAGAACACCTTGAAGATGTGAAGAACACAGTGGGTTATCCGGTAAAAATATGTGTTTTCCGGTCACCGACAAATTTTCCGAAAACGCGAAATTGCTTGAAATGCTTAATAAAAACCAATTTTTAACATGAAAACATGTGCTCAACAAGGTTTTTAACAAAACAAAACAGCGAAAACAACCAGATTAAACCAGATTTAAAGTGTTTTTCAGAAAATATGAACTTCTAAAACCCATAAAACAACCCGAAAACACCTCGGTTTTAACAAGGAGAAGAGCCAAGGCTCTGATACCACTTGTAGGTCTGGCTAGGGGAGGATCTAGTCGCCTAATCCTTGTGTACAAACCAACCCGGTTGTGCGGAATCCAACCGGGAAAGCAAACCGAGATAGAGATCGACAAGAACACGAGATACAAGACACGTAGATTCACTATTTAACACACTTGTATATTTATGAGAAGAGTTCAAGTACAAGATAATACAATATCCGGTTAACACACACTAAAACTCTCTCTCAGTTCTCTCGGGTTCTCACACTTGTGTCCTCTCTTTCTTCTGTCTGTTACAGCACAATGTTTACAAATGCTCTCTGTAAACTCTCTCTCTAGTTCTCTCGTGTGTGTGTTCTCTCACTTGTGTCCTTCTTTCTTCTGTCTGATATGCGCTGTTTATATAGGACCAGCATCGACGAAATAGAACAGGACACGACGAAACACATGGTCAGTCTTCAAAGTCGACGAAACACCCTTGTTTCGTCGACATGCATGTTAAATATCATTTTGTTTCGTCGTTTGTGATTTGGCCCAAATGAAGTCAGAGGCCCAAAGTGTAATGGCCCAGATGTAATGATGATTGGTCCAAATATGCATGTTTCGTTCAAGACTTTCACAAATTCAACATAAGACAAAATTTGTGACATCATCATGACATCACAATGATGATGTCATGGTGATGTGTCAGCGGGAAAGGCCGCGGCTCTCCGTGCTTCGCGTGTCGAACTCTGGGACGCACGACGGAGGAATGTCGTGACGTCGGGCTTGAGCCGATCCTAACCGAGTCGAACCGAAACGGGTCGAACCGAAACGGGTCGTGTCCACTTAATATGTATCAACACGAGCTAATTATGATAGATTTGCAACAATGATGTATTGGTATAGAAGGGGGTATAAAAGTGGGGATATTGTAATTTTGTATCTTTGGTTGCAGGTTAGTGAGCATAAAAGTGGGGATACGATGTTGACCAGAAGAAAGTTTTAGTTTTCTTCTTTGGAACACAAGAAATGTGAGTTTACCTTTTGAAAGTTTATTTTGTGGAATTGTGGTTTTAGATATATTATTGATCTCATACTGGCAACCTCTTATACAAGTTTTTTTTTTATTTTCACTTAATGTGAATCGATCAGATACTAGTTGACTAGTTGTTTGTTTGAGATCATCCAACTTTTTTAGCTTAGGCTGTGTTAGGACAATTTGCATCACTAATAAAGTCAAATAACATTTTTATGATGCTTTTTTTATCACAAGCATAGGCCATAATGGTAATAGACCAGGTGAAGAGATATATTATATTTATTATACTCACTAAATCTCTTTCTATGTATGGGGCTAGTGCTGCTCACGGTCCCTTTTTTTACAGTTTTTAAGGCCAACCATTGGCAACGGTTTTTGACTATTGAAAATCAAAATGGAACCGTTGAAATCTAAAACCTATATTTACTTCTGTTTCCATCTAAACTCGTCATTCCTGTTGCTGTAAGTAGTTTCTATATTGTTACTAGATTATAGACCTGGCAAACGGGTCGGATCGGGTCGGGTCATGGGTCAAAATGGGTTCGGGTCGAAACGGGTTCGGGTCAAAACGGGTCAATTAAAAAAAGGGTTGTTTTGGTTCGGGTCGAAACGGGTTCGGGTCAAAACGGGTTCGGGTTGGAACGGGTTTGGGTCAGAACGGGTTCGGGTCAGAACGGGTTTCGGGTCGGGTTGGTTAAAAAAATGTTTTTTTTAAATGTTTAGCGGTATGAGAAGAGGTTCGATCATCCGGAGTGTGATTTGGAGACATCATCGTGTATACGGTGAAATTAGAATGAAATTGCAGCGAATAGAAGGTTGTAGAGAGTTGAAAACGATGTCGTGTGAAGTCTATGAGCGAGCAGAAGCCATTGCTTGTTGGAGTTGCAGGGTTTGAAACGTGATTATTGCGACGTCGTGAATTAGATTTAGATAATCATTTGAAGGATTTATTAGTTAGGAATTGGTATATTACTTAGCTTTTATACTCAGTAATCAGTTTTTGTACAGCAACTTATATCTTGCTTCTTCAATATCTGATTGTTTTGGACTTTTGGCCTTTATAACTAGAAAACTAAAACTAGTATCAGTATCTTGGTTTAAAAAGGTGCACGAGCCACTCATAGACTTTCAGTTGAATCTCGTAAGCAACAAGACGAAGACAACAAACACTCCACCTCCGTTTCTTTTCCATCTTGGGCTCAGATCTCCGTTAGTAACCACTGGGCCTGTTTAGCAATAACTTTGGGTTCGAAACGGTACTGGTCGAAACGGTTCCGAAAGGTTCCCGTCGAAACGGTACTGGTCGAAACGGTACGGGGCGAAACGGTTGGCGTCGAAACGGTTCGCGCCGAAACGGTACGCGTCGAAACGGTTCGCGTCGAAACGGTTCGCGTCGAAACGGTACGCGTCGAAACGGTTCGCGTCGAAACGGTACGAAACTCGTTCCGACCCGAAACTTGTCTCGTGCGGAAACTTGTGTCGGCCCAAAACTCGTTGTGATCCGAAACCCGTCCCATGCAGAAACCCGTGTCGGCCCGAAACCCGACCCGAACCGACCTTACGATCCAAAACCTGCATCGTGCCGAAAACCTTCTCGGCCCGAAACTCAATTTGAACTGAACCCATTCTGATCCGAAACCTGCCCCGTTTCTTTAAGACACTAACCCGCATCGACCCATTTCTTTAATGTTGTCGACCCGCTTTGACCCGAAAATAACAAGATGGAATTTCAAGTGACCCATTGTGACCCATTTAGTTAAAATATCTTACCCAAACCAACCCATATAATTTTAAAAGCAACCCAAATTGACCCACTTGGAAGACTTTGGGTCAAGATTGCCTCCTCTACTAGATTATTTACATTATTAAGTTGATTTGTGGTTCAAAGTGAATGTTCTTCATTTATTTGTCATTCTGTTTGACTTGGGTTTTCGATTATAGTTTTGTGCATATTTCTGTGGATGTTTTGGTAAAGGAGAAGTTCTAGGCTTTCACTTCAATAGCCATGAGTTCACCTAAGAAAGCATGTAATTTTTTTTTTTTTTTTTGTCTTAAAAGGTGTTATAAGTTCTCTTAAATTCCACATGGCTTTTGTATCAAGATCAGTAGCTACATGGAGAATCTAAGCTAACAAATTAGTCTTTTTCTTTGATTTCTAGCTCCTAACTTCATCGTTCTGCTAAAATGACTCTGTATTTTTTTTCACAACAAAGATGGGAGAATTATTATTTGATAATATTTTAGCTATATCATCAAGTGTATTTTATTGGCTCTAGCAATTTGTTATAAACCGACAGCTCCTTTAATCTTTTATATACACTCTGCAAAAGAATCAACTGCTCCTTTACTCGAAATTGTGATTTGTCGATTTTACAATTCGGAACACACTGCTCACTCTGCTCAGTTTTGCGATTTTCACTATTGTGACTGGCTTGGAACTCAGAACACATTGGCACTCAGACTCTTTTTTTGGGATTTAATTTTATGGTTGGCGATTTGCACAAGTTATTGCAGTCAGGAGCTGCAACGATTTCTAATGATGAACCTGTGCTTTCTGTTGTTCACCTTTGTGATCAAATTCTCGTGATCCTCAATCATTTTAGGTAATGAAAACATTAAATCTCGGTTACGTGTTGCTGAAAGTTAGCGAAACTTATGTGATGGTGTGTATTTTGCGTTTTTTCAGGCTTGGTTCAGTGATGTGTATGGGAGCAATGGCGGGTGCCTATATTCTTACACTATTTTCGGTATAAACTTCCGCTAGTCGTTATAAACTTTTAACTGATTTGCTTCATCATGTTTGACCGATTATTAAACTTTTTTGTTGCAGATAAAATATAGTGAAAGAGTAAGTGGTTTGATACTTGTTTACCCTATATGCAGAGAGTAGCTTCTTGGAATGAATGGTTTTACAATAAGGTTAGTTCTTTCATTTTTTTTTTGTTTTCAATATAGTTATCACTTTTTTTGAGCATTTAGAAAATGTTGAAACAAATCTATGATTTTGTAAACATATTATTGATTTGGTTATGAACGGTCACAATGATCTAACCAAAGTTTTTATTCATAGTTCATGTCGAAATTGCTTCAATACTGCGTTGTGTGTGACATGTTAAAGGAGTTATTGATTTACAGATACTTCAGTAAGTATATATTATTCCAACTTTTTACCTTTATAATACTTTCCCATACTCTAATGGGCCTACCTAATTCACTATATAATTTTGATCACAAAATTTCTATGGGTTAAATCAGGCGGTCTGTGGTAGTCTAGAAGTCCCAGAATCAGAAATCCTTCGAGCATACAGGAAGGTTAGTTGCGAATTTGCGATATTACCTTAATTGCCCTCGGACATCTAATTTAGCTTCGATAACTAATAATAACAGGACGTATGACTTTCAAAAAAAAATTAGCTACGCCAATTATAAAGTTTTTAGTTTATAATTGTCGGTCCCAAGCCCGGATAAAGGAGGAGGGTTTTGTTACTAAATATGCTGAAAATGATAATTTTGCAAAAGCGCCACCACTTCGTAGTACGATTAGGGCCTCCGAAAACATAGGAACGACACTTTTTAGAAATTAGAGCAAGTTCAATTTATTTTTTACTATTTCAAAATGTTATTTATATATAAAGAATTTCCCACTCCCAATACTTATGAACTGTCATATATGCAAACTTACATTAACTGTGAATTAACTTAAACCTGTGTCGGAAGCGCCTGTAATAATACTAGTTTCGTTAATGATGACTTTTTGATTTTATTCAGTGGTTGTTGGTTGTTTTGTAGATTGAAAAGTTGAAATTGGTTATCAAGGAGTTCTTTAAGGAAAAGGATGAAGAAAAAGAAAGATTAAATGGAATTATTGTTGGGTTGTTTGTTGTAAAATAAAAAGATAAGGTGGATATGGATACCATGCTCAATAGGATGTCATAAGTTGAAGCGATCATAGTTCGAAAATATGCTATAAACACTTGGTTTTGAGTGTTTTGATGTTTATTGTATTAGGATGGTTTTGAACAGAGATGTTCTATATACATTTTTGGGTTTGTAGTTTTATTGAGTGTTTTATATAATTGTAATTTTATCGAAATGTACTTTTAATAAAAAGAACAGGGAAAATGAGAAATTTGTATGGTGTGTTTGAAAATAATCAAACCAAGTGGTTGCTAAATGGTAGCATATGTGTAATGCTACTGGCTAAATAGTTGCAACTAATTTTCAATGAAAGCGGTGGCTAAATGATGACAATATGGGTGGCTAAATGGTATCAAAATGGTGGCAAAAATTCAATGAAAGAGGTGGCTAAATGGTGACAATATAGGTGGCTAAATGGTAGCAAAATGATGGCAAAAAATTCATCACAACGCGGTAGCAAAAAGACCCGGTAGTGTAGTGAACAAGTAGCGGTCGCAAATAATTTTGACGGTTTTTGTGGTGGCAAAAATTTGGTAGCAAAATATAAAAGTGGTGGCTATTTGGTGGCAATAGACCAATTGACACGGGTGTTTTTGCCACCGCATATTCGGTTGCAAAATGGTGGCAACAAGGCAAATGTGACTGTTTTGCAACCATAAGTATAAGTGCGGTGGCAAAAGCTCTATTTTCTAGTAGTGTATAGTATTTACACAACATTCACGTTAGAATATGATTTACATAAGTACATGGGGTTGTTAAACAAACCTATATTTTGAAATATAATTAAGAAGTATACAGCATATGCATATTATGGTTTTTATAAGAAAAGGGCTTACAAGTTGGTATTAAAATTTTATTAGTTGAATTTGACGATTTATAAATAAATTTTATATGTGTAGCACTAGTCTTTTGGTTTCTAAATTATTTAGAAATAGTCAGAATATAAGAAATATGTGTAGGTTGCTAATTATGACATGAGTTAGCTTTTCTTAAATATTTTGACAAATAATATCTAAAGGTATACTACTATCTGTCGCCGGAACATTATTCAACCAAGGAGTTGGACGTCGCAATCTATGTTCGGTCAGTTTAATTCAAGATAATTAAAATGTAGGTTATCGTGTTCATTTTAAGACGACTTGGTATGTTTTTGCTCTGCTTGCTTGGCTAAATTAAGGTACGGATTCTGTTTTCTTTTAATCATAGTATATTTTTATTTTTCGTTACTCATTGGTACAGATTATGTTTTCTTTTCATCATAGTGTAATTTCCAATTCCTTATACGACACGAATTCTTGGGTCTTGATATCGTAGTATAATCTTATTTTTCGTTACTCGCCTAGTCCTTGTTTGAGGTCTGATTGCCATGGTTTGATACCTATATTTTGTTTGATATGTGATACGTCATCCGAGTCAGTATTGTATTTGTCTGCTTATTGTGTTGTAGCATGCCATACCTCAGACTTGTACTCATGGTCGCATGTTCCTGTTAGTATTATTTCCAGTTGCCTGTAAACTATTTATAAGGCCTTAGTATTTGTACTCTGTCACCCAAGCATGCCTGGCTTGTCGTTTGGGCGTCAACGGCATGGCACTTATCGTGACAGTGCGTAATCAAAGTTCACGGCGTCTCTAGCTTGTGCTTGTGTAGCACCTTGGCCACTAGAGGCGTATAGATCGATCTTAGCTCTGAGTCTGAGTTTGTTTGTCTGGAGATGGAATAATGGGTGAACGCCACACTCACCATCTCATAGGTGCATGGACTAGCTAGCTGTGTACCAGTCTGTTCTGTTTATGGCTTTGGGTGCTTCCATGTTACACGACTTAGTTTGTTGATATATCTGTCGTGTAAGTTAGTATATGTTTCTGTATGTGAATATGTTCAGTATCTGTTCTGATATGTTTGATATGTTTTGTACGCATCTGATTATGCCTCTGATCATGTATGGGGTTATGCTTCTGATTATGTTTAGTATATGTTCTGATATATGTACGCATATGGTTATGTTTCCGATCAGTATTGGGTTAAGTATGCTTCTGACTATGTTCAGTGTCCGATTCTGTTATGTATTAGTTATGTCTGTTTTGACTCAGTATCTGTACTGGTTTGTATCAGTTTCGTCTCAGTATCAGTCTTAATTAAGATTTAGATCCGGTGTTATACGTTTAGTTTGTATCCGTCAGTACATGTATTCAGTATTTGATTCAATGTCTGTTCTATTCTTGCCGTTTGATCTGTCTTTATTTCGTGTCGATTCTCTCAATCGATTTAAGTAATTTCGTTATAAAAATAGTTATTTTGATTCAATAATAAACTTATGAACATTGATTAATTAAATATATGAAGTTGAATCTAAACGTGTATTTAAAGATAATAGTTCGACAATTCTTTTTCTTTTAGAGATCATGGGATTTTAAATGGTATTTATGGCTTAGCTATTTGTTTTGTTTCTGTTTCCCATGTCGTTTTACGGAATGGTCGAAAGTGTTTCATTCGGAAATCCAGATTATTTAAATTATTCTATTTTTATAATATAACTTTTCAAAGTTAGAAAATTAGTTCTTTTTGTCCAATTATGATTTGCTATGAATTTGATAACCTATTTTATTTTGATGAAGTTCAAACGTTCAATATAAGAAAATAGCTTTGCCAAGTATCTTGTTTTAAAAATAATAGCATTATTAAACGTTGTTTAAACTATTCTATAGTTATTAGTTTTTTTTATTTGTTCAAACGTTTTATTTACAAATGATAGGTTATAAATTTTTATTGTTGTATGAATACTAGATTATTTAAATGATGTTTTAAAATAAGTCCGTTTATACAAGATAAAAGGCTTTTGACATCATGGTCAACGATGTATCGGTTTCTAGTTTCTACATCTGTTTGTGTTGGGTTCGGTAACAGTTATGTATACGTCTACCTTTTGTTTCCGTATCAGTTTCCGTTACAATTTCAGATCGGTTCGATTCGTGTATCAGTTTTTGCATCAGTCATGTGCCTCCATTTGTTTTCAGTAATCGTGTCAATGACCGTTTCAGTTCAGGCTCAGTTTTGTTCTGTTCTGTTGTGTTTTGCTTCTGCTGATATGACTTTACTTGTAGTGTTGATTTCTCCGTTACTGAGCAACTTTTGGCTCAGCCGTATTTTTCTTTTTGTGTTTGTCTTTTTTGTTTTACAGGTAATCTGGGATAATATGGGATTTCAGTGAGGAGCGTTAGGAAGTTGCTGACCAAGATTCTTTATTTTAGTAACGTAATAAAATGTAATTAAGATCTTTTATTTAATGTTATGGATTGGTTTTTAGTTTTGATATCTGTAAGAGTGACACGTCAGTCCTATTCGGGTCGGGGTGTTACAGAATCCTTCCTTGAATTCTTCATTTCACGCTTTCTAACACCTCCATCCTTATGCTCAATACTCTGGATGATCTTAATAGTCAAACTGCCGTGACTACCTATCTGCTAATGTGGCGTCGCCTCTTCATCATGCATGATACCAGCAAATGATCTCGGGTTAGGACCCTAGAATGTTTTGTTCGTACATCCGTGTACTGTTTACCAAGTTAATGAAAATCAATATTACTCTTAGATTATATCATACATAGGAAACTCACAAAATTTTCCAATCATTATTCTACCTGGTATGTTTTCAGATGGCACTTCTCCCTGATCATGTGCATTCCCTTTTCAACCCTGTCCATGGTCTGCAACTCGATTAACTTCACGCTGTTCCAAGGTAGTGATAACATACTGAGCAACCGATCGTGCTAACTCCTCGGGTGTGATAGGAAATCCTATGCTGTCGGTAGAGGAACTCTGTCTCGCTTTTGGTGGCATATTGACATTTCTATTATTGAAGTAATAATAACAACATAAGTCAATATTTAAATAATTCAATCATTAAATGTGAATGGATTTAACAATGCACATGTAATCATGATCACACAACAATTTGAAGAATTAAGTCCAAAAATCCATTGTTGATATTTCATGGTGGAAATTCCATTACTTGTTTGTAGTTTTAGGAACTAACAAAATTTGGTGGGAATGAAATCGACACCATAAACAAGTTCATCCGAATTTCCTCCTAAAATACCTACGTAGCAAACATGCTTAACAAAGGATTACCAAAAGAATTCAAAATTTTTCAAAACAACAACACAATCACTTAAATCTTAGATACTCCAATAACAACCCAACAATCTGCTCCCACTCTGCTATCCTATGACTCATCTGGTCTCTCACAATCTCATCCAACTCCCAGATGTCCTCATATGCATCCATCTGACCCCCAAGATCCTGCATTTTTCCCTTCATAGTCTCCAAGTCCCCTCGTAGAGTGGCAATCTGACGATCGAAGTAAGAGCATCGGTCTACCCATACTCCCTTTAACTTCTTTGATGCAGTCTCTGTAACAGTCCTAGAGGTAGATGCTATATCCTCTGAAATACGAAGTATCTTCCCATGGCGTGCGAGAACTGGCAATGGTACGATGGAAGCTAATGATCCAGATTGATGTATAACTGCCTCTGGTATGAGTGGTAGAGGAATCTCGATCGTATGCTCAACAGTATCGGTGTGTGGAGCTGCTAGCGGCTCTAGAGGTCTAGTTGTGATAACAGTGGCGTCCACTACTGGTGCTACTCCGTATGATCCTCCAATCATCGATGTACCCATTCCTAACTCATCGACTACCGGTGCCGTGCCAGATGATTGTCCTAACTCAAAGACTAAGAAAGGAACAGTGGAATCATCGTTATCAATCCACCCGTTGCTAGTGCAAGCGTAACATGTATCTAGCTGACTAGCAAAGGCTATGGAATCGGTGTAATATGACGAAATAAGACTGGTCATATCGGCAGGCTGAGTAGCTGTGTGTGGCTCTGGCAATGGAGAGGTCTCAAATTCCGGCTCACTCTCTGAATCGTGACTCTTTATTATGTCTACTTATTCACAATATATATCTACGAGTTGCGCTTCTTAATATATTTGCATAAGTATGGACGTATTTGGTATATATATATCGTAATTCACGTATTACGTCATTTCACACACACACACACACACACCCACACCCACCCACCCACACACACACACACACACACATATATATATATATATATATATATATATATATACTTAAACACTTAATATACCAAATAACTCATCAAGTTAATTCAATCATTATTTTTCATGTTCATCGCAATTTTCACACATAACGCGATTTCCGATCTAGTTTACCGTTTCTACCGCACAAACGCATAAACATAGCATCAATTTATATTATCATGAAATCACTTAACAACTCACATTACACATACTCATATTCACATATCAATCTCTAACACATAAATTTCACTCTTGAACATCCTGTTTTCGCGTACGTTGAAATATGCGTATTTTACCGTTTCGGTAGCGTTTTTGGGCGTCGGAAGTCACGTATGACCAACCAATCACCAAAGATACTTAATATAAGTTAAAACAGTTATATTTATTATAAAATGTCAGTTTATAATCAGATTTAAAACAGTTTTGTAAAAATCACTTTAAAAGCCGATTTTTACCGTTTTTAAGACATAGTTTCGTACCGAACTTTATCATAACCATCCCAAATTATCATGACTTGATATTTTAACATAACACATGTTATCTACTGATCAAAACAATAATTTTACTCATGATAGTGTAGGTCTCATGTATAACACAAAAATCATGCAAATTTCACCCAAATTACTACTTTTCAAGCTACATGTACAACATGCAAAGCTACCAAGTTTATGAGATAATTTTTATAAATTCAAAATACATCATATAACATAATTTTATATGTTTATATTCTGATTTGTATGTATCTTTATCATACCAAAACAATTCCATTTTCTTATGATCATTAAATCATCCTGCAAGTTTATGTACGTTACTTTATGCACATTTACTTCACAATCATCATTCAAGATTAAACAACCTTATTCTTACATTTATTATGATCTATAACTTATCCATAACTAAATTCTTGATCAATCATTCATCAATCATTGAAAATCATCAAACACATGCATCATATACTAACATTTAAGAACATGCATCAACCTACAAATTTACATACTCACATACAAATTTTCGACCATATACATACATGTATATAAATTTTCAAAATTCCATTTTACTTGTATTTACTTCAAATCACAAGACTTTGTTATGACATCTTTCATAAAAATTCCATTTTGATTTAAACATGTAAACTTTTTAAGATAAAAAACATTGTTTAAATTAAAACTCAATCTTTAACATACATGCATGTGGGTATTCGGCCATGTACACACATATATCAACATTATTTCAAATCAAATCCAAGATTCAATCATTCCTTCATAACAATAACACCTTAACCCATAACCTTGTTCATTCAAACAATCACATTACAAGATACATTTCAATCAAAATTTAAAACACAAACACTAACCATATATACATACATTCGGTCATACATATCTTCACATTTTATTTTTCTAAAAATCATTTGTTAGTTTGATTTCAAGATTAGTGAGAATCCAAGTATTCGAGAATCATGCTCATCACCATCATCATCATCATCAAATGAGTTTAAAAAGAAGTAAAATGTTATACCTTTCAAGAATCAAAGTGGGTTTTATGATGAGAATCTTGATGAAAAACAAGCTTGTTCCTCTTTGAATCACCTTGAAATCAACTTTAGATCTTCAAAACAACCCGAATCTAGCTTGAAATGGCCATGTTCTTTATGAAATAAGTTTGAAAAAGTGAAGTGGGTGTGTTCTTGGTGGGTTCGGCCGTGACTATTCAAGAAGAAGAAAGAAAATGGATTTTGAAAAGTTATGATCTTGAAAAGAGTATAAGTGAAGTGTTGGTGAAAAGGTAATGATTATGTTCTTACAAGAAGTCAACACTTGGCAAGATTGGAAATGTGGGTGGCCATTCTAGCCGCCACATTACCCATCCCTCACACATTCTCTCTCATCAATATACATATATACACATACACATACACATGCAATATACAGGTATTTAACTGGTTACTGAGTATTTTATTTCGCGTTTTATCTGCGTTTTAAGGCGTTTAAAATTATTTTTATCATTCTATAAAATAAACTCACCATAATATTACTAAACAATATTCCGTTCACCTAAACTGGCTGCATCGTCTGCGTTTCACAGTATACGCACTGTATTGCGCAGTACGCGTTTAAATCCGTAAAACAAGAATTTTAAGCGTTTTAACTAATTTTTCTTCACGAATATGATTAAAAGTAGGGTTTTAATCATAACGGAATATTTTTTGGATTTTAACGTTATCCGTGTAACGCCTCACTTTTCGCAGCGTTCCATTTTTAGAAAGATTGTATCGTATTTCTATTTTCGGAAACTCGTTTCCTTTGTAATCGTATCTTATTTCGAATCGTTGTGAATCCGAGACTTTGATCGTAATAAAAATTAATTATTTCATACAATTTATACTTTACTTATTTTTGCATGCTTACACATTTTAATTCATTATGCAATTGAAACTTTAATTCGTGATTCTTGCAAACCTACGTGGTCAACTTACAAATACATATCGTATATTCATGACTTTTATACTTCGCATACGCTTATACGTCATTTGGACACTTGCAAATACTTATTCGTGTTTAACATACTTGCTACATTTTATATGTTATACACACTTACTTCTATCACATCTTTTTGTTTAATTAAAACATGTTAAATACCCATTTTAGGCCTTGTTACATACTAACCATACATTAAACTATGTGTAACAATTTAATAACTCACAATTATATATCTTATAATGTCAAAAAAAAAAAAAAGAATTAAAGGCTTCCATGACCGATCACAGCTTATGTGATGATATTAGTTGATTTGTTCTAATGAATTAACCCATTCTAAGTTCACAACATCTATCCCAGTTTGTATGTTTTTATTAAATAACACCACCTCATGGTACAACCATTATACATTAATTAATTAACAAAAAAAAAAGAGAAGTGAAGTGAAGGCTGTGAACAGCCTTGCGGCCGTAGCTTTGATAGCTGATTTGGTCTTGTTTTTTTTGATAAATCTCCCACTTAATTGCATCAAAGACCCAACCAACTTAAACCCTAAATCCTTCCCTATAAATACAACTTATATTCAGCCTCCTAACCACTTTTACAACACTAAAACCTCTCAAAAACTCCCTCAAACTTAGCTTCAATTCAGCAAACAACATCAGAAAGTTCCAGCTCTTATAAGTGAGTTCTAGCTCACCTTTAATTCACTTTTCTACTCTTTTCTTTCTTCTTAACACTTGGAACACCTCTAGGAGTGTTTCCATAGGTTTTCCATGGAAAACCAAGATGGAACATCACCATATTTGAGGCCAAAAGTGTAAGAAACTTTCTTTTTTGAAAAAAATGTTTGTAAACTTTCTTTAAACTTATGTTTTCTTCAAGCAAGCTTGTGTTCTTGTGCCACTAATCAAATCCATGAATAGTGACCTTAACCAAGGTTGTTTCACACAAATTCGGAGGTGTTATTTGCCTCTAAACTTTCTGTTTTGTAAAGGGTTTTAACCCATAAGTGTTGTAACCTTCCAAGCTTGTTCTTATAACAAGACTTGTGCTTGGTATGAGTGTGACTACTTGTAAGCCTTGGCTATCCTACTTTCAAGCCACCACCTCACTTGATGATTTCCTCTTTTTCATTCATGACCATCCGAGTTGTCCTTGTGACAACTTATGCATTGGTGAATCTTACGAAAGAGGTCTTAAAGGAAGGATTATCCACCTACAGCTCCATGCATGATTTCTATGAAATTCCATGATATACATGTTGGACCTAATACATACTATATAATATATATATATATATATATATATATATATATATGTAAACATAGCCGAACCCTTGATAATAATCGTGAACGCGATTTAGGAAGGATTTCGACTCCCGAACGATTGCGAAGAACACGTACGACGTACGGAATCTGTGCACGTGTGTGGACCGAACACAAGAACAAAATATAATGATGATTCTATTAGAAATCTGACAATGTTTACACCACGAATCACCTTGATCACTATTTTCTCTCTCTAGAAGCTCTAGTCTCCAAAAGTAGCAAATGGCAAAAGTTCTAAATTGAAACATAACAAGGGCTATTTATAGGGAACACTTAAATGAAGCATCCCTCATCCGTCCAGTTGAGGTTTTCTCCATCCGTCCGGATGAACTCACCTCCATCCGTCCGGATGGACTCTCCCCTATGTTAAACCTTCTTTAAACCTCGTCTTGTTCTGTTTCTACTACGATGAATGATTGGCGGAAGTGATAGACATTATGCACTCACAGACTCCCCCTTGGATATTACTGCAGTCAATCTCGTAGCTTTCTGTCTTCTCTCTCTCTGAGTCTTCACGAAGCTTTGACATCTTCTGCAACTACAGACTCCCTTCTTCAAGCTCCTCTTGATTCTGTGTTCTGAATCAGCTCCCCCTTTCAGTTGACTCTTTCTTCAGGCTCTCCCTTTCGATAAACTTCCGTGCTTTAGGATCGACACCTGGTTCTTTGATTACAAGCTCCCCTTTGCATTGAGCTGGTCTTCTAAAGCATCAAATATGACAGTTTTAGTATTCAAAACCCTCTCAGATAATCATCCAAGTCCAAATTAATGACCTTGGAGATTTTCACAAAGTGTTTTTATTTTTCATGTAAAAACTTCAAGTTTCAAATTAATAAACTTGTTTATTTTCTGAAATATGTTCAGCAAACTCAGATTTTAAAACTCAGCTTCCAGACATCGATTGTCGAAAATAAAGTTGAAACAAAATCTTTTTGACTTTTTTGAAACATAAAGCAGTAAACAAATATTTACAGACAATATTTTTGTTTGAGTTCGTGTCAGAGGATCATATCAGTTTATGACAAATCACTAGCACCGTTGAGGTATAAACACTTTAAGTTCTAAATGATTCACTTAGATTGTCAGTATACTGATCTACTTAAATTTTCACACAAAGTTCAACTGATTCGAGATACGAGATTTAGTGTTTTAAGCACTTAACTTATTCGCGTGTCCCACCTCAGAATATACTCTCGTATCAAGATTCCCTAGATTCAGTCTTACAGGTGAATATACTATATTGATATCTGTACTCTGGGTTAGTGCGAGACCTTGAGAGCTCAGGTATAAACTACCGTTCAGTCAAAGAGATGAAGGCTCAACTTTGAGGTATGTCTCACTTAGGGATCTTCTTTACAACTGCACTTGATTTATATCTTTCGATATTTTCTCAATTTTTATGTAGAGGAAAAGCTTTTAAAGCATGTTAAGTATTATACGAGGTCGAGGCCATTGCTGACGCAAAATCAGAAGACAAGGTATAATACCCCAGATATCAAACAGTATAAAGACCTAGTATCTCAGAATCAGGCAACCTCTCAAACGAGATTTTAGAGGTTATCCATATATCCGAGAGATGTTCCCCACGAGATAAGAAAGTTATAGATTTTAGGTTTATATCTCGAAATCAATCTACGGAATGTGTAAAAACCTACTGACATATCATCAGTGAGACCGTTTATCACATTTGACTATCCATTTCTTTAGCGTACCGTGATTGTCTACTGATGTACATCATTTCCTCTTTTTACACAGAAACTCTTTTTCATTTTCTCATGTTTTTGGCTTTTTCAAATTTTCAAATGTTTTTGTATTTTCAAAATTTTTACTCCCCCTAAAATTCAAAACATTTAAGAAAATTTGACAACCCGATGTAGATAGCTTCATCTCGCCATCCATTTTCTGCTTTACAAGCTCTGTTATACAGAAAGTATCACCATGATTTACAACACATTGATTTTTAACAATGTTAAAACAATTTAATCATTTGTGAAATAATCATGTTTGTTCAGCCGTGAGGGTTTCGGCATATCCAATCAACATTTTTCAAATTTTTGATTTTTGAAAAATTTAAAAACAAACACATATTTTTTTTTATCATTTTTCAATTTTTAATAAAGAGAAACATATTTTTGGATTTTAAATTTTCAATTTTTAGGATTTTTGATTTATGGTTTATTTATATACCGAAACAAATAAACTCCCTATTTTAAGTTACAGGATTCAGCCTCCTCTTGTGCTAGGCTGCTGCCTCCTTCATCTTGACAATCAACCATCATCTGGAGAACCTCCACATTCATTCAATTCAATTACTTGAACAAAGCAACCCAAGCTTGCTTTAACTCAGGTAGCTGAACATATATTTTCCCAGGTAGAACTGGAAAATTTTGTTCATTTTTCTCAAACACATTCTCATTCCGATTATAACTCACAGAAGTTTGTTTCTTGACCACCCAATCTTGTCCTTTTAAAACATTCCTTTGATAAAATCTTGAATCTGACAAATCAACTTTAGGTTTCCAGATTTGTTTTGGTTCAAACTTGGATGTTTTTGGCTTCCAAGTTTGTTTTGATTTAGAAAAATCAACCTTTTGTTTCCAAATCTGTTTAGGTTCAACTTTGGGTGTCTTTGGTTTCGGTTTCCAAGTTTGTTTTGATTCAAACTTGGTTGACTTCTGATTAACATCAATGTCACACCCCGATATTTCAATGTATTACCGGTGGGCCCGGTGGGGAGTATCGTGACGTAGTTGATATCATCATAATCAAATAATCACAGTTCAATGCACAGCGGAAGTCTAAAGTAAATATATTACAAACCGATTCAAATGTAACATTAGATATTACAAACGGATTGTAAGATGGATCCACAGGCGGATCTTAAAACAGAAAGATGAACACCGTTCAACAGATTTTAGACATCTAGAACTTGCAAGGTTCCCTATTAACGCCCTGAGCTCCCAGCCAATTACGTAGAGTACCTGTCACTTAATCTTTTTGGAAAATACGTCAGTTTACACTGGTAAATACAATTAACTGACTCTTTTGAAAACATTTATGAAAATTAATTTAAATGCACATGGCACAAATATATTTTTATAACTTGAGACAATTATATAAAAATAATCTTGTATACAGATTTACATGTTCGTTATACATTTAGGGCTCGCTGTTAGAAACCGAGTCAAGATTAACGGACACACCACAAGTATAGGCCCACAAGAGAGTGAGATACCGTTTCCCTTATGCAACTGTCAGGTGTATGCCTACACCTCGTGCATAAGACGTGGCCATTTTTATTTTTTAATGATGCCAAGGATATCCGGGACATGGTCATTAACCCCTAAAGGCCTTTATTTCAAACAAAATAGATTAAAATGGGTTACCTCAATAATTTTATCACAATCCGATTAAACATTCAATACCCGACCAAGCGGTATTATTATAATACCGTATCCCA
The DNA here is from genome assembly GCA_030545235.1 of Helianthus tuberosus. Lineage (NCBI taxonomy): Eukaryota > Viridiplantae > Streptophyta > Magnoliopsida > Asterales > Asteraceae > Helianthus > Helianthus tuberosus. The sequence continues at coordinate 168,605,401 of CM060423.1, read as the reverse complement.
AGCCCGTATAGGGAAAATAAGTTAAAAGTATTTACCTGAGCTAAAATGCAATTTTATTCTCAGCCGTATATTCAAATCAGCAAGCGCAAGTACCTCTACTGGGGCTCTCAATCTAGAACGAAGGTTTTATTTACCTATTAGATTCCTGACAGGTCTTATTTAAGTTTAAACTTAGACCGGTTAGTTTCAAGGAAAGGTTTACGGTTCAAAACGCAAGATTAAGCAAAGACCGGATTAGAATGTGATTTAGACCCGACAAGTTTGGAGGCTTGTATAATATGGGTAAACTGAACACATTCTGGATTTTGAGACAAAAATGATAAGGTTTGACCCGTTTCGGTTAATTTATGCAAACTAGGTACATAAACCGCACCGAACGCGTAAAATGAATAACGGGTAAACAAATGAGTCATCAACAGGTTTCCTAAGTTAATATGCCCTAAATATGTTGTGATATCAGTAGGATTACTTCCATTATGCCCAAAACGAATTTAAACTCAAATTATGCCCCGTAGGGGTATTTTGGTCATTTTAAAGCTTATAAAGGGGATTAAATATTAATCTAAGATTCAGGTCTGATATAATCAGTAAAAATACTTAATTTAATAAGTTATATCAGTAGGGTATTGCATATATGTGAAATTTATTATTTATAACCAAACTATGCACCGAATGGGCATTTTGGTAATTTCACATAGGCTTTAAAGGTCAAATCCGGAAATCTGGGTTCAAAACTTTTACTTACTATTAAATTATAAAAAATTACTTAAAACATCAGTAGGTATTGAGTCTTATATGTTAGAAATAGTTTTAACTCATACTATGCGTTTAAAACGCGTAAAAAGGCGGTTTTAAGCGATTTCCTGGTTTTATAAGAAAAGCTGATATGTTTATCATTCCAGAAGGCTTAAAATATTTTATTTATCATATAAAATCAGCAGCAAAAGGTTTGGTATCAAAATATTGTGTAAAACTCATTTTATAAGCAAAAAAAAAAGGTATAACCGACAATTACCGAATCAAAGCTAGAACCCTATGTTATGCTCAGCTTAAAAATAAATAAAAATCTTCAAAAATCCCAAAATATTATATTACATTAGTGGGTAAAAAGTTTGGTATAAAAATTTGGGCTATAAACGCTTAACTTTTCGGCTATAAACGCTAAATAAAACAAACTAGTCACGAAAGGACACTTACAAAGGGTCCAATGGACTGAAGGAGGTTCTCAAGAAGTTCAAGACCCTCTTAGAATCAGAAGCATAGCAGATTTGAAGAAAATGTGAGTTGCAAATGAAAGTGGGGAAGGGTATATATAGGTTTTTCAAGACCGTTAAGATCGTTTCTTGATAAACAAGCCTTGATCTGGACCGTACACCTCATACCCCTTGTTTTTCAATACTATGGGTGCCCAAAATGGCCCATAGGTTGAAGAAAACAATGTGCGAATAACCAGAAACCAGCTGCGGAAAAGAAAAACTGGTTTTCTGCATCTGATCTGCTCAGGCGGCCCGCGTAGGATATCTGTGTGGGCTACGTGGCCAGCCTAAAAGTCCAGTCCAGCCAAACTTTGGCAGAAATACATATTCAGTCCCTGTTCATGACTAATGCTATATCTGACACATTTAAGGCCCGTTAACCTCATTTCAAGACTCTACTATGATGCCTAAACCTAGGGAATATAAAACATGCTTGAAAACATGTCGGATTTCGGTTCATTTGGTCGTACGGTCACGTTGTTCGACTAATTACGACGAAACAAGAACGGACGCGAAAAACGATCCAAATTACGCGATGAATGGAATTTTATCAATCCAAACACTAAAATAAAATATTTTAGTGCTTACATAAATTTTTGGATGACCGGATATATTCAGAACGTAAGATATGCGCGAAAATGCAAACTTATGCACTTTTTGACGCTTTTAGTCCCTGTTGATCAAATAAGTTTATTTTTGCGCACCAAACACCTCTAAGCCTATTTCTAAGCTATGTAAAGGATATTTAGGGCATGTTTAACTTATGATCATATTCCAGAAGGTTCGATATCATACGAATCAGCAGACTTTTGCAGTTTGACGCAAATAATGCTTCGGGTTCGTGAAAAGGTCATTCAGAGGTATAATTAAACATATTGACACTTTTAGTCCCTCTAACTTGCAAAGTTGCGCGTAACTTCACTTATAGGCTTAAAAGCCCTTAATAGCCAATATTAGGAATTCCTGAGAGTATAATCAATTATCATGAAGCTCTCGGTTTGTTAAAAGGTCACTCAGAGGTAAGAATTAACATGTTGACGCTTTTAACCCTTCGACGCGCAATCTTTCAATTAATTACGCAAACGGCTACACTTGATCAACAAGTGGCTCATTTGTGAATATAATTACCACATAATGTTATTCAGAGGCTTGTAATAAGCATGTTAACATTTCCAGTCCTTCTATAATCAAAGTTTTTGATTTTTCGCAAAAGTAGCTCCTCACATTCAACGTTTGACTTTATTAGGGTTTATTACACGTGTCAATACATCATTGGACATGATTTTATGAGGTTTTACATCCTCACCCCCTTAAAGGAAATCTCGACCTCGAGATTTGCTAAAGTAATGGAAGTACTTTCTGACGTATCATGGACTTAATCTCCATAGCATATTTGGGCCTCTAAGGGCATATCAGTTGACCTATACAATAGGTACATACTTTCTTTCGGGGTTTCTTAACATGCCGATCCTTAATCAATATGGGTTTCTCATTGAACCATAAATTTTCATTAGTCTGCATATCATTATGTGACAATGCTCCCGACTTATCATCGAAACACATCCTTTACTCACTAGTGTGGGACACCTTGATTTCCATCAAGCTCCTCTAGTAAGTTTTAGCATATAGGTTACCAATCTTGATATATTCGATCTCCTCGAATGATTCTATATATATCAGGGCTTAACCAGTCCGATAAATTAAAAATTCAGCACACCCCTTTGGGTGATACCTTCATTTTGATCCTTATTCCTTATTAAGGACTTAAGAGGGTTGAGACTTTCATCAATCCTTGATTTTCCGCCGATTACTGGCAGTTTCCAGACGATCATAAATTTATATGATCTTATTCGTCGTTTCCAGGGTAATCTTTCAGGTCCTAATAATTGGACTTACCAAAATTTCGTCCATCAACGGACCTTTGACATGTCATTTATACAAAGTTTCCAAAGGAGCAACCTTGTTACTTATATATTAACTATTACAGAGAAGCTTATTTAAAGTGAGATGGTTACTCCAGCTACAGCTTAAAACCAATCTTAAGGAATAGCCAATCCTTACAGTTAGTTGAACAAATCGACGATCCTGGGCAGCTTATGGCGGTTCTTAATTGTTGCCTAAATAGGGTTTTGGTATTCAATGCATAAGCAAAATGAACCGTCTTTCTTAATTAACAATACCAAATTCTCAGAATATTGAGTTAGGCTTTACGGACCTTTATCTTAAAAACTCATTTAATCAGGGTTTCAATTCTTCCAATAATGATGGTGCTAATCGTCATGGAGATTTCACAATAATGCAGTCCTATGCGGGATATAAATCTTAACTCTACTTGCCTTTCAGGAGGTAAATAGGGTAGTCCTAGAAGAAGATAATCAAGACACAAGGAGATTATAGAGATTTTCCAAATCTCAAGCTCCGGTTCATCTATCTTTGTCTGTGTCAGATAAATGACACATTTCCTTTACAAATCCATGGATACCTTATTCAGAGACATTTACTTGGACAATTCCATTATGGATATCTTCTTTGAATACCATTAGTTGACTTTAGTACAATATGACTATTGGAATATCTCAGTGGTTCCATGCATTAAACCTCCATACCGATCAGGCATGGAAGCAATCTATGGAACATATCAAGATACACCAATCCTCATATGGCGCTTTTGTCATACCATCTGGTATTCGCAATCGATAGAGATCAAAGAGATATCAACTACATATGCGGACGTACCTCATCTGGAGAGAGGGTATTCTAGAATTTTATGACTGAAGATTTCTGGCAGGAACAAAAGAAATGGTTCCTACGAATCTCATTTGTAAGTTTTACCTTACACTTAATCTCTAGGGTTTTTATGGAAGATTTTAAAAGTTTGTTATACTTACCATTTATGAAGGATTTATTGGTATCCTATTCAAAACAGAACTCTTAGCATTTATTCTACTTCATCTTTTATGCCTAGGGTTTTAATAGGCAGATTTAATAACTTAAAAAATTTATTATCCACGAACGACTTATCTGCAGCCGAATTAAACAATACCCTTGCATATACATTATTGATAAGGACGTACCGGTTATAACATTGTCATCTTGTATGGCGTCTTTTGCACCCATCTGAAAGACCTTAGCGTTGGTCTTCTTAACTTCTTTAAGCTTCTTTGCATATTTTGGGCAATTTGACTTGATATGCCCCTTCTCGTTACAGTTGTAACAAGTTGCATCTCTTATCTTCTTGCATTCTAATGTTTTATGCTCACTAGATTTGCAGATCCCACAAGCCCTAGGCTGTGATTGGGATTTTGATTCGAACCTGCACTTCCCATAATGGCGCTTCTTACAGGTCTTGCATACAGGTTTCTTGTTGGACTTTTGTTTGTTCTTCTTAAGCTCAAGCTTACCCTTTTTCTTAGAACTCTGGGAGTTATCTTCCTCCCTTTTCGTTTTTAGTTCATCCTTTGCATTTGAGGCATAAACAAGATCCTTCTCGTGAGTAAGAAAGTGTGGTCTCAGATGAGATTTGGAGCACGTAGCATTGGGCTCCTTGAACTTTTTCACGGCCTTCCTTACAGCCTTTCCAACAGCTGCGTCTATCATAGCTTGGAGAACATCTTTGTCAATTCGGAGGTTCACAATTGTAGTATCTTTAGCATGTGTCGCATTATCAATGATACGATCGACGAATGTTTTATCCGAGTTTGTCGTACTCGATATTTGGTTCCTGTTATGATGTTATCTTTCTGTACTACCTCCTGGGTGTTCATCTGGAAGACTCACGCTTTTGTTTTCTTGGCCTCTTCAGGCTTCTTCTGATTCCTAGGGCAGTTAGTCTTGATATGCCCTTTCTCGTTGCAACTATAACAGGTTGCATCTTTCAACTCTTTGCAATCCAAGGTTTTATGTTCCTTAGACTTGCAGATTCCACAAGGTAGAGGCTGAGATTCAAATCTGCACTTCCCGAGGTGGTACTTCCTATAGGTTTTGCACCTGGTCTTTTCACCTGACTGTTGGTTGCCCTTATTAAACCCGTAACTCTTCTTATCCTTGGAGTTCCCCTTATGTTTCTTATCAGCACGGCGTGAGTTCTCATCCTCACATTTCCTTTTCCCTTCTTCAAAATTCTTGAGCGATCTCTGCCTAACCGCATCCAGGGTAAGAGATAACGACAGATCAGCCACTGACCTAAAGGTGGTAGGTCTTGATGCTTTCACACTTGCCTTAATTTCCGGAGCTAAACCTCCGATAAAACGAGCTATACGTTTTGGTTCCGGTGTAATTAAGTAAGGAACCAATCGAGACATAGTGTTGAAGTTCGTAAGGTATGCCTGACAGTCTAGGTTCTTCATGACCAAGGTTAAAAAGTCAGTCTCGATCTTCTCAACTTCATGTTGAGGGCAGTAATTCTCTTTGATTAAAGCAACAAACTGATCCCAGGTCAGATTATACAATGGGATCTTCCCAGTAGCTTGGATTAGTGACCTCCACCAAGCTAGAGCTTCTCCTTTAAAGGATTGTGAAACAAACTTCACAATGTCTTGCTCTGCACATCCACTAATATCAACAACAGTGTCCATCTCATCGAGCCAAGTCATGCAATCGATGGCTCCTTTTTCTCCTGTGAAGTCTCTGGGCTTGCAGGAGACAAAATATTTATATGGACAGGTTTTAACACGTGGCTCTTGATTGAACACAACCTGTCTAGACGGAACACTCCTCTGATTTGATGAGTGATGAACATCGTCCTCCTTTGACTCATGTGTTTTAGAAGGGGGTTTACTACGAGCCACAGATAGAGTCTTAGAGTGTGTACCACTTGATTCATTATTCTGTCTGTCGAGAGCTCGTGTAACGGCATTGTCTATTAATGCCTGCAGTTCCGCACCAGTTATATTAACTCTGGTAGCATCATTATTCTCCCTCGGGTGGCTGTTAACCTCATCTGATCCAGCCATGTAGCTTGATTGCTACATAAATATTGACAATGATTTATTCAGAGGTTATTATGGAATCATCATTTTTTACAATTCATTAACCCTGGTAATATAAACCATATTGGTTAATTTGTTAATTATACTTAATTTGTATTTTCATTATAATTTATCCTTGTTATAAAACATTAAGGATATTAAATTGGCACAAAAGGCCTAATCACAAGGATAGTTTTAAATTCATAAACCACGATTTCAGAGAATCGAGGCATTAAGGTTTGAACATAGTTCATTACCTTTTCTTGACAGAAAGTCAAAGACTACAACTGTCTTTTGTCTTTTAGGACAATAGATATAGCCTGTAGGCATTTCATCACTAAGGGATGTTAAATAATATGGTCATCGTATTAGATGATATTAGTCAAGATCGCATTGATCCTACTGACTATTACGCTTGGATGTAGTCCACTATCTTTAGACAGGGGTCAAAGACCACCACTGTCGTTGTCTTATCGGACAACATATTTGGCCCGTAGGCACCTCACCACTGATGGATGTTTATAATATGATCATCTTTATTTGATGATTTAAGCCATGATTTCTAAATCACTAGGCTAGATAAGGGGTTGGAAATTCCCATTATAAAGATGACAAGTGTGATTTTATCGCATCACTGTTGTCAGGAGTGTTAACATGTTTTCAGATGTTAACAAGGATCTGAATCTCTTTTAAACAGGTTTTACCATCATAACTAGGTCCTTAATGACATACAAGCTAGGTTATACCCTTTAAGATTCTTTTTAATATATATTGGCAGATCAATTACAAAAAGGAATGATATTTTGATTTATTTCATATATGATGTTCACATATAATGATAAAAACAAAATTTAAATAAGACACTCCAATAAATTTTAAAAGGAGTACATAATTGCCCTCAGCAGGACTTAAAAGAAATAACATTGTCCACGAAGGGACTAAAAGATTAATATGTCCTTATAAGGAAAAAAATGAAAGACAACGAAATAGTTTCTTCTTTACTTTAATTCTGGAAATTTTCTCTTTGGTTCTTTGTGTGAGGTATGAATACCGAAGGTTGTGGTGAGTAATCCAAATCTTCTATTTTAGGGATCTATGCAAACGTGGAATCCAAGGATTTTATGGTTAATGAATAATACATTTATGAGTAAGGCCAGGACAGGTAAAATCCAAGCCTGGGATTCCAAGACTCGGAGGTAAGGAATACGAGTCCTTTGGGTCCATAGGTATTATCTTTGGAGATGGAGTTTCAGGGACAGCTGGTATGAACTCCTCCGATGTTGGCTTCTCATGTGAAGTTTCAAAGGTCTTGGGTACATAATTGAAATATGGGTTAATGAGTTCAAAAGGTCCTTTCTCCATACTGGTTGTATGCTAATTCGAGCTGTAGTACGAAGTTATGCATTCTTATACTTCGGGTCTGGAGAGCTTTCATCAATGGCAGCTTCGCTCGGTGACACGATTCTGAGATGCATAAATATCGAAAACAATGTATACATATAACAGGGATGAGATTTTCCTAGTTCATGTCTAGACTCGAAAGTTTAAGGAATGTGCTACTGTGTCATTGAGATTAAACACAAAAGGCTAGTATTTAATTCACTGAATGTTGGCTCTGATACCAACCTGTCACACCCCGATATTTCCACGTATTACCGGTGGGCCCGGTGGGGAGTATCGTGACGTAGTTGATATCAACATAATCAAATAATCACAGTTCAATGCACAGCGGAAGTCTAAAGTAAATATATTATAAACTGATTCAAATGTAACATTAGATATTACAAACGGATTGTAAGATGGATCCACATGCGGATCTTAAAACAGAAAGATGAACACCGTTCAACAGATTTTAGACATCTAGAACTTGCAAGGTTCCCTATTAACGCCCTGAGCTCCCAACCAATTACGTAGAGTACCTGTCACTTAATCTTTTTGGAAAATACGTCAGTTTACACTGGTAAATACAATTAACTGACTCTTTTGAAAACATTTATGAAAATTAATTTAAATGCACATGGCACAAATATCTTTTTATAACTTGAGACAATTATATAAAAATAATCTTGTATACAGATTTACATGTTCGTTATACATTTAGGGCTCGATGTTAGAAACCGAGTCAAGATTAACGGACACACCACAAGTATAGGCCCACAAGAGAGTGAGATACCACTTCCCTTATGCAACTGTCAGGTGTATGCCTACACCCCGTGCATAAGACGTGGCCATTTTTATTTTATAATGATGCCAAGGATATCCGAGACATGGTCATTAACCCTAAAGGCCTTTATTTCAAACAAAACAGATTAAAACGGGTTACCTCAATAATTTAATCACAATCCAATTAAACATTCAATACCCGACCAAGCGGTATTATTATAATACCGTATCCCATGCCCGTATAGGGAAAATAAGTTAAAAGTATTTACCTGAGCTAAAATGTAATTTTATTCTCAGCCGTATATTCAAATCAGCAAGCACAAGTACCTCTACTGGGGCTCTCAATCTGGAATGAAGGTTTTATTTAAGTTTAAACTTAGACCGGTTAGTTTCAAGGAAAGGTTTACGGTTCAAAACGCAAGATTAAGCGAATGTGATTTAGACCCGACAAGTATGGAGACTTGTATAATATGGGTAAACTAAACACATTCTGGATTTTGAGACATAAATGATAAGGTTTGACCCGTTTCGGTTAATTTATGCAAACTAGTTACATAAACTGCACCGAACGCGTAAAATGCATAACGGGTAAACAAATGAGTCATGAACAGGTTTCCTAAGTTAATATGCCCTAAATATGTTGTGATATCAGTAGGATACCTTCCATTATGCCCAAAACGAATTTAAACTCAAATTATGCCCCGTAGGGGTATTTTGGTCATTTTAAAGCTTATAAAAGGGATTAAATATTAATCTGAGATTCAGGTCTGACATAATCAGTAAAAATACTTAATTTAATAAGTTATATTAGTAGGGTATTGCATATATGTGAAATTTATTATTTATAACCAAACTATGCACCGAAGGGGCATTTTGGTAATTTTACATAGGCTTTAAAGGTCAAATCCGGAAATCTGGGTTCAAAACTTTTACTTACTATTAAATTATAAAAATTTACTTAAAACATCAGTAGGTATTAAGTCTTATATGTTCAAATAGTTTTAACTAATACTATGCGTTTAAAACGCGTAAAATGGCGGTTTTAAGCGATTTTCGGGTTTTATAAGAAAAGCTGATATGTTGATCATTCCAGAAGGCTTAAAATATTTTATTTATCATATAAAATCAGTAGCAAAAGGTTTGGTATCAAAATGTTGTGTAAAACTCATTTTATAAGCAAAAAAGGGTATAACCGACAATTACCGAATCAAAGCTAGAACCCTATGTTATGCTCAGCTTAAAAATAAATAAAAATCTTCAAAAATCCCAAAATATTATATTACATCAGTGGGAAAAAAATTTGGTATAAAAATTTGGGTTTAAATAGGCAATATGCTAATTATGCCGTTTAATTAATAAAAATCTTCTTAATTACGATATTGAGCATAACTCCTATTCTAGACCTCAAATTGATGTCAAATTTTTAGGACATGTTTATAATTCAGTAACAAAGGTTTTTGTCCTCTCATATTTTCAAAAATCTTGTTTTAAGGTCAAAAGGGCATAATGGTCAACATTTAGGCATATAACGGAAACATGCAAATGAATCGGATAAATTAGGAACCAAGTTGTATAATCACAGAAGGTTATACTAACACATAACCTGGTCCTAAAAGAGCTCCAAGGCATATCTAAACTAAGCTAAATCGGGTCAGAACTGAAAGTCAAAGCAAAAGTCAACTTTTGCGACTTTGGGTTGCGAACCGAGCCTAAACTCAGAATTGTCGGGTTGAACATGCCTAGACATGTTCAATTAATATTTACCCAGTTATTAAAGTGACAAAACTGATTTTATTGCCTTTACATCATTAGTTATACATTTTATTTAAAAATGACTCGTTTGACTTTTATTCTAATTACTTTGACCCGACAATTAACTAAGCAAACGTGGTAATTAGGAGGTGCCCTTTTTGAGGGTTTAACACCTACCTAATTACGGTCACGTTGCCATGTTCGATGCGAACAATGGCTCAACCGTTTAAAATTCAAAGCGTTTATCGAAAACACTTGACTTTTCGGCTATAAACGCTAAATAAAACAAACTAGTCACGAAAGGACACTTACAAAGGGTCTAATGGACTGAAGGAGGTTCTCAAGAAGTTCAAGACCCTCTTAGAATCAGAAGCATAGCAGATTTGAAGAAAATGTGAGTTGCAAATGAAAGTGGGGAAGGGTATATATAGGTTTTTCAAGACTGTTAAGATCGTTTCTTGATAAACGAGCCTTGATCTGGACCGTACACCTCATACCCCTTGTTTTTCAATACTATGGGTGCCCAAAATGGCCCATAGAATGAAGAAAACAATGTGTGAATAACCAGAAACCAGCTGCTGAAAAGAAAAACTGGTTTTCTACATCTGATATGCTCAGGCGGCCCGCGTAGGATATCTGTGTGGGCTACGCGGCCAGCCAAAAAGTCCAGTCCAGCCAAACTTTGGCAGAAATACATATTCAGTCCCTGTTCATGATTAATGCTATATCTGACACATTTAAAGCCCGTTAACCTCATTTCAAGGCTCTACTATGATGCCTAAACCTAGGGAATATAAAACATGCTTGAAAACATGTCGGATGTCGGTTCGTTTGGTCATACGGTCACGTTGTTCGACTAATTACGACGAAACACGAACGGACGCGAAAAACAATCCAAATTATTCGACGAATGGAATTTTATCAAGCCAAACACTAAAATAAAACATTTTAGTGCTTACATAAATTTTTGGATGCCTGGATATATTCAGAACGTAAGATATGCGCGAAAATGCAAACTTATGCACTTTTTGACGCTTTTAGTCCCTGTTGATCAAATAAGTTTATTTTTGCGCACCAAACACCTCTAAGCCTATTTATAAGCTATGTAAAGGATATTTAGGGCATTTTTAAGTTATGATCATATTCCGAAAGGTTCGATATCATACGAATCAGCAGACTTTTACAGTTTGACGCAAATAGTCCCTCTAATGTGCAAACTTACGCATATCATCGTTTAATAGCATCGAAGCCTTATCTAATCCATATTAGGCATTTTTGAGAGTATTATAAAACATCATAATGCTTCGGGTTCGTAAAAAGGTCATTCAGAGGTATAATTAAACATATTGACACTTTTAGTCCCTCTAACTTGCAAAGTTGCGCGTAACTTCACTTATAGGCTTAAAAGCCCTTAATGGCCAATACTAGGCATTCCCGAGAGTATAATCAATTATCATGAAGCTCTCGGTTTGTTAAAAGGTCACTCAGAGGTAAGAATTAACATGTTGATGCTTTTAACCCTTCGACGCGCAATCTTTCAATTAATTACGCAAACGGCTACACTTGATCAACAAGTGGCTCATTTGTGAATATAATTACCATGTAATGTTATTCAGAGGCTTGTAATAAGCATGTTAACATTTCCAGTTGATGTGCACAAAATGCAACATATAAATTACATCAATTGTGGCATAAAACTAACCCTTTTTTAGTACTAATGTTGGAAAAAGCGTGTTTTTGTCTTCCTTTTGTATTTTCAGGATTAAATGAGCTCAAGTGAACAAAAGAAGCAAAAAGGCAGCTAAATCTGACATAAATACAAGAAAAGGAACAAATGTGGCATGCCCGACCCTCCCGACAACATCTTCCCAAGCAAAAACAAGAGAACAGAAGGCTGAACACGCCCCGTGCTCAATGAGCACGGGGGCGTGCCCAAGTGTCTGCAGAAAAGACAAAGCTGTAGAAGCTTCTATAGCCCACCACGGGGCCGTGCTCAGCGGACACGGGGCCGTGGTCAACTATAAGATTCGCAGAATCCAGGCAAATCTTGATAGTACAGATACGCTTCTGCACACGGGGTCGTGCCCAGCGGACACGGGGGTGTGGTCAACTAATGCAGACAAACTGCAATTAATGAAGACAGAGAAGGAGGATGGACACGGGGCCGTGCCCGAGCTGCTGTTCAGGCTATAAATGGGGGTGCTTGGCTCATTTGTAAACCATCCGTTGGCACACCACCTCTCTCACACTTCACCCACCACCCACCACCATCACAACACCATCATCCACCACCATCATCCATCATCCATCATAGAGTGTGTGAGTCGTCTCGGGATCCAAGATTGATCGTAAGAGTTCTGGACAATCAAAGGCCATGTTTGCCTAAGTCTCTTACATCACTTAGTGAAGACAAGTGTTTAGTGTAATACTTTTTATTTTTAATCTTTTCGCACTTTTTATTTGGTTATGTATTAATGACTTTAATAACTAGTTTCTTATGTTGAAGGTGATTCTTCCTTATCGTTTGTCCGTGGTGTCTTGGCATTATTTTACTGTCTATATAAAATAAAAGATTTTCACCATTCATATCTCCACGGTCTATATGCAGATATGTTGGCTACCTGGTCGGGGGTTAAGGGAACAGTTTGGTAAGAGTCTTGCCATTGTTCAGTGTATAGATCCTGCAAAGGACCTGGGTCAAATTTAGTAGGACCTCCTTCAATACCCACCGGTATTGGATGGCGGGGGTCCAAACTCTTTGATCCCCTCATAAGTAAGCTACTATTAAAACTTTAACCCGGCTACTTAGGACTGTATCCCTGCTGACTCAGACTACTTAGCCGAGGGTAACGTCACCTTTAAAAGAGGGGCCTACCACAATATGCATTAATAACTTAATTAATTATCTTTCAATAATCCGACCCTTTAGGATTGTATCCTTGCTGACTCAAACTACTGGGTTGAGGGTAACGCCACCTTCAAAAAAGGGGCCTACTACAATAACTAAGATAATCTTTTAAAAAGTGCAAAAGTGCGGAAATAATCAAAGGTTACACTACACACGAGTCGGATCCAAGTGATTCATCTTGTCTATCTGTTTTTACTTTTATTTTATTTTTCAGCATTTTAGTTAGTTTTATTTTTCTAATTTAAAAACCCTTTTTCTAACTTTTGATTTGATTAGACGTTGAGGATAAACCGGTACTAAAAGCTCTTGTGTCCTTGGACGACCTCGGTATCTTACCAACACTATACTACGTCCACGATGGGTGCACTTGCCCACATGTGTGTTTAGTGTTAGTGAATATCGTGTTTTATAAATTTAAAACTTGGCTAAAAAGTGTAAAAGGGCTTAAAATATACACCTAAAATATATAACACCTCGCACACATCAAGTTTTTGGCGCCGTTTCCGGGGACACACGGATTTTAAGAAAGTTAGGAATCAACGGCCTAATCGTTTTTTTTTTATTTTTCTGTTTTTTTAGGATTTTCTTAATTTTTCAGCTTCCGCATAACTCAGCACGGGCCGTGCCCGCTGAACACGCCACGTGCCCAATCTTTGGAATTGGCAATCCTGTTTTAAGTCAGACAGTAAGCTGAACACGGGGCCGTGCCCACTCAACACGCCCCGTGCCCAAGATTCAGTTTCTGAAAACAGAACCGTAAGATCCCGACGATTGGTAATTTCTGACACAAACATGAGTGATACTGACATTTTTTACTTTCGGCACTCTTATGGTACGTGGTGTCAAATATGTGGAGGCTCTCATAAAGAATTAGAATGTTATTTTCTAAATTATAAGCCCCACTATATAGACCCATTGTTTTCCTGTAGCCTTAAGAGGGGCGAAAGTAAAAATAATCCCTATCTCTCCCTCGAATGCTCTCAACCGGACTTTCTAGGAGAAATGCTTCTTGATGAACTATTTCAATTAGAAGATCTAATTCTTAATTGGTTAAAAGAACTTAAGATGGATTTCATTGATTCATCTCAAAACGATACCCAAGAAGAATTGTTGGGATCGCATTCGAATAAAAACAACTTCGTTGTTCCCGATAATACCTTTAGCTCTAGCGAAGACTTGGGCGATAGTCGTCCCTGTGCCGATTATGCCGTGAAGGACTCTCCATCGACTTCGTTCGGTGCATACATAGACCTGAGCAATTCGGCATACACGTTCTTTAACGAGAGCTCGGGAAAGGGTTGGACTTGTCCACCTACATTTAGCATAGGAATCACCCTCACCGACAACCTCTTGCGTTCTCGTCTTACTCTAGAACAATTAAGGTATCTTAGACACTTTGGGGTTGTTCCATCCAGTAAGGAACCACCCGATCCGGATAAGTTCCTTAGAAATAGACGAAACTCCATTAGACAGCTTCTAGACACGGGGCCGTGTCCAGGTCAACACGCCCCCGTGTCCACCAAAAGATTCCTTTCTGATTTTTATCAGAATACGGACAAAATGTGTCTGGATTCTGTCTGCACACGGGGCCGTGTCCAGCCGACACGGGGCCGTGTGCAACGTGCTATCGTTTTCTATAAATGCAGCAAGATTCCTGCTCATTTGGACCACTCCAAAGATAAAGATTTGCTGGAATCTTCACTCATACCATCCTAGGTATATTCTAAAGAAGGTTCTCAACAACCATCTTGTCTTTTCCACTTTTGTTCATTGCCTTCTTCAATTTTCACTCAATACCTCCATTAAAGCTTGAAATCTCTATGATTCTAAGCTTTATTGTAATGTTTGTAAGGTTATTATTCAAGGAATCTTGTTTAAAATGAGTTATACAACTTTGTTTTAAATTACTTATGCTTAAAAGTACCTTATAAATTGAAAGAAATAATCTAAAACTCCAAGATTCCTTGCTCTAAAAACCTGCATACAGCTGAACACGGGGCCGTGTCTGAGGTACTGTTCCATAAAAAATTGAACTCTTTTCGGTCTGTTTTCTCAGAATGGCGAGCAGAACTAGCGGAACATCTTCGTCGCAATCAAGGAACAACTGGCAGGGGAGGAGGTCATCAACGGTAGAGGACTCTCTTGTAAACTATGTTTACACTTTAAGAGAGGCTATTGATGAAATGACGGGAGTGGAAGAAGCATTGGTCGATCGTACCAATCACTTAACGGTGGGACTAGAAGGGTGTCTTCGAGAGGTCAACCTTTTGCACCAAAGGTTGAACATTCTCGCCTTTCCTCCTTTGGTACCAATCATCACCCAAAGGGCATGGAACGTGGTGCCTGAAGTCATCATACCAGCCGAGTGGTACACCATACACCCGGGACCTCCTCGCGATATACTACAAGGGGTTCCGGTTGGTGTCACTCCCCCTCCACAAGATGTTGAGGAGAATGAAGCCGCCTTCTTCCTCCTGAGAGAGATAGAAGAATGGCTTTAACAACATCTAGGGAACACCCCTCGGCCCGGAGATCTACCAAGCTTTTAGATACCAGAGAATTATTTCCGGAATTTTGGTTCTTAATGTAAAAGTAGAGCTCCTTAGAATGATTTTATGCACCACTTGACCTATCTAGTTTAAATTTTATCTTTCTTCTTTATTTTTAATTTTCTAGGAATGTTATGTAATTCTCTCTATGACTTAATGAATGATGGTTTTAATTAATTTGGTGTTTGGATGATGTTGTAATGGATAAAACACACTCGGGATGGTGAAGGATAACAAGGGAAACTTGAACCAGCACCCCATGCATGAAAACAGGTTCATCCGACAAATTTTTCTTCATTACAGCAAGTTCAGCATGGGTCATGCCCGCCCAACACGGCCCCGTGCTGCACAATCTGCAGAAAAAGCCCAGTTCAGGTAACTGGACACGGGGCGTGCTCACTGAACACGCCCCCGTGCCCAGGCTTCTGTTTCTTTTTACAAACTTTTGTTACTAGCAATCTGAACACGGGGCCGTGCCCGGACACCACGGGGCCGTGTCCAGACGCCCAGTAACATAAAATTTTGTTTTTTCACACCTTTTTACACATTCAATCAACCTAAAAACTTATTTTTGGGACATATTGAGGACAATGTGTAATTTAAGTGTGGGGGAGATGCTAAAACCTTGAATCTTGCAAGTCCTAATTACAAGCCTTACACAAAACTCTATTGGAACCGCTAATCACCCTAAAATTTTTAAAAATTTTCATTTTTTTTACTTGTCTAAGTTTAAGTTGGGAAATTCAAGTTCTAAAAAGGTTATATTTTTACAAATTTACAACCGATAGCGTCGTGATAAAAAGAACCAATATAAGAAAATTATGAAACGGCATGACAAGCTTAGTTAAAATTTGATTATATATACTTGATCACATAAAAACCCATTCCCACAAAAAAGTGAGTTTTGAGCCTTTATTGAGCATACAAATACATATCTTTAAACTAATTGCTCATTTTTCGTTTCTTGTGTGAATAGCCGCTTGGTTCTTACGACTCTAGAACTTGCCACGACGATACATTCCCGGTCCTTACCAACTTAAACCCGAGTAAGTAAATGATGGAGGCATTAGGACTAACCCTTTTTATTTCTACACCATTTTTTTTACCACCTACCCAAAATCCCCCTAGTTAACCCCTTTGAGCCTAAACCTTTTCATTTCTTAACCCAAAACAAACACCCTTTTTACCCACCAAAACCCTTTTTCATTTTAAACCCTTTGTTTTAGTAACAAAGCTCGGTTTCTCTTATGACTTGCTTTTGAAAAAAAAAAATTTGATGATGAAGCCAAAAGAAATAAACAAACAAGTTTATCAAAAAGAACTTTGTTTGGAAGAAATGTTTCATCAAAATAAAACGTTACAAAATAATAAGTCTTACGAAAACCGACGCTTTTTACGCCTTTCGCCCTTTTTACTAACCACTAACCCAACCACCCACCTTTAGCCCAAGCCTAACCCTTCACCCCAAAAGTCCTCTTGATATTTACAAAGGGAGTAAATTGCCATTTTAGTCCCTGAGTTTTGTCCAAATTTTCCATTTTAGTCCAAATAGTTTTTTTTGTGCCTCTGGGTCCCTGACTTTTACATTTTGTTGCCATTTTGATCATTTGTCTAACTCTATCCAAAAACCCAGTTTGTACTTAATCACTAATGTTTTCAGTTGCCATTTTGATCCAATTCCAAAAAATCAAAAAAATTCCAAAAAATCAAAAAAATTCCAAAAAATTCAAAAAAATCTAAAAATCAAAAAAATTCTAAAAAATTCAAAAAAATCTAAAAATCAAAAAAATTCTAAAAAATCATAAAAACTCTAAAAAATCCAAAAATCATTAAATGTTACGGCACGAACCGTTTCGACCCGTACCGTTTCGAACCGAACCGTTTCGACCCGTACCGTATCGAACCCGTACCGTATCGAACCGTACCGTTTCGACCCGTACCGTTTCGAACCCGCACCGTTTCGAGCCGAACCGTATCGCGTCGAAACGGTTTGGGTTCGAAACGGTACGGGTCGATACGGTACGGGTTCGAAACGGTTCGCATCGAAACGGTTCGGTTCGATACGGTACGGGTCGAAACGGTTCGGTTCGAAACGGTTCGCGTCGAAACGGTACGGTTCGAAACGGTACGGGTCGAAACGCTTCGCGTCGAAACGGTTCGGCTCGAAACGGTTCGGGTTCGAAACGGTACGGTTCGAAACGGTTCGTGTCAAAACGGTTCGGCTCGAAACGGTTCGCGTCGAAAGGTTCGGTTCGATACGGTACGGGTCGAAACGGTTCGGTTCGAAACGGTTCGGTTCGAAATGGTTCGCGTCGAAACGGTACGGTTCGAAACGGTACGGGTCGAAACGGTTCGTGCCGAAACATTTAATGATTTTTGGATTTTTTAGAATTTTTATGATTTTTTAGAATTTTTTTTATTTTTAGATTTTTTTGAATTTTTATGATGTTTTAGATTTTTTTTTATTTTTAGATTTTTTTGGAATTTTTTTGATTTTTTGGAATTTTTTTGATTTTTTGGAATTGGATCAAAATGGCAACTGAAAACATTTTTTAAGGAAATCCCCAAAAAACCCCTGTTACAAACTGGGTTTTTGGATGGAGTTAGACAAAATGATCAAAATGGCAACAAAATGTAAAAGCCAGGGACCCAGAGGCACAAAAAAAAACTATTTGGACTAAAATGGCAAATTTGGACAAAACTCAGGGACTAAAATGGCAATTTACTCTTACGAAGGTGTATAGTTAAAAAGGAGGAGGATTGATTGCTTGGCAAGCTTATGGTAGGAGTAAGTTCCGTGCCGCTCTCGAGTGATTCACTTAAATACATCTTCGGCGAGTGTTGAGTGATCCCCCGTGAGGTATGTGAACTTGTATATAAATGGAATTTTAAAAAGGCATGTTATGCCCTAATAAGTAATTTATCTTATGTAATGTTTTTAATAAATCATGACGAATAGGAGTGTAAATAAATAAAAATAAAACTTAATAAAGAATCTTGGAAATCCCAACACTCTATGACAAGCCCAAAAACCTTTTCTTCTACCCGTTCCATTTGGGAGTGTAAAGCCACATTATAAAGAGTTTTGCTTGGGGATAAAAAAAGATTCAAGTGTGGGGGTATTTGATGTGCACAAAATGCAACATATAAATTACATCAATTGATATATATAACTAACCCTTTTTTAGTACTAATGTTGGAAAAAGCGTGTTTTTGTCTTCCTTTTGTATTTTCAGGATTAAATGAGCCCAAATGAATAAAAGAAGCAAAAAGGCAGCTAAATCTGACATAAATACAAGAAAAGGAACAAACGTGGCATGCCCGACCCCCCCCCCCCCCGACAGCATCTTCCCAAGCAAAAACAAGAGAACAGAAGGCTGAACACGCCCCGTGCTCAATGAGCACGAGGGCGTGCCAAAGTGTCTGCAGAAAAGACAAAGATGTAGAAGCTTCTATCGCCCACCACGGGGCCGTGCTCAGCGGAGACGGGG
Organism: Helianthus tuberosus; assembly: GCA_030545235.1. Taxonomy (NCBI): domain Eukaryota; kingdom Viridiplantae; phylum Streptophyta; class Magnoliopsida; order Asterales; family Asteraceae; genus Helianthus; species Helianthus tuberosus. Next base: position 168,586,315 of record CM060423.1, on the reverse strand, counting down.
CCGTGGTCAACTATAAGATTCTCAGAATCCAGGCAAATCTTGATAGTACAGATACGCTTCAGCACAAGGGGTCGTGCCCAGCGGACACGGGGGCGTGGTCAACTAATGCAGACAAACTGCAATTAATGAAGACAGAGAAGGAGGATGGACACGGGGCGTGCCCAATGGACACGGGGCCGTGCCCGAGCTGCTATTCAGGCTATAAATGGGGGTGCTTGGCTCATTTGCAAACCATCCCTTGGCACACCACCTCTCTCACACTTCACCCACCACCCACCACCATCACAACACCATCATCCACCACCATCATCCATCATCCATCAAAGAGTCTGTGAGTCGTCTCGGGATCCAAGATTGATCGTAAGAGTTCTTGAAAATCAAAGGCCATGTTTGCCTAAGTCTCTTACATCACTTGGTGAAGACAAGTGTTTAGTGTAATACTTTTTATTTTTAATCTTTTCGCACTTTTTATTTGGTTATGTATTAATGACTTTAATAACTAGTTTCTTATGCTGAAGGTGATTCTTCCTTATCATTTGTCCGTGGTGTCTTGGTATTATTTTACTATCTATATAAAATAAAAGATTTTAACCATTCATATCTCCACGGTCTATATGGAGATATGTTGGCTACCTGGTCGGGGGTTAAGGGAACGGTTTGGTAAGAGTCTTGCCATTGTTCTGTGTATAGATCCTGCAAAGGACCTGGGTCAAATTTAGTAGGACCTCCTTCAATACCCACCGGTATTGGATGGCGGGGGTCCAAACTCTTTGATCCCCTCATAAGTAAGCTACTATTAAAACTTTAACCCGGCTACTTAGGACTGTATCCCTGCTGACTCAGACTACTTAGCCAAGGGTAACGTCACCTTCAAAAGAGGGGCCTACCACAATATGCATTAATAACTTAATTAATTATCTTTCAATAATCCGACCCTTTAGGATTGTATCCTTGCTGACTCAAACTACTGGGTTGAGGGTAACGTCAACTTCAAAAGAGGGGCCTACTACAATAATTAAGATAATCTCTTAAAACGTGCAAAAGTGCGGAAATAATCAAAGGTTACACTAAACACGAGTCGGATCCAAGTGATTCATCTTGTCTATCTGTTTTTACTTTTATTTTATTTTTCAGCATTTTAGTTAGTTTTATTTTTCTAATTTAAAAACCCTTTTTCTAACTTTTGATTTGATTAGACGTTGAGGATAAACCGGTACTAAAAGCTCTTGTGTCCTTGGACGACCTCGGTATCTTACCAACACTATACTACGTCCACGATGGGTGCACTTGCCCATATGTGTGTTTAGCGTTAGTGAATATCGTGTTTTATAAATTTAAAACTTGGCTAAAAAGTGTAAAAGGGCTTAATATATACACCTAAAATATATAACACCTCGCACACATCACCAGTCCTTCTATAATCAAAGTTTTTGATTTTTCGCAAAATTAGCTCCTCACATTCAACGTTTGACTTTATTAGGGTTTATTACACGTGTCAATACATCATTGGACGTGATTTTACGAGGTGTTACAATCAACATTCTTTTTCTTGCCAACATCAATAGGTTTCTGATTTGGACACTTGTGACCAAGATGTCCACTTTGACCACACTTAAATCATGGTCTCTTGGAAACATCTTTAACCTGTTGTTGTTGTTGTTTCTTTTGAGCATATAACTCTTCATTAGACTGTCATCTAAATTGGAGTTATTTTTCTTCTTCTGAACTTGTTCCATGAACAAAGTTCATCTTTTTCTTATAATTTGGCTTTTCAAAACATTTCTTTTTGTTTTGTTTTTATTTATAACCCAACCCAGCCTTCATGTTCTTCTTTTTGTAACTAGGTTTGTTATAAAAAGTTTTCTTGCTCTTTTCAGCAAATTTTGCAATTTCAGACTTTTCAATTTCTACCAATTTGAAAACTTATAAATTTTATCCAAAATCACATTCTGAATCGGGACTTCAACATCTGAGAATAATTTGTCCGATCCAATCATGGTTTATGCCAATCCTATCGGATCATCATTCGCATTTTTCTCGGATTTTGAATTTTTAAGATAATTCTCATGAAAACTTCCCTTATTTTCAACCTGTGATTCACACTTATCTGTTTTGGTAGACTCCTCTGTCAAAACGCTTTCAACAACCTTACATACCACCTCTGAATCACCAAGATCATCAGATTTGGTGTAAGTCACATCGATGTTGTCAGGTAATTGGTCAACCATGTTAATTGCTTTATCCACCTTTTCGCCATCATAGAATGTATAATTATTCTCTAACGGTGGTGGAACCTGATGATATTCTGACCCAATTCCCTTTTTGTTCTTTTCTGACTCTTTACCATCGGGTGTGATGTTGAAAATACGTTCTAAAATGTATGAAGAAGCATGATAACTTTGAAGTTTATTAACCAATTTTTCTTTGTTTAGCCAGTTCTTGTTTAAGTTTAGCTACATCATCAATATATTGATTAAGAACCATTTGTTTTCCTTCATATCTTGCTTCAAGAAACTTAGTTGTCTTTTGACATGCTGACAACCTATCATCCAGACTTTTGACTCTACTCTTCACAGTTTTGTCAGCTTCTTTTACCGTGTGATATGACAATTTCATTACATCATATTCTTTTTGCAACTCTTGAATAGTTTTATCTTTTTGAACACATTCGTTGCAATCAACTGAACACTTTTCTTTCAAAATTTTGTTTTCTTTTTCAAGATTTTCACATTTCTGTGTCAGCTCTTTTTCTTTTTCTTTCAAAAACTTTTCATTTTCAAACATTTCATTACATTTTTCTTTAAAAAATTCCTTCTATTTTAGTAAACTCAATGTCTCTGGATCTTAGTTTTCTATCTTTTTCAGTACAAGCACTGCACGTTTCCATGCATTTCTTGCCCTGTTCATCAGCTTTATGTTCAGGTTTATTTAATATTTCAGAAGATTTAGTTTGAGTTACCTTAGTGTTTGGCACTGTGGCTTCTTTTTCCTTTTGAATTTGATCTTCCTCAACCTCCCACTGTTTCTCAGCAACTGCTTCCTCTGCCTTTGCATCGGCTTTCTTCACTTCATCCACCATTTTCTTACTCTCATCAACAATCTCTTCAACAGTCTTCTTCTTCTTCTCAAGACTTGCATAGATCACTTTCTTTATTCCTTCTTCTACCTTTTCTCTGTATCTAGGTATTTCTTCAAGCCCTTTACACCAAACCCCCACAGTTGGAATAGCAGCAACAAGTGCTTCAAAGCCCACTTAGCTTCCTTGTAAGCATTATACATGTCACTGAAATACATTCTCACATGACGTTCCTCTCGGCTCTGTTTGAACTCAGCTACTAAAGCATTTTTCCCTGCTTTCTCATCTTTAATATATTTTCCCCAGTCAAAACCTTCGTCATCATGAATTGTCCATTTGTTATCATCTTGAATCGTCAACATTTCTTGTTTCTTTTCTTTAGAAGATCCTTCTTCAATCTGCTTTCTTGACGGTTGCTCGTTGTTGTGATGATAAATAGCCTTTTTGTAGTAATCTTCATGAAAAGGATTCACGCTATCATCAGCTTGACGATTAGTGGACTCTCTTTTGAAGTGTCCCTTCTGTTTGCACTTGAAATAAGTGACTTTTTCTTTGACAAATCCCGCTTCATATCGGGACCTTCCAGACAATTTCTCCCCATAATCTCCATGAACCGTTGAGCTCTCCTGATTACGATCGCCATACACCAGCGAATATCCATGAGCTCCATTTCTTCTGGATCTCCCTGATCGTAGTCTTCCTTTGTCATATTTGGGTTTCCAATCTTGCCTGCGATCATACCTTCGTAAGATTCCAGAACAGAAGCTAAGAAACTCATGTGCTGTTTAGCGAAATCAGTGTTTAGATTTGGAGAATCTTTCCAGTTCTGACTCGTATTGGTTTTGGAAGATGAAGATGATGAATAATATCCCGAATTATAACTCGAAGATTTGGTCTTTGAAGAATCACTAGCATTATCAGTACTAAAGGCTGTACCAACCTTTGGTGACTGGTTATTCAGCAGCATACTTCGTCGGTAGTACAAATCAACATTCTGTTGGTAACTGGAACTAGACATTTTATTTTGTTTTAGTAACTCTAGATCATGTCCTTCCAGTTTCTCAATCAAACCATCCAACGAAATTTCATCAAACTTGGCATCATTTTTCAATACAATCACAAACGTTTTCCAGTCTTCAACGTGTGGCAATGCCTCAACCAATTTGTCAATAATTTCTTCTCTGTCTTTGTTGATTCCAAACCTCTCCATCTCGATTTTCAAATGACAGAATCTTTCTATCATTTATCTAACAGTTTCGCCCTTCATGCAGCCGAATAGATCAAATTCCTTTTTCAGCAGAGAGATTTTGTTTTTCTTGATATCTTTACCACCTTCTACTTTCAGCTTCAAAGCTTCCCACATAGATTTGGAGGTTTCACCATGTTGAAGTAAAAACAAAATATCCTCTCTAAAAGATTGTTGTAATAATGTTACCATTTTTAGTTCGTTAGAGTGGTCCTTTCTATCAGTTTCTGAAAATTGTTTAATTATTAGTAATGCATTTTGATCGTGTCGTGATTTTTCATATCCAAACGTTAACATGATCCAACTATCATATGTATACGCTTTCACCCAATTTTTAAATCTTGTACTCCACCAGTGATAATCTTATATATTCATTAGTTTCGGTGGTTTTTGATGGTTTCCGTAAACATTATAATCTTTCACAAATTGGCTTTGATCCGGATTAGAATGTTTCAAATGAGATTTTCCTTTGATGGACTTAAAACACTTGTTGAACAAATAAACTTGTTTTTAGGCCTGATTTGACGGATGGATATTTGGTCTGGATGAGCAAGTTAATAGACTTTGTGTATCAATCATCCGGATGGACTCAAATATAACCAAATGGATGGACTTTCTTATCATGTCTTTGGATGGACTTGGCTGTTTGGACTTAACAGACTTCTTCCGGGTGGATGGATAATGAAATTACCCGGATGAAGACCTTTTAACAATCTCAACGGATGGGCTTGTTAAGAATCTCCGGATGGACCCCAATTCTATTATCCAATAACCATATTCCAAACGGTCCACTATATCTTTCACTGAATGAACATAATATCTTATTGGACTAAAATCAGTTGGACATATAATTGGACTGCATGAACGTATAGTTGGACCGAATTAATATCCAATAGGCTTCCTCATCACATGTGAATTAAATGGACCTTTAAAACCACTAAAATTGGACCTTTAAAACCACTAAAACTTCACAATTGAATTAAATGAATTATATTGGTCCGGATGGACTAGAAGTGTCCGAATGAAGATATATATGTCCGGAAGACCTCTATCCAAGTGGATGGCCAAGTATTTTATTCGGATGGACTTTGCTAGCAATGAAAAAAATTCACATTTGGGCCATCCGAGCGGATGGACACCCCAAAATCTTATCCGGATGGACTTTCCCAGTGATGAGTAACCATATTGTCGAACACATTTTCATCTAATTGAACACTCAAATATTTGAATTAAGTCATGAAACTTTGTAGGATTGTAACTGATGTGTGCAAAATGTAACATATAAATTACATCAAATAAGGCATAAAACTAACCCTTTTTTAGTACTAATGTTGGAAAAAGCTTGTTTTTGTCTTCCTTTTGAATTCACATGACCAAATGAGCTTAAACAAACAAAAGGAGCAAATAAGAAGCCAAAACTAACATAAATACAAAGAAAGTGAATAAACGTGACATGCCCGACCCCTCGGCAGCATCCCCAAAGCAAAAACAAAGAAACAAAAGATTGACCACGGGGCCGTGCCCAGCCGAACACGGGGGCGTGGTCAGGGTCCTGCAGAAAAGACAAACCTATAGAAGCATCTACACCCACCACGGGGGCGTGCCCAGCTTAGCACGGGGCGTGGTCAACGCAAAGATACGCAGAATCTTGCAAAATCTTGATAGTACAGATACGATGCAGACCATGTGGCCATGCCCACTAGACACGGGGCTGTGTGGGACTCTCTGTTGACACTTGCATTTAATGAAGGAAGAGAAAAGGTTGGCCACGGGGGCATGCCCGCTGGACATGGGGCCGTGGCCAGAGCACTGTGCAGGCTATAAATAGGGGTGCTTGGTTCACTTCAAAGGCATCCCTTGGCAAACCACTACTCTCCCACTTTGCCACCACTCCACCACCACTAAAACACCATCACCCACCACCATCATCTATCATCCATCTTTAGAGTATGTAGTAGTCTCGGGATCCAAGATTGATCGTAAGGGTTCTTGCCAATCAAAGGCCATGTTTGGTTAAGCCTCTTACATCACTTGGTGAAGACAAGTCTTTATTGTATTACTTTTGATTTTTAATCTTTCGGCTCTTTTTATTTGGTTTTGTATTAATGACTTTAATAACTAGTTTCTTATGTTGAAGGTGAATTCTTCCTATCATTTTTCCATGGTGTCTTGGCGTTACTTTACTGTCTATATAAAGTAAAAGATTACATCATTCATGTTTTTACGGTCTATATAAAAGCATGTTGACTACCTAGTCGGGGGTTAGGGGAATGGTTTGGTAAGGTTCTTGCCTTGTTCAGTGTATAGATCCTACAAGGACCTGGTTCAAGCTTACTAGGGCCTCATTCAATACCCATTGGTATTGGATAGTGGGGGTGCGAATAGCTTGAATCCCTCATATGTAAACTACTATTAATACATTAAATCGACTTCTTAGGATTGTATCCCTGCTGACTCAAACCACTGGGTTGAGGGTAACGTCACCTTCAAAAGAGGGGCCTCCTATAACTAAGATAATCTCTTAAAAAGTCCAAAAGTGCGAAGATCATCAAAGGATACATTAAAGGTGAGTCGGATCCAAATGATTCATCTTGTCTATCTGTTTTTATTTTACTTTATTTCTGCATTTTGAGTTTTTGTTTTTATATTTCAAAACTTTTTGGGCTCAAAATATCAATAAAATCATATCACGCTTTACGCACACCAACTTTTTGGCGCCGTTGCCGGGGACACAAGGATTTTAAGAAAGCTTAAAATCGACGGCCTAATCATTTTTTCAAAACTGCGCGCACAATTTTTTTCATTTTTAGGAACTTTTGCATAACAGTAGTCTGAACACGGGGCCGTGCTCACTGAACACGCCCCCGTGCTGCATAAAAACAGCAAAACATTTTTAAAACATCCAGACACAGAGTCTGAACATGGGGCCGTGCTCACTGAACATGCCCCCGTGCTGCATAAAAACAAGTAGCATTTTTCAAAACGCCTAGATACAGACCCTGACCACGGGGCCGTGGTGAGCCTCTGTTTTTGTTTTTAATTTTGTTTTCTGGTCCCGAGACTCTGTTGTGATCTGCTGAGTGATTCTTATGAATCAATACTCAGGAGGTCACAACTACTACTATGAAGATGATGATTACAAAGAAGAGTATTGTACCATTTGCGGTAATCCTCACTCAGTACAATATTGTGACCTTTTCGAGCCATTTGCCTCATACACATACCATGAGGAACCAAGGTATGAACCTTCTCCCTCATACACATACCTTGAGGAACCAAGGTATGAATCATCTCCATCATATACTTACTATGAGGAACAATGGTGTGAACCACCTACCTCATATGGGTATTGTGAAGGACCAAGGTTTGAACTTCCGTACTCAAGCTTTTGGGACACTTATCCCGCTCAATTTGACGAACCACCAACTATCCTCCCCGAAGCCAAAAGAATAATACAACACCTGAAAACTATCGAACACTATATAAAAGAATCCCACGCGAGGGAAGAGGTAGTTTGTACTAAAGAGGTAATAGTAGAAAAGGTAAAAATGGAAGAACAAGTAAGTGAAAAACCGAAGCATGAACCAAACAACGAAAGAGGTAAGTCCGAAAATGCTAATCTTCAAAAAGTGTCAAATTTTCAAGAAATTAATCTCTTAACACCTTCTTTCGAAAACCATTGTTTGGTACATACTCATGCTAAGTTTTTAAAAGAGTTAAACACTAACACTAAAATGGACTAAATGGTAAGCATTAAGTTAACAAACGATCAAACCGCGCTAATAAATGATGATCCATTTGAAATTAACATTACAACGGTTCCATGTTTCTTTCAAAACACCTTTATTAGTAATATTATGATTGATAAAGATCTTTGTGTTAATATAATGCCAAACTACATTTTCGAAAAATTAGGAATTAGTGATTTTTCTCCACTTCAATTACCCATTTTTCTTTCTAATCAGAAACTAATAAAATCAATGGGAGTAGTTGAGGATGTGTTAGTGCAAACAAATCAAACGGTAGTCCCAACCGACTTCATCATTCTTGATGACGCTCCACATGTGTTGGGACGACCTTTTGTGAAAACCCATCAAGCTTTGATCAACCGGAAGCAAAACAACCTACCCATTCAATTAGGGGCCGACAAAAAGTACGTCGATCTTGACCAATCAATGAAATATCCAATCGGCAATGACGACCCCCTAATTGAAGATGAAGATGAACCACCCGATACGGAAGACGAAATCGACCTCTTTGTCGAAGAAGAGGTCGCCATTGAACAAACCTTTTTGGTCCTTGACCAAAATGAGCAACCGACTAAGGAGTCTCCCAAAGACCCACCACTTGAGCTCAAAGAACTCCCAAAAGGTTTGGAATATGCTTTTCTCGACAAGGATGGTAAGCTACCTGTAAATATTTCTTCAAAATTAACTAGTTTAGAAAAAGAAAAATTAATTACACTTTTGAAAAAACATAAAAACGCGATCACATGGAAGCTTGTAGATATTAAAGGAATAAGCCCTTCCATGTGCACGCACAAAATTTTAATGAATGATGACTATAAATTGGTAATACAACCACAACGTAGAGTAAATCAAAATGTTTAAGAAGTGGTTAAAAACGAAGTCATCAAACTACTTGACGCCAGACTTATCTACCCAATTTCCGATAGCCCTTGGGTAAGTCCCGCCCAAGTAGTTCCTAAGAAAGGAGGTATGACGGTGGTCACTAATGAAAAAAATGAATTAATACCAACAAGAACTGTCACCGGATGGAGAGTTTGTATAGATTATCGTCGATTAAATGAGGCAACAAGGAAAGATCATTTTCCCTTACCTTTTATTGATCAAATGTTAGAAAGACTATCCGGTCACAAATTTTATTGTTTTTTAGATGGTTTTTCAGGTTACTTTCAAATACCGATAGCTCCCAAAGACCAAGAAAAACAACATTCACATGTCCCTACGAAAATTTTGCTTATCGACGCATGCCTTTTGGTCTATGTAATGCCCCCGCAACTTTCCAACGTTGCATGGTGGCTATCTTCCATGACATGATAGAAGAGACTATGGAAGTCTTCATGGACGACTTTTCTATCTTTAGAGATTCATACGACCAATGCCTCGATAACCTTGAACGAATGCTATCCCGATGTGAGGAAACTAACCTCGCCCTTAATTGGGAAAAAATGCCCTTTCATGGTAACAGAGGGAATAGTACTCGATCACAAAATCTCAAGCGAAGGAATGGAGATTGATCGGGCTAAAATAGACACCATCTCCCGACTACCACCTCCATCCTCCGTTAAAGCCATCAGGAGTTTCTTAGGGCATGCCAGATTTTATAGACGATTTATCAAAGACTTTTCTAAAATTTCAAGACCTTTAACAAAATTACTTGAACAAGATGCACCGTTCATCTTTGATAAGGATTGCAACCAAGCATTTTTAATGCTAAAAGAAATTCTAGTCAATGCACCAATCATGATAGCACCTGATTGGAAATTACCTTTCGAAATCATGTGTGATGCAAGTGACTTTGCAGTTGGAGCTGTCTTGAGACAACGAAAAGATAAGCATTTTCACCTAATATACTACGCTAGTAAAACACTTAACGATGCACAAGAAAATTACACAACAACTGAAAAGGAATTACTAGTTGTAGTATTTGCTTTTGATAAATTTCGTTCTTATCTTGTTCTTTCTAAAACGATAGTTTATACAGACCATGCAACCATTCGTTATCTCTTTAAAAATATGATGCAAAACCGCGTTTGATCAGATGGATTCTACTCCTCCAAGAATTTGACAATGAAATAAAAGACAAAAGAGGAGCAGAAAACACCGTTGCAGATCATCTATCCCGCTTGGAAGATTCAGTTTTGGAGGCAACTAGGGACGAGCTCATCAATGAAAAATTCCCAACGGAATCCTTAGAAATGGTGGAATACCGAGAAGAACCATGTACGCCGACTACGCCAACTACCTAGCTAGTGGAATAGTCCTAAAAGGATGGTTGCATCATCAAAGGAAAAAAATTATTTGCCGATGTAAAGCATTATTTTTGGGACGATCCTTATCTTTTCAAAATGTGTGCCGACCAACTTATACGACGATGCGTGCATGGTAGTGCAGCAAGAAAAATTCTCTGCCATTGTCATGAAGGTCCATACGGAGGACATCATGGAGCTGCTAGTACCGCATGAAAGGTATTTGATTCAGGATTCTATTGGCCAACCATTTATAAAGACTTCCAAAGTCTTATCAAGACATGTGATGCATGCCAGCGATCAGGTAATATTTCTTCAAAAAACGAAATGCCACAAAATGGCATTCTTGTTTGTGAAATTTTTTATGTGTGGGGACTAGACTTTATGGGACCCTTCCCACCGTCAAAAGGAAACAAATATATACTTGTGGCAGTGGATTACTTGTCAAAATGGGCCGAAGCCGAAGCTCTTCCAACAAATGATGGAAGAGTTGTGGTAAGATTCTTGAAACAATTATTTTCTTGTTTCGGAACTCCAAAAGCATTAATAAGTGATAGGGGTACCCATTTTTGTAATCATCAACTTGAATTTTTTTTTAACAAGATATGGGGTCTATCACCGGATCTCAACTGCATATCACCCTCAAACAAATGGACAAGCCGAAGTGACTAATTGAGGTTTAAAAAGAATACTTAAAAAAATCGTAGGATTAAATAAAAAAGAATGGGCCGATAAAATAGACGACACTTTATGTGCTTTTCGAACCGCATATAAAACAACAATAGGTACCACCCCATATAAGCTTGTCTATGGAAAAAGCTATCATTTGCCAGTAGAAATAGCACACAAGGCCTACTGGGCATTAAAAAACGTAAACTTAGACATTGAAACCGCCGGAAAGAATCGATTTTGTCAATTAAATGAATTAGACGAATTAAGGAATCAAGCATACTCTAACTCTGAAATTTATAAGGAAAGAATGAAAAACTTGCATGATAAACATATTGAACCTAATGAATTTCGAGTAGGAGATCAAGTTCTATTGTTTAATTCACGACTTCGATTATTTCCCGGAAAATTAAAGTCTAGGTGGTCGGGACCTTTTTCTATCACCCATATTTTTCCACACGGTGCAATTGAGATTAAATCTTGAAATGGGATTCCATTCAAAGTCAACGGACAACGGCTTAAGCTTTATCAAGGATTCATTGAGGATGACGAGGAAGAGATCTCGCTACAAGCGGTCGAGGAATGATTAAACGAAGGTTTGCGTACTAACATCATGTCTTGTAGGTAATGGACTTCAGGAAAGCTCCAAAAATCGGTAAGATACCTAAACCAAGTTTTGGGAAACAGGTCACACAAACATGCACTATAAAAAAAAACATTTGAGTTTTTACCCGCCCAAGGGGCTATGCCCAGCGAGCACGGGGCCGTGGTCGGCTACTGTCGGGAATAAAACCCCTTTTGTCTTCTCATTTTCATCTCACCACGACCCGTTTCCCCGAAAACTCTCTGGTTCCTCCGCCACTCTCTGCAGATTTTTACGTTTTTCCTCCGTTCAACATCAACAAGGTATGATTCTATCATCTTCTGTAGTTAGTTTAACGATTTGCATGTAGATTAACATAAAAATTTGGGGAAAAATCTAGGGTTCTTGAACTTGAACCGAACCAAACCCCAAATTTTTGCTTAGATCTAGTAGTATTGTGAGTGCCCCTGAGGAACGGTTCTTGAGATGAAGAACGTAGCTCGAATCGATCAATACAGAGGTGCGGAATCCCTATGCATCGTCAGAGAGTAATCAACAACGAAATCAATGATTAACATGTCCATTCTCATTCAATAATCTGAAAGTACAAGGTTCATGATGAGATCTGAACAGAGCTTCACTACAAGAAACTGCCAAAAAGTTCTAACATAGTGACCCCTACATCTCTATTTATAGGCAAACTGGGAGAGGATATGTCATCCGGTCAGAGGGTCATCTGTCCGGATGGCCATCCGTGCGGATGACCTATGTCATCCGACCGGATGAGTTTTACAAATAACGTTTCGCTACCATTTCACCAAGTTATAATATAACAAACATACAAAAACTATACAAAGACATATACAGGACAAAATACAGACTCAATATAGACGGAATCTACAAACATAAGTGCATCTACAGACTCCCCCTTGGATGTAGCTGCAGTCTTCCTTCCTGTATAGTCTTTACTACGTCTTCCTACTGCGCCTACTTGCTTGTGCCTTCTGTCTCCTCTTCTATGCCCTTTCTGCTAACATCTTTCTTCTCAGAGGCCTTCCGATTTCATTCCAATACTTTCTGTAATCTGGATCTCCATCCCTCTTTTTATCCCATCTTGGAATTTTGTTCTCTTCAGATTCTATCGGTATTTGATCTGTCGGTGGAAGCCTTTCAAACTTTCTACGACCCAGAACAGCTCTTCTCTAATTTTCTTGAACTTTTCATTTCTCTTTTCTTTCTTCAAGGATTCCTCCAACTCTATATCTCTAAACTTCGTCTGCCAGTACCTTCCAGAGTTTATATCTTTTGCAAAGCACAGATTTTCCATCTTCTGCTATTGTTGTGCTTGCACTTTGTCTGGCCCATCATAGACAATTTTGTTGAAGAACAGGCGGTCTATGTCTTTCTTCAAGCAGTTTACAAGCCACATCGGATCTAACACTTTGATGCGCCTTGTTTCACCTGTCTTCTTATCAAATAACGAGATTACTGCTTCCGCTGTGCTTTGATTGTATATCCAACCTTTGAAGTCTTCATGGAAATCTTGTTCCATAGCACGTAGCGGCATGTTTTTCAAGCATCTCGGAGGCTTTATCTTCAGAGTAATCTCTTTCTCACCTGTAACTGGATCATACTTGACAATTTGCTCAGGAAAGTGAGGCTTCCAATCAGTAAATTTGTTCTTCGCTTGCAGCTTTATATAGTTCCATAACTTTTGATCATGTATCTTCACATCAAGACCATAATAGAACTGTTTGATATTTTTTGTCTGCACAAGCTCCTCCACATCCCACCATGGGAGTGTTTTGATATCAGAAAGAAACTCAAAGTATTGAACACCATGCTCTCTATGAATAGCATACACTTGAAGATCTTCAAGATAGCCCCAAGAAAGAATGTTACCCAGAGATTTATCTGGATGATCTGTGAAGTATTAAAGCGACCTCTTGTACTTCCTCTCCTTCGGCATCACTTTGAACCATTTCTTTCTTCCTTCCAATAACTCTTCTTGTGGAACCACCTCAGGAATACCTTCAGTTGAAATCCTTTCCACCATTTTCCTCCTCACCTCGTCTTCATTATGAGTCTTGAATAGTGAAAGGGTGTGTCTTCATCAGAAACATCAGACCCCTCTTCAATGATCACATCCTTAAAATTATCAGCTTCATTTGCAAATTTGAAAGAATATTCTCTTTCAGGTGATGGTGGAATCTCATCTTCTATATCGAACTTCATGTGCCCATCATCCATTCCCAATTCTTCTAACATAGACTCCGTCGTTCTATTCACCTCTAACTCCCCCTCAAATGATGTATGCAAGTAAATAACTTTAGGTTGAGTGAGGAATACCTGATCACCAACATGTTGTTTTCCAGAAGAAGAAGGTTCATGATGTTGATCTTCTTCTTGTTTATTCAGCTCATCATTTAGGAAATCTTCAAGCGTTTGTTGAACTGAAGGCTTTACTACTAACAACCATGTCGCCCCTTGATCATCATCATCATCATTATAAGGATCATAGTTGTCAATGTCATCAAACAACTATTCCAACTCTACATCTTTTTCTTTCTTTTTCTCTTCTTCATGACGTTTTTCAATGATCTTTCTTCTGTCGAGCTTTATTTCTTCTGGTGTAACATCAATCACATCACCAACAGCCACAACGTCAAGTGGATTAGAATCTACAATACCTTCAGCTTCAGATGGATCTGGTTGGCTTAAGGATCCAAGAATCTCATCTTTGTCTATCACCAACCCTTTCTTCTTTTGTTTTGCTTCTTCAGCCAATTGTTTTTCTCTTTCAGCCCTTCTGGCTTCAACCCTTTGAATCTCTAATTCATTAAACACAACTTGAACATTGAATCGAAGCTTGTGTTCAATAACTGTGTAAAGCATATTCAACTGCTCGTCTTTCACTGCCTTGTCGGCCCTTAGAGCTTCTATCTCTTGTATTAGCACCTTATTCTCATTTGAAGACGTTTCATGCAATTCACCGATCATTTGATGTAGTGTCTTGTTGGTTTCATTCATTGTCTCATACTTCTCATTCACTTCATCAAACTCTGCAGTGATTCTGTCAATCACTTTGGCATGATCATCAAGATCGTCAGTCAATTGATCAATTATTTAAGCATGATCATTTACAGCTTTCTTTAATTCTGCATTTTCTGCTTTAGAAGCTTCAAGCTTTTCTTTTAACTCTTCACGTTCAGCTTTTGCTTTTGCTTTTTCCAACAAGCTCACTTTCTTTGTTAAAAGATTGATCTTTCCATCATTGAATACATCAAAATCACCTTCTGGAAGATCAAATGGATATTCACCCTTAACCTTCGGAAATCCATCACTTGAACTAGAAGTAGTTGCTTTCTTTGTGGACAATGGATCTTCTACTTTCTTTGGTTGTTCTTTAGGATCATCGTGAATGTGGATTATTGGATTGATTGGTGATGCAGGAGGCGGATTTTCTTTCACCCTTGAATTCTATTTCAACATCATCAACTTTTTCAGCTTCAACATTCTGAACTTTCTCAACTTCTAGACCACCTGTAGTTTCAGCATGCTTTTCAACTTCTAGAGCTTTTTCAACCTCTAGAGTTTTAACACTTTGTACTTCAGGCACTGTTGTTGCTCCCTTTTCTTGCTCTAACACTCCTAGGAACAACACCTGTAGGATGTGCTTTACGCTTTCTCCTAGTAACTTTCTTATTTTCTTGAGGTGTTGGAATTTATATTGAATCTTCCTCATCGGAATCTTTCTTCTTTTTCGTAGATCCCTTATACTTTTGCTTCCCAGAAATATATGATGTAGGTGCAATCATTGTTGGATCAACTTCGTCGCTTTCTGTAGCATTGGAGTCTGACTGCACAACACCTTCAACAAGCTTTTCTTTAACACCTCCAGTTTCAACATTCTTTGCCGTCTCAGCTTCTTTTTCAACATTAGAACCTTGAGCCTTTGCAGCAGCTGAACGCTTTAAGTAATCTTCAAGTGACACATCAACACCTTCTTGAATTAAATCTGCTGGAGGAATCACGGTCTCATCAATCAACCTTGGCAGAGACTTCTTCTTTGTTGGTTCTGCAATATAAACATCAACAATATTAATATAATATTCAGAATAATAATCTACCAACCTTTCTTGTGACTCCTGCTTTCCAACTTTACCCTTAATAACATCTTTAGGTGTAGTCACTTTTGGAGATATTTTAGGTGTTCTTTTCCTTTTCTTTTCGTCTCTTTCGTACCAAAACCTCAGCTTCTTCTCAGTCATTCCCCTTAAACTATCAGTTTCATCTTCAGAGTTACTCTCTGCATGCCTCCAATGATCGTTCTCAGGTGCCACATAGTTCGGCTTCTCGATCTTTCCAATCATTCTTTTAACTCTTGGCTCCTGTTCAGGTGACAATCCTTTATACTTATTCAATCTATTCAAAGTTT
This sequence comes from Helianthus tuberosus, assembly GCA_030545235.1. Lineage (NCBI taxonomy): Eukaryota > Viridiplantae > Streptophyta > Magnoliopsida > Asterales > Asteraceae > Helianthus > Helianthus tuberosus. Next base: position 168,570,311 of record CM060423.1, on the reverse strand, counting down.
CACTTCTCATATGATGTAACTTCAATTCATCTTTCAGATCCTTTGGAAGATTAGGCACTTGATCGTCCAATAACATCTGAATAAACCTCGGGTACATGATGTACTTCTCGCCTTTCACATTGTAAACCATATGATTAAATATCACCTGTGAGATATTGTATGGTCTGTTCAGCACCAAACATGTAATGATATTCATTATGTAGTATGACGTCTCATCATAAGCTCCTTTCCTGTGCGATAGTGCATGTACAACACAGTGCACCATAAACTTATAAGGTCTACAGAATCTAGACTTGATGTAACCTTATCATTCACGTGTCCTGCATATCCCATTCTAAACCAAAATCATTTACTTAATCTTTCTGGAATGATGATTGGATCGTCATCACTGTCTTTCAAACCTAAAACCCTTCTCACATCCTCAACTGTAAACTTAACTTCTAAATCAATATCCTTTTCATTTTCATTTTTCAACTTCACCGCTGAATAGATTGTCTTTTCTTCCTCATCGTATCTCACAGACTTCCAAAACATTCTAACGTGCGACTCATAACACTTATGCTTTTCCGTCAATGCATTAAAGATTCTACTTTCCTTTAAAAATGGTATAATCTCTTTGAATGGCTCCATATTCGGATAATTCTCATCGAGAATGCAGTAGATATTGTGATTAGGATGCCAGTCAGTTGCTTTTGCCTGCAAAAATATCATCGTTAGAATATGCACACCTTTCGAGACATAAAGTGAAAAATTTCAAAAAGTTCAAAAAATTTTCTAAAACTTTATCACTATAACACTCTTACAGTACTGACTGATCGGATGGCCATCTATCGGATGAGCTTATTCATAAAAGCACAATTGATAAAGACAGTGTGATGGATCGGATGGTCATCCGATCGGATGATCATTCGTTCGAAAACATTTTGGTTCAAAAAAATGATATATACATGACAATGCATTTGGATCGGATGGTCATCCGATCGAATGGTCACTCAATTCACAACATGAGAATCAGTTGAGCATGAACACATCAAAACTTCAAACATTTATCATTCAACACACAAACACTTAGAATAATATTCAAACAATGATGTGTCATGGATCGGATGGCCCTCCGATCGGATTGCCCATCGATCAGCTTGAAGAACAATTTGAATGTATTCAATCAAAGATAAAAAATTTCAACATTTTACAAAATTGATCAAAATTTCTCTCAAAGTACTTGCCGAGTAACAAAACCCTATGTTTAATTTTTCTCAAAACTCAATAGATTGGGTTTAATTTGACATTTAGTCCCTCGGCTGCCGACACCTCTATTTCATCTAATGTTCAAATCTAAAGTGTTTTTGATGAAATTGGCTCGGTGAATCCCTAAATCTAAGGCCGATAAACCTAGATCTAAGATCAATTTGTACAAACATCATCAGAATCAGCCTAGATCTAAGCAAAACCTATGAATAGTTACCGCCGACACAAACAAGGATCAAAAACTTGAAATTCAACGGTTAAAATCAGGAAACTTACCTTTCCCATAGTGAATGATGAGTGTGCCAACAATCCTATGTGCTTGGAATGGCAAGAAAAAGATCAAAGCTCAAAGTATAGTTGAGAGAAAATGTGAAAATGATGGAGGGTAGTTCGGACGAATGAGTTTGACTCAGCTATTGAGCATTATATAGGGTTGACCATCACCCGGATGGTCATCCGATCGGAGGGTCCTCCGATCAGAGGGTCATTGATCCAAACCATACTTTTTCAAAATTTTTAACTTTTTCAAATTTTCTCAAATTTTATCTGTTTTGGTCAATTTTAGATATCAACTCAAGTACCTAGGTCCAAATTAATGACCCTAGTTACTCAATTTGCTTACCAAGTCCAAGTTAATGACCTTGGTTGACCCGATACGAACCAATTGACATTTTGTTCAATTTTTTCACTTTTTCTGAAAATGTACAAGTATCAAGTTAATGAACTTGTTTGACTTTGAAATTTCAAACACTTAAGATTAGCTCCCAACCCAGTTGTTCAGCCCAGAAACTTTCTGCTTCGCTTCACTTCTGAGATTCCGAAGATCAGCTTTCCACCTTGGTTTGTCTAAACTAAAGTAGAAAATAAAATCTTTTTTGGATTTTAAGAAAGTTTATGCTAAAACACAATAAAATCTTTTTGGGTTTTAAATTAAACTGAAATGAAATGCTGTAAAGTAAACAGTAAACTATTTACAAATATATTTTTTTGTGAGTCGTGTTAGAGGATCATATCAGCTGCCGACTACACACAGGTACCGTTGAGCTTTATTTCACACTAAGTTTTAAACAGTTCACCTAGATTGTCGATATTCTGATCCACTTAAATTCTCACACAGACTTCAACTAATTCAGGATACGATTTAGGTGTCTTAAGTACTTAACTTATTCGCGTGTCCCACCTCAGAATATACTCTCGTATGCAGATTCCTATATTCAGTCTTACAGGTGAACATACTTCAAATGATATCTGTATAAGGGTAGTGCGATGCCATGAGAGCTCAGGTTAGAACTTTCGTTCAGACAAAGAGATGATGGCTCGTCTTTAAGGTGTGTCCCACTTAGGGATCTTTTCTTCAACAGTACATGATTCACATTTTTCAATGTTTATCATTTTTTATGCTGAGGGGAGGCACTAAGAATTAAAGTTGTCCAGAGTATTATACGAGGACTAGGCTATTGCTTTCCACAAAATCAGAAGTCCTGGTATAATACCGCAAATATCAACAAGTACATAGACCTAGTATGTCAGAAATATAAAATCTTTCAAACAAGATTTCAGGGGTTACCTATATATCCGAGAGATGTTCCCCACGAAATAAGCAAGATATGAAATTTATGTTTATATCCCAAAAAAGTCTACTAAATGTGTAAAAACCTATCGACATATCATCAGTGAGACCGTTTAATGCTTTTAAACTTTACATTTCTTTAGCATACTGTGACAGTCTAGCTGATGTACTATCATTTCCTCTTTTTACACAAAACTCTTTTTGGATTTTCTATTGTTTTTTTGGATTTTGAAAATTTTCTATTGTTTTTGTATTTTTGCATTTTTTTAGTGTTTTTGTATTTTTTGAAATATACTATCTCCCCCTAAATATGAAAACAACTAAAAATTCGACAAACCAAAGCAGTCTGTTTCTCGACATCCTTTGCTGTGGTTTTCTCATCAACGCCAATTATATCTCCCCCTGACGACAAAAGTTTCATACCATTCAATTTTAATAAGTATTGAAAACGTGATTTCTCAAATGCTTTGGTATGTAAATCTGCCTTTTGTTCGTCGGTGTGGATTTTGTCTATTCGAATCAACTTCTTCTCGTAGCAATCACGGATGAAGTGATGTCGAATTTCTATGTGTTTAGTTTTAGCGTGATGTACCGGATTTTTTGTTATGTTGATTGCAGCCTCGTTATCAACAAAAATAAGTGAGGTAAGAAATTGCAAACCGTAATCTTGCATATGTTGCTGGATCCACAGAATCTGCGAGCAGCAGCTACTGGCTGACACGTACTCCGCTTCACAAGTCGAAAGAGCAACAGAGGTTTGCTTCTTACACTGCCAAGTGACCAAGCAAGGTCAGAAGAATTGGCATCCGGCAGTTGTTGATTTTGCGTTGAGCTTGCAGCAACCGAAATCTGAGTCTGAATATCCTTCGAGCTTGAAATCACCGTTTTTGGGATACCACAACCCCAGGCTTGGGGTTCCTCTCAGGTAGCGTAGGATCCTTTTGACGATAGACATGTGCGAGACTCTTGGACTCAACTGATATCGGGCCGCGAGTCATGTCGGGTACATTATGTCAGGTATGGATGCTGTCAGGTACATCAGCGAACCAATCATCGAACGGTATAGCGTCTCGTCGACCTTCTCTCCTGTGAGATCAAGGTTAATATCGTGATTAGTAGCTAATGGGGTAGACATTGGTGTAGTCTCGGACATCCCAAATTTCTCCAGAACGTCGTAGACGTATTTCGTTTGATGTATGAAAGTTCCCTCTGGCATCTGATCAACTTGTAGCCCTAGGAAGAACTTCATCTCACCCATTGACGACATCTCGAACTTCTGCTTCATCACTTGTTCGAATTCCTTGCAGAGTTCGTCGTTCATTGACCCGAAAATAATGTCATCAACATATATCTGAACGATCAGCAGATGATCAATGACCTCCTTAGTGAAGAGTGTTGCATCCACCTTTCCTCGGATAAAGTCGTTGGAGAGCAAGTGTTGAGAGAGCGTCTTGTACCAGGCTCTCGGGGCCTGATGCAATCCATACAATGCTTTGTCCAAGAGGTAGACTTTGTCTTTGTGTATCGGATTAGTAAAGCCCGGTGGCTGACCGACGTAGACCTCCTCTTTCACCTTTTCGTAAAGGAACGCCGACTTGACATCTTACTAGTAAACTTTAAATCCTTTCCATGAAGCGAAAGCAAGAAATATTCTGATAGCCTCGAGTCGGGCAACCGGAGCGTAAACTTCAGTGAAGTCTATCCCCTCTTGCAGACTAAAACCCTGAACAACGAGTCGAGCTTTGTTTCTGACTATCACTCCTCGTTGCATTTGAACACCCACTTGGTGTTTATCTTTCTGTGCTCATCAGGTAGATCTACAAGTTTCCAAACCCCGAGCTTTTCAAATTGACTTAGCTCCTCTTGCATCGCATTCACCCATGATTCTTCCGTCAGTGCTTCTTTGTATGTTCGAGGTTCGATCTGTGAAATAAAGCAACTGAGTGAGAAATCAGTTTGTAATGGAGCAAATTTAGAGTAAAAACATTTAAGGCCATGGTCAATTTGGCTTCTTGTCCGAACTCCTGATTGTAGTTCCCCAATAATCAACTCCTCGTGGTGATAAGATAGAGTCATCGGCATAACTTTGCCAGGAACGTTCACCTCGCCTTCCAAATTTGTGACATTCTGGTCCGCAACTTATTCATCAACATGAACTGTCTGGTCTGAAGATTGGATCTGCTCCCCCTCAGATTCTGAATCGCCTCTATCAAAGGTCGGGCTAATCGAGTCAGACTCTGAATCATCATCAACTGTCGTCTGATTTTCTGGAGCAGTCTCTTGTTCCGAAGTGTGAGTTTGGTGTAAATCATCACTTTCACCAGTGTGACTGGGACCAGCTTCATGATCATTGGAAGTTTGTTGACGTTTCGAAGACTTTGCTGGAAATCTACCTTGGGAAGCTTCATATTCCCTAAATATATAGATTTGATCAAAATACTCTGGCTCTTATGGGAAATCGAATGAATCCCATAAAGCATCATAATCGAATCGCCATGAGTCTGCAGCTTTCTGCGGAGGCATAGTATATCCTTGACATTCTACGTGTTGAGCTTCAATGATCCTCCCGAGACTTGGAACGAAGACTCGTCTAAGTGGACTGGAATAGCCCACAAAGATTCCTTCCAAACTCTTTGACCCAAACTTTCCATCAGGATCTAGAACCGTGCAGGGAGACCCGAACGGCTCTAGGTATTCCAGATTAGGCTTGCGTTTGTTGAGGAGCTCGAAAAACGTTGTGGTACCTGAGTAAAACCCACAGTCATCCACAGTTATCTTAAACTACCACTTCATTTCTCTGATACTCCTTGTCAAATTTCGGGATGAAATTTCTTTCAAGTTGGGGATGATGTGACAACCCGAACTTTACGATTAGTGTCTTTCAATCTCGTGATTCCGATTCCTCACTATTATCACGTCCTTGCATACTCTTTGTTTTAATGAATCCGTTAACACTCAGGATTTTGTTAAACTGGTTAAACATAAATGATTATTGGGTGTGAGGGATGGTACGGTTAGGTTTCATTGTACCACATAACTAGTGTTCGGGGCCGCCAAGATTATAACTGTTCTTAAACCACCTTGGGCCAGTTGTTAGTGTGTTTGGGCCACCTGTATTTGGGCCGCACACACACGGTGTGTATCTGGGCCGCAACATTCCCCCCTTAGCTACCCACCTCTTCTTATTTATAAACCCACCGGCCCACAAGGGTTATATCAGGCCGATCATGCAAGTCCCAAGCCCAAAATTTTGTTATGGATTTTATATGATTGTAAATTAGCTACGTAGTTGGTTTTTGGATAACAAAACCCTAGAAACACCTGGTGAACGGCAACAAGGAGAGTACCTCGCTGATCTCCTCCCTTGCGTGATTAATCCTCTAGATCGCCTTAATTCATTGTCGGGTTAGTGCTTATTCAATTACGCTAAATGTATACATGTATTAACGTGATGTAGTTATGAATATGCTATGTGATGTGATGTTGTATGATCATTGGTTCGATGAGTGTTTGTTACTATCAGTTGTGTTGATTGATAACAATATGTGATAACATGTTTATTGATAGACAAAGGTATTATGTGATTCGACAATGCTATGATGTTCTTGTATGTGGAAATGGATCTGTTTACATAAGGAATTGGATTGGCCGGTGACAAGTAACTTTGGAGCAATTGTGTGATGATAATTATAGAACTACGAGGATGATTAGATGTGATAACATGGTTAGTTGCCGTAATGATATTGAGGTTCACATAAATTGAAGAAAGTAAACTGGTTGATTATTTTCCTTATTATCCGATTGAACTATGTTGAATATTTAGAGGTATTTTGTAATTAAACTTGGGATGTTAATTGCATAATTATAAGTTATCAATGTATAGGGATCACGAGCATGGTTTGAGTAAAAGGTTTGAATTTAAAGTTGTTGTTGAAGGTAATGATTTAACAAAATGGGATAACCTTGAATAAGGTAATGGCGGCTCATGAGAGTGGGTGTGTAGCTTTGATCAAATCAACCATGTGCATACCCTATTAGGGTTGTCAGATTAGTCATGGGAATTAATACTAGGTGCACATGTTGTTATGATTAATAATATGACAATATTAATGATGAGGTCACATTGGTGGATCACATACATGTTGGTTGAGCTATTATATGTTACATACATGGACCAATAGTGGGTCACAACTTATATTAGTGTGAACTGACCACACCAATGAAACAAAGGGGCCGAGTGGTGTTAGGATCTCATCAGGATGGGCCGGTTGGGGTTGGGCCTAATCATTACTTAGGTGCACTTTAGTAAACAAATGTGGTAGTGTGTGGAACTAGAGTGTGTATTATGGCATGAAATTGTTATGTGCAATTTGAAACTTAGATTAGTGAGGTGAACGTGTATTTTGCATGATAATCTGTGATGTGGACCAACTGTGGTAACTAGGTTCGTGTGAGAGATAGTTACTGCTATAATCTGCATGAAAGATGAGAATATTTCATGAATGTAACGTGTGTAATGTGTGATAACATACATGGTACAACGAGAATGTAGAACTGATTATGGTTGGTAAATCATGATAGGACGCGTTTGAGCAACTGTTAAAAACAAGTAACTAATTCTACCGAGCAAACCGAAGGTGAGTTCACTACATTCGAGCATGCGTCCCAGTGGTTGGGGACAGTCAGTGGGTATCCCGTGGAGGGATAAGTCTTTTGGGTAAAAACGGGTATATTGGTTAATATTCTCACCTATCATTCTTGTAAGTCCCTTACATTGTTACCTGGAGGGTAACGGGTATTAGTTGGTAGCGCTACTTAGGTTTGGCACCCTCACACCGCTCCTAGATAGGACGGATGTGAACTAATGACCCAGTCGGGCCCAGTACTGGATAGGAGTACGTGGGAAAGGGCAGCCATGTACATCAGGAGCCGTCTTGTTCGGAATTGAGATATTATCAATATTACTTGCATTTGTCAATGAACTGTTTTATACATCTGGTAACAAACATTTTCTTAAACTGTGAACTCACCAACTTTGTCTGATACACTTGTTGCATGCTCGCAGGTCGTTAGGTATCTTGGATTTGGAAACTTGCTGTCTGGAGGAGCAGGAGTGATCATGGGTCGACTGAAGGGACTCATGTGATTATCTGTTACTATTACATATTGGTTTTTGAACAAATTAACTATGGATTATTATTTGCTTCCGCTGAACATGTTGGAATACATTTAAACTCATGATTGGTGTTTTTCATTAATACTTGAGAATGTTATTTTGAAACTGTGTGGGTTCTTTGTAATTAGTGGCTCATCGCTGGTACGTCACACGCCTAACAGGGTCTTTCCCTAGGTGGTAATTTGGGGGTGTGACAAACGTTTTATTATGCTTCTTCACAGTTAACACCCGGTTGAGAGTATAGCAAGCGGCAGATACGGCTTCTCCCCAAAAATTGATAGGTAACTTTGAATCAGCCAACATCGTTCGTGCCGTCTCGATCAGCGTCCGATTCTTTCTTTCTGCAACTCCATTCTCCTGTGGAGTGTATAACGCGCTGAACTCTTGCAATATACCTCTTTTATCGCAGAATTCTTCCATTCTGTTTTTTTTTTTTTTGAACTCTGTACCATTGTCACTTCGTAGTCTGCAAATGCGGGACTGGTATAGATTCTCTATCTTTCTGAACAGCTTCAGCAAACTCTCAAATGTTTCATCTTTTGACTTCAGGAACATCACCCACGAAAATATCGAATAATCATCAGTGACCACTAGACAGTAAAGATCTCCAGTAATGCTCTTGACATTCATGGGACTGAAGAGATCCGTGTGAAGTCTTTCAAGTGGCTTCGAGACTGAGTTCACCAATTTTCTAGGATGAGATTTCTTGTGTTGCTTTGTTTTCAGACAGCTAATACATTCTCCCTCCAGATGGAAATTCTTCAGGTGAACACCTCTAACAAGATCATTATGCACCAAGTAATTCATCTTACGTAGGTGGATGTGGCCCATCTTTCGATGCCACAGCACTGACTCCTTCTCGGTAGCTTTTGATACGAAACACTGAGGGTGACCTGTGGTAGTCGTAGCAACACTCATATTATAATCCACTCCTCGGGGATGACAAACCCCGGCTTCAGAATCAGACACTCCTTGTCGGTAAAATGAGTTGTGTACATCCTGTCACAAATCTGAGAAATGCTGAGCAAATTGTTCTCCAGCTCTGGTATGTAGTTGCTGTTTCATGTGCCGGGACGCTCCACTATCCATAATCCACTTCGAAATAGATCATGGGAGCTCTTGCACATTTCACATGCAATTAGTTAGAAGTTGAAGCAACCCAAGCCTCCTTTGACTCGGGTAGCTCGACGTTAATGTGAGTTTTCGTTCTGTACAGTGGTGAGAAGTTTTTGTCGTTCATTTTCAAGCTTTCTTCGGTTCCAACCTTAACCTCTTTATAAAGAAAGAATTCATCATTTTAGGTTGACCAGATGGTTGAACCTTCTTTGGAACATACTTCTTGCCCTGTGAGGTCAAAGAAGTTTGTTTCTCAAGCTTTTCATAATAATCCAAAGGTACATCCATCTTAACCGGTTTGGTTGAAGATTTTGGATTCCATGTTTGTTGAGGAGAAGCAACCCGTTTGTAAAAGTGATCATTTTTCTTTACCGGCTGTTTAACGGGTTCAGATTTGGTTTTAATGTTTTCAGATTTTGATAGCTTCTTTTCAACAAACATAGGTGCTTTGCCTTTGACATCATTTTTCTTCTTTAGATTCTCCACAACCACAGACTTAGGTTTCAAATTGGTACACTTTTGTGCAATGTGACCACTTTGGTTGCATTTGAAGCAAGTTCGGGTATCAACATCCTGACTTTTACCTTCGGTCTGCGGTTGTGAGGCCTTTTTAGAAAAAAATTCTTCGTTCGTTTTTTAAAAGATTTCTGATTCTTGTTCGGAAATTGAGCTTGAGCTCTTCACAAACGTTTTCTTTTCAACAAACTTTTGTTTCTGAAAGTTCTTTCTCGGGTAATTCTTACCACCCTGATGTCCACCCAACCATCTGTTTTGATTGGTTTTGTTAAAACGTGGTGGCACAATTGGGTTCTTGTAGTAAGATTTATCACGTTGAAACTTCAAAAACCTTTTGGAACTTGTCAATCCTTTGACCTCAGAAACATCGATCTCAACAAGTTTAAAAACCTTTTTCAGTTTATCCACATTCACATTCTCGATCGGAAACTCAGTATCCGAGTACAACTTATCAGATCCGTTCATCTTGTACATGACAAGAGTCGGTTCATCACTTAAGTTATCCTGGGACTTAAGTTTTGGGATGTAATTGTTTAGAAAACATTCTTCATCCTCAACTATGGAGTCACTGTCAGATTTTAATACGTTTTCAACAACATTTTTCACAACTTTAGATTGAATACTGTCTTCATCAGTTTGTGAAGTGAATGTGACATCAATGTTTTCTGGCAGTTTTTCAACATGGGTTTTATCACTTGTTTCAGATTCGTTAGCCAACCCAGATTGTTTCTTTATGAAATTGTTGCACATGGGTGGTGGAACATTATGATAACCCACCCCTGTTCCATCTAAATAAACATCTTCATCGGCTTTGTTCTTCCCAATTGGTTTGGGAACTATATGCTGAAGAACAAAGCTGGCAGAGTTATAGCTGGTCAGCTTCAGATTTATTCTCTCATTTTCGATCTTAGCTTCCTGAAATTGAAGCTTGAGATTCGCAATCTCATCCAGTTGCTGATTTTTCAGTTTTTCTTTTGCTTGAAGAACTCCTGATAAATGAGTATTTTCTTTGTAAGTTTTTTAGTTGCGTTCATCTGAATCTTTTACCGTTCTTTTCAGCTTGTCAAAATTTTCAGAAATTTTTCTATTTTCAAGAATCAATTTTTCATTTTCTTTGTGAAAACGTTCAACATCACTTTTATCATTTCAATTTTTTCAGTTAATTCTTTGATTCTTTCAATTGAAGCTTTTATTAGTTTATCTCAACCAAGAACTTCTCTATTGATTATGCAAATTTTATCTGTCAGCTCCTGGAGTCTCTTTGTTGAGAGATATTCGCGTGTGTTGCAGACTTTGCACTCTTTCATGTAACCTCTGCAGACACTTTCAGTTTTGGCACTATCAGTCTTACCTGGTTCATTTTCTGAACCACTACTACTAACCTTCTTTGATGACTCAGACTTAGAAGCAGACTTGGAATCTACCTCAAGTGCTTTCGCCATTAGAACTTGATCTGCCATCTTTGTCAGATTCTCGGCTGTCATCTCCTTTTCAGTGTCGATGATCTCTTTGTCCACTTTCTTTGGCTCGAATGACTTTAGATATCTTTCATATTTCTCCTGTATCAGCCTTTCTTTCTCAGCTCTCCTTGCTGGATCTATCTTGATTTGTTCCTCTACTGGCGGGATTGATTTCATAAGAGTTTCCACATCAATGGTTGTTGGATCAATACAGATGTTACCCTTTGGATCCAAGTAACACTCACGATCCGGATCCCATCTCTTTGCCTTTTTGGCTTCTTTGTAAGCAAGATATATCTTTTTCTTTTGTATTTGTGCCAATCTTCTTTCCCGATTGTAAGTTGATGGTGGTGTTGGTTGTTCAATGTCTGCCATAAATGCAAAACCGACCGCATCCTCTTCAGGGAGAAATTTGCTCCAATCAAACCCCTCATCATCCTGGATCACCAGCAAAGCCCTATACTTTTCTTTCGGATTATCTTCTATCTGCTTCATCTTTGGTGGTTCTTCTCAGTTTCGATGATATACTGCTTTTCTGTAATAATCATCGTTTGAAATGGATTTGCAGTCTCATCTGCAGCAGAATTTCGGCATTCTCTTTTGAAGTGCCCTTTTTGCTGGCATTTAAAGCAAGTCACTTTTGATTTGTCGAATCCTAGCTTCGTTGAAGGACCTCCAGTAGAGTTTTGTCAGGTAATTTCCTTGAACCTTTTAGCACGGCGGATCACGCTAGCCATGCACCAGGGAATATCGATAAGCTCCATCTCCTCTGGATCTATTTGATCGTTGTCTTCTTTGGTGAGATTGGTGTTCCCAATCTTTCCCGCAACTTAGCTCTCGTACAATTCCAGAATCGATGCTAGAAATACCATCTGCTGCTTAGCCGTTTCTTCATTGAAATTTTGTGTGTTGTTCAGATTGACGACTATATTGCACTGGAATACGTTGGACTTTGAAGCATTTTGTGATTGCTGATTGTTCGATGCAGATGAAGGTGTACTAGATCCAGTACCATGGTAACCATGATTGCTTGAAGAAGAACCGCTGCTGGGCTTCTCTTGTGTCACAACATTTGAGCTTTCAGCACTAAAGGCCGTTTTTGGTGAACTAGCTTTGGAAATCATGCTTCCACGGTAATACAGATCAACGGTTTGCTGATACTGTGAGTTGCTCACCTTGTTCATCTTCTTTATTTCCAGCTCGTGACCCTCAAGTCGCTTGATCAACCAGTTAAGTGTCATTTCAGTCATTGGTTTCGTGTTTTTGAGCACTAGACCAAAGTACTGCCAATCAGGCTCATTCCGTAATGCCTCGAACATCTTATCAACCATCTCTTACTCATCTTTCTTTATTCCAAACCTAGCTAATTTTGTCTTTAGATGACAGAATCTTTCAATCATTTGTCGTACGTTCTCATTTTTCATACATGTAAACAAATCAAATTTCTTTTTCAACAAAGATTTCCTATTTTTCACTATTTCTTCACCACCCGTACATTTCTTTTCAAGCTTACCCCATAAATCCTTCCAGTTGTCATAGTCGATCAGTGAAATGATATCATCCCTGACGGACTGATGTAATAGATCCACTGCCTTTTGTTCAGCTATAAAATCGTCTTGCGCATTTTCGTCTAAGTTCTCATAGTCTAGTCTCGTAGCAGTGTACCCATTCTTGAGACATCTCCAGCTGTCGTAAGCAAACGCTCTTAACTACCCATCGAACCGCTTACCCCAGCGATTATAATCTTCTATCGCCATTAGTTTTGGAGGTTTATTGTATGTGCCATACGCATTGTTGACACTCAGCGAGTCGGAAATCGCCTTGGTAGCAGTTTTGGGGTTGTTCGTGTTGGAAGATGTGTCTCATGTGTTGTAGGCAAAGATATCACCAAAAGGATTCATGAATTTGCCTCCCACGATTAACATACCTGAAAAGTCAAACTTAGTCAAATTTCAAAACGTAAACACAAACAGTGGATCGGATGGTCGTTCGTCCGAATGGTCCTTCGGACGGATGACCTCAATGAACTAAGTGGCAAAAGTGCTAAGTGACGAATAGCCCTCCGGTCGGATGACAATCCGATCGGATGGTCCTTCGCTTGATTGAACTAAAACTTTTAAACACCAAAATACTGATCCGGTCGGATGGCAATCCCATCGGATCAGTATGACGTCAGCAGGTAAGTATGAACAATAACTAGTTCAATCCGATCGGATGAGTGACGTCAGCAACGCTCGATAAACAGTTCATGTTTTTTTTTATCAATTTGGACGTGTTTTAGCTCGAATTTTGACTTGAAAATTTGTAGGAATGGTCTATAACAGATTCCGATCACAATGATATCAGTTTTAGTCCATTTTGTCCGTGAATTGTATGTCAATTTTGGATTTTTAGCAGTTTTAGGTGAAGAAATGTAAAACTCAGATAGAAATGAAGAAGAAGATGAAGAATCGATCAAAATCTCCGGTGAGATTTGACTAAAAACGGCTGTAATCGGCTGAAATCCTTGTGAAATCGCTGTAATCCTCTCCGATTCGACCTCCTGGTGCTCTGATACCACTTGTGAGTGCCCCTGAGGAACGGTTCTTGAGATGAAGAACGTAGCTCGAATCGATCAATACAGAGGTGCAGAATCCCTATGCATCGTCAGAGAGTAATCAACAATGAAATCAATGAATAACATGTCCATTCTCATTCAATAATCTGAAAGTACAAGGTTGCTGATGAGATCTGAACAGAGCTTCGCTACAAGAAACTGCCAAAAAGTTCTAACATAGTGATCCCTACATCTCTATTTATAGGCAAACTGGGAGAGGATATGTCATCCGGTCAGAGGGTCATTGATGTGGGGTAAAATACACATATTTGTCCCGTGTAGATTGTATAATTATTGTATAGGTTTTATTAGTTTTTATTTAGTTTTAGTGTTATATTATATTATTTTGTGTTGGGCCAGGAGGTTCTGGTGCAAATGAAGCAAAAACGAGTGATATGGAAATGACCAGCCAGTTGGGCAGAGTGGGGCGCCAGTGACTAGATTAAAATTGCCGCTATTTTTTGTGAGTGGGCCGGGGCCACTATCTCTATTTTATAAGTTAGAGGGCTGCCACAAAATATATATAAATATTTGGATCGAGAGAAAGGATTAGGCCCACATCAATTTATAGTTTTATAATTTAAGCTCGTCTACTTTATTGGTGTTGGGCCGCATGAAGTTTGGGCTGCTAAGGTACACAACAGATGAAAGAAGCTACCATATTATTATTGCCATTTTACCATAATATTATTCTATTAGGGGGAATAAAGGTGTGGCTAATTAAAACCTATATAAATAAGCAACAACTTTGTGCAATGGTGAGTTGTACCAGGTGCTTTGGGGAGTTTTCAAAAAAAAAGGAAAGTCACGTGGTTTGCTTCTTCTCTTTCTGCTTCTTCTCTTTCTATGGCCTCTACACACACGTAAAACACAAAACCACTTCAGACTTTTAGAGAGAGAGAGAGACTCGAGAGCGAGAGTGAGATGGCCGGCCGGCTGCCACCATGGGCGGCGGAGTGATGGTGGACAGCGGCGACAATTATTGGTATTGTTTGGGTGGTTAGTGACGGCGATGTTTCGGTGATAGAAGGGTGTGGGGTGCGGCTGGATAGGAGACGGTGGTGGTTGTTTTGGGAAACAGGTAGTTGTACCTATGGCGAGTTCCCTGGTTACCGAGCTGTTTCTACATGTCGACAAATCTCAAATACTCGGAAAGAACAATTGGGTACGAAACGTTCGTTTCGGTACAAGCTTTACGCCTGAAGTCGAGAAAGCTCTAGAGTGGAAGGATTATCTGAGCCGGTTAGTTCTTTGTCTCGGATGATGAGGTTGCTTCCCTTTGGCCTCCCATTTGCAGGTACAAATATGTGTAATATTTATTGTTAGGTATTTTAATTGAGTAACTTATATATGCTTAATAAATGTCTCTAAAGTGTAACAACAAGTCTAATCTTTTTAACATCATCTTTCTGTTGTAGTGGTAATAGTAGTTTCTATCAATTATAAGTTTTTGATTGAGAAATTGTTTGTTTGTATGTTTTTCATTTTGATTTCATAAAATAGATTCCGTGTTTGTTAGGCTAGATCTACTTTTTTTTTTGTTGTTGGATGATTACTATTGATCTTTTAGTAAAGTTGAAATAAGTGATGCATGTGGTACAACTGGTCGTTGAAATGAAATGGCATCAACAACATTGTAGAATAGATTGACTGGAAAATTACTTTTTACTAGCTTTTTGAATTACTTTTTCGTCCACCGTTAATCATCGACAGTGGACGGTGGTCTGCGGTGGTGGACAGTGGTTGTTTTCGTCATGTTATCGATTTTTCTTCCGGATTCAGGGGGTCCGGACCTGGTTCGGTGTGTCCTTGCCAATTGAAACTTGAAAGTTAGCTATAGGGAATGGAATGGAGGCCAAGGGCTTCACTTTGCCACCTCAGCGTCACGTATACGCTACCTCATCCGGCACCAAACAATCGCGGCCCCATTAATAAACAAGAAATGGGATAAAGCCCCCATCCACCAACAGCGCCCTTTTTATTAATTATAAATTGATTTAACCCTACTCAACCTCAGTTATCCCTCATTATTGCGTTGGCGAGCTCAATATAACCATTGATACTATTTGTTAGTTCTAAATCACTAATTCAGTATTAAAATAAAACACAAATTCTGAATCACTAATTATTATTTTGGTAAATTCAGTATGACCATTGATCCTGTTTGTTAGTTCTTCCATCAGTGCTATAAGAGCCTTAATGCAGACGGTTCAAGAGTGACTAATTGGTTGGTTTGTGTAGGTGGTAGAAGGTTCAAGAGTAATTAATTGGATAGGTTTGTGTAGGTGGTTGGGCTAGCCTCCAGTTGCAAGCAAGTCCTGATATGTTTCTGTTTCTTAAAAACCTAATAAATGTAACAATTTGGCCAACATGTGATATTCTATGATTTATCAGTTGTTCCCAGCCAACACTCATGTTTTCCTTCTTTCTCCACTTGCAAACTCCCTGCACCCATGGTGGTCTAACAGATAGATCTAAAGCGAAATACGTTGGTCGGTTAACGGGTCAAAAATGTTGGCTTTCTAAAGGGGTAAATGAAGTTATGTCTTGGAGTAATAAATTCTTGGTCAGTTTGTTGTTGGATTAGTCTATTCAGTTAGCATAACTTCTAAATCTTTTATGTCTTTCAAATAAGTTGGAGAATACTTCAATGTGATTTGGATTTTTGATGAAGATATGATAAGAAAGTGACACATGACGTTCTTCACCTATTTCTGCACATATGCCCTTTATTTTTCCTATGTTTTCAGTTGTTATATTTCATGTAGATGGTCTATTTGAATCGTCTTCAATTATGGAGTTTGTTTATGCACACAAACGTTGTACCGCCGAATAACAATATATGAATGATTTGAACCTAGCGTTTATGCTTTATTAGTATATGTTACGTCTTAATTTCTAAGCCCCCGGCCGCATCGCGGCGGGGGCGTCCATCTAGTTATTATTAAAGAAAAAGGAAAAAAAAGATATAACATATCTTGGAAAAGGCGGCTAGGACTACATCACATTGCAAAATTTGAATGCCTTATATTTTATTGGTGTGTGGGCCGCAAATACATGTTCAGTCCATATGTCTACGAGAATCCGAAAGAGAGGTGGCAAAAAAGTAACATTCAGCCCATGTGATTGTGATTTTTGGGATAAAGGCTTGAAACAATTATTTATGAGGTTTTTTGACTTTAATTATGATTGGGGAACACGTCATCACGAGGGACGCACATATATTAATTGACAAGATCACATCAGACGGAAGAAAATTGGAGGCGATCATCAGAGGAGGCACAAAGGGACAACATCAGACGAACGAAGAACAGGTCAGGGATCGAAAAGAAAAAGAAGAAAAAGAATTAGTTCAAGCTGTGGATCAGGATTCAAGTCGGGTTCGCAAACGTGTTAGTTTGTTTATGAATATGTTTTGCTACTCGGTTCAGACTTGTTTCTTGTTCTTGACTATGGTTCTTGGCTAATTTTCTTTAACTACCTAGGCTAATGACAATTGTTTGACAAAGTTTGGATTTTTATTCGTTAATAACGTTGGTTTATGGATTTTCTTGAAAAGTAAAGAATTTTGGAACCTTTAATTTGGTGTGTATGCGTGCTTGATATTGTTTGATTATTAAATATTACTTCGTATGATTCTTGGTGACGGTCTTTATCACATAATAGAGTCATACATAATAGAGTCATGCTAGGGTTCTAGATTTAGGTGAGTGTCTATATCACATAATAAATCTTTAACTCTTTAAGGTGAAATTACGTAGCTAACCTTAGAAGTAATATTTGGTAATCTTATAAAATCAAGTGTTCTACTAATCTTGTCGCTGTAAGGCTCGGGGTTATTAAAAGGTCTCGGTTTGGTATATAGCTAGGATTAGGTTTTGTAAGAAATCGGTCTTAGTTCCCTAATCATACTCGTGTCTATTAAACCAAGTAAAAAATCCATAGTTACCTTAGACTTTCGCGCTGTAAGGTAGATTGTCATATTAGGGCACTTTTCAAGAAGTTAGAGGACTGTAAGGAAATCTAACCGGTAGTCGTAACAGCCTTGTAGAGTCTCACAAGTTTCTTCCTAAGAAGGGTCGGGAGGTCTTAGTAGGGATTTCTTAGGGTTTAGCATTAAAAGATCCCGGTTCCATACCACGTTAATTTCGAATAGAAATCAATTCCTAGTTGAACATGAGTCTAGCTTAGGTAGCCTTCATCATCACTGAGTTAAGTCTTCGTCCAAATTCGCGTCTAGTTAATTTAATTAATTTAGTTTAATTTTAATTTCAATTCATAGGATTTTTAGAAAACCCCCCTCAAACATAAGTACAGTTAGAGTCTGTGTCAGTCTAAGTCTAGATAGAGTCTAGTTAACGTAATTAGAGAGTCTCGTGGGTTCGATACTCAGACTTACTTAGGCTATACTACATTGACCGGTACACTTGCCGGTTGTGTGGTCTAGGTTTTAGAGAGTCTTAGTTTATAAATTTAAAACTTAGAGAGTCTAGTTTAGGGTTTAATTTAGTTAATTTATTTAGACCACTTCAAGCACATCAGTCATTCGTCCGGATGGCCATCCGTGCGGATGACCTGTGCCATCCGACCGGATGAGTTTTACAAATAACGTTTCGGTCCCGTTTCACCAAGTTATAATATAACAAACATACAAAAACTATACAAAGACACAAGTGCATCTACAAGTATTAGTATAGTTGCATGTTATAGGAAGTAAATCAACTGAAATTGTTTGTAGATTTGCCCGATTTCAAGCATAAACCTCAAACTCTTGTTTTTGAACCAAAAAAGATGAAATTGATGGGGGTAAACGGTTTGTTTTTGGAAAAAATGCACTTGGGGTTTCATTTTCGGGGAAAACCGCCCCTACTCAACCAAAAATTTTCAAGTTTTCGAAACCGGTTCGAAAAATGATGATTTTGGGAAACAGAACCCTGACCATGAGGTCGTGGTCAGCGAGCACGAGGCGTGTCCGGGAGAAAGAAGCTGAACACGGGGCGTGACTAGTGGCCACGGGGCCGTGTCCAGCCTCCTGTTTTCAGTTTTCTTTGAAAATCTATCGTTACATGCTGATTGTTTTATGCTTTCTTTTGCAGAGATGGCCAACAAGTTCACCAAATTCAAACCAACAAAGTGGGACTACCAAGCCCGCTATGATATTCTTCAAACAAGGCCCGAGGAAACACCAAAACAAGCATGCCTCGATACCTTGGAAGCTGTGGGGCAACTAGACCGCTACAACACACTGGTCACGGTACCACTAAGGGTGGCCCTCGGCACAAGACTCCATGTGGTTCATAAGTATAGCCTGGAGTTTTACAGTTCTTTCGCGTTCAAAACAAAAGCCGAGCCATTTGACGAATAAGGAGTTCAATTCCGATGTGCAGGAGAGGTGCTTTCAATTTCTATCGCATAGTTTGGAGTGAGTGGGTCTGTTCACTGAGGAAGAGTCCAATGAAGAGGAGAACACGAGTGGTCTCCGTGAACTCCCAAACAACATGCGCCAGACAGTGTGGGCTCAAATTGGGGATGGTACATATGATCCAAGTGTCACAAAGAGCTCTTAGTTGTGGACCCCCTATACTGCTACATTCACAGGGTCCTTAGCAACTCTCTAAGTCAAAGACGTGATAGCACCGGTGTTGTCAACTTGCGTGATCTTATGGTCTTGTATTGCATCCACAACCGCGTTCCTCTCGATGTCACTCACCTACTCCTAAGGAACATGCATCTGAATCAGTTGGCTTCCTCCCCGACACCAATCTTCTTCGGGGGATGGATCTACCGCCTCTTCAAGACCTACGTTTAACGCATGCCAAAATCATTCCATAAAGGTCCATGGTCGGGGAAGGTAGATCTCACCCAATGCCGCTCAATGGGAATCATCCACGAGATGGGTAACGGGACAGTCCGCTTCCAATCCACTCAAGGACATGTTTGGAACCCAGAAGCAGCCCTCGTCCTACAAGCACACCCAAACAGTCCTCCTCCTTAGTATCAAGGCCACCAAGCGGGCTCCTCCTCTCAAGGGGGTGGTTTTCCTAACTTTGAAAGTTTACATGATCTTTTGCAGGAAAACTTACTGTACACCCGCAACACGTACAATATGGCCAACAACACCTTTACCCGGGTCAGAGCAATGGAGCGCAACATCTCCACTATGCAAAATGACATCACCCACATCAGGGAGCATATGGTGTATCAAGGAGAAGACGATGAGGACGAGGATATGGACTGATCAGAGGCATTGGAGGTGGTGTGATGTTGGATGCGGTATCTCAGGTTAACCCTTTCTATCCCACAGACAATTTCTGGCCTGCGTGCCATGGTTTGAACAATTTACTTTCCTAAACACTTTTTTATTTTCTGCATTTTATTTTCTTTTTGTGTGTGTGATGACGGATGATGAACTTCGGTAAAATTAGGATGTTTGTTATGTTATGTATGGTGTAGTGTTTAGCAAAACAGGTACCCAGGAAGCTTGGATGCACCAAGCATTAGTGCTAAATAAGCCCGGAAACCCGAACCAAAAGCCAAAAATCTATAATCAGTGACCACGCCCCCGTGCCCACATCCCTGAACTGCTGTTTTGTCTGAAAACTGCCCATCACGGGGTCGTGGCCACCAGGCACGCCCCGTGGCTATGTTTCTGTAAGTTTCTGTTACTGGCACTCTGACCATGGGGTCGTGCTCAGCCAGCACGAGGCCGTGTCCAGGTGCCCAGTAACACCAAATTTTGTTTTTCAATACGCTTTTACACATTCAAGCAACCTAAAAACTTATTTTTGGGACACATTGAGGACAATGTGTAATTTAAGTGTGGGGGGATGCTAAAACCTTGAATCTCGCAAGTCCTAATAACAAGCCTTACACAAAACTCTATTGGAACCGCTAATCACCCCAATTTTCATTTTTTTTACTTGTCTTGGTTTAATTTGGGAATAACAAGTTCTAAAAAGGTAATATTTTTACAAATTTACAACCGATAGCGTCGTGATAAAAAGAACCAAATAAGAAAATTATGAAAAGGCATGACAAATCTAATTAAAATTTGATTATATATACTTGATCACATTATAAACCCATTCCCACAACAAGTGAGTTTTGAGCCTTTATTGAGCATACAAGCATATATCTTTAAACTAAATGCTCATTTTTTTGTTTCTTGTGTGAATAGCCGCTTGGTTCTTATGACTCTAGAACTTGCCACGATGATACATTCCCGGTCCTTACCAACTTGAACCCATGTAAGTAATTGATAGAGGCATTAGGACTAACCCATTTTCCTTTCAACACCATTATTTTCCATTTTTTATCACCTACCCAAAATCCCCCTAGTTAGCCCCTTTGAGCCTAAACCTTTTCATTTCAAAACCTACAAAACAAACACCCTTTACCCACTAAAACCTTTTTCTTTTCAACCCCTTTGTTTTAGTAGAAAGCTCGGTTAGCTTGTGACGAACGAAAAAAAATGAAAGACTTGCAATAAACAAACAAGTTCCTCAAAGAAATCTTGTTTGAATGTGCTTAGTTTGAATAAAAGTCACAAGAATAAAAAGTTTTACGACGACTGACGCTTTTTACGCTTTTCGCCATTTTTACTAACCACTAACCAAAACCACTTACCCTTAGCCCAAGCCTAACCCTTCCCCAAGTCCTCTTGATATTTACAAAGGTTTTTAGTTAAAAAGGAGGAGTATTGATCGCTTGGCAAGCATATGGTAGAAGTAAGTTCCATGCCGGTCTTGAGTGTTTTACAAAAATACATCTTCGGCCGAGTGTTGAGTGATCTCCCATGAGGTCTGTGAAGTTGTATATAAATGGAATTTTAAAGAGGCGTGTTATGCCCAAATAAGTAATTTTTCTTATAAAATGTTCTAAATAAATCATGACGAATATGATTGTAAATAAGATAAAAATAAAACCCAGTAAAGATCTTGGATTCCCGACACTCAAGATGAGCCCAAAAAAAACTTCACCTCTACTTCTTCCATTTGGGTGTGTAAGCCACATATTAAAGAGTTTTGCTTGAGGACAAGCAAAGATTCAAGTGTGGGGGTATTTGATGTGTGCAAAATGTAACATATAAATTACATCAAATAAGGCATAAAACTAACTCTTTTTTAGTACTAATGTTGGAAAAAGCTTATTTTTGTCATCCTTTTGAATTTACAGGACCAAATGAGCTTAAACGAACAAAAGTAGCAAATAAGAAGCCAAAACCAACATAAATACAAAGAAAGGGAATAAACGTGACATGCCCGACCCCTCGGCAACATCCCCAAAGCAAAAACAAAGAAACAGAAGACTGACCATGGGGCTGTGCCCAGCCGAACACGGGGGCGTGGTCAGGGTCCTGCAGAAAAGACAAACCTATAGAAGCTTCTACGCCCACCAAGGGGGCATGCCCAGCTCAGCACGGGGCGTGGTCAACTCAAAGATACGCAGAATCTTGCAAAATCTTGATAGTACAGATACGATGTTGACCACAGGCCGTGCCCACAGGACACGGGGCCATGTGGGACCCTTTGCTGACACTTGCATTTAATGAAGGAAGAGAAAAGGCTGGCCACGGGGGCGTGCTCGCTGGACACGGGGCCATGGCCAAAGCACTGTGCAGGCTATAAATAGGGGTGCTTGGTTCACTTCAAAGGCATCCCTTGGCAAACAACTACTCTCCCACTTTTCCACCACTCCACCACCACTACAACACCATCACCCACCACCATCATCCATCATCCATCTTTAGAGTGTGGAGTAGTCTCGGGATCCAAGATTGATCGTAAGGGTTCTTGCCAATCAAAGGCCATGTTTGGTTAAGCCCCTTATATCACTTGGTGAAGACAAGTCTTTATTGTATTACTTTTGATTTTTAATCTTTCGGCACTTTTTATTTGGTTTTGTATTAATGACTTTAATAACTAGTTTCTTATGTTGAAGGTGAATTCTTCCTATCATTTTTTCTTGGTGTCTTGACGTTACTTTACTGTCTATATAAAGTAAAAGATTACATAATTCATGTTTTTACGGTCTATATAAAAGCATGTTGACTACCTGATCGGGGGTTAGGGGAATGGTTTTGTAAGGTTCTTGCCTTGTTCAGTGTATAGATCCTGCAAGGACCTGCTTCAAGCTTACTAGGACCTCCTTCAATACCCACTGGTATTGGATTGCGGGGGTGCGAATAGCTTGAACCCCTCATATGTAAACTACTATTAATACATTAAACCGACTTCTTGGGATTGTATTCTTGCTGACTCAAACCACTTAGCCGAGGGTAACGTCACCTTCAAAAGAGGGGCCTACCACTTTTCGCATTAATAACTTAATTAATTATCTTTCAATATTCCAACCCTTTGGGATTGTATCCCTGCTGAATCAAACCACTGGGTTGAGGGTAACGTCACCTTCAAAAGATGGGCCTACTACTACAACTAAGATAATCTCTTAAAAAGTCCGAAAGTGTGAAAATCATCAAAGGATACATTAAAGGCGAGTCGGATCCAAGTGATTCATCTTGTCTATCTGTTTTTATTTTACTTTATTTCTGCATTTTTAGTTTTTATTTTCATATTTCAAAACTTTTCTCAAAAAAATAATATTAGATTGATTAGACGTTGAGGATAAACCGGTATTAAAACCTCTTGTGTCCTTGGACGACCTCGGTATCTTACCAACGCTATACTACGCTCACGATGGGTGCACTTGCCCAAGTGTGTGTTTAGTGTTAGTAGAATATCGTGTTTTATAAATTTAAAACTTGACTAATGTGTAAAATGGGCTCAAAATATCAATAAAATCATATCACTCTTTACGCACACCATAACACTATGATTTTCGCACACAATATCAAAATTTCAGCCAATTTTATCCATGAATTCGTTGTTAATTTGTGTTTTAAAGTTCAAAAAGTGTGAAAATGAGAAGATGTAGAAAAAATGATATATCTGATGTAAATTCAACTCCGAATCTGATGAAATTTTGTGAGAACTTGTATCTCTGATCCTGCAATCGATCTCCTGCTCTGATACCACTTGTTAACGTGATTTAGGATCAATTTCGACTCCCGAACGATTGCGAAGAACATGTACAATGTGTGGAATTCATGCACGTGTGTGGACTGAACATAAGAACAAAATATAATGATGATTCTATTAGAAATCTGACAATGTTTACACCACGAATCACCTTGATCACTACTTTCTCTCTCTAGAAGCTCTAGTCTCCAAAAGTAGCAAATGGCAAAAGTTCTAAATTGAAACATAATAAGGGCTATTTATAGGGAACACTTAAATGAAGCATCCCTCCTCCGTCCGGATGAGGTTTTCTCCACCCGTCTGGATGAACTCACCTCCATCCGTCCGGATGGACTCTCCCCTATGTTAAACCTTTTTTAAACCTCGTCTTGTTCTGTTTCTGCTACGTTGAACGATTGACGGAAGTGACAGACATTATGCACTCACAATAATCAAGTGATTATTTGTCATGGTAATAAGTTATATTATCTAAGTACTTAACTTCTCGTTACGATTCTAATGGGTATCTTAACCCATGAAATCACATCAACCCATATGGGATTTATAGTGTCAAAAACGAGTATTAAGTCTAGATGATTACTTTCTCATATACATACATTTGTGTATTTAAATTCCGAATCCTCCGTTATCTTCTGAATACTCACACCTATGTTTCCTCGTGTAGAAGCACTCGGTGTTCCATCCCCAAACAACCAACTCTTCACGGAATTACCAAGTGGAAGCTTCCAAAACCGTGAGTACACTTGACTCATTTCCTTTTTAAAACACTTTGGGTTGTAATATGTATGAGTTTCAAAGGAATGAGAGAAAAGGACTTAATAAGTTAGAAAAAAATATGTTTTATCGTATGAGTTTCCAAGGAATAAGAGAGAAGGACTTAATAAGTTAGAAAAAAATATGTTAATTTTATTCATTGGATTATGAGTTAGAATTGATTTGCATTGCTAGTTCAAGTTTAGCAACTTGAAATATGTTTTTTTTTTTATCTAATTGTCAATACTAGTGATAAAGATGTATCTAGTATCAATTGTGGGCTGCCCTACGAGCTGGCTTCGACCTTTGAGTATGTATCTCGATTCACATGTAGCCTATCGGTTTCATTTGAATGCAAGAGTTTCTAGTTGTTATGTCCTTTGATTTACATCAACCAGTTTTGACTTTCTTTGACCGATTCCAAACTTTTTTCAAACTAAATCGGTTCGGGCCCAAAAACCGATTTAAGCACATCTACGCCCCATCCACTCCTTACTAACTCATAATACTTTATTAAATATATATATTTTAGGCGAAATGCATATATTATTGTATGAAAATGTGTGTGTGTGTGTATATATATATATTATATGTATATTTTTAAAAGGTGTTATTTATTTACAAACCTAAATACCAAATAAAAAGAGAATGGACTTAATAAGTTGAGCTAATTTCTCAAGGGCCAACAAGTTAGGATATTCTTCGTTATCCAAGACTAAAAATAAACCAAATTGCTCTGCGAATCCAAACAGTATTTCCCAGTCACAATCCATGACTTGTCTTATGTTTAACACACAAAGATGCTTAAAATTAAAATAAAGTGGGAAAAATGGGGGAAAAGCTATGTGCAGAACCCGTACTAAATTTTCCTAGAGAAATTTAAACCGTTGGTGATGCATGCTGGAAAAATGGAAGCATATATTGTTAGGTTATAAGTTTGATACTTAATGAACAAATATTAATTATCACAATATAGTTCACAAGTAGAGAGATATTATCATAAACTGTTTTTCAATTGATTCAAATGATTCAAAAGTTTTACACAAATGAATCTACAATCCCCCCCAGCCGAGCACTCACTAGAGCTATTCGTACAAAAGAGAATTGGTTGAAGTGATGAATAGATCTCTAACAGGTGAGATCTATTTATACTAAGTACTAAAGCTCTGTTCGTGATGTGCTGACATCACCCTGATAGCAACATTTAACATTCCTAACAGAAAAGATTCCACAGATGTTTGAAAACATCCAGATGTTTGAAAACATCTGTGCAAATCCTATCATCTGTTCTAACTATTCTAAACACTGATACAAGATAAATATTGTTACATTGGGAAAACACTGTCTAAGTTATCCTCTGTTTCAGCAGTCCTTTGACTTCATCAGTGCTTTGGTCTTCAACAGTCTTTAGCTTCAACCATGGTTGCAAAAGTCTCTAGGCGCTCCCTAGTCGGTCGACCGGGGAGTTGAGTGTACTCGGCATAGGCGGAGAGTACTCGGGGAGTACTCGGACATGTTAAATTATAAAGAAATTAGTTTTCGGAAATTAAATATGTGTCTAATAACATAAATTTACTAATATTTATAACAAAATATGTGAAAATTGTCACACCCCTTTCTTAGGCGGAAGCACGAGGTGTGATCATGAAAGGGTTTCATTGCATACGATTGGTAAACATACTACATGCTCATAATGTAACTGCAAATGCCAAACATTACATAACTGAAATCATAGTTTTACACAAGACGACATATTGTCTGAAAAGTTTACAACTTTATTCAAAGATAACATAAACAACATCCAGAGCAAGAGTATGACCGCGCGCACATCCACTTTAGTTACCTGAAATACATGTGAGTTTTGGAAAAACGTCAACATAATGTTGGTGTGAATTCATGCAGTTTTTGTATTGAAAGTTTGTATACTTTGTATGAAAACATGGTATGTATCTTGTATAAATCAAGTATATCTGTATGTATCGAGGTTGTTAATGGGTTACAAGGCCAATAACATGTGACACGACAAGTAATATATTTTCATATATTAAAATTAATTTATATTTTTAACTATGTGTCTTACTTATATTATTTTTCTCAAAAATAAATATAAGTATCTTGTATTTTTCACCCGAATTATGTATTTTGTCCAAAACTTCATTTCATGTTCATAACTTGTCCAAGTTATTTATTCTATCAAGTAATATATTTTCATAAATATATTTTCTTGTTTTTGTCTAAGCATGTTGTATGTGTATTTTCGTATTTTTACTTCTTAGGAGTATTTAGTGTATTTTCAAGTCCTAATACACTATTACATGTAATACATACTACATACACTTAGGACAAAATTTGGTGATCAATAAATATATATATTTTTCTAAAAAATATACATACTTAATATCAATTTTAATCTTGAAGAAATCATCATTTCTTAACACAAAAATTAGGAAAACGTTGGTAAATATTTTTAGATACATTTTTAGGGAATAAGTTTCTCAAAAACTCATATTTTTCTAAGTGTCAAAATTTATAAAAATTTTGATATAGTTTCCCCTAAAAATGGAGGATTCCCATGTTTTCAAAATATGTGTTTATTTTCTTTTAAATCATCATCAATCATTATCAACTCATTCAACACCTACCGAGTGTCAAAATCAAGTAATTTACACTACATCATGAACTTGAAGTTTTGCAAAAACTTGTAGTAACTTACCATGTTATTTAGTAGGTTTAGTTACCCTTAAAAACATGGTTGTTTGTTTGTAAATCTCATTCTTGAAGGATTTAGTCATTTACAACTTGTAAGATGATTTTTCTAAAAATATTTCTTTTGTATTTTCTTTGTTTCATAAGTGTTTATACACTTGTTTTTCTAATAAAAATAGTGTAGGTTTAAGTAAAAACCAAGATCTTCTAAAAATCATATTTTAAACTTGGTTTTCTTGAAAAATCATTCATAAATCTTGGATTTATAAGTTTACTAGCTCATTTTGTTTATTACTTTTCAAGAAATCATTTTGTTTTCAAGTTCATGTCTATGTATAAGGATGATCTTCTTGTGTTAACACATAATCATCCTCTAACTTGCTAGATCATGTGTTCAATCACAATCTAGCAAGCTCCATGTAGTGATCAACACCAATATCTCTAGTAATCAATCAAGCAAATATCATTCATGCATTAAACAACATCATTTCAATCAAGACTTCATCATACTTCATCTTATGTTTCAAGATTCAAGTTTATGTCTTTTAGTGTTCTTGTTATTTTCATCATACTTCATCTTTTAACCACTAAAATAGAAGTAACAAAGGTTAAAAAGAATCTTACTACTAGCTTTAAGGTAGGGAAGAACAATGATGAAGATGGAGTGGATAAAAGTAAACGGAAGAGGTCCTTCAAGTTCCAAGACCACCAAGCTTGCTTGAAGACCTTCTAACACCTTGAGATGAACTTGGAATGCATGAACTTGAAATGAAAACAAGGATGGTGTCTGGGGGAGTTCTCGGCCGAAGGTGGGGGCAAGGGGAGGAGTGTTATGGTTTGTGAATGGTAAATAAGGAAGATGATGTACTTATAACCAAGTTTTGTGTTTGTCCAAGGGTTATTATGTCTTCAAAGTACCATACATAATCTTACTAAATCCTAATAAGATCATGGAATATCTTTTAAGATCAAGTGAGGATTTTTGGTGGGGGCCACTCCATTGTGACCGTCCACAATGTGTATGGGGGGGGGGGGGGGTAAAGTGTAAGTTGATGGTAAAAGTAGGTAATTAGTGGAGGTTAAATGTAAAAGCTAGTGTTTTATATGTAGGATGCTTTATGTCGTATGTTAAAGTGTTCGGGAACCATAACTAGCTCAGAAAAAGTAAAACAATGCTTCTAGCAATATTTTAGTGTTCCGGGTAATGTCCGGTTGTTCGGTTAAATACCGGTTCGTTAAAGTGCTAAATTGCACCGTTTAGTGTCTTTTAAGTACTCTTTTGTGACACTTTTAATTCCCGACACTTAGGAAGGTATTCTGGATCAACTAGTCATATTTTTACATGTTATAAACTTGTCACAATGCTGAATTTTGCTGAAATGTATGAAATTCAGCATTTAAAGTGTGTTTCGGGTGCTTTTCAGTGCGTATTTTAGCTTCCAGAAAGTCTATATGTTAACCCTTGTATGTACTCTTGGGTTTTAATGTATTCTTGTCGTTGGACCTACACCTAGGCCCTAATTCTATTGTCTGACTGCTTTCTGCAGATTTGTTGACACAATGTGTCTTACCGGTGAGTTTACTAGTATTTCTGACGCAACGCTATTCATTAATGCATAAAGCAATATTTTGTAGTATAAAACGTGCATGAATTCACTTGTATAGCATGTAATCAGACAATGTTGCCACTTAAGCACATAATTGCAGTTATCAAGTATTAATTAAATTGTACGGAAATTACCGGTTTTGTGCCAGTTGTCACAAAAAAATGATATTCATTATTTAATATGATAGTCATATAAATTATGTTTTATTATTTTTTAAGTCAAACTCGGCCCGAATTGACCTACTAGATCCTATTTTGGCAGAGTTTGACCGCGTTTGATCGATTCCGAGTAATTAGGTGGAGTTAGAGAAAGTCGCCTCGGCAGCCTACCTTGTAGCGACTACTCGGGGAGTACTCGGCCTTGGAAACCTTGTTTTACAACCATGGCTTCAACAGATGTTGTATCCTCTTGAACAGTGGTTCCAAGCCTTGATCAGATGTTTGCTATTTTCTTGAACATATGTTCTGATTAGGTGTTCAAGATTTACTATCTTTAGGGAAAGAATTGCTTCATCAATTGTTTATTTCTTGATCTTGATTCATGTCTTGGCTTTTGAATATCATATGTTCTTTTATTGGTCCAACAATCTCCCCCTAGAACAGATGATGCCAAAACAGATGTTTATTTGATCAACTTTTATTCTCTCATCAACTGTTCTTTTATTTGACCTTTGAATTGTAATTCAAATTCAAGAGAAAAAGTGTCTTCTAGGTCTCTTTCTAGTGGTAGACTTATCAAGTCTTTGAGTTCTTCAATTTTTAGGCCTAAGGCACTTTTCATTTTGATCTTCTCCATCTCCCCACTAGCCCTGAGCAAAGTCAGTTCATGGGTGTCTTTGTTTGACTTCCATTTTAGAATTTTCTGACTAGAAGGATTTGCCGGGACCAGAGTTATTGCTAATAAGTTAGGAGAGACTAGTCTTACATTTATTGTGTCGGCTATGTCTTCTTTCCTGATGTCCTTCTTCTGTTCATATTTTCTTTTGAGAAATTCCCTTATAGGTGATGCAATGTTCTTGCTGATGGGAACTCAGAATATTTAACCAATGTTTTGATAGGAAAGTCTAGCTGCTCATACTCTGGCCTTTTTGGCAATGAGAGATCATTTTCTCTTTGGATCTCCAACTGTTTATAACTTTCTAAGGTTTCTGACTCATTCCATTTAGCCATGGTGCCCATTTTTGCACAGCCAACTCTTCCTTCATTCTCTTTATCTTCAGAGCCTTTTTGTCATTTAGCTTTTTGCCATATTTCCTGTTTGGGGTTAAAGGAGCGATATTTGGAAATAGCTTCAAATTTTCAATCCTTACTATTCATCTGGAAAGGATTCAGTTGGCCATCCAGTAAACTGTTCCTTAACAGCATCATATGGTTTTGTCACCATGATGTGATTAAGGTAATCCTATCTGAGCAGTTTTTTGAGATCTACATCAGTTATTGGGATCATGGGATAAGTTCCTGCAGATCATGTTGGCATAGCCTCTCAAATCTTTTACCTTTTGTATTCTTCTGTTAGAGTCTACATGATTTGCTTGTCATCCTTCCTTTGATTTCTTTCTAATACCATTCTTTTGGCCTGCCTTTTCTTCATTCTAAGTATTCTTCAATACTGACTGGGCTAGGAAGACTTGCAAAAGGTATAGATGATGATGATGGTGGTGAAGATGTTTGGATAGAAGATGTTGTGATTTTGGTGGTTGATATTTTGATAGGTGAAGTAATCATTTTTCTTTTTCTGGTTTGAGGAATAGGTGGCAGTAATGTAGTGAGTGGTGTTGTTTCTATAACATCTATTTATACTTTTGGAATGCCAACAGATGTTAGAGATGTAGTGGGTGCAGTGGTTTGGGATGGAATGGATGAAACAGTGGTTACAGATGATGGAACAGTGGTTTGAGCAACCTTAGCCTTTTTGGCTGGATTTGCAAGTGGAAGCTTTCTTAGGTTTTCACTATTCTTCCCCTTTTTGGCAACATCTGCAGGATGCCTGGGTTGTGGAACATCACCTATTACTTGAAGAAGATAATCTTTTATGGCTTGGATCTCTGCTTGTGTATCAGAAAATCTTGCGTCAACTATATTTCTGATTAACTCCATGCGAATGTTGTGAGTGGCATTTGTAGACTGCTTTTGTAGTTGGAGATATGATTAGGCATGAATCCAAACTTTCTCAGCAAGTTCTCATTTGTTGGAGGAGCAGATTTTTGTACCAATATCTTCAACATGTCTTTTATCTCAGCCACTGAAGATTCTAAATTGGATACTCTAGCCGTCAATTCTTTGTGCTTGTGTGATGGATTTAGGTGGCAACTGGCATACTCACATATAACAACCTTCCAAGAACCCTTAAAGTAACCCTAGACGTCCCTAAATATACCCCGTATACGAGAAACGAGCTCGAAATACTCTTGTACTTATTAAATTCAACAAAAACAAAATTCAGGAGTCGCTCGCGGGGCGCGACTGCCTTAAGCATAGGCTGTCGCGGGCCGCGACTGCCTTTGATTGATGAACAAGTCATAGTGCCACGTGGCACATGACTCACCAAAGCTAGACCGATGACTGGTCAAAGCTATAGTCGACACGCGATTCCTCGCGGGCTGCGAAGGCCTTCTTTGCCTTCTTCGCGGGGCGCGAGCCGCCCGAATCCAACCCTATAAATAGGAGATCGAGGTTCAGTTGTAACTCGTTCAAAATTCAGAATTCTCTCTCAATTTTTATATAGTAGAAACTATACCCGGGTAGAATACCTACTATAAAAGCGAAGTTCTGCCTTGTTGTAAGTAATATAACCATGCTATTACCCTACACGGTCGATTTAGGATTCTGTGACGCATGTCGGCTCTGCCCGACTCAGTCGTTGGCTGTCTCGTGTATACACTCGATTGATCTAGGGCTCCGTAATGCATGTCAAGGCTCTGCCTGACTCAGTCATTGGTGTTCTGTCTCGAGTTGTACGGTCAATGTGATTTGGGTTATTTACTAACACGTGTGCATTGTTTAATTTTAATAGATAATAACCAGGAGAATCACCAGGAAGCTATAGTAGTATCTCCTAAGTCAACAATGTGAGTACATCTGCTTTTTGCCACCTTTTTATAAATTTTTATGAGTCAAAATGTTTTACCAAAACGTCAAATGTTTTAAATTACACTTAACAGTAATTGAGTATTTGTGATTCCACAACTACTGCCGGTATGTTGGGGTTTTGTATATAAAATGTGGAAAACATTACCATTGGACAAAGAGCTAGCCAATGGGTAATATGACCCACAAGTCAGGTGTTGACAGTACTGAATGAGTAATTGAGTAGATATAAACAAATGTAATTACGGATGCCCTCAATTCTGTGAAGTTATAAAACTATTTTGATTAAACTGGGATGCACTCACCAGTATTTCTTGCTGATAAATGTTTTTAAAACGCGTTTCAGGTAACAAAATGTTAAAGCCAATAAAAGCCAGCTGGAGAGCATTGAAGGCTCGGAAAAGTGGTTATAAAAGTTACCTAAATAATAAGGAGTTTTTATTTTAGGGTTTATCCTTACAAATGTATTGTCAAATGAACTTGGGTTTTATCCCAATGATGTATTATTAAAAGTTGGTGTTTTACTCTGATAAAAATATTTCCTAACTACGTTCCTGATGTATTCCGCTGCTAAATAAATAAACACCGATACCACTGATACCGTCCTCGCGGCGCCCGCTATCGGGGTAGGGGTCGGGGTTGCGACAGAGAGTGGTGTCAGAGCTACAGCCACTGGTTTAAGCCAAGAAGTGTTCTGCTGATACTTAAAAATTTGACTATCTGTTAGTTTACAGTATGAGTGAGCAAGGAACTTCGGACGCTTATCGTTACTTAGATAGTTCACCAAAAGATGAGGGAACATCATCTCAACCTGATCCCTCAGGTTACTCAGCAGATACTGAGGAAGGGATATTTATATTTATGGCACAATTTGAGGAACCCTTTACTACCAAAAAGAGAGGTTGGTTTAATAGAGGAGCACATGAGAGAAGGAAGAGAATGAAAAAGTTGCAACAACGGAGGGCAATAGTCAGGGCTAATAGGGAAGCAAATGCACAGACTCAGGAAACAGTCAATAGGCCACCTTGGGAAAAGGAACTAGATAGACAGTTGGCCGATTTTCATATGTTAGCCACTACAGCAGTAGATGCTAACCAAACCAAATAGCTTAACCGCCACTGTTACCTTTATTCCCAGACCAACAAACGCTAGAACCCAACCAAGCAAACCAATTCCCAATACCTGCATTTGACCCCAACGAGTTACCTAGAATCACAACCCCACAGCTTTACAATACGATCCATGGTTTGACGACAATAGGTCATACTCTACCCAATATACTCCTAACGAACCAATGCCGTTAGAACGTGATCCGTGGGGAGATAATGATAGAACATTTTTCGAAATGAATAGCGCAGACCCTTACGTGGAACTCGTACCTCATCCTGACCCATTAGACCCACTAATGAGTCGAAAACAGGTACGGGAACTCCATCAGTATGGAGAATATTTAGTAAATGAAGGGAATAGCATTCGAGAGATAGGGGAAAACTAGTTTGGAAATATGATCAGCGGGAAATGCAATACTGGATAAACGACACTTAGAATAATGCCTAGATATATGTGTAATCTTGTATTTTGAAAAAAAATCTATAGATAGACTAAAATAGATATGGATGCATAGCTACTAGTATATTTGATTTCCAATTGTAGTATGTAACTAATGCATATATGTATATATATATAAAAAAGAGTAAAAGTCGCAATGATCGACGTTTTTTATCAAATTGTTTGTGTGATTGTGTATAAATATTTGTACCAAACTTTGTTCTGTGATAATTAATAATTGTTAAATATTCACAATCCAGATGGACAACGAAGTAAATAAGGAAAACCAGAATAATGAGAATAACAGAAACCAAATAGATAACAGTGCCATCTAACATATAGTAGCACAAGGAATTATAGATGCTATGCCTTGTATTATCAAGACTGTTAAGAAAGCAGAAAATAATAAATCTTCAAATGGAAGTAAACGTCAACACACTGAACCAAGTCACAGTGTGAATGATAACAGACCCATTATCCAAGCTCCAATTCCTAAAAGAAGAAGAACCGCTTCTTACAGTTGTTCTTATAAAGAATTCTTGGCCTGCAAACCAATAGAATTCTCAGGCAATGAAGGAGCCATTGCAGCCTTACGTTGGATAGAAAAGACAGAAGCAGTCATAAAAATAAGTAAATGTGCAGATGAAGATAAGATTATGTTTGCTTCTAATATTTTCAAAAATGCAGCCTTAGAATGGTGGAATACTATTCTCCAGTCTAGGGGAAGTGACAGAGTTTATAATATGGAATGGATCAACTTTAAGGAAATGGCTAAAAGAAAATTATGTCCTCCTAATGAGAAGGAACAAATCGCCAATAAGTTCCTAAATCTTAGAATGACTGGAATAGACTGCAAAGGTTACACTACCATATTCTTCGAATATGCTAGGATAGTGCCAACCTTATCCTCACCTGAACCAGTGTTAATCTCCCATTATATTTGGTGATTAATTAGTGAGATTAGATACGTAGTCAAGGCAGCTAGACCGCAAACCATAGAAGAAGCAGTTGAACTAGCCAATACCCTGACTGATGAACCGGTACGTACTCAAGAGGAAAACCAAATAAAGAACCTAGCTCAAAAGCTCACCCAAGAATTTTGCTATGATAATTCGAACCGTGGGAAAGGTACAGGTTCTTCCTCTGCACCCTACTGTAGGTATTGCAAAAGAAATCATTCTGGAAGATGCTCTATATACTGCAACTTTTGCAAAATATCTGGACACAAGGAAGAAGACTGTAGGAAGAAACCCGGTAATGGGATATGCTTCAATTGTGGAGAGAAAGGGCACATCAAACTAAACTATCCAAAACTAGCTCTAGCCACAACCAACAAAGCTAAGACAACCGAAGCGCCTAAGAAAAATGCCAGAGCATTTGTTCTGACAGCTGAGGAAGCCAAAATGATTCCGGACGTGATTGCTGGAACATTCTTAGTTAATAACATATTTGCCAAAGTATTGTTTGACTATTGTGCAAACCAAAGTTTTATCAATACTTATTTCTACAAACTTCTGGACCCACCCTTAGTCAAACTCTAACAAGATTGTCTGGTAGAGACAGCCAACGGAGAATCCATTAAGATAAGTGAAATCTTGCAGGGAGCAAGAATAGAAATCCTGAACCATCATTTCTTTGCTAACCATTACCCGATGAATCTGGCTGGGTTTGATGTTGTATTAGAAATGGATTGGTTGGTAGCCAATCGTGCCAGTATTGTATGTGATCAAAAGTCAGTACAAGTAAGTACACCAACTGGTAAAAAGATCACAATCAAAGGAGATAAGCCAACCAGATCAACAAAGTTCATCGCTGTGATGAAAGCTGCAAGTTATGAAAGTAAAGGAGGAATAATATATATGATTTCCGTAATCATTAATACTAAAGGAAAATAATTAAAAGATATTCCTGTAATATCTAAATTCTCAGACGTTTTCCCAGAAAAGTTACCTGGATTACCGCCTGATAGAGAGGTTGAATTTAGAATTCACCTAATACCAGGAACGACACCGATTGCCAAGGCACCGTATCGTTTAGCACCAACAGAAATGCAGGAATTGAAGAAACAATTGGATGAACTTCTTAACAAAGGTTTTATACAACCAAGTTCATCACCGTGGGGAGCGCCGGTGTTGTTCGTTAAGAAGAAAGACGGATCAATGCGTATGTACATTGATTACCAAGACTTGAATAAGGTTACGATTAAGAATCGGTACCCACTACCGAGAATCGATGATCTGTTCGATCAACTTCAAGGAGCTCGATTCTTTTCTAAGATCGACATACGCTCAGGATATCATCAACTGAAAGTACAGGAAGAGGATATTCCTAAAACTGCTTTCAGAACTAGATACAGTCATTATGAATTTACCGTCATGCCATTTGGTTTAACCAATGCCCCAGCTGCATTTATGGACATGATGAACAGGATATGTAAACCATACCTGGATAAATTCATAATTGTCTTTATAGATGATATTCTAATTTACTCTAAGAGTAAAGAGGAACATGCAACACATCTGCATACACTTCTGACATTATTGAGAAAAGAAAAGCTTTATGCTAAATTCTCAAAATGTGAATTTTAGTTACAAGAAGTGCAATTCCTTGGACACCTGGTTAATCATGAAGGAATTCATGTGGATCCCACAAAGATCGAAGCAATTACTAAGTGGAAAGTCCCTGAGTCGCCAACAGAAGTACGCAGTTTTCTTGGACTGCAGGATATTATAGATGATTTATCCGAGATTTCTCTAGAATAGCCATTCCATTAACTAAACTGACCTACAAATCAGTTAAGTTTGAATGGGGACCGAAATAGGAAGAAGCTTTTAAGATTCTTAAGAAAAGGTTAACCAACGCACCCATACTCGCATTACCAGAAGGAACTGAAGACTTTATAGTCTATTGTGATGCGTCTAAGTTAGGATATGGATGTGTGTTGATGCAACATCAAAAGGTTATAGCTTATGCCTCTAAACAACTTAAGAAACATGAAGAGAATTACACAACCCATGATCTAGAGTTAGGAGCCATAGTTTTTGCCCTTAAGATTTGGAGACACTATTTATATGGAAATAAATTTGTTGTCTTCACCGATCATAAGAGTTTAAGGTATATTTTTGGGCAAAAAAGAATTAAATATGAGACAGAGATGCTGGATGGAAGTTCTTAGTGATTATGATTGTGATATCCAGTACCATGCTGGGAAAGCTAATGTAATAGCTGATGCTTTAAGTCGAAAGTATCATGAAAAGCCAAAACGAGTACGTTCTCTCAGATTAAATCTACAGGTAGATTTAAATGAGCAAATTAGAGAGGTACAGGAAACAACATTCAAGGATGATGCTGAAGGTTTAAAAGGAATGATAAGGAATTAGAATAAGGATCAGGTGGAATTTGGAAGTTCCATAAGAAAAAGGATGTGGATACCTAAACAAGGAAACCTATGCCACAGAATTCTAGAAGAAGCCCATATGTCTAAGTATACGATACATCCCGGAAGTGATAAGATGTATCAAGATCTAAGAAAGAATTTCTGG
The DNA here is from genome assembly GCA_030545235.1 of Helianthus tuberosus. Lineage (NCBI taxonomy): Eukaryota > Viridiplantae > Streptophyta > Magnoliopsida > Asterales > Asteraceae > Helianthus > Helianthus tuberosus. The sequence goes on along the minus strand of CM060423.1, from coordinate 168,533,350 downwards.
TGGATAGGAATGAAAAAGGATATAGCTAACTACGTTGCTAAATGTCTAACTTGTTCATAAGTTAAAACTGAACATCAGAAACCCTCAGGACTATTGCAACAGTTAGAAATGCCAATATGGAAATGGGAGTTGATAACAATGGACTTTGTTACCAAATTACCCAAGACAAGAAAAGGAAATGATACAATCTGGGTGATTGTAGACAGATTACCAATGAAGGAAACTATCAGTATGGAATAGTTAGCCAAGCTTTATGTAAATGAAATAGTTTCATTACATGGAATTCCTTTATCTATCGTATCTGATAGAGATAGCCGTTTTACTTCTCATTTTTGGACAAGTTTCCAAAAAGCAATGGGAACCAGGTTAAATCTAAGCACAACTTATCATCCACAGACGGACGGACAAAGCAAAAGGACAATTCAGACAATGGAAGATATCCTTAGAGCATGTGTAATTGATTTCGGAGGAAATTGGGACGACCATTTACCATTAATAGAATTTTCCTACAATAACAACTATCATACTAGCATTAATGCTGCACCATTTGAAGCACTTTATGGACGAAAGTGCAGAACTCCAGTTTGTTGGGCAGAACTTGGAGAAAAACAACTATCTGGACCTGAGATAGTACAAGAAACAACAGATAAGATGATTCAAGTCAAGGAAAGACTAAAAGCAGCACGAGATCGTCAAAAGAGTTATGCAGATAACAGACGAAAACCTTTGGAATTTCAAGTAGAAGATAAGGTGTTACTAAAGGTTTCCCCATGGAAGGGAATAGTCAGATTCGTTAAGAGGGGAAAGCTAAGCCCCAGGTATGTTGGACCTTTTGAGATTATTAGAAGAATAGGACCCGTAGCCTATCAGCTACAACTGCCAGAGGAAATGGCAGGAATACATGATTTGTTTCATGTATGTAATCTCAAAAAGTGCTTAGTAGACGAATCACTAGTGATACCTCTTAAGGACATAGAGGTAAATAAGAAACTTAAGTTTATCAAGAAACCCGTTCAGATTGAAGATAGAAAAATCAAGAACCTCAAACATAAGAGACTAGTTCTGGTTAAAGTGAAATGGGATTCCAAAAGAGGACCAGAATACACTTGGGAACTCGAATAAGAAATGAAGAGAAAATACCCACACCTGTTCCAGTAGACCTTGACGACGAGATCTAAAACAAGGTGGGGAGGATATAACAATCCTCCTAGAACCCTTAACGTAACCCTAGACGTCCCTTAATATACCCCGTATACGAGAAACGAGCCCGAAATACTCTTGTACTTATTAAATTCAACAATAACAAAATTCAGGAGTCGCTCAAGGGGCGCGATTGCCTTAAGCTTAGGCTGTCGCGGGCCGCGACTGCCTTTGATTGACGAACAAGTTATAGTGACTCGTCGCACATGACTGACCAAAGCTAGACCGATGACTGGTCAAAGCTATAGTCGACACGCGGTTCCTCGCGGGTCGCGAAGGCCTTCTTTGCCTTCTTCGCGGGGCTCGAGCCGCCCTAATCCAGCCCTATAAATAGTAGATCGAGCTTCAGTTGTAACTTGTTCAAAATTCAGAATTCTCTCTCAATTTCTATAGAGTAGAAACTATACCCGGGCATAATACCCACTATAAAAGCGAAGCTCTGCCTCGTTGTAAGTACCATAACCCTGCTATTACCCTACACGATCGATTTAGGATTCCGTAACGCATGTCGGCTCTGCCCGACCCATTCATTGGAATTCTGTCTCGTGTATACACTCGATTGATCTAGGGCTCCGTAATGCATGTCAAGGCTCTGCCTAACTCAGTCATTGGAGTTCTGTCTCGAGTTGTACGGTCAATGTGATTTGAGTTATTTTCCTAACACGTGTGCATTGTTTAATTTTAATAGATAATAACCAGGAGAATCACCAGGAAGCTATAGTAGTATCACCTAAGTCAACAATGTGAGTACATCTGCTTTTTGCCACCTTTTTATAATTTTTTTTTAGTCAAAATGTTTTACCAAAATCTCAAATGTTTTAAATTACACTTAACAGTAATTGAGTATTTGTGATTCTACAATTACTGCCGGTATGTTGGGGTTTTGTATATAAAATGTGGAAAACGTTACCATTGGACAAAGAGCTAGCCAATGGGTAATATGACCCACAAGTCAGGTGTTTACAGTAGTGAATTAGTAATTGAGTAGATATAAACAAATGTAATTGCGGATGCCCTCAATTCTGTGAAGTTATAAAAATATTTTGATTAAACTAGGATGCACTCACTAGTATTTCTTGCTCATAAAATGTTTTTAAAACGCGTTTCAGATAACAAAATATGAAAGCCAATAAAAGCCAGCTGGAGAGCACTGAAGGCTTGGAAAAGTGGCTATAAAAGTTACCTAAATAAAAAGGAGTTTTTATTTTAGGGTTTATCCCTTCAAATGTATTGTCAAATGAACTTGGGTTTTATCCCAATGATGTATTATTAAAAGCTGGTGTTTTACTCTGATAAAAATATTTCCTAACTACGGTCCTGATGTATTCCGCTGCTAAATTAATAAACACCGATACCACTGATACTGTCCTCGCGGCGCCCGCTCCCGGGGTAGGGGTCGGGGGCTGTGATATTACATACCTTTGGTTGAGTTCTCATACGGAAATAGTTACCACACCAGTATTCAAGTCGCACCGTTCGAAGCTCTTTATGGATGAAAATACCGATTGCCGCTATGTTGGGCGGAGGTCGGTGACAAGCAATTAATTGGCCCAGAATTAATCAAAGAGACTACTGACAAAATCTTTCAAACCGAAACCGTATCAAAGCGGCTCGAGACAGACAAAAGAGCTATGCGGACAAAAGACGCAAACCATTATCCTTCGAGGTCAGAGACAGAGTCTTGTTTAAAGTCTATCCTTGGAAGGGCGTAGCAAGGTTCGAAAAGCGCGGGAAGCTAAACCCGTGATACATAGGACCTTTCGAAATTCTAGCAAAGGTTGGTACCGTTGCTCAAAAGCTGAAACTACCGAAAGAGCTCAATAGCGTTCACCACACATTTCATGAGTCATATCTCAAGAGGAGTCCAACATAAGAAACGGTGATCATCTTTGCCGATGAAATACGCATCGATGACAAACTCCAATTCACAGAAGTACCTGTTGAGGTTATGGACTGGAAAGTCCAAAAGACAAGGAAAAGTCATATTAAACTAGTGGAAATTCGTTGGAACTCTAGACACGGACCCGAGTATACATGGGAACATGAAGATCAAATCAAAACAAAATACCCACACCTGTTCGAGAAGACTCCTGCAACGGATGACTCCGCTTGAATTTCGGGACGAAATTCTTTTTAACAGGGGAGTATATGACAAATGGCAAAATTTCTGATAATTCCGTACACTTAACAACAATTTGAATTATAAAATTTCATTGTGTTTAAGTCTCATAAGTCTAGAAATCTCAAGGAATATATTTTATTTGCATATCACATGTTTTTATTCCCCGCGTCACGAAACATATAAACTATGCACAAAACTATTGGTAGATTGACCAGCTAGACTAGTTATGTCAGCACGGTTCCGGTACTCACCTAAACGACAAACATAAGACTTAGAATTAGGTCCAACATCAAGGTTATACCAAACCCAAAGTGGGAAAACAAGGATACATGTTAACACTTTCCATAAAATATACAAACACTAAAATTGTCTGATCCAAACCATGAAATAACAATTTTCAGCAAATGATCAGCAAAATTCAGTATTTTATAATCAATACAAGATCTATAAATGATGTTAAACATCATAAACAACATGAAAGACATTGCCAATATAGTAAGGATATATAAACACATTTTACCATACAAGTTACATAAATTAACTTTTAGCGATCCGTTAACAAAACTAGCACCCGAATAAGCATCCGAACACTAACTAGACATTATTTATAAACTAGTTGACATTGTTTGGACAATATAAGGCTCATATAACTCATCTTACACCATAAGATAACATAAATTGATATGTACCATGATTAACTTGCAAGATGTAACACTTAAACCTTTTAAACACTTAACTTTGAAAAACAAAGCAAGACCCCCCCCCCCCCCCACATTCCCAACCGTCCACACCCTTATGTGGGCCCTATAGGGCTAGTCTTGGTCAAGAAATGTCAAAGATGCTCTTTTAATTTAACCATGTGCCTAATGAGGAGCTAGGATGTGATTAAAGGTGTTATAAGGACCATAAGACAACTAAACCTTATCACTTCATCCTAATCTCATTTATGCAAGTAAGTCGTAATGTTTGTGAACTACTCGAGATTGAATTACTAAGAATTAAATTGAGTTAGTTTAAAGAAACGTCATCATACATGTGAGCTCACTTAATAAACATGAATAGGGCCAAGTTTCACATAACAAACATATTATTTATATAATATTATTTTATACATTTAATATATATTAACATAGTATTATCATTTGCAACAATATGATAAAGATAATTAAATAATATATATTAGGTTACATATAAAAGTTAAATCATAAACATATATAAAATTAATCATGATTATATATAAATAAATTAACTAATAACTAAATAATAATAAAGAACAAACATTTCAAGCCTAAGTTGAGGTCGAGCTTTAAAAATAGGCTCCAAATGAAATGATCTGAGATTGAGCTTTTTTAATTTAATTGAGCTAATCTCAAGTTTAGGTGAACCAAAGTTCGGCTCATTTACATCCGTAGGGTTGAGTGTATATCTCATTTCCTTTTTTTCCCTTATGTCTAACTATATGTAGTAATGGTGAAACAAATATGAAAGAAAGGTAAACCTTCTGGGGTAGCCCAGTTGGCCAGTCCCACCCAGCCTCTCCCCGAGGTCACCGGTTCGACTCCTGGCAATGCCCTTATGGGGTGTTGGGGCTCTTCACCGTGGGTATTAACCGCCAGGCAACTATGGGACTAAACTAGCTTGTGGGGTGTCTCACCCCAGCGGCCGGGAGGTCCGTGCAATAACCCCCCCCCCCCCAATATGAAAGAAAGGTAGAAGAAAGTGAGTGGAGGAAGGTTGTTGTTTTTTTCATTTATAACTCTATTTTCTTTTTTTTTATCCTTTATCTTTTTTCTACTTCCCTTTGGCCGCACTGCAATAATGGTGATCAAAATGGGTTTGTCACATACGAGCTCTCTGTCAGTTGTGTGTTTTTGGCAGAAGAGATGGAGTCCTCCGTGTGGATGAACGACCACAGGTAGGGTGTGTAGGGTATAAACAATTCAAGCTGCTCGTGAGATATTTGAGACTGGCTCGCTAAAAGCTTAAACCAGATATAGATTAAATTAGCTCGAGTTTGGGCTTTACATGTCTAAAAAGGTGCCAATAATGGTGAAAGGGATAATAAAGTGGGTGTACGGGTCCTTGTTTTTTTCTTTTATTTTAGACATGATCACCTGAATAATGTCTTATGATAATGAAAGGTAGAAGAAAACTGTTTTTTCTTGTTCATTTGTATTTTCATTTTGTTATTATATCTTATATTTAATATTTTTGAGTGGCAGATTTTAGTTTTATTAAAATTCTTAATAATAAAAAAATTAATGTTTCGTTTGCGAAGAATTTGCTGTGATTGTAACTTTTTTAATTTCGTGAGTTTCTCTATAGTCTCCAGCCATATGACATAATTAACTCTTTTATGGTTGCCTACAACCACTTTGTCATTCCATGATTGAAAAGATGAACCCGACACAGACCAAGGCAAGGTTAGCCCACCCCTAACCGACATGAATGCATGTCACGTTTACCTGCAGTGAATTAACATAGGGAAATACTAATATGTGTTTGGATCATGTACAAGAGAGAATTCCCGTGCGAAGCATAGATGAGAAGGAGGGAGTGACAAGTTTTTTTTGGCATGAATGGTATCTTAGTCTTTTCTCATGTGAACTGGTTTCCCCCCTGATTTTCAAATGGCTATAACTTTCTCATACGTTAATATTTAAAAAAAGAATTATACCGTATTAACGAGCATTTCATTCTCTTTAAATCGCGAACAGCCTATTGCTATAGTTTTCTTAAAAAAAATTTACAGGATTTTAAATACCCATTACGTGATTTTGAATACCAGTACATCACTACGTGATTTTTAATACCGATTACGTGATTAGACATTCAGCATAAGTCAATACGAATTCAATGTAAATTCATTATGTGATTACACATTCAATATGATTTGTTATAAACTAATGTTAATACAATTATTCTTATTACATGATTACACATTCAATAATAAGAACTTGATTGTTGATGCTTTATTACGTGATTAAATCTCCAATATACGACATTATGTGGTTATTTAGGTTGATTTGGCTAATGTTCTGTATATAATTTATCCTTAATACGTGATTATACATGAAATATTAGGTATTCCATATGAAATATTATGTATTACATGTTTTGTTTTTACGTAATTACATAATCACCAGTGGGGTTTCACATGAATACTATAATGAAATCACGTAATCACGAAATGAGTATTCAAAATCACGTACTCACGTAATAAGACATAGTCATCGATTGTTATGTAATCACTTAGTGGGGTTTCACATAAAATACCATAATGAAATCACGTAGTCACTTACTAGGTATTCAAAATCACGTAATCACGTAATGAGTATTCAAAATCCTGCGTTTTTTTAAGAAAGCTATAACAATAGGCTACTCGAATTAAAAAGAATGAAATACTCTTTAATACGGTGTAATTTTTATAAAAAGTATTAACGTATGAAAAAGTTATAGTCGATTAAAAATCAAATAGGAAGTGGGTTTATGAGTCAACAATATTGGATTTTCCACATTTCCCTACTTGTTTTTAGTTATGTAAATTCTAAATTTAAGGAACATTTAATCTCAACCATTAATCTTACAAATAACTTTTCTGTTACACTTCATACACTTTTTTCCTCTTACATAATAACCTTTCTCGTATTAATAGTATAACTAACTTTATTAAAAGTATACTCTGTTGTGAAACAACGGCCTACTAGCAACCAACGTACATATATATAAACATAAAGAACAAGGAATAGAAAGTAAGAAAGAGAGAATAGAAGAACTCATTCTTATATTCATTGAGTGTATAATACCAATTACATGAAACCTCTATTTATAGAGGCTTAACATTAATACAAAGGTAATAAATATATAGAGGTTACATATGTGGAGAGTCACCACATTATGATGCATTTTTTTTTTGTTACCAGTCTTTCATTTTCTTGTCTCCCCCTAAGACTGGGAATACGATGTACATATCTCATTTTATATGTTATGGTGGTGCTATTGGTACATAGGCTGCACAACAAAATATATAAAAAAATGAAAACTTGGTTCTCTTCAGGAGACCAGTTGTAATGGGGAGTATTTGTGATAAGCAGTTGGTTTTGAATTGATATAATCAATCGACGAATTCCGTCTCGACTACGTATGCCTCTCACTATATTTCATATTGTGCCCAATAATGGTCCCTACAATTGGGTTGTCAAAGAACAGTGTTAAACCATGTAAAAAAACAACGTTCCATAGTGTTGGGCATATGCTACATACGGGTAGCTAAAAACTCACATGTAACCATGTATGAATGCCACAATCCACACAACTGTACATTTCAATGGTCCCATATAAGAGGGATTATTTGTAGGAGTTTATTGTTTGGAAGGGCATAAAAATTTATTTGCCACAAAAAAAAAAAACTAACTAGACATATGATAAGGCATTTTGGGAGCAATGTTTTTAGATTACTTAGAGGTGCTAAGGTGCCGGTTAGCATGCTTGATTGTTTAGCATATCATGATGCTATCTTGATGACCTATTTGGTCATGCCATGTGGTGAACGTATAAATATTCTACTAACTTCTGGTTACTCACCATATTTGATTTAATGGAATATTGTGGAAAATTAGTATCATTTCTAGTAACTTCTAATATAGTCTTCTGGCCATATTTGCTATACTCCCATACAACATTCATGGTGGCATCATTACAATTTTCTTAGTTATGTATATGATCATAACCTTTGAATTGATCATCATCACATTCATATTAGGGAATGGATAAGAACCACAGAACTTTCATGCTTGTTGTTTCAAACTTTATATATATATTATTTAACAATTAATGATATTTGACAATGGAAATTGTTTTGCTCAATGGATTATGATATATATTTTTCTCATCACATTCTCTTCAAGGAATGGAATAGAGTTAGACAACTTTTATGGTGACTGTTTCAAACCTTATATATCAAGAGCGCATTTGAGGTTTGACAAGTGGAAATTGTTTTATTCCACATGTATAACTAATATTTTCACCACATAACATCAATTATATGACCGAATCATTACGATTTATCAGTCCAAAATCTTACAAGCATCAATAAATTTACAATAAGCTTTAGTGAGTTTGAAACTTCGAATGTCATATTATAAATAAATCTCGATCACTATTCAATCATGTTTATAACGTGTGATTATATACACAACTTTAATTTAGCTGCTTCATTGAAGACTGTTTATATACATAAACAATGGCATATTAATGTACAAAGTCAAATTGTACAATATATAATTGATATAAGATGTCTTCTCATCAAATACAATATAATAAAATACATATAATTAATTTGCCTTACTGTCATGATTGAATATTAAAATATATCAAGAACAATATTAAAAAGGTTTATGGTAATATGTAAATGTGATGATTATACAATGCATCACTTTATATTATGTCACTATAAGAAATGACTTATGACATAACCTATTGAAATAATATTTTTTTTCATCACTTGTAAGAAATATATAATTTTTTTTATTTAACATATCATCTAAATAAATTAAAGCATATAAAAGACGCAATAAATTGCAATAGTGATAAGCCTATTATTATAGGTTGTGCTCTAATTTATCGACATCGTGTGCGTTAGCTTTCAAATTAGTGGTGTTCTATAAAGGACAAAGTTGATATATGATGAAAGCCACAAAAAAATCATACATCTTGATTAATAGTAAGATAACATTTATAAAGAAAGATGAGTAAATCAATATATGATTTTTTTACTACTAAAATATAGCTATAATTTGTCATCAAATATATTAAAAATTATATGATAACATATGTCATGTAATGTCATATAAAACATCAAATTTCTTATTCTTATATATCAAATAAGAACACTATAAACATTACACTTATCGTATTGTATTTCTAGTTAAATTGTTACGAACAATCACATTAAAATTTATATGTCAAATACAAGTATTACACATTAGAAGTGAATGTACATGAACATATTAAATACTAAACAGACTTTTTCATAGTATAATAACATGTCAACTATTGTATACTACAAAATCATCTCCATCAAACGTTATTATGAAATATGATCAATGCATACATAAACATATTATCTAAACAGTATAAACTATAAAGCCAACAAGTAAGAGATATAATATGTCTATAATTTTGTACTGCAATTTTAAAATCATCGTCTCTTAAATTAAATTGTAAATCACCTAATTTTCTATAAAAATAGTATTATTGTGATTATCCATGTTCCTAACTCCATATCATTTAGTTTTATGAATATTGTGACTATTCATGTTCATAACTTCATGTCATTTAATGTCATGAATATTGTGACTATTCATGTTCATAACTTCATGTCATTTAAGATTGTAATTAAATGGATATTAAAGATCATTTAAAGTAATAGAAATTAATCAAATTTGTAACGTAAAAATGAATTAAAATTAATAAAGAATAAATTAAACTACATGATGGGAAAAATGACATTTAATGATTTTAATTTTTAAGCATTAACCAACATCATATATATTAATAACAATAAAAGGCTATTTAATTACTAACCATAAAATATAATAAAAACAATTTATTAGAACAACAATAAAAGGTTATTTAATTACTATTTACTCATTTCGTAAATTGAGAGAAAAAAATAGGTAAATATACATCAACATGAATTAATGATGAGGAAATCGGAATTAATTTTATAATTAATAATATTCAATCCACACTCATAAGTTATATATTAGAACTTTAATTGAATTTATGCTATATTAATTAAAACTAAATAATATATATAACTTTAAAATATATATAAATAATATAATCAACAAGTAAATGCAAGATCATGGATATCATAATACAACTTTTCTTTTCAAGGTTTATCTATTAAACATGCATAAAAAGAATTTATCAAACTATATATCAATTTCTAAACCAAGGAATAAGCTTGCAATATAACTAGCAAATATATAAGATTAGACTTAATAAATTAATAACAAATATTTTCTCATCGGGTTTCTGTAACAAGTGTCCATGTATATATTAAACTTATATTTCCTATTTTTTTTTCAATACCGTGATGATAATTTATTCTAGAAAAGGTAATTGAAAATGAAAATGAAAATTATGAGTAGGATTTGAACATCCCATGTTCAACCGACTTTCAAAAAATCTCATTCTGGTTAACGATTATTCTTATCATGGTAAAATCAAGTTGAAAAGATAAGGCATATTCAACAAGAAACAATATAGGTATAAGAGTAGTACCTTATGTAGATAAACATGTATGGTGGAAAAAAAAAACTTACCTTGAAATAACTAAAGGAAATAGTATCTCCATCACTTTTCAATCGTCATGTCTACGAAATCCAATCTTCGTTGGAAACACCTTGGGCCACCAAAACTTTTATCAACAAAACATCATCAACGACATGGGTCAACCAAGACTTTAATCAACGATTAAAACCAATGATGATTCGAGCACTTTCGTGCTGATAACGTGTTGTGAAACAACGGCCTACTAGCAACCAACGTACATATATATAAACATAAAGAACAAGGAATAGAAAGTAAGAAAGAGAGAATAAAAGAACTCATTCTTATATTCATTGAGTGTATAATACCAATTACATGAAACCTCTATTTATAGAGGCTTAACATTAATACAAAGGTAATAAATATATGGAGGTTACATATGTGGAGAGTCACCACATTATGAAGCATTCATTCACCACATTATTATGCATTTTTTTTTATGTTACCAGTCTTTCATTTTCTTTTCTAATAGCAACATCTAATATGTAAAGGATACTATAGAGAATATAGAGACAATGAGAAGTATAGAAAATGAGAGAATTCTACTTCATTGAGTGTACATATATCATATATATAGATCAATACAACAACCACCCTAAAGCCCATTAACATTAGGTCAGGCTTGGCCTATGGGCCTGAATGTTTGCATTCATAACACTCCCCCTCAGACATTTAGAAATACACATACACTGTTAACATTATATTACTAAATAATGTTTACACGATTCTTCAGGACCGATGTTAACTGATACTGCAGGACCAGTTATGTTGCCTCATTAAAACCTTACTAAGAAAAACCCAGTGGGACAAAACTTAGTCAAGGAAAAAGAGTACATACACTGTGTATATTATGGGTACATTACTCCCCCTCAATTTTACTTGTATATCTTGATGATTTTGAATCCAATCTTTTGTGACAATTGCTTGACTTGATATTTGGCATAGTCTTCTTTGATTTGAGTGTTGTTGTCTACATTGTCTTCATACAGTATGGCTTGAGCTTCTCTTGATCAACTCTAATCTACATACTTCTTAAATATGCTGAAATCTTCGACCTTCATAACTTGTATCTAGATTGAGATCGAACTCTATGCGAGTCTAATATATATCAATCATAACCCAGGACGCCATATTGTTCTTGTGGAACTATCCCGTGTCTCGAGTTTGTAAATATGTCAAATAATTATTTAATGCGCTTTTATAATTCTGCCTCGTTAAAAACCATGCCAGGAAAACACAATGGGACAAAACCGTAGTGAAGGGAAAAGAGTGCACTACGCATTATACATAATTAACAACATGATTTATGATGATGTTAAATTAGTACTTCGGGACCTATAGGATAAACTGATACTACTGGATCAGTTATGTTGTCTCGTTAAAAACCTTACCAAGAAAACCCAATGGGAAAAACTTAGTGAAGGGAAAAAGTGCAACATTTGAGATTAGAACTGTAATCTTACCAATACATCTAGCAAGAACGTAATATCAGATGTCGTCTTGTTTGCAAGATACGTCAATGCTCTGATCGCAATTAAGTATGGTACTTCTTGACTAAGTAGTTCAACGTCCCTTTCTTGGGGTTGATAAGAATATTTTTTCTATGTCAAGCGATCAGACAATCGTTCATGTACTCAACGAATGAGCTTTTTCTATATAACATCTTCTAGATGTAGTCAGATTGATGAGCAAAAATAGTACATATATACTCGAACTACAGGTCGAGAATAACTACACTTTGTAAAGGTCATTCAAAATTTTCCTCTTTAGTTTGAGAGTTCCATCTCGATGATGTTTACATTATCACTGTAAGAGTGAAATCTTGTTTAAATAGATGTAGCTCATTTTATCAAAATTATACCTCTTTTTTCAGAGTATACTCGACTGTAGCACATACGAGTAGTTTCCTTTATGATTCATATATATAACACCTATGGGGTTATTGTTTCGTAATGCTTTGAGCATTTTTAATCCTTCAGGAGGTTTTCATACAGGTGTTATTTGCAATTATCTCATATAGTTATACGATGATGACATCCATAAGTTGTTTTATCTGAAGTCATTCTGGGATTGCGAGGCCGCTTAAACATCTAAAGATTACCGCATCCACTACAGGGGTATACGTTTCCTCGTAATCAACTGCTGGGATTTGGGAAAAAAATCTTTATGTTAAAACGCGTGCCTTACATCGCAAAAACTCATTATTTACGTTTCCTTTTATTTAAAGACACTCATTTATAACCTACTGGTTTGACATCTATGGGTGTTCGGACTACTGGTTCGAAAACGTTTAGTTTGTAGAGCAAATTTAGTTCAACCTTAAGTCATGTAGTCATTTTGGCTATTTGTGTGCGTACACTCTTGCACACTTTCTATATACGTAATCTTTTTTTTCATCGATTACATCTATTGCTATAGCATAATCAAATATATCATTTTACACGTGTTTCATTACGGTTCCATATTGTACTTATTTAGTACATAATTCATCGCGATCTCATATTTGTTTGGTACTAGAGTTTCTTTTAGAACTCCATTAGCCTCTTTTGGGGTTTTGACAACAACCTTCTTTAAGGTTTAGTATGCAACCACTTCTGGGGTTTTGTATGCAACCACTTATGGTGTTTTATGTGCCACCTCTTTTGGGGTTACACCAACTGCGTTACTCTGCTCTTTTTGTGTTTGTGGGTTTTATCTTTTTCGAACTGATTTATCTCTCACAATTTATTAGTATGATAATCATTTTGTGAGTACTTCCATTCGAGCAGATAAGTTTAAGTTGGTATATGTGACTTTGTCACCTTATTTGTGTTAGTGAATCATCTTGTATTTCATTTGTTATTATTTGCAAATACACGCTTTTTCTTTTGGACTTCAGATTTGCATTGACCACTTCAGGGGTCGATATATATTATTGCAACCTTTTAAACTTTAAAGTTCCCACTAGCAATAATAATTATCCTTTTTTAACGGAAAATTTGGATTACTGACGGACCACTTGAGTATCATGGTGTCACACCCCGAAATATCAGAGCTTGGCATGACTGGACCGGTATCTTCATTGCACAGTGGAAGCAAATAAACTAAGACTTCTAGAAAACGAACGCCACTAACTACTCGAATCCACATGGTTCTCCTATTCCAACCACGCCATGTTTTGAAAAAAAGTAACCTGATAAAGAAACATGCGAAAAATCAACATAAAGTTGAGCGAGTTCATAGTTTGTTTGTAAAAGATTTGGAATAAATATTTTGGATAACCGGTTTTGAAATATGTTTGAGAAAATGAAATAAAAATCATTTTCTTGGCATGTTATGAAAACTGTGAGTCTAGCCCAGGAGAGTCTTTGTGCATTGCACGAGAGAGAATGAGCCGAGCCTAAAAGAGTCTTTGTAAGCAGGACCATCCCGTCCTCTTACTTATACATAAGTTGAAAAACGTTCCCAAAGCTCGTAAATCTAGTATTTGTGAGTTTTTATCAAATAAATCTTAAAAACATATGAAGATTCGAGTATCAAAAACTCTTATGTAGCGTCTATGAACAGATCATTAATGTTTTGCGAGGACATTAATATATGCGGCGACATAGGAAGTGCTCAACCCTAGCGAATTTTCTCCGGTCCACCCGGTTGGAACAACAAAAGCACTACATGGGCAACACAAGGACCCAAGAGTGAGGCTCGCTAAACCCGATAGATCTACCACTTCTGCCCCTCGATCTATACAAGATTAATGACACTTAAGAGAGATAGTATTTTCTCACGTGATCTACCAGTTCACTCCCTAGCTAAACCATACCATTGAGAACTTGTATTTCCCCCGAGAGTTATAAATCCGAAAACATTTAAGAGAGAAGGGGGACTGGAAATCACTGGGTGTCCCGTTCTTCAAAAGCAGACCAACCCAGTCCCGTTGTTATAACTAGAACGATCCCGTCCCTAGTCATGAAAATCATGCACGTTTCGAGAATACGCATTTGTTTTGTAAAACTGGTATATTTAGTATAAATCGTTCGTAAACCATTTGAGTTCCTTAAAATCCATTCGTAACATGGCTTAGAAATATGAGTTTTCGTTTATCAGAATATCTTATAAGTTTCTAAATAAATACGGTAACAAAACTATGTGTCACCGAGCTCTACCGAATCATTACCGAACGATTCGACAGTAAGTTGTTAACTTAATGTAAACGATTAAGTTATACTTGCTTAGTTCGTTTATTGACGGTAATTAATAAGTCTTGGAAAAACTTAGTTCTCGGGAGATTTAAAATATATAAATATTTATATAGAAATATATAAATATATTGGTAGAATCTCGTTAGTCGGCTTGAGAAGTCGTATGTGTATGTAGGAATATTCGTATGAAATTAATATATAACAAACTCGTATTACATATTGCGTCTTGTATATATTTGTCAAAATATAAGTATAGGCCGTTTCGGCGTTTGAAATAAATATAAAAAGTTATATTTATTTTTATGCAAGTATCATTGAGTTGTTGGATGTTTGAAATAAATAGATAAACTATATCTATATTTTGATAAAAGAATTCGTTTTGTACGATATTTGAAATAAATATACAAACTATATTTATTTTATAAGACGAAATCGTGTTGTTTGACGTTCGAAATAAATATTTAAACTATATTTATTTTTATAAAAAGAAGTCGTGTTGTTTGTTATTCGAAATAAATATATAAACTATATTTATTTTTATAGTGGAAATCCGAGTTATTTTATGTTCGAGATAAATATACAAAGTATATTTATTTTTATAAAAGAATTGTCGAAATTTCAAAGTTTAGAATAAATATAATATCTATATTTATTGTTGTGAATAATATCCGTATAGTCGTTTTGTTTAAAACAATCGTGCTAGACATATTTGTTTCGTAATTTAATTCGAATCCTTGAAGTTCACTTTGTTATAAAATAAATTTTGTTTACGGGTTTTCTCGAAAAACGGGTATAGTTTCCTCTGTTTTTGGACGCCCCCGACAACACAAGTGGTCGTTATTTTATCAAAATTCAACAATTTTCCAATTCACGACTTATATATATAGAGAGAGAAAGTATAATGTACAAAAGGGCTTAACGTACATTAACGTACGCGACAGAAAAACAACTTGCGTGATTTCATTTTCCATGCGTTATTATGCTCCCATGCGTGATTTTTATGCTTATATACGTGATAATTTAGGTCCCCTGCGTGATTATTCAGATCCATGCGTGTTTATGTCTTCTATGCGTGATAATACACGGCCAGGATTGTCGCGTACGTGAAGTAGGATAAGCCGTGAAGTATGTTAACCGCTCCCTATATATATATATATATATATATATATATATATATAACCGAATTATATGATCAAGATAATATGCAAATCCAATTGATATTATATAAAAGTTCCATTATTCGATACGATTTTGAGAGCTAGATTTCGCGTATAATTATAAGAACTAATTAACGTAAAAAGAATAATAGCGTCCTAAATCTTTACCATCTTCTCGTGTCGAAACGCTAACTGAGTTGACCGAGTCAACTAGGTTTGACCGAGTTGACTAACTGTGTTGACCTGAGTTGACTCGGAGTCAAACCGTTGACCAGTTGACCCGAAAGGTGAACCTGCTGAACCGTGTGAACTGCAACAAGCCGAACCATAACTAACCCGCTGACTAGCTCGGACCGAATCGAACCGTGTCACCCGACCACCCGAACCAGACTCGGACCACATCCAATCTGACTTAATCCAAATCTCAATCGAACACACCCAACTGTTTTGAACAAATCTGACCTGAAACTGTTGACTTGCTTCACAAAATCCGAACCCAATCGCACCAAAGCATAAACCGAATATGTAACTTACTCGAACAAGAATCTGATGAACCAATCTTGAACCAACTAAACCCATAACCTTCAAAGTCGACCCGAGCATCAACACTGAGCTGAAACTAACGACCACTGTTCCACAGCCGTTTTCATTATCAATCTTCATCAACATCGGTAACCCGTCGGTCAGAAACAAAGACCGTCGTGAATCTTCGTCGGTCGTCGAGACTCTTTGTTGGTAATCTGCCGGCATCGCACCGGACCACCACGAACCGGAGCTTCTTCTCTCTCTCTCTCTCTCTCTCCTCACTCCTCTCCCCGTCTCTCTCTCTCTCTCTTCGCCTCGTCATCGCACTACCACCAGACGGTGGTGGTGGTGGTCGGCCGATTACACCGATCGAAGAAGGGGGTGGGGTGTGTATAAAAGATGAAGGGTGGGTGTGTGATCATGATTTCGAAAACCGCCGCCGCCGCTAAGGCGGCTCTTCCCGGTGGTTCACCAGTCATCGACGACAAGAGGGAGATGAAATGGGGTGTGGGTTGAGCAGTGTTCTTGTTGTGTTCTGATGAATTTTGGCAGTGAAGAAAGGTTGGGTAGTGTTTTGAGGATAAGATTAGCAGAGATGAAGTTTTGAGAGGGAAAAATGGGAGATGGTGAGCGGCTGTGCTTGTGGATCTAGGTTTCAAAATGAATGAAATGAGGATAAGGTTTACACTACAATTATATCGTGTGTTTAAGCGGCCCGAAAACTCCTACGAACTCGTTTTCATGACCCGAACTCCCCGTTACGTCGTAGACTAAAATTCTAGAATTAAAAATGTGTAAAACGGTATCGGTAGTCGTTGTTGTAGCGTTTGATCGTCGGTTGCGTAAAAATCACGTAATTTGCGTCGTTGGCCGTTTTTAAACCGTTTTTCGATCCAGTTTCGACTACGAATATAAGATTTTATTACGGAGCTAAATATAGCATAAAATTTAAGTTTTGGAGGTAACACGCGCGTCCGATGCTCCCGTTTGGTTGCCGGTGTGTTCCTGCAGTCGCGTTTTTCGTTCACGTTTACGTTTTGTGGCGTACGGAAGCACAATAAATTCGCAAAACTAAATTTATAAATATAAAATATTCGTACGAAATTCGTATTTGTCCGCGTTGTCAGTATTTCATACGGTTTCAGTTCGTTACCATTTAATATTTCGCAGATCTCCCGCAGACCGTCATACGCGTACTGTAGAGCCGGTTAGACGTTCTTAGACACTCCAAAGGACTAAATAAGTTCATCTTCGTCTTAAATCACCGGTTGTCACACATGGTGTCACCAGCGGAACCACCCAATCATATTCATCTTCACTAGGCATAACGTCTATACACCAATTCAGGAGGAAACCCAATAAATATGGGAAAACCCCACTTATGGGAAACGGACCTTTGACCTATTGGTCTCAAAACCTTATCCCAACCCAAGATACCACTAGGCTATAAAGCCATTAACAATAACTATCTATTCTATAGTGAAAAGTCTAGTAATTATCTTCATCAACCCATTTTTTTCCTTTTCTCATTACTTCTCATAAGTAGCTTTTCTAAAGTCTAGTTAACAATTCTTTTTGAGTTAATTACGTTTTTCGTCCCCGTGGTTTGTCAAAAATCACTATTTCAGTCAATTAGTTTAAAAATTGCCATTTCAGTCCTTGTGGTTTCACTTTCGTAACTTTTTCAGTCCACCTCCGTTAACTCCATCTATTTATGCCGTTAAGTTTGGTGAAATGACCAAATTGCCCATGCCATTAATAAAACATAATACAAAAAAATCTGAAAAAATAAAAACAAGAGTTAATTATTGTTTTCGTCCCTGTGGTTTGTCAAAAATCACTATTTCAGTCCATTAGTTTAAAAATTGCGATTTCAGTCCCTGTGGTTTCACTTTCGTAACCATTTCAGTCCCTGTACTTAACAGAATAATGGATTGAAATAGTTACGAAAGTGAAACCACATGGACTTAAATGGTTACGAAAGTGAAACCACAGGGACTCAAAATCACAATTTTTAAACTAATGGACTGAAATAGTGATTTTTGACAAACCACGGGGACGAAAACAATAATTAACTCTAAAAACAATTAAAGGTGGGATTTATTCCGGTCATTTTCCCCGGCAAGTTATATTTTCCGGTCATCTTCTCCAGCGAGATCTTCATCTCCGGTGAGCTCTACATCTCCGACGAGTTACTTGTCCCGACCAAGATATCCAACTTCAATCCTACTGAAAACCCTAATCCTAACCCAAGATTCAATTCTCTTCAATTCTAATTCTACTGAAAACTCTAATCCTAACCCAAGATCCAGTTCTCTTCAATCTCCAACCAATTCTTTTCGTCAAACCCTAACTCTCCACCATCTACCAGCTTCATGACCCCTCACCATTGAACAACCTTTCACCTCAATCACCCTTCACCACCACGGATCACACCTTCTCCCTTCAGCTCTCTCCTTCCGGCGACTAAATCACCATACAAACATGGTACGGCAACATCCAGTACCTTTTTAACATCTCCGCCATCGGCACCATCACCTGTCTCCTCATCTTCCTCAAGCTCCGGAGCGACCACCGTCGCATGCCCGGTCGGAAACCCCCTCATTCTCGTCAAAGAAGACTACTTATTGGAGTATGCAACCTTACGCTCTTCGCAAGAAAACTTGTAAACCTGTAACTCTGACCACCCTTTCTCATAGCATAGGGTGACCCATTCCTCCATCTGGTGGCGGTGGTGGTTATTGTAGAGTGAGAGAGAGAAAGTAGAGAGAGCAGGATAGGGTTAGGTTAATTTATAAAAAAAAAATTGTTTGTTTTAAAGATTATTTTTTTTAACAAAGGGGTATTTTAGTCAATACGTCAAAACTTAACGATAAATTGGATAGGGTTAACAGAGGTGGACTGAAATAGTTACGAAAGTGAAACCATAAGGACTAAAATGGCAATTTTTAAACTAATGGACTGAAATAGTGATTTTTGACAAACCACAGGGACGAAAAACGGAATTAATCATTCTTTTTTTATCCTTTTTAAATTTAGTCATTAACTTCTAGAAGTTACTTTAATCACTCTTTATATATATAAATTTTTAAAATTTATGTAATTTCACATGAAATTAGAAATTCAGATTTCGCTCAGAGTTAGGCTAAATGTACCACCCCTTACTTACTTTTTATACCCCTTCTTGAAAAATTAAATTAAAACCTGTCATATTCTCCCCATATATGTTTTTAAAGATCAAAAATAGTTTAAACTTTGATTTTTTTTTCAAAATTAAATACTTAATTTCAAAACTAAGAAGTAATATGTATATAAAAAAGAACTTCTTACATGTACATCAATATTGTATTATGTTTCAGCATATTCTTATTTGTGAAAAAGTTATGTGTGTTTGTGTTGGACATGCAAATCAAATATATGAAACTTGAAATTTAAGAAGTTTAGA
Organism: Helianthus tuberosus; assembly: GCA_030545235.1. Lineage (NCBI taxonomy): Eukaryota > Viridiplantae > Streptophyta > Magnoliopsida > Asterales > Asteraceae > Helianthus > Helianthus tuberosus. The sequence continues at coordinate 168,513,385 of CM060423.1, read as the reverse complement.
GGACTACTGACAAATAAAAACATTCTCAGACGAGCAGGGATCTCGGCAAAGAAAGAGGCACCGGTTAATTTTCTTACAGATCCGTCGGAGGGGAGATCCACCCTGCGCCCGGCTGACGTGCTAGTTTTTGGTTGGGAGGGTGGGAAACATGCTTGTGTCGATCTCACAGGTGTTTCCCCCCTAGCCGGGTTTCGGGAAAATGGTTTTGTGGCGGGGCAAGCGGTACTGAAAGCAGAGTCGAAGAAGGTGGAAAAGCACGTGAAAGCTTGTGAGGATAATCAGCATGCCTTTGTCCCCCTGGCGTTTGACACGTTCGGCTCCTTGGCGCCGGAGGCAGTTCGGTTCTTGTCTAGAGTTCAGCGTGTGGTCCACAGCAACTTTTCGACCCCTCATGGGCGAGGCTTTGTTTTTAGTAGATTTCGGTTTTCTATTCAGAAAGGGATGGCGGCGCAGTTTGTTGCTCGTCTACCTGCTATCCTTATATAATTTGCCCTGATGATTGAAATGGAATATTGGTTCTAAAAAAAAGGTAAAGTAATACATTTATACAAAATTAAAAAAATCAAAAATCAGTATAAATGCATAAAATAAGTTACCAAAATGCAAGTTTTAAATTTGAATGCATAATTAAGAAAATAGAGTCCAAATTATCAAAAACAAAAATTGCCAGCAATATTAATAAAAAAAGGAATAGTTGAACGCAACAAAATAAATTGTAATCATCATTAACCATAAACCAAACGTTTGGTTTGGGTTTATGCGATCGGTTTTGAGTTTAAACCGTAAACCAAATTGTTTGGTACGGTTTCAAAAATTTGAAGCCAACCGATCATAAATTAAAAGAAAAACCGTATGCGAAACCAAAACGATAACCACTTTGGGTATCGTGAACGTTCATCTATGTGTGTTTCATTTATGTTTGTTAATATTCATTTACATTTGTTTGTAGTTTCCGTGAATAGTTCGTTTAGAATATTATTGAACGAACACGTTCATTTTCTAAACGAACGATCATGAACACGTTAATTAACCATTTTGTTTATTAACAAAAGACGTGAAAAATGTTAAAAACTCTATAAATATTATTAAAATAATCCTTTCTAAATAAGTTAAAACAATATTTCGAAAAAAAAAGGTGTTTTACTAAATAAGAAAACAAACGTCATTTAAACATAATAGAAAACAAAAATATGTTTAGAATGTATAAAATAAATCGTCAAAGAAAGTTACTTAAATAATAAAATACGTTTTAAGTAACAATAATAAAAGAAAAAAAAACAAAGAAGTTTGAATTGTATTAACGTGACTGACCGACACGTTTTAAAAAACAATAATAAAAGAAAAACAAACAAGTTTGAATTGTATTAACGTGACTGACCCACACGTTTTAAAAAACAATAATAAAAGAAAAAAAAAACAAACAAGTTTGAATTGTATTAACGTGACTGACCCACACGTTTTAAAAAACAATAATAAAAGAAAAAAAAAACAAACAAGTTTGAATTGTATTAACGTGACTGACCCACACGTTTTTCATGGCTGTATTAATAGCAAATGAATCTTGTGCATCTCTCATTTTAACCATCTTTCACTTCCCTGTTTTAAAGAGATATCAGAGACTATACACATCTTGTGTTGGTTCTTTACACATCTCTTGTCAAGCTGTGACCTTGCAATTGCTTCATTTCATTTTTTAATTATTATTACTTGATCCACGAACGAATATGGATGCTTTCTTGCAGCAGTTTCAACATCTTCAAATCCAACTAGAAGATATAACATCTGCCACCGACAACTTCAACGATGATAACTGTATTGGACGTGGTGGTTTCGGGAAAGTTTATAAAGGAGAACTGTCTCACTCTAAGGGACGAAGCACAGTTGCTATCAAGCGTCTGGATCGGAGGCATGGACAAGGAATACCCGAGTTCTTGAAAGAGGTCACAACGCTTTCCCGTTACAGCCATGAAAATCTCATCTCTCTTCTGGGATTTTGTTACCAAGGGGATGAGATGATCCTGGTATATGACTACGCATCTTGTGGAAGCCTTGACCACTATTTAAATTCACCCCATCTTACGTGGTTACAGCGTCTCAAGATATGCCTCGATGCAGCAGAGGGATTAAGTTACCTTCATGATCCAAGGGAGACACACCAAAGACTTATCCACTGTGATGTAAAAAGTGCCAACATCCTACTTGATGACCAATGGAATGGTAAACTTTCTGATTTCGGGCTGTCAATAATGGGCCCCGCTAATGAGCAGCAGTCGGTTATTGTCACCGTTGCAGCAGGTACCCCTGGGTACTGTGATCCGCAGTATGCAATGACACACACCCTAACAAAAGAGTCAGACGTATACTCATTCGGTGTGGTCTTATTCGAAGTTTTATGTGGGAGGTTATGTTGTACATATAGCAATGGTCGTGTTCAGCAGAATTTAGTGCGCAAGTGGCTTGAAAGCTATGAAGAGAAGAAGCTAAATGATATCATCTTTAAAGATACGGCCATTCTACCCTTGGAGCAGAGCGCTTTAGAAACTTTTTCAGACATTGCATATCGATGTTTGAAGGAATCTCGTGGAGATCGGCCAAGGATGGCTGAGGTCGTCACAGAACTTGCGACTGCACTTAGACATCAGGAGGTAATATAGGAAGTTAAATAAGGGTTATAGGGTGTTAGCTTATTTGGGAATTTCATTAGCTAATATAGAATAAAGATGCATTTTTTTTCAAAGTGGTGCTTCTTTAAACAGCATAGAAATTTTTTTGTTGAAATGGAATTTAATCAATTCACTTCAAACACCAAAGGAATTAGATTGCCGAATTAAAATCTAAATAAGAGAAATATCACCAAGGAAATGAAATTCATGGGTTTTTACTCTATAACATCTCTTGTCAAGCCGCACACTTGAAATTGCTTCTTAATAAATATCTTTTAATTTTCTTTTATTGTCCAGCCACTATAACATCAGTTGTTTTCACTATATAAAGGCACTGCTTTTTGTTAAACGAGTCACACAGCAAATTAGTCTTGTGTGTCTTCATTCTTAACCATCTTTCAGCTCTGTTTTCAATTACAAACACCTTTTCTGTTGATTCTTTACACATATCCAGTTGCACTTGCAATTGCAATTGCTTGCAACCCTTTATTTGAGTTTAATAATTATGATTTCATCCACATATATGCAGACATACTTGCAGAAGTTTCAACATCTTATAATCCAACTGGAAGAGATAAAAAAAGCCACCAACAACTTCGACGATCAGAATTATATTGGACGTGGTGGTTATGGGAAAGTTTACAAAGGAGAAGTGTCTCACTCTAAGGGCAGAAGCATGGTCGCTATCAAGCGTCTGGATCGTACCAGTAGACAAGGAATACCTGAGTTCTGGAAAGAGATAACCATGCTTTCTGATTATAAGCATAAAAATGTTATCTCACTTCTGGGATTCTGTTGTGAAGGGGGTGAGATGATCCTGGTGTACGAGCTTGCATCTCGTGGAAGCCTTGACTGCTATTTAAAGTCCCCTCATCTCACATGGAGGCAACGTTTAAAGATATGCATTGATGCTGCGAAGGGACTAAGGTACCTTCATGATCCAAGGGAGACGCACCAAAGACTTATCCATTGTGATGTAAAAAGTGGTAACATCCTTCTCGATGACCAATGGAATGCTAAAGTTGCTGATCTCGGGCTATCAATAATAGGGTCAGCTAATGAGCAGCACTCACTTATTGTCACTGCCGCAGCAGGTACCAGGGGGTATATTGATCCAGTATACTGGATGACGAACACCCTAACGAAAGAGTCAGACGTATACTCTTTCGGAGTGGTCTTGTTCGAAGTTTTATGCGGGAGGTTATGTTATACACTTGATAACAACGGTCATGTGGTTAAGGAGATCCTAGTGCCCACATGGATTAAGAGCTATGAACAAAACATGTTAAATGATATAATTTTTGAAAATCCAAACATTGAACCAATGCATCAAAGAGTTTTAAAAAGATTCTCAGGCATTGCATATCGATGTTTGAAGGAATCTCGTGAAGATCGGCCAGAGATGTCTGAAATTGTCACAGAACTTGAGATTACCCATAATAATTACGAATTATTCCAAAATGAAGAGTTTATAGGTAAATGGAACGAACAACTTCATGAGTACCAACAGATGATTAAGACTGCAAAACCTCCTCTGAACTACAAATCCGAAGATGAATTGATGATCCTTATGTCCAAAGGGGTCCTGCTTAATGGCGGCAAAACGGTAAGTAATTAGCTGCTATGTTAATAGTATATTAATATGCCCCATGCCATCGTTAGTTATATACACCTGAGTCCTTGAACTAGTTGTATATGTTCAAATAAATAGTAATATTTGATCAACCAAAATTGAAAAAAGATATTGTAATCTTAACATGCACGAACTAACTTGAACTTGTTTAATGGACGTACAGTGGTTTTGGTTAAATAAGAAGGGAGAACACTGTGAGATGATATCTATTGGAGAATGTTTGGGTTCAGATGCAAAGAGTTATCTATTCTCGTCTAAATATAATTCAAGGTGAGTTTTCCTGTTTCTAGCTTTTAAGAATATTTTATAAGAATGTCAACAAAACTCAAATCGATCTTGTCTCCTGGAATCACATACAATTTATCATCAATTGCTCCTACTATTCTCGCAGATTTGCTGTGGGCACCTACGTAATTTACCCTAATCATCATTTGATATGGAAAGCAGATGTAAAAACTCAGTTCTTGTCACCAGGAATCACATACACGGTGAACCTTGTCTTCAAGTTTAAGATGAAAGAACTTATATCCCTCAAATACAGATTAGAAGGGGAGAGAGAGAGTTCAATTTCATACCTTGCATATGAGAGAGAAGATGGATGGTGGGCATGTGAATTGTATCAGTTTACTACTACTGACCACAGAACAGTTGATCTTCAGATTTTGTTTGAGGGCTTCGATATTAGGTGTGGCAACATATTAGTAGAAGGCATAGAATTCCAGCCCTTGGAGAACGTAAGTTTACAAATTAAAGTTTGGTTATTCATGTACATCATTAATTAATAAATATCTTTTATTGTCCAGCCACTATAACATTAGTTATTTTCACTGTATGAATGAAAACCCATATTAGTGACCAATTCAAAATCTAATAGGGTTATGTTGTTCCACAGGTACAACATATAGATGAGAAGCAACTCATATCGGATTCAGATTCAGATGCAAATTGGGAAGAAAAACTGCCAGTTGATTATGAAGACATAATGAAAAGGTCAAAAAATAGCCTGCAATGGACAACCAAGGAGGAAGCCTACTCAATTATTCGCAAAGGCTTCTTAATCAGTGATAACAAAAGGAAGAGAAGCATTGTAAGTCCTTCATGCTTTTGTCATATGTAGTTGTTGTGGAGCCTATGAACATGGTTCCACCAGAGGGGAGAATTATATATTGAATTGCTAAACATATCTATACACTCGTTGCTTGATAGTGGTTTTCTCTTGACAAAAATGGGAAGAAATGTCATATGCTTTCAATGACTCTCATATGGGATTGGAAAAAAAAAGTGTTATTACCTGAATCAAGGTTCTTTAATATCCCTTGTCAGATTTCTTATATAAATTACTATTTTTTTTGCAAATCTTTTACATGTAAGATGATTTTCTAACATCTCTCAGATTTGGAGAAGCCATTAAGTTGAGGGATGATAGCTATATTTATGTCCCGACTAATGTCCAGTCCCAACTAGTATCATCTGAAACAACATATGCATGTTACCTTGTCTATAAATTACCAAAAGACCAATCTGGTTTGGAGGCGCTTATGAAAGTGGAAGACGTACGATGCGATTCAGTAGATAAAATTTGGTATATCTATTTAACAAGTCCTCAAACTCCAGTTATTAGACCAAAGGCTGGTGAAAACACCCACAATCCACTCAATAAACCAAAAATAAAAGGCCTTCCACAACAAAGAAATGATGGATGGATTGAAGTGAAAATTTGGGAATTGCGAGCTGCTACTACAATCAAGATGGAACTTATGTTGGGACTTTGTGACCAGAAGAAGTTTAGTGGGCTTATTATTGAAGGCATTGAGTTTAGACCCATATAAACTTTCCGTTTATATTAATGGACACAAGTTTGTTGTAAACACAATTTGTTTTCTTTTTTTTTTTTTTTTTTGGTAAAGGGATTACCCCGGTGATTGTATTACTATCAATAAAAACAAGTAGAGAGGCTTTTTTCTATTTGAGTGGAATTACATTTCAATTTCGATTTCTATTTCCATGAAATAAGTCTTTGACGATGCTAACAAAAAGAAGTATACTGATCACAAACATATTATTACACTAGTGCAGTTTTATTAATGAAACAACGGAGAGGGTTGTCAATAGAAGAGTATAATGCCCTTTTAGAGTTGTATTGTGATTTCTTTTAACTAAATTTATTATAACTATCTGAATACAGGTTAGCATATGTTTTCTATGTTTTTCTTGAAAAAACCACAGATTTATTAGAAATATTTCGATAAATTTCTAGTGGCATGATGATTCTACATCTGTGCGCAGTAATTCTTTCAAAATCTTACCTATTTGTTACGATTCTACTTTAGCTATTTTGTTTAAGAAATTCTCATTTAATATATGATTTTTTTTTTCATAAGTTGTTACGATTCTACTTTAGCTATTTTGCTCTATCCATACTGTTTTCCCCTGTTTTATTTCCGATTCTTGTGTATACGAAATTGTTGGTATTTGAGAGGCACGTATCTAAACTTCCATTATCAGTAATGGCAAAGTAAGTTTACCAACTAGTTTGATGTTGGTGTTGTTCTTCATCCTTCATAAATCCCACATAGCTTCTGTCAAATGCCTTTTTCCACATCGCGCGCCTGAATTGTGATTCGAACAATCAAAAGTCAAAACAACATTTCAATGAAACCATGTGATGACATCTGGGCCCAAAAGAATGAAAGGAGGTTACCGATGAGTGTTCCCTTGAGAATGTTCAAGGACTTCATAACTTCAGCAGAAATAATTTAATAAGCAATCAAGATTTAACTCATATGTAAGCTAGAAAACACAAAGTGTGTTAATAGAAATAATTTACCGATGAGTGTTCCCTTGAGAATGTTCCCTTGAGAGTGCCCTTAATATTCACGAGTTACTCCAAAATGAAGAGTTTATAGGTAAATGGAACGAACAACTTCATGAGTACCAAGAGATGATTAAGACTTCAGAACCTCCTCTGAACTACAAATCCGAAGATGAATTGATGATCCTTATGTCCAAAGGGGTCCTGCTTAATGGCGGCAAAACGGTAAGTAATTAGCTGCTATGTTAATATCTATACTATATAATAAAAGAAACCTGTTTTGGGACACGTGTCACATTTCTACGCATCCTCAGAGTTGTTTTCCCACTTATTTATTTATCTCTAATTTAGTTAATATCCTTAAATTATTCATGATCTTCTATCTCTAATAAATATGTAATTTTTTTTCCACAAAATGAGCCATAATTATAGGTAACTTTTATTTTATGTTTTACGGATTTTTTAGTTTAAATATTATTTATATGTTTTGTAATTGATAAGTGATAAATTATAATTATAGATAAGTTTTTTTTTATTTTATGTATTCCTTACATATAATTATTATAGATAAGTTTTTTTTTTTTTTTTTAATTTTATGCATTCTTTACATATAAATTTGGCTTTAAGAAAGATGATGATATAAAATCATGACATTGAATTTGTAATCTTCTGAAACTGAGAGGATGCGTTGCATAGGTGAGATATCTTATGCAATGAATTTAACATAATTTAAAAATGTGTTTACAGATATATTACACAAAAATTAAAGGATGGCTACGATTTTGTATAATACCTATTCCCGTGTAACACAAAAATATTTTGTTTTGTTTATATATATTTCACACAAATTCCATATATTATTTCGGTGACACACCCTCAAATATTAAAAAGAAATAAATAAACTAAATGATGTGTTGACATGTGGCATTAACTTATTATAAGTTATATTAGATATTTCCCAACTGAATTTATTTGATTAATTTATAAATTTCATAATAATTTTATGAAAATTCTTAAGGTGACGGTTTTCTTTTATATTCCAGAGGTAATTTATTTTATTTACAATGTTTTTGTTGTTATTATCATTATTATTATTATTTTGCGTCGTATGTTATAATTTAGTTAGCCGGAGATTTATTTTCCCTCTTATTTCACTCTCTTTCAGATTTTATTATTCAATTTTATAACTTTTATTAAAAAATCAACAATATGTTATCACAAAATTTATTTTATAATATTATATCTTTATTATTAACTATATTTATTTTATTCAACCCGTGTAATACACGAAGTTGTAACCTAGTATAGTATATTAATATGCCCCATGCCATCGTTAGTTATATACACCTGAGTCCTTGAACTAGTTGTATATGTTGAAATAAATAGTAATATTTGATCAACCAAAATTGAAAAAGATATTATAATCTTAACATGCACGAACTAACTTGAACTTGTTTAATGGACGTACAGTGGTTTTGGTTAAATAAGAAGGGAGAACACTGTGAGATGATATCTATTGGAGAATGTTTAGGTTCAGATGCAAAGAGTTATCTATTCTCGTCCGCATATAATTCAAGGTGACTTTTCCAGTTTCTAGCTCTTGAGAGTATTTGAAAAGTACTTGCCACCTACAATGTATCATTCTTTGCTGCTATTCACTCAGATTTGCTGTGGGCACCTACTCTTTTTGGAATGACGATGAGATAATGAAAACACATGTAAGAACTCAGTTCTTGTCACCAGGAATCACATACACGGTGAACCTTGTGTTCAAATATTATACAGAAGGGAAGAGAAGATGTGAACGTATATCCCTCAAATACAGATTACAAGGGGAGAGAGAGAGATCAATTTCATACCTTGCATATGAGAGAGAAGATGGATGGTGGGCATGTGAATTGTACCAGTTTACTACTGACCACAAAACAGTTGATCTTCAGATTTTGTTTGAAGGCTACGATAATCAAGGTTACTTACAAGTAGAAGGCATAGAATTCCAGCCCTTGGAGAACGTAAGTTTACAAATTCAATTTTATGCAATCCGATAATTTGAAACTGTATACATCTTTGATTTTTTATTTTTATATAAATAAGAGTTTGTTTTTTTTTATAAAATTTTAGGTTTCTATTTTGTTTTCGAAAACTTGATAAATCAATTGTAAAAAATATTTTTCAAAATTTTATTACTTAACAATTAATAAAGTTTTCATATAGTTTTATTTCTGAAGGTATAATTTCCTAATATTTTTACAAGTTAATTTTTTTGAACAAAAAAGGTTACATAATCACTACTCCTAAATTATACCAAATTTACCACATGCCAGGAATTAAACCTTGGTCTCTCCCAAGTCCCAAGAGATACAAAACCTCTACCTCCCCACCTATATAGTTTTATTTTCAAAAGTATAGTTCCCTAATAATTTACCATTTTTTTTTGAACGACAAATTTGGATCACTGACGGACCACTGGAGTATCATCGTGCCACAAGCGGAACCAAAACCCCCTTTGGGAATCGAACTCATGACCTAATTGTCATAAGCCTTATCCCACCCCCAATATACCACTAGGCTATAATGCCATGGGTAATAATTTACCATTTAATTAAATTCGTTCAATTACGTTTTGTTTACTAAAAATATTATATAATTACGAATTCAGAATATATCAAAATTAATTCACCATATATTATATTTTGGAAATCCATGTAACAATAAGTTCTGTTTACTAAACAAACAAAATTTGGGAAATTCATATAACAATAAATGAGAATCTTGCATCTTTGCAAAATTTACATTAATAAAAGAACAATAACAATGTAATTAAGAAAAAATAAAAAACCGGGAATGGAACCTGAGCCTTATGTATATGAAACCAGCGCCTTGACCACCAAGCCAAACATTAATTCTTTTTTAAAAGACAGCTCGAAATGTATATATATTAAATATAGTTTTTAATTAAGTGCCCCCGAGGAAAACGGACCTTGGTGGGGGTGCGGCTCGCCCACCCCTAGGGCCGGCCCTACTAATAGGGTTATGTTGTTCCACAGGTAGAACATATAGATGAGAAGCAACTCATATCAGATTCAGATTCAGATACAAATTGGGAAGAAAAGCTGCCAGTTGATTATGAAGACCTAATGAAAAGGTTAAAAAATAGCCTGCAATGGACAACGAAGGAGGAGGCCTACTCAATTATTCGCAAAGGCTTCTTAATCCGTGATAACAAAAGGAAGAGAAGCATTGCAAGTCCTTCCTGCTTTAGTCATATGTAGTTGTTGTGGAGCCTATGAACATGGTTCCACCAGAGGGGAGAATTATATATTGAATTGCTAAACATATCTATACACTCGTTGCTTGATAGTGGTTTTCTCTTGACAAAAATGGGAAGAAATGTCATATGCTATCAGCAAAAGAGGCTGGCATATGGAGTTGGGAAAGAACAATGTTATTACCTGAATCAAGGTTCTTTAATATCCCTTGTCAGATTTTTATATAAATTACTATTTTTTGCAAATCTTTTACATGTAAGATGATTTTCTAACATCTCTCAGATTTGAATAAGCCATTCAGTGTGTGTATTATAGATATATTAATATCAAAACAGAAGTCCAGTCCCAACTAGTATCATCTGAAACAACATATGCATGTTACCTTGTCTACAAATTACCAGAAGACCAATCTGGTTTGAAGGCACCTGTGAAAGTGGAAGACAAAAAATGTGATTCAGTAGATAAAATTTGGTATATCTATTTAACAAGTCATCAAACTCCAGTTATTAGACCAAAGGCTGGTCAAAACACCCACAATCCACTCAATAGACCAAAAATAAAAGGCCTTCCACAACAAAGAAATGATGGATGGATTGAAGTGAAAATTTGGGAATTGCGAGTTGCTACTACAATCAACATGGAACTTAAGTTGGAACTTTGTGACAAGAAGGAGTTTAGTGGACTTATTATTGAAGGCATTGAGTTTAGACCCATATAAATTTTCCTTTTATATTAATGGACAAAAGTTAGTTGTAAACACAATTTGTTTTCTTTTTTCTATTTGAGTGGAAGCATAGTTATCAATAGCGACCATTGCGGACGCTATAGCGAATAGCGTGGCGGCCAACCTCCGCTACAAGGTGCATATCGACCATATAGCGACTCCGGCGGCGATTTCCGGCGAAAAATTCCAATTCCGGTGATGCTTTCTGCTGGAAAGCAGGAAGAAGAAGAAGAAGATGAAGAAGAGAGCGGCTGGGTTTCTAGCGTGTTTGAGGCTTTAAGATTTCTGCTTCTGATTCCGGTGATGCTTTCTGCTGGAAAGCAGGAAGAAGAAGATGAAGAAGAAGAGCGGCTGCGTTTTTATCACGTTGGAGCCTTTTTAGGGTTAAATAAGTTTATGGATTTTAACTTTTAACCCTTCTATCTTTCATTAAGTTATATTTACTCCCTAAAACTTGTAAAATTTACACAAAAAACATTTAACCCCCCCTATTTTCACTAGCTTACATTTGGGTTCTGTTTGTTTTTTGGCCAGAAGCACTTCTGGCCACTTATGTCTGCGCCGCGCAGACGCGGGCAGAGGTTTGGAGTCCGCAGATTGTTTGTTTTCTCGCAGACCTTTCATTAAAAAAGGTCTGCGAGACCTCTTCACCACACAGACATGTTTCATCCTCTTCCAACCTCTTCTCCCTCTTCTCCACCACCTCCTCTGCCACCACCACCACCACCTCCACCTCCGACAACACCTCCTCCGCCGCCACGACAACCTGAACCTGAAACGACAATCACACACAGTTTAAACCTAACTTCTTACATCACGAACAAATCAAAATTAACCTGAAACAACAATCACCGAGCACATAGCTACCAAACAAACCGATACAAACAACAGCTTCATCCACAGAACAATCAGACACAGTTAAACCCTAACTTCATACAAAACAAACGAATCGAAATCAAAGTTAACTGAAAGAAGAAAAACATTACCGGAGTTGAACGGTTCAGGAGATACGGTTGAATCGGAGTTTGATCGATCGAGATTGCGTTGACGGAGCTGCAGATTGACGGTGGTGCTATGGCGGAGCTGCAGGTTGAATCGGAGTTTGATCGATCGAGACATCTGTGATGGCGGTGGTGCTATGGCGGTGGTGGAACCCCCAAATCAAACGACGGCAGAGGAGAGAGGGGCCGAGGAGAGAGAGACGGTGGTGGTTGTGGTTGTTCTTGGCTGTAGATGAGGCCGAGGAGAGAGAGGCCGAGGAGAGAGAGAACGGTGGTGGCGGTGGTGTAGTGGTGACGGACTGGTGACGGTGGTGGCGGTGGTGTAGTGGTGACGGACTGGTGAGGAGAGAGAGAGGCCGAGGAGAGAGAGGCCGAGGAGAGAGAGAACGATGTCAATAGAAGAGTATAATGCCCTTTTAGAGTTGTATTGTGATTTCTTTTAACTAAATTTATCATAACTATATGAATACAGGTTAGCGTATGTGTTCTTTGTTTAAGCTCATGTTTTTCTTGAAAAAACCTCAGATTTATTAGAAATATTTCGATAAATTTCTAGTGGCATGATGATTCTACATCTGTGCTTAGTAATTCCTTCAAAATCTTACTTATTTGTTACGATTCTACTTTAGCTATTTTGTTTTAGAAATTCTCATTTAATATATGATTTTTTTTTCATAACTTGGTTCTTGGGTGTCTTCAAACTTGCTCAATGCTTACTGTTTTCCCCTGTTTTATTTCCAATTCTTGTGTATACGAAATTGTTGGTATTTGAGAGGCACGTATCTAAACTTCCATTATCAGTAATGGCAAAGTAAGTTTACCAACTAGTTTGATGTTGGTGTTGTCCTTCATCCACTGGGCTCCATCCTTCATAAATCCCACATAGCTTCTGTCAAATGCCTTTTTCCACATCGGCCGCCTGAATTGTGATTCGAACAATCAAAAGTCAAAACAACATTTCAATGAAACCATGTGATGACATCTGGGCCCAAAAGAATGAAAGGAGGTTACCGATGAGTGTTTAATGTTCTGAAAAACACACGTCTTACTCCCTTGAGAATGTTCAAGTACTTCATAACTTCAGCTGAAGTAATTTAATAAGCAATCAAGATTTAACTCATATGTAAGCTAGAAAACACAAAGTGTGTTAATAGAACTATTTGTTCAAAAATTATATCGAATATCAAGTAACAGCCAATAAGGAATACAGAAAGAATCATAGCTAAAATTAGTACCTGTTATGTTATTGTCCCTTGGAACATGGACTAATAATGTTGGGCCTGTGAAAAAAAAGACACAATTTATAGCTAAAGTTATATCATGTGAATTACTTAATTAGTGATCTAGAATTTGAAGCCATGTTCTGATCAAGCATATATGTTGGGTTAATCAAAGTTTATTTACGGGTCGCGCTGGTCGCAGGTCACGGGTTCAATTCGGGTCAGCCGGTTACAGGTCGAAAGAGCAAATAAATCAAGGGTAAAAGGGTCATTCTAGCACTTGTCGTGAAAATATTATGTCTTTTGCAGCAAGTTTGGTTTGTGAATTGGCCAAGATGTTGACCGAGTAAATTGGTGGAAGTCGTGGAACTTTTACTTGGGTGGTTGTAAATTAATTTAGCATGTGAACTTTATGTTTTTATTATACACAGGACACAGGAACAGAGTACACTAGAAACTCCATGTGTTCAATTGAAGGAAAGGAAAGATATTTAAAAAAAGATAGTGACCTTTGAGTTAAGAATTTAAAGCATAATAATTATATTTTGGCAATCTTATAAATGAGTCAAATGTTGTTATCTTGATCTGGACATTCTACCAACTAATTACTAATTATTTACCCTTTTGATAATAAATTCTAAACAGATTTTGTTGTGAATCACTGAATCTAGAAAAAATCTAATCGTGTTAAAAAGATAGTTGGTACTTCATACTGTTTTTTAATTAAAAAAAAACTAACAAAATATCAAAGTTTCATAGAGGCATTTCATCAAACAGGTTGTACTCACCATTAAGAACACGAAGATCAAGCATATCAATTATCAAAATCAAACCCCGCATCAAAATAATGATCATACACATGCCCCGAAGCATCTACGTGGGTCCCAGTGTGTGTGGGCATTTTCATCTCCGAATTATTAGCGAGTGAACCGTTCTTCATACTAACAGGAAGCTGTGAAAACTGTCCAAGACCCTCGTTTGATCCCCATGATGGCATATCAGGATAGTGTAGTTCGCAGGATGTTTCTGCAGATATAAATGGAGATAGGTATGCATCATCAGCTACAGAGTGAGTGAAAATCACACGCCTTATTCCATTGGGAATGTCCAAGGACTGCATAACTTCAGCTGTTTGCTAGAAAACAATAGGTGTGATATACGCTATCACGATTCACGAAGATCCAATTTCACACGTTTAATAATAATTCTAATGCATCACTTAAACATACCTCCAATCCAGAAAGAAAACAAGAAAAGGACAATTTTTCAGCTTATTTTCACCTTAGTTTTGCACAGAATAATTTGTCAAAAGTACATATACATGGTTCAACTTCTAAAATCTGAATGCCCAATTGTTCAGCTTATTTCACCTGCTTTTCTCTTCAAAATCTTTTTCGAACCACTTTTCTAATTTACAGTTCACTCAGATAAGTGTTATGACATGCAACATAATAAAATTTTTCTCGTATTGAACCTAGAAAATCCAAAGTGTGTGAACAGAACACACACAATGCAAGCCTAAAGAGCCATTTTTAATAAATATTATAAGAATATCAAGTAACAGCCAATAAGTGATATTGCTCATGTTTATACAGAAAGAAACATGGAGGAGTACTTCAAATAGAAGTACAAATATGTACATAACCATAGTTGATTTTTTTTTCTAAACATGGATACTGTTAATTAGTTAGTAACAAAACTATCATATAAAAAGGATATTTAGTACAAAGGACCAGTTTGAAGTTAAAAAGTGAATAACAATAGTAGAAAGTTTCATTCAGGCATTTAATCAAACAGGTTACATGCATTAACCATCATAGTCTTACTTAAAAGATTGAAATTTCACACAGGCATTTTATCAAACAGGTTGTACTCACCATTAAGAAGACGAAGATCAAGCGTGTCAACATGAAACCCCGCATCAAAATAATGATCATACACACCTCGGGGCATCCACGTGGGTCCCAGTGTGTGTAGGCATTTTCATCTGAGAATTGTTAGCAAGTGAAGCGTTCTACATACTGGCTAGAAGCCAGAGAAACTGTCCAATACCCTCGTCTGATCCCCATGACGGCATATCAGGATGGTACCGTTGACTTATGTCAAATATATGACCCTTGTCGTCTTTGCGAATAGGTGAAAGAGGTTGCAGAAACAGAGTATGTGAAGTAAGATCAAGCAAAGCAATAAGAGCGACGGAGACAGATGATAATATATACATTTCAACCCCTCAATCGTACATAACCATAGTTGAATTAGTACCTGTAATGTTCTTGTCTCTTGGAACAACACTGGGCCTGCAGAAAAATAAAAGAGACATGATTTATAGCTCAAAATCTTATAGGTGAATCTCTAAAATCTAGTTAATAACACACATCTATTATACAAGTATTGCTCTATGCTTTTTATTTCCCCTGTTTTATTTCTGATTCATGCATATACAAAATTGCTGGGATTTGAGATGCTTCAAAATTGGACTAAATCTTGCGCATATAGACTTCCATTATCTGTAATGCAAGCAAAAGACCAAAGATGATGCTGCTTATTGTGATTAACATAATTTTCTTAGAACTGCTCTTCCTATCAAAGCATTATTTCTCTTTAAGTAAGTTTGCAATACCGCCAGTTAAATTCCCAACTAATGAGAAGTGACTAACAAAGTTTAATAAAAGGAAAAAAATGAAAGAAAATAAGTTTGATTTGAGAACTGCCTAATATCATTAGATGAGGATGCATCTTATGGGAGTTCCCTCTGCTCTTAGTAATCTTAATGGTAAGCAATGCACATTATATATCCTTGCTTCTACATCTTCAAGTTTCAGACCTACAAGATCGATCTCATGAAACCACACATATATAGTACCAGTGTTAAAAATGTCAACTAGTTTTGTCATTATTGAAGGATGCTAAAACATCTGATCAAAACCTGCTTCATAGTATTTTGAAACACATGTCCAGGTGCATGAACATGAGTGCCAGCATGAGCAGGTGACTTTATAATGGAGAAGGTGTTCCTGGAGTAATCCTATGTGTAATATCATATACTATCCCGTCTCCATAAACTTCCCTCCTTGGAGGGATCAACTCACTGCTTCCACAAGAACCCTCAACATTACCATATAGAGATGGTTACGCACCAATTTGTGATGAAACAATCATAGAAGATAAGAAAAACATAAGATATATAAACTGAGGATTCATCTTTATCTTCACTAATTAAGCTAAACAACATGCTAATAGAGTAATAATGTTAGACGTGCGCCTGTGGCTTGCAATATATCCGAGTACATCCCACAAAAGTCAACAATACCTCATATAAAAAGGATATTTAGTACAAAGGACGTTAAGAAGTGAATAACAATAGCAGTAAGTTTCATTCAGGCATTTAATCAAACAGGTTACATGCATTAACCATCATAGTCTTACTAAAAAGATTGAAATTTCACACAGGCATTTTATCAAACAGGTTGTACTCACCATTAAGAAGACGAAGATCAAGGGTGTAAACATCAAACCCCGCATCAAAATAATTATCACACACGTGCCCCGGAGCATCCACGTGGGTCCCAGTGTGTGTAGGCATTTTCATCACAGAATTGTTAGCAAGTGAAGCGTTCTTCATACTGGCTAGAAGCCAGAGAAACTGTCCAATACCCTCGTCTGATCCCCATGATCTGGATGACACCGATGACTTATGTCACATAACTATGACCCTCGTCATACACTTCTTTGTGAATATATAGGAGAGACAGATACCCTGGTTTAGGTCGCAGGGTGTATGTTATGTAGGAAGTATGGTGGCTGGGATGTTTGCTGTAACCATTAATGAGAAAGCCCAAGCAAAGCAATAGGAGCGACGGAGAGAGAGGATAATATATATACATTTCGGAGGGTTTAACCCCTCCAATCATATCTCTAGCATCTATCAACTACTTGAACTTGCACAGAAACCATCCAACTATCACATATATACCCACCAGCCCCTATCAATGTTTGTAATCCGAGATTTTACTAGTTTTCGATTAACTAAAAAACTAACCCAAATATAATTTTACTAGTTTAAGATCAACTAAAAAATTAACAGAAATTTAATACTGGTTAAAATGACTAAAAGTTTAAACCTGTTTGACCTGATTTTGACTTTTGTTGACTGGTCAAAGTTGAAATACGAGAAGAAACACAAAAAAAGAACACGGGGATTTAACCTAAATCCACATGTTATAACTTGGATCTTTTCTATTAGTTTCTGAGGTGATGGGAAATTACAATGCTCTACCCATATATTTATGATGCTAAATTAAGGTAAAGAACTCACGTTTGTGGGACCGGGTGTTACCGTTGTTGTAGAGTGGAATTCAAAACTACCAACAGATTATGAGCTTTGGGGAGGTTTAAGAGGTTTGGAATAATTCAAGTAGCAAGTAGCAACAATTGATTACAACCAACAACAGCGTACTCTTCTCGGTTAAGTAAAATACTGAAACCGCATCCTAGATGCTTGATGAAATGCCTAGGAGGTCCGAGATTCAAGACACCATTGATGATGGGGTATTGGCATTTCAAAATGAATTAATGGTTGATGTTAAAGATACATTTAATGTAAATCAGACAAGGAAATTAAAGAAAGTGTAAATGAAACGTTTGGGGATTTTATGGGTGAAGATTCAAGTGACAATTCAAGAATGTGTTTGAAGGAAAATGGAAAAAGTAATAAAGATAATCAGTATAATGCTGAAAATTACGGTCATGAGAGTGTGGTTGAAGATGTATCATGTCAATTAATGAATGATGGACTAATGGCCTCTATTGATGTCGGCTGGAAACTGTTACCATATAAGCAATTGCAAACAAAATAACATGAACAAGATATAGTATTTCATGAGAAAAAGGAAACAGTTGCAACTTTTAAATAAGGCAAACGTAAATAAATGGCACAAATGGAAAGTCCAAGTCGTGGTTTTTTGTCTGATCATGGGTGGGTGTTGTTCAAAAAGGAATATAAGATGGAAAGCTAAACTCATGTTTCTCATAGGGATCATATTAAAGGGCTACTGTTAGGGTATACGGAGTGGGGCGGTAAACTTGTTCGGCATCGATCGGTCAACACCGCCAACCCTTTACCGCTCAAATGTTTACCGAATTGGTGGCCAAAATCGGTGAAGGTTCACCGAGTCGGGGAGAGGGAGGGAAGGGAGAGAGAGAAGGTGTGTGGTGGGGTCCATTCCTAGTTCAAACTGCCTTTACCTACACATCGTATTGCTCTATACGCAGCGCATAGAGTTACCTCTATACGTTGCGTATAGAGCTATACGATGCGTATAGTTTGCATGTGTTTCAGAGCCTGATCAGCAATCATTGCACAGAAAACAAGGGTTTATATACGCTGCGTATAGAGCTATACGTAGCGTATATAACCCATCAGTTTTTTTTTTTTTTTTTTTTTTTTTGCTATTTTGATGTATTTGTGGTATAAATTCTCACCCGGTTCCAACGTTAAATCGCTTAAAATATATAACCGTTAATGTTATACCAATAATATTATATACCGTTAAATTGTTTTGGAAAAGTATATACAGTTCGAATATATTATATTGTTATCGTTTAAATTAAATTATTATACCGTTAATGTTATACCAAAATAAGATAGAAGGAAAGTAGTCTTAAACAACACATAAGGATAAGCTCCTAAACTATAGACTAGGTAAAAGCATTTCTACTTTTCCTAATTCCCTATAGTTATTGCTCTGATGTCAATCTGGTATCAGAGTATTCCTACTATAGACTAGGTAAAAGTATAGCAATTTTTCTAATTCCCTATAGTTATGGTTCTGATACCAATCTGTCACACCCCAACCGATGGCGGAAACATCAGGATGAGACGAACAAATCGCTCAAAAGCATCACAACACTATTGTGACAATATAATTTTAAATCAAATTTCATAAATGACTAGAACCAAATACATTGTTTCAAATAAAGAAATTTTGTAGCAACATAACTTGATAATGTTTATTATTCAAATGAGTTTCTAAGTCCATCCTAACTTGATTTCTTTATCACTTCGTCTATCAACCTGCAACATGTATTAAAATAACATCAACAAAATGTTGGCGAGTATACAAGTTTGATACATAGCATAAAGTAGAATAAAAAGTTTAAGTACTCATATGCAACATGAACAACATAATACAAAATACTAATATGCTGAAACGGTGTCACTATATATCAAACTCAAGTTTCCAACGCAAACACCCCAAGGCTCAAGGGTGGTGAGTTACTCCTATAGCATAGGAGTTTAATAAGTATAAGAAGTCTAACAAGTCTCAGAAGTCTCAGAAGTTTAATAACTTTAGCCAGGTGCATATATCAAGTCTCAGAAGTCTCAGGAGCATATAGACACGAAAAGTTTACATAGCATACGAAATTAACAAGCATCAATTAGTTTTATGTTTAAAAATGGATAGAGTGTGCATATATCAAGTTTCAAGCGTTGTGTGTTTTTGTATAGAATACATGTTGCACCCAAAAGTGATAAAATAAAAATGGGATCAAGTATACTCACCTTGGTTGCGTTACGATTTCTCATAAATAACGCACAAGTAAGATTGGGAATCCAAGAGAACTCACGATAGCGATTATCCTAGATATTTAAAATAACACAATCAGATTGATGATTTGCGTAACAGTTAATTACGTATTAACTCGTTATTATTATTATTGTTATAAAATGAAATAAAATAAATAAAGAAGAATAAAAGTGTTGAAATAAATTACTAGTTATTTGAGTGATTAATGTTGAGGGATTTTTTATTAAAAGCATAGAGAATTAAAAGGAATAATTATTGAAGTTTTTAGAAAGAAATTTTAAATTCGTTTAAATAAAGAATGTAGACCTGGCAAACGGGTCGGGTCGGGTCGGGTCATGGGTCAAAACGGGTTCGGGTCGAACGGGTCAATTAAAAAAAGGGTTGTTTTGGTTCGGGTCGAAACGGGTTCGGGTCAGAACGGGTTCAGGTCAGAATGAGTTTCGGGTCAGGTCGGGTCAGGTTGGTTAAAAAAATGTTTTTTTTTAGAAAATTAATATACATGTGTGTGAGCTGTAACTGTGTTTGTGTAATGTTTGATTGAAAATAAAAAAAATAAAATAAAATTTAACAACTTGATGTAAAAGATAAGCATTTATTCAACATAAAAGTCAAAAAGCTGCAAAAACTAATGGAATATTTAATTAATAAAAAATTAATAAAAAGAAGCAAATTGTATGGTTCCCATGTATTTTACCCACAATTTATTTTCAAACTTGCCACTTTTCTCTTTAGTCTTTTCCTCCCTCTCTCTTTCTCTCTCACACGTAGAAATTGTGAAAAACCAAAATGAGTTATGTAAATTTTTGTTGGCGATTGGTTCAAAATATGTGAGAATCGAATTTGCGACTGTATTGACTCTCAGGCGGTGGACGTGGGTAGGGGTGTTCATCGATTCGAATATCGAATTTTCGAATTATTCGAATAATTTTTATTTTCCCTTGAATTCGTATTCGATTCGAATTCGATTAAAACTTACCGAATTCGATTCGAATTCAACTAAAAAACCCAATTCGTATTCGATTAAAAATTTTATTCGAATCTGTAACACCCCGAAACCGGGTTTGGTAATCAAACTCTGTTAATACTAAAAGACGGGTAAAGTACCGTTAGTAGTAAAAATAATCCGGTAAATATTTGGATTTAAATAAGAAATCCTAATATTAAATACAAGCGAATCAAAGTTTTAAGGAATTGAGTCTATAAGAGCCCGAGTTAACGGGACTTAAAATAAAACGGGTTATAACTTCCGGGACCCACCAAGTAACTAGGAATATTAACCTAGTAGTTGGTGTCTTGACATAATAGAACAAATATGGTTAAAATAACCTTTAGATAACTTGTGTAAAGTTGAGGGACCTATGTTGTTAAAATTGAAACTTATATTATTAAGTTTAGTAAAATAAAAACGAAACACCCCATTTTGAAATGTCTGGTTCGATCAAGGCAGGAGAAGGGCGACCAGGTTCTCCAAAACCCTAACATCCACAAAACTCATCAATTGAAGGTTCAAATCTGATCCAAAACGAAATCCGAGCTAAGATTAGTGATCCTCATTGCAAGAGGGTTACAAGGTATGTAAAATTTGATGAAAATTCTCTGATTGAAATTCTCATGAATTTGGGAAATCTGAAATTAGATGTTGCATGTTTGCTATGTGGATAGAATAGGGATGATATAGTGTCTAGGAGTAAAACCTAGACAACAACATGTGAAATTATGTCTAAATTCAGGAAATCTCATGAACACATTGAAGGTGGTTCATGGGTTTTGTGAGAAAATGATGAACACTAGGGTTTAGAAGACTATTCTAGTGCAAATTGATTCATAGAAACTGAATTCTGAAAAAAAAAAGATGTTTAATTCTATATGTGATAGCTCAATGTTTGTTAAGCTAGGCTAAGTGACAAGCCATGAATTAGAATATAAAAGATATAAAATTCTGCATGTTAAGTGTTTGTAAAAATGCCCCAAAGAAGGCTTGAAAGTTGAAAATCAGACAAAAACGCATGTTTGATGGATATGGAAAATTGTGCGTTAAGACTTATAAAAAGGGTTCTAAACGGATTGTGAATTGAACTCTTTAGGCGAGGAATCCGGATCGTCAAGTGGACAAGCCGGTGGAAATACGCGTTTGAAAAAGGATGCTTAAAAGGTACGTAACTACGATCTTGTTACGTTATGCTTGATTTCGTATTTTCGCTAGTAGACTTTAAATTAGCATAATACATGAAATTTGTGTTTAGTTGAAGTGACGAAGATCACTAGGTAAATAAACGGGTCAAAAGGTGAAATTATCACCCTTTGACAACATCGCCTAATGGTTTGTCAAGTTACATGCGTATAGGAATATATATCAAAGGGATTCGTACATTGCTATCGCTTAGCGGCTACTAAGACAAGGTATCGAACGGGTAAAAATATTGATCCGAGTCAGGTATGTAAAATGGTTTAACTCATCACTTAGAACTTGAGGCTCTCTAAGAGTTAAACAAAGTCAAAATTTGATATTTGGTTATCTTAAAGGCAAACCGAATGAT
This sequence comes from Helianthus tuberosus, assembly GCA_030545235.1. Lineage (NCBI taxonomy): Eukaryota > Viridiplantae > Streptophyta > Magnoliopsida > Asterales > Asteraceae > Helianthus > Helianthus tuberosus. The sequence continues at coordinate 168,490,939 of CM060423.1, read as the reverse complement.
TTAAGTTATACTTGTGGTGTTTTAGAAAAATAATAGATTCTAATCAGAATTATAGTTAGAAAGTCGGATTTTGGGTCAAACAAGTACTAAAAGTCCTTCGTCGTAAAGAAGGACTAAAATTGGCTAAAACGCCCTTGTAAGCGAAATTGAGCGAACGCACCATAAATGTTGTTTGGAAATAAGTGATAGGATGAAATAAATACCTTGAATAAGTATGAAAAGCGAAAAATGTAAAATATTGGTTCAATGACTCTATAAAGAGTCTTTGCCGTAAAATAATGATTTGAAAGGTAAAATTTGGAATATATAAATTCACCACATTGAATCCACCACAAATATAGTTGTGGTGGGAAATCATTTGATAAGAAATGTGGACATATGTATTTAGAAACGAATGAAAGTTATTTGTGCTTAAAATGTGCTTAAATACCCTTAACGGGTCAAAATAAGCATATGAGTGAAAATGGGTTTAAGAAGGTATATGAACCTGTAATTGGACCCTAATATGTTAAACATCATTGAATTTAATAGGTTTAAGAGAAATAAGGGTCGAACAAACTTGTTTGCTTGATAGATTACGAACGGGTCAAAATTTGGTAAAAATGGGTAATAAGCCGAAGACTTAAAAGTCTTAAATTTTGTTAATCCAGATGTTGGATTTTAACTCCATATGATGGAAGATTAAATTACAATCATGTAGGAAGAAACGGTAGGTCAAACGGATAAGCGGATTGAAAGATACGAAAGTTTTCGTGTCATATAACGGCAAAATGGAAAGGTTGGATGCAGGGGCCACCGTAACTTACGGTGGCGTGAAGCTAAAATGTTTACGGTAGAATACCCCTGATTTACGGTGGGGGAATTTGATATTCAGGGGCTACCGTAACTTACGGTGACCACCGTAAGTTACGGTGGAGGCCAGAATTCAATTGATTGTTTGAGGATCAAGATATCAATGTTGGATTTTTCCTAAATTCCTTGTTATATTGGTTATTTAATTATCAAAACTGACCTTTAAGTTGGTTTTGATCACAGGTGAATATCGAGAGTCCCGGATGAAGATCAAGCGTCGAGCAAGAACCGAACACACGTTAAACAAAGCTTCCGCAACGTTGTTTTATCGATATTTTATAACGACGAATTAAACCACATTATGTGGTATCATTTTAAATTGTAAAAGTTTTTAACAAACCCGTATTTTCAGTATAATTGTGACTATAATTACATGATTATGAGTTTAAATTATACGATAAACGTTAAATAGTAACTAGGTTGTTACAACTTGGTATCAGAGCCTTGGTTTAAGAGATTTAAGTATGGTGGGAAAACTATGCTTGGACTTAAACCTTATGCTCTTAATAAAGATTGGTGTTCGGTTCGAGGCTTGATCGCAAATCCGGTAAGTACATGTATGTTAATAGTTTAGCATGCTAAAGTGTTGTAAACAACACATAGGGCTATCGTGTGATACACGTTACCCCAATTAAAAGGATTGATATGGTTGATGAAAATACGCGCGTTGACGCGTATGGTAGAAAAAGCCTTGTATTATAATACGGGCGATTATTGAAGTTGACATTACTAACTCTTGTGAATGTTTTAGATTGAAGGACACTCGCATATGAAGATAGCGAGAGTTTAACACATCGTGGATTTGATAGAAGAACGGTCCAAAGTACGACAAATAGAGCACGCTCACCAAGGACCTAAATCGCGCAACGATTGCGAATAAGTTAATGGCAAGGAGAGCATGTTAGAGCAAGCATTACCAGGTGCACATTTAAATTTAATTGCACAAATAGTAATATGCAACAGATATGTAGAAATTGAAAGTTGCATATGTAGATTAAAAACTTGGAAAAACCCGAATAGAAAACGTATTCGGGATATTGTTTCCAAGAGAAATAAATAGAGGTGTTACTCACACGGGGTGTGATGTGAAAGTTAGAAAAGGGTCATGTATGTCATGTGTTGATCGCCTACTCTGGCCAAGTAGGTAGTGAACACATGATACCATGAACTTTTTATGATGGACATGCTTACATCCGATGTAGTAAGGGCGGGATGAATGGGACTAATTTAAAAGGTACCCAAATAAACCAAATAAGCAAGACATATGATAATAAACGTAGACGCAAGTCGGATGACAGAAGCGTATTACGTTAGAGTAAAGAGCCCGAGAGAAGGGACAAGGATCAAAGTAAGAGGAAATACAGACCAACTAATGAGAATGCTAAGGCATAAAGATAAACATTTGACAGTCATAAGTGATGAAAATTCACACATACAATTCAAAGGGGTAGAATAAAAGAATAAAAGACTTGACTAAATAAAAGTAATGGATTTCGCTAAGACGATCAAATAAATTAAGATGATGTCTAAAACCATATAAGCATGGTTGCTTGATGATGACTTTGGTAAAGATACCCGATAGATGGGTAGGATTTTGAAAGCATGCGTAAACCAAGAGACGGGTACGCGAAATAGAAAGTCAAATGACTCGGATTAAGAGTCATGACTAAAAGACGACGAGAAATTGCAAACAGAAATTTTGATAACTATGATAAACTATTCTAAGGTTGAACGGGTCGAATAAAGAATGAAGTTTGACGTTCGTGAGTAATGAAATCTCACACGAATAAATCAAACGAGATAAATAAAATATAAAAAGCTTGGTAGTGCAAGTAAGCACAAACCGAATAATGGGAGCACGAAATAATAAAGAACCCGGGTAACGGGTCGTAGAGAAGTATAATTATGAACCGGGGAAAACGGTGAGCGTAGAACAAACCGACGTGTAAATGAAGTAAAGAGTCATAAAGTCGGAAGATTAGTCCAAGAGTAAACGAACGAAGCTTTAGACTACGGTCAAGGCCAACTAAAGTTCAAAAAGCGAAAATAAACAAATTCCAAACATAATAAAAGATGCTTTGAAGCTATGTATGTATATATACATTTGAATATAGATATGGATAAAAGATGATCTACGGGATCATCATAACCTACGAGATATTAATTAGTGTAAAGGTCTACGAGGCCAGAATGACCCACGGGTCATGAATTGAAGCAAAGGAATCATAAGGGCCTCACCTTAAAGAGGTGAAAGCTTAAGGAAATAGCCTACGAGGTTGAGTGAAGGAACCTACGGGTCAATAGTGTAAGGCGAAGGAACTTGTTACGATTCCCCGCATAAAACTAAGGCTATAAAAGAATAAATTATGGGCTGTCAATACCCATAATACTGACAAAAGTTAAGAAGAAGATCTTAAAACTAAAACTTTGGCTTTAGTAAGAAATAACATTTTTACAAATATAAATCTTGATAGGAATTTAAATAGTAAGCATGAAGGATGCAAGTCTTGACACTAATAGGCACAAGACGATATATTCGAAAAAGTGATGTTTTCGAAAATGAAAGGTTGATATGAATTAAACATAATGTGACACGATCACGGTCAAGAAATGCAATGTGAGGTAGAATCACGTTATAACCAAGCGAGCGGTAAAAGTAACTGGATTAATAAGTCTAGTTAGTGAGACCGGTTAAGGTCAGCAATTCAAATCAGGAAATTTGGTTCGCTTGTAAGCAGTAGATTCGGTATAATTGAACCGAATAAATAAATTTGAAAACAAAAGAATTTGTTGCTAAAAGTGAAAGATTTCACTAAAAGACCTTTAAACGGGTCAAAGTAATGGATTCATAAAGAATCCGATAGTATACGAAAGTGATGGATATCGCTAAGTTAACTAAACTATTGGAAATAACGAGATTACGTTATTTCAAGTTGCACCATGTCTTATGAGATACGTATACAATTAGTGACCAAAAAGATGTTACCATACTTATCTGGTAGTACTAACAAATGGTTAAAAGTATAAGTAATGTTTAAAAGATTTCTCGGATCAAATACATTGAGTTTAAACTCAATAAATTATGTAAGAAAAGGTTTCGAGGACGAAACCTCTCTAAGGGGGGTAGACTTGTAACACCCCGAAAACGGGTTTGGTAATCAAACTCTGTTAATACTAAAAGACGGGTAAAGTACTGTTAGTAGTAAAAATAACCCGGTAAATATTTGGATTTAAATAAGAAATCCTAATATTAAATACAAGCGAATCAAAGTTTTAAGGAATTGAGTCTATAAGAGCCCGAGTTAACGGGACTTAAAATAAAACGGGTTATAACTTCCGGGACCCACCAAGTAACTAGGAATATTAACCTAGTAGTTGGTGTCTTGACATAATAGAACAAATATGGTTAAAATAACCTTTAGATAACTTGTGTAAAGTTGAGGGACCTATGTTGTTAAAATTGAAACTTATATTATTAAGTTTAGTAAAATAAAAACGAAACACCCCATTTTGAAATGTCTGGTTCGATCAAGGCAGGAGAAGGGCGACCAGGTTCTCCAAAACCCTAACATCCACAAAACTCATCAATTGAAGGTTCAAATCTGATCCAAACTGAAATCTGAGCTAAGATTAGTGATCCTCATTGCAAGAGGGTTACAAGGTATGTAAAATTTGATGAAAATTCTCTGATTGAAATTCTCATGAATTTGGGAAATCTGAAATTAGATGTTGCATGTTTGCTATGTGGATAGAATAGGGATGATATAGTGTCTAGGAGTAAAACCTAGACAACAACATGTGAAATTATGTCTAAATTCAGGAAATCTCATGAACACATTGAAGGTGGTTCATGGGTTTTGTGAGAAAATGATGAACACTAGGGTTTAGAAGACTATTCTAGTGCAAATTGATTCATAGAAACTGAATTCTGAAAAATATGATGTTTAATTCTATATGTGATAGCTCAATGTTTGTTAAGCTAGGCTAAGTGACAAGCCATGAATTAGAATATGAAAGATATAAAATTCTGCATGTTAAGTGTTTGTAAAAATGCCCCAAAGAAGGCTTGAAAGTTGAAAATCGGACAAAAACGCATGTTTGATGGATATGGAAAATTGTGCGTTAAGACTTATAAAAAGGGTTCTAAACGGATTGTGAATTGAACTCTTTAGGCGAGGAATCCGGATCGTCAAGTGGACAAGCCGGTGGAAATACGCGTTTGAAAAAGGATGCTTAAAAGGTACGTAACTACGATCTTGTTACGTTATGCTTGATTTCGTATTTTCGCTAGTAGACTTTAAATTAGCGTAATACATGAAATTTGTGTTTAGTTGAAGTGACGAAGATCACTAGGTAAATAAACGGGTCAAAAGGTGAAATTATCACCCTTTGACAACATCGACTAATGGTTTGTCAAGTTACATGCGTATAGGAATATATATCAAAGGGATTCGTACATTGCTATCGCTTAGCGGCTACTAAGACAAGGTATTGAACGGGTCAAAATATTGATCCGAGTCAGGTATGTAAAATGGTTTAACTCATCACTTAGAACTTGAGGCTCTCTAAGAGTTAAACAAAGTCAAAATTTGATATTTGGTTATCTTAAAGGCAAACTGAATGATTTAAGTTATACTTGTGGTGTTTTAGAAAAATAATAGATTCTAATCAGAATTATAGTTAGAAAGTCGGATTTTGGGTCAAACAAGTACTAAAAGTCCTTCGTCGTAAAGAAGGACTAAAATTGGCTAAAACGCCCTTGTAAGCGAAATTGAGCAAACGCACCATAAATGTTGTTTGGAAATAAGTGATAGGATGAAATAAATACCTTGAATAAGTATGAAAAGCGAAAAATGTAAAATATTGGTTCAATGACTCTATAAAGAGTCTTTGCCGTAAAATAATGATTTGAAAGGTAAAATTTGGAATATATAAATTCACCACATTGAATCCACCACAAATATAGTTGTGGTGGGAGATCATTTGATAAGAAATGTGGACATATGTATTTAGAAACGAATGAAAGTGATTTGTGCTTAAAATGTGCTTAAATACCCTTAACGGGTCAAAATAAGCATATGAGTGAAAATGGGTTTAAGAAGGTATATGAACCTGTAATTGGACCCTAATATGTTAAACATCATTGAATTTAATAGGTTTAAGAGAAATAAGGTTCGAACAAACTTGTTTGCTTGATAGATTACGAACGGGTCAAAATTTGGTAAAAATGGGTAATAAGCCGAAGACTTAAAAGTCTTAAATTTTGTTAATCCGGATGTTGGATTTTAACTCCATATGATGGAAAATTAAATTACAATCATGTAGGAAGAAACGGTAGGTCAAACGGATAAGCGGATTGAAAGATACGAAAGTTTTCGTGTCATATAACGGCAAAATGGAAAGGTTGGATGCAGGGGCCACCGTAACTTACGGTGGCGTGGAGCTAAAATGTTTACGGTAGAATACCCCTAATTTACGGTGGGGGAATTTGATATTCAGGGGCCACCGTAACTTACGGTGACCACCGTAAGTTACAGTGGAGGCCAGAATTCAATTGATTGTTTGAGGATCAAGATATCAATGTTGGATTTTTCCTAAATTCCTTGTTATATTGGTTATTTAATTATCAAAACTGACCTTTAAGTTGGTTTTGATCACAGGTGAATGTCGAGAGTCCCGGATGAAGATCAAGCGTCGAGCAAGAACCGAACACACGTTAAACAAAGCTTCCGCAACGTTGTTTTATCGATATTTTATAACGACGAATTAAACCACATTATGTGGTATCACTTTAAATTGTAAAAGTTTTTAACAAACCCGTATTTTCAGTATAATTGTGACTATAATTACATGATTATGAGTTTAAATTATACGATAAACGTTAAATAGTAACTAGGGTGTTACAGAATCGAATTCGAATAAATTCGATTTAATTCAAATTCTTTAAAAACATGCAAAAACTATCAAAATGAAACATAAATTTTAAAGCAGTCATAAAGCACGATATCATAAGTCTAAAATTTAATACGAGAAGTTGGAAATAACCACACCACATTAAAAATAAATATTTATAGGGTTATAAATCTATTGATAGATTTGTTACTTAGGTTTTAGTTATGGGTCATGTAGTGGGTTTGTTAATGGGTAATTTTAATACTTGGAAAAAAATTGAAAAATAATTTATAGTATAGCTTAACAAAAGTTATATATGCATTATATATAAAAAATAATAAATAAATGTATAATTTTTATTCGAATTTCGAATCGAATCGAATTTGAAATTATAAATTCGTATTCGATTTACTTGACTCGAATTGAATCGAATTCGAATTCGAATTCTTTTATTCGAAACGAATTCTTGATAATCGAATCGAATTTAAACGAATTTCGAAATTTTCGAATTCGAAACGAATTCAGAACACCCCTAGACGTGAGAGAGGGCGATGGCTGGCGGCGGTAGACGAAGGCGGTGGCCGGCGGCGGTACACGAAGGCGGCGGTCGGCGGCGGTAGGCGTAGGCGGTGGCCGACGGCGGTAGACGAAGGCGGTGGGCTAACGACCAAGGCGGTAGCTAAAGGAAGCTTGCTGTACACTAGCTACAACATGTTTCTCTTTAATCTTCAACTAGTGGGGTTCCCCGCTCTACGCGGCGGGAACCCGAACAATATTGTTATGATACCGGATTATTATGGTATCGACATTGGGTCGGAATCGGTTCAATTTGTTTCTTCACGATACATATATGGTATTGGCACTCGTATCGTTTATGATACCAAGGAACACTTTATTTTGAATATAACTCAGTTTTCAATAAAATTTATGCCAAAACATCGAGGGGAGAAATTTAAACACAATTGCATATTTTAGAAAAAGTTAACTAATGAATAAAAACAAATTAAATGAATTAAGAACGTATATTATTTATAGTGTAAATGGTGAAATAGAAAGTTAACAAAAACCTCTCTACGTATCATACCGACCTTTAGATATAATTTTTATTAAGTAAAAAAGTTCTTATTATTCATCTTTTTTTTGACTAAATAAGTGATTACTATGTTTAGACATACGTATCTTATGTGAAATAAAAAAATTCGTAATCTAAAATGTCAACTGATAGAACCAAAAAGTAAGAAAAAAATTGTGTCCAAAATAAAAAAGAAAAAAACCTCTCTTGCAGCTAGTGAGTTGTTCTTTTATATATACGAGTTTCTGCAAGGTTAATGCAAATTATAAACTCATGAAACAAAATCATAATGCATTCATGCCGTAGTGATCTGTAGATAATCAGTTAATCTATCAAAACAATAAACAATTCGTAGAGATCTTAGAAACATGAGCGTTCAATCGATCAAACGTAACAACTATAAGCAATTAAACAATCAACATACCGTAAGCAAATATCAAAATACGTAAACAACAATTAAATTACCATAAAACAGTTCCACGGCCACTCAGCACCATCCTCTCTAGTAATTTTAGATCTCGAAATTCCCCAATAACTCGAAACCGCAACCTGATCTTCACCTTCCTTCTTCGCAGCTCCGGCATCCGCCTGTTTCACCACCGGCGCCTTTGCCGCAGGCTCCGCCGCAGAGCACATCGAAATCCTGATCCGCCACCATTACCGACCGATCAAACGGCCGGAAACTAAACACCGCCGCTGCAGCAAACTCCGGCGACGGTACCACGTGTTCTTCGGTCATAATCCGGCCGCCGTTCATCACACACCGCCTCAAACCGAATTCTCAAGCAATCGATTCATTTTGTAACCGTTTTTAGGGTTTCAGATCGTTCGGTCTACACACTTCTTTCAGTCGGTATTCATTTGCAGAAACTGAACTCTATAGTCAAAATAACTGTATTATTTTGAGAATGGAATTTACAAAAAGGTCCCTACTGTAGCACTGTAGTGCTATAGTGACTTCAACTTGTTCTTTAATATATACTAGAATTTTGACCATGTCGCGCGTTGCGGCGGCAAAATCACGCTTGTGACTTGGTTCGTGTCATTAACGTCGTTAGACAGCAATGTAAAGTAGTGATATATCGGTCCAATATCGCCGATAATATCATTACCGATATTTTGCACCGATGTCTAACCAGGGGACCGATAACCTATATATCTGCGGCATTAACTGCATAGAATTTTTTTCTTAAGGTATGCAAATGGATCATATAGGAAAAAGAGAAAACTAACCATGCGATGAAGAAAATCTTGCTTTTTTGACAGTTCTCAGAGGTTACAAAGTCAAAGTCAAAGATTGCGTATCTGCAATCATTTTCGGGCAAAGCCGATGTAAAATCATCGTAACTTTCAGCAGGATTGCCAGTCTTCTCCGCAACAACTTCAGTTTTCTTTTCGTCAGTTTCGAAAATCACGTAACGGTGTGCCTTCTTTCTTTGTAGTTCCAAGAAGGTGCCTTTATAGTGATCAGCAACATCCATTCCAGAAGAAGCATTCTTCTACGTATCAATAGTCTATGTGTAAGAATACATAAGAAAAATAATTCTCAAGTCATTCCCCAAAATCGCCATATAAACAAACAATAAGAATTCGTTTCATTGCAGCTACTACTGGCGTGATTCTACAAAACTTATTGTTTAACCACTATAAGAACCGGTTGCACATCATCAAATCACTGGAAATTATATCTGACTTTGTAACGCGATAATCAAATACTCACGTACAATATGCAAAAGTACCAAACCTTAAACACATGTTCTTTAAGTGTAAAGTAGTCATTTGGGAAAAAAAAATAAACTCGAGGCAACGATTGATCAGCCGATCCGGAGCTCAAGTCTACTACAACTAACAAATTTTGCTCCCATTCAACATTAAAGTTGTAATTTGTAAAATTCAAGTTTTTCTCACATACAGTTTTCAAAACTTTTTTTAACAGCAAAAAATCAAAATTTATCAACTAAAAATTCCCATCTATGATTGGCCAAAGATAACATAACATCAAGAATTAATAGTAATTAGTAATACCCTGCAAAATCAACTATGAAACCTTTTCCAAAATCAAATTCAAAACCTTTTTTAACAGAAAAAAAAACAAAATTTATCAACTAAAAATCCCATATATGATTGGCCAAAGATAACATAGCATCAACTAATTAACAGTAATTAGTAATACCCTGCAAAATCAACTATAAAACCCTACTGATAACCATTAACAAATATATATATTTTCCGTAAAAAAAAGGTCAAGAATAAAACGTATATAATCGCTAAAGGTGCGAGCTCGGTTCGCGTAGTGTAAGAATCTACAATCTATAAGAATAATTTCAGAATTTCGCATCAATTAAATCTTTACCGGGTCTTTCGTCGACTAAGTTTGACCCAAAAGTTGACTGGGGTTGACCAGTTGGCTTTCGTTGACTGACTTTGACCGTGTCGCGAACCCGAATCACCCGAAACTGATCCGAACCGTAATCTGAACCAAACCACCAGTTGATTGTTGTTGACCGAACCGAAACCCGAAGCTTTGAACCAAAACTAAAATCATAAAAACCGAGTCACCGGAGTTAGACTTGTGCCCACGAAACAAAGAAAAATCAAACCTGCACTGAGCTTGTTTCCGCGAGGGCCGGACCGGAGTTCAGCAATCAAGCCAAGACCTGAAAACCACCACTGTCTTCCTCATCATCAACATCATCACGTCAATAGCAGACACATCTTCATCATCGTCAACATTAGCGGCACTCGCCGGAAGTCGACACCATCATCATTATTATCAACATCAGTTACCATAATCATCAATAATCACCGGAAAAAAAAGAAGAATTTCGAGTGTGGAACTTGTTTACTGTTCAGAAATCAAAGAGAAAAGAAAGAACAGATGTTCTTACCGACGGAGTCACGGCTGCCGGAACTCTGAGGCACCACCGTCGCCGTCGAGAACCCCTGTCACCGGCCCCGTCACCGTCGCTCACGGCCACCGTAGCACCGTCTTGTGTTGTAGTTGATGAATCGGAATCAAAGATTCAAAAGGGGTCACGATATAATCAATGTGAGATAAGTAATCCACACTCAAAATAGCAAATTGAACAGTGTAATTTAACTAAATATACTTATGAAAAAATCGAGTTTAAAACCCTAGAAAGTTCTGAAATTGGTACTTTTAGATCTAAAAATTGAAACTCTACGATCTTAAGTGATCAAACAGATTGATGTGATCTGAAAACTTACCTCTTTTTGATGCTTTAGGATGGATGATTGTTCTCCGGAGACGAAGGGTGAGGGAAGCGATTGGGGATTTGGGGGAAGAAATGGGTCAAACAGAAGGTCCCAGAAGTCTTGATGTGAAGACAAAAGGGTAAAAGTGTCATTTGTCGGTATCACCGACATTTCTCTTTAAGAGTTATATAATATATAATACGAATAATGAAGAACCCGTTGTGTTACCTGCTTGACCCGTTCTGACCCATTATGTTAGATGCCCTAACCCATTCTGACCCACTCTTCTAGATTAAGAATTTGTTAGATATCCACCTTGACCCGTCTTTTACTTTTGCCATACCCAAAGGAACCCGGAGGTTGAAAAAAAGTGACCCAAACCTACCCGTAAATGATGTTTCTATCTGGTTATGTTTGCCAGCCCTAAAAGAAAGGATTTAAGGATTATAAAACATGGACATCATCTTCTTTGTTTAAAACAACATTTAGAATATAATGCTCCCCGAAAAAAGAGAATTAAAAGTTTGCGATCAATTTTGTGAATTGTTTGACTTATTATTTCATTTATGTATTTGTACCAACCATTTTTCTATTTTATATTCGTTTTAAAATTACGATTTTGTCCTTAATTTAAAATAAAATTACGTCTTTGCCCTCAGTTTAAAATAAAATTATTTTTCCCCCTTGCTCAAAATTACGATTTTGGACTCAGTTCAAAATTATGATTTTATCTCCAAATTACAATTTTTGGCCCAGTTCGAAATAAATTTTTGCTTTTCCCCCAAACTAAAAATGACGATTTTGCATTTTCGCCCCGTTTCAAAAATTATGATTTCGCCTTCAGTTTAAAATTATGTTTTTTTCCCGGTTCAAAATAAAAGTATGCTTTTGCCCCCCCCCCCCCCCCCCCCCCCCGCCAATTCAAAATTACGATTTTGCCTTCAGTTCAAAATTTTTATTTTGCCCTAGTTCAAATTAAAAATATAGTTTTGTCCCCAGCTTAAAATTACGATTTTGTCCTTAGTGCAAAGTTATATTACAATTTTGTCTCTGGTTCAAATTTATAGTATTGCCATCACTTTAACATTTGCCAAATTACGATTTTACCCAAGTCAAAAAATACAACTTTGCCCTCAGTTCAAATTACAGTATTGCTATCGTTTTATTTTTTTAGCAAAACTATAAAAGTTTTTTTTTAATTGGTTGACCGGATTTAATTTTTTTCCATGTCAAAGAGATGCCTAGCACTCGCTCATTAATCCTTACAAACTACAGATTTGCCCTGAGCTACGGTCTTGTCATTGTTTTAGTTTTTTTTCCTAACAAAACTATAATAGTGTTTTTTTAATTGATTTAGAATTATTCGGCAATCGCCCCACAACGCGGGCGGGGGCATCAACTAGTTATATATACACGAAGGATGATAAATAGTAATTTCAATTTTAAAATAATATATAGCTTTTTAATATTTTATTATGTTAATATATTTTTAATATTTATTTTTAACTTTTAATATATTTTAATTTTTTTCTATTTACTTTTAGCTTTTAACGTATTTTTATTTTTCCTTTTCTAAAACCATATTTTCTTATCATTTATTTTGTTTTCCATAATATATTTTTTTTTAAATTTACCTTTACTTTATCAATTGATTTGATATTTCTTTAACAAATTATGTTCGTTAATTTTTTTCTAAAAACTTAAGTACGTAGTTGAGCTTACTTTTTACCCTCGATTAATATAAGTTTTATTAAAAACGAATTTATATTCAAAAATAAATTATTTATTTCTATCGTAAAATGATACGATGATAAACTGAACCGATTCTAACGGTTTGGTTTTCTAAACAATATAATACATTTTCAAATAACGTTTGTTTTACATTATCGTTTGCTCCGTTTCGCCGCAACGCGCGACTGAAAAAAAACCTAGTTAATTACAATGTCATCTTCTTGGTTTTAAAAGGAATAGTGAACAGAACATGGTACAACCAAATCAAACCCCCTGTTATACTTCTTCGAATTTGATTAACACTTTTAGTTGTTCAACTTATAAAAGAAATAATAAATTGAATCGAAGAAAAGAAAAGGAGAATACCGAACGTTTGGATGTGGTTTCTGTCGTGATCTTCGGTTGGCTCCGATCTCCAGCCAGGGGCGTACCCACATGTATTTTAAGGTGGGCAGACGCACCCCTTGAAAAAATAAAAATTTAGTGCTAAATTTCCAGTAAAATCCCGACCGCACCCCTTGAAAATTTTCGTTCGCACCCCTTGGAATTTTCGACCGCACCCTTAGGAAAAAAAATCTTATGAATTTGTAAAAAATTTACGTAAACACTGATTTTTTTTAATACAACCTAATTAACTTTCCACTTAACTAATTAACTTTCATTTACCTAGGGCTATAAACGAACCGAACGAACAATGTCATGTCCGTGTTCGTTCGTTAAGGAAATTAACATGTTCGCGAACTGTTCACGAACGCATACCGAACATAAGTTTATGTTCGTGTTCGTTCGTTAAGGAAATTCAGTTGTTCACGAACAGTTCGTGAACACTGGTCTTGTACACAAACGAACACAGCCAAATAAAAACGAACGCAAACGAACATTTAACTTGAAAATAAAAATATAAAAACATTGTTATCCTTAAACATTGGATATAACTAAATAAATACAACCATCAAATGATAAATCAAAACACAAGAAGTCTACTACACAACCAAACGATGAATCAAGTTTAACTAACTTACACATAATTATCCCCAAAAATGTTTTAGAATGTCCAAATTTTAGCTAACAAAGAAACAAATAGGGTTTCAAGTTTCCAATATGTTTAGATAAATGGTTTATTATTTATTATTTTTTTATATAATCAAATGAACACGAACGAACGTAACCAAACATATTACCGAACGTTCATGAACGTAGTCGAACGAACGAGACTTGTGTTCGCGTTCGGTCGCTAAGCTAATCGAACGGATTTTTTGTTCGTGTTCGTTTGTTAAGCTAATCGAACGAACATAAACGAATTTCTCGCCGAACGGTTCACGAACTGTTCGCTGAACGCTCGGTTCGTTTACAGCCCTACATTTAACCCAATTAACTTTCTCTTAACCTTTAACCCAATAAACACACCATAACTCAAGCCCAACCCAATCTAAAAATCTAATTTGAACTAAAATATAATAACCCAACCCACCGCAATTTCGGCCACCAAACTCACGAAAACAACATCTTATCACTATTTTCTGGTATGGTTCGATTATTTTTTTGTTTTCTTGTTTTATTTGGATTTTTAGAAGAAATACAATTGTTAAAAAAGTTTGAAATTTTAGTTGTTTTGTTGCTTTTTGAAACTTTAGTTGGTTGATTTTGTTGTTTTAGTTAAAGTTTAGTGTGTTTAAATGGTTAGTTAGAAGGAATCAACAACTAAAACTAGGGCTTGATTTTAAATTTGAAAATTATGAAGTTTGATGATGATTGTTTGAGTGTTTAGTGTTGAAATTAGTTGTATATGTTATATAGAGAAAGACTTGCCTTGAAAAAGTAACTCTAGATGTTTTGATATATTTCAAAAAATGAAAACCCGTAGAGCGACATTTTAAATATGTTTGTAACAATGTTTGACATGTTTTTGATAATTATATAAATTTTAGCTTGATATTCTTTTGTGTTACATGACCCGACCCGATACGACCCAATATGAACTGAATTTTTTTATATACCTAGAGATCTAAAATCTTTAAAAATATTCCGCACCCCCCATGAAAAAATTTCTTGGTCCGCCACTGTCTCCGGCGGCGTGCTCGTGTCTCTGACACGATTTATGGATCAAGGTTTCGATGTTGGGTGGCTTTCTTCTCCGACACGTTCTGTTGCAAGTAGCAACTCGGACGCGAAAACGGATCTGAGGGGTGGTGGTAAACGATGAAGGTGGATGGAAAAAAATGGTTGTCGATGATTATGAGATTGGGAGGTCTTTATAGGCTTGATTGGTTGAAAGCAAAAAAAAAAAAAAAAAGAAACGCGTAATCATCCTCCATTTCGACAAATCAGGAATAATCAAAAATCTAAATTCAACTTTCAGATTTTGATTTGATGTGGAGGGAACAGTTGTAAGCGTGTTTTGACGAGATTGTTGGGTTTCCATGGTGATCGGTCAAAATTTTATTTATAAAAAACTTGGTTCAATAAATAATAGTTAATTAATTAAACGAATTAATTAATAAAACGCAGCGGAAATATAAACTAATGATCAACAAAACGAAACCCGACATGATCCAGTTACATGCAAATACGAGCACAGTAAAAATATTTAACTACCGATGAGAACAATTATACCTCGGTTAATGACTAACCGGTTGAGACACTGAGGTTCAACAAACAAGTGCTAGTAAACGAACTAACGAAACGCGACGGAGGAGGCAGTGCCAAGCGGCGGCCAACCGCGTCAATCAGCGGCGGCAGGGCAGAGGTGGGGCAGCGACGGCGGCCCGTGGCGGTGGCTTGGTGGCCGGTTGTGTATGTGGGTATTGTTGAGAGCATTTTGTGTTCTACCTTTTCTTGTTCATCCAACCACTCTACCAAAATGCAAGACCCACACTTCTAAAAGATATGAACCCCTTTTGCATGCAAGCCAAGTGGCATACATGCAAAAATGCATGTGTTGTAATTGGCCAAAGGTTTGGTGCGCGACAAGTGGCAATGGGTGAGTATACTCGTGTCACCCGGTCCATGTACCCGCCTCTCAGTTAATACCCGCTTATGATCATAAATATAATTATGATCTGTCTCATATATTGTTCGTAATTACCAGTTAAACAGGTTAAGTGGATTTTAGTTCGTTGCCCAAGGTGTAACTCTTACGGGTCAAGACCCGGTCGGCAACGTTGACTTATCGAAGAGGACATAATATCCAACAGCTCCCACTTGGACGGTCTCTGATAAGATCTCAACGCAGACAGCTAGCGGTGTTCTAGCTACACATAGCTGCCCCCAACAGGTCATGACACTTTAAAGTCATTAACCAAGGTATCTTCTCTTTAGAAACAGTTTGCTACATGAAGATAGTAGACTTATGGCAATTCTCGTCATCTATCCTTTCTGTAAAAGACATTAATTGAACAATGAGACATGGATCAAATTCAATCTCACATGGCGTTCAATCATTATCGTTCTCGTTCACAGAATCAAAGTGGTCCAATCAAACACACAGTAAGTTTGGGTAAGGCCTTACACTTCACCAGTGTGAGTCAACGAGGGCGCCCATATAACAACCCTCCTGAATTTTTTTCTGACACCCTAAAATATATTAAAATATTCCTATATGTCTTAAAATACACCCCGTATATGAAAACCGAGCCCAAAATACGATCTATCATTAAAAATAAAAAAAAAACAAAAATTTAAAGGCTGTCGCGGGGCGCGTAGCCTTTGGCTAATGCCTACGCGGGCCGCGAGCGATCAAAAACGAGGCAACACCCGGTGTTGACACGTGGCAACACGTGTTGAACCTATACTCGTGACCCGGATCACCTACGGCCTAGACCCCCTACTACACGGGCCGCATAGCCCGAGGTCTTACCTTACGCGGGCCGCATGAAACCCGAAATCATGCCCTATATAAGAGGGCATCGGGCTTTCGTTTTCCGTCGCTCATTTCTTTTATTTCTTACGAATTTCCACAAAGATAAAGTAATTTTCGGGCCTTATATACCCCCCTAATTAATGAAGTTCTGCCCCGATGTAAGTATTATAAACCCGGTTACATATTAGATACGTTGCCCGATTGATCCAGGGTTCCGTAATGGCTGTCGAGGTTCTGTCCGACGTAGTCGTTGGAATGCCGTCTCGGGGAGGGTATTACTAACGTAAATAATGGGTTATTTTACTAACATATGTACATTTGTGTAAATTATAGATTATCACCAGGAAACCCTTACAGAAAACCTAAGACAACAATGTGAGTAATCTCCTTTTTGTAAATTGTTTTACAAAACCTTAATTGTTTTACAATGTGATTAAGCAGTGATTGAGTCTTTGTAGTTCTTCAATTACTGCCGGTATGTTGGGGTTTTGTATACAAAATGTGGAACACGTTACCATTGGACAACGAGTTTGCCAATGTGTAATATGACCCACCAGTCATGATTGACAATACTGAATGAGTAATTGTGTAGAAATAAACAATGTGATTGCTCTCAATACTGCTAAAGGATAAAATTCTTCTTGATTAAACTGGATTCACTCACGCGTATTTCCCACTGATAAATGTTTTTAAAACGCGTTTCAGGTAACAAAATGTAAAAGCCAATTGGAATGAAAGCCAGCTGGAGAGCACTGATGATTTGGAAAAAAATGTGGCTATAAAAGTTACCTAAAAGTCGATGTTTTAAATTCAATAAAATAGGGTTTATCCCTATAAATATATTGTAATAAGAAACTTGGGTTTTACCCATGTGATTTTTAATATAAAATATGGTGGTTTTACTCTGATAAACATTTCCTAACTACGGTCCTGATGAAATTTTCGCTGCCAAAATGATAAACTAAATGATACCACCACAACTGGTCTCGCGGCCGCCCGTTCCCGGGACAGATAGGGGGCGGGGGTTGCGACAGAAGGTGGTATCAGAGCTAAGCCACTGATTCAGCCACAGAAGTGTTCTGCTGACATCAATATATTATTTAAATTGCTAGGAAATTAATACGTGCATAATTGTATTTTATTGTTGTGTGTTATTTGACTATTTGTTAGTTTTCAGTATGACTGATCAAGGACCCTCAGACGTGTATCGTCAATTATCCGATTCACCTAGGAGTGAAGGTACCTCTTCACAGCCTGCCCTCTATGGGTATGCCACTGATAATGAAGAAGGGATGTTTGTCTTTAAGGCTCAGTCTGAAGAGCCATTCCCTCAGAAAAAGAGAGGATGGTTCAGTAAGGGAGCATTTGAGCGTAGGAAAAGAATGCGAAAGTTGCAACAGCAAAGAGTCCTAGCAGCCGCTAAGCGAGAGTCAGATGCCCATACACAGGATATGCTTAATAGAAGCCTAGCTAATTTTCATATCCTAGCAACAACTGCTGCCGACCCAAACCTGGAACAACTAGTAGCCCCACAACCCTTACCTTTATTTCCCACTCAGCCGATGGAGATAGAAGACAACCCCGAAAATCAAGTAGAAATGCATGATTTCAACCCTGAGGGGATACCTAGGATACCAGCCCCTAATCCCTTAGACCCAAATTATGATCCATGGTTCGATGATCATAGGGATTATGTGCCACGCTACCACCTAAACGACGAACCCATGCCGAACTTAGCAGCCTATCCAGGTCTGGACCTTCTAGATCCCTACTATGACAACGATGAATACATTAGGGAGATCTTAGAGAATCCGTACCCTCAGGAGAATCCCATGCCCCAGTACCAGCACCTGCACCTGCACCCCCAATGAGTGTAGATAATGTGCATGAGCTCCGAACTTTCGAAGAAGAGATTTTGGAGAGTAGTGAGAGGATGAGGCAGGTAGGAGAGCGACTCGTCTGGAAGTACGACGAGCGCAATATGGATTACTAGATGAATCCATACCAGTAAAAGAGAAGGTGGAGTTGGTAATAATAATAATATAATAATATATAATATGTTTGTATGAAAAAAATATAAATAAATAAATATAAAATATATAATAATAATAATAATAATAATAATAATATATGTTGTAGTATAGACCACTTCGTGGTTAGAGATGCATATTAGTATTGTAATTTAAATTCCACTTTTAGTGTGTATTTGACGCATACTATAATAGAAAGAGTAAAGTCGCAATGCTCGACGCTTTTGACCAATATGTGTGTTGGGTGGTTGTTGCCTAAATTATTAATTATTTTGTGATATTAATAATTGGTAAATGTTTAAAATCCAGATGGACGACGAGGTAAACCAGGAAAACCAGAATAACGATAACCAGAGTAACATTAACTTGGATAATGAGAACCCGAACAACAACAACAATAACGGAAACCAAGTGGATAACAGTGCCATACAACACATAGTGGCACAAGGGATAATAGATGCGATGCCATATATTATTAAAACGGTTAGGGAAGCCGAAAATAAAAGTAAACATGATAGCAAATGACCTTTTGAACCTGAAAACAGCGTAAACAATGGACCCGTACTTCAAGTGCCCATTCCTAAAAGAAGAAGAACCGTGTCTTACGGTTGTTCTTATAAAGAATTCTGGTCTTGTAAACCAATGGAATTCTCGGGCAATGAAGGGACCGTTGCATCTCTACGCTGGATAGAACAGCAGTCTTAAGGATAAGTAAATGTGCGGAAGAGGATAAGATAATGTTTGCTTCCAATCTGTTTAAAAATTTAGCACTAGAATGGTGGAACACTATCCTCCAGTCTAGAGGAAGTGATAGGACCTATAATATGGAATGTGAGGAATTTAAAAACATGGTAGAAAGGAAATTCTATCCTCCTAATGAAAAGGAACATATAACAAACAAATTCCTAAACCTTAGGATGATTGGAGTAGATAGTAAGGGTTATACTACATTATTCTTTGAATATGCCCGAATAGTACCAACCCTTGCTTCACCTGAACCAGTTTTAATCTCCCGTTACATCTGGGGATTAATTGGGGAGATTAGACATGTAGTCAAGGCAGCTAGACCTCAAACCATAGAAGAAGCAGTAGAACTAGCCAACACCTTGACATATGAATTAGTCCGTATACGAGAAGAGGATCAAAGGAGGAACCTAACTCAGAAGCTTACTCAAGAATTCCGTTCTGGAAATTCTAACCGTGGAAGAAATGTAGGTTCTACCTCTGCACCCTACTGTAAGTATTGCAAAAGGAAGCATTCAGGAAGATGCTCCATATACTGTAACTTTTGCAAAATATCTGGACACAAGAAGGAAGACTGCAGGAAAAAGCCTAACAACATGATATGCTACAACTGCGGAGAACAAGGTCATATCAAGCCTAACTGTCCAAAGTTAGCTCCAGCTGCAAATACCAAGAATACTAAAGATGCTAGAGCATTTGTTCTGACTGCAGAAGAAGCAAAGATGATCCCGGATGTGATCACTGGTACGTTTTTAGTTAATGACGTTTTTGCTAAAGTATTATTTGACTCTGGTGCGAACCAAAGTTTTATTAGTACTTCATTTTGCAAACTTCTTAATCAATCATTAACTAAACTCCCACAAGAATGTCTAGTAGAGACAGCAAATGGGGAAACTATTAAGATTTCTGAAATCTTGCAGGGAGCAAGAATAGAAATTTTAAATCAGAAATTTATTGCAAACCTTTACCCCATGAATCTGGCAGGATTTGATGTTGTGTTAGGAATGGATTGGTTAGTAGCCAACAAAGCCAGTATTTTATGTGATCAAAAGTCAATTCAAGTAAATTCACCAAGGGATGAAAATATCACAATTAAAGGAAACAAGTTCTCTAAATCCACAAAATTCATCTCTGTGACGAAAACAACAAGTTATATAAGTAAATGATCATTAGTGTATTTGATTTCTATAATCACTAACACTAAAGGAAAAGAATTAAAGGATATTCCAGTGGTATCCCAGTTTTCAGATGTATTTCCAGAAGAGCTACCAGGGCAACCTCCAGACAGAGAAGTTGAATTCAGAATCCATTTAATAGCGGGAACCGCACCAATTGCCAACGCACCTTATCGTTTGGCACTCGCAGAAATGCAAGAACTGAAGAAACAATTAGACGAATTGTTGGAGAAAGGATTCATAAAGCCAAGTTCATCCCCATGGGGAGCACCGATTTTATTCGTTAAAAAGAAGGACGGATCAATGCGTATGTGCATTGATTACAGTGAATTAAACAAGGTCACGATTAAGAATCGGTATCCATTACCAAGAATCGATGATCTGTTCGATCAGTTGCAAGGAGCACAATTTTTCTCTAAAATCAATTTAAGGTCAGGATATCATCAATTAAAGGTACAGGAAGAGGACATTCCTAAGACTGCTTTCAGAACAAGGTATGGCCATTATGAATTTACTGTCATGCCATTTGACTTAACCAATGCCCCAGCTGCATTCATGGACACGATGAACCGAATATGTAAACCATATTTGGATAAATTCATAGTTGTCTTTATAGATAATATTCTTATTTATTCTAAGAGCAAAGAGGAACATGCAACCCATCTGCACGCACTTCTAAGTTTACTGAGAAAAGAAAAGCTTTATGCTAAGTTTTCGAAGTGTGAGTTTTGATTAGAACAGGTACAATTTCTTGGACATTTAGTCAATCATGAAGGAATTCATATAGATCCCACCAAGATCGAGGCGATTACCAAGTGGAAAACCCCTGAGTCACCAACCGAGTTTAGAAGTTTCTTAGGATTGGCCGGTTATTATAGAAGGTTTATTCGAGATTTTTCTAGAATAGCCATCCCCTTAACTAAGTTAACCTGTAAATCCGTTAAGTTTGAATGGGGTGTTATTTATCTTGCATTAATGTTGGGGCCATTAATTGTTTAGTCTAGTATCCTAATTTCTCACTTCTCTTATCCTATATAAAGGCATTGCTTTTTGTTAAACTAGGGGGGGGGGGGTTATTGCACGGACCTCCCGGCCGCCGGAGTATTGCAACTCCGCAGGTAGTAACGTCCCAATACTTGCCTGGCGGTAAATACCCACGGTGAAGAGCCCCAACACCCCAGTAGGGCATTGACGAGAGTCGAACCGGTGACCTCGGGGAGAAGTCTGGGTGGGACTGGCCAACTGGGCTACCCTAGAAGGTTTGCTTTTTGTTAAACTAGTCACATAGCAAATTAGTCTTTTGTGTTCTTCATTCTTAACCATCTTTCAGCTCTATTTTTTAATTACAAACACCTTTTCTGTTTATTCTTTACACATATCCAGTCAACCTGTGCACTTGCAATTGCAATTGCTTTAAACCCTTTATTTGAATTTAATAATTATGATTTCATCCACATATATGGAGGCATACTTGCAGAAATTCTTGCAGCCGTTTCAACATCTTAAAATCCAATTGGAAGAGATAACATCAGCCACCAACAACTTTGACCATACTAACTGGATCGAAGGTGGTGGTTTTGGGAAAGTTTATAAAGGAGAAGTGTCTCACTCTGATGGGCGAAGAGTGGTTGCTATCAAGCGTCTGGATCGTACCGGTAGACAAGGAGTACCTAAGTTCTTGAAAGAGATAACGATGCTTTCTGATTACAAGCATGAAAATCTTATATCTCTTCTTGGATTTTGCTGTGAAGGGGGTGAGATGATCCTGGTGTACGAACTTGCATGTCGTGGAAGCCTTGACCGCTATTTGAACTCCCCTCTTCTCACGTGGAGACAACGTCTGAAAATATGCCTTGATGCCGCGAAGGGAATAAGCTACCTTCATGATCCAAGGGAGACACGCCGAAGACTTATCCATTGTGATGTAAAAAGTGGCAACATCCTTCTGGATGAGCAATGGAATACTAAAGTTTCGGATTTCGGGCTATCAACAATGGGGTCAGCTAATGAGCAGCACTCACTTGTGTTCAAGTTTGAGTACAAAAAGGAGAGAAGATGTGAACCTATATTCCTCAAATACAGATTACAAGGGGAGAGAGAGAGTTCAATTTCATACCTTGCATATGAGAGAGAAGATGGATGGTGGGCATGTGAATTGTATCAGTTTACTTGTGACTACAGAATTGTTCATTTTCAGATTTTGTTTGAGGACTACCATTATGAAGATTGCAGAGTAG
Source organism: Helianthus tuberosus (assembly GCA_030545235.1). Lineage (NCBI taxonomy): Eukaryota > Viridiplantae > Streptophyta > Magnoliopsida > Asterales > Asteraceae > Helianthus > Helianthus tuberosus. The sequence continues at coordinate 168,468,131 of CM060423.1, read as the reverse complement.
ATGTCTTAAAAGTAGAAGGCATAGAATTCCAGCCCTTGGAGAACGTAAGTTTACAAATTAAAGTTTGGTTATTCATGTACATCATTAATTAATAAATATCTTTTAATTTTCTTTTATTGTCCAGCCACTATAACATTAATTATTTTCACTGTATGAATGAAAACCCATATTAGTGACTAATTCAAAGTCTAATAGGGTTATGTTGTTCCATAGGTAGAACATATAGATGAGAAGCAACTCATATCGGATTCAAATTGGGAAGAAAAACTGCCAGTTGATTATGAAGACATAATGAAAAGGTCAAAAAATAGCGTGCAATGGACAGCCAAGGAGGAAGCCTACTCAATTATTTGCAAAGGCTTCTTAATCAGTGACGACGAGACGAAGAGAGACATTGTAAGTCCTTCATGCTTTTGTCCTATGTAGTTGTTGTGGAGCCTATGAACATGGTTCCACCAGAGGGGAAATTATATATTGAATTGCTAAACATATCTATACACTCGTTACTTGATAGTGGTTTTCTCTTGACAAAAATGGAAAGAAATGTCATATGCTATCAGCGGCTATCATATGGCGTTGGCAAGAAAAAGTGTTATTACCTGAATCATGGTTCTTTAATATCCCTTGTTAGATTTCTTATATAAATTACTTTTTTTTTTGCAAATCTTTTATATGTAAGATGATTTTCTAACATTTCTCAGATTTGGAGAAGTCATTCAGTTGGGGGATGATAGCTATATTTTTATCAAAACAAATGTCCAGTCCCAACTAGTATCATCTGAAACAACATATGTATGCTACCTTGTCTACAAATTACCAGAAGACCAATCTAAATTTGATGCGCATGTAAAAGTCGAAGACAACCTATGTGAAACCGGTGATACTATTTGGTATATCTATTTAACTAGTCCTCAAACCCCAATTATTAGACCAAAGGCTGGTCAAAACACCCACAACCCACTCAATAGACCCAAAATAAAAGGCCTTCCACAACAAAGGAACGATGGATGGATGGATGGAAGTGAAAATTTGGGAATTGGGAGCTGCTACTACAATCAACATGGATCTCATGTTAAGAGTTTTTGACGATAAGAAGTTTAGTGGGCTTATTATTGAAGGCATTGAGTTTAGTCCCATATAGAATTTCTTTTTTTGTGATGGAAGAATTTAATTGTAAACACAAAAATTGTTTTCTTTTTTCTATTTCAATGGTAGTGCATTTCGATTCCTATTTCCTTGAAATAAGTCTTTAATGAAGTTGTGCTTTACCAAACGACAAAAAGTATATATGATCACACAAAAAATAAAAAAAAATATTATTATAGTAATGCAGTTTTAATAGTAAAACAACTTACAGGGTTGTAAATACAAAATTAGAATAATTTTTAGAGTTCTATTATGATTTCTTTTAAATAAATTCATTCACTTTACCAGAACTTTTTCGGTACAAGTTAGCATAAGTTCAAACTTCTGTGTTCAAACTCATGTTTTTCTTTTTTTCAAAAACCTCATATTTTATAACAAAAAATCGGTAAAATCTATTGGCATGATAGTTCTACATCCGAATTCACTAATTCTTTCTAATTGTCATTGGATTAGTTTATAATTACATTTCAGCTATTTTATTTAAGATATTCTCATTTAATAAATGAATTTTTTCTTAAGATATAACTCAAATCTTCGAGACTTATTTATGCATTGTTCATACAACCATACATACATCCCTAAACAAATTTATATTTTACGATAAAATTGCAAGTGAGTGGAGACCACATAGTGTAACACCCACCAAAGGTTGTCCAATGTTGGTTCTTGGATTGCTCTACGCTTTCTGTTTCCCTGTTTTTATTTCTGATTCATGCATATACGAAGTTGTTGGTATTTGAGATGCACATATCTAGACTTCCATATCAGTAATGTGAGCTTTAGACTAAATACGGTGCAACCTTGTCTCCAATAACATAATTTCCCTAGAACTACTCTTAGTGTTAAATCATTAAATCCCTTTTCGTATGTTTGCAATACCCACAGTTAATTTACAAACTAACCAGAAGTAACAAACACAGTTTAGCAAACGAAAAAAAAAAACTAAAAGAAAATAAAGTCTTATTATGAACTGCACAATATCACTTGATGAGGATGCATCTAATCGGAGATCCCTCAGATCCATGTAACCTTAATGCTAAGCAATGGACACTGTATGTTCCTGCTTCTGCATGGACAAGTTTCATACCTTCAACAAGAATGATATCCTGAGGACACATATATAGTACCGGTGTTAAAAGTATACGCCTTACCCTGTTCTCTAAAAAGACAAGATGAGAAGGGATAAGGTAACATTAGGTATTTCCAGAAACAAAATGTTATCTGATAAAATTTTGTGGTTATGAAAGTGAGTTTTACCAACAAGTTTGATGTCGGTGTTGTCCTTCAGCCACTGGGCTCCATCCTTCATAAATCCAACATAGCTTGTGTCAAATCGCTTTTTCCACATCAACCATCTGAAATTAACGATCCGAAAAATCAAAAGTCACAAAATTTTATGAAATGGAGCCCAGAAAAGTGAAAGGGGGTTGCCTATCAGTGTTCAATGTTCTGAAAAGCACGTGCTTTACCCCCTTGGGAATGTTCAACGACTTCATAACTTTGGCTGAAATAATTTAAATAGCAACTAAGATTAAACTCACATGGAAGCTTGGAAACACAAACTCACATGCAAGCATAAGGAGCATTTGTTCAAAAACTGTATGAATATCAAGTAACTGTTTCCAATGACCTCTAGCTCAAGTGGTAGGAGGACTTGAGTTCTTCTTTGAAGACTCAAGTTCAATTCCCATTTGGTGCAAAAAAGGAGTGAGGCACTGGTGGGCAGTGATAGGAGACCCAGGGAAACATGGGTTCGATCTTTGAGCCAAACGGGTTTTACCGGTAATTTACCGTCGTGCCTACGGGCAGGTGGGTTACCGGGTTTTCCACGGAATTGGTGGTGGACCACTCGGGTTACTCTCGGAGTACTCCGTTTGTCCAGTGGGTGCCCCGAGAGTGCTCGGGATTGATTTGTTGGCCGTTCAAAAAAAAATATCAAGTAACTGTTTTTAGTTTATATTGTCCGGTTGCCACAGCCAATAAGTGAATGTCGCCCAACAATTAACAGAGCGCTCTGACTACAGGTACAGTTGCGCAGAGATCGAGTTCTGGGCCCAAACCGGTTGGTGTTGAAACCGGTTCAGGTTGTGCAGTGGCGGATCTAGGATTCACACCAAGCCGTAACGTTTTATAAATAAGCTGTAACGAAATCAAAAACACATCAAATTTTTCCAAAATTTACACTAAAAACGTCAAATTTTTCCGAGCCAAGCCGTAGCGGAGGTTACCCCCGGTTAAGGCTAGGTCCGCCCCTGAGGTTGTGTCAAAGATGGTCAAATCAGGTTTTTGTCCAAACCAGTTCGGGATTGGGTTTTACCAGTTTGAAACGGGGGTCATGACTAGTTTCAAAGTATAGGGTTACGAACCGATTTCAACCATACGGTTCGTTTCAGGTCCATACCGGGTTCAACTAAATCGGGTTGGGTTGGGTTCAGGTTCAAAACCGGGTTTGGGTTAGTGAGAAGAGAAATATCAGTCTTTCAAACACTAAAAAGATAACATGCAAGAAAAATGTTTTATGATAAGAAATGTAATCAAAAGCCATTGAAGCTTGCTCATTGTCCATACAGAAAGTTTTAAAATAAAAGGTAAAGAACCACATTCAAATTAGGACCTGTTATGTTCTTGTCTCTTGGAACATCAACTAATAATGCTGGGCCTGCAGAAAAAAATAAAAGACATGATTTATAGCTAAAATTCTTATAGGCAAATCTTTAAATCTAGGTAATTTGATAGTAAGACAACTAGTGTACAAGAATTTCATGCCATATTTTGATCTAACATATAACTTTCATACATAAAAAAGTAATCTATTTTAAAGTAACAAAGTAACGTATCTTTCAACCATAACTAAGCTAAACAGTTTGCTAACAGTTTTAGGGTCTTTTAGAAGCACACATAATTTAGAACTTAGATATGCTGCTGTGAGTTAGAAAAGAATAACCTTTCTCACAATCCTAAAAAAACATTAATAGAAAAAGAAAATTATACCAAGCCACTCCACAAAAATCCAAAAATAGCTCAGATAAATCACATGACACCTCACCATCCTTATTCCACCTACCACAACTAAAAACATTTTGGAATTTTACACAGGACACAGGGACAGAGCACACTAGAAACTGCATGTGTTAAAAAAAAAGATAATGACCTTTGAGGTCAGAATTTAAAGCATAATTATCTCTGTAATTGGGCAATCTTATAATCTAGTTAATATCGGTGATATATCGGTTATCGGTCCCCACGTAAAATATCGGTACCGATATTATTGGCGATATTGACCGATATTTAACCGATGTCACCGATATTTGACCGATATAACTGATATATCACTGATATAACCGACATATCACTGAATTGTTAGTGTTAAATTTTTACATATATAAATTCTGCATGATATTAAAGTTACCGATATCCCACCGATATCTCACCGAGATAACATATATCTCAAATATCCCCATATTTTACCGCATTAACTGCATAGCTTATAATTGAGTCAAAAGTTATATTGATCTGGACACTCTACCAACTAATTACTAATTATTTACACTCTTGATCATAAAATCTAAACAGATTTTGTTGTGAATCACTGAATCTAGTCCTACTAACAAGATAGTTGGTACCTCATACTATTTTTAAACTAACAAAATATCAAAGTTTCATAGAGGCATTTCATCAAACAGGTTGTGCTCACCATTAGGAAGACAAAGATCAAAAGTGTCAACAACATAAACCCCACATCAAAATAATGATGATGCACATGCCCAGGAGCATCCACGTGGGTCCCAGTGTGTATAGGCACTTTCACCTCCGGATTATTAGCAAGTGAACCCTTCTTCTTACTGGCAGGAAGCTGTAAAAACTGCCCAAGACCCTCGCCCAATCCCCATGATTGCATATGAAGATGATACCGGTGAGTTATGTCAAATATATGACGCTCGTCATACACTTCTTTGCTTCATCGGCGATAAAAGAAGTTGCAGAAACAGAATATGTCAAGTATAGCGGTTGAAACGGTTGCTGTAACCATAAAGGCAAAGCAAGACGAGAGTGAGAATGATTCATATCAATACCAATGGAGGGCGGGCTTTTTGTACTGCTTTAAATTGCATATCAATCATCCAATTATCACAAAATTACAAAGCAACCCCTATAAATAGTTCTAAAATAAACGGTTGTCAACTTAGATTTTACTAGTTTTAGATTTAGTAAAAAATTAACCGAAATAAAATTCCTGGTGAAAAGGTCTAAAATTTGAACTTAATGGAATGAATAAAAACCCGACAATCTGAATTATTAATTATGCTTTCTAACAGTCACCCTTCTTCCTACTTGCAAGTTGGTTGTTATTTGAGTTATCGATCCCTCAGACTGGAAGGTATGGAAGAGGCAAGTTCTCCAAGGATGGGCCGCCACGGGGCTAGGGGGCGGTGTGGGAGGACCGGCGCCGTGAAGAGAGAGAGAGAGAGAGGAGAGAGAGGAGAGAGAAAGAAGAGAGAGAGAGGCCCGTCACAATCGTCTTGGGGAGCCGGACTCGCCGGAACGGGAAGAGGGGGCGGTGTGGGGGACAGGCGCCGGGCCTCGCCGGGCCTAAGCCGGCCCCCATACCGCTTAGTCTCATAAGATCATCACCTGCAACGCTACAGATGTTACGTGGGCATTTATGACAAGGACATATCATTGTTGCGATATATTATTAGACCATGGGGTGTGGTTTGGATAGTCCTTTTATGTATATATATGTATGTACGTATAGGTGTATGTGAGAGGAGTCAGCCCCGTCGCCAACGTCCTTGTTTGGCCGTTTGAGCCGCGACGAGCACGGGGTTGGGGGCGGATCCCCACACCCCACGGTCAATCATACAGGGTGGTTCGAGTGACCCAAAAACACTCATGGTTTGCTTGAAACAGGTTTATCGTGAAACTGTACAGCCAATCATACCTATAATATTTCGGAGGATCAAAGCAACTTGTTTTGCTTATGGCCAGACATGTATCTTATAGGCTCTATATCTTTATTATTATACTAGGTTACAATCCCGTGTATTACATGGGTTGATAAATGTAATGTTATATAATTAGTAATAAAAAAGTTATGTTTAAAAAAAAACACATGCATTGCACGATTGAATAAACTCGTGTGTTATACTAATAAAATAAATGATAATGTAATTTTTTTACATATACAGTCGTCAAAATATGTATTTAAAAAATGAACGTTGATGTGACAGTTATAAATTTAGTTAAGCTAATTTTTAAAACATAATTTCTTTCAACTGGATGTTAACTTTGATTTTTTAATACCACATACTTTTTTATTATTATTTAACATATTGTATTTTACCATTCTTACCATCCGATCACCTTAAATATACAAATTTTGTTATTATTCATTTTTAATCTTTTAATATTTTAACCAAGGTAATTTTGGTGAAGTTTTAAGTATAAAAATATTAGTTTATTTAAAAAATTAGTAATTAGTTTCCATAATTAATTTGGTTGGATATAAAAACTGTTAGTGCATATGTCTGTTAACTTCGTCTTGTATTGAGTCATGTAATAGAATAGATAGTCCAAGACGCGTAGTACGAAAGAAACGGGAAACAGGTCTAAACCAGCAGGTTCACACGAAGTGACCAGTTCGTGCGAACTGGCCAGTCCGTGCGACCTGGACATGCTAGTTCGTGTGACCTGGCTCTCCCTATATATAGAAGGTCTTGGTTCTTCATTTATAACTTCTGATTCTGGTAGCGAAGCTCTGCCGAAGTGTCTCCAGCTCGTGTATCTCTGTCAAATCAATACATTAGACATTTAAAGTGATTCTAAGTGTAAATCAAGCTGCTACAACATCGATACGTCTGATTCCGCCTTTCGTATTGATCGAGAACTCTTCTGAACGTCTCGTTTGATCGATTCACCGATCCTACAAGTGGTATCAGAGCTCAGGAGGAAGAGTTCTTACCATTTCAGCTTGTTTTCACGGTTTAAACTGATTTCTACTTCTTTCTACTCATTTTCTAGACATTTTTCTCAAAATTTCAACGATTTTACGGATAAAATGACCTGATTTTGTGATATAACACGTAAAACTAAGTTTTAATCAATCCTTGAAAAAATCAGAACATAATTCTGCCTAAAACTTGATAAAATTGACCAAATCGCGTGAAAACATATCTGATCGTTCGAATTCTGCTCAGATCGTGTGAAAGTATGTCAGGTCGCACGAGTTGAATAGTCAGGTCGCTTGGAATTGATCCAGCTCGCACGGGTTGAGCCAGATCGCACCAGTTTAGGTCGTACGAGGAGGATTAACATCAGGTCGTTTGGAATTAGGCCAAGTCATTTCAAAGTGTACTCAGTTCGCACGGTTTGGAATCAAATTAGTCCGCACGGTTTGAAACTAGGTCCAGGTCGTTTGGATTCTGTTCAGGTCGTTTGAAGTTGAATCAGTTCGCACGAAGTGGTCCAAACCGCTTGAAAGTTTACCAGGTCGTTTGGAAGCTATTCAGGTCGCACGAGGTCGTGTGGAATTTTTGTCAGATCGTTTGAACAATCTGTTTTTGTGAACTTTTGATACCGGAACATGGATTCTGAATTTTACAACGCATTTGCTACACCGATCACTATGGCTCAGAACGTGAACTTAGAGAATGAAATGGGCACCATGCAAAAAACCGCCTAAGCTCATGAATATCGAGGAGTATAGTGGATGGGGGGAACGTTTCAAAAATTGGGTTCAAGCAAATCACTTAGAGGCATGGGAATGTATTGAAGAAAGATATGTTAGACCGATTTATGAATACGGAGATATCGTATCTATTAAAGATTTAGGTGACAAAGAGAAACATAAATACAAAAGTGAAAAGATGATGATCAGTATATTGCAACAAGCCATTAAGGAAGACATCTTGATTTTATTGCAACACAACGGAAGTGCACATTCAATGTGGAAAGCACTAAACACGAAGTTTGTTGGAAGTTTAGACATGATCAAGAACAAAAAATCGCTTTTGAAGAAAGAATTTGATCTATTTCATGGATTGAAAACTGAAAACACCAAAATGATTATAGAAAGATATTGTAATTTGGTGGTTAACATGAAGCGATTGGATATCAAGAAAGATAGAGAAGAATGGGTTGAAAAGTTGGTCGGGGCATTGCCACAAGATGTTTGGGGCACGTATCTTATGATTTTGAAGAATAATGGTGAATTTGCGAATCTATCACTGAGCAAGTTTATTGAAAAACTCGAAGTTCAAGAGATGGAACAACGGAAGATGGCGAAAATGAAGAATTCTAATGGTGAACAGGACATTGGTTTGTATTACAAAGGAAGTACGATTGATAAGACAAACATTGCACCAAAGATCGAAACTGCATTTAACGCAAACAGTTCTTCTGGAGGGTCATTTCAAGGTTCAAACAACAATAATGGATTCTCTTCATGTCCATCATTTGATCCAAATTTTTCAGCAACCAGTTCTAAACCACAAAGCTCATACAATAATAATGGTCAAGTACTACAATACAACATTGCATTAAATCTTCAAAATGGTCAGAATTTCTCGAAAGAGGTAGCCAAAGGTCATATGTCTTTATTGGTGACTGTATTAGAGTCTTATGAAAGTTTGGTAGCCGGAAGGATTGGTAATCCATTGTTGACCAAAGAGGATTATGATCAGATTGATGCTGAAGAGATGGAACTCATGGATATAAAGTGGTGTATGGCTTGTGTCTTGAGAAGAGCTGAGAAGTTTAAACAGATCACTGGAAGAGATGATTTCCGTGATGCTGGAACTTCACCTTTAGGTTTTGATAAATCTAAAGTTACTTGTTTTCATTGCAGGGAGAAGGGGCACTTTAAGCGAGAATCCACAAATCGCGAAGCAAGTGGAGCTAAAAATCCATTCGGCAACAATGATTATCATCGAAAAGCGATTTATCATCAAATTGCTCAACAACCGTCATCATCCCGTACTATTTTGATTGAAGATGGAAAGAAGAAAGCTTATCTAGTTCATCAAGAAGATGAAAGAATTCCAGAAGGTTTTAACTGGGATCATTATGACCCTAACAGAATTTCAGATTCTAAAGCATTTGTTGCTCAAATTTTTGAAGATTCAACTGCTGAAGATGAAATGGCGTATGCTTATTACGAATCTCAGCAATTCAGTCCTAAAAAGAAAAAAGAAGAATCAGTTTCAACAGAAGAGGCTTCAGAAAAAGCACCAATCTTTGATCACTCATCAGATGAAGAGAGTGATGATGATAGTGAAGAAATTCGAAAACTTGAATATTATAAAAGAGAATTTTCACATGATAGGTATAATTTGTATTTTGCAGGTAAAATGGAAGAGATTAAAGAAAGGAAAGCTGCGAAAAAGAAGAATCATAAGGCATCAACTGTTGAAAAGGTTCAACCTGAGGAAAATGTTCGAGAAGTAAAGAAGCAGGTTAAAGAAATTCCAGATATCATGGTTGAGAAGGAAGCAGATACTAAAAAGATACCTGAGAAGTGTGAAAATTGTGATAATGTGAAAAGGCACAACAACAAATTGATTCATAACATGAACAGACTGAAAGAATCTTATGATGTTTTAAACAAAGCTATGAATCAATATAGCAAGTCAAGCAATGAACAAGAGATAGCTATGAAGACACTCAATGGAGCGTTCATGACGAAGCAGAAAATCATCAATCAGTACATTGAGAAATGTGCTGAACTTGAACAAAAATTGGAAACTCAGAGGATAGAAACTAAAAGGGTAAACAGGTTATTGAAAAGTTATTCATGTGCTTCTTACGTGATTAACAGGATTTACCCTACAGTAGAAGGCATGGAAGCATTTGAAGAAGAGAAATCATAAGTAAAGAATACTGGTAAGAAACATAGTACCAATTATACAAAGTGTCCACCGCCGCTTGAAGAAGGATATTCTCCACGAAATCCTAATTCAGAAAGAGTAAAAAAGGCAACCAACTTAAAGTGGGAATCTGAACCTTCAGATGGATTGCCAGATAATATTGATATCACATTCACTGCATCTGACACTGATCAACAATCTGAGTTAATTAAGAAAGTGGTGGATCATGTGTTAAATAAAGAAGAAACCGAGGAGTCAATGCCAAAGTCAAAGTCTGACACTTCAAGTCCAACAGTTGAAAAGGGCAAAAGGGTTTACAATAATGATTTTCTGATATCAAAAAATAATTTGAATGACGAAACATTCAAAGTAGCATATACTTTGAATGACTCCGACAAATTATATTCTGATGAAGAATTTCCAATAAGAAGTGTACAAACTGAACATATTAAAAAGGTTTTCAAATTAACAGAAATTAATATTTCTGAAATAAAAGATGTAAATCTTACTGAAAAACCTAAAAAGTACACTTCAAGAGTACAACAAAGATTGAACAAGAAAAAGGGTTACAGTTCTGGTTCGGGTTATCGAAAGAAACCAAACCATAACAGTAATTTCAAAAAGAAAGGATTAGGTTTTATTCCAAAAGAAAATGAAAAATATGTTAAAGATTTTAAATCGAAAGTTGTTTTTGTATCAGGAACATCTTCTGAAGAAGAAAAAGAGAATTTGTTCAGAAAGCAGACGAACAAAGAGTTCCTTGTTAAGAAGCAAGAGGGAATGAAGAATGATGTTGCTCAGAAAAAGGAGACAAGAACCTGTTATCAATGCATTGAAGTTGGTCACATCGCCCGGAACTGTCCAAAAGTGACCAACACACAACAGGGAGTGTCTTCTAAACTCAAACAAAAAGTTGTTGATAAAACCGAACCACCAACTAAAAAATTTAAAATGTTTGAAAATTCAACATATGAAGTTGGTGAGTGTTCTAAAAGGTTTTACAAAAGAAATGTAAATATTAACAATCAAAAGTGGGTTACTAAGAAACCAGAGGTTAAATCTGGCGATGAATTTGTTTTTTCAGAAGCAAAGGAGCCACTTTCTGGCGATGAATCTGACTCGTCAAAGTCAGAGGAGCCACAAGTTGAGCTAAAAAGAGAAAATTCAGTTCCACCAATGGATGCCGTAAATTTTCCACCATTGCGGTCTGAAAATTTTAAACAAAAAGTTGGAAAGGTAGAAATTTCGAATCAATTCTATTCTGAAAAGAAAGAATTTGATGTCGAAAAGACTTTCAATGGGAAAGTAAAACATATCTTTGGCAAGATGGTCGATGGTAGGGACAAAGGGGTAAAAGAGTTCTATGAATCAAAGAGGAGAACTCAAACACCGAGTGAAAATAACTCGGATGCACTCAAGGCTGGTCAGGCTTGGGTGTCAGCATTCTTTGTTTGAAATCCTGACTTGCCGGAGCTCCTAAGTTGGTAATCGTGGAGCATGAATCGGCATCTTTCTTGAAAAATGTTTGTGTGAAAAATATACAAGTAGTATTTTGGAAAACAATGTGATGAAACCCCATGTTTGTAAAATGACAAACAAAACTAATTTTCCGGAAAAACCATTTTGATTAAAACAAACTTAAGTGTTTTGAAATCATAATGGGAAAATAGTTTGTTGTCAGGGGGAGTTCTGATTGTTTATGCCAAGTGGATGGCGAATTTAATCAATTCACACCAGTTTGTCATTTTATTTGTACAGTTTATTGCGTTCATTTTCAAATTTTCTTGGAAAATCAAAAATTGAAACATATTTTTGATTTTAGGGGGAGTAAAAAATTTTGAAAATTTGAAAAATCCAAAAACATGATAAAATCTAAAAAAAAAACCAAAAACATTTGAAAAATCAAAATGAGTTTTGTTGTGAAAAAGATGAAATGATAGTACATCAGTAGACAATCACAGTACGCTAAAGAATTGGAAAGTCAAATGTGATAAACGGTCTCACTGATGATATGCTAGTAGGTTTTTACACGCTTAGTAGATTGTTGACGAGATAAAAACCTAAATATCAAATACTTACTTATTTCATGGGGAACATCTCTCGGATATATAGGTAACCCCTGAAATCTTGTTTGAAGGGCTTTCTATTTCTGACATACTAGGTCTTTGTATAATACTATGGGGTATTATACCGGGACTTCTGATTTTGTGGGAGCAATAGCCTAGTCCTCGTATAATACTCTGCACTGCTTTATTCATAAAGCCCACCCTCAGGATAAAAAATGATGAAACATTGAAAAATGCTAATCATGTGTTGTTGAAGTAAAGATCCCCAAACGGGACACATCGAAAGACGAGCCATCATCTCTTTGTCTGAATGGAAGTTCTAACCTGAGCTCTCATGGTCTCGCATTACCCATTTACAAATATCATTAGTGTACATTCACATGTAAGACTGAATATAGGAGTCTGGATACGGGAGTATATTCTGAGGTGGGACACGTGAATAAGTTTAAGTCCATTAAAACACTAATCTCGTATCTCGAATCAATTGAACTTTGTGTGAAAATTTAAGTGGATCAGTATACTGACAATCTAAGTGAATCGTTTAGAACTTAAAGTGTTTAAAGCTCAACGGTGCTAGTGATTTGTCAAAAACTGATATGATCCTCTTACACAAACTCACAAAAATATTGTCTGTAAATATTTCTTTACTGCTTTACATTTAAAAAAATCCAAAAAGAATGTGTTTTAGCATAAAATTTTGAAAAATCAAAAGATTTTATTTCATCTTATTTTTGACAACTGATGTTGAAAAGCTGATTTTCAAAATTCCAAGTGCTAAACATAATGAACAGAGGGTTGGGAGAGTTTGCTTGATTTGAGAATTGTTTAATCAAGTTCATTAGTTTGAACTTGATATACCTTTTGTTGATGTATATCTACAAGTGGTTTCTAGATTTGTCAAATTTTAAAGATTGTGAAATTTACTTTTGGGTAGAGAATTGTGCAGGTTACCAGGTTCCTGATCCTGTTGCTAAGGAGAGCTAGAAGACGTTTCTGAACCTGTGAACGTGAAAGAGCTAGGTTTCAAATCCTGAGGCTTTTCCGCATTAGCGTATGCAGATAAGAGCCAGGTTTCCGATTCAAAGCTTGCTGATAGTGAATTCCAGACTGCGATCCCAACTTATCGAAAGGGGGAGTCTGAAGATGTTAGAGCCAGATTCAGATTATGGAACATTGCTCGAAAAAGAAGCTGCTAATGCTGATGAGCTTAAGGAATCAAGAGATCTGATCAAGAGAATTTGAAGAGTTAGATTGAGATTCTGATTGAGATTAAGAAAGATTGAAGTATGCTTACAGAGAAAGATACTTTGGAAAGAGCGTGAAGACTGATCAAGACTGAAGACTCAATACACTAAAGACTTATCATCATCCAAGGGGGAGTTTGTTAGTGCCTATGTCTGTTGACTTCGTCTTGTATCGAGTCATGTAATAGAATAGATAGACCAAGACGCGTAGTACGAAAGAAATGGGAAACAGGTCTAACCCAGCAGGTTCACACGAAGTGACCAGTTCGTGCGAACTGGCCAGTCTGTGCGACCTGGACATGCTGGTTCATGCGACCTGACTCTCTCTATATATAGGAGGTCTTGGTTCTTCATTTATAACTTCTGATTCTGGTAGCAAAGCTCTGCCGAAGTGTCTCCAGCTCGTGTATCTCTGTAAAATCAATACATAAGACATTTAAAGTGATTCTAAGTGCAAATCAAGCTGCTACAACATTGATATGTCTGATTCCGCCTTTCGTATTGATCGAGAACTCTTCTGAATGTATCGTTTAATCGATTCACCGATCCTACAAAAACTATCTTTAATTAAAAATAATAAGTATCCATAATTAATTAGGAGAGATAAACGTGAAAACAAAAAATATATTTTTTCAATGGATGACAAATGTCCCACGTTGTTTTCTTTTATTATGTAGTACTAGTGGTAAGACCTGTGTGCAAACACGGGTGGTTTTTAGAAAATCACGCATAACACATTTTGATAGAAATAAAAAATAATTAGTGCAGACTTACAAAATTCATATAAACCAATGGACAACAGGTTTAGTCAACAGGAATTCCATTATGTTGATAACCTAACCACTGTTGTCTATCGACTGTTAAAAACCTCTGTTGCTTTCCAACAGACGTTTGCTAACAACTGTCATCCATTATCTCCAACAGATGTTGCCACATTGATAGATGCTAAATATTAGATGTTAGTCAACCTATGTTAAAAAGGTTAGTCAACAGAAGTTAAAAGGGTTAATCAACAAATGTTAAGAAAATATTGTTATGAACAATGAATTTAGCGCTCTCATTATAAATGATACCTGGGAACTTGTTACTAAAACACCAGATATAAACATTTTTCGCAGCATGTGTTCTCAGGATAGGCTTCATGCAGAGCAAGTATCAGATGCTTTCACAAACTTCTATTGCTTTCCAACAGACGTTTCCTAACAATTGTTCCTCCATTATCCCCAACAGACGTTGCCAGCTTGATAGATGTTAAGTATCAGATGTTAGTCAACTCATGTTAAAAGTGTTAGTCAACAGACATTATGAGGATAGGGCAACAGACGTTAAAAGGACAAACAGATGTTAGCAGGTTGTTGACCTTTTATAAAAATGTAATTTTAGCTCATTTTACCATAAGATTGTAATGAATGATCATGTATGTTTTTAAATTCATAACTTATTAGGTTTGTACTTTACAGATTGCATAAACAATCATACATAAATAAATACTCGACAACAACTTACATGATTTACACTTATGTAACATCTAAAAACACAGGTAGCCTTTAGAAAATTTCCATACAAAAATTTATTAAAAACACAAATCACTATACATTATTCTTTACGAATTGCAGGAATATTCGTAAATTCATAATTGTTCTTTTTCAACAATACACATGATACACTAATATAACATTTAGTAAATACATCACACCTAATAAATTTATAAAGCATTATAATACATATTACATGTTGTTTGATAATATCATCCAAAATTTATAATAAATATGATTAAGTAGAAGATAGAAAATTAAATGTTTAAAAGTCATCAACCATGACATAGCATGTCATCATAGATTTTGTAAAACTTCTTTGTAAACTGCATTAGTAGTGGTTGTACAAAATCGTTTTTCTTTATCACAAATCAAAAGTTTCAACCCCTTCCTACTTTTTACCCTAGATACAGCAACATAGAGTTGGCCATGACTAAACATTGGACGTGGAAGATACAAACCGTCACGCTCTAACGATTGTCCTTGAATTTTATTTATTGTCATAGCAAAACACAGTGAAAGTGGGAATTGTCTTCGAGAAATCTTCACTGGTATTCTTTTATCAGAAGGTGTCATTTTCCTTCTTGAAATCAAAGTATGGTGACCTATATTAGTCCCTGTGATAATTTTTGCTTCAATCACAACTTTTTCGAGTTTCGTGACTTGTAAACGTGTACCGTTACACAATCCATTTGCCTTATCAATGTTTCTGAGTAACATTACTGGAGCACCAAGTTTTAATACTAATTTATGGTTAGGTAAACCAGACAAACGAAGATTGTTTAACACATCAGGAGGAAACAATGCCATGTTAAGCTCTGATTCTTCCTCAGATTGACATAAACTATCTGAACTAAAATAAATCTTCTCTTCACCAGGCAGATTCTCTAACAACTCTTTATTTATTGAATCCACTACTTCATTAGTTGGAGCAATAATCACTTATTTTTGGAAATAAGTTAAATCCCACTAAAACTTATTCATGTCTGGATATGTAAATGAAATGAGAGAAGAAATAGGATTGACTTGGTCATGAATAAGTAAATCATCTGGAATTTCAATATCTACCTCACCATCATTTTCTTCACCAAGTAGACCATTACCAAGCTTTAAAATCCATTCTGCAAATTCCTTTATTTCTTTCAAATCTGTTTCCTGACATCCAACTCTTAATCCCATATTCTCAGTTAGCTTTAGTACTTGACAGTATCGTCATATATAAGAAGAATTCAAAGAAGCATTGACTATCATGGTTCTGGTACCTTTAGGGATGACCAGCAGAATTTGTCTAAAATCACCACCAAATAGAATGACCTTTCCTCTAAAAGGCTTGCATTCCATGTTCGATTGACTGGAACGTGATATGTCTCTCATTGTTCTATCGAGAGCCTCAAAATAATGCTTGTGAGTCATAGGTGCTTCATCCCAAATAATCAAAGTTGCTCTTTTAATTAAATCACCTAATTCAGTATTAGGCTCTATCGAACATATTGAATCCTCATTAATGTTGATTGGAATTACAAAACTTGAATGAGCTGTTCTACCACCATCCAGCAAAAGTGAAGCAATTCCACTGGATGTAACATTCAATACAACTTCATCTTTCGATCATAATGCAGTTGCGAATGTCTTCCAAAGAATCATCTTTCCAGTTCCACCATAACCATATACAAAAAAGACACCTCCATCACCTTTTTCAATCGCTTTCATAACAATTTTATATATTCTTTCTTGTTCGGCAGCTAAACACTTTACATAACCATCATGTTCCCTTTGTAGAACTACTCTGTCATATGATAGTTCTTTCATTATCAATCGATTGTTTCTCTGATCTCATAAAAAGTGCTTCAAGTTTTAATCACCGATGTCCATTTCAATATTCAATCATTCCACTTGAATACTTCTTACTTTTGACATCGTCAACAACTTCGATCAAGGTATAATAATATTTATTAAAAATTGTATGCACACGAGTTTCATATGCACATCATTAACGACTGTTATCAAGACTGTGATCATGTATTGCATGTTTTAGATGAAGTATAAATTTCATTTTACAAGTTTTTTATTTCTTATATTGTTTCCGATTCTAAGTTTTCTTTGATATGGTGCTACATTTAGTTACTTGAAACCAATCGATAAGGTATATTTTGTTGTTTTTATTATTTGATATTAAATAATATGATCAAATGACCAATCTTTTGTTTATGGACTTCTAAAAAATGTTATTTCCTTGCTACTTGGTTCTATAGTTTTTTGAGGAATCTTTATTTATTGATTTCCTCTAAATAAATCGATAAATATTAAATACGTTATTTGAATGACATAGATATGTTATACATTTTTGGTTCATATTGTTATCACGAGTCTGATAAAATACATTGTTTCTTTGGTTTTTAGATAAAAATCATATCTTTGAAGATGTCTTTTTATCATTATTTGGACTCTCTTAATTCCAAAATCTTGGTAAGATTATTACATTAAAAACATTTTCTGCAGTTTTATTGTTAACAATTAATTCACATATAACACTTTCCAATACTTAAATACTTGAACTCCACAGATAATACCACAAATCTTTGCAAACAATCATTTACTCAATGAAGTTGCTGGTTAAATTGTCGTTATAGAGTGTGTAAACGGTATGAAATGGGAGATCTGATTCTCAAAACACAATGGAAGTTTTGCTCTAAAAGAAGGATGGTCCTCAGTTGTCTCTGACCTTTCATTAACAGAAGGATGTCTATTGGTATTTAAAAAATCTGCACCATATACATATCTGCTGACACTTTTTGAAAAAGTTCATCATTATCCAACAAAACTCTCAATGATTTCTATGTTCTCATCAATATCATTTAAGAGGAACTTTGGATGTATAGATTCCTTCTCCCATAGTTTTTCTGATGCTTCTAAGGACGTGTTGGTAAGTTTTGGTATTTTAATCCAATACTTTGAATGTTACTATACTAATTAGTAATATAATTTAAAATTTACCGTACCTTTGTTGATTTCATAATAAAGTTTATATCTTTTTTTCAGCTAATACCCAAGGACTTAGTTAAAATCAGTATTGGAGTTGGTAAACTTAAAGAGTCATTTAATATTTATGTGAATCAGTGGGACTCTTTTGATGTAGTAATTCAACCGGATCCTCTTCGCAATTGTTACTTTATAACTGATGGATGGGAAAAGGTTGTACACTACATGGGTTTGTGTATAGGAGTTGCACTTGTTTTAAGATACGTCGCGGATTACATCTTTCAGCTTACTGTCTTTAATTTGAATGGATGTGAGATTGTTGCACCCAAAGCTGATGACAGTCTGAAAGGCGATACTTCCTCACCCAAATTAGAAGTTGCTCCAATTACTCAAGATATGGATCATCAGTCGGATGTTGAAGAATCCAATGACGTAGATTCTGATAGTGATTATGTTGTATCCGATGAATCATCTGATGATGGCGGCGATGCAGATTTTGATGCTGTTGTCTCAGATTATGAAGTTGATCCTGATGTATATCCCATAGAATTCATATGGTACTGCAATAAACATTTTGTAAGTTTGTTTTTGTCACACCCCTATTTTCCACGTGTCACCGGTGGGCCCGGTGGGGAGTATCGTGACGTAGTTGATATCATCATAAGTCAAACAACACAATATATAAATGCACAGCGGAAGCAAAGATAGATTCATTTCAACTTTAATAAATTGTAATATTAAATATCACGAAATAGTTGAAACGGATCCACAGGCGGATCAAAATAAAAGAAGATATTGTTCAACAGTTTTATTGACATCCAAGCTTGCGAGACTTATTGAGGACGCTAGAAGACAGCCAGCCTAGTACGAGTAGTACCTGCACTTAACCTTTTGGAAAATACGTCAGTTTACACTGGTAAATACAATTTAACTGACTCATTTTGAAAAGGTTTGAAAATTGATTTGAATGCACGTGGCACAAAACATTTTATAACTTGAGATAATTATGTGAATATAATCTTGTAAGTGAATTACATGTTACTTATGCGTTCAGTAGCCCGATCCGTAGACCGGGTAAAAGATTAATAGACACACCACATTATTTGGTTAGGCACTGACGGGTGTACGCCTACACCCCGTGCTTAGGTCGTGGCCATCTCGTAAGATGATGCCAAGGATATCCGGGATATGGTCATTAACCCCCCAAAGGCTTTAAGAAAACAAAACATTTCAAAACGTAGCATCTCAAGGATTTAACCTCTATTCGATTAAAGATTCAATGCCGGACCAAGCGGTATTTTATATACCGTACCCCAAGCCCGTATAGGGAAAATAAGTTAAAAGTATTTACCTTTGTACGTATAAATCACAATTAGCGAGTGAAGGTAGCTTTTACTGGTTCTTCTATTCTGGAACAAAGGTTTATAATAACCTATTAGATTTCTAACGGGTCTTTATTTAAGCTTAAGCTTAGACCGGTTAGTTTTAAGGAAAGATACGGTTCAAACGCACGATTAAGCGAAGACCGGACATAATGTGATTTAGACCCGACAAGTTTGAAGACTTGTATAATATGGGTATGCTAAATACATTCTGGATTTTGAGACAAGGATGATAAGGTTTGACCCGTTTCGGTCAATTTATGCATACTAGTTACATAAACCGAACTGAACGCGAAAAGGGCGTCACGGGTAACCATAAGAGTCATATGCAAGTTCCCTGAGTTAATATGCCTTAAACATGTTGTGATATCAGTAAGGTATCTTCTATTATGTTTAATGTAGTTTTAGTACATACTATGCGTTAAAAACGCTTAAAAAGGCGATTTGGAGCCATTTCCGGGTTTTTAAAGGAAAGCTGATATTTTTATAATTCCAGAAGGCTCAAAATATTTTATTTAACAAATAAAATCAGTAGAAAAAGGTTTGGGGTCAAAAGGATTTGTAAAACTCATTTTATGGCTAAAAAGGGTAAAACCGGCATTAACCGAATTAAACTTAGAGACCTATGTTATGCTCAGCCAAAAATTAAATAAAAATCTTCAAAAATCCCAAAATATTATATTACATCAGTGGGTAAAAAGTTTGATATCAAAAAGTGGGTTTAAATAGGCTATACGCTAATTACGCCATTTAAGTAACATAAAGCTTTCAAATTACGCTAATGAGCATAACTCCTAATCTAGACCTCAAACTGATGTCAAATTTTAGGTGCAAGTTTATAAATTAGTAAATAAGGTTTCTACTCTTTTAATTTTTCAAAAATCACGTTTTATAGTCAAAAGGGCATAATAGTCAATATTTAAGCATTAATCGGAAACATGCATATGAATCGGATAAGTAATGAACCAAGTTGTATAATCTCAGAGAGTTATACTTATGTAAAACCTGGTCCAAAATAAGCTCTAAGGCAGATCTTAAACATGCATAAACGGGTCAGAACTGAAAGTCAAAGCAGAAGTCAATTTATGCGACTTTCGGTTCTGATCCGGGTTTAAACTGAAAATTGTCGAGTTGATCATGTTGGAACATGTTCTTATATTAGTTACCAAGTTATTTTAATGATCAAATAGGTTGCATGTATCCTACATTGCTAATTATGCTTAAATTTGAAAATAAACATTCTGTTGAATTTTTAAAGTAAGCTTTGACTCGACAATTAACATAGTTAGAGTGGGAATCTGAAAGTACCCTTTTAAGGGTTTGTTACCCACATAAATACCTACTTATAGGTACTTTCAATTCGAGAAATGACTGAGCGGATTTCATTTAATCTCGAAGTCAAACTTAAATTACGACGGTTTGACTAATAGATAATTAACTAAGCTAAAACGAATTAGAAAGGGTTAAGAATACTTACAAGAGTCCTAATCACGACTAGGAAGCCTAATGAATCCTTGTTGCTGACCAGAGAGCTCCAGAATTGAGAATACAAGTGAATGTGAAATTGTTGCAACATTGGGTGTTCTTAAATATCAACTTTGATCCTTCAAGATTAGGGTTGTAAACGAACCGAACGAACACGAACAAGGCCTTGTTCGTGTTCGTTCGTTAAGGAAATAAATGTGTTCACGAACGGTTCATGAACACTTACCGAACGAGATTTTATGTTCGTGTTCGTTCATTAAGGAAATGAGCGTGTTCACGAATGGTTCACGAACACAAACGAACACAAATAAATTTGGTGAATGCGACGAAGGATAAAGATAGATGGCCCAGAGAGTAGCACTCGAACTTGAATCCCATATTGTGGAACGAAGGTCGATTGTCTTCGTAGATGTAAACAATGAGAAATGAAAGGGAAATGATGCATAAACAAGCTAAAAGTGGGTTTCCTAGTTTAATTGTTAGGGAAATAAAATAGTTAAAAGTTTAATAATATGAAAAGTACAAATAAAATATAAGAAAGTACAATGATCTTCAATTAAAACACAAACATACGAACATAAACGAACGCAAATCAATGAATGTTCACGAACACGTTCACGAACGCCTTACCGAACGTTCACGAACATAATCGAACGAACGAGACCTCTGTTCATGTTCGTTCATTTAACTAATCGAACGAAATTTCTTGTTCATGTTCGTTTGTTTATTAAACGAACGAACATAAACGAACTTCCCGCCGAACGGTTCACGAACTGTTCGCTGAACGTTCGGTTCGTTTACAGCCCTATTCAAGATGTTGCCAAGATAGTCTACACATGTTACCAGATCAGTCCAAGTGCCCCTATGCATGAAAAACCATTGGAGGGAGCCTCTGGTATAAGAAAACAACTGATCAAAGTTGAAATTCAGGCTGTTAACTAGAATCTGCACGTTTTTGTCGCTGGCAGGTCGTAGGCGGGCCGCGAAGACCCTTTCGCGGGGCGCGTACAAGTGAGAAACCAGCCAAACAAGTTTCCATTATTTACAATTCAGTCCTTGGTCCTTTGAAACGTGGTTTTGGCTATTTTTCTTGCACTCTTGACCCTCAAACCTGATTTTTAAGGGCCTTAGGACATCTACAAACTTGGTTAGGTCCTTGGTTAACTTTGTGCTTACCCGAAAAGTCACAAATTTCAACGTTGACGCATTTAACCCTTCGTGCACGGTTTTGATCATAACTTTCTCATACGATAATGAAACTTTATGAAATTTTTATCACATATTATAGTGAGTATATTTTATTGTTACAAAGCTTCGGGTTTGCCAAAAGGTCACTCAGAGGTATACTTTCAACATGTTGACACATTTAGCCCCTGTAGTTTGTAATTCCTCACTTTCTTTCATTTTCTTCTTCGTATGATCCATGATTTATTCGTTTAAGATTATAAACACCATGTAGGGTTATTGTAGGGCCTATTTATCCATTGTTGACACTTTGGACCCTTATATTCACATAGTTTCACCGTTTGTCAACTTTAGTCCTTCTAAAGTACTTTTTCACATATTCAAAGCTTATGACACGTGTCAATACATTATTGGACGTAAATTTTTGAGGTGTTACATCCTCACCCCCTTAAAAGAAATCTCGACCTCGAGATTTACTGAAACAAATGAGGGTATTTTTCTTTCATCGTGGATTCTACCTCCCATATGTATTCGGGACCTCTACGGGCATCCCATTTGACCTTTACAATAGGCACATGCTTCCTTCGAAGCTTCTTTACCTGTCGATCCTCAATCGACAATGGTTTTTCCACAAATTTCAAGCTCTCATCTATATGTACATCCGTATGTGGTATGACCAGAGATTCATCAGCGAAACACTTCTTCAGATTGCAGATGTGGAACACATTATGTATACTGCTGAGCTCTTCAGGTAAGTTTAACTTATAGGCAACTGACCCGACACATTCGATAACCTCAAAAGGTCCTATGTATCTCGGGCTTAGCTTGCCTTTCTTACCAAATCGCATCACTCCCTTCCAGGGTGATACTTTAAGCAATACTTTGTCACCTACTTCGAAGTGAAAAGATTTACGCTTTGGATCAGCATAGCTTTTCTGCCTATCTTGGGCAGCTTTCAAGCGATCGCGAATCTGGACAATCTTGTCCGTTGTTTCAAAGACTAACTCAGGTCCTGATAATTGAACTTCTCCTACTTCCGCCCAACATATAGGGGTTCTGCATTTTCTACCATATAATGCCTCAAAAGGCGCAGCCTTAATACTAGTATGGTAGCTATTATTATAGGAGAACTCGATCAATGGTAGGTGGTTGTCCCAACTGCCACCTAAATCAATCACACATGCTCGAAGCATGTCTTCCAGCGTTTGGATGGTACGCTCACTCTGCCCGTCCGTCTGTGGATGGTAAGCCGTACTAAAGTTTAAGCACGTGCCCAAAGACTGTTGGAAACTCTTCCAAAAATGAGAGGTATATCTCGTATCTCGGTCAGAGATAATCGAAACTGGTACACCATGTAGAGCTACGATCTTATCTACGTACAGTTGAGCTAACATGTCTGAGCTGTAAGTTTCCTTAATGGGTAGGAAATGTGCTGACTTGGTCAGTCTATCTACTATGACCCATATAGTATCGTTTCCCTTCCTTGTCTTTGGCAACTTGGTGATGAAATCCATTGTCACCATCTCCCACTTCCATGTGGGAATTTCAGGCTGTTGAAGTAAACCTGAAGGCTTCTGATGCTCAGCTTTGACTTGCGCACACGTCAAGCATTTAGCTACATAGGCAGCTACAGACTTTTTCAAGCCTATCCACCAGTAGTTTGCCTTTAGATCCTGGTACATCTTATCAGCTCCAGGATGAACGGAATATTTGGAACTGTGGGCTTCCTGGAGGATAACATCCCGAAGTCCTCCATAAACTGGAATCCATATTCGTCCATTCAATCTCAGCATCCCGTCCTTGTCATAGGATAACTGCTCCTCAGTTACTCCTAGCTTTTCTTCAGGATAGTTAGCTTCCAACACAGCTTCCTTCTGTGCAGCTAACACCCTTTCGTTCAAACTATTCTTTATTTCAATGCTCTTGGCATTGATCCTTATCGGCTTCACTCTTTCCTTCCTACTTAAGGCGTCAGCAACTACATTTGCCTTGCCTGGATGGTATCTTATCTCACAATCATAATCATTTAGAGTTTCCATCCAGCGTCGCTGCCTCTTGTTCAAGTCCTTCTGATTGAACAAGTGTTGAAGGCTCTTGTGATCTGAATAGATCACACAATTGGTTCCATACAAGTAATGCCTCCATAGTTTTAAAGCAAATACAACGGCACCCAGCTCCAAGTCATGGGTGGTGTAGTTCTTCTCGTGCACCTTTAGCTGTCGTGAAGCGTAGGCAATAACTTTGCCTTTCTGCATGAGTACACAACCCATACCAGTGTGTGATGCATCACAATATACCACAAATTCTTCTATACCATCGGGCAATGTTAACACTGGTGCATTGCTCAACTTTTTCTTAAGAATGTCAAAGGATTCCTGCTGCTTAGGGCCCCAATCAAACTTAACCTTCTTACGTGTCAACGAAGTTAGGGGCGCAGCAATCCTTGAGAAGTTTTCGATGAATCGCCTATTGTATCCTGCTAGACCCAGAAAGCTGCGAATCTCAGTAGGTGTCTTTGGCTCTTGCCAATTCATAACTGCTTCTACCTTAGCGGGATCTACTTTGATACCACGCTCACTAACCACATGTCCAAGGAATTGGACTTCTCGAAGCCAAAATTCGCACTTCGAAAATTTGGCTTAGAGTTTCTCATGATGTAGAAGTTTAAGAATACAACGAAGGTGTTTCTCGTGGTCAGCTTGTCTCTTCGAGTAAATGAGAATGTCGTCAATGAAGACGATGACAAATTTATCTAAGTAAGGCTTGCATACGCGATTCATGAGATCCATGAATGCGGCCGGTGCATTAGTGAGCCCAAACGGCATCACTAGAAACTCGTAATGACCATAACGAGTCCTAAACGCAGTCTTGTGCACATCTTCATCTTTAACCTTCAACTGATGATAGCCTGACCTCAAATCGATCTTAGAGAAGTAGCTTGCCCCTTGTAACTGATCGAACAGATCGTCGATCCTGGGCAAAGGATACCTGTTCTTGATAGTGACTTTATTAAGCTCACGGTAATCGATGCACAGACGCATCGATCCATCCTTCTTCTTGACAAACAAGATCGGCGCTCCCCAAGGAGACGAACTAGGTCTAATAAAACCTTTGGCTAGCAGATCATCTAATTGCGTCCTTAACTCCTTCATCTCTGTTGGTGCTAACCTATAAGGCGCTCTCGCTACTGGTGCTGCACCCGGGATGATGTCAATTCGGAATTCCGCTTGCCTATCTGGTGGTAAACCAGGTAGTTCTTCGGGAAAAACTTCGGGATATTCTGAAATGACGGGAATGTCTTCAATTTTAGGCTTTGGCTCCTCAATAGTAACTTGTGCCATATAAATGACACAACCCTTCTTCAGACATCTGGATGCCTTGAGCATGGACACTTGCTCAGGCAATCCATGCTGGGTATCCCCTTGAATGGTAAGTGACTCACCAGACGGAGTTTTGACTACCACTTGCTTTCTGTTGCACACAATCTGGGCTTGGTTATGCGATAACCAATCCATACCTATAACTATATCAAAACCGGCTAGCTTAAAGGGAAGTAAGGACAAAGGAAAAGAGTGATTCCTAATGGATATAACACATCCATCTAACACAGTTGAGGCGGTTTCTATGGTTCCATCAGCTAATTCCACCTCATATTTCACACTTAAGGCTTTTACAGGCAATTTCAACAACTCACAAAACTTATTATCCACAAAAGACTTATCTGCTCCAGAATCAAACAATACTCTAGCATAAATATCATTTATGAGAAAAGTACCTGTGATCACGTTGTCATCTTGAACAGCTTCCTTAGCGTCCATCTTGAAGACCCTCGCATTGGTCTTTTTCCCATCCTCGGTTTTCTTGGTGATCTTTGGGCAATTGGACTTAATGTGCCCTTTTTCATTGCAACCATAGCAGGTTGCATCCTTTAGCTTCTTGCACTCCAGAGTCTTATGTTCTGAAGATCTGCAAATCCCACAGGGCCTCGGCTGAGGCTGGGATTTCGACTCAAGTCGGCATCTCCCAAAATGGTTCTTCTTGCAAACCTTACATTTGGGCTTATCTCCAGATTGTTGCCCATCTTTCTTAGGCCCCGACCCTTTCTTGTGGTCGTTACTTCCTCGGTGCTTCTTATCTGGTCTTTGTGAGGTATCGTCCTCACGCTTCCTCTTACCTTCGTCTGAATTCCTGAGCGATCTCAACCTGACTAAGTCTAAGGTAAGAGATAGAGACAGATCAACTGCTGATCTGAAGGTAGTAGGCCTTGATGCCTTGACACTGGCTTTAATTTCTGGGGCTAAACCCCCGATGAAGCGAGCAATCCTTTTAGGTTCCGGGGTTACCAAGTACGGAACCAGCCTAGATAGGGTATTGAAACTGGTGAGGTAAGCCTGGCAATCTAAATTCTTCATCACCAATGATAAGAAATCTGATTTGATTCTTTCAATTTCGTGTTGCGGGCAATAATTCTCCGTAATGAGAGCAACGAACTGATCCCATGACAAGTTGTAGAGTGGGATCTTTCCGGCAGCTTGAATGAGAGACTTCCACCATGCCAGTGCCTCTCCTTTAAACGATTGGGATACATATTTTACTACGTCCCTTTCAGCACAACCGCTGATGTCTACAACCGTGTCCATTTCATCCAACCAAGTCATACAATCTATTGCTCCTTTCTCCCCGGTGAAGTCCCGGGGTTTGCAAGAAACAAAGTACTTGTAAGTACAGGACTTGGTATGTGGTTTGGCATCATACACCATCCTTTTTGAGGGAACACTGTCGTGATTAGATGAATGTCGATCATCATCCTTCTTGAGCTCATCTTTCTTAGGTTCATCTTTCTTAGAGGGCGGTTTGCTATGAGCCTCCGAGTGTGTCTTTGGCTTGGAATGTGGTGCGGATCGGGTCCTACTTCGGGTCCCGCTTGATTCACTATACTGCCTATTTATTGCTCTGGTAACAGCATTTTCTACTAATGCTTGCAGCTCCGCACCAGTTACCAGTATTTTAGCATTTTCAGGGTTTTCCGCCGAATGACTGTTTATTTCTTCTGACTTGGCCATGTAGTTTTAATTGCTACATAAAGAAATAAGGACAAGGTTTATTTATAAGCCTAAACAGTACTATCGTTCTTGACGATTTATTAACTATGGTTTTAATAGCCATTTTAGTTAATTTATTCAATAATTTCATTCGGGATTTTTTTTTACTAGTAACCTTTTAGAACGAAATATAATATTGGCATAATAGGCCTAGTCACGTGGACAAATTTCTAAATTATAAATTTAGATCTTATAGGATTTAGTTACTAGGGTTTGAATTAAAAATTCATTACCTTTCTTGGCAGGAAGTTTATAAACTACGACTGCCCTTTTGTCTCATATGACAATAATTGTAGCCCGTAGGCATCACATCACAATTGGATGTTTAAATAATAGTAATAAGGAATTTGGATAATTTATAAAAATGGTGACATGTGTGATTTTGCGGATCACATTAGTCAAGAATGTTAACATGTTTGCAGATGTTAACAGGGATTTGAATCTTTTAAACTGGTTTTACCATATTGGCCAGGTCTTATTATGACATACAAGCTAGGTTTTACCTTTTAAGATTCCTATTATTTTATTAAAATGGTAACTCAAGAAAAATGTTATTTTTCATTTATTCATATTTTATTTTCATGCACATAATTTAAAAATGAAAATTTTGAACTAACCATTCCAATTAAAATTAAACTAGTACAAGTTTGCCCTAAACGGGACTTTTACATAAATAACATGCCCACGCAGGGGCCAAACTAACAAACAAACCCACGCAGGGGTTAACAGGAAAAACATGCCCACGCAGGGGTAGAACAGAAAGGAAAATATACCCACGCAGGGGCAGAGTACAGAAACAAATGTCCTCGCAGGGACATGATTCAATCAATCAATCAATCAATCAATCATACCCAGTAAAATCCCACAAATAGCAGAGCTATTGGTAGGGTCTGGGGAGGGTGGGATGTAGGCACACCTTACCCCTATCCATAGGGATAGAGAGGTTGCTTCCAGTGAGACCCTCGGCTCCAAAATAACCAGGAAAGAAAGGGAAAAAATATAGAACCATGGGGTGGGTGTGTGTGTGTGTATGGAGCTATCAATATAACATGGGTGGTAAAAGAGTGCATGGTAAACAAGACAAATATATTAACAACACAGAAAGCGTATACAAATAGATACATATCTACGACTATACACTACCCCTAAGAACACAATTGAGTCCTCCCCTAGAAATCTTTAACCTTAATCCTCCGTCTCCACGAGCTCCTATCATGGACCATGTTCTCAGAGAGGTGCGATTTTTGCAAATCCTGCCTAATCCGCTCATCCCAAGTGATTTTGGGTCTGCCTCTACCCCTCCTCCCTTCCACCGCGAGATTTTCAACTACTCTAACTGGCTCTATTGTCTGCCTCCTCTTCACATGCCCAAACCATCTCAATCTTCCCTCCTTTATCTTATCTGATAAACTAGCTACTTCTAACCTCTCCCTAAAAACATCATTTCTTATCCGGTCTAACCTTGTGTGCCCACACATCCATCTTAACATTCTCATCTCTGCCACCTCCATTTTGCGTGCTTGTACTTCCTTAATGGCCCAACAGTCGGTTCCGTATAACATAGCAGGTCTAATTGCAACTCTATAAAATTTCCCTTTCAATTTTGTTGGGAACCTTCTATCGCACAATACCCCAGTGGCAGCTCTCCACTTACACCATCCAACTTGGATGCGGTGGGCAACGTCACAATCTATCTCCCCATCCCTCTGGACAAACGATCCTAGATACTTGAACTTATTAACCTGCGGAACCACTTGACCGTCAATGGTGATCTGAATGTCCTCAACGTTGTCTACTCCACTAAAGTCACAAGGACATGATTACAACACTAAAATAAACAAACAAACAAACAAGGATTTAACGATCCTTCTTGCTTTTTCCCTTGATCAAATCCACCACTTTCTTGAACATCCCTCGGTTATGCCTACGTTCTTCCCGCAATTCATGCCGCACCTCCTGCCGCACCTCATTTATCCCTTGAAGGATTTCTTGAAACTGTGGCGGTGACATCACCGGCGTCTGCGGTGGTTGCTGATAATGCGGAGGTTGAGGGGGCGGTGGTTGCTGATACCCATATGGTGGGTATCCATAAGTCGGGTGTCCCGTAGTCCAGGGACCTCCATAGTGACCTTCCGGTTGGAGAGTGTTGTAGTTCGCAGCTACCCAGTAGGGATCCTCTGTATAGTTGTAATTTGTGTGGATCGGCTGCTCGAAGGGATTGTATGCCGTCGCGCCAGTGTAAGCAGGCATTGGGTCTCCAAAACCCAGTGGTGGTTGTGGTGGTGCTACTGGCGCAGAGTTTACTTCTGAGACGGGGTGTGAAGATTCTCCCATCTCTGGTTCTTCGTGAAGTGGCGAGTATCGGCTGCCACTTGAAAGTGGAGGGGTGTTGATGCGCACTCCCCCTCGCGCGGATATCCGTGCGTTCGTTCTTCTTCGCCTCGGGGGCGAGGGAGGCTGAAGCTGAGGTGGTGGTGGCGGTGGAGTGACCGCGACAAATCGGGAATCCTCGGAAGGATTCTGCTGCTGCTGTGGCTGCTGTTGTGGCTGCTACTGGTGGTGCAGGGGAGAGTTGTGGTAACTGGGGGTATACGTCCAGTCAATCTGTCGGAATCTCTCCTCGTAGCTGTCGGGACCATTATACGGTGATCCCACAAAAGGTGACCCATCTGATATTTCGATGGGGTGGTTTGGAGTTCCGGATGGAGGTGGTACAGGATCGGTATCTTCATCTATATTCATTGCGTTGCCCCCGGAAAAGTGATCTTCGGGTCCAAGTGGGTTAAAACCCACTGGTGCTCCAAGGTAGTCGGCAGGGTTAAACTGGCCTTGGAAAACAGGCGACAGGTGGTCGAAAGGTGAGTTATGTCCTTGAAGAGGAATGTAGGACTGGTGGGAGTAGTGGGGCTCATTTTCAGAATGAGGCCCGAAAGAGTGTGGGATAGAAGGGGAGGTACTCAGTGAAACTGAGCGCCTAGCTGGCTCAATGTAGGTCCTCCATGGCTCTTGAGGACCCGGGTTGTTGGGATCTGATGGTGTTCGCCGGTGCGAAGGTCCGGCTTCGTGGTCATTTGGGGCGACAAATGACCCTCTTCCTATGCCTCTTCCCCTCATCCTTGGTGGCATTTTGTCAACCTGTTAAAAGCAAACAAGTGATACAACAAGAATAATATATAAGACAAAGTTAGAAGTAAAACAAATTTGGATAATTCCTAAGTTCTTTGTCTAGACTCGAGAATCGAGGAATGTGCAATTGTGTAACTGAGATTAAAACAAAAGGCTAGTGTTTAATTCACTCAGTGTTGGCTCTGATACCAACCTATCACACCCCTATTTTCCACGTGTCACCGGTGGGCCCGGTGGGGAGTATCGTGACGTAGTTGATATCATCATAAGTCAAACAACACAATATATAAATGCACAGCGGAAGCAAAGATAGATTCATTTCAACTTTAATAAATTGTAATATTAAATATCACGAAATAGTTGAAACGGATCCACAGGCGGATCAAAATAAAAGAAGATATTGTTCAACAGTTTTATTGACATCCAAGCTTGCGAGACTTATTAAGGACGCTAGAAGACAGCCAACCTAGTACGAGTAGTACCTGCACTTAACCTTTTGGAAAATACGTCAGTTTACACTGGTAAATACAATTTAACTGACTCATTTTGAAAAGGTTTGAAAATTGATTTGAATGCACGTGGCACAAAACATTTTATAACTTGGGATAATTATGTGAATATAATCTTGTAAGTGAATTACATGTTACTTATGCGTTCAGTAGCCCGATCCGTAGACCGGGTAAAAGATTAATAGACACACCACATTATTTGGTTAGGCACTGACGGGTGTACGCCTACACCCCGTGCTTAGGTCGTGGCCATCTCGTAAGATGATGCCAAGGATATCCGGGACATGGTCATTAACCCCCCAAAGGCTTTAAGAAAACAAAACATTTCAAAACGTAGCATCTCAAGGATTTAACGTCTATTCGATTAAAGATTCAATGCCGGACCAAACGGTATTTTATATACCGTACCCCAAGCCCGTATAGGGAAAATAAGTTAAAAGTATTTACCTTTGTACGTATAAATCACAATTAGCGAGTGAAGGTAGCTTTTACTGGTTCTTCTATTCTGGAACAAAGGTTTATAATAACCTATTAGATTTCGAACGGGTCTTTATTTAAGCTTAAGCTTAGACCGGTTAGTTTTAAGGAAAGATACGGTTCAAACGCACGATTAAGCGAAGACCGGACAGAATGTGATTTAGACCTGACAAGTTTGAAGACTTGTATAATATGCGTATACTAAATACATTCTGGATTTTGAGACAAGGATGATAAGGTTTGACCCGTTTCGGTCAATTTATGCATACTAGTTACATAAACCGAACCGAACGCGAAAAGGGCGTCACGGGTAACCATAAGAGTCATATGCAAGTTCCATGAGTTAATATGCCTTAAACATGTTGTGATATCAGTAAGGTATCTTCTATTATGTTTAATGTAGTTTTAGTACATACTATGCGTTAAAAACGCTTAAAAAGGCGATTTGGAGCCATTTCCGGGTTTTTAAAGGAAAGCTGATATTTTTATAATTCCAGAAGGCTCAAAATATTTTATTTAACAAATAAAATCAGTAGAAAAAGGTTTGGGGTCAAAAGGATTTGTAAAACTCATTTTATGGCTAAAAAGGGTAAAACCGGCATTAACCGAATTAAACTTAGAGACCTATGTTATGCTTAGCCAAAAATTAAATAAAAATCTTCAAAAATCCCAAAATATTATATTACATCAGTGGGTAAAAAGTTTGATATCAAAAAGTGGGTTTAAATAGGCTATACCCTAATTACGCCATTTAATTAACATAAAGCTTTCAAATTACGCTAATGAGCATAACTCCTAATCTAGACCTCAAACTGATGTCAAATTTTAGGTGCAAGTTTATAAATCAGTAAATAAGGTTTCTACTCATTTACTTTTTCAAAAATCACGTTTTATAGTCAAAAGGGCATAATAGTCAATATTTAAGCATTAATCGGAAACATGCATATGAATTGGATAAGTAATGAACCAAGTTGTATAATCTCAGAGAGTTATACTTATGTAAAACCTGGTCCAAAATAAGCTCTAAGGCAGATCTTAAACATGCATAAACGGGTCAGAACTGAAAGTCAAAGCAGAAGTCAATTTATGCGACTTTCGGTTCCGATCCAGGTTTAAACTGAAAATTGTCGAGTTGATCATGTTGGAACATGTTCTTATATTAGTTACCAAGTTATTTTAATGATCAAACAGGTTGCATGTATCCTACATTGCTAATTATGCTTAAATTTGAAAATAAACATTCTGTCGACTTTTTAAAGTAAGCTTTGACTCGACAATTAACATAGTTAGAGTGGGAATCTGAAAGTACCCTTTTAAGGGTTTGTTACCCACACAAATACCTACTTATAGGTACTTTCAATTCGAGAAATGACTGAGCGGATTTCATTTAATCTCGAAGTCAAACTTAAATTACGACGGTTTGACTAATAGCTAATTAACTAAGCTAAAACGAATTAGAAAGGATTAAGAATACTTACAAGAGTCCTAATCACGACTAGGAAGCCTAATGTGTGACAACCCTCATATTACATGTATCCGTACAATTTATTTAATGATAATTAAAGTACTTGATGACGGTGTGGAATTATTTAACTGCTCTCTGATTTATGTGTTATACTTACATGTGCGTGTTAGCATACTAGTAGTATGCAGAAAACTTGACTAAATGGTCCTGAATATTTTCCTATGTGTTAGGAATAAATTGTGTTACAAAGATATATAAATAAGGTGCTTTACGGAATAATTAAACACTTTAACGGAACAGTATCCGACCGAACAACCGGACATTACCCGGGACACCAAATATTTGTCAACCACACTATTTAATTATTCTTGGCTAGTCATGATCCCCGTATGTCATAACACCCTCTAGAAATCAATTCACCACATTACTTACATTCTAACTTACCCTTTTCCACTTTAGTTACAATTTTACACTAAGCCCCCCCCCCCCCCCAACGATTTTGGTTCCTTGTGGACCCACCAAATGATTTTCACCATGCCTTGTTGATTGTTGTTTATTTTATTAGGATCTTGGCTTGTAAATCTTGCTAAAATATTGAAGTGATCTTATAAGGCATGGCCTACTACCACACTTGCACTCAACTTCATTTCAACACAACACTCAACCCTCACATCACTCATCTCTCTCTCTCATTCGGTCACCCCCACAACCGAATCCACTCCCCACCTTTTCATCTTCATCTTCTTCCATTACAAATCCATTCAAAGCTTACAAGGTGAATCTATGGAGGTGGCAACTTGAAGGACTTTCTAAGGAGCTTGTTCTAGTCTTTTTCACCATCATATTCTCAATAGATTCTACCCTAGCTATAAGCTAGTAGACGTGATTGACCGACCTTGACTGTTAGCTATATTTGAGAATCAATCCGAGCAACCGAGGTGAGTTCACACACTTTCTAAGGCATGGGATTCCCGGTGGGTTGGGAATGGGATTGAATAACTACTCGTACTATCATTACTATTAAACTACTTTTCACTGTCCTCGGATTGAAGGGCACGTACGTAAAACCTACGTACACTCATACTTACCACCGTCCTCGGATTGAAGGGCACGTACGTAAAACCTACGTACACTCACACTCGCTACGGTCCTTGGATCAAGAAGGGCACGTACAAACACGACTAGTCGACACATGGGAAGCCCCCACTAATCTTCGCACACATGTTTGGGAAACCGCGATACGGCCACTAATCATCGCACACATGTTTTGGAAACCGCGATCCGGCCACTAATCTGTGACAACTGGCCCAAACCGGTAATTTCCGTACACATTAATTATTGCTTAATGACTGCAATTATGAGTTTAATTGTCAGCAATGTCTGAACACATGATTAAACAAGTGAATTCATGCACGTTGTATACTACAAAATATTGCTTTATGCATAAACGAGAGCGTTGCGTCAAAAATAATAGTAGACTCACCGGTAAGACACAATGTGTCAACAGAACTGCAGAAAGCAGTCAGACAATAAAATTGGAACCTAGGTGTAGGTCCGACAACAAGAATGCATTAAAACCCAAGAGTACATACAAGGGTTAATATATATGAAATACGAAAGCAAAAATAAGCACTGAAAAGCACCCGAAACGCACTTTAAGTGCAGAATTTATTTAATTCAGCAATAAATCAGCATTTAGACATATAAATATTATGCAGAAATGTCGTTTTATTATCCAGAATATTTCCCTAAGTATTGGGAATTGAAAGAGTACAAGAAAGGTACTTAAAAGACACTAAAAAGTGTAATTTAGCACTTTAACGAATCGGTATGTAACCGAACAATCGGATGTTACCCGGAACACAAAAATATTGCTAGAAGCATTGTTATTATCATTCTGGGCTAGTCATGGTCCCCGAACACCATAACACCCTTAAAACATAATAACATATTAAATCCCTAAACTCTATACTTGAAAGCCTACTAGAGATTGGAAGTTACACATTACCCCCCCCCCCCCATATGCTAATTTACGGCCCAAGGTGGTGGTCCCCACTAAAAATCCTCTATAATCTTCCAAGATTACAATAAATCTTCTATGGATTTTGCTAAGATATGGGTAGATCTTGTATGTACTATCCTAGACACTATAACCCTTGGATATTAGATCAATCTTGGTTATAAGCACACTAAACTCCTCATTATCATCACAACACAACACAACTTCCCTTGCCCCCTTGTTTTCGGCCGTAACCTCCCCCACCTCCACCATCATTTTCGGTTCAAGCTTCTTCAATCCAAGATCATTCAAGGGCGTTAGAAAGTGAACTAAGGAGCTTGGAACTCTCGGATCTTAAAGGACCTCTTTCGTTTGCTTTTACCCACTCGATTTTCATCATTTTTCTGCCCTAGCCTTGTGCTAGTAGTAAGTGCTTCAAATCTCCATCTTGTTCTTGTTTATGATGGTTAATAGATGATTTAATGGCTAAAAATCATGAAACACTAAAGAAACATAGTTTAAAGTCTTATAAAAATGATGAACTTGTTGGATAAAAGAAGTATAGTTGTGTAAAACTTGTAAGACATGTTTTGTGGTGATTATTTAGTGCCGATCTATGTTGTGGTAGCTCGGATCATCATCTAACCCGGATTAGTCATGTTCATGAAACATGACATAGCTTATGTTAAGAATGAAAAGGGTTAAATGATGAAACTCTACTACACACTAAACATGAACTTGAGTAAAAGTAATTTTTCTTGTAAAATAAGACTCTAAACATGTAGACCTAAAGATCTACAAGTGGTTTTTCGGAAGAACCAAGCAAAAATATTAGTTTTGTTAAAACCCGGATCTTATCCGAACTAAAAGCATTTTTAGTAAATAAACAAGTGTGTAAACACTTGTGTAACAAAGAAGTTCAGCAAAGAAATATTTTTGTGAATCTTGACTAGAAGTTGTGAAACTTCATATTCTTTAAAAATAAAGTTTTTAAGAAATTAAACTTATTTTTAAAGATAACAAGACTTACTAAATGTGCTAGTAAGTTACTACACATTTTTGTAAATATTCAAGTTCATGAAATGGAGAAATTAGTGATTATTGTTGATGAGTATTGTTGATAATTGTTGTTGATGATTGTTGACGATTTAAAAGAAAATAAACACATGTTTTGAAAACATCGGAAACGTACATTTTTAGGGGAAACTCTGTCAAAATTTTTATAAATTTTGACACTTAGAAAAATATAAGTTTTTGAGAAACTTATTCCCTAAAAATGTATTTAAGGGTATTACCAAGGTTTCCCTAATTTTTGGTGATAAGAAACGAGGATTTCTTCAAGAATAAAAATGGATATAAGTATGTATATTTTTGAGAGAAAAATATATATTATTTTATCACCAACTTATGTGCTAAGTGTATATAGTATGTGTTATACGTACTAGTGTATTAAGACTTAAAAATACACTAAATACTCGTGAGGAGTATAAACATAAAAATACACATACAAAATACAAGATACATAATTCGGGTGCGAAGTGCAAAACACAAAAGACTTATATTTAATTTAGAGGAAATAATATAAGTAAGATGCGTAGTTAAAAATATGAAATATTTTTAACACAAGAATATACAAAAGAGAGTGACTGTACTTGTGCGACGCAAGTCTAGTGACTAACGTTAAGAAAACGCGTATAGGTTACGACGTTAATTAAGCAAATCCGGTGGAGTTTACGACGCTAGGAACGCAAAGTTGTGAGTTCATGCTCCCCCTTTTCTTTAACTGTTTTCAGTTTTTTATAACTTCGGGGGTGAAATACATGTACAAAAGTACAATATTTATAATTGGTATGATATAAATACAAGAAGTACACTTGGTGAGAACGAGAACCAAGTGTGACAAAATATAAGATCATAAGAAACGCACTTGGTGAGGACGAGAACCAAGTTGGATGCGTTATGAGAAATGATAAAAAGAAACGCGCTTGGTGAGGACGAGAACCAAGTTGGATGCGTTATGAGAAATGATAAAAAGAAACGCGCTTGGTGAGAACGAGAACCAAGTAGGATGCGTTATGAGAAATAGTGTCACGAATAGGGTACAGAAGCACCATTAATCGTGTACATACTTAGACCGCAGAACAAAAGGTTAGATCTAACGGGTGCCTGGCAGCCACACTACAGTTCGGGGCGAGAATCGAGTAGTGCTTTTGTGTCTCAGAATATACCAATTAAATGCCTTAGGTTTGGTGACTTCCTATGTCGTGCCACATGTTAATGGCTTTGCAACCCATTAACAATCTGATATTTACAGAAATACTGTATTTACATAAAATTCATACCATACTAAAATTGATATATAACTTGAAGTACGTGGGGTACTCAAGAAGATTGAATTATACTTGAAGTACGTGG
This sequence comes from Helianthus tuberosus, assembly GCA_030545235.1. Taxonomy (NCBI): domain Eukaryota; kingdom Viridiplantae; phylum Streptophyta; class Magnoliopsida; order Asterales; family Asteraceae; genus Helianthus; species Helianthus tuberosus. The sequence continues at coordinate 168,431,152 of CM060423.1, read as the reverse complement.
GGTACTCAAGAAAATGAGAATTATACTTGAGTACGTGGGGTACTCAAGAAGAAATTGAATTATACATGTGTATGTGGTGTACACATGAAACTGAATTTATATATGAAAACTTGAATTACTCACAAACTATGTTTTCATACAAAGTATACAAACATGAAATACAAAACTGCATGAATTCACACCAACATTATGTTGACGTTTTTTTCCAAAACTCACATGTATTTCAGGTAACTAGGATGGATGTGCGCGTGGTCTTGCTTATGCTCGTGGATGTCGCTTGTGTTTAACTTTAAATAAAGTTGTAAACTTTTAAGACAATGTTTTAAGCTGTCTAGCGATGTAAACGCTAAACTTATGTTTTCAAATCATGGTATTTGATGTTATTTTACGAGCATGTAGCATGTTTACTCTTCGTATGCAATGAGAACCTTTCATGATCACACCTCGTGCTTCCGCCGCAGAAAGGGGTGTGACAGATTGGTATCAGAGCTGCGATTGTAGTGAACCAGGATTCCTTCTCGAGTCTAGTCTACAATCTCTAGGATCCATTCACGAAAACAATTTTCAAAGAGTTTTCATTGCATAAAACGTCCCGCGACATCCACTACCTGAAACTGTCTACATGAGTCTAGAAAAGACACTACGAGACTTAGAGTGCACTTGAGTAGCACTTGTCTTAAATTGAGAAATTACTTGCAATTATGTGTGATAATTAGCATGTACTAGAAGTAGAATGTCACAAGTATACGTGACTTTACCTGAAAGCGATGGCCCATCTGAAGGAAGAAATATGAGGATGAAACGAACTGTGCGGACTCTGCAAGGAGTTACGTAATTATGGATGCATACATAATTATGGAATTCAGTGCACAGAAATCACAGCAAGTCTTGTCACGTATAGATTCCCTCAGTGCAAGCCTACTAAGTACTCTGCTAGAGTAATAATTGTTTGATGTCACTTATGTGGTATATACTTGTGTGTATATGTATATATATATACTACTGTCTCGTATGACAATATCAAACAAATGCCTAAACCTAATGGGTTGTGTTCGTCAGAACACGGCACCCAGAAGAGCTGTGAACGCTCGTGACCAACCTCCTCCTCCCCCACTGCCAAGAATTGCCGAAGAGCTGGAAGCTCTACTGGAAGAAAGGATCTCCGCTACTATCGCCCAGTACGTGGCGAACCGTACTCAAGACAGTGGAGGACCAAACAATGATAGGCGTAACGGGCATGGAGATTCGTCTGGAGGCAACGCAGTTCAAAGCTTCACTCTCAAGCAGTTCCTCGACTGCAAGCCAATGAACTGCGACGGCACAGGAGGTGCAGTAGCCTTCGTATGCTGGACGAAGAAGACTGAAGCTACTTTCCACATGAGCAAGTGTACCGCGGATCAGCAAGTCACCTTTGCTACTGGGTTGTTAGTCGATGAAGCTCTGACTTGGTGGAACCTGCAAGCCCAAACTTTGGGTGATGATGCCGCTTATGGCCTAACTTGGGAGGAACTGAAGGAAAGGATGAGAGAGAAGTACTGCTCTCGTGCGGAACTCCAAAGGCTGGAAACAGAGTTCTGGCACCTGACTATGGAAGGTGGTGACATCAATGGTTACACTCGAAGGTTCCACGACCTGTCTAGAGTGCTTCCCTACATGGTGACTCCTGAGTTTAAGCGTGTTGAACGCTACATTTGGGGACTGGCCCCAGAGTTTCGCGGCATGGTGACATCGGCCAAACCTCAAACGATCACCGAGGCTGTAACTCTGGCTGTCAGCCTTACTGAAGATCGTGTTCGTATGAAGAAGCTATCGTTGAACCCCACTGAGAAGACCGAGATGCATGCTGAGTCGTCCGGTGACAAAAAGAGAAAGCATACGAGTTTGAACCAAGCAACTCGCAACAACAAGGGTTTCAGCAAGAAGCGTGACGCAAACCCGCCCCAGGAGACGAAAACCCTTGCAACCAAAGGATGCTTCAGATGTGGAAGCAATGATCATTTCATGAAGAACTGCCCAGAGAGAAACAACGCTCCGGCTCGAGCATTTGTGATTGGAGCAAGAGACGCACGCGAGGACCCTAACGTGGTCACCGGTACGTTTCTCATTAACAATCACTTTGCATCCATATTATTCGACACTGGCGCCGATTATAGTTTCATGTCTGTGGAATTTAAACGCATACTCGGAATAGAATCTAGTAGATTAGAAATTCCTTACTCCATAGAGCTAGCCAATGGTAAACTTGTTGAATCGGGCAAAGTTGTTAGAAGCTGCACACTAGAACTTGGTGAACGGAGATTTAGCATCGACCTCATACCTATTCAATTGGGTAGCTTCGATGTAGTAGTCGGAATGGACTGGTTGTCCAAGGACAAAGCTGAGGTTATTTGCCATGAGAAAATCATTTGCATCCCTCTGGCGAATGATGAAACTCTCATCGTGCATGGAGAAAAACGAGACGCACCTCTCCGGATCATCAGTTGCATGAAGGCACAGAAGTGCTTAAGGAAAGGATGTGTCGCTTTCCTAGCACACGTTATAGACAAGAAGGCTGAGGAGCCGAAACTCGAAGATATTCCTGTGGTGAAGGAATTTCCTGATGTGTTCCCTGAAGATCTGCCAGGACTACCTCCGCAACGACAAGTCGAATTCCGTATAGACTTGGTTCCGGGAGCTGCTCCTGTAGCCAAGGCACCCTATCGACTTGCACCATCCGAAATGCAAGAATTATCTACACAACTCCAGGAGTTGTTGGGTAAAGGATTCATAAGGCCAAGCTTCTCACCCTGGGGAGCTCCAGTATTGTTCGTGAAGAAGAAGGATGGATCACTGTGGATGAGTATCGATTACAGGGAACTGAACAAGCTCACGATCAAGAATCGGTATATGCTACCGAGGATTGATGACTTGTTTGATCAACTGCAAGGATCAAGCTACTATTCCAAGATCGACCTTCGATCTGGATACCATCAGCTGAGAATCCAAGATGAAAGCGTACCAAAGACTGCATTCAGAACGCGATATGGGCACTACGAATTTCTTGTGATGCCGTTTGGGCTGACGAATGCACCAGCGGTCTTTATGGATCTGATGAACCGCGTATGCAAACCATATCTCGATAAATTCGTGATTGTATTTATCGATGATATCCTGATTTACTCGCGAACGAAAGAAGAGCATGAGCAACATCTCAGAACTATTCTGGAACTACTGAAGAAAGAGAAACTTTATGCAAAGTTCTCGAAATGCGAATTCTGGATTCGCGAAGTACAATTTCTTGGTCACGTGGTGAATGAGAAGGGCATTCATGTAGACCCGTCCAAGATAGAAGCAATAAAGAATTGGGAAGCTCCCAAGACCCCAACCGAAGTTCGTCAATTTTTGGGCTTAGCGGGCTATTATCGGCGATTCATCGAGAATTTCTCAAAAATAGCTCAACCGCTAACGACCCTTACTCAGAAAGACAAGAAGTACGACTGGGGTCACAAACAAGAAGAAGCCTTCCAGTTACTTAAGAGCAAGCTATGCGATGCACCGATACTATCATTACCCGAAGGCACTGAAGACTTCGTGGTATACTGCGACGCCTCACGACAAGGCTTGGGTTGCGTGCTCATGCAACGCCAAAAAGTCATCGCTTATGCTTCAAGACAACTGAAGGTTCACGAGAGAAATTATACCACTCACGACCTGGAGCTGGGTACAGTGGTATTCGCCTTGAAGATTTGGCGACATTATTTATATGGTACTCGATGTACAATCTTCACAGATCACAAAAGCTTGCAACACATATTTGATCAGAAGGAATTGAATATGCGCCAGCGACGTTGGGTCGAGCTGCTGAATGATTATGACTGTGAGATTAAGTACCATCCTGGAAAGGCGAACGTTGTAGCGGACGCGTTGAGCCGAAAAGAAAGGGTTAAGACCCTAAGGGTTCGAGCACTGGAAATGACGATTCGAACGAACCTCACAGCACGCATTCGAGATGCACAACAAGAAGCTCTTAAAGAAGAGAACCGTAAAGCTGAATACCTACGGGGTATGCTGAAATACATGGTGCCAAACGAAGAGGGAGCCTTATACTTTAAGAAGCGTATTTGGGTTCCACTCTATGGTGGCATACGAGAAGTCATCCTTAATGAAGCCCACAAATCGAGATATTCGATCCACCTAGGATCGGACAAAATGTATCAAGACTTGAAGGAGTACTATTGGTGGCCGAGACTCAAAAGCGACGTTGCTGTTTATGTTGGAAAATGCCTAACCTGTGCCAAGGTTAAGGCAGAATATCAAAAACCGTCCGGCCTACTACAACAACCAGAGATTCCCGTGTGGAAGTGGGAATAAATCTCGATGGACTTCATAACGAAATTACCCAGGACCCCGAGAGGGCACGGTATGATATGGGTAATAGTTGATCGATTGACGAAGTCTGCGCATTTCCTACCAATCCGAGAGAAGGATAGCACTGGAAAGCTTGCTGAAATATACTTAAGAGAAATTGTGGCACGACATGGAGTGCCAATCTCAATCATTTCAGACAGAGATGGACGCTTTGTCTCAAGAATCTGGCAATCATTTCAGGAAGCCTTTGGATCTCAGTTAGATCTGAGCACGGCATTCCATCCGCAAACAGACGGCCAGAGCGAACGGACTATACAAACATTAGAAGATATGCTTCGCGCATGCGTCATGGATCTAGGCGGCAGCTGGGATACTCATCTACCCTTAGTTGAGTTTTCCTACAATAACAGTTATCATACGAGCATAAAAGCCGCGCCGTTCGAAGCTCTGTATGGCCGCAAATGCCGATCGCCCTTGTGTTGGGCAGATGCCAGAGATAAACGTATGGTTGGTCCTGAACTTGTACAAGAGACAACCGACAAGATTGCGCAGATCCGAGAGCGCATTAAGGCGGCTCGAGAGCGACAAAAGAGCTACGCGGTTCCAAATAGGAAATCGGTAGAATTCCAGGTGGGAGACAAAGTGTTGTTAAAAGTCTCACCATGGAAGGGCGTAGTCAGATTTGGAAAGCGTGGAAAGCTGAATCCACGATATATCGGACCATTCAGAATACTGAAGAGAATTGGTACCGTGGCGTACAAGTTGGAGTTACCGGAAGAACTTAATGGAGTACATGATACGTTTCATGTATCCAACCTGAAGAAGAGTCCAACACAAGAAAGCGTGATCATCCCGATGGATGAAGTGCATATTGATGAAGCCCTCCGATTTACAGAGCAACCCGTCGAGGTTACCGACTGGAAAGTCAACAAGACCAGGAGGAGCAGTGTGAAGCTTGTCAAAGTACGTTGGAGCTCTAAGCACGGACCCTAGTACACATGGGAACGTGAAGACCAGTTCAAGAAAAAGTATCCCCACCTATTCAAAAAGACTCCAGCGAGAGTGAGTTTAGCCTGAATTTCGGGACGAAATTCTTTTAACGGGGGGAGACTGTGACAACTGGCCCAAACCGGTAATTTCCGTACACATTAATTATTGCTTAATGACTGCAATTATGAGTTTAATTGTCAGCAATGTCTGAACACATGATTAAACAAGTGAATTCATGCACGTTGTATACTACAAAATATTGCTTTATGCATAAACGAGAGCGTTGCGTCAAAAATAATAGTAGACTCACCGGTAAGACACAATGTGTCAACAGAACTGCAGAAAGCAGTCAGACAATAAAATTGGAACCTAGGTGTAGGTCCGACAACAAGAATGCATTAAAACCCAAGAGTACAAACAAGGGTTAATATATATGCAATACGAAAGCAAAAATAAGCACTGAAAAGCACCCGAAACGCACTTTAAGTGCAGAATTTATTTAATTCAGCAATAAATCAGCATTTAGACATATAAATATTATGCAGAAATGTCGTTTTATTATCCAGAATATTTCCCTAAGTATTGGGAATTGAAAGAGTACAAGAAAGGTACTTAAAAGACACTAAAAAGTGTAATTTAGCACTTTAACGAATCGGTATGTAACCGAACAATCGGATGTTACCCGGAACACAAAAATATTGCTAGAAGCATTGTTATTATCATTCTGGGCTAGTCATGGTCCCCGAACACCATAACACCCTTAAAACATAATAACATATTAAATCCCTAAACTCTATACTTGAAAGCCTACTAGAGATTGGAAGTTACACATTAACCCCCCCCCCCATATGCTAATTTACGGCCCAAGGTGGTGGCCCCCACTAAAAATCCTCTATAATCTTCCAAGATTACAATAAATCTTCTATGGATTTTGCTAAGATATGGGTAGATCTTGTATGTACTATCCTAGACACTATAACCCTTGGATATTAGATCAATCTTGGTTATAAGCACACTAAACTCCTCATTATCATCACAACACAACACAACTTCCCTTGCCCCCTTGTTTTCGGCCGTAACCTCCCCCACCTCCACCATCATTTTCGGTTCAAGCTTCTTCAATCCAAGATCATTCAAGGGCGTTAGAAAGTGAACTAAGGAGCTTGGAACTCTCAGATCTTAAAGGACCTCTTCCGTTTGCTTTTACCCACTCGATTTTCATCATTTTTCTGCCCTAGCCTTGTGCTAGTAGTAAGTGCTTCAAATCTCCATCTTGTTCTTGTTTATGATGGTTAATAGATGATTTAATGGCTAAAAATCATGAAACACTAAAGAAACATAGTTTAAAGTCTTATAAAAATGATGAACTTGTTGGATAAAAGAAGTATAGTTGTGTAAAACTTGTAAGACTTGTTTTGTGGTGATTATTTAGTGCCGATCTATGTTGTGGTAGCTCGGATCATCATCTAACCCGGATTAGTCATGTTCATGAAACATGACATAGCTTATGTTAAGAATGAAAAGGGTTAAATGATGAAACTCTACTACACACTAAACATGAACTTGAGTAAAAGTAATTTTTCTTGTAAAATAAGACTCTAAACATGTAGACCTAAAGATCTACAAGTGGTTTTTCGGAAGAACCAAGCAAAAATATTAGTTTTGTTAAAACCCGGATCTTATCCGAACTAAAAGCATTTTTAGTAAATAAACAAGTGTGTAAACACTTATGTAACAAGGAAGTTCAGCAAAGAAATATTTTTGTGAATCTTGACTAGAAGTTGTGAAACTTCATATTCTTTAAAAATAAAGTTTTTAAGAAATTAAACTTATTTTTAAAGATAACAAGACTTACTAAATGTGCTAGTAAGTTACTACACATTTTTGTAAATATTCAAGTTCATGAAATGGAGAAATTAGTGATTATTGTTGATGAGTATTGTTGATAATTGTTGTTGATGATTGTTGACGATTTAAAAGAAAATAAACACATGTTTTGAAAACATGGGAAACGTACATTTTTAGGGGAAACTCTGTCAAAATTTTTATAAATTTTGACACTTAGAAAAATATAAGTTTTTGAGAAACTTATTCCCTAAAAATGTATTTAAGGGTATTACCAAGGTTTCCCTAATTTTTGGTGATAAGAAACGAGGATTTCTTCAAGAATGAAAATGGATATAAGTATGTATATTTTTGAGAGAAAAATATATATTATTTTATCACCAACTTATGTGCTAAGTGTATATAGTATGTGTTATACGTACTAGTGTATTAAGACTTAAAAATACACTAAATACTCGTGAGGAGTATAAACATACAAAATACAAGATACATAATTCGGGTGCGAAGTGCAAAACACAAAAGACTTATATTTAATTTAGAGGAAATAATATAAGTAAGATGCGTAGTTAAAAATATGAAATATTTTTAACACAAGAATATACAAAAGAGAGTGACTGTACTTGTGCGACGCAAGTCTAGTGACTAACGTTAAGAAAACGCGTATAGGTTATGACGTTAATTAAGCAAATCCGGTGGAGTTTACGACGCTAGGAACGCAAAGTTGTGAGTTCATGCTCCCCCTTTTCTTTAACTGTTTTCAGTTTTTTATAACTTCGGGGGTGAAATACATGTACAAAAGTACAATATTTATAATTGGTATGATATAAATACAAGAAGTACACTTGGTGAGAACGAGAACCAAGTGTGACAAAATATAAGATCATAAGAAACGCACTTGGTGAGGACGAGAACCAAGTTGGATGCGTTATGAGAAATGATAAAAAGAAACGCGCTTGGTGAGGACGAGAACCAAGTTGGATGCGTTATGAGAAATGATAAAAAGAAACGCGCTTGGTGAGAACGAGAACCAAGTAGGATGCGTTATGAGAAATAGTGTCACGAATAGGGTACAGAAGCACCATTAATCGTGTACATACTTAGACCGCAGAACAAAAGGTTAGATCTAACGGGTGCCTGGCAGCCACACTACCGGTCGGGGCGAGAATCGAGTAGTGCTTTTGTGTCTCAGAATATACCAATTAAATGCCTTAGGTTTGGTGACTTCCTATGTCGTGCCACATGTTAATGGCTTTTCAACCCATTAACAATCTGATATTTACAGAAATACTGTATTTAAATAAAATTCATACCATACTAAAATTGATATATAACTTGAAGTACGTGGGGTACTCAAGAAGATTGAATTATACTTGAAGTACGTGGGGTACTCAAGAAAATGAGAATTATACTTGAGTACGTGGGGTACTCAAGAAGAAATTGAATTATACATGTGTATGTGGTGTACACATGAAACTGAATTTATATATGAAAACTTGAATTACTCACAAACTATGTTTTCATACAAAGTATACAAACATGAAATACAAAACTGCATGAATTCACACCAACATTATGTTGACGTTTTTTTTCCAAAACTCACATGTATTTCAGGTAACTAGGATGGATGTGCGCGTGGTCTTGCTTATGCTCGTGGATGTCGCTTGTGTTTAACTTTAAATAAAGTTGTAAACTTTTAAGACAATGTTTTAAGCTGTCTAGCGATGTAAACGCTAAACTTATGTTTTCAAATCATGGTATTTGATGTTATTTTACGAGCATGTAGCATGTTTACTCTTCGTATGCAATGAGAACCTTTCATGATCACACCTCGTGCTTCCGCCGCAGAAAGGGGTGTGACATAATCTTCGCACACATGTTTGGGAAACCGCGATACAGATAACTAAGATACTTGGTTTACGAAATGAACAAATGATTCACGAACACTATAACTAAACAAACAACTGTGAATTCACTCAACTTTGTCGTTGACTCGTTGTTACATGCCTTGCAGGTCGTTAGGTATCTATGGAGCTTGCATCGGAGTGGGAAGGAGTCGTTGTGGGATACGGACTGATATGTTCCGCACTTAATAGATAAAATTTATGAACTTATGAAACTTATGTTTTGGAACTCTAAACTCATAAACTATGGACTTATGTTTTGGTTTAACGTTTTATGCTTCCGCTGTTTAAATTAACTTGGTTAACTTTCTTTTGATCACCAATCGTATTATGGTCAGTTTTATTTACCTAATTATGTTGTTCAATATGATTGGTGGCTCGATCCTGGTCACGTCACGCCTCCAAGCGGTGGTACTCCGCATGGTGGATTTTGGGGGTGTGACAGATTGGTATCAGAGCCATTGGTTATAGTGAACTTGGTTTTAAAAAGGGAAAAGCTTTTTGATAAAACCAGACTATAACCTGTACAGTGCTCAACGATCCACAACGACGCTTCGCTCCACTTGCAAGACTCAACACTTTAGGTGGTATGATTTAAGTTTATATTGCCTACTTGCTATATTACTTTTGCATGGTGTGCTGTATATGGTATGTTTATTTAGGGTAATAACATGTTGTCTACTAGCCCTACTGCGTTCTTTATGACACCCAACTGTTTACTTGAAACTGACGCGTAGTGATCAAATTCTTTCCTGATTTCTTGTCACCCCGCTACAATGACTGCTTATGCATTCTATCTACTCGCACGTTTACCTCGACACGACGTCACCATCTAACCCTCCGTACAGCCGGTTCGTACGTCAACATCCGCGAAGACCAGACTTGGCTTGCACGAACTCGGGCTTGGGAGAACAACACCCACGCATCCCGGTTGACGAACTTTATTACCTTCACCTGTCATAGTCGCCAGAAGAGAAGCAGTCACAGTTACACGCGTTTGTCGTTATGCAACACGAAACCTTACTCTATTTTGGACAAGTGATACACTCGCGCGACCGCGATGCAATAAACTTCCCTTTTGTGCCATGCCACCCCGCACCACTACTGGAGATTACCTCTAGATAATAGATTAGCTGGTCAAATCCTTCGGTTATTGTTGGATCCCTGTTTTCACCCGATTCTTCGCATGAACCTCGTTAATTTCCTATCGCTTCGATTGACAACCGATTTAATGAAACACCAACAACCATACCACGATTTTCACCAATCACAAGACCACCTTACTACCCTGTTGAATGGTTTATTCTAATTCTACTTGATTAGCTTTCTCGTATACCCCACTTAACGAATGGATGCCTATCCTGATGGGATTGTCTTCAGGACATTCGAGGACGGAGTTATGGATCACACAACCTACAGGCGAACACGATGATCTATACGTCTACCTTACCCCTCCTACACTACAAGAGTCGTATTTTAAATTCCATGATAGTCTTCTTTAATAGGCAAAATCCTTGCGCTAGCTTTTGCACCGACACATGATTGTTGATTAATGATATGTCCAATTTCTACCATTGGCTTAGACCAAACCATCACTCTCTCACTACAGTGACATTACGTTCTCGCTTCCCCATGCTGAGGCACCGAAACGAACACCCTCTGGTTTAGAAAAGTTGGAAGGCTCGACTCCCGATCATTGGTGACCCCCCCTCGAAACCTTGAGGATGGTGATGCATTGTTGATACGATCATAATCTCTTGAACACGTTTTCAAGTCTTTTCTTTGGAACCTTATGACTACGCAGACGTATTTTGGATTCATTCGCATGACCTAAGGAAACTCCTCTAAATTTGGTTGCTTACCAACTTGATAAACTGCAAACTCATCTAAGTTCATCGATCAAGGTGAATTATCCCCCTTCGCATGAGGGGAGCCCAACAACTTCGATGGAAATTTCAGTGAACCTTAACACTACAAACCTGTATGACGGTCATCCTCCTTCAGCTAGTTCTGGTTGTGCCAACCATATCGATGCAACACTCTTATCGGTGAACGACGTTGTTATTGGGATGGATTGGCTATTCCATCATCAAGCGGAGATTAGTTGCAAGGAGAAAATCGTCCGCATTCCTCGTTCTGGTAAAGAACCTCTCATGATTCATGGCGGCAAGAGTGGTGCTGTTGTAGGCATTATCTCTTTCCTTAAGGCCCAGAAGTGTTTGCAGAAGGGCCACACTGCTATCCTAGCCCTCGTTTCTGATACATCTTCGGAAGAAAGGAAGATAGAAGACATACCTATTGTACGTAATTTTCCTGAGGTATTCCCTGAGGAGTTACCTGGTCTTCTGCCTCATCGACAAGTCGAGTTTCAAATCGAGCTAGCTCCTGGAGCAGCGCCAATAGCTCGAGCACCGTATCGCTTAGCTCCAACCGAACTGGAAGAACTGTCCAAGCAATTACAAGAACTTTTGGAAAAAGGTTTTATTCGTCCTAGCTCTTCGCCCTGGGGAGCTCCAGCACTATTCGTGAAGAAGAAGGACGGTACCTTCCGTATGTGCATAGATTACCGCGAACTCAATAAGGTGACCGTAAAGAATCGTTATCCTCTGCCGCGCATTGATGACCTATTCGACCAGCTGCAAGGGTCGAGTTATTACTCCAAGATTGACCTGAGATCGGGTTACCATCAACTGAGATTCCGAGATGAGGACGTCTCTAAAACAGCATTCAGAACTCGTTACGGCCATTACGAGTTTCTGGTTATGACTTTCGGACTAACGAACGCACCAGCGGTTTTCATGGATCTCATGAACCGAGTGTGCAAACCTTACCTGGATAAGTTTGTTATCGTTTTCATCGATGACATCCTGATCTATTCTAAGAGTCAGGAGGAACACGAGCAGCATCTACGACTTGTGCTGGAACTTCTTCGAGCAGAGCAACTGTATGCCAAATTTTCGAAATGTGACTTCTGGCTTCGTGAAGTCCATTTTCTAGGCCACGTGGTAAACAAGGATGGGATTCATGTTGATCCATCCAAGATTGACTCGATCAAGAACTGGCCTGCACCTCGTACACCAGCAGAAATCCGCCAATTCTTGGGTCTGGCAGAATATTACAGAAGGTTTATCAAGGATTTCTCCAAGATTGCGCAACCTCTCACTTCATTGACTCAGAAGGGTGTCACCTATCATTGGGGTGATGCACAAGAGTCTGCTTTTCAACACTTAAAAGATAGACTTTGTAGCGCGCCTAACCTCTCATTGCCTGAAGGCACAAATGATTTTGTGGACTATTGCGACGCTTCCATCCAAGGACTTGGTTGTGTATTGATGCAACGTGGCAAGGTCATTGCCTACGCATCGCGCCAACTTAAAGTTCATGAAAGGAACTACACAACGCACGACCTGGAATTGGGAGCAGTTGTCTTCGCACTTAAGATATGGAGACATTACCTGTACGGTACCAAATGCACCATTCACACCGATCACAGGAGTCTCGAGCATATCTTTAAGCAAAAGGAGTTAAACATGCGACAACGCCGATGGGTCGAGCTCTTGAATGATTATGAATACGCTATCAAGTACCATCCGGGCAAAGCCAATGTTGTGACAGACGCCCTCAGTCGGAAGGATACTATACCTAAGCGTGTACGTGTGTTACAACTTACCATCCAATCCAACCTTCCTGCTCAGATTCGTGATGCTCAGGTTGAAGCATTGAAAGCAGAGAACATCAGAGCTGAATCCTTACGAGGATCGAGGCAGCGCCTAGAACAAAAGGAAGACGGTGCCTACTATGTTAACGGACACATCTGGGTTCCACTGTATGGAGACCTACGCGAGCTTGTGATGGATGAAGCACACAAGTCTCGTTATTCAGTACATCCTGGTTCGGATAAAATGTACCACGACCTCAAGACTACGTATTGGTGGCCTGGCATGAAAGCCCACATAGCAACCTACGTCAGTAAGTGCTTGACTTGTGCGAGAGTCAAGACCGAATATCAGAAACCATCAGGCCTACTTCAACAACCAGAGGTACCTAAATGGAAATGGGAGCAAATTTCCATGGATTTCGTTACTGGCCTGCCTAGATCTCAACGCGGAAATGACACTATTTGGGTAATAGTGGATCGATTGACCAAGTCTGCACATTTTCTAGCTATCAAGGAAACGGATAAGTTTTCTACTCTTGCAGACATTTACCTAAAGGAAGTGGTGTCAAGGAACGGAGTGCCAACCCCCATCATTTCTGATCATGACGCGCGTTTTACTTCTGAACTGTGGCAAGCCTGCACAAGTCCTTTGGCTCACGTCTAGATATGAGCACCGCTTATCACCCACAGACGGGTGGGCAATCGGAACGCACCATCCAAACCCTTGAAGACATGCTTAGGGCATGTGTAATCGATTTTGGTAATGGCTAGGAAAAGCACCTCCCGCTAGTGGAGTTCTCATATAACAACAGCTACCACACCAGCATTCAGGCCGCTCCATTTGAGGCATTGTACGGACGCAAATGCCGATCACCTCTCTGTTGGGCAGAAGTTGGTGACAGCCAAATCACTGGCCCATAACTTGTGGTAGATACCACCGAGAGAATTGCTCAGATACGACAGCGAATGGCGGCAGCTCGTGACCGTTAGAAAAGCTATGCTGATAAGGGAAGGAAACCACTCGAGTTCCAGGTTGGGGATCGAGTGCTACTCAAAGTCTCACCTTGGAAAGGTGTAGTCCGCTTTGGCAAACGAGGAAAACTCAATCCACGTTATGTTGGACCATTCGAAGTCACCGAGAAAATTCGCAAAGTCGCCTACAGGTTGAACCTACCTGAAGAACTCAGCGGAGTTCACAACGTATTCCACGTGTTAAATCTGAAGAAGTGTCTGTCAGATGAAACCCTCATAGTTCCTCTTAAGGAACTCACTATCGACGACCAGCTGCGATTCGTCGAGGAACCAGTAGAGATTACGGATCGAGATGTTAAGATCCTCAAACATACCATGATACCTCTGGTCCGAGTCCGTTGGAATGCTCATCGTGGCCCAGAGTATACCTGGGAACGAGAAGACCAAATGAAACTCAAGTATCCCCAACTGTTTAAGAAAAACGCAACCACTACTGAGGCTGAAGCTACTGCAGAATTTCGGGACAAAATTCCAAATCAACGGGGGGATGATGTGACACCCCAAAAAAAAATCAGGAAAACAAGGCAACTTAACTAGCTTCCTCAGTAACCACGCGCTAAATTTCGGGACGAAATTCTCTTAACAGGGGGAGAATGTGACAACCCTCAAATTACATGTATCCGTACAATTTATTTAATGATAATTAAAGTACTTGATGACGGTGTGGAATTATTTAACTGCTCTCTGATTTATGTGTTATACTTACATGTGCGTGTTAGCATACTAGTAGTATGCAGAAAACTTGACTAAATGGTCCTGAATATTTTCCTATGTGTTAGGAATAAATTGCGTTACAAAGATATATAAATAAGACGCTTTACGGAATAATTAAACACTTTAATGGAACAGTATCCGACCGAACAACCGGACATTACCCGGGACACCAAATATTTGTCAACCACACTATTTAATTATTCTTGGCTAGTCATGATCCCTGTATGTCATAACACCCGCTAGAAATCAATTCACCACATTACTTACATTCTAACTTACCCTTTTCCAATTTAGTTACAATTTTACACTAAGCCCCCCCCCCCCCAACGATTTTGGTTCCTTGTGGACCCACCAAATGATTTTCACCATGCCTTGTTGATTGTTGTTTATTTTATTAGGATCTTGGCTTGTAAATCTTGCTAAAATATTGAAGTGATCTTATAAGGCATGGCCTACTACCACACTTGCACTCAACTTCATTTCAACACAACACTCAACCCTCACATCACTCATCTCTCTCTCTCATTCGGTCACCCCCACAACCGAATCCACTCCCCACCTTTTCATCTTCATCTTCTTCCATTACAAATCCATTCAAAGCTTACAAGGTGAATCTATGGAGGTGGCAACTTGAAGGACTTTCTAAGGAGCTTGTTCTAGTATTTTTCACCATCATATTCTCAATAGATTCTACCCTAGCTATAAGCTAGTAGACGTGATTGACCGACCTTGACTGTTAGCTATATTTGAGAATCAATCCGAGCAACCGAGGTGAGTTCACATACTTTCTAAGGCATGGGATTCCCGGTGGGTTGGGAATGGGATTGAATAACTACTCGTACTATCATTACTATTAAACTACTTTTCACTGTCCTCGGATTGAAGGGCACGTACGTAAAACCTACGTACACTCATACTTACCACCGTCCTCGGATTGAAGGGTACGTACGTAAAACCTACGTACACTCACACTCGCTACGGTCCTTGGATCAAGAAGGGCACGTACAAACACGACTAGTCGACACATGGGAAGCCCCTACTAATCTTCGCACACATGTTTGGGAAACCGCGATACGGCCACTAATCATCGCACACATGTTTTGGAAACCGCGATCCGGCCACTAATCTTCGCACACATGTTTGGGAAACCGCGATATAGATAACTAAGATACTTGGTTTACGAAATGAACAAATGATTCACGAACACTATAACTAAACAACCAACTGTGAATTCACTCAACTTTGTTGTTGACTCGTTGTTACATGCCTTGCAGGTCGTTAGGTATCTATGGAGCTTGCATCGGAGTGGGAAGGAGTCGTTGTGGGATACGGACTGATATGTTCCGCACTTAATAGATAAACTTTATGAACTTATGAAACTTATGTTTTGGAACTCTAAACTCATAAACTATGGACTTATGTTTTGGTTTAACGTTTTATGCTTCCGCTGTTTAAATTAACTTGGTTAACTTTCTTTTGATCACCAATCGTATTATGGTCAGTTTTATTTACCTAATTATGTTGTTCAATATGATTGGTGGCTCGATCCTGGTCACGTCACGCCTCCAAGCGGTGGTACTCCGCATGGTGGATTTTGGGGGTGTGACATAATGAATCCTTGTTGCTGACCAGAGAGCTCCAGAATTGAGAATACAAGTGAATGTGAAATTGTTGCAACATTGGGTGTTCTTAAATATCAACTTTGATCCTTCAAGATGTTGCCAAGATAGTCTACACATGTTACCAGATCAGTCCAAGTGCCCCTATGCATGAAAAACCATTGGAGGGAGCCTCTGGTATAAGAAAACAACTGATCAAAGTCGAAATTCAGGCTGTTAACTGGCATCTACACGTTTTTGTCGCTGGCAGGTCGTAGGCGGGCCGCAAAGACCCTTTCGCGGGGCGCGTACAAGTGAGAAACCAGCCAAACAAGTTTCCATTATTTACAATTCAGTCCTTGGTCCTTTGAAACGTGGTTTTGGCTATTTTTCTTGCACTCTTGACCCTCAAACCTGATTTTTAAGGGCCTTAGGACATCTACAAACTTGGTTAGGTCCTTGGTTAACTTTGTGCTTACCCGAAAAGTCACAAATTTCAACGTTGACGCATTTAACCCTTCGTGCACGGTTTTGATCATAACTTTCTCATACAATAATGAAACTTTATGAAATTTTTATCACATATTCTAGTGAGTATATTTTATCGTTACAAAGCTTCGGGTTTGCCAAAAGGTCACTCAGAGGTATACTTTCAACATGTTGACACATTTAGCCCCTGTAGTTTGTAATTCCTCACTTTCTTTCATTTTCTTCTTCGTATGATCCATGATTTATTCGTTTAAGATTATAAACACCATGTAGGGTTATTGTAGGGCGTATTTATCCATTGTTGACACTTTGGACCCTTATATTCACATAGTTTCACCGTTTGTCAACTTTAGTCCTTCTAAAGTACTTTTTTCACATATTCAAAGCTTATGACACGTGTCAATACATTATTGGAAGTAAATTTTCAAGGTGTTACAGTTTTGTTAATATATTATGCCTCATTCTTTCATTGTTAAATGTTTGTTGCAATTAAAAATTTGTTACTTTTCTTAAATATATTATTTATTTGTTATTAATTATTATTATTTTATATTTATTTTAAGCATCTGAATGTGAAAGTGGTGTTATTATCAATGATTGATAGATCATTGAAGATGACAGTTCAAAATCACTACGTGAAAAATGGCCTACGGCCACACTTTTTCCAAAACCGGCCTGTCACACATTTGAATAAATGTGTGGCTAAAGGTCATTTATAATATTTTAAGACACTTTTAGTCACACATTATATTATTAATGTGACCATCGTATAGCAGGTCAAAACTCTTAGCCACGTTTTTTGAAAAAAATGTGACATTTACTAGCTAGTCTAGCCACAACTTGTAAAGTGTGGCCAAATGCGACCTAACGCCACGGTATTTGTATAATTTTTTTAATTTATGTGACAAAAACACATCTTTTCCAGACCTTTAGTCACATTTTCGAAAACAAAAAGTGACAATTACTAGCCATAGTAGAAAAGTGTGGCCAAATGTTACTAACTGTCACAATAGATTTTTAATGATGTGGCTAAAAGATATTACGTATCGCTACTTACGAATTTGTGTGACCAAAGGGCAGTGCTTAGTAGGCACTTGTAAACTTTTTATGCGTAGCTAAAAGTTACGAATGATCACACTTTGTGCTTATAAACGTGACTGTAAGTACTCTTTGATCACACTTTCATTGAAAAATTCACCCAAAAATTTCAATTCCCTGCTAATCTCTACATCTTTCACCCAGCTTACTCATCCCTCCACTCCAGTGCCTACGTCTGCAACCGATAACTATCCCATACATAATAGTCCTAATTTTGAAATTAAAAACCCTAGGTTTACCGAGGAAGACGACGTAGAACTTTTGTATTTCTCTGAGACTAGTGATTCAGGATGATTTCACTTACTAAGAATCTGAAGACGGATACGATGGATTATGTAGATCTTACAACGATGAATCCTATAAAGAGAACGACATTGCATTACCAGCTACTCTTTTGAGGTACACAGTTATTGTATAGGTTAATGAGATATAATTAGGCATTCGTGTTTACGTCATTTCGTTTAAATTTTGTAGAACTGTCAGTAATTCGTGTTGTATTCCTTTGTGTAATTTGTTTCTGGGGTGGGGTCTATATAGAAGGTCTATTGATACATCTTGCCTGATATCATATTTTTGAGGATTCTGTCATGTATCAACAAATATATGAGTGAGGTAGTTAGAATATGGTAGATTGCGTTGAGTTTTTGTTATAGTGTCGTACATCGATTTGATTTAGTAGATTCCTGTTCGGTTTCTGTTCAATTTAATTTTCGCATCTGGATCATACTGAATCCGAATCTGAATCTGTTACAGGATTCGCAATCGTTTCAAGATGACGGCTGGCGCTGAAATTGTTTGCAGTGAGGTGGTTTGTAAGGTGGAGACTATGGAGAAGTGTGGTTCTGGTGTGAATGCAGTGACGGTGTTGCTATTGTTGATTGTAATGTCGGTGGTAATGGTAATTGTGTCTGTGACTAGCCGAGAGGCAGGGGACTCATGTGGCTGGAAGAGAGAATGTAAGAAGGCGGCTTTGGATGGGAATGAGTCTAGGGAGCTGCTGCAGTTTGTGGGCGTAGTGGGGTTTTTAGGGTCACATCAGATCGAGAGAGATAGATGGGTAGGGGTGAGCATAAGTAGGTCCGACCCGACTAGAACCCGATAACCAAACCGAATAGTACCCGAAACCGACCCTAATAGAGTAATTCGGGTGTAGAAAAAGCTCTGCATTTGCCCATAAATTGGTCAAATCTGATATTATACTGCATTCTTGGTTATAGTTTTGTCGAATCCGTGTGCTTTCGGAAAGGTAATATAACATGATTCTTGTATTCAGCTCTGTATTTATGTCCAAATGTTGATTTTTGTCAAAGTCAACATACCCGTCTGCAAAAACATTAAGTTTGATTAATGTTTGTATCTATCTATTGTATTTGACTAAGTCAATGCACCAGTTTTCTGTAGAAATTTGACCAAGTCAACATACCCAATTTGCCAAAGCCTACTTTGATTTTGACTTTTATTATTGGTTTATCATGAATGCAGAGATAACCTTTATTTATTTGTTTGTGTTTGGCTTTAGAAGGTGATGGTTTTTTTGGTTGATTAGGTGAGATCCACATTTTTTGGAAACACCGGACTATGTAATCTTTTTTTATTATTAATGATTATGTAGTTTTATTTCCGCTGCCAATTGTACTCTGAATCCGAAGGCCTGGCGAGGGTGTTACATGCATCTTCGGCTTAGGTACCGATGCATGGATGCATGTCCTTGTTATGCCATTACCGGTGAGTCGGGGACTTTCGGCATTTGGCGATTGTACGCTTCTCGGATGAATCGGGAGGTAATAAGTTTTGTATAATGTATCTATTATATGATCAACAGTACACGAATTAATTTGATTAATGTTTTGCATATCGTAGGAAGAATGGTTAGAGTCGCTATAGAGGGAGCAGATCGCTAATCGATAGATGATACTGCAATTCCAAGCGACCATTGACAGATACCTAACACTACCCCATGAGCTTCCCCCTACATAGGTACAAGTTATTTTCTATCGTAGGTATATATAATAAACATATTTCGTATTTAATTTTAACTGTATTTTATTAATATGTAACTTTAAAATACAAATCAGTTTTTTTTTTTAATTTTTATTATTAGAGTGAAGAGGTATGGTCCCAAATCATAATTGCACACATGTCATGGGGACCACACCGGTCAGCAGGCCTGTTCGCAGCTTATTCGCAGACTACTCGCAGCCGGTACGTAGGCCTGTCCGCAGCCGGTGCGCAGGCATGTCCGCAGCCGGTACTCTTGACTGAGAAAGTCTTGATCTGAATTTGTTAATGATATTGTTATGTCACCAGAAGCATTTCTTTGCTCCATCGGCGATGTGGAGGTCAGTAACACATTTGATCGGAGGGCACGCAATGTTGTAGCTGGATTTGAGGTGAGATGTGCATTTTGTTTTTACGGGTTAATTACTTTCAAGTTAATTAATTTTATGACATACTTACATGTTATCTTTGACTTTATTCTTTTGACATACTGATAGGTTATCTTTGACTTTATTTTTCTTACATGCTGACAAGTATGATTTTTAGTTGAGAGGTGTTATCTTCCTTTATAAAGAACATACACAATGAGTTCTCTATCCATCAATTCAGTTTGATAAAACATTATCCGAAACAAAATGGGAGGCTGCTACTGTTTCTATTCTTTTAAAGGAGTCAAATGTGACACCTGTGTCACTTCAACCATCAAACAAATTCCAAACCAATGAAATATTGTATTTCATACTTGGGATCTGTATAAATATGTGTATCTTTTGCACATATCAAGTCTTGTTCGATTTCAAGCTCTAAATCACTTTCTGGAAGGTTATACATGCACTGATGTGTAAATATAACCAGTTTAATGCAACGAACACTCTGGAATAGTGAAATAGGCTTAACATACCTTAAATAACCTTTACATAACTTATAAATAAGTTTTGAAGGCTTTGGTATG
Source organism: Helianthus tuberosus (assembly GCA_030545235.1). Lineage (NCBI taxonomy): Eukaryota > Viridiplantae > Streptophyta > Magnoliopsida > Asterales > Asteraceae > Helianthus > Helianthus tuberosus. The sequence goes on along the minus strand of CM060423.1, from coordinate 168,410,530 downwards.
GCAAAAATCTAGTTAAATGGCTTATAGGGACTAAAGTTGACAAACTGCGAAAGTATGCCAATTTGAACTGTAACAGACATTCCGGAACATGACCATAAGTTAAACATACCATAAATATCCTTTTCATAGCTTAGAAATAGGCTTTGAGGTGTTCGGTATGCTAAAATAAACTTTGGTGTCATTCAGGGACTAAAAACGTCAAAAAGTGCACAAGTTTGCATTTTTACGCATAACTTACGTTCTGAATACATCCGGACATCCAAAAATTTATGTAAGCACTAAAATATTTTATTTTAGTGTTTGGCATGAGAAAAATCCATTCGTCGCGTCATTTGGATCATTTTTCGCGCTTGTGCGCATTCCGTCGTAATTAAGCAAACATCGCGTTCGTACGGCTAAACGAACCGACACCCGAGATATTTTTGAGCACATTTTAAGTTCCCTATACTTTAACTTCATTTTAGAGCTTTGAAATGAGGTTAACGGGCCATAAACGTGTCGAAAATGGGCTGAATGCATGACATGGACCAAAAGTGTAATTCTGTGAAAATTGTGGCTAGCGCACCGCTACACTTTTAATGTAACCGTGCGCTAGGGGTCTGCAGATCAGATCAGACTTAACAGTCAGCAGATTTCCAGCTGTTTAATCCTCACCCACATGTTCTCACTTGCTTATTCAGCTGATAAGAACCAATTTTTAGTTACCATGATTGTCCAACACATGTACGGATGGGATTAAGGCACGTTTTCCATGAAACGATCCTAACGGTTACCCGAAAACTATATATACCCATCCACCCCATTGCTAAAAATCACTAGAATTTTGATTTGAGAAACTCTAAGTTGAAACTATTGTTTCATACCTGAGATTTTTGAATCGAGATTAGCATTCGGGGACCCTTCGTAAGTATTCTTTCGTTCTTTTCCTTATTTTATTGCTTTTCGAGTCAGAAAGTCAAACTTTGTTTGACTTTCAGCGTTGACCAGCTTATGGTCAATGCGAAGTTCGATTGAACTTCGCAACGTGATTGTAATCACGATGGTTATAGTCCTTTGTGACTATGCCTACTGATTACCACGTTGTCTAGGGTCGTAAGGGTAAGCGATCTGATAAATCGCTTATACCTTCGAACCCGACCCAGTTTGGTCGATCATTAGGACCCGACCAAATACATTAGGTGACCATAGAATATAACCTTCCGAGGTTATACCTTATGGTCACATCGTTTAAGTAGTTGTATGATAGGTAGTTTATATACCTTAGGTAAATTACCAGAATACCCTTTTCATGTATAATTGGTAATTAAGCATATGTAACCTAAACTTTTGTCACATAACTGATTATGTAACATGTTTAGGCATATAACACTTGTCATAGGGCTAGTTAGGCGGTCCGAACGCGTTTCACGCGAACGACGCGTTAAAGTAGCATAAGCTACCTAAACGGGTCGTAATGGGTCGTAAGCACTTAGGTTAAGTTTCATTTAGTATGTAGGATTTGTTGAACCATATTACACGAGTCTCCATACTCGTTTGGTTTACAAACCCTCATTCTATCTAAATCCTCCGATTTAGGTCCGGTTTATTAACATAGTTACCTATGTTAGGTGCCGTTTGATATCCGCGATCTCTAGCATTGCTTGGTGGTTATCTTAGGACTTCTGAGCAATCTCAAGTGAGTACATAGACCCCTCTTTTACTGTTTTCCAAACTGTTTTGGGGTGAAACACATGTGCCTACTTGTTACTTTCATGCTTTCCTGTTTTGACTTCATATACTGCTATGTTCATTAGTACATTATAGTACATGATTTCATTACATTTCATGCTATGTATGCCCATTTTGTGCGTACTTAGTACATCGTTTTACATTACATTTCATGCTATGTATGCCCATTGTGTGCATATTTAGTACATTGTTTTACATTTCATTTTGTTGCATATGCTCATCCAGTATATGAACACATTATACTACATTTTGAACCGTTGTATCTGTGAACCGTTGTATCTATGAACCGTTTGTATCTGTGAATCGTTGTATCTATGAACCGTTGTATCTGTGAACCGTTTGTATCTGTGAACCGTTGTATCTGTGAACCGTTGTATCTGTGAACCGTTTGTATCTGTGAACCGTTGTATCTCTGAACCGTTTGTATCTGTGAACCGTTTGTATCTATGAACCGTGTGAACCGTATTTGACCATACATAAACATTTCTTCAATTGTTGAACATTACATCTTGATGGTTTGGTTTGAGTAAGTGATTAAGTAACGAGGCGTGTGTAATATGATACAAGCATGGTGGATACGCCGCTGGTACTTCCTATATATAAGTGTTTGTATGGTATTACATGTCGTAGCGTTATTTGAATCATTTCAGTTTGAGACATATAACATTTTATACAAATAACATACTTTTCACAAGACATTGTTTTACAAACAACATATCTTATACAAACTCATCTTACATGGTTATTCATTTAACCTTACATTTATTTATACATATCATCTGATCTTATCGATTTTCAAATGATTTACAAAACAAAGCAAATAACAAGGTTCATGACTAAACATTTTCTCAAACATAAGTCATGAATCCTATTTTCACAAAACCTATGTATCTCACAGGCATTTTTATGCTGACGTACCATATTTTCACATGTGTTTTTCAGGAGATGATGCATAGGACTTATCAAGACATACTTAGGCGGACCTGTGCCTTAGTGACTTAAAACGATGCAAGAACTAGTTAATTTTGTTATGTACTCTTTATTTCTTGTTTAAAACAATGTAAACTCTCATGTTTGATTAATAAAACGAAACTTTAATTTCCATGGTTGTGAAACATTAATTCTGTTACAACACTCCCCGACGTTTCCGCCACGTTTTGTATGTTCTACGTGGTCGGGGTGTGACATCAAACTCAACAGTTCACCTTGGTTCTATCATGTCAGTACTACCCTACCTTTGATACTCTTTGTGAATAATTAATGTCTCAATCATGATTTAAAAAAAAAACTATTATCAAAATAATTATATTTTTATGAATACAACAGTTTAACACAAACCGGTTCAACTATGAAGCATCCAATAGCATCAGAGGATCGGCAACCCTTCTCATCAAGCGGTGGTGCAGCTTCAACAGGGCTTCTTGTTGCTGGCACAAAATACCGTGGGGAATTCGAAGAAAGATTAAAGAAGTTAATGGAAGAAACAACACAAGTGATGATATCATTCTTTTTATTGATGAGGTTTACACTTTAATTGGAGCTGGAGCAGCAGAAGTTGCTATTGATGCTGCTAATATATTAAAATGAGCCCTTACCATAGGTGAATTGCAGGTAAGCAGTTATATTTTTCATGATTTGGTACTAAACTTTGCTTCATGTTACATATATTCAGTTTGTTTTTTAAAGTTGTGTATCAAAGTTAAGTTACCAAGGTAATTGTTATTGGAATGGCTGGACTGCTTGATTATTTATTTGTATAACATCATTTTTTTCATGTTTCCATATCATACTCACTAGTTTGTTTGCATGCCAACGTGCGTGAGATATTCACCACTTTATGTTGGACTTTGTTTATACACGCCCAATTAGACCACCCGTACTCAAGAGATTTTCGGCCTTTTTTAGACGAAAACCCCGGAGCATGCCCACCAAGCGGCCCCCGTGGGCCTTTTTTTGACAAAATTTGCTTTTGGCGTTTTATTTTCCACGCCCAAGATGAAAATTGAAAACATTTGACCAATCACTGTTTTAATTGAATATTATTTGTTTTAATAATTAAATAATAATAATTGGGTAATCATGGGAGTGCCACGTGTCGAACAACGGCCAAGGGTGGGAGCATTATCCCACTACGCCCTTTTCTTCAAAACGCCACTTGGCTGACTAGCACGACACGTGGCGGACAACACCCAAGGGTGGGGCATTATTCACCATAACCACTACGCATGGTCTTACTAACTTTGGGTCTTAGGATTTTTGGTTTTATTGTATTTATATAATATATAAATAACTTCTGTATATGTGTCTTTATCCCATATAAGATTCATAGAGATTATACATGTAATCTCTTTTTTTCAAATTTAACATATAAAGATACACTCGATTAAAAAATACACTATTTAACAATGTTTTCACAACCGGATCGGCTATCAAATCGGATGTGTTATCGGTTCACTCGTCGAACCGGGTTAAGAGCGGATGACATAATTAATAATATAAATATTTAAGAAAACAAAGAAATATAGAAAAAGTATATAAACAATTCTAAAAATAATAATGTTAATATTATACGGACATCAAATGAAAATAAATCAAATTTAATGGAGGTTCATGCAATATATGGCTATCAGATTTATGCATTTTTTAGTTGGATCAAGATAGATGTAGACTTTTGTTTTAAGTGTGAAATGGAGAATGTAGATGATGATTACGGTAAAGCTATTAATATTGAATTCCTTGATTTAAACATATATTTTTTTGTCTTTTATAAACAATGAAGTATATAAAAGTTGTTTTTGTCGCTCAACCATATAAAAGTTGTTTTTATCACTCAACCATATATTTTTTTTGTCTTTTATAAACAATGAAGTATATAAAAGTTGTTTTTATCACTCAACCATTTAATTTGTTTCATTAAATAGTTTCACCTTCCTTACATTTTAAGAATTAATTATCTTTCATCAATCAAGTATATTACTTTATTATTTTCATTATTTGATTTGTATACACATCCCCGTTAATTAATATATAACTTGTCTTAGCAAATTGGTATTAAAAATAAATTATAGTAATACACCACATAATGTGTGTTAAAATAACATTAGTACCCGCGGCAACGGGCGAGCATTCCCACTAGTTAGGTCTTAATAGATCAAAACATATGTCTTAATGTACCATAGCGGGCCTTAATGGATCACAAGGGACAATAATAGATCATACATGTCAATATGAACCTTATTGAGCCAACTGTTAATTGACTATATTGGTCCTTAATGGATCACAATGAATAATTGTAGATCGTACCATATTCGGCCTTAATGAATCACAATGAACAATAGTAGATCGTACACGTGTTAATGGACCATATTATGCCTTAATTGATCACAATGGAAAATAACAGATTATACATTTCTTAATGGACCATTTTGGGCCTTAATGGATCACTTTGGACAATTGCAGATCGTACACGTGTTAATGGACCATATTGGGCTTTAGTAGTTCAAATGGACAATAATAGATCGGACATCTGTTAATGGACCATATTGGGCTTTAATGGATTACAATGGACACTAATAAATCGTAAATGTGTTAATGGACCGTATTAGGGCTTAATGGAACACAATGGATAATTGTAAATCATGTACGTCTTAATGGACCATTTTGGGCCTTAATGGATCACTTTGGACAATTGTAGATCGTACACGTGTTAATGGACCATACTGGGCTTTAGTGGATCAAATGGACAATAATAGATCGTACATGTGTTAATGTACCATATTGGGCTTTAATGGATTACAATGGACACTAATAAATCATAAATGTGTTAATGGACCGTATTAGGGCTTAATGGATCACAATGGATAATTGTAGATCATGTACGTCTTAATGGACCATAGTAGGCCTTAATGGATCACAATACATAGTTGTAGATCATATATGTCTTAATGAACCTTATTGGGCCTAACTGGATCACAATGGACAATCGTAGATTGTATATGTGTTAATAGAGCATATTGGGCCTTAACGGATCAAGATAGACAATAGTAGATAATACATGTCTTAATGAACCATATTAGGCCTTGATGGATCAACGTGGATAATAGTAGATGCACATGTGTTAATGGACCATATTGGGCTTTAATGGATCACAATGGATAATAGTAGATCATACATGTGTTAGTTGGCCATATTGGGCTTTAATTGATCACAACGGATAATGGTAGATCGTATATGTCTTAATGGACCTTATTGGGCGCATAAAAGCGACCCAGTTTAAAACAAGGCGCGAAACGCAAAAGCGGTGGCTTTTCGTACCTGAGGCGCAAGCTAATTATATATTTTTTATGTATCCCATATATAATCTCATATGTTTTTAGCTTTCCCTCCACAAAATACAGCTACAAGTAAGGTTTTGAATGATTTTAGCTGCATGTACAAGCCAAAAAATCCAAAGTACAACAGTTAGATGCATAAAAACACATTCGGTATGAGAGGCGTACGCCTCAGGCCAATAAAGCCCAAAAAACGCGTATTTTTGCCGATTCTTGTAATTACTCTAGGCACTGAGTGAAAAAACCCTTGGGTGTGCGCCTGTAGCGCCTCGCACTTAAGCATGAATGAGTCACGTTTTTTAAGACCAAGTCCATATCCTAGTTCAACCTTTAAAAGACTAAATTAATAGTTTGTATAAATAATTACAATTGCAATTTAAAAGACTAAAATAATAATTTGTATAAATAATTACAATTGCAATTAGAGCATTCTCATCCAATCCATCAAAACTTGTGAGGGTGAGTTTTTATATTGTAAAGGGTAAAAAAAAGTGGTTGTGAGTGGAGGAGAGAGAAAATGTTACTGTTCATCTGTATATTTGGGGGGACACTATTCACCCAGTATAATTTTTTTAATATATATTGAAAGTGGTTGTGAGTGAAGGAAAGAGAAAAATGTGATGATAATATTATTTAATTGAAAAGGAGAGAGAAAAAGTATTTGTTTTTAGTGGAAATATATTGATATAGGAGTTGTTTTTTAGTGGAATGTATGTATAATTTGATGGATTGGATGAGAATGCTCTTACAATTACAAAATTTTATTCCATATCCTAGTTCAAATTACAATGTTCCATATCCTTGTTCCCCGCCCAACTTTTCCCTCTTCCTCAAAAACTCAAATTCCCCTCTCATCTCCCCCTTTCCCTCCTAACCTAATCAACCCTCTTCCTCAAAAACCCAAATTCCCTTCTTATCTCCTCCTTCCCTCTTAACCTAACACTGTCCTCACAAAATTCAAGAACTCAAACTACCCAATGGCTACTCACCGATGATCGACACCGTCAAATCCTATGGCTCAAACCTACTTGCTCTGTGCACCGACGGATATCTTCGGGTTTTAAACTCATTAGAGATGGTGACCCATAAAATCCCAACAAGAGATTCTGATTTCATAATATCTTCAAAAAACGTTGATCGATTCAAGAATTTTTAGGGTTTTTAGGATCTTCCCCAAATCCGTATATATAGGTTTTGAATGGATATCAAATCAGAAGGTAAAAGTGTTCTTCATTTCGTTTTTTGACAAACAGTGTCATTGGTTTTCATTTTATACATTAAATTACTAGTAGACAATGATGCAACTTTGCACTTCATTTTTCATAATTTGGGTTTATTCTACGTAATCTGTATGTGGTCGTTTTCTTTCAGCTGATGTGAATGTAATTTTTCAAGGAGTATTCAATTCTAACATCAACAAACTTCACCCAATAATTTGATGCCACACAATAAACATTATCTATTTATTATTTTTATAAATAAATATATCTCTTTTTGTTATAAGTAGGGGTGCAAATGAGTCGATTTGATGGTTGGGTTATATTTAATTATAAGTATACAATGTTGACGTTAATGGTTGTTTTTGAAGGTTGGTTTGTTTGTCTCACCACTTTTCAAGCCCTTACTTAATTTGGCCTACCACAATCACAACTAAGACTATGGGGTGTGGAGGGGCTTGGGTTGGGGGCATTGCTTGACACATGGCTAGGGTGTGATCCACAAGGTAATACTCAAAAACTAGGGGTGTGGTATAGCGTGGCCAGCCATGTGGAGATCGAACCAGCCAACCAAAGTCGTTTGGCAACAGCTACCCCAACGGCTAGATTGAACCAGCCAACCAAAGCCAGCCACATCACCCCCGCCAGGCACAATCCCCATGCCAAAGGGGCAACGCCATGCCCAACGCCAACCCGGGGTGGAGCAGCCAGCGTTGAACCCAAACTGTCGCCCCAACCCACGCCCACACCCCACGGTCTAATAACACTGATCAAGTGGAAGCTTTCTGTAGCTTAACAACTATAGTCATATCGAATCTAAATAATAATATTTAGTCTAGTTATAGCTTCCTTTAACTGATGGAAGCTTTAGCATCTAGCATATGTTGTTGGTAAAAGTATTTGATTGAATTACATATTTCAATATGTATGCTTTGCTTGATCTGTTTGATTGCTTAATAATTAAATAGATCATTGAACGAAGGATCTTTATTTTATATACTTTGTTTGGTCATCATTTCTCAAATGTGTTTCTCTTTTAAGTGCTATAATAACACTCATAAGGATTATTTGGAGCATATAATAAACAAGGTTTAAAAAAACGGAAACGAGTTTCGAGGCGTTTTCCCTTCGCCTCACGAGGCGTACGCCTCGAGGCAAACCGAGGCGTAAGCCCGAGGCGGAGTTAAAAAATAAATATAAATATTATATATCTTATAAAAATAGTAATATTAACTAAATTCGTCATCAAATTCATCAAAATAATCAAAAACACACATAAAAAAGACATAAATTGCTTGAAATTGACACAAAAACTCAAAAACATTAAAAACAAATATAAAAAATCCTTGAGGCGCACCTGAGGCGCAGCCTTTTTAGCGCCTCAGCCCCTCTGAGGCGCACATACTGTACACACCCCCTGAGGCGCGCCTCAAAATCGTTTTTTGGCCGTTTCGCCTTGAGGCGCGCCTCGAGGCGCACGCCTCAACCGTTTTTTAAAACAATGATAATAAACAATGAGATTGTTTAGATTATTTAGTACATCTATGGTTACATCTACTTACATTTTCCATTTCTACTCATATGCAAAATAGATCGATTGGAACCACAATTGTTATTTTAATGGCGTTTCGTTTGTACATATATGCAATGTAAAGAACATAACAGAGATTCATATGCATAGAGCTTATTACATCTACAGTTACACCAACTTAACACACATAAGTCGACTTTCACAGCTACTTTCATTTTGTATTTATACTCCTGCGAAATAAATCAACTGGAACAACAATTTGTGTTTTAGTGGCGTTTTGTTTGTATATATATGCGATGCAAAGAATGTAACGGAGATTCGTACATGTCATCATCATCATCATCATCATACTCAGTATATCCCACCAATAGCAAAAGCTAAGGTAGGGTCTGAGGAGGGTGAGATGTAGACAGCCTTACCTCTACCCCGTAGGAATAGAGAGGCTGCTTCCAATGAGACCCACGGCTCGATTGTGGTTTTGCATCAAGCCTTGGACATAAGGCACATAACACTCAGCAATTGAGACAAACGCCAATTGGTGCATGTACCCCCTTGTCTTTCGGCTATCAACGCCACCACATGATGCATGATTAACCATCCCCTCTTTTAACGTTATTTTCACGAAATTAGTAAAATAACGTTAAAATTAGTGCACTTTTGCTTTTGCCCCCCGAGCGCCCACACATATATACATTATATGTGCATACCGCAAGCGGGGCGTAAGATTCGTACATGTAGAACTATTAATACATTCATTGCAGGTTCTACCAAAAGCTGCTTGATATGTTGAATCTACCAACTGATATGGAAAAGAGGAAGCATAAGCTCAAGCGTCTTGTTCAATCTCCAGTTCTTTCTTCATGGTATCGCTGTGTTGAATCTAGCAGCTAATGTTTTTCTTGTTATTATTAGAACTGATGACTTATATAAATTTATTTTCTTGGCAATCCAGTAGTGAACTAAATCATTAATGATATTATCCTTGAGATTACTGGTGAATTAGAGAGAGTTAGCAGCCAGAGCACGTGCCAAGCTTGAGATTTAGAAACAAAGCTCGAACCGAGCCATGCTCCAGCCTAGTCGAGCTCTGGCTCACCTTAGCTCAGCTTGTTTGCTCCTCTAGTTTTAAGTTATGGTTAGAGTGACACAAAGTATATTTTTTATGTCAAAGTTTCCATCAATGAATGGTCTCCAATATATTGTTAATATAGTAATTTATTTCGAGTCTTGAAACACTACTAGAATACCTTGTCGTGTTGAGTTTACTTATCACATAGTAATTAATTTTGTTAATTGTTGTCTCAGATTCTATCATGGTTGAGAACTGGGATTATCAGGATATTCAACTGCATAAACCACCATGGGCTTGTAAGAAGGAAAATGACATCTTTTGTGTGTTAACATTTAACTGAAATCGAAAGTTGATATATGCTGGTATTTTGGCAGGACACTATTCCAGTACTTGTAATAGAAATCAAAGTTGCTGAGATATAATGGCGATGATAGTGCGATACAACCTAAACAACATCAGGCCACACCATCTTTCTGGTATGTGACAGTATCTAGAAAATAATCAAAATTTACGAAATATAATTCGGACTGCGTCTTTGACTAGAAGGTTTTCAGGTGGTTGAGGGGCTCTTCAAGGTTCCTCACCTACATTGAAATCCAGCCATCCAGGGGCGTGGACGAAGTACTATTTGAAGATTGAAGTGGTTACGAAGGGCAATGTGGTGATGGTGTTTGATGTGGAACTGGTGGTTCAGCCGGGGAAGCATTCAAAGGAGTTGTTAGGGTTCAAATCAGCACATGTGAATAAGCAGGTAACAATAATATTGTGTATGTGAATGGTTTGTTGTTTTGGTTATGGAGTGTTGAGATGTGTTTGGTAATTACCTGGTTATGGTGCTGTAGTTCAGTTTATAGTGAATTTGATTCAAATGTTCATTTCTTCAATTGAAACTGAACCATAAATTGAATGCAAAGTGCGACTGAGAGGGCGCATCGCAGATGGTGTGCTGGGCTGCCCTTCAGCACATAGGTGCACGCTTTTGATTTACACATTCTAAACCATATGGATATTTTCTTTTGGATACACCCTACACAAGAAGTTCTTAGTGTTGGCGAAAAATTGGATCATTAGTTTTTTTTAATCTTTTTTGTCATTTTAATTATCAGTAACGTACTCATTAAAGTAATATGTGCATAGTCGGGCGTTTCTTTTTTCGGGGTTGGAAGTAGTATAAGGTAACGATAGCATTGCATCTATAACCATTTGTTTAGTGTCTGATGATCTGATATGTTATCATAAGATGTCATCTTAATTCATAAAAATGTTTAAAAGGCATTGTTTATTTCCCATATGATGTGATACCTGGTCCTAAAATTACTTATGAGGATGTGTGGTTATCAATTGAGATTGAGATTGTTGAATTATAAACATATGCAGAGGTCAGTCAAATGTTAAGTCGATTTACATCAGAATCTCACGTATACGCTGATAAGCAAAAGATCTAAATCGCCAGGTTGGTTTGTTTAAATTACATTAATATATAAATATTTTATGATGTTCTTGCCATAGTTTCAACTTTTGATTATGTCCTCATTTGATCATTAAAAGTTCTGCTTTTTCAGTGATATCGTTTGATCATACGACATGAGAAATAGCCACTGGTTACAAGTTAACTCACCACCACGACGCGACAACAGCAAGGTGGCCAACAGCCCATGGATGCAAATTTGTAGCACTTTCAAGTCCAAACGCAGTGAGTATATATATGGACTAGAAGAAAACATCTTACAAATAGTTCTTAGTTTATGTGTATAGTCGTTTCCCAGTTTATAACTTTTGTAGATAGGTTATGTTGATAAGTTTATGTTGTTAATAAGTATTTAAGCCGAAAACTTATGTATGGATTTGGGTTATTATTGTTAATATCATTTGTTTTTTATATTTTCTCATGCTTATAGCAGTTTTTTATTTTACAAAAAATAAATATAAAATGAATAATTACACAAAAATGGCCATATAAAATCATAATAGACATGTGTGACTAAATGTTAGACAATAGTCACATTTAAAATTACAAAATTTTGTGTGACTGTAAATAACCATTAGCTACACCATAGTCACTTTGTTTCTTGTTTGTGTGACAGAATTATACCAAACGTCATGGAAAAAGAAGTTACGTGTGACCAAAGGTTAAACAATAGCCACATTTAAAAACACAAAATTTTGTGTGATTATAAATAACCATTAGCCATACCATAGTCACTTTGTTTTTTTGTTTGTGTGACGAAATGATACTAAACATCATGGAAAAATAAATATGTGTGACCAAAGGTTAGACAATAGTCACAATTAAAATTACAAAATTTCATGTGACTTTACATAATCATTAGTCACACCATCGCCATTTTGTTTAATTTTGTGTGACGAAATATTAGCAAACGTCATGGGTAAAAAATATTACGTGTGACCAAAGATTACACAATAGCCACACTTAAAATAAAAAAATCATGTGGCTTTAAATAACTTTTAGCCACACTATCCTTATTTTGTTTTTTTATGTGACCGAATGATAGCATGCGTAATGCACAAAATGAATATGTGTGGCTAAAGGTTAGATGATAGCCACAGTTAAAATTATAAAGTTTCATGTGGCTTTACATAAGCATTAGCCACATTATCGTTACTTTGTTTTTTATGTGACGAAATGATAGCAAACCTCATGAGAAAAATAAATTATATGTGACCAAATGTTAGCCATTAGACACACTTAAAAGCACAAAACTTCATGTGGCTGCAAACATTAGCCACACCATCATCACTTTTTTTTGTGTTACGGAATGATAGGAAAGGTCATGTGAAAAAAAAAATTGTATGACCAAAGGTTAAACAATAGCCACACTTAGAATTATAAAACTTTATGTGTGACTAAAGGTTAGACAATAGTCACATTTAAAATTACAAATTGTTTTGTGTGTCTAGAAATAGTTTTTCGCCACACTTAAAGTAAACTCATGGGACTAAATAACAACACGGCCACACTTATAGTGAGTTCATGTGGCCATTACTACCATTTAGTCACACTTAATGAATGGAATGTTTGATTACAACAACTCTTTTTGCCACATTTATTTTAATTGATGTGGCTAAAACAAACTTTTAAGTGACTACATAACACAAAGGACCACACTTACAATAAATTCATGTGGCTGTTGCTACTCTTTAGCAACACTTATTGTACAAAATGTCTAATTCTAGCAAGAAACAATGATACCCGTTAGCCACACTTTTAAGTTGCTACGGCCACTAAACATGAATGTGGCCGTATGATACCTATGATGACTCGACCTTTGGTCACACTTGAGTTGAAAAAAAAAGTGTGGCAAAAGGCGTATGGTCACACTTTTTTTGTGTGACCGTAAGCCTTTTTTGACGTAGTGAATCTGAATGGAGTTGATACTGTAATTGACTTTCAACCGGAGAAGCATGGCGAGGGATTTAGATACGTGGCTTGTTAATGGACCAAGAAGTTCACCAAGCCCAATGGTATCTACAGAAATATGAAATGCAAATTTGTTTACTCTACAGACAAAGCCAAGCTGATCTTAATGAAAGTCTACAAATAGTTATGGTTGTTGGTATTATCTCATGTGAGATGAAGTTATGCGATGGTGATGTATGAAACTTGTATATTTTCCAAACTTCCTAATATTTAAATTATAATCATGTATGCTTATCTTGTTAGTTATATTAACTTAAAATTTTGTTGTACATTCATTATATTTTAATCGGCTCTTCATGATATATCACAACATGTTGGTCATCGACATTTAAAAGGGGAAACAAATTTATGGCCGATCATTGTCATAATTTCACTTGAATTATACTCTGCAACCTCTAATTACAAATAAAAGTCTTTTAACATCTACAACTAAAGGGATACACTTAACATCTATTTCGCTAAAGTCTGCCAAACCTAAAGCTCTGTTGAAGACAAAATCTGTTGAAGCAAAGTCTGTTGAACCAAACAACCTCTGTTGATAAACACAAAGACTGTTGAAGCAAAGGTCTACCAAAGAGAACCTCTGATGATGAATACAAAAGTATGATGAAGCTAACATCTGTTGTGGCTTAACAGATGATGCTGTTCAACTGCAAAGAATAATCATTCCACAAATTTATGACCGATCATTGTCATAATTTCACTTGAATTATACTCTCAAACCTCTAATTACAAATAACAGTCTTTAAACATCTGAAACTAAAAGGATACACTCAACATCTATTTCGCTAAAGTCTGAAAAACCCAAAGCTCTATTGAAGACAAAATCTGTTGAACCAAACATCCTCTGCTGATAAACACAAAGACTGTTGAAAAAAAGGTCTGCCAAAGATAACCTCTGCTGATGAATACAAAAGTATGATGAAGCTAACATCTGCTGCGGCTTAACAGATGATGCAGTTCAACTGAGGATTTTTAACATCTGAGATTTAACAGATCATGATCAACAGATGATAAGGACTGTTGGATCAAAGTCTGTTCAACAGATCCTAATGTAGCTCAGATTCTAACAGTGTCTAGGGCAAAGCAGATGTTAGCAATCTACAACAGAGGTTAGTCTCTAACAGATGTTAATGTATATAAGATCCTAACGGTTTTCCTACTAACCAATTCATTAAATTTGTATTCATTTACTAACAATAATATACAACTCTACTACTTGTGCAAAATATGAATATCAATAATAATATATAATATAATAACAATAATATTCTAATTGTAGCAATTATATGCTAAATCCATCGGTTTAGATGATTCTCATTTTTGCTGTACATTCATTATATTTTAATTGGCTCTTCATGATACATCACAATAAGTTAGTGATCGACATTTAAAAGGCGAAACAAATTTATGGTTGATCATTGTCATAATCTCACTTGAATTAACCTCCACAACCTCTAAATACAAATAACAGTCTTTTGAATATCTGCAACCAAAGAAATACACTCAACATCTATTTCGCTAAGTCCACCAAACCCAAATCTCTGTTGAAGAGAAAATCTATTAAAGCAAAGTCTGTTGAACGAAAGAACCTCTGCTGATAAACACAAAGACTGTTCAAGCAAAGGTCTGCCAAAGAGAACCTCTGCTGTGGCTTAACATATGATGCAGTTCAACAGAGGATGTTTAACAGAAGAGCTTTAACTGACCATGATCAACAGATGATAAGGTTTGTTGAAGCAAAGTCTGTTCAACAGATCCTAACAGTTTTCCTACTAACCAATTCATTAAAGTAGTATTCATTCACTAAAAATAATATACAACCCTACTACTTGTGCAAAAAATGAATAGCAAACCAAACGAATACACTCAACATCTATTTCGCTAAAGTCTACCAAACCCAAATCTTTGTTGAAGAGAAAATCTGTTAAAGCAAAGTCTATTGAACGAAAAAACCTCTACTGATAAACACAAAGACTGTTCAAGCAAAGGTCTGCCAAAGAGTGTGACAATTGTCAAATTTGCATGTATCCGTACAATCATTAAACAATAATTAAACAATGATTAGTGCTTAATGACTGTGCTGAATTACAATTAATGACTTGAATTGCTTTTTGATTAATGTTATCATACATACATGTGCATCACATATTGCTTAATGTCATATCATTATTGCATGAGAACTTTGTTGATTAAAATGATGCATGAAACGCAGTTAGCACAGTTATCAGATAAATCAGAAAAATGCTGACTGAGTTCAGTGCATAGATAGACATTGTATTGAGACACATAATGAGCCAGTAACCAAGAGTTACACTAGTATAGTGTGTAGGAAAGTAAGGATCACAAAACTACCTTCCTAGTGATAGTTTAAGTGTCGGAAAGTGCCTAAAACTCACATAAACTGCAGAATTCTGCAGAAATCAGCAAAATTCAGCATTTAAACACTCTAATATCTTGCAGAAATATGGTTAAATGGCCCTGGATGCTTTCCTAAGTGTCGGGAATCAAAACTGACACAAAAGGTAACATAAAGCACACTAAACTGCGTAGTTTAGCACCTTAACGAACCGATAACCAACCGAACAACCGGACACTACTCGAAACACCAAATTTTCACCAAAAGCATTGTTTTAACATTACCAAGCTAGTTATGGTCCCCGAACATCATAACACACTATATAAACATCTAATAACTAAATAACCTAACTAAACACTTAGATTTCAACCATAATCTAACTATAACATTACATTCCAACTCTACACCCCCCACCTACGGCCCCAACATAGTGGCCCCACTTGTGATTTTCTTTGATTATAATATTAGATCATGTTTTAACTTTACTAAACATATGAACCTTTGGATTATGCAAAATTGGGAGATTATAAGTTAGACTTTTAGTTCCTCACTATCATTTCTCATTCCACACAACACACCAAAACTCCTATCCCTCTCTTCTTCTTGGTTCGACCGAGATCACCAAGCACCACCACCCTCACCTTCATTCAACTTCCATCCATTCTTTTGATATCCAAAGGTGTAAGAAGCTATACAAAGAAGCTTGGAGCTTTCGGAAGTTGAAGGACCACTCACGTAAGCTTTTATCCACTTCATTTTCATCTAGTGATCACGCCTAGCCTTGAGCTAGTAGTAAGATCATTCTACTCTTCATTTTACATCTTGTTTTGGTGGTTAAAAGAAGATACAAGTTGTTAATCTTAAAGAACACTATGAATCTTGAACATGAAACTATAACATAAGACTAAAATCATAAGAATACATAATGTTTAAGTGTTGTTATGCTTGTTGATTGTTGATTACTCATGTTATTGATGTAGATCATCATGTGATCTTGCTAGGTAGTGATTAAAGACATAATCTTGCAAGATGAGAGGAGGATTATGTTAAGGATCAATAGATCATCCATATGTAAATCATGAACTTGAAGTGAAAATTGTTTTTCTTGTAAAATGATGATTAAAGTGAGTGTAAAGTCTTGTAAATCTATGATTTCATGAATGATTTTTCGAGAAATCAAGTTAAAAATACAAAATTTACTTAAGCTTGGTTCTTAAAGAAATTAACAACATTTTTAGTGGTTAGACAAGTGTAGAAATATATATGTGACAAGAAAAACTCAAGAAGAAACATTTTTAGAAAATTTAATTACAAGTTGTAAAGAACTAATTTCTTAAAAAATGAAGTTTTTAAATAAACAACCACACTTTAAAGGGTAACTAAGCCTACTAAACACACTAGTAAGTTACTACAAATTTTTGTAAATTTTCAAGTTCATGAAGTAGTAATTTAGGCATGATTTTGGCAAATTGGTAAGTATTGGTTGATTTATTATTGATTGTGGTGATTTATAAAAGAAAATGATATGCTTTTAAAGCATGAAAACCTCCATTTTTAAGGGGAAACTATGGCAAAATTTTACTAGAAATTTAATACTTAGAAAAATATTTTAAACAAATACTTACAAGTATATTTTAAACCATTGGTTTTCATATAAAATTTGCCATAATTTTTGTTACAAAAATTATAAATATTGGAGGTTGGTTTTTGTAAATAAAAGTGGCTAAATATGTATTTAGGAAATATATATTTAGATGTCACCATGTGTGTGATTATTTGTATATTATGTGTATTAGTTATACTATTTTAAGACTTGAAATGATATAACTCACCAAAATTCCAAGAAAATTACAATCCAAAATATTACAAAAAATTCCAAGAAACAAATACATAATTTATACCCAAAATATTGGTAAAACCGAACAAGGAATATAACTTACAAAAATATTCCAGAAATTTAATTCATAAGTATATTTTGGTAATTGGTATTTTGGACACAAAGAGAATGAAAATGTGATTTTTATAATTGTTACAAGATATATCATATTTTTGACAAGTAAAAATATATATTTTCTTGGAATTATTAGAAGATATATTATTTTTGGGAGAAAATATATATTTTCTTGAATAAACATGAAATACATTATTTTTGGGTGAAAGATAAGTTTATATATATTTTCCAAGTTAAACTTGAAAATATATTATTTTTGAGACTTATATGAAATTTATAAATATTTTTGCCAAGGAAAAAATTATAAGTAATTTTCTATGTAATATTTCTTAAAATATATATTGATGTATTTTTATTAGAAATATTATTCCGGAAAAGTTAATACAAAAATTAAGTATGAGATACTTAATAAACACAATAAAAATACGTATTCTCGTACGTATAAATACACACCGGAATACGCCATCGATACTTGGTAAAAATATATAAGTATAAGAATATGAGTATGAATACACCCATCCTTGGGAAGTTATATATGTACAAATACATAAAACGTAACAAGTTGAAATATATTATTTTAACTATTATTCCAAAATTTAATAAATATAATTTAAGTTAAAATATTTATTATTTTAACAAATAATTATATAACTTGGAATAATATTAAAGACACAATGAAACGTAACTCAATGGCACTATATAAGACTAAGTCAAGGCACGATCCGCTCGTCTAATAGACTGTAGTACGTTTGTAGGAAGTCGTGTGAACAAGTAACATCTGTGAGTTACGTTGGATTGATTTGAAGAACGCAAAACTGTGAGTTCATGTCCCCCCTTTTCTTTTAACTGTTTTTGGTTTATAACTTCGGGGGTGAAGTACATGTTACAAACTGTTTACAAACGTTTATATGTGGTATGGTTAGCTAAGGAAAGGTACTGCTAGATCATATGAGTGGTGGGTACAACGCTTAAGACCATTAATCCTCGTTGTAGGACCGAGGGACATGAGTGATAGATCTATTTGGGTGTAGCGAGCCCACACCCATGTGGACCGGGGTTTGGCCCATGAGGTGACTATGTCTTCAAACTGAAGCCAGGTGCAAAATCTGCTAGGTTTGAGCCTTCC
Source organism: Helianthus tuberosus (assembly GCA_030545235.1). Lineage (NCBI taxonomy): Eukaryota > Viridiplantae > Streptophyta > Magnoliopsida > Asterales > Asteraceae > Helianthus > Helianthus tuberosus. Next base: position 168,391,776 of record CM060423.1, on the reverse strand, counting down.
TGCATCACATCACACATATTAATGGCCTTGCAATCCATTAATGATCTGTTTTCCTTGTTTGCTTTCATACCAGGGTTTACGATTCATACATACTTATAATGATTACAAGTTTATTCGAGCTCACACACTAAACACATGAACTCGCTCAACTTTTGTTGATGTTTTCAAACTACATGTATTTCAGGAAACTAAGTATGGATCTGGCGGGCGTTGAAGTTTTCAAGTGTTGTTTGGAATAAAAGATGCCATCTGGTGTCGAATGGTGTGGAGTGTGTATCCTATCCTGGATAGGATACATATCTCAAAGCCTTGTTTTCATTAGTGTCTTTTGTGGAGTCCTTATGGAACTTAAAACTTGTTGGTGTTGAACGCGAAGTCTGTGTTTTGGGATTTAAAACAATGTAGCATGTAATGTTTTTAAAACTATCTATGTATAAACATCTTGGTTTTATCATATAGTTGTTTGTTATGGTTGAATGCAATGATATTAAGCAAGTCACACATAATCACGCTTCCGCAAAAGTCAGGGTGTGACCGTTTGGTATCAGAGCTTCGATTGTAGCGAACTAGGATTCTTTCTCGAGTCTAGACTACAATCATTAGGGCTCTCACGAAAATATTTTTACAACATGTTTTCATTGCATACACGAAATGCCCAGATCCGGGGAACAAACGTTTTTACAAAAGGAAAGACAAGAAACACGATTGCAAGGTCACAGTTGTGGTTTAGTCTGGGTAGACTAAGGTGGAAAGAAAGGGTTTCATGATGAATAATGTGAATACGTGATTGAATGATAACTGACTTGATTACATATTAGAAATAGTGGTTAATATATGTGCACATGTTATGATTGTTATATTACAGGGATCATGTCTTCTTCAGAGAGCGGATTATCAAATATTGATGATCCTATGGCCCTCGTCTCTGATAGTGAGAGTGCACCCGAGTCGGAGATACTTACGACAGACACTGAGAGTGACCCTGACATGATATACGACGACGAGGACGACTTCCAGCCATTCGCGTTGCCTGACTTCGGAGATGACTTACCCCTTGCAGATGGTATTCCAGACGAGGATCCTTTTGTTGTTCCCATTCCAGTCCATGATCATCTCATCATTGGTCATCCCGATGGTGAGCATATTGTGGCTCTGATCGTCGCTCCTGTTCCTCTCGTGGTCATCCCTCCCGAGGATTGGCATTTTGACGATCTTTTTGATGATGACGTTGATTTGTTTGTTGATGGTCCTCCTGATGATTCCCATGGTGATGGAGAGATAGATGAGGACGTTGTTGCTATTCCACCTCCTGAGATCCTTGTCATCGAGTTATCCTCTGATTCTAGTTTGCACTCTGTCTTAGATTACTTTGAGTCTGTGACGTCCTCAGCCCTACAGGCGGTCGGATTGCGGCGCTATGCTACTGATTCTGATGATGACAGGGCCATGTCAGCTGCACCATCTCTCCACATGACCCCGAGCCTGGTCTTGAGCCAGATTTTGTTCCTGATAATCAGCCTGATGTTGCACCTGCTGATCCTGAGCCCATTCCTGATCATGAACTTATTCCTTTTGGTTTATGTAACACCTCGCAAAATCATGTCTAATATAATGAAGACACGTGTCATGAAGGTTAAATGTGTAATGAATTAATCTAGAAGGACTAAATTGTCAAACAATGTAAATATGTAAGTAAAAGGATCAAATGTGCATCATGCCAAGCTCGTGCCTCTGAATGACCTCATAATATGTTCGTATTCTTTGATGAATAAAATTGTCGGACATAGAAAGTCGTTCGTGCTTAAATTGAGAATTTTACGAAGCATAGGGGTTAAAAGTGTCAACATGTTAAAATTACCTCTGAGTGACCTTTTAATGATCCCGAAAGTATTGTAATAATTGTATATTATGCTCTCAAGAATATTGGATAGTAATTTTATGAAGTTTCGTTGAAAACAAGACTTTTCGGGTGATCTTACAACTAACCGGGAGCTTAACGGAGTTAAATTTTGGTTCAAGACCCTTAATAGTTAACTATGGGGTCATAAGTGCAATAAAAGATAGTTATATAAACTTAAATTGGACCAGGGACTGAAATTGCAAAGTTAGCAAAGTTTTTACTGGATTTACAGGTTCTCGCGGGCTGCGTAGACATTCTCTCAGGTCTACGCGGGCCGCGACAGCAGTACCAGCGAGCAAAAAAGGGACAGCTGCATGTTGCAGCCTGTTCCACCGCCATTGCATGGCTGATTTCAATACCAGGGACTGAGCAAATGGTTTTTCATGCACTAGGGACACTTGGGAACATCTGGTAACAGCCTAGGGACACATGCTTTGATCTTAGGACTTGCAAAACACTATATAAAGGACCTTCTTGTTCTTCTTCATTTGCACACTTGAAGTTTTTAACTCAAAACTCTTTCTCTGGAGCTTCCTGGTGTTCAAGGAAGTTTTCTTCAGTTCTAATCTCGTGCTAAGTACTCTAGTAAGTGTTCTTAGCTTCCTATGTTTAAGTTTTATTAGCTTAATGACCGAAAGTCAAAGTTATCATAATTAAGCTTTGACTTGGTGATTAATCACTAACGGTCCATCCATTATTCGAATTGAAAGTGGAAATGAGTTGGTAATTATGTTGGTAATAAACCTTTAAAAGGGCACCTACTGATTATCACTTTTACTTGGTCAATTGTCGGGTCAAACTTCTTAATAAAAAGTCAAACGAATCAGTTTTTATAAATTAATTCAAAACTGATAATGTAGAAGTTATGAAACATGTTTTAACACTTAAATAACTTGGTAAACATTATAAGAACATGTTTAGGCATGTTCAACCCGACAATTCTGAGTTTAGACTCGGTTCGCAACCGAAAGTCGCAAAAGTAGACTTTTGGTTTGACTTTCAGTTCTGACCCGATTTAGCTTTGTTTAGTTATGCCTTAGGGTTCCTTTGGGACCACATTACATGTTAGTATAACCCTCTGAGATTATACTATAAGGTTCCATAGAAATCTGATCCATATGCATGATTCCCGTTAAATGCTTAAAATGGACCATTATGCCCTTTTACCAATAAAACGAGATTTTTGAAAATTTGAGTGGACAAAAACCTTTATTACTAATATTTAAGTATGTCCTAAAAATTTGACATCAGTTTGTGGTCTAAAATAGAAGTTATAAGAGATATTGTAAAATGAAAGCTTTTATTAATTAAATGGCATTTTTGACATAAATCCTATTTAAACCCAAATTTTGACACCAAACTTTCTACCCACTGATGTAATATAATATTTAGAGATTTTTGGAGATTTTTATTAAATTTTAAACTGATCAAAAAATAGAGTTCTTGCATAGGCTCGGAAATTGACGATAATGCCCTTTTCGCTAATAAAATGAGTTTTGAACATCCTTTACATGTCAAACCTTTTTCTACTGATTTTATACATTAAATAAGATATTTTAAACTGTTAAGGCTGATCAAAATCTCAGATTTCCTTAATCAACCCGAATATCGTCAAATACCGACTTTTATGCGATTTAGGCGCATGGTATGGTTTAAAACCATACTTGGCACCTAAGACTTATTACCTACTGATGTTATGAATAAATTTTTATACTTTAACAGTAAGTATAAGACTTGAACTCCGATTTCCAAATTTAACCCTTAAAGCATATGTGAAATAACCAAAATGGCCCTACGGTGCATAGTTTGGCCATAAATGATAAAATTCACATATGTGTGATATCTTACTGATGTAACTTGTTAAAATAAACATTTTACTGATTATTTTAGAACAGAACATTAGATTACCATTTAACCCCTTTTATAAGCTTTAAAATGACCAAAATACCCTTACGGGGCATAAATTTGGTTTTAAATTCGTTTTGGGCATAATGGAATGTATCCTACTGATATCATAACATATTTAAAGCATATTAACTTGTGGAACCTGTACATGATTCATTTGGTTACCCGTTATGCATATACGCGTTCGGTACGGTTTATGTAACTAGTTTGCATAAATTAACCGAAACGGATCAAACCTTATCATTTTTACTTCAAAATCCAGAATGTGTTTAGTTTACCCATTTTATACAAGTCTTCATACTTGTTGGGTCTGAATCACATTCTAATCCGGTCTTCGCTTAATCTTGCATTTTGAACCGTAAACCTTTCATTAAAACTAACCGGTCTAAGTTAAGACTTAAATAAGACCCGTTAGGAATCTAATAGGTTATTAAAACCTTCGTTCTAGATTTAGGAGCCCAGTAAAATATGTTGAACAAATAAAGAGTCTTGCAAGCTTTTGATGCTTAAAATATGTTGAACAATATTTCTTTATGTTTTAGATCCGCCTGTGGATCCACTTACAATCCGTTGTGTAATATTTTATGTTACTTTAAACTCGATTTGTATAAATTACTTTTAGACTTACGCTGTGCATTAAACTGTGACTAATTGACCATGATGATATCAACTACGTCACGATACTCCCCACCAGGTCCACTGGTAATACGTGGAAATATCGGGGTGTGACAGGTTGGTATCAGAGCCAACGTTGAGTGAATTAAACACTTGCCTTTTGTGTTTAGTCTCAATGACACAGTTTGCACATTCCTCGACTTCTGAGTCTAGGCTAATGACTTAGGACTAATCCTAATCTTATTGTTTTCTTTTGTTGGTTTCTTTCGTTTGTTTTGGCAGGAACAAGACAATGCCGCCACGTTTCAGAGGAGAGGTGGAAGAGGCAAAGCACCAATAACTGCTCCAAATGACCACGAGGCCGGGCCATCACACTGGCGAACTCCTTCAGCAACCTTTAGCTCTAGTCCTCAAGAAGACTGGAGAACATATTTGGAGCCCGCGAGGCGTTCTGTCTCGCTTAGCTCTTCGCCCTCGTACCACAACTCCTTTGGGCCACAATCAGAAAATGAGCCCAATGATTCTCACCATTCCTTCATCCCGTTGCAGCGGTCGGGTTCACACCGTGCCTTTCAGGACCCGACCCTATACTTTCAGAGCCGGTTCAACCCGGCGTACGTGAATGAAGAACCAATGGGCCATAACCCATTGGGACCAGAAGACCACTTTCCTGAAGCCCAGGATATGGATATGGACGAGGATCCAGATCCAGAAATGCCGCCATCCGGGACGCCCACGCATCCCATTGAGATTTCTGACGGATCATCTTTTCATGGTTCGCCATACAGGGGCCCAGACAATTTTGCTGAAAGATGGGCCACATACCACTGGGAGTACACTCCCCCTTTCAAACCACCTCCACAACAGCAGCAGGATCCCTCTGAGGATTCATGTTTCCAGGCAGTCACGCCACTACCGCCGCTAGAGCAGCAACTGCCTCTGAAACCTCTGAGGCGAAGAAGATCAGGCGCACGGATGTCCGTACGAGGGGGAGATTTCCACTTCAGCACCCCCCAACACTCCAGTGGCTGCCACTACCCGCCACTGTATGAAGACCCGCAAATGGGTGGGCCTTCGAACCCAGTTTCAGAAGTCGACTCTGCGCCAGTCGCACCACCGCTGCACATGGGTTATGATAACCCAATTCCTTCTTACGCCGGTGCAGCGGCATATAACCCTTTTGAGCAGCCATCTTATCCTGGCTACAACTACTACAACGCCCCTGCCGTCGACCCGTACCTCGAGGCGGCCAACTACAATGCTCTCCACCCTGAGGGACCCTTCACAGCTTCATACCAGTCTGGGTACCAAGCATATGGGTATCAATACCCGCCACCTCCTCAACCTCCGCAGCAGCAGCCGCCACTGATCCAACCACCACAACAGCAGGAAATTCTTCAGAGGTTGAACCAGGTGGAACGAGAGGTTCAGGAGGAGCGTAGAAGCCGCCGGGGACTACTTAAGGGTTTGGCAGACCTAATAAAGGGGAAGAAGATGGATTATTAAAATCCTTATTTGTTTGTATTGTTGTTTATTTCAATTATGTCCCTGCGTAGACAATTTTATTTATGTATTCAGTCCCTGCGAGGACTTGTATTTCTTCTTTTAGTCCCTATGTGGACAAGTTATTTATTTAAAAGTCTCGTTTAGGGCATCTATGTACTCTTTCAATTTAAGGAATGTTTTATTTTAAAATGTCATTTGTCATTATATGAATATATCATATGAAATAAATCACATACCATTCCAATTTAATGTTGATCTACCATTTAAAAGAAAATCTTAAAGGTAAAAACCTAGCCCACATGTCATTTTGAGACAGGGCCATAATGGTAGAACCTTTTTAAGAAATAAATCCTTGTTAACATCTGAAAACATGTTAGCACTCCTGACAAAAGTGATACGACGAAATCACACTTGTCATCTTTACATTGGGATTTTCCAATCCCTTATCTAGCCTAATGATCTATAAATCATGGGTTCAAATCATCAATTAAGATGATCATATATTAAACATCCATTAGTGATGAAGTGCCTACGGGCCATATTTATTGTCCAATGAGACAAAAGACAGTCGTAGTCTACGACTCCCAGTCAAGAAAAGGTAATGAACTAGTTCAAACCTTAATGCCTCAATCTTATAAGATCATGGCTTATAATTTTAAAACTGTCCTTGTGACTAGGCCTTTTGTGCCACTGATAATATCCTTAATGTTCTATTACTAGGATAAATTATAATGAAAATCCTAAATAAATATGATTAACAAATTAACCAAATATGGTCTATGTTTACCATGGTTAATGAATCATCAAAATTAATGATTCCATAATAAGACTCCTGAATAAATTATCGTTATCATTTTTATGTAGCAATCAAGCTAAATGGCTGAATCAGAAGAGGTTAACAGTCACCCCATGGAGAGAAATGATACCACCAGAGTAAACGTAGATGGTGCGGATCTTCAAGCATTGATAGACAATGCTGTTACTAGAGCTCTTGACAGACAGTTCAAGGAATCAAGTGGTACCCGCAATAAGACTCAATCTGTGGCTCATAGTAAGCCCCCTTCTAAAACACAAGAGTCAAAGAAGGACGATGCTCGTCACTCATCGAATCAGAGAAGTGTTCCATCCAAACAAACTGTGTTTAATCAGGAGCCACGTGTTAAGGCTTGCTCTTACAAATATTTCGTCTCCTGCAAGCCCAGGGACTTCACAAGGGAAAAAGGAGCCATTGATTGTATGACTTGGCTCGATGAGATGGATAATGTGGTTGATATTAGTGGTTGTGCAGAACAGGACATTGTGAAGTTTGTTTCACAATCTTTTAAAGGTGAAGCTTTAGCTTGGTGGAGGTCCCTAATCCAAGCTACAGGAAAGATCCCGTTGTATAACATGTATTGGGATCAGTTTGTTGCGTTGATCAAGGATAATTTCTGTCCCCAGCATGAGGTGGAAAGGATTGAAACTGACTTCTTGACCTTAGTCATGAAGAATTTAGACTGTCAAGCATACCTTACAAGTTTCAACACCATGTCCCAATTGGTTCCTTATTTGGTCACATCGGAACCAAAGCGCATAGCTCGTTATATTGGAGGTCTAGCTCCAGAAATCAAGACAAATGTGAAAGCATCTAGACCTACTACTTTTAGGTCAGTGGTTGATCTGTCCTTATCTCTTACTCTCGATGCGGTTAGGTAGAGATCGCTTAAGAATTCTGAAGAAGGGAAAAGGAAACATGAGGATGAGAACTCACGCCGTTCGGATATGAAACGTAAAGGGAACTCTGAGTACAAGAAGAGTTCCGGGTTTAAGAAAGACAACCAGTAGTCGGGTGAGAAACCCAAATGTAAGACCTGCCAGAAACATCATTTTGGAAAATGTAGGTTGGAATCAAAATCACAATCGCACTCGCAGTCAAAGTTGTTTGGATGTGGGATCTGCAAGTCCAAGGAGCATAAGACCTTGGATTGCAAAAAGATGAAGGATGCAACTTGTTAAAATTGTAACGAGAAGGGGCATATCAAGACTAACTGCCCAAAATTTGCAAAGAAGCCTGAGGAGGCTAAAAAGACCAATGCTCGGGTGTTTCAAATGAATGCTCAGGAGGCCATTCAAAACGACAATGTGATAACAGGTACCTTTCTTATCAATGATGTTTATGCTATAGTATTGTTTGATTCAGGTGCAGACAAGTCTTTTGTAGACAATAAGTTTTGTAAATTATTAAATCTGCCTGTTAAGACTCTAAGCATAAAGTATGAAGTAGAATTGGACGATGGTACTATAGAGACTGCCTCAACAGTTCTAGATGGATGTTTTATATCCATTAGGAATCACTCTTTTCCGCTATCCTTGCTTCCACTGAAATTGGCAGGATTCGACATAGTTATAGGCATGGATTTGTTATCTCATAACCAAGCCCAAATAGTATGTGATAAGAAGCAAGTGGTTATCAAGACTCCTTATGGTGAGCCACTTACGATTCAAGGAGATACTCAGTACGGATTGCCTAAGCAAGTATCTATGCTTAAGGCATCAAGATGTTTGAGGAAAGGTTGTGCCATTTATATGGCACAGGTAACGATTGATGAACCAAAGCCCAAGATTGAAGACATCCCCGTTATTTCTAATTATCCAGACATTTTTCCTGAAGAACTACCTGGTTTACCTCCAGATAGGCAAGTGGAGTTTAGAATCAATATCATTCCTGGAGCAGCACCAATTGCAAGAGCACCTTATCGGTTGGCACCAACTGAGATGAAAGAGTTAAGGACTCAGTTGGATGATTTGTTAGAGAAGGGATTTATCCGAGCTAGCTCGTCCCCTTTGGGAGCACCGATTCTGTTTGTAAAAAAGAAAGATGGCTCGATGCTTCTGTGCATCGGTTATCGCGAGCTGAACAAAGTTACTATCAAGAATAGATATCCATTGCCCAGGATCGATGATCTATTCGATCAGCTTCAAGGAGCAAGTTACTTTTCAAAGATCGATCTAAGATCAGGATATCACCAGTTGAAGGTCAAAGACGAAGACGTACATAAGACCGCATTCAGAACACGCTATGGTCACTATGAGTTCTTAGTGATGCCTTTCGGGCTCACTAATGCACCCGTAACATTCATGGATCTCATGAATCGTGTTTGCAAGTCATATTTAGAAAAGTTTTTCATTGTCTTCATTAATGACATTCTTATTTATTCAAAGAATCAGGCTGATCATGAAAGACATCTCCGGTGTATCCTTAAACTTCTGCAGCAAGAGAAGCTCTACGCCAAGTTTTCTAAATGTGAGTTTTGGCTTCGTGAAGTCCAATTTCTTGGACATGTGGTAAGCGAGCGTGGTATCCAGGTGGATCCCGCTAAGATTGAAGCAATTATGAATTGGCAAGAGCCTAAGACTCCTACAGAGATTCGCAGCTTCTTGGGTCTAGCAGGATACTACAGGCGTTTCATTGAAAAAATTTCAAGGATTGCTGCACCCCTAACTTCGTTGACTCGCAAGAATATAAAGTTTGATTGGGGCCCCAAGCAGAAAGAATCCTTTGATATTCTTAAGCAGAAATTAAGCAATGCTCCAGTGTTGACATTGCCAGAAGGAATTGAAGAATTTGTGGTATATTGCGACGCATCGTACACCAGCATGGGATATGTGCTTATGCAGAAGGGAAAAGTTATTGCATATGCTTCACGACAATTAAAGTGCACGAGAAGAATTACACCACCCACGATTTGGAATTGGGTGCCGTTGTATTTGCACTGAAGCTTTGGAGGCATTACTTATATGGAACCAAGTGTGTGATCTATTCAGATAACAAGAGCCTTCAACATCTGTTTAACCAGAAGGATCTTAACATGAGACAATGTCAATGGATGGAGGCACTGAATGATTATGATTATGAAATACGGTATCATCCTGGTAAGGCAAATGTAGTCGCTGATGCCTTGAGCAGAAAAGAAAGGATTAAACCTATTAGAATCAATGCCAAAAGCATTGAGCTAAAAGAACAGCTTGAATGAAAAGCTGTTAGCCACTCAAAAGGAAGCTGTTTTGGAAGCTAACTATCCAAACGAGAAGTTAGGCGTAACTGCCGATCAATTGTCATATGGAAAGGATGGAATCCTTAGGATGAATGGTCGAATATGGGTTCCAATTTATGGAGGACTTCGAGATGTGATTCTTCAAGAAGCTCATAGCTCCAATTATTCAATTCATCCTGGCAGTGATAAGATGTACCGGGATTTAAAGGCAAATTATTGGTGGATAGATTTGAAGAAATCTATAGCCAGTTATGTGGCTAAATGCTTGACATGTGCACAGGTTAAACCCGAGCATCAGAAACCGTCAAGCTTGCTACAACAGCCTGAACTTCCCACTTGGAAATGGGAAATGGTAAATATGGATTTTATTACTAAGTTACCAAAGACAAATCGTGGGAATGATACTATTTGGGTTATAGTCGATAGATTGACCAAGTCAGCCCACTTCTTGCCTATTAAAGAAACTCACAGCTCTGGCAAGCTAGCCCAGCTGTACGTGGATGAGATTGTATCTCTCCACGGAGTGCCAGTATCTATTATCTCTAATAGGGATACAAGATACACATTGCTTTTTTGGAAAATCTTTCAGCAGTCTTTAGGCACTCGATTAAATTTCAGCACGGCTTATCATCCTCAGACGGATGGGCAAAGCGAGCGTATAATTCAGACGCTTGAGGATATGTTACGAGCTTGTGTTATTGACTTAGGTGGAAATTGGGATGACCATCTTCCATTGATTGAATTTTCGTACAATAATAGCTATCATTCAAGCATCCAAGCCACGCCTTTTGAGGCCTTGTATGGAAGAAAGTGTAGAACGCCAGTTTGTTGGGCGGAAGTTGGAGATGTCCAACTATCAGGACCTGATATAGTCCTGGAGACGACAGACAAGATTTTCCAAATCCGTGATCGTTTGAAAGCTGCCATGGATAGGCAGAAAAGCTACGCGGATAAAAGGCGTAAACCTCTAAAATTCGAGGTAGGTGATAAAGTACTACTCAAGGTGTCACCCTGGAAAGGGGTGATGGGTTTTGGCAAAAAGGGCAAGCTTAGCCCAAGATACATAGGACCATTCGAGATCATCGAATGTGTCAGAACTGTAGCTTACAAGCTAAATCTGCCAGAAGAACTCAGTGGAATTCATAATGTATTCCACATCTGCAATCTAAAGAAATGTCTAGCCAATGAGTCGCTAGCAATGTCGCATAAGGACGTGGAGATTGATGAGAGTTTGAAGTTCATTGAAAAACCTTTGTCGATCGAGGATCGACAGGTTAAGAAACTTCGAAGAAAGCATGTGTGGATTGTGAAGGTAAAATGGGATGCCCGTAGAGGCCCAGAATACACGTGGGAGGTTGAGTCCACAATGAAACAGAAGTACCCTAATTTATTTCAGTAAATCTCGAGGTCGAGATTTCTTTTAAGGGGGTGAGGATGTAACACCTCACAAAATCATGTCCAATATAATGAAGACACGTGTCATGAAGGTTAAATGTGTAATGAATTAATCTGGAAGGACTACAATTGTCAAACAATGTAAATATGTAAGTAAAAGGATCAAATGTGTCAGCATGCCAAGCTTGTGCCTCTGAATGACCTCATAAGATGTTCATATTCTTTGATGAATAAAATTGTCGAACATAGAAAGCTATTCGTGCTTAAATTAAGAATTTTACGAAGCATAGGGGTTAAAAGTGTCAACATGTTAAAATTACCTCTGAGTGACCTTTTAATGATCCCGAAAGCATTGTAATAATTGTATATTGTGCTCTCAAGAATATTGGATAGTAATTTTATGAAGTTTCGTTGAAAACAAGACTTTTCGGGTGATCTTACAACTAACCGGGAGCTTAACGGAGTTAAATTTTGGTTCAAGACCCTTAATAGTTAACTATGGGGGTCATGAGTGCAATAAAAGATAGTTATATAAACTTAAATTGGACCAGGGACTGAAATTACAAAGTTAGCAAAGTTTTTACTGGATTTACAGGTTCTCGCGGGCCGCTTAGACATTATCTCAGGTCTACGCGAGCCGCGACAGCAGTACCAGCGAGCAAAAAAGGGACAGCTGCATGTTGCAGCCTGTTCCACCGCCATTTCATGGCTGATTTCGATACCAGGGACTGAGCAAATGGGTTTTCATGCACTAGGGACACTTGGGAACATCTGGTAATAGCCTAGGGACACATGCTTTGATCTTAGGACTTGCAAAACACTATATAAAGGACCTTCTTGTTCTTCTTCATTTGCACACTTGAAGTTTTTAACTCAAAACTCTTTCTCTGGAGCTTCCTGGTGTTCAAGGAAGTTTTCTTCAGTTCTAATCTCGTGCTAAGTACTCTAGTAAGTTTTCTTAGCTTCCTAAGTTTAAGTTATATTAGCTTAATGACAGAAAGTCAAAGTTATCGTAATTAAGCTTTGACTTGGTGATTAATCACTAACGGTACTGCCATTATTCGAATTGAAAGTGACTATGAGTTGATAATTATGTAGGTAATAAACCCTTAAAAGGGCACCTACTGATTATCACTTTTACTTGGTCAATTGTCCGGTCAAACTTCTTAATAAAAAGTCAAACGAATCAGTTTTTATAAATTAATTTAAAACTGATAATGTAGAAGTTATGAAACATGTTTTAACACTTAAATAACATGGTAAACATTATAATAACATGTTTAGGCATGTTCAACCCGACAATTCTGTCACACCCCGACCGCGTCAAAACAACAAAACAACAACCATGGTAATTAAAGTTTCGTTTTATTGATTCATTAAGTAATTTACATCGTCTTTAACCAAACAAACAAGTTTAAGATCGTCTATTATCGTTATTATGTCACTAAGGCCTCGTCCAGATCCTATGTGAATCATACATCCTAGCAATCGACATCATACAACACCACCTGAAACATATGTAAAAACAAAGTCAGCAAAGAAATGCTGGTGAGCACATAGGTTTTGTGAGAGTATCGGATTCAGGGCTCTTTTGTATGTTGCAGTACCTTATTAGACTACAAGAGTCAAAAGTACAAACCTCGTTTTGAAAAGTGTATTGCAACAAAATTAACCAACTCAAATCAAGATGGTTATAGTTTATAAAATCTCATAGCCATGATTCTTAACCCCAAAACATTTGTTTTAGTAAACCAATTCGTAAAACATCTCGTAAAAACTTGTTAATAAAACTCGTATGGTTTATATCATTTCGAAAACCTCGTTGTGTGACATCGTTTCAAAATCGTTTCCCAAGTGAACTAAATAGTGACATGAAATGTAATATGATAAGAGCACTTATATATAAGATGTACCAGCGGCGTATCTACCATGCTTTTATCATGCTACACCCATCCCATTATCTAATCACTACCCAAAACCAAATCGTTTAATCAAATCGTTTATCTCGTTTAAGTCGTTTCAAAACATTTAACTCGTATCAAATCGTTTAACTCGTTTCAAATCATTCTCGTTTTAATTGTGAAACTACTTTTGGTCGTCTTGCTAATAACATTCAAACCTTCGTGACTCGTCTATCTCGAAACTCGTATTAACAAACCACCAAAGGGTAAGTTAACAATCATCAGATTCGGTCGTTACCTACATAACCCCCACACATAACCATGGGTGTTGTCTGATAACGGGATTTGTCAGATCCTATGGTACCATAACCTAATACTGGTCGGCTCGGCCAAAGCTAATGAATGTCATTCGTTATGTAATTACAACCAACAAGTCCGTCCACATTATTGAAATCGTTATTTATTTAATATAAACCATTTTAATCGTTTAAACCTCGAAATCGTTTAATACATATGAATCACCCCAAAACAATCGAAAATAGTAAAATAGGGGAACTATGTACTCACATTGAATAGAATGGTATCCTTGATCTAAAGAACTTAGCGAAGCTCAGGAAAACTAAGGAAATTCAAGTAGTACCTAGTAATCGGATCACTAGTAAATAAATCGACACCTAAATCGGAAGATCGAATAGAATGAGGTCTTGTAAACCAAATGAGTGTTGGAACTCATGTGATATGGTTTAACAAAGCCTACATTCTAAATCGGAACCTAACCTAAGTGCTTTCGACCCGTTACGACCCATTAAGGTAGCTTACGCTACTTTAACGTGTCGTTCGCGCAAACGCGCGTTCGAGACGTCTAACTAGTCCTATGACAAGTATTATATGCCTAAACATGTTTAATTATGTTGCATAATCAGTTAAGTGACAAATGTTTAGGTTACATATGCTTAAAATCCAATTATGCTTGAAAAGGGCATTTTGGTCATTTTCCTAAGGCATATAAACTACCTATCATATAACTACTTAAACTATGTGACCATAAGGTATAACCTCGGAAGGTTATTCCCTATGCAACTATGGTCACTAAATATGCTTGGTCGGAACCTAATGATCGACCAAACGGGTCGAGTTCGAAAGTCTAAGCGGTGGTTTAGACCGCTTGACTTACGACTCTAAACAAGCACTAAACTAAAAGTGACGAGCTAAGCATGTTAAAACATGCTTAACTAAGTTAGAAAATAGGTTTTGATATCAAAACAAAGTGTTTTGATACCAAGAGTAGTTTGGTTGCAAAATACGCAAAAATGCGCATTTTGACCGAAACTACGACTCGTCACTAGGCCTAGTCAACGTGGTAATCAGTAGGTATAGTCACTAGGGACTATAACCATCGTGATTACGCTCACGTTGCGAAGTTTAAACGAACTTTGTGTTGACCATTGACTGGTCAAAGCTGAAAGTCAAACACTGTTTGACTTTTAAGCTAGGAAAGCGATAAAAGAACGAAGGAAGCTTACAAAGGGTCCTTGCTAGGGAGAACTTGATCTTAAAATCTCAGGTATGAAGTTTTTCAACCTCAACTTAGAGAATTCAGATCAAGGGTGCTTGAAACAATGAAATGGCCATGCTATTTATACTTGTCATGAGTTCACAAGATCACTCCAAGTGTTTGTGTAACTTCCAAGCATAAAATCCTAGCCATACATGTGTTTGATGGAGATTAGAAGCCTTGGAGAGGTGTTAACTTGGTTAACACACAAAGAATTTCACTAACAGCCACTAATCTATCAAACAGTTGCTGAAAACTGATTTTCTGTTGCTGGGGGTTTTTAGGAGGCCCGCGTAAGGATAGGGGAGGGGCTTACGCGGCCCGTGTACACCCTGCAGTTCAGCAAAAGTTTTAATGTTTGATGTTTTGGTCCCTGCACTTGTCTAAGCCCATATTTGGCACTTTTAACACCCGTTAAGCCATTTTCAAGGATCTACAAGGTCACTAAAGTTTAGAGGACTCAAAATATGCTCGGAAAACTCTCGGATGTCGGCTCGTTTGGTCGTACAGTCACGTTATTCGTAAAATTACGACGAAACTCGAACGGACGTGAAAACGATCCAAATTAAGCGACGAATGATATTTTTGCATGCTGATCACTAAAATAAAAATATTTTAGTGTCTACAAAAATTTTGGGTGTCCAGATGTGGTCAGAACGTAAGATATGCGCGTAAATGCAAACTTACGTCGTTTTTGACACTTTTAGTCCCTATAAGATCAAATAAGCAAGTTTTCGCACACCGAACCCCTCAAAGCTTATTTCTAAGCTATGTTTGGGTTATTTATGGTATGTTTAGCTTATGATCAAGTTCCGGACTGTTCGATACCATACGAATCGGCATAGTTTCACAGTTTGACACAAATAGTCCCTACGATCGAATAGACTTGTTTTCAATACACCAAACCATCCAAAACTTATTTCTAAGTTATGTGAAAGTTATTTAAGGTATGTTAAGCCTATTTCACTATTACGGAGTGTTTATCACATTAAACTGATTGCGTTTACACGCCAGTTTGCGTTTAACTTTCCAGAAAGCGATTTAAAACTTGAAATCGGAATCGAATCAAATCGTAAAATCATCAAACACAAATACACCATATAATAACACCAAAACACATTGTTTTATTGATAATAAACATTGTTTTACATTGCACATCAATTACAGAGCACAGTTGTCACAGTCTCCCCTACTTTAGGAAATTTCGTCCCGAAATTTTAACTAGAGGAAACTTGTGAGAACAATTGCGGATATTTCGCCTTCATTTGGTCCTCACATTCCCAAGTAAACTCTGGGCCATGTTTGGATTCCCAACGAACCTTTACCAATCGAATCCGTTTGTTCTTCAACTGTTTGACTGCATGGTCCACTATCTCCACAGGTTTCTCGACAAAGTGCATCGTTTTATCAACTTGAATTTCGTCGAGTGGAATGTGAAGATTAGCGTCAGCTAAGCACTTTCGCAAATTGGACACATGAAAAGTCGGATGAATATTTCCAAGCTCTGGAGGTAGCTCTAGTCGATAGGCAACATTTCCAACCCTTTCAACAATCTTAAATGGTCCAACATATCGTGGTGCAAGTTTTCCTTTCTTTCCAAATCTCACCACTCCCTTCCAAGGTGACACCTTGAGTAGGAGATGGTCTCCGACTTGAAATTCCAAGGGCTTGCGTCGTATATCCGCGTAGCTCTTTTGACGGCTTCTAGCTGTCACAAGATTATCGCAAATTTTCTTGATTTTGTCTGTCGTTTCCAGAATGAGCTCAGGTCCAGTAAGCTGAGCTTCACCGATCTCATTCCAACAGACAGGTGAACGACATTTTCGACCGTAGAGAGCTTCGAATGGTGCCATATTAATGCTAGCATGATAACTGTTGTTGTAAGATAACTCGATCAATGGCAGATGAGAATCCCAATTACCAACAAAGTCTATCACGAATGCTCTAAGCATATCCTCCAAAGTTTGAATCGTCCTCTCAGATTGTCCATCTGTTTGGGGATGATAAGCAGTGCTTAGATTTAGTTGGGTTGCCATAGCAGATTGCATGGTCTTCCAAAAATGAGATGAAAATCGAGCATCACGATCAGAAATGATATCCAAAGGAACACCATGTCGAGATACAATCTCATCAACATAAATCTTTGCAAGTTTATCAGCAGATAGATCCTCGCGAATCGGAATAAAATGAGCTGACTTTGTTAATCGATCGATAACAACCCAAATAGCATCGTGACCTTTAGATGTACGCGGTAATTTAGTGATGAGATCCATAACAATGTTCTCCCACTTCCAAACCGATATCTCTGGTTGTACAAGCAAGCCAGAAGGTCATTGATGTTCAGCCTTGACTTTGAGACAAGTTAGGCATTTCAACACATACAAGTCAACATCTTTCTTCATACCAGGCCACCAGTACTGAGTATGAAGATCCTTGTACATTTTATCAACACCAGGATGGATAGAATATCGAGACTTGTGAGATTCGTCCATCACTAAAGTGCGAAGATTGTCTTGTTTCGGAATCCACAAACGATCTTTGAAATAAAGCAAACCATCGTCTTTCGTTTCGAGTTTAAGCTCAAGTTGAACTGGTAGCTCATATTTCAATAAGCCTTTGATCACACAAGACCTTTGAACTTGAAGAACACGAGATTGAATATCAGATAGAGTTCGAACAGAATGAAGCTTAACTCGCTCCTTCCGACTAAGCGCATCAGCCACGACATTGACCTTACCAGGATGGTAGCGAATCTCGCAATCGTAATCTCTCAAGAGTTTAACCCATCGTCGTTGCCTCATGTTCAACTCCTTCTGATTGAAAATATGCTGGAGACTTTTGTAGTCTGTGAAAACCACACACTTCGTGCCATAAAAATAGTGTCTCCAGATTTTGAGTGCAAATACTACAACACCTAACTCAAGATCATGAGTCGTGTAGTTCTTCTCGTGAACTTTCAATTGTCTGGATGCATACGCAATAACTTTGCCTCGTTCCATGAGAACACAACCAAGGCCTAAGTTGGACGCATCACAGTAGACAACGAAATCATCGTTTCCCTCAGGCAGAGATAGAATAGGAGCATCACAAAGCTTCTGTTTCAGCGTTTGGAATGCTTCTTCTTGCTTGGGTCCCCACTCAAAAGGCTTATTCTTCTGAGTCAAAGCAGTGAGTGGAACCGCGATCTTTGAGAAGGTCGAAATAAATCGACGATAATACCCAGCGAGACCAAGAAAAGAACGAATCTCTGTGGGTGTCGTTGGTGTATTCCAATCCTTAATTACTGCAATTTTGCAAGGATCCACATGAATACCCTGCTCGTTGACAATATGTCCCAAAAACTGAACTTCTTTAAGCCAAAATTCTCACTTGGAGAATTTAGCAAAAAGTTGTTCCTTCTTCAGGAGTTCCAATGTCAAACGAAGGTGTTGCTCGTGATCGGCTCGAGACTTCGAATAAATGAGAATATCATCGATGAACACAATGATGAACTTGTCTAAATAAAGTTTACAACCCCTATTCATTAAGTCTATGAAGATAGCTGGGGCATTTGTCAAACCAAAAGGCATGACAGTAAACTTGTAGTGCCCATATCTTGTGCGAAAAGCAGTTTTGGGAATATCTTCTTCAAGAACATGAAGCTGATGATACCCAGAACACAGATCGATCTTGGAAAAACATGAAGCACCTTGCAGCTGGTCAAAGAGATCATCAATTCTAGGTAGGGGATATCGATTCTTGATGGTAAGCTTATTCAGCTCACGATAATCGATACACATTCGAAAAGATCCATCTTGAAGCTGTTTCGATAACTATTGCATCTCAGACGGTGTAAGATGATAAGGTGCTTTGACAATCGGGTTGGCATTGGGTACGAGATCAATATGAAACTCGACTTGACGAACTGGAGGCAAACCAGGTAGTTCATCAGGAAACACCTCTGGATAATCCTGAACAATCGGAATATCCTGAATACTCTTGCTCTTGCCTTTCTCCTCGGTGACATGTGCCAGAAAAGCAACATATCCTTTTCGTAAATAACTTTGGGCTTTCGTACACGACATGAGTTTCAAACCAATAGATGGTTTCTCGCCATGAACTTTCAGAACATCGCCAGACGAAAGAGGAATACGAACGATCTTATCGAAACAAATCACCTCTGCATGGTGTTTGGTTAACCAATCCATCCCCACGATAATGTCGAAACTCCCAAGTTGCATCGGTGTGAGGTCAATGGGAAAAAGATGGTTATCGAGATTCAATTGACAACCACGAAGAACAGAATCGAGTACAATAGGTTTACCAGTAGTGACTTCGACAGATAAGGGTTTCCTCAGTTTAGTTCTAGGTATCGCAAGTAAAGGCTCAAAGGATAACGAAACAAAACTCCTATCGGCATCAGAATCGAAAAGAACAGATGCAAGTTGATTATTAACAAGGAACATACCGTTAACAACCTCGTTGTCCGCCCTCACCTCATTCGCGTTCAGATTGAATGTTCGTCCACGAGCGGGATTCACATTCGCGATCGCGTTCGGATTCGCATTCGCATTTACCAACCTCGGGCAGTTTGTTGCGGAAGTGACCAAACTCTCCACAATTAAAACACGAACCAGGTGGGAATCTCGCAGCATTCCCTTGAGCTTGTGCTGGAACCCGAGCAGCCTGATTCTGGCCCAAACGATAAATGTTGGCCAAATGCCCAAGTCTACCACACGTAGTGCACTGTTTACAGGCCTGCTGGGCAACATGATGACCGTTGCATCTAACACAGTGAGGTGCAGTACCAGCATACGCTTTCTTCATGGGAGGTAGGGCTGGCGGGTTCTGGGGGTTCTGTGCAGTGACTGCAAAGTTCTAGGAAGCCTTGCGCTTCCTTGACTTTTTGGAAGACTCACCCTGCTTCTTACCCTTACCCTTGTCTTGTGCAGAATCAGCCAACTTCTTCTTGTCACCCTTACGGGTAAGTTTACCCTTTCTGACCTGAGACTCAGTCAGAGTAGCAGACAACTCGATCGCCTGACGAACAGTAGTAGGATTACTACCCGTCACAATGTCTTGCACAGAATTGGGTAACCCATCGATATACCTCTCTATTGCCTTCTCCAACGGGGTAACCATCGTAGGACACAAAAAACTGAGCTCCTCATATCAATCCATATAAGCACGGTGTTCTCCCCAGTCTTGTTTCAAATCATCGAATTCTCGTTCCAAAGCTCGAATCTCGTGACGGGGACAGAACTCTCTCATCATGAGAGCTCAGAGCTCTTCCCAAGTTTGTGCCATCGCCACATCGGCACCCCTATCACGCATCACTCCATTCCACCATGTAAGAGCACGCTTCTCGAACACACTTGATGTAAATTCAACCTTACGCTCATTCGTACATTGCACATGTCTGAATGTGCTCTCCAAACTTTCAAACCATTGCAGGAGCGCGGTTGCTCCTTGCGACCCAGAAAACTTTAGAGGCTTAGTAGAATTGAAATTCTTGAAACTACACTAAGCATTATTGTTATTATTATTGTTGTATAATTGGTGGATCTGGGTCACTACGCCTGGAAGCACAGCAGCCATTTGTTGAGCGACAAGGGCTGCGACTTCCTTAGAAGTAAAAGGTTGAGCATCGCGTCGAGGAGGCATTGTCTAAAAGGAAACATGAGAAATGAGTGAGGTTGACAATTGGGAAAAAAAAAAGAGGTATTGAAAAACATCGACAAAACACAAAGGAGTGCGATCATTTGTTCGTTACCTCGAACAAACAAACGACACGTAGTGACTAATCAAAGTAAATAGGTCATAATAATGTATCACTGAAGACATTCTCGCCTATAAGTGAACACTCACCCCAAGAGTTCCCAAGTAAGAGTGACCGGTCCGAGACTGCGGATTTGTACGAACACTCTAGCCTTAGACATAAAACTCAGGGTACAGGCATTCACTCTTCCAGTTTGCACGTGTTCACATTATTTAGACCCAAACTTTGATGAGATTTTGAAAATTCAGAGGGTTCAAAACCTTATAATCAATCATCCAAGAATGGATGATTAATTGTCGAAGCGGATTCGAAATTTGTGTTCTCATTGTGGTTATCACCTAAGGATAGGTTACGGTATTGTTTTAAAATCTAAACGCAAGTAAAATCGCGTTAGGGTCCTAGAAAGTTATAGTCTAGGTCAAAGCATTACTAATAACCTAATTCCCTATAACCATTGGCTCTGATACCAACTCTTCTGTCACACCCCGACCGCGTCAAAACAATGAAACCGCGGCGGAAACATCGGGGAGTGTTGTAACAGAATCATCGTTTCAACAAC
Source organism: Helianthus tuberosus (assembly GCA_030545235.1). NCBI lineage: Eukaryota > Viridiplantae > Streptophyta > Magnoliopsida > Asterales > Asteraceae > Helianthus > Helianthus tuberosus. The sequence goes on along the minus strand of CM060423.1, from coordinate 168,370,648 downwards.
CATGGTAATTAAAGTTTTGTTTTATTGATTCATTAATTAATTTACATTGTCTTAAACCAACCAAACAAACAAATTAAACATCGTCTATTATCGTTATTATGTCACTAAGGCCTCGTCCAGATCCTATGTGAATCATACATCTTAGCAATCGACATCAAGCAACACCACTTGAAACATATGTAAAAACAAAGTCAGCAAAGAAATGCTGGCGAGCACATAGGTTTTGTGAGAGTATCGGATTCATGGCTCGTTTGTATGTTGCAGTACCTTATTAGACTACAAGAGTCAAAAGTACAAACCTCATTTTGAAAACTGTATTGCAACAAAATTAACCAACTCAAATCAAGATGGTTATAGTTTATAAAATCTCGTAGCCATGATTCTTAACCCCAAAACATTTGTTTTAGTAAACCAATTCGTAAAACATCTCGTAAAAACTCGTTAATAAAACTCGTATGGTTTATATCATTTCGAAAACCTCGTTGTGTGGCATCGTTTCAAAATCGTTTCCCAAGTGAACTAAATAATGACATGAAATGTAATATGATAAGAGCACTTATATATAAGATGTACCAGCGGCGTATCTACCATGCTTTTATCATGCTATACCCATCCCATTATCTAACCACTACCCAAAACCAAATCGTTTAATCAAATCATTTATCTCGTTTAAGTCATTTCAAATCGTTTAACTCGTATCAAATCGTTTATCTCGTTTCAAATCATTCTCGTTTTAATTGTGAAACTACTTTTGGTCGTCTCGCTAATAACATTCAAACCTTCGTGACTCATCTATCTTGAAACTCGTATTAACAAACCACCAAAGGGTAAGTTAACAATCATCAGATTCGGTCATTACCTACATAACCCCCACACATAACCATGGGTGTTGTCTGATAACGGGATTTGTCAGATCCTATGGTACCATAACCTAATAATGGTCGGCTCGGTCAAAGCTAATGAATGTCATTCGTTATGTAATTTCAACCAATAAGTTCGTCCACATTATCGAAATCGTTATTTATTTAATATAAACCATCTTAATCGTTTTTGAAATCATCATTTAAACCTCGAAATCGTTTAATACATATGAATCACCACAAAACAATCGAAAACAGTAAAATAGGGGAACTATGTACTCACATTGAATAGAAGGGTATCCTTGATCTAAAGAACTTAGCGAAGCTCAGGCAAACCAAGGAAATTCAAGTAGTACCTAGTAATCGGATCACTAGTAAATAAATCGACACCTAAATCAAAAGATCGGATAGAATGAGGTCTTGTAAACCAAATGAGTGTTGGAACTTATCTGATATGGTTTAACAAAGCCTACATTCTAAATCAGAACCTAACCTAAGTGATTTTGTAGGATCGTTTGCACGACCAAAACGAGTCATTCAGAAGAGTTCTTGTCAATACGAAAGGCGGAATTCAATCGTATCGATGTTGTTTCAGCTGATTTGCACAAGAATCACTTTAAACTGTCTCTTATATCGAAAACACAACAATTACAGCCTGGAGACACTTCGGCAGCACTTCGGCACCGGAATCAGAACGTTTCAAATGAAATCACAAGACACATATATATAGGTCAGCCTATTTTGCACGAAACTGCACACACGAAATGAACTTGTCATTTCATACGAAATGGCCATTGCCATTTCGTGCGAAATGCACATTTCTCATTTCGTGCGAAATGAACACTACCCATATCTTTCACATTTTCTCGAATTACATGCCCTGATCTTTCTACACTATTACACGACTCGATATAAGACGAAGTCGACAGATATATGCACCAACAGACTCCCCCTTGGATGTCGACGAGTCTTCAGTACTAGTCTTCAGCATGTCGAATTTTCAATCTTTATCAGTCTACGTGCTCTCTTCCAAAGTATTCTCCAATGTAAGCATCCTCAATCTCTTCTCACTCTTCCAGAATCTCAATCTATCTCTATCTTCTCTTGATCAGATCTCTTGATTCTTTAATTTCTTCAGCATTAGCAGCTTGTGTAAACACAGTTCCAGAATCAGCAACTGGCTCTTTCCATCTTTAGACTCCCTCTTGATATCTTCAGAATCCCCCTTTTGATAAGCTGGGATCGCAGTCTGGAATTCTTTATCAGGCTTTGGATCGAAAACCTGGCTATTATAACTTTCACCGGTTTTAAGATCGTGACCTGGCTCTCCTCATGTCTTTCAGAAGTCGAAACTTTGCTGCTTCTGCCTGCACAATCTCTACCTAAAACATAAGTTTCACATATTTTAAATTTTAACAATTTTAAACTCTGCTTACCACTTTCAAACTCAAACAATCTCATGAAAATATCATCCAAAATGATTTAACATTTATAAACTCAGATGACCACTTGTAAATATGTCTTTTTCTAACACACTCTCCCAAACCTGTTTTTCATCATGTTTAGCACTCGGAATTTTGAAAATCAGCTTTCCAACATCAGTTGTCGAAAATCTTTTTGTAGTTTCAAAAATTTATGCTAAACACACTAAAAATCTTTTTGGATTTTTGTTTTTAACGAAAAGCAATAAAGAAATATTTACAGACACTATTTTTGTAAGTTTGTGTAAGAGGATCATATCAATTTATGAGACACATCACCAACACCATTAAGCTTTAAACATTTTAAGTTCTAAACGATTCACATAGATTGACGATATTGTTATCCTCTTAAACTCAATCTAAAAACTTTCGAAATGCTTACCGATACGTTAAGGTATATTAATTTTGCACTAAATTCTTATGGACCCCACGATCTCAGCATATCCCCTCATCATGCAATACACTGACTCAAGTAATGCCTTTAAACTTTCATCAACTGTGATATGTGCAAAAACAATGCAGAATGTTTAAACGTTAACAATCAGGTCGATCTTTCGATACGCAGAGAAAGTCCAATGTTTAAACAAAATAAGAAATAAAAACAAATTGAATGTGTTTAGATCTTAACCACCAGTTCGATATTCACATATACGCAGAGGTGATCCAAGATTTAAATGAAACACCAAAGAAAATAAAGCAGAATGTTTAGGCACTAACATCCAGGTCGATACTCACGTATACGCAGAGGATGTCCAATGCTTAAACAAAATAAAGAAATAAGACAAGTTTAAATCTTTGAAAAAGAAATGCACAATCACAGTGACTTTTTCAGCAAGTTATGAAAGCTCATAAACTTAACCGGTTTTATGTCTTTCGACAATCAGCGATTACCGAGCAGGCACACAGTCAAGAGAGACAAAACTAAGTACTATGCTCTCAACCGTGTTTCCCACTTAGAACTAGGCTTGTTCATTTAAGTTTGTATCGTTATCGCAAATCTACTAGTCTAGCTGAGCCTATCGTCACATCTTTAGTGAGATCGTTTATCACATTTAACTTTCCAATTCTTTAGCATGTTGTGATAGTCCATTGATGTACTATCATTTCCTCTTTTCTCAAGAAAACTCATTTTGAATATTTCAATGTTTTTTACTTTTAGAAATTTTATCATGTTTTTGGATTTTTCAAATTTTCGAAATTTCTAAAAAATTTTACTCCCCCTAAAATCAAAAATATGTTTCAATTTTGGATTTTTAGGGAAAATTTGAAAACAAACTATACAAGTAAAGTGACAAACTGATATCAAATCACTTCAATTCGCCATCCTCTTGGCATAAACAATCAGAACTCCCCCTCACAACAAACTATTTTCCCATTATGATTTCACAAACCACTTAAGTTTGTTTTAATCAAATGGTTTTTTTGGAAAATAAGTTTTGTTGAATTCACAAACCACTTGTAGGTTAGGGGATAAACTCATCACTTTGTTTTTCAATCTCATGAAATGTAAGTTAAAACAAGTTCAATTTAATGACCTTGATTAACCACTTGTAGATGAAAACCTCTTTTTCAACCACTTGTAGGTTTTTCAAACAAACATATTCAAGAATGATGCCGATTCCTGCTCCACGATTACCAACTTGGGAGCTCCGACAAGTCAGGCTTTTTCAGTTAGAGAGATTCTCCCAAGCCTGACAGTCCTTGGGAGATTCTGAGTTATCAACACTCAGTTTCTTTCCTTTCACATTTTTCTCATAAAATTCCTTTACCCCTTTTACCTTCCCGTCAACCATTTTACGAAAAATATGTTTCACATTGGGGTTAAAAGCCTTTTCAACATCAAATTCTTTCTTTTCAGAAAAAAATTGATTTGAAATCTCAACTTTTCCAACTTTTTGTTTAAAATTTTCAGCCCGCAATGGTGGAAAGTTTGCATCATCAAATGGCGGCACTGAATTTTCCCTTTTTACATCAACTTGAGGCTCCTCTGACTTTGACGAGTCAGATTCATCACCAGAACTATCATCTTATTTCTTAACAACCCATTTGTGGTTATCAAGATTCACTCTTCTTTTGTAAAAACTTTTTGAACTTTCACCAACCTCAAACTTTGAATTTTTGAAAACTTTAAATTGTTTGGTTGGTGATTCATTCTCAACAACTTTTTCTTTGAGTTTCTTAGAGACTCTCTGTTTTGTTTGAATTGTCTTTGGACAATTTTTGGCAATGTGACCAACTATGTTGCATTGAAAACAGGTTCTCGTCTCCTTCTTCTGAGTAACTTCCATCTTCATTTCCTCTTGCTTCTTTGCAAGGAATTCTTTGTTTGTCTGCTTCCAGAATGAACTTTTTTCTTCTTCTACCGATCTTGATCTTGAAACAAATACAGTTTTTGGTTTATAAGTTTTCTCATTTTTATGATTTTCTGGTGGAATAAAACCAAGTCAATTTTTTTTGAAATTACTGTTATGGTTTGGTTTCTTTCGATAACCTGAACCAGAACTGTAACCCTTTTTCTTGTTTAATTTCTGTTGAACTCTTGAGGTGTATTTTTTAGGTTTTTTTATTAAGATTTACATATTTTATTTTAGAAATATTAATTTCTGTAAGTTTAAAAACCTTTTTTATCATTTCAGGTTTAACACCTCTTATTGGAAATTCTTCATCAGAAAATAATTTGTCAGAATCATTCAAAGTATATGCCACTTTGAATGTTTCATCATTCAAATTAGATTTTGATAACAAAAATTCTTTATTATAAACCCTTTTGTCCTTTTTGACTGTTGGACTTGACGTTTCAGACTTTGACTCTGAATTTGACTCCAACTTTGACTCCTTGGTTTCATCTTTATCTAACACTTGATCAACCACTTTATTTATTAAATCGGACTCATGATCAGTGTCAGACGATGTGAAAGTGACATCAATACTGTCTGGCAAATTATCTGATGGCTCAGATTCCCATTGTAAATTGGTTGCCTTTTTTACTCTCTCCGAATTAGGGTTTCGTGGAGAATATCCATTTTCAAGCGGAGGCGGACACTTTGTATAACTGGCACTAGGTTTCTCACCAGAATACTTTTCTTCAGTATCCTCTTCTTCAAACGCCTTCATGCCTTCAACGGTTGGATAAATCCTGTCAATAACATAAGAAGTACATGAGTAACTTTTTAATAACCTGTTTACCCTTTCCATTTATATTCTCTGAGCTTCCAGTTTCTGTTCCAGCACAACATATTTTTCAATGTAATTATTGACGCTTTTCTGCTTTGTCATAAAAGCTCCTTGAAGTGTCTTCATAGCTGTTGCTTGTTCACTGCTTGATTGATTGTATTGATTCATAGCTTTATTTAGAACATCATAAGACCCTTTCAATCTATTCATGTTATGAATGAAAGTACTGTTTTGCTTCTTCACTGCTTCACAGTTTTCACATTTCACAGGAATTTTTCGTGCACCGGCTTCTACTTCAACTGTGAAAGCTGGAACTTCTTTTACCTTTTTCCATATCACACGAACTTCTTCATCATCACTGCTAACCTGTTTTTTTACTTTCTTCTTTTTCACTCAAACTTTCTTATCATCACTATCATCACTCTCTTCTAGCATTCTTAAATGTTCTTTCATTCTGTTTGCATAATAATCATCATTATCACTATCTTCATCAACTCGAGCAACAAAAGCTTTATGATCTGAAGTCTTATTAGGATCAAAGTCATCCCAACTAAAACCTTTTGGTAGCCTTTCATCATCTTGATTTATCAAACATGCTTTACTATCAGCTGAAATGTATTTGTCCCAGCTGAATCCTTTTGATGATCCTTGATTGACACAATAAGCTTTCTTTGATTCTTCAATTTCCTTCCTAGCATGTGCAGTTTGTGACGATTGTTGTTGATGTGGCTATTGAGCAACTTGATGATAAATCGCTTTCCGATAATAATCATTGTTGTTGAAAGGATTTTGAGCTCCACTTGCTTCGCGGTTTATGCATTCTCGCTTGAAATGCCCTTTTTCCCTGCAACGAAAACAAGTAACTTTAGATTTATCAAAACCTAAAGTAGAAACATTAGCATCACGGAAGTCATCTCTTCCTGTGATCTGTTTGAATTTCTCAGCTCTTCTCAACACACTTGCCAAACACCACTTTATATCCATTAATTCCATTTCCTCAGCATCAATCTGATCGTAATCCTCTTTTGTCAACATTGGATTTCCAATCCTTCCTGCAACTAAACTCTCATATGACTCTAATACAGTCACCAACAAAGACATGTGACCTATTGCAACCTCTTCCGAGAAATTCTGACCATTCTCAAGGTTTAATCCAATATTGCATTGTAACATCTTGCCATTCTTGGTTGCTGAAAAGTTTTGATCAAATGATGGATATGAAGAAAATCTCGTTTTGCTGTCTGATCCTTGAGATGACTCCCCAGAAGAACTTTTAGCGTTGAATGCAATTTCGATCTTTGGAGATATGTTAGTCTTATCACTGATACCTCCTTTGTAATATAAACCAATATCTTGTTCACCATCAAAATTTTTCATTCTTGAGATCTTCCGTTGTTCCATCTCTTGAGCTTCAAGTTTTTCAATAAACTTACCCAGTGTCAAATTTCCAAAATCTTTCTTATTTCTCAACATCATAAGGTACGTGCCCCAAACATCATATGGCAACGCATCAGCCAATTTTTCAATCAATTCTTCATTATCTTTTGTGATGCTCAACCTCTTCATGTTAACTATCAAATTGCAATATCTTTCTATGATTTGCTTGGTGTTTTCAGTTCTTAAACCACGAAATAAATCGAACTCTTTTTTCAAAAGTGATTTTTTTGTTCTTGATCATTTCTTTACTTCCAACAAACTTCGATTTTAATGCTTTCCAAATTGAATATGCACTTCCATTATGTTGCAGTAATACCAAAATATCTTCCTCAGCACTTAGATCTTTAATAGCAATAACCTCTTCCTCATCATTCACTGGTCTAACATATTTAGTTTCAACACATTCCCAAGCATCCAAGTAATTTGCTTGAACCCAATTTTCGAATCGCTCCTACCATCCTTTATACTCCTCAATATTCATAAGCTTTGGCGGGTTTTGCATAGTGCCCGTTTCATTTTCTAACATAGTGTTCTGTGCAATAGTAATTGGAGTAGCAAAGGCGTTGTAAAATTCTTCTTCCATGTTTCGGTATCAAACTTTCACAAAATCAGACTGTTCAAACGAAATGACTTTCACGCGAAATGACTCTTCAAACGAAATAGACTTTTTCAAGCGAAAACAACCTTTGTGCGAAATGGAATGCTGATTTCGTGCTAAATGAAATGTTGATTTCGTGCGAAATGAAATGCTGATTTCGTGCGAAATGAAATGCTGATTTCGTGAGAAATGAAGGTTCAGTCAAACGAAATGATATCAATTTCGTGTGAAATGAAACTTTCGGACAGTTTTTGAACAATTTGATCAAGTTTTACTTCGAATTAAGATCTGATTCTTTCTAGGGTTTGTTAAAATAGTGTTTCGCACATTATATTTGAAAATCAAGCCATTTTAACCGTGAAATTTTGTTTAATTTTGAAAAGAAGGTGTAGAAAACAGAATTTGCAGCTGAAATGGTAAGAACTCTTCCTCCTGAGCTCTGATACCACTTGTAGGATCGTTTGCACGACCAAAACGAGTCATTCAGAAGAGTTCTTGTCAATACGAAAGGCGGAATTCAATCGTATCGATGTTGTTTCAGCTGATTTGCACAAGAATCACTTTAAACTGTCTCTTACATTGAAAACACAACAATTACAGCCTGGAGACACTTCGGAAGCACTTCGGCACCGGAATCAGAACGTTTCAAATGAAATCACAAGACACATATATATAGGTCAGCCTATTTCGCATGAAACTGCACACACGAAATGAACTTGTCATTTCGTACGAAATGGCCATTGCCATTTCGTGCGAAATGCACATTTCTCATTTCGTGCGAAATGAACACTGCCCATATCTTTCACATTTTCTCGAATTACGTGCCCTGATCTTTCTACACTATTACACGACTCAATATAAGATGAAGTCGACAGACATATGCACCAACAGCGTTCGACCCGTTACGACCCATTAAGGTAGCTTACGCTACTTTAACGCGTCGTTCGCGCAAACATGCGTTCGAGATGTCTAACTAGTCCTATGACAAGTATTATATGCCTAAACATGTTTAATTATGTTGCATAATCAGTTAAGTGACAAATGTTTAGGTTACATATGCTTAAAATCCAATTATGCATGAAAAGGTCATTTTGGTCATTTTCCTAAGGCATATAAACTACCTACCATATAACTACTTAAACTATGTGACCATAAGGTATAACCTCAGAAGGTTATTCCCTATGCAACTATGGTCACTAAACATGCTTGGTCGGATCCTAATGATCGACCAAACGGGTCGAGTTTGAAAGTCTAAGCGGTGGTTTAGACCGCTTGACTTACGACTCTAAACAAGCACTAAATTAAAAGTGACGAGCTAAGCATGTTAAAACATGCTTAACTAAGTTAGAAAATAGGTTTTGATATCAAAACAAAGTGTTTTGATACCAAGAGTAGTTTGGTTGCAAAATACGCATAAATGCGCATTTTGACCGAAACTACGACTCGTCACTACGCCTAGTCAACGTGGTAATCAGTAGGTATAGTCACTAGGGACTATAACCATCGTGATTACGCTCATGTTGTGAAGTTCAAATGAACTTTGCGTTGACCATTGACTGGTCAAAGCTGAAAGTCAAACACTGTTTGACTTTTAAGCTAGGAAAGCGATAAAAGAACGAAGGAAGCTTACAAAGGGTCCTTTCTAGGGAGAACTTGATCTTAAAATCTCACGTATGAAGTTTTTAAACGTCAACTTAGAGAATTTAGATCAAGGGTGCTTGAAACAATGAAATGGCCATGCTATTTATACTTGTCATGAGTTCACAAGATCACTCCAAGTGTTTGTGTAACTTCCAAGCATAAAATCCTAGCCATACATGTGTTTGATGCAGATTAGAAGCCTTGGAGAGGTGTTAACTTGGTTAACACACAAAGAATTTACACTAACAGCCCCTAATCTATCAAACAGTTGCTAAAAACTGATTTTCTGTTGCTGGAGATTTTTAGGCGGCCCGCGTAAGGATAGGGGAGGGGCTTACGCGGCCCGTGTACACCCTGCAGTTCAGCAAAAGTTTCAATGTTTGCTGTTTTGGTCCCTGCACTTGTCTAAGCCCATATTTGGCACTTTTAACACCCGTTAAGCTATTTTCAAGGCTATACAAGGTCATTAAAGTTTAGAGGACTCAAAATATGCTCACAAAACTCTCGGATGTTGGCTCGTTTGGTCGTACGGTCACGTTATTCGTAAAATTACGACGAAACTCGAACGGACGCGAAAACGATCCAAATTAAGCGACGAATGATATTTTTGCATGCCGATCACTAAAATAAAAATATTTTAGTGTCTACAAAAATTTTGGGTGTCCAGATGTGGTCAGAACGTAAGATATGCGCGTAAATGCAAACTTACGTCGTTTTTGACACTTTTAGACCCTGTAAGATCAAATAAGCAAGTTTTCGCACACCGAACCCCTCAAAGCTTATTTCTAAGCTATGTTTAGGTTATTTATGGTTTTTTAGCTTATGATCAAGTTCTGTACTGTTTGATACCATACGAATCGGCATAGTTTCGTAGTTTGACACAAATAGTCCCTGCGATCGAATAGACTTATTTTCAACACACCAAACCATCCAAAACTTATTTCTAAGTTATGTGAAGGTTATTTAAGGTATTTTAAGCCTATTTCACTATTCCGGAGTGTTTGTCGCGTTAAACTGATTGCGTTTACGCACCAGTTTGCGCTTAACTTTCCAGAAAGCGATTTAATACTTGAAATCGGAATCGAATCAAATCGTAAAATCATCAAACACAAATACACATATAATAACACCAAAACACATTTTTTTATTGATAATCAACATTGTTTTACATTGTACATCGATTACAGAGCACATTTGTCACAAATTCTGAGTTTAGACTCGGTTCGCAACCGAAAGTCGCAAAAGTAGACTTTTGCTTTGACTTTCAGTTCTGAACCGGTTTAGTTTAGTTATGCCTTAGGGTTCCTTTGGGACCATATTACATGTTAGTATAACCCTCTGAGATTATACTATAAGGTTCCATAGAAATCTGATTCATATGCCTGATTCCCGTTAAATGCTTAAAATGGACCATTATGCCCTTTTACCAATAAAACGAGATTTTTGAAAATGTGAGTGGACACAAACCTTTATTACTGATATTTAAGTTTGTCCTAAAAATTTGACATCAGTTTATGGTCTGAAATAGAAGTTATGCGAGATATCGTAAAATGAAAGCTTTTATTAATTAAATGGCATTTTTGACATAAATCCTATTTAAACCCAAATTTTGACACCAAAATTTCTACCCACTGATGTAATATAATATTTAGGGATTTTTGGAGATTTTTATTAAATTTTAAACTGATCATAACATAGAGTTCTTGCATAGGCTCGGTAATTGACGATATTGCCATTTTCGCTAATAAAATGAGTTTTGCACATCCTTTACATGTTAAACCTTTTTCTACTGATTTTATACATTAAATAAGATATTTTAAACTGTTAAGGTTGATCAAAATCTCAGATTTCCTTAATCAACCCGAATATCGTCAACTACCGACTTTTATGCGATTTAGGCGCATGGTATGGTTTAAAACCATACTTGGCACCTAAGACTTATTACCTACTGATGTTATGAATAAATTTTTATACTTTAACAGTAGTATAATACTTGAACTCAGAATTCCAAATTTAACCCTTAAAGCATATGTGAAATGACCAAAATGCCCCTACGGTGCTTAGTTTGGCCATAAATGATAAAATTCACATATGTGTGATATCTTACTGATGTAACTTGTTAAAATAAATATTTTTACTGATTATTTTAGACCAGAACCTCAGATTACCATTTAACCCCTTTTATAAGCTTTAAAATGACCAAAATACCCTTACGGGGCTTAAATTGGTTTTAAATTCGTTTTGGGCATAATGGAAGGTATCATACTGATATCATAACATATTTAAAGCATATTAACTTGTGGAACATGTACATGATTCATTTGGTTACATGTTATGCATATACGCGTTCGGTACAGTTTATGTAACTAGTTGGCATAAATTAACCGAAACAGGTCAAACCTTATCATTTTTACTTCAAAATCTAGAATGTGTTTAGTTTACCCATTTTATACAAGTCTTCATACTTGTTGGGTCTGAATCACATTCTAATCCGGTCTTCGCTTAAGCTTGCGTTTTGAACCGTAAACCTTTCATTAAAACTAACCGGTCTAAGTTAAGACTTAAATAAGACCCGTTAGGAATCTAATAGGTTATTAAAACCTTCGTTCCAGATTTAGGAGCCCAGTAAAAGCTACCTGTGTTTGCTGATTGATATACGGCTGAGATTAAAATTTATAATTTTGCTTAGGTAAATACTTTTAACTTATTTTCCGTTATACGGGCTTGGGATACGGTATTATAATAATAACGCTTGGTCGGGTATTGAATATTTAATTGTTTAGTGGTTAAATTATTGAGACAACCCATTTTAATCTGTCTTGTTTGATGCAATGCCTTTGGAGGGTTAATGACCATGTCCTGGATATCCTCGGCTCATTCATTAGAAATGGCCACGGCTTAAGCAGGGGGTGTAGGCATACACCTGACAGTTGCGTATGTATAAACGGTATCTCACTCTCTTGTGGTCCTATACTTGTGGCGTGTCTATTAATCTTATCCGGCTCTTCTAACCGGGTCCTGAATGGACGACAAACATATAAAACTGTATACAAGATTATATTTAAAATAATTGTCCCAAGTTATAAAAGATTTTATGCCTTGTGCATCCAAACCAATTTTATAAACACTTTTCAAAAGAGTCAGTTAATTGTATTTACCAGTGTAAACTGACGTATTTTTCAAAAAGATTAAGTGCAGGTACTATGCGTAATGGGCTGGCTACTCCTAGTATCAAATAAAGAGTCTTAAAATATGTTGAACAATATTTCTTAATGTTTTAGATCTGCCTGTGGATCCACTTACAATCCGTTGTGTAATATTTTATGTTACTTTCAACTCGGTTTGTATAAATTACTTTTAGACTTCCGTTGTGCATTAAACTGTGATTAATTGACCATGATGATATCATCTACGTCATGATACTCCCCACCGGGCCCACCGGTAATACGTGGAAATATCGGGGTGTGACAGTTTACCCGACATTGCACCCCTTATACCTGACCAAGTTCCTGCACCTGTTGACCCTCCTGTTGTTGAGCCATTTGTCCCTCCACCCTCACCCGCACCCGCTGATGTTGCTCATCTTCCTCCTGTGGAGTCCGACGCCCATCACACTGATTTACCTATCATTTTCATTCAGGACATCCCTGCACCCTGTCCAGGGGAAGGTACTTCTGGTCAGCACCCGCGTGACGATCCTTTTGCTTCAGCAGCTTTTTCTCAGATCCCTCAGTCTGCACCATTTGCTCCTTTCACTTCTTCACTACTTGATGAGCCATTCCGATGGTTCCCACCGTATTCTATGTCGATCTCAGATCCCTACCATCCCTCTCATTTTGTTGATTATACACGGGATGAGTTACTTTATTCGCTTCAGCTTCGATTTAAGGTTATGAGTCGTACAGTCTTGGAGCTTGAGCTGACTCCGCGTCCCCCACCGTGTCCTTGTCAGCCTACTTTCGTTCCCCCATGTTCATCACCGTCTCCTTTTGCACATCCCCCTGCTCCTCTTACTCCTTTTCCAGAGTTTGATGCTCGATTCCTCACCGTCGAGCAGCAGGTCAGTTACTTGTTTCGTCATGTGTGCAAGCTCGAGGGGGAGCTCGCACATATTCTCAGTTTTCTCTTCCTCCCTCTTCCTCCTCCGCCATCAGTACAGTAGGTTTTTGGTCTTATGCAGATGTATCACTTTTGGTGAGAGCACTACTATTGAGCTGAGATTGTGAAGACTTTTGAAGACCACCTTTTGACTTTGTGATTTTTGTACATTGACAGACTTATTGGACAAGGGTAGTGTGACCCTGTGTCCCTTTTGATGTGATACACTTTGTAAACAATGTAACTATGGTCGATGATTAATGAAAGCTCAATCGTCATGTTCTCACTAAACACATTGTTGGATTACTTGCTTATGTTATGATTGTGTTGTTGCATGATTGCTTGATATGATGATTGATTATGTGTATGTACATACGACCTCTAGACAACTATATACATTTATTTAGCAAATAAGACCTGACCAATCCGATCTTCTTCTTAGAAGATGCTTCCTCGAAGGAACAATCAGCTGCCCAAGACCGAGGCAGAATTACAAGCGCGCATCACACAGGCCATCGCATAACATGAGGTTCTTCGCTACAGATACAGCGGAGGTACCTCAGGGAATAACCCACCTAACGGTAATGTTTAAGTCACCTAAGACACATTACAATACGTTTGGACATTTCCGGGTGTGCTTTGCTAATGCTTTCTGTGAACGATGTTGCTTGGATTGCAGGCTGTACCTACAAGCAGTTTTTGGACTGCAAGCCTCTGAACTTCGACGGCATTGGAGGTGCCGTAGCTTTTGTGAGATGGGCCGAGAATACGGATTTTGTTTTGCGAATGAGCAAATCTACTCTAGAGCAGCAAGTCACGTACATTTCTGGACTGTTTCAAGACGGGGCTCTGTCATGGTGGAACCTTCAGGTTCAGACGTTAGGCGAGGCTGCTGCGTATGCTTTGACATGGACTGAGCTGAAAGAATTGATGCGTAGGAAGTATTGTTATCAGGCAGAAATCCAGAAGCTGGAAATTGAATTCTGGACCCTGAAGATGGAAGGTCAAAAGGTGGCAGAATATGTGTAAAGACTTCATGATTTGTCGTGAATTGTTCCATACCTGGTGGAACCAGAGCCTAAGAGGATAGAACCACTCATCTGGGGATTGGCACCTCAGATTCTGAACTTGATGACAACATCAAATCCTCCAACAAGTATCGATGCGATTGACTTAAGTGAGGCGCTCACTAATGAAGCGATTAGATTGGAAAAATTTTCAACTCCTGACGAGAAGAAGGAGATTCATGTGGAGTCATCTAGGAAGAACAAAAGGAAGCTCTCTGATTTCCAGAAGGGTACTCAGGCAAATACACACAACAATGCCAAAAAGGAAAAAGGGCACATGGGTAACCTACCTAAGTGTGACAATTGTCGACGTCATCATACCGGGCGATGTAAATATGGAAAATGTGATAACTATGGCAAAGTGGGGCATATCAAGGAGACATGTTGGTACGGTACTGGACATGGGAATAGAGGTCAAGATAGTAGCGGAAATGGCGAAGGAAACAACGACAACGACAACTATCAAGGCGGAAATGTTGATGATCAAGGACGTGGTCCAGGATGTTTTAACTACGGTGATATGGGGCATTTCAGGAAGTATTGCCCTAAAAACAATCAGGCCGGTGGTAAGATTTACTTGGGGACTAAGCCGAGATGTGATGAGTGCAAGTTTCACCATGAAGGTCGATGTCTGAGGCCTTGGTGTGATAGGTGCGGAAAGGAAGGACACAGTAAGGATGCCTGTTGGGCGAAGTATCCCAAACAAGGAGGAAATGATGATGGCAACCTAGACGAAAACGATAATGGTAAAGTTCCAGGTTGTTTCAAATGTGGGGACGTGGGGCACTTTAGCAAATATTGCCCGAAGAATAACCAAGGCCGTGGAAGAGCGTAGAACATCGGAGCTAGGGAAGCACACCAGGATCCAAGCATGGTTACTGGTACGTTCCCTATTAATCAACACTTTGCATCTGTGCTATTTGATATTGGTGCTGATTTTAGCTTCGTATCTCTAGAATTTGAGAATATACTTAGTTTAGTAGCAAGTAAGTTAGATATCCCGTACTCAATAGAACTAGCTAATGGGAAGCTAGTAGAAGCCAAGGAAGTGATTAGAGGATGTGTGATAGAGCTTGGAGAGCTTGACTTTATGCTTGATCTTCTACCAGTGGAATTGGGAAGCTTCGACGTAATAGTGGGATGGATTGGTTGTCGAGAAATCGAGCTGAGATTATTTGCCATGAGAAGATTATCCGCATCCCGATGGCGGATGAAGAGACGATCGTGATTCCTGGGGAGAAGCAGGATACGCCCCTACGGATTATTAGTTGCTTGAAGGCATGGGAGTTTTTGCGTAAAGGATGTGTTGCCTTCTTAGCTCATGTCGTGAATAAAGAGGCCGAAGAACCAAAGCTTGAAGATATCCCTATGGTAAGGGAATATCCTGGAGTTTTCCCCGAAGACTTGCCAGGATTACCTCCACAACGACAAGTCGAATTCCACATTGACTTGTTTCCAGGCGCCGCGCCTGTAGCCAAGGCACCCTATCGACTTGCGCTTTCAGAGATGCAAGACTTGTCAACGCAACTTCAGGAGTTGCTAGATAAGAGATTTATAAGGCCAAGCTTCTTGCCTTGGGGAGCTCCAGTTCTGTTTGTCAAGAAGAAGGGCGGTAGTTTTCGAGCGTGTATCGACTACCAGGAGCTGAACAAGCTAACCATCAAGAAATCGGGATCCCTGCTGAGGATTAGTGATTTATTCGACCAACTGTGAGGGTCCAATTACTATTCCAAGATCGATCTTCGATCAGGTTATCGCCAGCTGCGGATTCAGGAATAA
Organism: Helianthus tuberosus; assembly: GCA_030545235.1. Classification (NCBI taxonomy): domain Eukaryota; kingdom Viridiplantae; phylum Streptophyta; class Magnoliopsida; order Asterales; family Asteraceae; genus Helianthus; species Helianthus tuberosus. The sequence goes on along the minus strand of CM060423.1, from coordinate 168,354,513 downwards.
AGCATACAGAAGAATAGTGAGTCAACAATTTGTTTTTAGACATACGCTAGCGTTGTGTTTTATGCATGGTACACAAGCAGTTATACACAGAATACAAAACTTTGAGAATCTAGGAGACATGTACTTAAGACCATTCGGGAACTTATGACAAAGCTCATTAAAGGTTATCACTTAGGAACCACACCTGTTAACTCAAGCAAACCCCTTTATTCTGACGTATATGCTATTTTAGTTAACCGAACAGGTGAAGTACTTGAAATCCTTATATTGCAATCTCCACTTTTGCATCTAGCAAGTAGATTTTTACATCTTTACTCCTCTTAAATGGTAGTTGCATCGCGTCAATTTTCTTCATTGGAGCGAACAATCATTTGCTTCATTTCTTGATCATTTCATATGTTACACATGCATCGTTTGTTACGCATGTGGCTTCCCTTCTAATGATTGTTTTCATCAAAGTTACAAATATCATTTCGCTATATCTAGTTATTGCCTTATGTCTCGGATAACCTGCATTATTGTGAGTATCGACTCCTTGATATTGAGTTAACCAAGCCTTCTTGAAATTTCTTTTACTTCCAGTTACATACATGGTTTATCTTTGTAACCATGCCGAAATTCCCTTGCCGATACATACGTTTATTGTCGGATTGCGCTGAAACCAAGTTCAATTGCTTGAACTTGTCCATTTAGCATATTCAATTCAAGACACCATATGATGTATTGAGAGCATCATATTAAATTCATTTTAGCAAGCGTTTCATTTGTTCCGAGTCATAGTAAACTTGTTTGGTCTACGACCCCATTAAATCGTTCGTTGATTTCGACACCTTGTGGTGATGCTTTCACTAAATTGAAGCTTGCGCTAATCTCATTTACGCATCTCATACACGGATTTAATTGTTTATTTATTGACTTGCTTTAAATCCGCTCAGGTCTATCATGTTAAAGCAGTCTTAACACAATCGTGAGTTAAGACAGTGGTACACAAATTCATTTTTATATTCCGGTGTACCTATCAGCGTTTCTTTCATTAACGTTCGAATGCCTTGCGATAATTATTGCTTGTTCATCTTCGGTCGAAAACAGTAGCTCTTTGATGTTCCATATTCAATTGAAAACCTTATGACATTGTTTAAATCAAATCTTCAGATTTGTTTCAGTGAGCTTTCATTTTATTTCAAACACGGTGAACTTGTTCGGTCATCGTTATTATTGAATTATGTCATTACGACACCTTGTGGTGTCGGTACAAACTTGTAGCTTGTGCTAGTCATGGTCAACCGTTTCACACGAAACTACACATACTTTTGGTTGACTTGTTATTTAAACACTCTTAATGCAATTATGTATTAAGACAATGATACACCAGATTCAGTTGTATTTCATTCCGGTGTATTCTCGCAATTCAATAATGTCAACACACTAATTTATTCATTTATTTGTTCGAAAGTTGACGGATCATTTTCATGTCACTATTACATTTGAGCTTGCTGATTCTGAGTTCATCTAGCGGATGTTATTGTTTCTAGAACTCATTTGCATATTGTAAATGATTGTTTGGAATTATATCAGTCGAAACTCCTGTTTTTTTGAACCCCTGTTAACTAAGTTACACCATATTATACATATATACTTCACGTATCCTTTGACATCAAATTCTGAAACATATACCTCTAACCGCTGGGTTCTCATTATTGTAATATGTCCCTGGACTCACCTGATTCAATAAGTCTTGATTTAGTTTCGTGGTTAACCACTTTGGTATCATTCATACCCATCTACGCATAACGTAACCTTAAGGAGTTAACATAGTCTAAATTTCGAGGACGAAATTTTCTAAACAGGGGGAGAATGTGACAATTGTCAAATTTGCATGTATCCGTACAACCATTAAACAATAATTAAACAATGATTAGTGCTTAATGACTATGCTGAATTACAATTAATGACTTAAATTTTTTTTTCTGATTAATGTTATCATACATACATGTGCATCACATATTGCTTAATGTCATATCATTATTGCATGAGAACTTGTTGATTCAAATGATGCACGAAACGCAGTTAGCACAGTTATCAGATAAATCAGAAAAATGCTGATGGAGTTCAGTGCATAGACAGACATTGTATTAAGACACATAATGAGCCAGAAACCAAGAGTTACACTAGTATAGTGTGTAAGAAAGTAACGATCACAAAACTGTCTTCCTAGTGATAGTTTAAGTGCCGGAAAGTGCCTAAAACTCACATAAACTGCAGAATTCTGCAGAAATCAGCAAAATCCAGCATTTAAACACTCTAATATCATGGAGAAATATGGTTAAATGGTCCTAAATGCTTTCCTAAGTGTCGGGAATCAAAACTGTCACAAAAGGTAATATAAAGCACACTAAACTGCGTAGTTTAGCACCTTAACGAACCGGTAACCAACCGAACAACCGGACACTACCTGAAACACCAAATTTTCACCAAAAGCATTGTTTTAACATTATCAAGCTAGTTATGGTCCCCGAACATCATAACACACTATATAAACATCTAATAACTAAATAACCTAACTAAACACTTAGATTTCAACCATAATCTAACTATAACATTACATTCCAACTCTACACCCCCCACCTACAGCCCCAACATCGTGGCCCCACTTGTGATTTTCTTTGATTATAATATTAGATCATGTTTTAACTTTACTAAACACATGAACCTTTGGATTATGCAAAATTGGGAGATTATAAGTTAGAATTTTAGTTCTTCACTATCATTTCTCATTCCACACAACACACCAAAACTCCTCTCCCTCTCTTCTTCTTGGTTCGGCCGAGATCACCAAGCACCACCACCCTCACCTTCATTCAACTTCCATCCATTCTTTTGATATCCAAAGGTGTAAGAAGCTATACAAAGAAGCTTGGAGCTTTCGGAAGTTAAAGGACCACTCACACAAGCTTTTATCCACTTCATTTTCATCTAGTGATCATCCCTAGCCTTGAGCTAGTAGTAAGATCATTCTACTCTTCATTTTACATCTTGTTTTTGTGGTTAAAAGAAGATACAAGTTGTTAATCTTAAAGAACACTATAAATCTTGAACATGAAACTATAACATAAGACTAAAATCATAAGAATACATAATGTTTAAGTGTTGTTATGCTTGTTGATTGTTGATTATTCATGTTATTGATGTAGATCAACATGTGATCTTGATAGGTAGTGATTAAAGACATAATCTAGCAAGATGAGAGGAGGATTATGTTAAGGATCAATAGATCATCCATATGTAAATCATGAACTTGAAGTGAAAATTGTTTTTCTTGTAAAATGATGATTAAAGTGAGTGTAAAGTCTTGTAAATCTATGATTTCAAGAATGATTTTTCAAGAAACCAAGTTAAAAATACAAAGTTTACTTAAGCTTGGTTCTTAAAGAAATTAACAACATTTTTAGTGGTTAAACAAGTGTAGAAATATATATGTGACAAGAAAAACTCAAGAAGAAACATTTTTAGAAAATTTAATTACAAGTTGTAAAGAACTAATTTCTTAAAAAATGAAGTTTTTAAATAAACAACCACACTTTAAAGGGTAACTAAGCCTACTAAACACACTAGTAAGTTACTACAAATTTTTGTAAATTTTCAAGTTCATGAAGTAGTAATTTATGCATGATTTTGGCAAATTGGTAAGTATTGGTTGATTTATTGTTGATTGTGGTGATTTATAAAAGAAAATGATATGCTTTTAAAGCATGGAAACCTCCATTTTTAAGGGGAAACTATGGCAAAATTTTTCTATAAATTTAATACTTAGAAAAATATTTTTAAACAAATATTTACAAGTATATTTTAAACCACGGGTTTTCATATAAAATTTGCCATAATTTTTGTTACAAAAATTATAAATATTGGAGGTTGGTTTTTGTAAATAAAAGTGGCTAAATATGTATTTAGGTAATATATATTTAGATGTCACCATGTGTGTGATTATTTGTATATTATGTGTATTAGTTATACTATTTTAAGACTTGAAATGATATAACTCACCAAAATTCCAAGAAAATTACAATCCAAAATATTACCAAAAATTCCAAGAAATAAATACATAATTTATACCCAAAATATTGATAAAACCGAACAAGGAATATAACTTACAAAAATATTCCAGAAATTTAATTCATAAGTATATTTTGGTAATTGGTATTTTGGACACAAAGAGAATGAAAATACGATTTTTTACAATTATTACAAGATATATCATATTTTTTACAAGGAGAAAATATATTATTTTGGTAAGAAAAAAATATATATTTTCTTGGAATTATTAGAAGACATATTATTTTTGGGAGAAAATATATATTTTCTTGAATAAACATGAAATACATTATTTTTGGGTGAAAGATAAGTTTATATATATTTTCCAAGTAAACTTGAAAATATATTATTTTTGAGACTTATATGAAATTTATAAATATTTTTGCCAAGGGAAAAATTATAAGTAATTTTCTATGCAATATTTCTTAAAATATATATTTTGGGAATATATATTGATGTATTTTTATTAGAAATATTATTCCGGAAAAGTTAATACAAAAATTAAGTATGAGATACTTAATAAACACAATAAAAATACGTATTCTCGTACATATAAATACACACCGGAATACGCCATCGATACTTGGCAAAAATATACAAGTATAAGAATACGAGGATGAATACACCCATCCTTGGGAAGTTATATATGTACAAATACATAAAAAGTATCAAGTTGAAATATATTATTTTAACTATTATTCCAAAATTTAATAAATATAATTTAAGTTAAAATATTTATTATTTTAACAAATAATTATATAACTTGGAATAATATTAAAGACACAATGAAACGTACTCAATGGCACTAAATAAGACTAAGTCAAGGCACGACCCGCTCGTCTAATAGACTGTAGTACATTTGTAGGAAGTCGTGTGAACAAGTAACAACTGTGAGTTACGTTGGATTGATTTGAAGAACGCAAAACTGTGAGTTCATGTCCCCCTTTTCTTTTAACTGTTTTTGGTTTATAACTTCGGGGGTGAAGTACATGTTACAAACTGTTTACAAACGTTTATATGTGGTATGGTTAGCTTAGGAAAGGTACTGCTAGATCATGTGAGTGGTGGGTACAACGTTTAATACCATTAATCCTCGTTGTAGGACTGAGGGACATGAGTGATAGATCTATTTCGGTGTAGCGAGCCCACACCCATGTGGGCCGGGGTTTGGCCCATGAGGTGACTATGTCTTCAAACTGAAGCCCGGTGCAAAATCTGCTAGGTTTGAGCCTTCCTGCATCACGTCACACATATTAATGGCCTTGCAAACCATTAATGATCTGTTTTCCTTGTTTGCTTTCATACAGGGTTTACGATTCATACATACTTATAATGATTACAAGTTTATTCGAGCTCACACACTAAACACATGAACTCGCTCAAATTTTGTTGATGTTTTCAAACTACATGTATTTCAGGAAACTAAGTATGGATCTGGCGGGCGTTGAAGTTTTCAAGTGTTGTTTGGAATAAAAGATGTCATCTGGTGTCGAATGGTGTAAAGTGTGTATCCTATCCTGGATAGGAATAGGATACATATCTCAAAGCCTAGTTTTCATTAGTGTCTTTTGTGGAGTCCTTATGGAACTTAAAACTTGTTGGTGTTGAACGCGAAGTCTATGTTTTGGGATTTAAAACAATGTAGCATGTAATGTTTTTAAAACTATCTATGGATGAACATCTTGGTTTTATCATATAGTTGTTTGTTATGGTTGAATGCAATGATATTAAGCAAGTCACACATAATCACGCTTCCGCAAAAGTCAGGGTGTGACAAAGAGAACCTCTGCTGTGGCTTAACAGATGATGCAGTTCAACAGAGGATGTTTAACAGAAGAGCTTTAACAGACCATGATCAACAGAAGATAAGGTCTGTTGAAGCAAAGTCTTTTCAACAGATCCTAACAGTTTTCCTACTAACCAATTCATTAAAGTAGTATTCATTCACTAAAAATAATATACAACCCTACTACTTGTGCAAAGAATGAATAGCAAACCAAACGAATACACTCAACATCTATTTCGCTAAAGTCTACCAAACCCAAATCTCTGTTGAAGAGAAAATCTGTTAAAGCAAAGTCTGTTGAACGAAGCAACCTCTGCTGATAAACACAAAGACTGTTCAAGCAAAGGTCTGTTAGGGAGAACCTCTGATGTGGCTTAACAGATGATGCAGTTCAACAGAGGATGTTTAACAGAAGAGCTTTAACAGACCATGATCAACAGATGATAAGGTCTGTTGAAGCAAAGTCTGTTCAACAGATCCTAACAGTTTTCCTACTAACCAATTTATTAAAGTAGTATTCATTCATTGAAAATAATATACACCCCTACTATTTGTGCAAGAATGAATAGCAACAATAATATAATAACAATAATATTCAAATTATAGCAATTTCATACAAAATCCATTGGTTTAGATGATTCAAATTGTAGCCATAACATACCAAAATTTTAAGCACACCAGGTTAAAACAAAAGTTAACAAACATAAATAAAAACCACAATTTTAGTCTTCAAAATAATTTGTTTTTACTTTCCATTCAGACTTAATCCAGAATCCTTTTCGATTTCAACAACTGAAAAGTCTTCCGTAACATCACCAACATCCTTGCAACAGATAACAAAACAGCTAATGAATATTTATTCAAGCTGTTATTATATTGCCAGAAATAAAGAATATAGTTATGATTTGCATAAAGTAACAAAAATTATCTTTCCATTTCCTTACACTTTCCATGCTGTATAACATCCATCATATGCTCATGAGCTGCCATTTTAGAGATAAATTCGTTAAACTGCAGAGCATAATCATTCCACACAGTACATAGCAAAACCGTAACCCTACATGAAAACAATATTCATTTAACCATAAATATAAACACTAATTTATGACCAGTTTTTTAGAATCTATAAAATCAAAACTAAAATTGAATGAATAACAACATAAAATCAAACGAAAATTATTACCATCTATTAAAGTAGTAAATGAGCAACAAATTAACAGACATATTCACCTAAAGAATAAATTTGTTGATCTCATTTATTACCATGATTCCTCATTAGATACAAAGACTGTTAGTCTCATTTATTAGCATTACCATGATTCCATATTAAATACCAACAGTCTTGATCTCATTTATTAAGATCATTCCACAGTAAATACAAACAATCATTTGTGGCACATATTCACCTGAAGAATAAATTTGTTGATCTCATTTATTACCATGATTCCACATTAGATACAAAGACTGTTAGTCTCATTTATTAGCATTACCATGATTCCACTTTAAATATCAACAGTCTTGATCTTATTTATTAAGATCATTCCACAGTAAATACAAATAATCATTTGTACATGACCGAACATGTAAATGTTACTCCAACTCTTGAATATCGCTTTTCATCCTCTTAGTTTCTTTTGGAGGTCGGCCAACGAATTCAAGACCTCTACACCAAATAACAGATCCAGCAACATCTACCTGAAGAACATTTAAACAAAGTATTTTTTTAGCAATCAAAGAATATACATCCTCAATAAACTACCATACAAAACTCAGGAACATTTATAATACGAACCTAAAAAGCATAGAAAAAGGAATTCACACATATACATCTATGTAACTCATTTATACACGTACGGAAAAACACAAATACACATTACCTTTTCATCAATGAAGATGAGATCCATTTTATAACCTTGATTCCATTTTCGGATGATCCTCGCTTTCATGTGCCACAAATCTTTCCCATGAACATTTATAATAGAAACCTATAAAGCATAAAAACAGGAATTCACAAATATACATCCATGGAATCATTTATACACGAACAGAAAAACAAAAATACACATTACCTTTTCATCAATAAAGATGAGATCCATTTTATAACCATGATTCCATTTTCGGATGATCCTCGCTTTCATGTGCCACAAATCTTTCCCCGGAACATTTATAATAGAAACCTATAAAGCATAGAAATAGGAATTCATAGATATACATCCATGGAATCATTTATACATGAACGGAAAAACACAAATACACATTACCTTTTCATCAACGAAGATGAGATCCATTTTATAACCTTGATTCCATTTTCAGCTGATCCTCGCTTTCATGTGCCACAAATCTTTCTTCAGGATTCAAATCGTTAACAAAACTAAAATTGTTAATCTCAACCGATGCTGACATGCTTCTAATTCGGAAATCGGAATGAATTTAAATTTCAAAATATAAAAGCAAAGAACATGATAGTGTAATAAAATATGAAGAGGGAAATGAGAAAAAACCTTTATATAAGAAGATGATTGACAGAAGTGAGTGAGTGACATGCATTAATTGCAAATTACGTATTTCCAGGCATTTTGAATTTGAAATTACCGGAAACTAACATTTGCTGATATATACGCATTATATGAACCTTCAACCTCTGCTGGCTTTAAAGTATGGATATATATGGGCAGAGGTTTTGGATGGCAGAGTTTTAGATAGATTTTAAAGTGATTTTATATATTAGGTTTTATGATGCAGTAATGACATAAGAAAAACATTATTGGACAGCCTTTCTGGCTGCCCATCAGCTTTTTTTATGTCACTGAGATTTATCATTTTATAGAAAGTATAGATAGATTAGTGATTTCTGTTTGCGTTTTTTGGTAATGAGTTTAGCCAATTTAAGAGGTTTTGCTGGTATTCTTAATGCAGGAAGTGGTAAAACCTATACAATGCAACCGTTACCTCTTAGAGCTGCAGAAGACATTGTTAGATAATTAAATCACCCAACTTATCGTAATCAAAAGTTCAAGTTATGGCTTAGTTACTTTGAGATCTATGGTGGAAAGCTCTACGATCTTCTAAGTGATAGAAAGTAAGTGCTCTATTTTAATAACTAATTCACTATTGAGTAGACTACATGAATGGTCCCTGTGGTTAACCAAAATTTTGGATTTAGTCCCCAGCTTTTTTAAAGTACACGGATGGTCCCTGTGGTTTGCACTTTGTAACGCATTTAGTCCCTAACTTTTTCTAAAAGTGCATAGATGGTCCCTTTGGCACGCACTTTGTAACACATTTAGTCACTAAACGTTGGGGACGAAATGCGTTACAAAGTGAAAACTATAGGGACCATCCGTGTACTTTTGGCAAAAGTTGGGCACTAAATACGTTACAAAGTGCAAACCACCACAGGGACCATCCGTGTAGTTTAAAAAAGCTGGGGTACGCACTTTGTAGCGCATTTAGTCACTAAACGTTGGGGACTAAATGCGTTACAAAGTGCAAACCACAGGGACCATCCGTGTACTTTTGGCAAAAGTTGGGGACTAAATACGTTACAAAGTGCAAACCACAGGGACCGTCCATGTACTTTTGAAAAATTATGGACTAAATCCAAAATTTTGCTTAACCATAGGGACCATCCATGTACTTTACAGTTTTACACACTTATTTCTTCTATGAGAAGATTTTTAAGTATTACTTGGTTCACAATTTGTTTATTAATTTTGATGGAACTGTTTCATGTTTTATTGAGGAAACTTTGCATGAGAGAAGATGGAAGACAGCAGGTATACATTGTCGGTTTACAAGAATTTGAAGTTTTAGATGTACATATTGTTAAAGAATACATTGAAAAAGGGAATGCTGCCAGAAGTACCGGCTCTACTGGAGCAAACGAGGAATCTTCAACGTCACACGCCATATAACAATTAGTTGTGAAAAAACACAATGAGGTAAAGGACACCAGAAGGAAGAATGATGCCAATGATACCAAGAGTGGAAAGGTTGTTGGGAAGATCTCGTTCAATGATCTTGCTGGCAGTGAGAGAGGTGCTGATACAACTGACAATGACAAACAAACACGGTAATGAGAACGTATTTTTTATTTTTTTAGAGTAAAATGCCATTTCGGTCCCTGAGGTTTGGCCAGTGTTGCGTCTTTGGTCCAATGGTTTGTTTTTTCGCATCTGGATCCAAAAGGTTTTAAATTTTTCCAATTTTATCCGGCTCGTTAACTCTATCCAATGGAATAGTTATTTTTAGCTAAGCGTAGTTAGTAATTTATTAATTAAAGGAAAAGATGTAGTTAGCTTAGGCATTAAATGTCATGTGGAGCTAAAAAAACTAAAACATGAAGCTAAAATAGAGAATTTGGAGACGCCGGGATTAGAACCAGCGTCTCCTTGTTGTCTAAGCAAGGCAATAACCACCCCGACAATAGCTTGTTTGTGTCATCTTTCGATTCAGTGTATATATATATATATATATATTCTAGCTTATACAACATAAATTCTATACAAAATTAAAAAGATTTGGGCCCTCGAAGGGTTTGGGCCCTGTGCCATCGCCCACCCCGCACCCCCTCAAAGACGGCCCTGCTATCCATTTTTCTACATTAAGTCAGGGCCTCAAGGGTATTTTCGCCTTTTTTGCTAACTTAAAGGGCAACTTGGTCTTTTTCTGGTGTATACAGTTTTTTTACATAAAGTGAAAAAGACCGAATTGCCCTTTAAGTTAGCAAAAAGACGGAAATACCTCTGACTTAACGAAAAAAAATTGATGGAGTTAACGAAAGCCAGATGAAAATGACAAGATATCAAACCTTTTGGATCCGAATGCGAAAAAACAAACCTATGGATGAAAGTCGCAAAATTGGCTAAACCTCAGGGACTGAAGGGGTATGGTCCCAAAAAGCTACGCAGACCATTCAGGTCGCGTGCTGGACCATACTCCTTACTCAGAAAACTGATTAATCCACAGATCCCGCACGGGCTACGTAGGTAAAACCTGAGATCCGCGCGAGGCCTAAATAAGAGGTAACATCAGTTTCACACTTAGCATCCTAAATAAGAGCCCTCAACTCCTTCAAACTCGCGCCGGCTCGTTGTGCACACAACAAGACCACGCGAGAGTTACGGCGCAAGGTCACTTCAGGAAGTACCAAAGGTACAAGTGGCAGAAAAGCGAGCCAATCAGCGTCCAACAGGCTGTACTAGATCGTGATCCACGATTAACAATCGTGCAGGAGACCAAAGGTACACAAGGACGCCTATGTGGCACCAATCAGGGGGCGGCGGCAACTGCCCCATGATCTCCACTCACCTGCTGATGTCAGAAGGGCGACAGAGACGACAAGGAGGACACGTGGCTCCAATCAAGGTGCGCCAGCATCGAAGATCTTCTAGAAACCACTAACGGTCGATATTAGTGAGACAAAGAGGATATTCCTTGTCGACGCCTTCCGGCCCAAGGCCCATCAGCCCATTTCCTCCTACACCACTCCGACTATAAATAGGGACCTCCATACTCAGATTAAACATTCCGTTCTCTCTACTTTCACTCTTAACACACACTTTATTTCCTCAAAGCAGTTACTTATTCTCACGCCGGAGTCTTGTTAAGAGGGAAACCCCCATAGTCCCCTCTTAACGAGCTAACGGTGTTGCTGTTTTGCAGGAAGAATCATCACTCACAAGCTCAGGAAGGATTAAGAAGATTAACCCTCATGTTTGAAACATAAACCCAACTAATAAGCCTTAAAATTAGTTACGTGTTTCTTCAGGGACGAAAATGGAATTTTGTTCATTTTTTTATTATAACAAAGAACTACCCAATTCAACCCCTTTGCGTATCAGCAAGTTTTATTTGTGTTAATCACCATGTATATCCAGGATTGAAGGTGCTGAAATTAACAAGAGTCTTTTGGCTCTTAAAGAGTGCATTCGTGCACTTGATAATGACCAGATTCATATTCCGTTTCGTGGGAGCAAACTGACTGAAGTTCTTCGTGATTTGTTTGTTGGAAATTCAAGGACTGTTATGATATCTTGCATTTAACCAAATGCTGGTTCTTGTGAACACATTCTCAATACCTTGAGATATGCTGATAAGTAATAGTTTTATTTCTTTATTTATTGAGTAAAATGCCAAAATCATCCCTGAGGTTTGGGCGATTTTACCTGTTACATCCAAAATAAGATTTTTTTTTTGTAACTAGACCCTGGTGTTTCATTTTTGTTGTCATTTCCATCCAAATCACTAACTCGGTTAAAATGTGTCGTTAACTCAGGGACGATTTTGGCAATTTCATAAACTCATAGATGATTTTTGGCAATTTCATTAACTCATAGACGATTTTGTCAATTTACCTATTTATTATTTTGTTTTTTCATTTTATTTTTTATATTAAAATAAAGAATAATAAAAATAATTATAAATATAATATATATACATAGTTAATTTATTTTTGTTTAAAGGTAAAAATGAAAATTAAAAAAAATAAGTGTATATATAAATAAGTGTGTGTCTATATATTATTTAAAGATAAAAAATAAAATTTAGAAAACTAAAAAACAAAAAAACAAAAGAATAAATGGGTAAATTGCCAAAATCGTCCCGAGTTTATGAAATTGCTAAAATCGTCCTTGAGTTAACGATGCATTATAACTTAGTTATTGATTTGGATAAAAATGGCAACAAATACGAAAAACGAGCAAATTCTTGATCTATCGACTAGATTAAGCCCCAAATTTTCTTTCTTCTTGTTCTTTGTTGTTTTTTAATCAAAACAAAACCCTAAACACAATCACAACAAATGGGTTAATGGCGGTGGTTATTTGAGATGGTGGTCGATCTAGGGTTTCTTGTCGGAATACCACAACACCACACCGCTGACACCTTCGTTCTTCACGGATTTGTTGGCTAGAGAGAGAGAGAGAGCAGATGAAGAGGGTCGGATTTGGTGGTTTTTCCGGAGGCGGTGGTAGCCATGGCCGTGGTGGTGTTTGTTAGAGAGAGAGGGAAAGCGTTGAGAAGGAGAGAAAGAAGGGCATAAATTTTTGGATTTAATATATTTCTTTTTCATGAGTTCTATTTGATAAAACTAAATGGGTTAAAATTACTTAAATACCCTCATGTGCCTTGCACATGACTAGACTTAACATGTAAAATAAACCAGGTTAGGGCCAAAGAACGTATAGTGTAACGAGTTTTACAAATAAAGGACTGTGACTATAATTATTGAAGTTAAAGGCTACCCATTGCAATCCGATACAAACATAAAGGACGAAAAGTGTAATTTACCCTTATTATTATTAATAATTATTAATAATATTAATATCGTTATTTTTGTCTATATTATGTTTTCTTGTTAGTGCCTAATCTTATGTACTAATATGCTAAAATAAACAGAGTTAAAAGTCTTTCAAAAAGCGGCAATTCGAAAAAGAGTTAATTACTGTTTTCGTCCCTGAGGTTTGTCAAAAATAACGGTTTCAGTCCATTAGTTTAAAAATTGCGATTTCAGTCCATTAGTTTCATTTTCGTAACCATTTCAGTCCACCAACTTAACTCCCATCAATTTATTCTGTTAACTTTGGGTGAAATTACAAAATTGCCCCTATGGTTTAATTAAAAAAAACGCTAGTCACAGGTTGCGAACCTGTGACCTTTGCTTTGAAATGCGATTGTTAAACCAATAGGCCATGTATCAAACTTGTGAATGAATTCATATTGTTTCTCTTATAACATAGCATATTCATCATCATCAGGTCAATTTATTCTCCAATAGGCCACTAACGGTCGATACCAGTGAGACAAGGAGGATATTCCTTGTTGTCACCTTTCGGCCCAAGGCTCATCAGCCCATATCCTCTTACACCTCTCCGGCTATAAATAGGGACCTCCATACTCAGGTTGAACATTCCATTCCCTCTACTCTCACTCTTAACACAGACTTATTTCCTCAAAACAGTTACTTATTCTCACGCCGGAGTCTAGTTAAGAGAGAAACCCCCACATTCCCCTCTTAACGAGCTAACAATGTTGCTGTTTTGTAGGAAGATTGGATCATATCGGAGCTCATGAAAGTTTAAGAAGATTAACCCTCATGTTTGAAACATAAACCAAACTAAATTAACCCTAAAATTAGTTCTGTGTTTCTTCAGGGCCACATATCTTGTAGTCAACCCAGTCAGCGCACCAAATACTTGGAGATTGACTTGCTTTTTATTCGTGACATGGTTTTGGCGGGTTCTCTACATGTTCGATATGTTTCTACTATGCTTCAGCTTGCGGATATTTTGACCAAAATAAATCAGTTGTTGATTAAGGAGTATGGTCCAGCCCGCGCGAGGTCACAAAATCAATCAGTTGTTGATTAAGGAGTATGGTCCAGCGCGCTACCTTCATGGTATGCGCGCCTTTTTGGGACCATACCCCTTCAAGTCCCCCAGTCCAGTGCTGCTTCCATGCGCGAAGTAAATGGTTGGAGCTCTGGACTTAGAAAAAAGAAAGTGGTAGTTTTGAAAATTGCTTGTTAGATCTTGTTAGGTGGCGCGCGTGTAAGTGGTTGTCAGTTACTACGGCGTGACTACCAGAGTTGCTTGTTGATATTCTTTTGCTTTTGAGGTTTAGCGCGCGGGTTAAATGGAAAATCATGAACATGGCGCGGACCTTTGTAACTTCTGCATGAAGTTTGTATTAACTTTGAGCGGGAAAAACCTTGAATTTTGAATTTTGACAAGTTGGTGCAATTGTCGTTGATGCCGACGGTTGAGTTGACTGTTGGCACGGCGGTAATCATGCTGTTACTGATGGTTCGGCTTTCTGTCAGGCAAATGAGGCCCACGAGCGCGTGGTAACCGTCACTCCGAGAATCCCGCCTTACGTGGTAGCTGCTGATTGGTCACGTGCGTGGTGATCCCGGCACGTTTACCCATCGCATTAAATGCGATGGGTATATATATTTGACGATAGGAGAGAGGATTTGCACAATCCTTCTTCTGCTCTCTCTTTTCTCCCTCGAATATTCAAAACATCTTCAAATCTTTAAAGATTTCACAGCAGATCTTCAAGTTTTTCTTGAACATTCTTCGAGTTTCCTAGAGTAGTAAGATCTTCACATTCAAGTGCTCTCATGGCTGAAGAAGGACCAGTCCCTGTTCTCAAGTGGGATCAGGGGCTGTTTGAACAACTAGTTCGAGGCTTTCAATTTTCGGCAAAGTGGGATGCCCGGTATCCTCAACAAGGGCAGACGGCCGCCGATGCACCACCGGGTTACATCACTATCTTCGCCGACTTCTTTCTTGAGGGCAACTTCCGGTTGCCGGCCACCCATTTTATGGCGACGATCCTGCATTTTTATGGCTTTCACATCTCGCAGATGAGTCCCATGGGAATGGTCAGGGTACGACACTTTGAGTTTCTTTGCAGATCCCATGGGCTCGAGCCTGACCTTCATAAGTTTAGGTCGATGTATCAGTTGATCAGAAATATGAGTTGCTATTCTTTCGCTCTTCGGAATGTGAAGAAAATCTTGCTGAATCCTCCCAAGAGTTTCCATGATTGGAAAATGAAGTTTTTCTTTATCCGAGAGGAAGTCATGCCTATTGCAATGATATTTCGAGAATCTGATGAGATTGTGAAGGGGATCTTCCCTTACCGAAGAAGGAGATGTGGTATGTGTGCTTGACTGCTACGCCCAACAGGATCTTTGGAGAGCAGGTGCTTGTCGCTGCTGGCATGAGCGATAGATGGCCTGCGCGCAGCACAAAGGTTCCGGTTTTGTTGCTCAATGGCGAGGGTATGTCCTGTGTTTTCTTGTTTTTTAATTTTGTGATAGTAATGACTGATCATTCCTTGTTGATGTAGTCAAGCAGCTGTATCAAGCCACTTTTACTACCTTCGGAGGAGCTATGGGTGTGCGCCCCTTGGAATCTGGCGAGGTATACTGGTATGAACAAATCAAGGACAACTTCATGTACCCTCCCGCTGGAGTCTTTGCTAATCCTCTCGCTGCAACTGAAGGTGTGCATCTACCCAATCCTAGGCCCTTGCATGCTGTTACTTCCGCTGGGAAAGAGATTCTTTATCTTTCCAGCGAGGAGTCTGTAGGGTCATCGAATGGGGAGCTAAGTTCCTGGTCTAACATCTTTGCAGGTGTGTTGTGTAACCTAGGAATAGACCCTGATGAGAAGAAGAAGAAGAAAGCGGGCAAGAAGAAGTCGAAGAAGGTGATAACCATTGATGCTGAAGCGAATAGCAAGAAAGGCGGGAGTAGCCGCGCAACTGCTGGAGCCGCTGATAAAGGTACTCTTCGATTTCGGCAGAGTAACCTGGATGATTATCTTGCTGCGAGTGACTCAATGGAGGGTTTGTCCCGTATAGGTGAGAAGAAGGCCAACGCAGCTGGCTCAAAAAGTTCTGGAAGCGCGGGATCCCGGATCCCTGAAGTTGGCGCGACCCCTTCGTCGATCGCCCTGGATGAAGAAGAGGAAGAAGAACATGAAGAAGCTGCTGATCAGTTGGTGAGCAGGAAAAGAAGTAGAGAGGAGCCTGCTGCTGAAGTCAAAGCAGCGCAGAAGGCTGGGGGAGCCCCAGTGATAGGGAAACAGAGCAAGCTGCGCTCCCTTTACAAGTTCTCTCCAGGTTAGTGTTATGATGCCCTCCATATTTTCCCTAGTAAAATTTTCCTAACACTTGATTTCTGCACAGGCTTTAAAGAAGACCCCTGAGAAAACTAAGGGTGTTGAGTTGAAGGACCTAAAGGAGCCGGCGCCGAAGAAAACCAAATTTATAATTAAGCCTCTTAAAACTGTTGAGCCGGAGGTTGAGAAGGAGAAGGAGAAAGAGAAATAAAAAGAGGAGAAAAAGAAGGCCACCGAGACCGCTGCTACCACCGAGCATGATACGGTGCCGGACCCGGAGGTCATGCGTATCACAGGGCTTGACCGGACCTTTAAGGAGAAAGAAAAAACACCTGCCCAGCAGAAAGTGCCTGAGGTGGTTGAGCCGACTGAAGTTGCGCAACGCGACGCCCCCGTCCAAACCGTACAAGTTACATCTGCTGCTAGGGGGTCGACTGCTACTGTACCGAAGCAGGCGGCACATAAGGAGACTACCACTGCTGTGGGTGGTGCGAGTGCTGGTGGTTCTGGTGGAAGTGCAGGCGCTGCTGGTGGTGCTGGAGGATCGATGCCACAAGCTCCCATTGGTCTTAAGGATACTTTAGGAGATATTTACTACAAGACATATACTGAAGAGGCGCGTGGCGATGCTCCTCACCAACCTGTTTGGGATTTAAAGCAGAAGGACACGTTCATGGAGTTTGCGGCTTGTCGAGATTGGTACTTGGGCTCCTTCCCTCCCGGTGAAGTTAACAAGCAAAGAGCACGAACCCATGATGGGTTGTATCGTGCTTACATTGTTGGGGATGCCAACACCCGCGCTGCTAACCATCAGATTGTGCGCGAGTGGCGCACAATGGTTAGAGAGCGGGGGGATTGGGAGAAGTACCGTGAGCGCCTGCTGAAACAGGTTCAAGACTTCGAGAAGATGAAGAGTGCCTTTGCTGAGGAGAAGGCCGCCTTTGAAGCGGAGAAAAAGTCTGAAGAATGGGGTTGCGAGGGCTTAAAGAGCAAACTGCATGCTGTTGAGGAGCTCTTGTCGAAGGAGCGAGCTGAATGGAAAGAGGTATGCAAGAAAGATAACCAGCGTATGTATGCTGCCCGTTCCAAAATTACCGACCTTGAGGCTCAGATTGCCACTTTAAAAGGGAAGGCTGAGGAAGTTGAAGCGGACAAAGGGCGTGTTGAGGTTCAACAGTCTTAAACCCTTTCCTTTTTATGTTTTGCACTTGTCAAAATATTGCTAACTCGTTGTTCCATTGCAGGCTGAGTTGAAGGCGCAGGTTGAGAGCAAGGATAAAGACTTGGCTACCAAGGATGTGGAGATTACGGTGCTAAACCGCCGACTGCATGAGGCTTATGACAAGAATGAATCTTTGGAGATAGACCTTGAAGCTGAAAAGGTGAAAGCTGCTACCGCTGAGGAGGCCAAACAGAGGGCCGACGAGGCGCGAGATATTAGTACTTCCGCCCTTAACGTAGCTCAAAACAACTATGCCGAGGCACAATCATTTGTGGACACGCTAGTTTCCGAATTCAAATGGATGCGCAAAAGAGGAGTAGCTACGGTGAGTTTCTCCTCTTTTATCTTAGGTTTTATTTATTGTTGTTTTGTTCTCATCTGTTGCCTTTTGTGTAGATCGCCAATTCAATTCTGAATGCTACTGAGATGAATGCAGCTGTTGCCGCACTTATAGATGCTTCACGTGCTGTAGGGCATCGCGGGGGTTATCTAGAGTGCGCTCATCATGTGGAAGAGGCCTTTGGTCAGGAGTTTGATACTCACCATTGTTCGGTGACTGATCAGGCTGATGCTATGCTAGCTCGCGCTGAAGAAGTCTATGACCATCTTTCGCTGCCTGTTATGGAGCTGGTCACTGAAGCGCTAAAGCACGATGACTGGTGCGTGCAGCTAAAGTCTATCCTTGACCCTCCAGAAACTGTGGAGTTGACAGATGAGGAAGAGGCAGCTGGCGGAGATGGCGATGGCGATGGAGATGGTGATGGTGATGGTTATGAGTAGATAATAGTGTCTGCAGGCTGGTGCCTTGTAATTTCTTTTTTTGACTTTGATGTAATCATTGCGCGGTTGCGCTTTTGGAATATGACATATTATGTTTGCTTTCTATTTTCCAAGTTACAATTATTGCATTGTTGTTAGGAACTTTGGTTAAATTAGCTCGAATAAATATAAGTGTGGCTCGTGTATGAGTGTTACTTCCCGGTCTCGCGCTATGTTCGCGGAGGACCTTGGAGGCATAACTCAAGAGCTCGTAATTTACTAAAGTGTTTTCATGGTAATCAAAAGTTAACATGCATTTGTAACGTAGAGAGAATGATGATAAATCATAAGGCATAGCCAATGCTTGCATTAGGTAACTTGAAAACAGGGGCGAGGCCAACATACATAATCAAGGAAAAAGGCATATAGCCGACATAGTTAAAAGGCGTGTGGCTGACATAGCTAATACTAAAGGCGCGAGGCCGACATAGAAGATTGAAATGGCGCGTGGCCCAGGGTATTCACATGTAACACTTGCGCAGTTGTTGCGCGTTCCACGTGCGTGGGATGATGTGTCCATCTAGAGTGCACAGCTTGTATGCCCCTTTTCCTAGCACCTCATGAATTAAATATGGGCCTTCCCATTTTGGTACTAGTTTCCCAGGGTGTTCAGCATTGGAGGCTTCGTTGTCTCTGAACACGTATTCACCTGGAGTGTAGGTACAAATGCGCACCCTTGCATTATAGTACCTCTCCAGTTGCGTCTTGTACTTGGCCTTTTTTATTCGCGCTATTTCACGCCTTTCTTCGAGCAGGTCCAAGTCTAGACGGCGCTCCGCCTCATTATCAATCTTGTTAACAGTTGATAGCTGTGGCGAGGGGAGGCCTATCTCTGCTGGGATAACCGCCTCTGAGCCATAGACCAGGCTAAAGGGGGTTTCGCCTGTGACAACTGTGTTCTATAATCAATGTACAATGTAAAACAATGTTGATTATTAATAAAACAATGTGACTTGGTGTTATTATATGTGTTTTGGTATTATTATATGTGTTTTGGTGTTATTATGTGTGTAATTGTGTTTGATGAATTTACAATTTGATTCGATTCCAATTTCAAGCTTTAAATCGCTTTCTGGAAGGTTATAAGCAAACTGGTGCGTAAATGCAGTCAGTTTAACGTGATAAACACTCTGGAATAGTGACATAGGCTTAACATACCTTAAATAACCTCCACATAACTTAGAAATAAGTTTTGGATGGTTTGGTGTGTTGAAAACAAGTTTGTTCGATCAATAGAGACTAATTGTGTCAAACTGCGAAACTATACCGATTTGTATAGTAATGAACATTCCGGAACTTGATCATAAGTAAAACATACCCTAAATATCCTTTACATAGCTTAGAAAAAGGCTTTGAGGGATTCGGTATGCTAAAATAAACTTATTTGATCAATAAGGACTAAAAGCGTCAAAAAGTGCACAAGTTTGCATTTTCGCACATATCTTACGTTCTGAATATATCCGAACATCCAAAAATTTATGTAATCATAAAAATATTTTATTTTAGTGATTGGCATGATAAAATTTCATTCGTCGCGTAATTTGGATCGTTTTTGCGTTCGTTACGACTTCCGTCGTAATTAACCGAACAACGCAACCGTACGACCAAACGAGCCGACATCCGAGATATTTTTGAGCATGTTTTGAGTTCTCTATACTTTAACTTCATTTTAGAGCCTTGAAATGGGGTTAACGGGGCTTAAACGTGTCAAAATAAGCCAAAATGCAAGTTTCTCAAGTGCAGGGACTAAATTGTAATTTCTGGAAAGTTGCCAGGCGGGCCGCGTAAGCCTGGTGTCTCTGGCTACATGGCCCGTGACAGGACCCCCAGATCAGAAAACCTACTGATTTAATCAGCAGCTGGGTTTTTGTGAGTTGCACCTGGTTTTTGAACAATCTATGGGCTATTCTAAGGTGCCCATGGTATTTCAAAACCATGGGTATGATGTGTACGGTCTAGATTTAAGCACGGTTTACGAGGAACGATCCTAACGGTCCTAGAAATCCTATAAATACCCATGCCTTCTCATTGTTGCAACACACAATCTGATCTATTTGCTCTAAGTTGGGGCTTAGCACCTCATACCTGAGCAAGTTGGATCTAGATTTCCATTCTTGGACCCTTTGTAAGTCCTCTTTGGTTCTTTTATGCGTTTCAAGCATGAAAGTCAAACGGAGTTTGACTTTCAGCTTTGACCAGTTTATGGTCAACACAAAGTTCGTTTGAACTTTGCAACGTGGGCGTAATCACGATGGTTATAATCCCTAGTGACTATACCTACTGATTACCACGTTGATTAGGTGTAGTGACGAGTCGTAGTTTCGGTCAAAATGCTCATTTAAGCGTATTTTGCAACCAAACTACTTTAGGGTATCAAAATCATTTGTTTTGATAACTAAACCTGTTTTCCAACTTAGTTAAGCATGTTTTAACATGTTTAGCTCGTCACTTTTAGATTAATGCTTGTATAGAGTCGTAAGTCAAGCGGACTAAACACCCGCTTAGACTTTCGAACTCGACCCGTTTGGTCGATCATTACGATCCGACCAAACATGTTTACTGACCATAGTTGCATAGGGAATAACTTTCCAAGGTTATACCTTATGGTCACTTAGGTTTAATTAGTTGTATGATAGGTAGTTTATATGCCTTAGGTAAATGACCAAAATGCCCTTTTCATGCATAATCGGTAATTAAGCATATGTAACATAAACTTTTGTCACTTAATTGATCATGCAACATGTTTAGGCATATAATACTTGTCATAGGACTAGTTAGACGTCTCGAACACGCGTTTGCGTGAACGACGCGTTAAAGTAGCGTAAGCTACCTTAATGGGTCATAACGGGTCGAAAGCACTTAGGTTAGGTTCCGATCTAGAATGTAGACTTTGTTAAACCATATCACATGAGTTCCAACACTCATTTGGTTACAAGACCTCATTCTATCCGATCTTTCGATTAAGGTGTCGATTATTTGACTAGTGATTTGATTACTAGGTGCTGCTTGATTTCTCTGGCTTACTTGAGTTTGTTGAAGTTCTATTGATTAAGGATACTTTGCACTTCATGTGAGTACATAGTTCCCCTATTTTACTGTTTTCAATTGTTTTGGGGTGATTCATATGTATCAAAACGATTTTCGATATTTTAACAATGGTTTCAAAAACGATTAAGATGGTTTATACTAAACTAATAATGATTTCGATAATGTGAACGGACTTGTTGGTTGTAGTTACATAACGAATGACATTCATTAATTTTGGCCGAACCGACCAGTATTAGGTTATGGTACCATAGGATCTGACAAATCCCGTTATCAGACTGTACCCATGGTTATGTGTGGGTTCTGTGGGTAACGACTGAATCTGTGATTGTTAACTTACCCTTTGGTGGTTTGTTAATGCGAGAAGCGAGATAGTCGAGTCACGAAGGTTTGAATGTTATTAGCGAGACGACCATAAATAGTTTTCACAATTAAAACGAGGATGATTTAAACGATTTAAACGAGTTAAGGATTTGGAAACGATTTGAACAAGTTAAACGAATTGGATAAACGATTGGTTTTTGGTTAACTGTTTAGATAACGGGACGGGTGTAATGTGGTGAAAACATGGTAGATACGCCGCTGGTACTTCTTATATATAAGTGTTTTCAACATATTACATGTCGTGGCGTTATTTAGTTCACTTAGGTAAACGATTATGAAACGATGTCACATAACGATGTTTTCGAAAAGATATAAACCATACGAGTTTTATTAATGAGTTAATACGAGATGTTTTACAATTTGGTTTACTAAAACAAATGTTTTTGAGTTAAGAATCATGGCTACGAGGTTTTATAAATTATAACCCGCTTGATTTGAGTTGGTTAATTATGTTGCAATATTATACTCTTTTCAAAACAAGGTTTTTAACAAGGTATTGCAACATATAAATGAGCCATGAATCCGATACTCATATAAAACCTATGTGCTCGCCAGCATTTCTTTGCTAACTTTGTTTTTACATATGTTTCAGGTGTTGTTGCTTGATGTTGATTGCCAGGATGCATGAGTCACATAGGATCTGGACGAGGCCTTAGTGACTTAATAACAGTGATAGTAGATATGTAACTCGTTTGTTTTGTGTTAAAACAATGTAAATTACTTAATGAATAAATAAAACGAAACTTTTTTTTGTATCCATGGTTGTGAAACAATAATTCTGTTACAACACTCCCCGACGTTTCCGCCACGATTTGTTGTTTTACGTGGTCGGGGTGTGACAGAAGAGTTGGTATCAGAGCCAATTGTTATAGGGAATTTGGTTATTAGTAATGCTTTGACCTAGACTATAACTTTCTAGGACCCCAATGCAAGTTTTCTTGCGTTTAGATTTTTTTTAAAACAAAACCATCACCTACCCTTAGGTGATAACCACAACGAGAACATTAATTTCGAATCTGCTTCGAAAATTAATCATCCGTTCTAGGATGATTGATTACTAGGTTTTGAACCCTTCCAGTTTGACTCATATTTGGCTTGGTGCCTTCTGAGTTTTCAAAATCTCGTCAAAGTTTGGGTCTAAATGATGTGAACACGTTCAAACTGGAAAAGTAATGCCTGTACCCTGAGTTTTCTGTCTAAGGCTAGAGTGTTTGTACAAATCCACATAATCGGACCAGTCACTCTTACCTGGGAACTCTTGGGGTGAGTTTTCACTTATAGGCGAGCATGTCTTCGCGATACGTTATTTTGACCCATTTACTTTGATTAGTCACTGTGTGTCGTTTGTTTGTTCGAGGTAACGAACAAATGATCGCCTTCCTTGTGTTTTGTCGATATTTTCAATACCTCTTTTGTTTTTCCTAATTTTCGACCTCACTCGTTTCTCATATTTCCTTTTAGACAATGCCTCCTCGACGTGATACACAATCTTTTACTGCTGAAGAAGTCGCAGCCCTTGTCTCACAGCAAATGGCTGCTGTGCTTCCAGGCGTTGTGACCCAAATCCACGAGTTATACAACAACAATAATGCACAGTGTAATTTCAAGAATTTCAATTCTGCTAAGCCGTTGAAGTTTTCTAGGTCGCAAGGAGCAACTGCGCTCCTTCAATGGTTCGAAAGTATCGAGAGCACGTTCAGACATGTGCAATGTCCGAATGAGCGTAAGGTTGAATTTGCATCAAGTGTGTTTGATAAGTGTGCTCTTACGTGGTGGAACGGAGTGATGCGTGATAGGGGTGCCGAAGTGGCATTGGCACAGACATGGGAAGAGCTTCGAGCTCTCATGGTGAAAGAGTTTTGTCCCCGTCATGAAATTCGAGCTTTGGAACGAGAGTTTGACGATCTTAAGCAAGATGGGGGAGAACACCATGCGTATACGGATCGTTTTGAGGAGCTCAGTCTTTTGTGTCCTACTATGGTTACCCCGTTAGAGAAAGCGATAGAAAGGTATATCGATGGTTTACCCGATTCCATACAGGATATTGTAACTGGCATTAATCCTACTACTGTTCGTCATGCGATCGAGTTGTCTGCTACCCTGACTGAGTCTCAAGTCAGGAAGGGTAAACTTACCCGCAAGGGTGATAAGAAGAAGTCGACCGATTATGTCAAGGAAAAGGGTAAGGGTAAGAAAGGTGAGTCTTCGAAGAAGTCGAGAAAGCGAAAGGGTGCTCAGAATTTTGCAGTAACAACTCAGAACCCTCAGAACCCACCGGCTCAACCTCCTGCGAAGAAAGTGTATGCTGGTACCGCACCTCATTGTGCTCGTTGCAACGGTCATCATGTTGCACAACAAGCTTATAAGCAATGCACTACGTGTGGTAAACTTGGGCATTTGGCCAACATTTTTCGTTTGGGACAGAATCAAGTAGCCCAGGTTCAAGCTCCGGTTCAGGGGAATGCTGCGAGATTCCCACCGGGTTCATGTTTCAATTGTGGAGAGTTTGGTCACTTCCGCAACAACTGTCTGAGGTTGGTGAATGCAAATGCGAATCCGAACGTGAATGTCAACGCGAATGTGAATCCCGCTCGTGGACGAGCGTACAACTTGAATGCCAACGAAGCGAGGGCTGACAACGAGGTTGTCAATGGTACGTTCCTTGTTAACAATCGACCTGCATCTATTCTTTTTTATTCTGGTGCCGATAGAAGTTTTGTTTCGCTCTCATTTGAGCCTTTGCTTGCGATACCTAGAACTAAACTGTGGAAACCCTTATCTGTAAAAGTTGCTACTGGTAAACCTCTTGTTCTCGATTCTGTTATTCGTGATTGTCAGTTGAACCTTGATGACCATCTTTTTCCCATTGACCTCACACCGATGCAACTTGGGAGCTTCGATATTATCATTGGAATGGAATGGTTAACCAAACACCATGCTGAGGTGGTTTGTTTCGATAAGATTGTTCGTATTCCTCTTCCGTCTGGCGATGTTCTAGAAGTTCGTGGCGAGAAACCTTCAGGTGGATTGAAGCTTATGTCGTGTACAAAAGCCCAAAGTTATTTGCGAAAAGGATATGTTGCTTTCCTGGCACATGTCACTAAGGAGAAAGACAAGAGCAAGAGTATTCAGGATATTCCAATTGTTCGGGATTATCCAAAGGTGTTTCCTGATGAACTGCCTGGTTTGCCTCCAGTTCGTCAAGTCGAGTTTCATATTGACCTTGTACCCAATGCCAACCCGATTGCAAAAGCACCTTATCGTCTTGCACCGTCGGAGATGCAGGAGTTATCAAAACAACTTCAAGAGTTATCTGATAAAGGATTCATCCGTCCGAGCTTTTCACCATGGGGCGCTCCTGTTCTCTTCGTGAAAAAGAAAGATGGATCTTTTCGAATGTGTATCGATTATCGTGATCTTAATAAGCTTACCATCAAGAATCGATATCCCCTACCTCGAATCAATGATCTCTTTGACTAGCTGCAAGGTGCTTCGTGTTTTTCCAAGATCGATCTGCATTCTGGGTATCATCAACTTTGTGTTCTCGAAGAAGATATTCCCAAAACTGCTTTCCGCACGAGATATGGGCATTACGAGTTCACTATCATGCCTTTTGGTTTGACGAATGCCCCAGCTATCTTTATGGACTTAATGAATAGGTTCTGTAAACCTTATTTAGACAAGTTCATCATTTTGTTCATCGACGATATTCTCATTTATTCGAAGTCTCAAGCCGATCACGAGCAACACCTTCGTTTGACATTGGAACTCCTAAATAAGGAACAACTTTTTTGCTAAATTCTCAAAGTGTGAATTCTGGCTTAAAGAAGTTCAGTTTTTGGGTCATATAGTCAACGAGCAGGGTATTTATGTAGATCCATCCAAGATAGCTGCTATTAAGGATTGGAATACACCGACGACACCTACAGAGATTCGATCTTTTCTTGGTCTTGCTGGTTATTATCGTCGATTCATTTCTAATTTCTCGAAGATCGTGGTTCCACTCACTGCTTTGACTAAGAAAAATAAGCCTTTTGAGTGGGGACCCAAGCAAGAAGAAGTGTTTCAAACGCTGAAACAGAAGCTATGTGACGCTCCTGTTCTATCTTTGCCCGAAGGAAACGATGATTTCGTTGTCTACTGTGACGCATCTAATTAAGGCCTTGGTTGTGTTCTTATGCAACGAGGTAAAGTTATAGCTTATGCGTCTAGACAGTTGAAAGTTCACGAGAAGAACTCTACGACTCATGATCTTGAGTTAGGAGCTGTGGTTTTCACGCTTAAAATCTGGAGACATTATCTTTATGGCACAAAGTGTGTGGTTTTCACAGACCACAAAAGTCTCCAGCATATTCTTAATCAGAGAGAGCTGAACATGAGGCAGCGACGTTAGGTTGAGCTCTTGAACGATTACGATTGCGAGATTCGCTACCATCCTGGTAAGGCGAATGTTGTAGCCGATGCGCTTAGTCGAAAGGAGCGAGTCAAGCTTCATTCTGTTCGAACTCTATCTGATATTCAATCTCGTGTCCTTCAAGCTCAACAATCTTGTGTGATCAAAGGTTTATTGAAATATGAGCTACCGCTTCAACTTGAGCTTAAACTCGAAAGGAAAGACGATGGTTTGCTTTATTTCAAGGATCGTTTGTGGATTCCGAAACAAGACGATCTTCGCACCTTGGTAATGGACGAATCTCATAAGTCTCGATATTCTATCCATCCTTGTGCTGATAAAATGTACAAGGATCTTCATACTCAGTATTGGTGGCCTGGTATGAAGAAGGATGTTGCCTTGTATGTATCGAAATGCCTAACTTGTCTCAAAGTCAAGGCTGAACATCAACGACCTTCTGGTTTGCTTGTACAACCAGAGATACCGGTTTGGAAGTGGGAGAACATTGCTATGGATCTCATCACTAAATTACCGCATACATCTAAAGGTCACGATGCTATATGGGTTGTTATCGATCGGTTAACCAAGTTAGCTCATTTTATACCGATTCGCGAAGATCTATCTGCTGATAAACTTGCAAAGATTTATGTTAATGAGATTGTATCACGACATGGTGTTCCTTTGGATATCATTTCCGATCGTGATGCTCGGTTTTCATCTCATTCTTGGAAGACCATGCAGTCTGCTTTGGGAACCCAACTGAATCTAAGCACTGCTTATCATCCCCAAACAGATGGACAAACCGAGAGGACGATTCAAACTTTGGAGGATATGCTTAGAGCATGCGTGATAGACTTTGGTGGTAATTGGGATTCTCATCTGCCATTGATAGAGTTTTCTTACAACAACAGTTATCATGCTAGTATCAATATGGCACCATTCGAAGCTCTCTACGGTCGAAAATGCCATTCACCTGTCTGTTGGAATGAGATCGGTGAAGCTCAGTTTACTGGACCTGAGCTCATTCTGGAAACAACAGACAAAATCAAGAAAATTCACGACAATCTTGTGATAGCTCGAAGCCATCAAAAGAGTTACACGGATATGCAACGCAAGCCCTTAGAATTTCAAGTCGGAGACCGTGTCCTACTCAAGGTGTCACATTGGAAGGGAGTGGTGAGATTTGGAAAGAAAGGAAAACTTGCACCACGATATGTTGGACCATTTAAGATTGTGGAAAGAATTGGGAAGGTTGCCTATCGACTAGAGCTACCTCCAGAGCTTGGAAATATTCATCTGACTTTTCACGTGTCCAATTTACGAAAGTGTTTAGCTGATGCTGATCTTCACATCCCTCTCGACGAGATCCGAATCGATGAAATGATGCACTTTGTCGAGATACCTGTGGAGATAGTGGACCGTGCATTCAAACAGTTGAAGAACAAACGGATTCGATTGGTCAAAGTTCGCTGGGAATCCAAACGTGGCCCAGAGTTTACTTGGGAACGTGAGGACCAGATGAAGATGAAATATCCGCATTTGTTTTCACAAGTTTCCTCTAAATAAAATTTCGGGATGAAATTTCCTAAAGTAGGGGAGACTGTGACAACTGTGTTCTGTAATCAATGCACAATATAAAACAATGTTGATTAGTAATAAAACAATGTGCCTTGGTGTTATTATATGTATTTTGGTGTTATTATATGTGTTTTGGTGTTATTATGTGAGTAATTGTGTTTGATGAATTTACAATTTGATTCGATTCCAATTTCAAGCTTTAAATCACTTTCTGGAAGGTTATACGCAAACGGGTGCGTAAACGCAGTCAGTTTAATGCGAAAAACACTCCGGAATAGTGACATAGGCTTAACATACCTTAAATAACCTCCACATAACTTAGAAATAAGTTTCGTATGGTTTGGTGTGTTGAAAACAAGTTTGTTCGATCAATAGGGACTAATTGTGTCAAACTGCGAAACTATGCCAATTTTTATAGTAACGAACATTCCAGAACTTGATCTTTAGTTAAACATACCCTAAATAACCTTTACATAGCTTAGAAATAGGCTTTGAGGGGTTCGGTATACTAAAATAAACTTATTTGATCAACAGGGGCTAAAAGCGTCAAAAAGTGCACAAGTTTGCATTTTCGCGCATATCTTACGTTCTGAATATATCCGGACATCTAAAAATTTATGTAATCATTAAAATATTTTATTTTAGTGATTGGCATGATAAAATTTCATTCGTCGCGTAATTTGGATCGTTTTTGCGTTCGTTACGACTTCCGTCGTAATTAACCGAACAACGCAACCGTACGACCAAACGAGCCGACATCCGAGATGTTTTTGAGCATGTTTTGAGTTCCCTATACTTTAACTTCATTTTAGAGCCTTGAAATGGGGTTAACGGGGCTTAAACGTGTCAAAATAAGCCAAAATGCAAGTTTCTCAAGTGCAGGGACTAAATTGTAATTTTTGGAAAGTTGCCAGGCGGGCCGCGTAAGCCTGGTGTCTCTGGCTACGCGGGCCGTGACAGGACCCCCAGATCAAAAAACCTACTGATTTAATCAGCAGCTGGGTTTTTGTGAGTTGCACCTGGTTTTTGAACAATCTATGGGCTATTCTAAGGTGCCCATTGTATTTCAAAACCATGGGTATGATGTGTACGGTCCAGATTTAAGCACGGTTTACGAGGAACGATCCTAACGGTCCTAGAAATCCTATAAATACCCATGCCTTCTCATTGTTGCAACACACAATCTTATCTATTTGCT
Organism: Helianthus tuberosus; assembly: GCA_030545235.1. Classification (NCBI taxonomy): domain Eukaryota; kingdom Viridiplantae; phylum Streptophyta; class Magnoliopsida; order Asterales; family Asteraceae; genus Helianthus; species Helianthus tuberosus. The sequence goes on along the minus strand of CM060423.1, from coordinate 168,325,362 downwards.
CTAAGTTGGGGCTTAGCACCTCATACCTGAGCAAGTTGGATCTAGATTTCCATTCTTGGACCCTTTGTAAGTCCTCTTTCGTTCTTTTATGCGTTTCAAGCATGAAAGTCAAATGGAGTTTGACTTTCAGCTTTGACCAGTTTATGATCAACACAAAGTTCGTTTGAACTTTGCAACGTGAGCGTAATCACGATGGTTATAGTCCCTAGTGACTATACCTACTGATTACCACGTTGATTAGGTGTAGTGACGAGTCGTAGTTTCGGTCAAAATGCTCATTTAAGCGTATTTTGCAACCAAACTACTTTAGGGTATCAAAACCGTTTGTTTTGATATCTAAACCTGTTTTCCAACTTAGTTAAGCATGTTTTAACATGTTTAGCTCGTCACTTTTAGATTAATGCTTGTATAGAGTCGTAAGTCAAGCGGACTAAACACCCGCTTAGACTTTCGAACTCGACCCGTTTGGTCGATCATTACGATCCGACCAAACATGTTTAGTGACCATAGTTGCATAGGGAATAACCTTCCGAGGTTATACCTTATAGTCACTTAGGTTTAATTAGTTGTATGATAGGTAGTTTATATGCCTTAGGTAAATGACCAAAATGCCCTTTTCATGCGTAATCGGTAATTAAGCATATGTAACATAAAATTTTGTCACTTAATTGATTATGCAACATGTTTAGGCATATAATACTTGTCATAGGACTAGTTAGACGTCTCGAACGCGCGTTTACGCGAACGACGCGTTAAAGTAGCGTAAGCAACCTTAATGGGTCACAACGGGTCGAAAGCACTTAGGTTAGGTTTTGATCTAGAATGTAGACTTTATTAAACCATATCACATGAGTTCCAACACTCATTTGGTTACAAGACCTCATTCTATCCGATCTTCCGATTAAGGTGCCGATTATTCGACTAGTGATTCGATTACTAGGTACTGCTTGATTTCTCTGGCTTACTTGAGTTTGTTGAAGTTCTATTGATTGAGGATACTTTGCACTTCATGTGAGTACATAGTTCCCCTATTTTACTGTTTTCAATTGTTTTGGGGTGATTCATATGTATCAAAACGATTTTCGATATTTTAACAATGGTTTCAAAAACGATTAAGATGGTTTATACTAAACTAATAACGATTTCGATAATGTGAACGGACTTGTTGGTTGTAGTTACATAACGAATGACATTCATTAATTTTGGCCGAACCGACCAGTATTAGGTTATGGTTCCATAGGATCTGACAAATCCCGTTATCAGACTGTACCCATGGTTATGTGTGGGTTGTGTGGGTAACGACTGAATCTGTGATTGTTAACTTACCTTTTGGTGGTTTGTTAATGCGAGAAGCGAGATAGTCGAGTCATGAAGGTTTGAATGTTATTAGCGAGACGACCATAAATAGTTTTCACAATTAACACGAGGATGATTTAAACGATTTAAACGAGTTAAGGATTTGGAAACGATTTGAACAAGTTAAACGAATTGGATAAATGATTGGTTTTTTGTTAACTGTTTAGATAACGGGACGGGTTGTAATGTGGTGAAAACATGGTAGATACGCCGCTGGTACTTCTTATATATAAGTGTTTTCAACATATTACATGCCGTGGCGTTATTTAGTTCACTTGGGTAAACGATTATGAAACGATGTCACATAAGGATGTTTTCGAAAAGATATAAACCACACGAGTTTTATTAATGAGTTAATACGAGATGTTTTACAATTTGATTTACTAAAACAAATGTTTTTGAGTTAAGAATCATGGCTACGAGGTTTTATAAATTATAACCCGCTTGATTTGAGTTGGTTAATTATGTTGCAATATTATACTCTTTTCAAAACAAGGTTTTTAACAAGGTATTGCAACATATAAACGAGTCATGAATCTGATACTCATATAAAACCTATGTGCTCGCCAGCATTTCTTTGCTGACTTTGTTTTTACATATGTTTCAGGTGTTGTTGCTTGATGTTGATTGCTAGGATGCATGAGTCACATAGGATCTGGACGAGGCCTTAGTGACTTAATAACAGTGATAGTAGATATGTAACTCGTTTGTTTTGTGTTAAAACAATGTAAATTACTTAATGAATAAATAAAACAAAACTTTTTTTTGTATCCATGGTTGTGAAACAATAATTCTGTTACAACACTACCCGACGTTTCCGCCACGATTTGTTGTTTTACGTGGTCGGGGTGTGACATCGCCAGTGCTTGTTTTTGGCATGGTTCGATGAGCCCACAAAATGTTAGGGAGTTCATCTACCCAGCTTCTTCTCTTGGTGCCCAATCTGGCTTTTATCCCTTCCACAATGCTTTTATTGACACTTTCTACTTGGTCGTTGCCCTGAGGGTGCGCAACGGAAAAGAAAGTGTGCTCAATGTTTAGCTCTTTCATCCACTCTTGAAGGTCTTCAGAAGCGAAATTGGTTCCGTTGTCGGTTACGATCTTGAGGGGAAGGCCGAATCTGTAAATGATGCGTTCCCAAATGAATTTCCACACCATCATTGCAGAAGTTGAAGTGAGGGCCTTCGCCTCTACCCATTTAGTGAAGTAATCAATAGCAACAATTATGAACTTCACCGCGCCAGGAGCTTCAGGGAAAGATCCCACCATATCGATTCCTCACTGCTGGAAAGGCCAGGCAGTGGACACAGGGATCAAGTCATTCTTTGGGCGCAGGGTTTTTGGACCGTGTCTTTGGCATAAGTCGCACTTGCGTAATTCCTTTAAAGCGTCGACATGCATCCCTGGCTAATAGTATCCTGCATTCATTATCTTTGCAACAACCATGAGCGGGCCCGTATGAATGCCACAAATGCCTTCATGTATCTCTCTTATCAGATAACTCGCATCTTGGGGATCCACGCATCGTAGCATTGGTCCTAAGAAGGATCTTCTGTAAAAGATGCCACCATTCATCTCGTAGAACAACGCTTTGTTTTGTATCTTTCTGGCTTCGCCTTGTTCTCTGGGAGAATTCCTTCTTGAAGGGATTGGATGATAGGGGTCATCCATGAAGGTGGCCCTATCTCAATCACATTAACTTGTCGCAGCAAAACCGATGGGTTTTTTAATACTTTGATCCTTACATCTTTGGCGAGATGTTGAAAAGCTGTTGAAGCAAGTTTGGTTAGCGCGTCTGCTGGTTTGTTTTCTGACTGGTTGATATGAACAACCTTGTAGGATTTGAAGTTTTGGAGTAGCTCTTTCGCTTGTTCTAAGTATAGGGCCTTGACTTCGCCCTTTGCATCATACAACCCGTTGATTTGACTTGCGATCAGGAGAGAGTCGACATGCGCTTGTAAATTTTGTGCTCCCATTTTGATGTCCAGGCGTAAGCCTGCCAAGAATGCTTCATATTCAGCCTCATTGTTGGTATTTTTTAAATCCAACTTAATGGCATAGGTGAACTCATGCTTCTCTGGGCTAACAAGGCGCAAACCAGCTCCTGCGCCGTCTTCATTTGAGGGTCCGTCAGTGAATAATAACCATAACTCATCTGAGGTATCCTTGATGGGAGTGTCTACCACCTCACATTCTTTGATCTTGTCTTCTGGGACTTCAGTGATGAAGTCTGCTAATACGTGCCCTTTAATGGCTGGGCGCGGCCTGTACAGAATGTTGTGGCCCCCCAGTTCAATTGCCCACTTGGCCAATAGACCTGATGTCTCTGGTTTTTGCAAGATGGTACCGATATGGAAGTTAGTGAGTACAATGATTACATGCCCAGTGAAATACTTGCGCAACCTCCTGGAGGCGTGTAGCAGCGCGAGCACTAACTTTTCCATGGTTTAGTACCGTGTTTCTGGATCCGTGAGCACCCTGCTGACATAGTAGTCTGGAGTTTGAACTCCGTCTCTTTCTACCAAAAGTACTGACCCAACTGCCTTGTCCGAAGAAGACAAGTACAGAATGAGTGGCTCTTTCTCAAATGGCGCGGTTAAGGTAGGGAGCTTGATCAAACACTCTTTCATCTGTTGGAAGGCTGCTTCTGCTTCTGGCGTCCATTTGAACTCTTGCTTTTTTACACATTTGCGCAAAGTACTGATGAAAGGGTAAGACTTTGCAGCGTGGTTTGATAAAAAACGATTAAGCGCGGCGAGGCGACCAGTCAATCTTTGCATTTCTTTTATCGTTCGCGGTGATGGTATCTGCTGAATGGCTTGAACCTTTTTGGGGTTAACTTTGAAACAGCCGTTTGTAACCACGAAGCCTAGAAATTTGCCTTCCTCCATACCAAAAGAACATTTCGCTGGATTCAGCTTCATGTTCATGCTCCTTAAAGAATTGAACGTCTTCTCAATGTCTTTTAGCATCTGGTCCTCCTCAGGACTTTTGATTACAAGATCGTCAATGTATACTTCGATATGCTTTCCGATGTCATCAGCAAATATCTTGTCCATCAGTCGCTGGTAGGTTGCGCCAGCATTCTTGAGCCCAAAAGGCATCTTTGTGTAGCAGAAGATTCCGATGTCAGTGTGAAAAGCTGTCTTATCTTCATCTTCCAACTTCATTTGGACTTGATGATACCCCTTGTAGCAATCCAAAAAGCATTTCCACCTGTATGGCGCGAGAGAGTCTATCTTTTTGTCGATCTCAGGCAATGAATATCAATCTTTAGGGCATGACTTGTTGAGATCTGTGTAGTCAACACACATTCGCCATCCTCCTGTAGACTTCTCGACCATGACAGGGTTTGCAACCCAGCTTTGATAGCGCACCTCTCTCAGTATGCCAGCCTTTAAAAGTTCACAGACTTGTTCATTCATGGCTTTGGTCTTATCCGCTCCTAGGCTGCGCCTTCTTTGTACCTTTGGCTCGATGGAAGGATAAGTGTTCAAACAATGTTTAGTTATGTCGCGTCGGACGCCAGTCGTATCAGATGGGGTCCAGGCGAAAATGTCCATGTTCCTGAACAGTAGTTGCTTGAGGTGCGACCTGATGCTTGGTGAGACAGTGTGACCGATCGTCACCGTCTGTTCTGGGTATTTGCGGTTCAAGACCCATTTTTCAGGTTCGGTTGTTGAAATCTTTGCTGCCTTGACTGGGCGCGTGTCGTCTGTGGCCATTACCTCCTTCTTTGCATAGATAATCACCACGCCTGTCTCAGTTGGGAACCCGATAGCTGAATGGGGCGTGGAGGTTACCATGTTCATTTCTCCTTGGGTTTCTCTCCCAATTAAAACATCATGCCTTGACTTGACTGGCACACCATAAAGTTGACGTTTGTAGTTCTTGAATGCTTCTCATCAGATAGCGTGATGGGGAAGCTGATTAGGCCCAATGGTAAGATTGTTTCATTGCAAAATCCGGATAGGGGGTAATCCACAGGCTGAAGACGCGCTTTGTCTTCGTCATCAAACTGGTTGAAACATTGTTCATAGATGATATCAGTTGTGCTTCCCGGGTCGATGAAAACATACTCTGTTTCATAGTGGCCTATGATACCGGTAATGACAACGGGGCGCGTGGCGCGTGGTCCCCCGCGTACTACCGGAAAGATGACTTCTTGTTCTTGCCATGCTGGTTCAAATGGGCGTTTGCCCTTCCTTCTTGCGTTGTGTCGTGGTCCATCGACCATATGAGTTTCTAAGCGCCTAACTTTTTTCTGGTTACCATCATCATTCCTTTGGATTTGGCGCGTCTACTTGCGCACATTTTTAACCAGATGGCTTAACTTGCCGCTCTTCAGAGCCCTCTCGATCTCTTGCCTTAGACTGATACAATCTTCTCTCAAGTGATCTGTAACTTTGTGAAAATCACAGTAGAGATTGGGGTCTTGCCCCTTCTTGTTCGTCATAGGCTTTGGTGCCTTAAAATCGTGGTTCTCCGTCATGAGCACCTCTTTGGGTGTTTTAATGAGCGGAGTCTAGTGTTTTTCCGATTTTCGTTCTTGGCTGCCTTTCGATAGCCAATGTGGTCAATTGCGTCTCGCGCGTCTTCTTTAAAGCGAGGCCTTTCATCATAACCACTGGATTGGTTTCCCCTCCATCCAGGGTTTCTGCTTTTGTTTCGCCTGCTATTATCGCGCGAGCTTCCTTTTGAAAAATGATCTTCGTTGTAAGAGCTTTTGGTACCAGCCAATGATTCTTTGGTTTGCGCTTCAATCTTTGCAGCTGCCATGAGCTTGTCCCATTCTTTGGGCATACCGTCTTTCCCAGTGATAGTCCTGATCAGACTATCGCATCGAATGGCTTTTTTGAAGTAAGCGCGCATTAGTTGTTCGCTTACATCTCCAATATCTAAGCACTCCTTGTTGAAGTGAGTGATAAAGTCTTCTAGCCCTTCGTTCTCCCCGCGCCAAATGTCTGTTACTTCAGCTGTATCACCCTGGTAGCCTCTTTCTTGGCTAAAATGGTTTACGAATTGGGTTCTGAAGTCAACCCATGACTTGATTTTTCCCGATGGTAGGCTGTCGAACCTGGCGCGAGCAGCCCCTGTGAGAGTTTGGATGAACAGATGGCACCACATTGGAATGGTCCATCCTCCTAAAACACCAACGCTTGTAAATACTCAAACATGGTCGTCAGGGTCGGTCAGACCGTTGAACTTTCCCACTGTTGGGGGTAACTTTGCTTTTTCTAGCGTGGCTAGAGCAATCTTCGGGATAAACTTCGAGTGTTCGGCAGCTTTGGCTGGTCTATAAACGAGGCTGAAATCACGTTCTGCTTCCTCGTTGTATGCGATGCGCGACCTTGGTCTGTAAGACTCGTGATTTTTCTGCAAACGATTGAAGACTGACGAACCTTCATCATCTTGCCAAGTAGGGTCATCCGGGTCAGTGTTGTCCCATTCGTTATTCATGTTGCGCGGCCCTAGCCGGCTATGAACTGAGCGCTTGTGTTGCACATTTGACGGATGGTCATAGTAGCTGCCTGTCTCCTCATATGTGTCGCGCGTGTCGTGCACGCTTTGTCTTCTCTGGGGAGGAGGTCTATTGAACTGCCCTTGCATGTTTTGCTGAGGGGGTGTCTGGCGCGCCCCCTGAACTGGACCCGGAGGAGTAACCAAGGATGGTTCTGCTTGGAGAATCGCTTGTTGTGCGCTCAATGACTGATAAGCAGCATTGATAGTGGCAATTTGCTTGGCATACCAAGAGGCTAAAGTCTCGCCCTCTGGTAGACCTAATAGCGCTGAGATGTTTGGATTTGGAGCTGGGTTTAAAGGACCAGCGACATTACTTCCTGGGGTACCCGTTTGAGTGATGCGGGTGATACTCGCGCGGGGTCCCCCAGTATTCGTTCCTTCTTCTTCGACGATCTCGTCAATGGGATGGGGTTGGACGTGCGGGTTGTCTTCTCCCGTTCCCGCTTGAGAAATAGTGCCGAAACCGAAATCAGGAATTATCCCTTGACCAGCCATGATCAAGGGAAACAGAAAAACTCAGAAACTCAGAAAAAAGAAGATGACGTGATTGTAAGAAATCGGTGGGCGCCAATGAAGAAACACATAACTAATTTTAGGGTTAATTTAGTTCGGTTTATGTTTCAAACATGAGGGTTAATCTTCTTAAACTTTCCTGAGCTCCGATATGATCCAATCTTCCTGCAAAACAGCAACACCGTTAGCTCGTTAAGAGGGGAATATGGGGGGTTTCCATCTTAACCAGACTCCAGCGTGAGAGTAGAGGGAATGGAATGTTCAACCTGAGTATGGAGGTCCCTATTTATAGCCGGAGAGGTGTAAGAGGAGATGGGCTGATGGGCCTTGGGCCGAAAGGCGACAACAAGGAATATCCTCCTTGTCTCACTGGTATCGACCGTTAGTGGTTTCTAGAAGATTTACGGTGCTGACGCACCTTGATTGGAGCCACGTGTCCCCGTTGTCGGCCTTGTTGTCCCTCTGCCATCAGCAGGTGGTTGGAGATCACGGGGCAGTTATCGCCGCCCCCTGATTGGTGCCACGTAGGCGTCCTTGTGTATTCTCTGTCTCCTGCACGTCAGTCGATCGTGGAGCACGATAGAGCACAGCCTGATGGATGCTGATTGGTTCATTATTCTGACACTAGTACCTTTGGTAGTTCCTGAAGTGGCCTTGCGCCGTAACTCCTGCGCGACCCTTGCTGTGCACGTCACTAGCCCGCACAGGGTTGTAGGAGTTGAAGGTTCTTATTCAGGGTACTAAGTGTGAAACTGATGTTATCTATTTCTTGGGCCTCGCGTGAGGCTTAGGATATGTGCCAGTAGCCCGCGCGAGGTCACAGAATCAATCAGTTGTTGATTAAGGAGTCTGGTCCAGCGCGCTACCTTCATGGTATCCACGGCTTTTTGGGACCATACCCCTTCAGGCCCCAATATTGTCACACCAAAGAGAAGGTGGACAAGTCGTCGTGATATGCAACTCCTGTAATATAGATGTAATCCAACAACTCGGCTATATGAGCAAGAGCTCGGTACTCAGCCTCTGTACTTGACATAGCAACAGTATGTTGTTTCTTGGAACTCCAACTGATAAGGTTGGGCCAAAGAAAAACACAATATCCTGTAGTAGAATGGCGATCATCGGGACATCCAGCCCAATTAGCATCAAAGCATGTAAATCAACACAAGTAGACTGACGTATACATAATCCATGAGAGATGGTACCCTTAAGATGTCGTAAAATACGCTTGACAGCAACCCAGTGTCGATCAGTAGGTGTCTGAAGAAACTGTGACACCTTAATGAGAAAGTTAATGGTAATAACCTAAAAATGTGAGTTGTCACAGTAGGAGGATCACATGATTTGAAGTGTTTGTAGGAACACTTCGAGGTATTAGCTCCATCGTAGGCCTCTAGGTTATTGAGGGCTTGTTGGATTTGCACGACGATGTTTGGAATAACGGCGGCCATCTCCTCGGCGATATGGGCCTCCATGCGCCGACTGGAGTTTCCAGCACGTTTCCCGATACGGTGACGTCTAGCCGACAACTACAAGATTAAACACAACAATCCGTGGGTTTGTGAGTAGAAATTAGTGACACAATGTATAATGTGACAAATGTGAAACTTACGATTTGCGAAAAATGAAAATTCGAAATGCGACATCACATAAATCAAACATAACCAACCAAATCCACATAAAATCACATGAAACTTGAAAATAGAAACAAACTTATCATAAGTTGATATTTCATAATGAAATTTTGAAAATTGTTAGGTTTGGTATGTAAATAGGTTTTTGTGTGTTTTTCATGTGTCACTTTCGTAATTACGTGGACCCCCGCAATTACCGAGCTTTCGAATGATCTACATATTTTCACCCATTAACATACACTTAACCCAAAAAGAAGAAATCATGAAATTGATAAAAGTTGGGGTGATATGAAATGATGTTGGAAGGTATCCATGACTTAAAACGGACACATTGACTTATCAAAGTGTTGTTAGTTTAAGTGACGTTTGGTGTGACATGCTTTGGCCTAATAGGTATCAGTACTCTCATCGTTAGTCCCCAGGTAGGCAAACTGGTCCTTATTGGATTTATACGATTGCAAGCTTAAACATGACGTCCCGACTGTCGGTACCTAACCCTTCCAGTTACTACATGTCCGTCACATAAACTCACTTTAATGAGATAGAGAAATTCAAATGAAATTCGAAATTCAAAACAAACTAAAATCCAATAGTTAAAACTTTAGATAAATAGGTATAGGAATTAAATATTGAAAAATATAATATTTATATCATACGGTGTGTGCGAAGTGCAAAGAGAGGAAATATAATAATACTTTAGATAAATAATATATTGCAATATAACATGTAGCACATAATATTAAGCATGTGATAGTTAAAGTGATCATGTGCATGCTTTAAATAAATATTAGCTAAGACAAATAACCATATAAGCATATAAGGTATTTAAGGTACCTACTAAATTATAGTCTAAGTCTAGGGGGTCTAATAACCTAAACCTAATTTCCTAAAATGACCCCAAAGCCCCTGTACTTGAGTTTCATAGTTCGACAAAATTGGTCCTTATAGTTATAAATCCTCTAATCAACACTAAACTAATAAATTATAAGCCTCATTTATTATACTACTTAGTTTGATGTTTATATTCAAAACCTAACTTAGTTAAAAGTTATAATTTAGCTTAGTTATGTATAATAATTAACTTGGTTAATTGTTTTACCATACATAATCTAACTTAATTAATTGTTTTCTTTTATAAGATTCAATGGAACTAACCAATTATATATATTTTATGAAAATGCATCTTTAATCCCGGATTTAGTTATGTTGATTATCTAATCCACAAAATATAGGAAAACAGTAAAGATAATAAACTTCGCACTTTTATTTATAATATTCCGGATTCGATTTACAGTTCAAGTCGGGTTTTGGGGATCCGTTTTCGACGGATGTTACAATAACGAATTTCACATTTGTAATCAATCATTTAGAGTTTCCATCCATCAGTGTTGACGCATATTCAAATCCTTCTGATTGAATATGTGTTGTAGTCTCTTATGGTCTATATGATAAACATTAAAATGAATGAGATATCAATACTCAAAGTTGTGTTTTTGAAATGTTACTGCTATGAGAAATTGGGTGGGAACGTGTCCCATGGAGTAAGTGTTTTTATGGTTAAATTTGGCTGGATTTTACGAACATTTATGGCTAAACTGATAACTATGTTTTGGAGAACAAAAAACCAAATTGTTAGTTGGATTCTATGGGAAATTTTAGACTACACTGCTAAGTACGATTCAAAGAATGACAAACCAAACCAACAGGTCGAGTGGGTTGACTGGACTAACGGGTTTTACGGGTTTGGCGGGTCAATGATTCGGTTTTGTTAGTTTAAGGGTTTGGTTTTGTCGGTTAAACGGTTCGATTTTGATGGTTTGACTCATTTAAAAAATCATGATTTGATATAAAAATGATAAAGGAGGTTCATAATTACAATACATATATATATATATAACTATATATTTCAAGAATATAAGATATATAATAATAAAAATTAAACCTACAGTTGGGTTTACATGATGATCTGACTTGAAATACTCGAATTGGTGAACCGTTAAACTGAAATTATGTATTAACCGAACCAGCCTTTAGGTGTGTTTAGTATTTCAATCAGACTTAAAATACTCGAAATTCGATTCGAATCAAATTCAAACTTGGAGGTTCGAATTCGGTTTTCAAATATTTAAAACCAAATTCGATTTGGATCGAGCAGAAGAAATGAAGATAAACTTGTTTTTTTTTAATATAACAATACTATCAAATTACTCGATAGAGAGGCCTAGTTCTAAACTTTATTGCCACACCAATGTCATTCAAAGTGATGCCAGTGGGAGTTGAACTTGGGACCTTAGTGAGAGAAAACAAGTGACTAACCACTAGACCAACTTGTTAGGACGGAATGGCTGTTTTTAAAAACCGAAAAATCAATTTTCGTGATCCATTTTTTACGCTATACAACTGTAACATAATATTTTCATATACAATCATGAATATTAAGAGGGTATTTGGGGTTGAGTTTTGAAAATAGATTATGCGTTTTGAATAATCAGAATCAGATAATTAACTATAATAAAACGTGATGTTGAAAGATAGTGTTTGGATTTGATTATGTTGTTTGATATCACAATAATCAGATAATCAACTATTTGAGTGTTTGACAAATATATATTTAAAAAAATAAACAAGTGAAAATCATGTTCTATGTAATCATGTGAAATCGTGTGTACATGTTGAAATGTCAACACGTTCTTTGCATATGAGGCGGTGTATTATATATTAAATTAATAAAATGTAATTATTGAAGTGGCGTAATATATATTACTTGTTAAAATGACACATTTTTAAAACATTTTTAAATCTTGCAATTATATTATATTTAGAGTAAACTGCGATTTTGGTCCCCGTGGTTTGGTTGAAGACATCGGAGATTAGAGGGGTTTGAGATTGATATGGGTGGTGTGGGTGTACGGTGGTGGAGGGGAGACGGTGGTGTGAGTGTACGGTGGTGGAGGGGAGACGGTGGTGGTGGGTGTATGGTGGTGGAGATCCCATGGCGCCGGCGATCGAATTATGTTTCTCTCTCTAGCTGTTCACCGGAGCCTCCGGTAATGTCAACGACGGTGCCGCCGCACCACCGCTAACACCGCCGTTGCTGCTGCCCAAGCCTCTAACTGTTTCTCTCTTTAACTGTTCACCGGAGCCTCTGTTTCTCTCTTTCAATTGATTGCATATCAAATAAAGTTGTAGGTAAAAAGCTTGATTCTATCAATTAGAGTTTTAGAAGGTTGTTAATTTGTGTTAAGTGTTAACCCTAATTAGGGTTTAGATTAGGATTTTCTGGTGAAATTGGGTGAAATGAGGAAGACAAGGGTGGTGGTGGTGTAGTGGTGGTCCGGTGGGGGTGGGGGTGGTGGGGGTGCAGTGGTGGTGTTAATGGAGGGGGGGAGGAGGTGGCGGTGGTGAGAAGGGGGAGAGAGAGAAGAGAGAAAGGGGGTGTGGTGTTTTACCGGCGCTGATGGTGGTTGTGGTGTTTTACCGGCGTCTCCGGCACCGTCACACCAGCACCAGTGGGATTGTGGTGGTGGGGACGATGCGGTGGTGGGGGTGGTGGTGGTGTGGTGGTAGTTCAGAGAGAGAGAGCAGAGTTTGTATGTGTGTGTGTATATATATATATTAATTGTTTTAGGGTATTATATATAGATAATTGAGTTATAATAATTCCAAAATGACTAAAATACCCCTGAGGATAAAGACAAAATATCAAGTTTTAAGTTGGAGAATCTTGCCAAATTTCACTTTTGGACCAAAATGGCAACAAAATTGAAACCATAGAGACCCAGATTTAAAAAGTTTGAGATTTGGACTAAAATGGTAAAAATGCCCAAACCACAGGGACCAAAATGGCAGTTTACTCTTACATTATATTATACATATGAATTTATACTCTCGATGAATAGTGTTTCATCATTTTCAAGGATTTGTTTTTTTTTATTTTTTATTAATACTTATTTATCATTTTATTTGGTTTTTAATAAATAATAATAATGTTATACATATGAATTTTATCATTTTATTTGGTTTTTAATAAATAATAATAATAATAGAGTAACTTTTAAAAATATAAATCCGTAATCAGTACCGATTCGGTTAGTTATAAAATACTGATACAATACATGCACTCGATATATAAATCAACATGTGATTTATATTGACCGAAAACAATAAAATCAAACACTAGCACTTACACCGATGTTCGAATGGTATCGATCGGTTAAGATTGTCACAATATTGTTTCCGATATTCATTTGTTTCAAACAGAGTTGTGCAAACGATTTTTTTTAATCGGCAACCACAAAAATAAATACAAGTACTGTTTATGATGTTGTTCTGTACGATACGGTGTCAGTTTATCAAAAGAAAACAATAAAAAATAGTATTACCAAAACCAATGATGTTCGTTTAGTTCACTATGGTAGCGGCCCGGTATCTGTTATCAAATAGAAAACCATGAAAATGAATACATTCTGGTACTGATGTAGTCCGGTACGGTAAGGTAGCGATACGATGTCTGTTTATCGATAACAAAAACAATAATTTTAAGTACATATACCGACACATATGTTGCTCAGTCGGTTTCAGTTCGGTTTAATACGATAGCAGCACCCTCCGCAAAGCACGGGAAATCTCACTTATATGGTGTTAGTTTATCGAAAACACAAATAATAAAAACCAATATCGAAAACGATACAAATGTTGTTCAATCGATTTTCGTTAGGTTTTGTACGATAGTGACACAATATTCGTTTGCAATAAGATTTATGTCGCAATGTTGTAAAAAATAAACTTAGAACGCAAACAAACAAACAAACTGAATCAATATCAACTAAACATCATATTTGTTTTTATTGTTTTTGATCGATGTAAGGTTTTCTCTTTCTATTACTATAGCGAATGCCGGTACCGTAAAGATCCGAACACATAACACTAAATTCCCGCCGCGAAGCGCGAGAGGAAACTCACTAGTTTATTATTACTTGTGTTAATGCATGGTGTTATTTGTTTTTCATGTTGTTGCTGTGCTGGGCCTGGAGCTAAAGTGGAAGAATATTGGGCTTATGTCGCTGTTGGGCTGAAGAAATGGACTGCGCATTTGAAGATTACATGAAGTCTCCGGGTAACCCGGAAGTCGTTATGTGGATCTGGGTTTGTATAAAAGATCCAGTCCTGGCACGAGACAATTATTCATCTCTATTATTGTTTTCAGACTCTTTCCAGTTTCTCTCACTTAGGGTTTTACACTTTTCCAGTCAACGTTGATGATCTCTTGTTGATGAGATCTTGTATCATATTGTTAGTTAGATCTATTGTGAGTGTATTTGGATTATCGTGTTGATGATCTGAGGAGGTTAGGTTGTTCTTTGTTTTCTGTCAGTTGACAGTTTCTTTATACGAAATTTAGGTTTGATTCCATGTAATATTTGACATGGTATCAGAGCTTCTGTGAGCTCTTGGGTTTGATATTGTTCCGCTGTGGATCTGATTGAAATCGCTTGAATCGCTTCGGTTTGAAGATTCGTCTCTGTTCAGTTCTAACTGGATCTGACTTGAATCGTTTCAGTTTGAAGATCCGTCTATTTTATTTCTTTTATTTCTGGCCTGTCTAATCCAATCCAATATAAAGGCATTGCCTTTCATTTAATTTCATTCATAACCATCTTTCCATTCCCTTGTAGATATACAAACACCTTTTGTCTTGTTCTTTTCACATCTCCTGTCAACCTGTGCACTTGCAATTGCTTGGAACCCTTCATTTGAATTTAATAATTATGATTGCAAAAATTCTTGCACAAGTTTCAACATCTTAAAATCCAACTGGAAGAGATAAAAATTCTTACAATTGCTTGAAACCCTTAATTTGAGTTTAATAATCAATATTGATCCAGAAATATGGAGGCATACATGCAGAAATTCTTGGAGAAGTTTCAACATCTTAAAATCCAACTGGAAGAGATAACATCAGCCACCAACAACTTCAACAAGGAGAACTATATTGGAGTGGGTGGTTTTGGTAAAGTTTATAAAGGAGAAGTCTCTCACTCCAAGGGGCGAAGCATGGCTGCTATTAAGCGTTTGGATCCGAGGCATGGACAAGGAACAACTGAGTTCTTGAAAGAGATAACCATGCTTTCTGATTATAAGCATGAAAATGTTATCTCACTTCTGGGATTCTGTTGTGAAGGGGGTGAGATGATCCTAGTGTACGAGCTTGCATCTCGTGGAAGCCTTGACCGCTATTTAAAGTCCCCTCATCTCACTTGGAGCCAACGTTTAAAGATATGCCTTGATGCTGCGAAGGGACTAAGGTACCTTCATGATCCAAGGGAGACGCACCGAAGACTTATCCATTGTGATGTAAAAAGTGGTAACATCCTTCTCGATGACCAATGGAATGCTAAAGTTGCTGATCTCGGGCTATCAATAATAGGGTCAGCTAATGAGCAGCACTCACTTATTGTCACTGCCGCAGCAGGTACCATGGGGTATATTGATCCAGTATACTGGATGACGAACACCCTAACGAAAGAGTCGGACGTGTACTCTTTCGGTGTGGTCTTATTTGAAGTTTTATGCGGGAGGTTATGTTATACACTTGATAACAAGGGTCATGTGGTTAAGGAGATTCTCACATGGATTGAGAGCTATCAACAAAACATGTTAACTGATATCATTTTTGAAAATCCAAACATTGAACCAATGCATCAAAATGTTTTAAAAAGATTCTCAGGCATTGCATATCAATGCTTGAAGGAATCTCGTGAAGATCGGCCAGAGATGTCTGAAATTGTCACAGAACTTGAGAGTGCCCTTAATATTCACGAATTATTCCAAAATGAAGAGTTTATAGGTAAATGGAACGATCAACTTCATGAGTACCAACAGATGATTAAGACTGCAAAACCTCCTCTGAATTACAAATCCGAAGATGAATTGATTAACCTTATGTTCAAAGGGGTCCTGCTTAATGGCGGCAAAACGGTAAGTAATTAGCTGCTATGTTAACAGTAATATTTGATCAACCAAAATTGAAAAAAGATATTATAATCTTAACATGCACGAACTAACTTGAAGTTGTTTAATGGACGTACAGTGGTTTTCATTGAATAAGAAGGGAGAACACTGTGAGATGATATCTATTGCAGAATGTTTGGGTTCAGATGTCCCAAGTTCTAGATTCTCGTCTAAATATAATTCAAGGTGAGTTTTCCTGTTTCTAGCTTTTAAGAATATTTTATAAGTATTCAACAAAACTCAATTCAATCTTGTCTCCTAGAATCACATACAATGTATCATTATTTGCTCCTACTATTCACGCAGATTTGCTGTGGGCACCTACACACTTTACCCTTGGGATGTCAAAATTCTACTATTCACACAGTTCTTGTCACCAGGAATCACATACACGGTGAACCTTGTCTTCAAGTTTCAGGACAGAGAGTATAAGGGATGTGAACCTGTATATCTCAAATACAGATTACAAGGGGAGAGAGAGAGATCAATTTCATACCTTGCATATGAGAGAGAAGATGGATGGTGGGCATGTGAATTGTATCAGTTTACTACTGACCACAGAACAGTTGATCTTCAGATTTTGTTTGAGGGCTACCGTAATCAATGTTACTTAGATTACATACAAGTAGAAGGCATAGAATTCCAGCCCTTGGAGAACGTAAGTTCACAAATTAAAGTTTGGTTATTCATGTACATCATTAATTAATAAATATCTTTTAATTTTCTTTTATTGTCCATCCACTATAACATTAGTTATTCTCACTGTATATATATTAGTGACCAATTCAAAGTCTAATAGGGTTATGTTGTTCCACAGGTAGAACATATAGATGAGAACCAACTCATATCAGATTCAGATTCAGATGCTAATTGGGAAGAAAAACTGCCAGTTGATTATGAAGACATAATGAAAAGGTCAAAAAATATACTGCAATGGACAACCAAGGAGGAAGCCTACTCAATTATTCGCAAAGGCTTCTTAATAAGTGACGACGAGAAGAAGAGAGACATTGTAAGTCCTACATGCTTTTGTCATATATGTAGTTGTTGTGGAGCCTATGAACATGGTTCCACCAGAGGGGAGAATTATATATTGAATTGCTAAACATATCTATACACTCGTTGCTTGATAGTGGTTTTCTCTTGACAAAAACGGGAAGAAATGTCATATGCTATCAGCAAAAGAGCCTCTCATATTGAGTAGCAAAAGAAACGTGTTATTACCTGAATCAAGGTTGTTTAATATCCCTTGTCAGATTTCTTATATAAATTACTATTTTTTGCAAATCTTTTACATGTAAGATGATTTTCTAACATCTCTCAGATTTGGAGAAGCCATTCAGTGGGTTTGGGGGTATGCCTGGTGTTCTTATAGTGATATTATCAAAACAGAAGTCCAGTCCCAACTAGTATCATCTGAAACAACATATGCATGTTACCTTGTCTACAAATTACCAGAAGATCAATCTAGATTTAAGGCGCATGTGAAAGTGGAAGACAACCAATGTGATTCAGGAGATAAAATTTGGTATATCTATTTAACAAGTCCTCAAACTCCAGTTATTAGACCAAAGGCTGGTCAAAACACCCACAATCCACTCAATAGACAAAAAATAAAAGGCCTTCCACAACAAAGAAATGATGGATGGATTGAAGTGAAAATTTGGGAATTGCGAGCTGCTACTACAATCAACATGGAACTTATGTTGGAACTTTGTGACGAGAAGGAGCTTAATGGGCTTATTATTGAAGGCATTGAGTTTAGACCCGTATAAATTTTCCTTTTATATTAATGGACGAAAGTTAGTTGTAAAAACAATTTGTTTTCTTTTTTCTATTTGAGTGGAAGTACATTTCGATTTCTATTTTCATGAAATAAGTCTTTGATGATGCTAACAAAAAAAAAAGTATACTGATCACAAACATATTATTACACTAATGCAGTTTTATTAATGAAACAGCGGAGAGGGTTGTCAATAGAAGAGTATAATGCCCTTTTAGAGTTGTATTGTGATTTCTTTTAACTAAATTTATTATAACAATCTGAATACAGGTTAGCATATGTTTTCTTTGTTTAAACTCATGTTTTTCTTGAAAAAACCTCAGATTTATTAGAAATATTTCGATAAATTTCTAGTGGCATGATGATTCTACATCTGTGCTCAGTAATTCTTTCAAAATCTTACTTATTTGTTACGATTCTACTTTAGCTATTTTGTTTAAAAAAATTCTCATTTAATATATGATTTTTTTTCATAAGTTGGTTCTTGGGTGTCTTAAAACTTGCTTTATGCTTACTGTTTTCCCCTGTTTTATTTCCGATTCTTGTGGATACGAAATTGTTGGTATTTGAGAGGCACGTATCTAAACTTCGATTATCAGTAATGGCAAAGTAAGTTTACCAACTAGTTTGATGTTGGTGTTGTCCATCCACTGGACTCCATCCTTCATAAATCCCACATAGCTTCTGTCAAATGCCTTTTTCCACATCGGGCGCCTGAATTGTGATTCGAACAATCAAAAGTCAAAACAACATTTCAATGAAACCATGTGATGATATCTGGGCCCAAAAGAATGAAGGGAGGTTACCGATGAGTGTTTAATGTTCTGAAAAACACACGTCTTACTCCCTTGAGAATGTTCAAGGACTTCATAACTTCAGCTGAAATAATTTAGTAAGCTAGAAAACACAAAGTGTGTTAATAGAACTATTTGTTTAAAAATTATATTGAATATCAAGTAACAGCCAATAAATACAATACATTTTGATGGTTTGGATGCATATCCGAGCCACCAAGCCACCGGTTCCCGGGAAAACCCGCCTGGTTCGGCTCGGTTTCAAACTGGCAACCTCCAGAGAGCCCTAGTTCTAAACTTAATTGCCACCACCAAGGCTGGCCCTGTCCATCAACAATGTCTTTCAAAGTGATGCTTGTGGTATTTGAACTTGAGACCTTAATGAGAGAAACCAAGTGACTAACCATTAGACCAACTTGTTAGGACGGAATTGCTGTTTTTTAAAGCCGAAAATACAAATCGCTGTTTTCGTGATCCACCTTTTACGCTATATAGCTGAAACATAATATTTTCATATACAATCATGAATATTAAATCATGTGATAGCTGCAATTAAACATGTTGAAATGTCAACACGTTCTTTGCATCTGAGGTAGTGTATTATATTTTAAATTAATAAAATTTAATTATTGAAGTGGCGTAATATGTATTCCTAATTTAATTTCTGGCCTGTCTAATCCAATATAAAGGCATTGCTTTTCATTGAATCTTTAACCATCTTTCATTTCCAAACTGGAATGGCTGTTTTTTAAAGTTGAAAACTCAAATCGCTGTTTTCTTGATCCAATTTTTACGCTATACAGGTTAAACTTAATATTTTCATATACAATATTAAAACATGTGACTAGGACATCTGGGTAGGTATAAACAGAGGCCATCAAATCCTAAGGTCAACTAAAGAGACGTGATAACCACCACCCACAAAACCACAAATTGTTTAGTCTATAATATAGCTGGAATTAAACAATTTTTTTTTTGATGAAAATCATGTGAAATCGTGTGTACATGTTGAAATGTCAACACGTTCTTTGCATCTAAGGTAGTGTATTATATTTTAAATTATAAAATGTAGTAACTGAAGTGGCATTATGTATTACTAATTTAATTTCTGGCCTGTCAGCTAATCCAATATAAAGGCATTGCATTTCATTTAATTTCATTCATAACCATTTTTCCATTCCCTTACAGATGTACAAACACCTTTTGTCTTGCAATTGCTTGGAACCCTTCATTTGAATTTAATAATTATGATTTCATCCACATATATGCAGGCATACTTGCAAAAATTCTTGCACAAGTTTCAACATCTTAAAATCCAACTGGAAGAGATAACATCAGCCACCAACAACTTCGACGATCAGAATAACTGTATTGGACGTGGTGGTTATGGGAAAGTTTACAAAGGAGAAGTATCTCACTCTAAGGGCCGAAGCGTGGTTGCTATCAAGCGTCTGGATCATACCAGTAGACAAGGAATACCTGAGTTCTTGAAAGAGATAACCATGCTTTCTGATTATAAGCATGAAAATGTTATCTCACTTCTGGGATTCTGTTGTGAAGGGGGTGAGATGATCCTGGTGTACGAGCTTGCATCTCGTGGAAGCCTTGACCGCTATTTAAAGTCCCCTCATCTCACTTGGAGGCAACGTTTAAAGATATGCCTTAATGCCGCAAAGGGATTAAGCTACCTTCATGATCCAAGGGAGACACACAGAAGACTAATCCATTGTGATATTAAAAGTGGCAACATCCTTCTCGATGAGCAATGGAATGCTAAAGTTTCGGACTTCGGGCTATCAACAATGGGGTCAGCTAATGAGCAGCACTCAGTTATTGTCATCCCGGCCGCGGGTACGGAGGGGTACATTGATCCACTATATTGGATGACGCACACCCTAACGAAAGAGTCAGATGTATACTCTTTTGGCGTGGTGTTATTTGAAGTTTTATGTGGGAGATTATGCTATACACTTGATAGCAAGGGTCATGTTAAGGAGATCTTAGTGCCCACATGGATTAAGAGTTATGAACAAAACAAGTTAAATGATATCATTTTTAAAAATTCGTACAATGAACCAAAGCATCAGAGTGTTATAAACAGATTTTCAGATATTGCATATCAATGTTTAAAGGAATCTCGTGAAGATCGTCCAGAGATGGCTGACGTTGTGACAGAACTTGAGATTGCAATCGATAATCACGAGTTATTCCAAAATGAAGAGTTAATAGGTAAATGGAACGAACAACTTTATGAGTACCAAGAGATGATTAAGACTGCAGAACCTCCTCTGAACTACAGATCCAAAGATGAATTGATGTACCTTCTGTTTAAAGGGGTCCTCGTTAACTGCGGCAAAACGGTAAGCTGCTATGTGTATATATAAGATATTAACATACCAAATGCCATCGTTAATTGTATACACCTTAGTCCTTGAACTACTTGTATATGTTCAAATAGTTAGTTATTTGATCAGCCAAAACTGAAAAAGATATTATAATTTTAACATTCACGAACTAACTTGAACAGTTGAACTTGTCTAATGGACGCACAGTGGTTTTCCTTAAATAAGAAGGGAGAACACTCTGTGGTGATATCTATTGCAGAATGTTTGAATTTACGTGCGTATTATAGAAGTTTCAAGCCTGAATATAATTCAAGGTGACTTTCCTGTATCTAGCTTTTGAGACAATCTATAAGTATCCAACTATTTGCTATTATTCGCGCAGATTTGCTGTAGGCACCTTCCCTTTTTACTCTAAGGATGAGATATGGAAAGCAGATATAAAAACTCAGTTCTTGTCACCAGGAATCACATACACGGTGAACCTTGTGTACAAGTTTTACGACCTACATTGGGGGAGATGTGAACCTATAGTCATCAGATACAGATTACAAGGGGAGAGAGAGAGTTCAATTTCATACCTTGCGTATGAGAGAGAAGATGGATGGTGGATGTGTGAATTGTATCAGTTTTCTTGTGACCACAGAATGGTTCATCTTCAAATTATGTTTGAGGGCTTTGATAAAAATGGTAACTTGCACGTAGAAGGCATCGAATTTCAGCCCATAGAGAACGTAAGTTTTCAATGCAAGAAAACCCATATTAGTGACTAATTCAAAGTCTAACATGGATATGTTGTTCTACAGGTGGAACATATAGATGACAAGCAACCCATATCAGATTCAGATGCAAATTGGGAAGAAAAACTGCCAGCTGATTATGAAGACATAATGAAAAGGTCAAAACATAGCCTGCAATGGATAACCAAGGAGGAAGCCTACTCAATTATTCGCAAAGGCTTCTTAATCAATGACAACAAGAAGAAGAGACCCATTGTAAGTCCTTCATGTTTTTGTCATACGTAGTTGTTATGGAGCCTATGAACATGGTTCCACCGGAGGGCCGGGAAGAATTATATTTTGAATTACTAAACATACCTATATTATTGTTGATAGTGGTTTTATCTTGACAATAATGGAAAGAAATGTCATATGCTATCAACAAATGCGGCTGACATATGGGGTCTAGACAAAGAAATCATGCTTTTACCCGAATCAAGGTTGTGTTATATTTTCCCTCCAGTTTCCTTGCAGTTATTATTTTATAGCAAATTGCAAATGTGTGCAATTTAAGAAATTTCAAGAATCTTTTACATCTAAGCTAATTTTTCAGATTTGGAGAAGTCATTAAGTATGATTGTGACATTATATATACGGAGACTAAACTCCAGTCTCAACTAATATCACCTGAAACAACATATGCATGTTACCTTGTCTACAAATTACCAGAAGACCAATCTAGATTCGAGGCGCCAGTGAAAGTGGAGGACAAACAGCACAAATTAGGAGATAAAATTTGCTATATCTATTTAACAAGGCCTCAAACCCCAAGTAATAGACGGAAGGCTGGTCAAAACATCCGCAACCCACTTAGTAGACCGAAAATTGAAGTCCTTCCACAACAAAGGAACGATGGATGGATTGAAGTGCAAATTTGGGAGTTACGAGTTGCTACTCGAGACATATTGGAACTTCGGTTGACCCTTCGTGATAAGAAGTTTAGTGGGCTTATTATCGAAGGCATTGAGTTTAGACCTATATAATTTTTCCTTTTACAAAAATTAACTGTAAACACAAAAATTTTTTTCTTTTTTCTATATGAGTGGAAGTACATTTGGATTCCTATTTCCTTGAAATAAGTCTTTAATGATGTTGCCCCTTCCAAAATATATGATCACACAAATATAAAAATATCATTACAGTAATGCAGTTTTAGTTATAAAACAACGGAGAGTGTTGTAGGACAACCGTTCACAAAATAAATAAAATAACAATTTTATTAATAAACATTCTGATTACAATACATAAAGAGGAACAGAACTAAACTGGAAGAAATTACAATACAAGAAATGTAAATTAAACTAAGAACAAGTTACAACGAAAAATTAAGGAAAACGTAAAACAATGGTGACTGAGGCACGTGAAGATCACGCTTCCCTTAAAACAGATTTCGGGCCACCCAGGTGAACCCGTCTGTTTCCCAGGGTACAACAGGCCAAGCAGATTGCACTGCTGGGATTAGCCTAGCACCTGAAAAAGTACCTGAAACAAGAGTTCTCAAGGATTCAAAGTTAGGAAATTCTCTGTGTGTGCTATGAACCATACGAATTTCTATTTTTCTGTGTGTCCTAGACAAAGCACACAACTTGTATATAATGTAGTTTAGAATTCCAAATGAAAGGTCATATTGAATACAGAATTCAATAAAAATTAAGGCCATATTGAATACAGAATTCAATAAAAATTAAGTCTCAAATTCAATGAGAACTTAATTAGTGCAAATTGCGCCATCAAAGCGCCACATTGCGCCCATCACCCTCGTCCCGGTCCCGTGCCTGGGCGCGTGTCGGGTGCTTCGCACCCTCTTGGCAACCACTGGGTGTGAGTTGTCACACAAGAATACATTCGTATAGAGAATTCTAATTATAAATCCACAAAAGATTTATCTCTCCACCTATGTGGGACAAGCTCAATTACCCACATGTTTATGGTTCCAACACACAAACTTAATGCATAAGATCTCTCATTCATCTTGGCTTAATTATTAAATAATAATTATATTAACTGATAATATAATATTATTTATAAAATTTCCAACAATCCCCCACATGAATGGAGATCGTCCCGTATACTCAAGTGTCATGATAAGATTTCAGCGGTTAAGTAATGCAGGATAGGTAGGTTTCCCTTTGAACCCTCCTTTGTGACATATACTTAGTCTCCTAGCGGTTAGTAGACGCGATGTCCTTGAACCAACCCCTTTTTACTTAGACGTTATTACACATCACACATTACTCTTCCTGGTCTGGCTAACCCCTCATAGTTGTGTCCGTTATGGTCATGGAACACTATCATGGTTCTGTGAGAGCTCTAGGAATTGTGCCCCCAATTCCATTCGAAGCGACCCCACTTCTCTCTAACATAGGTGATTTACAAATCACTAAAATCCATATGCTTAACCTCTCTTGATATCACTGATTTTAAGTAGGAATGGACTAGGAAGTTTGTAACTCCCTTTGTATGTTGAGGTACTCCCCCACAGTGACCTCAGTTCGAACAGTTAGGTGGTCCTATTGAACCTAGATCATGGGATCTCCAATCTTCTAGGATAGGTTTTCCGTTGTACAAACTTACTCCAAGGGCTTTAGTCCCATTCCCATCGACGACTTATGTACTACCTCTCTGCTTAAGCCTTTTGTAAGCGGATCCGCAATGTTATCCTTTGACCTCACATAGTCAATCGTGATAACTCCAGTTGAGAGTAGTTGTCGTATCGTGTTATGCCGACGTCACATGTGCCTTGATTTGCCATTATACATTGCACTTTGAGCTCTACCAATAGCTGATTGGCAATCACAATGTATGCAAATAGCAGTCACTGGCTTAGGCCATCTTGGAACATATTCCAAGAATTGACGCAACCATTCTGCCTCTTCTCCAGCTTTATCTAACGCGATAAACTCAGATTCCATCATGGATCTAGCTATAAGAGTTTGTTTGGACGACTTCCAAGATATAGCTGCTCCTCCAAGGGTAAACACATAACCACTTGTAGATCTAGAATCTTTCGTATCGGATATCCAGTTGGCATCACTAAATCCTTCCATAACAGCTGGATTTTGGCCATAATGCAGTCTGTAATTTCTCTTGTATCTCAAATACCTTAATAATCTTGTCATACCCTTCCAGTACTCTAAACTAGGATTACTGGTATATCTACTTAGCCTACTCACAGCATATGCTAAGTCTGGTCGAGTACATGACATGAGATACAAAAGACTGCCAATGATCCTTGAGTATTCCAATTGAGCAACACTCTCGCCTCTATTTTTTTACAAATGTTGAGAGGTATCAATTGGAGTTTGAGCTACACTCGTGTTCCCAGGATTGAACTTCTCAAGGATCTTATCCACATAATGAGATTGACATAGCACCAAACCAGTTTGGGTTCTAATGATCTTTACTCCAAGAATCACATCAGCTAGACCCATATCTTTCATGTCAAATCTGGCTTTCAACATGTCTTTAGTAGATCTGATCATCTTATCATCACTCCCAATGATAAGCATATCATCTACATAAAGGCATAAGATCACAAAACCTTTAGAAGTGTCTTTCACATAGACACATTTGTCGCATTCATTTATTTGGAAACCACTGTTAAGCATAACATGGTCAAATATTTGATGCCATTGTTTTGGAGCTTGCTTCAAGCCATATAATGATTTGACGAGTTTACACACTTTGCCCTCTTGGCCAGGAGCAAAAAAACCCTCTGGTTGCTCCATGTAAATCTCTTCCTCTAATTCCCCATTGAGAAATGCAGTTTTTACATCCATTTGATGTATTTCCAAATTTCTCAAAGCCGCAATTGCAAGCACCAATCTAATTGAGGTTATTCTGGTCACAGGCGAGTATGTGTCAAAATAGTCAAGACCTTCCTTTTGTCTAAACCCTTTGATCACAAGCCTTGCCTTATACTTGTCGATAGAGCCATCAGCTTTCATCTTTTTCTTGAATATCCATCGATATCCAAGTGGCTTGCACCCTGGTGGAAGATCTACTAGCTCCCAAGTATGATTCTGCAAGATAGAATCAATTTCACTCTTGATGGCTTCTTTCCATTGAGGTCCATCTGAAGAGGTGACTGCTTCTCGATAGGTTTGAGGCTCACTCTCAACCATGAATGTAAGAAAGTCAGGCCCAAAGGATTTCTCGATCCTTTGCCTTTTACTTCTTCTTGGCTCACCCTCTTCAGCCTCTCTGATTGTTCTTTAGTATCCTCTCGAACAATCTCATCAACCATTTTTGATGAACTTGCATGATTGGTTGTTGAAGAACTCGCATGAGTTTGTACTAACATTGGAAACTCTTCTTCGAAGTAAGTCACATTTCCTGGCCTTGTCTCTATGATAGAGTCCTTGTGCACATCAGGATTCTTGGATTCATATACAAGAAAACGATGTGAGCTCCCGTTTTTGGAATATCCAATGAAGATGCAATCAATAGTTTTTGGCCTTATTCTAAGTGCCTTAGGGGGTGTAACAATCACCTTGGCCAGGCACCCCCACACTTTCAAGTATTTATAGGATGACTTATGTCCCCACCACAACTCATGAGGTGTTACATCCTTATTCTTGAAAGGTATTTTATTTAACAAAAAATTGGCCGACAAAATGGCCTCCCCCCACATGTCCTGGCTCATCCCAGAACTAATCAACAGGGCATTCATCATTTCTTTTAGTGTACGATTATTTCGCTCCGCGATGCCATTTGATTGGGGTGTATAAGGAGGGGTACACTCGTGTATTATGCCATTTTTTGCATATAATTCCCTAAATGGTGAAACATATTGACCTCCTCTATCACTTCTCACACGTTTTATTTTCTTGTTGAGTTGATTCTCAACTTCAGCTTTATACAAGATAAACTTATCAATTGCTTCATCCTTACTCTAAGTAAGTAAACATAACAATATCTTGTATTGTCATCGATAAAGGTAATAAAATATTTATTACCACCTCTGGTGGGAATTGATTTTAAGTCACACACATCAGTGTGAATCAGATCAAGGGGTTCAGTTATTCTTTCAACTGATTTGAAGGATGATCTTGTTTGTTTGGCTTCAACACAAGTTTTACATTTTGTTTTAGAGTCAATGGCAAAAGTTGGTATGTAATCTAATTTAATTAAACAACGCATCGAATTAAAATTTACATGACCAAGACGTCCATGCCAAACACTAGGAGACTCAACCAAGTAAGCAAAAGTACTAGCACTTTTATTCATGTTTTTCTTAACAGCCATTACATTAAGTTTAAACATGCCATTTTGGGCATAGCCCTTTCCAACAAACATACCACGCTTAGTTAAAACAAAATTATCACTTTCAAAAACCAAACGAAAGCCATGCTTGTTAAGCTTCCAACCCGACACAAGACTCTTGCGCAGGTATGGAACATAAAGCACATTCTTCAAATTGAGCTCTTTCCCAAAAGTCCGCTTCAAGATCACCTCACCTTCTCCCTTGATATCAGCTGTAGCAGCATTACCCATGTACAACTTTTCTCCCACCACCTCTTTAAACGTATTAAAGAGGGTCCTATCTGGGCATACATAGCGGGTTGCCCCAGTATCAACCCACCACCCTTTTGGCTCGTTAGCCACCAAATTTACCTCCTCCGCCATGGCAGTGAGGTCTGAAATCATGGCCACTAATGGCATACCATCATCATCAACCATAAGAGCCGTGTCATGTTTAGGCTCTTTGCATTGGTCAGCACAGTAACCAGTTTGTCCACAGTTATAACACTTCCCTTTATCCTTCTTCACACCACCTTTCTTTGGCCCAAGGTCAACACCTTTGTTTTTCCCTTTCCCATTGAACTTGTGGCCTTTGTTAACCTTGTGACCCCTTGAGGATTGACCATGTTCCACAAGGTTCGCTTTTGCAGAAGCTTCAATTTGACTTCCTTTGTGTGATATTATGTTGTCCTCTTCAATACGAAGACGAACCACAAGGTCTTCGATGGTCATTTCCTTTCGCTTATGCTTAAGGTAATTCTTGAAGTCCACCCAACTAAAAGGAAACTTTTCAACAATTGCTGCCACTTGGAATGTTTCACTCGGATTCATTCCTTCCGACATAATGTCACTAAGAATAATCTGCAGTTCTTGGACTTGACTCATCACAGTTTTTGAATCAATCATTTTATAGTCCAAAAACCTAGCCACAACATACTTTTTTGTACCCACATCCTCAGTCCTGTATTTTCGTTCCAATGACTCCCATAATTCTTTGGCAGTTGGAACCTTGAGATACACGTTATACAAGGCAACTAAGAGGCCATTTAACACATGGTTGCGGCATAGGTACTCAGAATGTTTTCAAGCCTCAACAGCACTCACAGATTGGACATCAGTTGTCCCTTCTGCGAGAACAAGAGGGGATTCCGTCAAAAACCTCGCAAGGTTTAGAGTAGTCAGATAGAACAACATCTTTTGTTGCCATCTCTTAAAATTCAAACCAGTAAACTTCTCTGGTTTTTCAGCAGGGTTGGCAACTACTTGAGCCGCTTGGGTACCAACCAATGGTCCCATGGTAGTGGATGTGGATCCAACAGTGGATGATGTGGTTGCTGCAACAGTAGCCATTTCTGAAACAAGAGTAAAAATTCAATCAGTTTATGGTAGAAACAAATTGGTTTATAGAAAACCAATACAAACTACAAAAGTTTTCTAAAAAACAAAACAAACTGTTTATAAAAATTTTAAAACCCAAACAGTGAACGGGTTTTAAAATCTGTTTTAAGCTTGTAGGACAACCGTTCCCAAACTAAATAAAATAACAATTTTATTAATAAATATTCTGATTACAATACATAAAGAGGAACAGAACTAAACTGGATGAAATTACAATACAAGAAATGTAAATTAAACTAAGAACAGGTTACAAGGAAAAATTAAGGAAAACGTAAAACAATGGTGGCTGAGGCACATGAAGATCACGCTTCCCTTAAAACAGATTTCGGGCCACCCAGGTGAACCCATTTGTTTCCTAGGATACAACAGTCTAAGCAGATTATACTGCCAGGATTAGCCTAGCACCTGAAAAAATACCTGAAACAAGAGTTTGATGGGAAAACGCACAACCCGGTCACAAACGGTAAACTAAAATGCGGAAGCAAACTTCGTTTGACCAAATATTTTCCCAACTCGAATGAACCTGTGAGGATGCAAACAAATAGGTATAAAAGTAATAATAAAGAGACACCGAATTTTAGCGTGGAAAACCTCTCAAAAAAGGAGAGTAAAAACCACGGGACTACTAGAGCCGCTTCAAATCCACTATCACCAATAATAGCAATACAAAGTCTTCCCTAGATAAAACTAGAGGCATACAAAATCATCATATACTTGGTACAAACTAACTTCAAGTATATGGAATCAAATAAAAAAACAAAGACAAGTAAGAGGTATCACCAAAACTGGAACTTCTCTTCTTTCTAGTCTGCACTAAAAACCAAGAATGGAGATCTCAGTTTTTCTTGCGTCAAAAGGTAGGTCGGAAGAGGCAATTGTCAAAAACTTATGTGTGCTTCTCCAAAAACATATTTTGCAAGGAAATAAATGAAAACCTTTTTAGGGTCCTTGTGCGTCAGGCCATATGTTGGCCCAAGTCAAAACCACAATAAGTTTAGTTGCTTCCTTGATGACATCATGCAAGAGCCCACAAAAAATTATCTTCAACAATATTATTGTTTTCCTTTTGTTGGCGTCAGAATGCTCAAAATAAAAACAACCATATTTTGTTTTCCTTTTTTTCTTTTATTTTATCACACTAAAAATAAAAATATTAATAACCCATGTTAATAGAATTTGTTAGGCTTTCTCATGGGCAAAAATAACCCAACAAATCTCCCCCTTTTTGTCTATGAGAAAGAGTTCGCCATCCCGGCGATCGAGCAACATACCTTCAACTTTTCCCTTGCTAAAGGTTTAGTAAACATATTGGAACCATTATCATCGGTATGAACTTTGTCAAGTTCAAATAGTTTGTCTTCAATAGCATCTCTAATCCAATGATACCTAACATCAATATGTTTTGTTCTTTTGTGAAACATAGAATTTTTCGCAAGGTGAATAGCGCTTTCATTATCACAAAGGACCACGTAGCGCTGTTGCATAAAGCCAAGCTCTTGCGTAAATCTTTTCAACCACAATAGTTCTTTGCATGCTTCTGTTGCTGCCATATACTCAGCCTCTGTAGTAGACAAAGCAACACACTTTTGCAATCTAGACTGCCAAGACACAGCTCCCCCTGCAAAAGTCATCAAATAACCAGAAGTAGATTTCATGTTGTCCTTATTTCCCGCCATATCAGAATCCGTATAACCAACAAGCATCAGTTCTTCATTCCCAAATGTTATACCCAATTTGGAAGTACCACGCAGATATCTAAGGATCCACTTAACCGCTTCCCAATGCTTCTTACCTGGATTTGACAGAAACCGACTAACAACACCTACTGCATGGGCAATATCAGGCCTTGTGCACACCATTGCATACATCAGGCTTCCAACCGCTGACGCATATGGAACTCTATCCATCTCTTCAATCTCTTTCTTAGAAGAAGGGCAATCTTTATCGGTTAGTTTAAAGTTGGGAGTAAGAGGTGAACTAACCGCTTTGGCCTTAGCCATGTTGAATCTACAAAGCACCTTCTCAATGTATTGCTCTTGTGACACGTGTAACTTCTTTGAAGCTCTATCTCTAGTAATCCGAATGCCAAGAATCTGTTTTACTGGCCCCAAGTCTTTCATAGAAAAAGACTTGCTTAATTCTTTCTTCAGCTGAACAATCCTCTCTGCATTCTTGCCAACAATCAACATGTCATCAACATAAAGTAATAAAATGATAAAATCATCATCACCAAACCTCTGAAAGAAAACACAGTGATCTAAAATAGTCTTTCGGTATCCTTGCTTCCCCATAACAGACTTAAATTTCTTGTACCACTATCTTGGTGCTTACTTCAATCCATAAAGACTTTTCTTAAGTTTACAGACATAGTCTTCTTTACCTTTAACCTGAAAACCTTCAGATTGCTCCATATAGATTTCCTTGTCCAACTCACCATGAAGGAAAGCTGTCTTGACATCCATTTGCTCAACCTCAAGATCAAAACTAGCAGCCAAACCAAGAATCACCCGAATGGAACTCATCTTCACGACCGCGGAGAAAATCTCATCAAAATCAATACCCTTTCTTTGACTGAACCCTTTGACCACCAATCTAGCTTTGTATCTAGACCGTGAGGTATGATCTTCAGTCTTCACTTTGTAGACCCACTTGTTCTTCAAAGCTCTTTTGCCCTTAGGAAACTTCACCAACTCAAAGGTATTGTTCTCATACAAGGAATTCATTTCATCTTGCATAGCTTCAACCCACTCTCTTTTATGTTCATCTTCCATAGACTCCGTATAACACTCAGGCTCTCCGCCATTAGAGAGTAAGACATACTCATCAGCAGAAAAACGGGTAGAAGGATGACGGTCTCTTGTAGACCGCCTGAGTGGGACAAATGTTGGCATACCTGTTACTGGTAACTCTGGATGAGAACCCTCATCCAACTCGTGCTGCTCTGGAATATCATGATTATCAGTACCGTGTTGTTCATCATTTTGTATGACATCTTCATTATGTGGCTCAATGTGCTGAGGAGGGATCGGATCCAAATCAGAAAGATCATCAGTATGTTGAGGAACTATCTTTGTCTTCTCAATATCTTTCAAACTTTGATCTTCAATAAAATCAGCATCGAAACTTCTTATGAGTTTCTTCGAGATTGGATCATAAAACCTGTGTCCAAACTCATCTCCCCCATAACCAAGGAATATACATGGCTTGGTCTTTTTATCAAGCTTTGTTCTTTCATCTTTGGGAATATGCACAAAAGCCTTGCATCCAAAGACCCGCAAATCATCGTATGAAACATCTTTGCCACTCCAAACCCTGTCAGGAACATCAAAAGACAAAGGAACACAAGGAGTATGATTAATAACATTTATTGTGGTGTTCAAAGCTTCACCCCAAAAGGAATTAGGCAACCCTGCATGTGATAGCAAACATCTAACCCTTTCAACCAATGTTCTATTCATACGTTCTGCTAAACCATTCAGATGTGGTGTCTTTGGAGGAGTCTTTTGGTGTCGAATACCTTTCTCTCTACAATAAGCATTAAAAGGACCAATGTATTCACCTCCATTATCTGTCCGAATACATTTGAGCCTCTTCTCAGGTTGTCTCTCAACTAAGGCATGAAACTGCTTAAACACATCTAATACCTGATCTTTAGACTTTAGAGTATAAGCCCAAACTTTTCTCGAATGATCATCAATAAAAGTGACAAAATACAAGCAGCCCCCAAGTGTTCTAGTCTTCATAGGACCACAAACATCCGAATGTATTAAATCAAGTATATTGTCTCTCCTATGAGGAGGATGACTCTTCAAAGAAACTCTTCTTTGCTTACCTACCAGACAATGAGAACACTTCTTCAAATGAACATCATGCAAATCAGGCAAGGCATTCTTCTTCAACAAAATAGCATCCCTTTTTCGCTCATGTGAGCAAGTCTCCTATGCCACAAGTCAGTCATATCAGCATTCACTAACAAATTGACCGAGTCTTTAGAGATCTTCGGATGCGTTCTGTATAATTTTGAAGTTCTTTTACCTCTTGCCATGATCAAAGAACCACGAGTGAGCTTCCAAATACCATCACCAAAGGTACTATGGTAACCATCATCATCAAGTAAACCCGCGGAGATCAAATTAAGTCTAATATCTGGAACATGTTTTACATTGTGTAAAACCAACTCCATCCTAGTGTCAAACTTCAAGCAAACATCCCCAACACCTACAATCTTTGATAGCCCGTTGTTACCCATCTTAACAACCCCAAAGTCACCAGGTGTATAAGATGAAAAAAATTCCCTTTGTGACGTCACATGGCATGTAGCACCACTGTCAACAGCCCAACTCGAATCATCATGTGCAATGTTCACCATGTCATAATCACAACAAATATAGAACTCTTCAGTAGCATAATTAACTTCCGCAGTGTCGTTGCCACCATCATCTTTCTTATGATTGTTCTTTTGATTGTTGTAATTAGCCTTCTTGTTCTCCTTTTTCAGTTGTCTGCAAAATTTAATTGTATGTCCTTTCTTACCACAATGATGACACTCATAATCAGCAAACTTACCTCTGGACTTACTACGACGCTTCCCTTTGTTACTCGGACCTCTACTTTGACTTCTCCCCCTGCTTTCTGTGACTAAGACATCCGAATGTGAAGAGGAACCCTGCGATTTTCTTCTCATCTCTTCATTTAAAATTGTTAGTGCATGCATCTGTCGACTTCGTCTTGTATCGAGTCTTAAACTAGATAGGTTAAATCAGGGCACATTGTACGAGAAAATAGCAATTTTAGGTGTTTATTAGGGTGATTCCGCTTGAAGTAGGTGTTTCTGCTTCAAATGACACTTGTCACTTTCAAGCGAAATCAACACATTATGATTCCGCTTGAAATGCAAGTTGTCACTTTCAAGCGAAACCTTATGTCTATAAATACTTGTCAAGCGAAATTATTTGTAACAGTTCTTGAAAATCATAACGAGGTGCTGCCGGTGTGAATTCTGCATGTAATCAGTGTTATATCAATCTACAAGGTGTTTAAAGTGAATTGCAAGCTATTTCTAAGTCAGTTTCTTAGTTTCCGCCTCTGAAACTGATCAAAACTCCTCTGAACGACTCGTTCGGGTCTGCTACACGATCCTACAACTGGTATCAGAGCACAGGACGAGGAGTTCTGCATATTACAGCCTGTTTTCATTGTGTTTTCTTATTTCTACATCTTCTTTCGACAACAGAACAAGTTTTAACGGTTAAAATCAGTCAAATTTTTCACAGATTGTATAAAAGTGCATATTAACAAACCCTTGAAAGTTTCACAGCAAAATTCAACTTAAAAATGGCAGAAATGGACCTTCGTTGTGATTTCGCTTGAACGGACTAGTTCTGTTTTCGCTTGAAAGGAGGTATTTCGCTTGAAAATTTCAAACGAAATCTGTGATTTCGCTTCAAATCAGATTCCGCTTGAAAAGGTGTTTGTGATTCCGCTTCAAACCGTATTTCGCTTGAAACTGAAGTGTGGTATTTTCGCTTGAAGACATTTTGGTTATTTCGCTTGAAATTGTGTTCTGGTTATTCCGCTTGAAGTTGTCTGTTTTTGAGAAACGTGATACCGAATCATGAGTGAAGAATTTTACAACGCATTCGCAACATCCCCGACTACTCCGGCTTCCATTGCTCAGAACATGAATTTGGAAAACGAAACGGGAACTACCCAAAAAACCCCCGAAGCTAATGAGCATAGAGGAGTATTACGGATGGAAAGATAGGTTCGAAAACTGGGTACAAGCTAACCATCTGAGATCATGGGAATGTATTTTGAAGAAGTATGTTCTACCACGTACTGATCTGCAGGTTGAGAAAGAAATCTCTGAATTCACTGATAAAGAACGCGACATGCACAGAGCTGAAAAAATGATGATTAGTCTACTTCAGCAAGCTATTAAAGAAGACATCTTTATCTTGCTTCAACATGACAAAACTTCAAAATCAATTTGGGATGCTCTTAAAGTCAAGTTTGAGGGTAGTGAGAATATGATTAAGAGTAAAAAGGCACTGCTTAAGAAAGAATTTGATCTATTCACTAGTTTGCCCGGTGAAGATACAAAGAAGCTAATTGAACGATATTGCCACTTAGTGCGATCCATGTCGATGCTAAGTATAACCAAAGATCGTGAAGAGTGGGTCGACAAGTTAGCTGATGCTTTACCGCAAAAGGAGTGGGGTACTTACTTGATGATTTTAAAGAACACTGGAGTTTATGATGATTTGACGATTTCTCAGTTTATTGAGAAGATTGAGGGTCAAGATCTTGAACAGCAGAAGATTGCAATGATGAACAATCCAAGTGGTCAACAAGACGTGAAAATGTATTACAAAGGCAGTGCTCCAGAAGTTGAAAGAAGCCCGAAGATTCAAACTGCTTTTAGTGCTGGAGACTTATCTGAAAAAGTTGATCAAAGTTCAAACAAAAGTAGTGGATTCTCTTCATATCCGAGTGTTATTCCCAAGAGTTCATCTGAAAGCTTTCATTCTCAAAGCACAAAAACTGGAAATGGTTATGTGATACAGTGCAACATTGCATTGAATCTTCCAGATGGTCAAAGTTTTTCTGTAGAAGTTGCGAAAGATCACATGGCATTACTTGGTTCCGTGTTAATATCCTATGAAGGCTTAGTTGCAGGGAGGATCGGAAATCCTATGCTTACAAAAGAGGATTACGATCAAATAGACGCTGAAGAAATGGAGCTAATGGACATCAAATGGTGTCTAGCTAGTGTCCTAAGAAGAGCAGAAAAATTCAAGCTTATTACTGGAAGAAATGATTTTCTTGATGCACATGTTTCTACTTTAGGTTTTGATAAATCTAAAGTTACTTGTTTTCGATGCAGGGAGAAAGGTCATTTCAAGAGAGAATGCAAGAACAAAGAAGCTAGTGAAGTTAAGAATCCGTTCGGCAAAGATGACTATTACCGGAAAGCCATATATCAACAAGACGGTCAACAACAGCAAGAACCACAAGTGGCTCATGGTAGAAAAGTGATCGAGGATTCAAAGAGAGCATGTTTAGTGAATCAAGAGAATTTCAACTGGAACAAATTCATATCACTCGAAAGCAAAGCATGCCTAATCAATCAAGATGATGAAAAATTACCTGAAGGTTTTAGCTGGG
Source organism: Helianthus tuberosus (assembly GCA_030545235.1). Lineage (NCBI taxonomy): Eukaryota > Viridiplantae > Streptophyta > Magnoliopsida > Asterales > Asteraceae > Helianthus > Helianthus tuberosus. Next base: position 168,289,818 of record CM060423.1, on the reverse strand, counting down.
ATCAGTTTGCAGATGAGAATGGGAATTTCAAAGCTTTCATTGCAAAGATAGTTCAAGAACCAGATATGTTTACCACATGGATGAAATCTATTGGTGAAATTGTGAAGAATGAAGAAGAAAAGTCTGTTTCATCAGAAGAAAATTCACAGAGTTCAGATGAAAGTTCAGAAAGAGAAGCTGTTTTTGATCAAACACCATCTGATTCTGGTTTTTCGGATGATAATTCTGACAAAACAATAGAGTTTGATCAATCACCAACTGATGACAGTAGTGATGATGAAGAAGAAAGACATATTAATGTTGCAAAATCTCATCTATCTCCTGAAAGTTTTCATTTTTATTTTGCAGGTCGTATAGAAAAGCTGAAAGAGAGACGAGCAGTAAAAGAACAAATGCAAATGAAGTCTGAAAGTGTTGCTCAAAATGATGAAGTTAAAAGTGTTGCTGAGAAGATTGTTGAGACTGAGCAGGTGGGTGAAGCAGAAAAGGTGACTGAAGCTGAGAAAGTTGTTGAAGTTGAAAAGATCATAGAAGTAGAAAAGATTGTGGAAGTCATCAAACCTTGTTTGAAGTGTTTGGATTCTTGCAAAGAATGTGCAGCTAAAGATGAAAAGCTAGCTGAGTATGAGAAAATGAAGGAACAATTACTATTCAATCTTAACTATGTGAAGGAATCATATGATGTTTTGAACAGAACAGTAACTGGTCTTCAAAAGACTAATTCTGAAAGAGAAGACGCTTTGACGATGATGAATGCAACGATGATGTCGAAGCAAAAAGCTATAAATCATTACATTGAGGAGTGTGCCAAGCTGAAACAAGAGTTGGAAAAGGAGAAAATTGAGAATGAGAGAATCAGACGTTTATTGCAGAGTTACTCTAGTTCTGATTATCTTATTGATCGAATTTATCCAACTGTTGCAGGTTTCGAAGCTTTCCAAGATGACAAGCAAAAGAAAAAGGATACTGGTAAGAAACCGAGTGTTAGTTATAACAAGTGTCCGCCTCCGATCTGGGAAGGTTATTCTCCCAGAAAACCAAACGAGGAGCAAGTCGAAAAAGCAGTCAATATAAAGCTAAAAACCGATACAACTGATGATTTACCAGAAAACATTGACGTCACTTTCACATCGTCTGACACTGATCATGAGTCTGAGTTAATTAAAAAGGTGGTCGATCAGGTGTTGGATACTGATGAGGAGTCTGAGTCAAAGTCTAAGTCCGGAGGTTCAAGTTCGTCAGTCAACAGTCCAAAACCATCGGTTAAACGGGTTTACAGTAAAGAGTTTTTATTATCAAAATCAAGTTTGAATGATGAAACATTTGAAGTAGCATACACTTTGAATGATTCTGACAAATTATATTATGACAAAGAGTTTCCAATAAGAAGTGTTCGATTTGAAATGATCAAAAAGGTTTTCAAAATGACAGAAATTAATATTTCTGAAATAAAAGATTTAAATCTTTCTGAAAAACCTAAAAAATACACTTCAAGAGTTCAATAACTACTAAACAAGAAAAAAGGTTACAATTCTGGTTCTGGTTTTCAAAAGAAACCAAACCATAATGGTAATTTCAAAAAGAAAGGTTTCGGTTTTATTCCACCAGAAAATTATAAAAATGAGAAAAATTCTAAAACAAAAACAGAATTTGTTTCAGGAGGAAGTGCTGAGGAAGAACAGAAGAAACCGTTCTGGAGACAATCAAACCAGGAGTTTCTTGCTGAGAAAAAGAGAACAGGAACTGGAGTTTTTCATTCAAAAGAAACAAGAATCTGTTATCAATGCCATGTTGTTGGTCATATTGCCCATAATTGTTCAAAGGCTATCAACAAAAAACAGGGAGTTTCTGAAAAACTTAAAGGAAAAATTGTTGAGAAAGATGAACAACCAACTGAGAAATTCAAAATTTTTGAAAATTCAACTTATGAGATTGGTGAATGTTCAAAGAAATTTTTTTACAAAAAGAGAGCAAAAGACAACCAAATGTGGGTTGTTAAGAAGGTTGATGAGAAAGTCGGCGATGAACCTGATTCCAAAAAATCAGAAGAGCCACAGGTTGAGGTGAAAGAAATACCTTCAATGAATGATGTTAGTTTTCCATCATTGAAGAATGTTGGCAAAGTTGAAATCTCGAATCAATTTTATTCTGAGAAGGATGAATTTGATGTTGAGAAAACTTTTAATGGAAATGTGAAGAAAATTTTCGGGAAGATGATTGATGGGAAAGTAAAAGGGGTTAAATATTTTTATGCAACTAAGAAAGCAACTTATAACCCTACTGAACAAGAGTTAAAAGCACCCAAGGTTGGTAAGACTTGGGTGGAAATTCTCTTTCCTTGAAAATCTGGACTTGCCGGAGATCCCAAGTTTGTAATCGTGGATCAGGAATCGGCATCTTTCTTGTTAAAATAGTTTTTGGATAAAAAGTTTAAGTGTGTTTACATTTTACAGGTTTAGTGTGACTTGCCGGAGCTTCCAGGTTGGTAAGTGTGAAGCAGGAATCGGCATCTTTGTTGGTAAAATGAACTTGTGTAGATGTATTATTCCTACACTTGGTACAAGTGATGGTATTTTTACAACTGGTACAGAGGTTTGAATATTTTAGTTAACAAAGTGATTCGTCAAGGTCATTAGATTGAACTTGATGTAATCCTCATATATGTGGTTGAAAGAACAAGATGATGAACCAATCCCTACAAGTGGTAAAATCAACCAAACTTATTTTCCGGAAAAACCATTTGATTAAAACAAACTTAAGTGTTTTGAAATCACAATGGGAAAATAGTTTGTTGACAGAGGGAGTTCTGATTGTTTATGCCAAGTGGATGGCGAATTGAAGCATTTCGATATCGGTTGTCAATTTGCTTGTACAGTTTGTTTTCAAATTTCCTAAAATGTGTTTGTATTTTAGGGGGAGTAAAAAATTTTCAGAAAATCCAAAAACATTTGAAAAACTGAAAAAGCCAAAAACATGATAAAATTCAAAAATGAGTTTTGTTGTACAAAAGAGGAAATGATAGTACATCAGTGGACTGTCATAACATGCTAAAGATTTGGAAAGTTAAAAGGTGATAAACAATCTCACTGTGGATGTGCCAGTAGGTTTTTGCACATTTAGTAGATTGTGACGAGATATAAACCTAAATTTCAAACTTGCTTATATCGTGGGGACCAACTTCTTGGATATATGGGTAACCCCCGAAATCTTGTTTGAAAGGTCCCTCTTTCTGAGATACTAGGTCTTTATGCTTTGTGATATGTGGGGTATTATCCCGGGACTTCTGCTGAATGGAAATTCTGACCTAGTCCCCGCATAATACTTTCCGCATTGCTTGAAATATAGAGCCGCCCTCAGCATAAAAAATGATGAAACATTGAAAAATGCTAGTCATGTGCTGTTGAAGAAAAGATCCTCTAAAGGGGACACACCAAAAGTCGAACAGTCATCTCTCTGCAGAACGGAAGTTCTGACCTGAGCTCTCACAGTTTCGCATCTAACCCCTTACAGATATCATCTAGGTATACTCACCTGTAAGACTGAATATTGGGATCTGGACACGGGAGTATATTCAAGTGGTGGGACACGCGAATAAGTTTAAGTGTTTAAGACATTAATATCGTATCTCGGATCAGTTGAACTTTGTGTGAAAATTTAAGTGGACCAATATACTGACAATCTAGGTGAATTGTTTAGAACTTAAAATGAAATGAAACTTAATGGTGTTGGTGATTTGTTTCATAAACTGATATGATCCTCTTACACGAACTCACAAACTGTAAATATTTCTTTATTGCATTACATTTCTTTATATTCAAAATCTAAAAAGATTTTAGTGTGTTTTAGCATAAATTTTGAAAAATTCAAAAAGATTTTCGACAACTGATGTTGGAGAGTTGATTTTCAAAATTCCGAGTGCTAAACATGATGACCATTTTGTGAGGGGGAGTGTGTGTGTAATCAAATGTGTTTTTAACAAATTTACAAGTAGTTCATCAGGATTATTATTGATAAAATTTTTTGATTAATTTGAGGAAGAGTTTGAGTTGGTTCATACATGTTAATGTTAAATGAGGAATTTATTTCTGGGTTAAGATTGTGCAGGAAAGCCAGGTTTCGATTCTGAGCAGGAATTGAGCCAGGTTATGATCCTGAATCTGATTGATAGAGAGCCAGGTTCCGATACCTGAGAACTATGTGGATAAAGTGTGAGTCAGATTACGATCCTGAAGCAGATGATGCTGATGAACTTAAGAAATGCCAGCACATTGTTAGGGGGAGTATGTTATTGCTGATAGAGAGAGTAAAGCCCAAAGACTGATAAAGATTGAAGACGCAAAGACTCGAAACGAAAGACTCGTCAACATCTGAGGGGGAGTCTGTTAGTGCATGCATCTGTCGACTTCGTCTTGTATCGAGTCTTAAACTAGATAGGTTAAATCAAGGCACATTGTACGAGAAAATAGCAATTTTAGGTGTTTATTAGGGTGATTCCGCTTGAAGTAGGTGTTTCCGCTTCAAATGACACTTGTCACTTTCAAGCGAAATCAACACATTATGATTCCGCTTGAAATGAAAGTTGTCACTTTCAAGCGAAACCTTATGTCTATAAATACTTGTCAAGCGAAATTATTTGTAACAGTTCTTGAAAATCATACCGAGGTGCTGCCGGTGTGAATTCTGCATGTAATCAGTGTTATATCAATCTACAAGGTGTTTAAAGTGAATTGCAAGCTGTTTCTAAGTCAGTTTCTTAGTTTCCGCCTCTGAAACTGATCAAAACTCCTCTGAACGACTCGTTCGGGTCTGCTACACGATCCTACAAAAATACCGCCTTTGGCCATTTCCATAGTAATAATACCATTTGCTGCAGAGTTGGACAATGATGTCCTAAAAGTCTCCCAAGAATCCGGTAAAGTACCAAGAAGCCATAAGCCTTGTATCTCGTCTTCAAACTTGATACCCATTCCTGCAAGCTGATTAATAATACCCTGAAAAACATTTAAGTGATCAGTAACAGGAGTTCCATCATTGTATTTCAAGTTAATCAACTGTTTAATCAAGAACAATTTATTGTTCCCGGTCTTTCGAGCATACAACTCCTCAAGCTTATTCTACAGAGTACGAGCATGAGTATCCCCGCTAATATGGTTCAAAACATTATCATCAACCCACTGGCGAATGTAGCCACAAACTTTTCTGTGTAAGATATTTCATTCTTCATCTGTTTTACCTTCAGGTTTATCGGTATTAAACACAGGCATATAATAATCTTTCACATAAAGGAGATCTTCCATCTTGCCTCTCCAAACATGATAATTAGAACCATTTAAATTCACAATCCTACTTGTATTAGCTTCCATCGTTCAAACAAGTTTCAACCCAATAACAAGAGCCAATGGCTCTGATACCACTCTGATGGGAAAAACGCACAACCCGGTCACAAACGGTAAACTAAAATGCTGAAGCAAACTTCGTTTGACCAAATATTTTCCCAACTCGAATGAACATGTGAGGATGCAAACAAATATGTATAAAAGTAATAAGAAAGAGACACCAAATTTTAGCGTGGAAAACCTCTCAAAAAAGGAGAGTAAAAACCACGGGACTACTAGAGCCGCTTCAAATCCACTATCACCAATAATAGCAATACAAAGTCTTCCCTAGATAAAACTAGAGGCATACAAAATCATCATGTACTTGGTACAAACTAACTTCAAGTATATGGAATCAAATAAAAAAAACAAAGACAAGTAAGAGGTATCACCAAAACTGGAACTTCTCTTCTTTCTAGTCTGCACTAAAAACCAAGAATGGAGATCTCAGTTTTCTTCTCTTGCGTCAAAAGGTAGGTCGGCAGAGGCAATTGTCAAAAACTTATGTGTGCTTCTCCAAAAACATATTTTGCAAGGAAATAAATGAAAACCCTTTTAGGTCCTTGTGAGTCAGGCCATATGTTGGCCCAAGTCAAAACCACAATAAGTTTAGTTGCTTCCTTGATGACATCATGCAAGAGCCCACAAAAAATTATCTTCAACAATATTATTGTTTTCCTTTTGTTGGCGTCAGAATGCTCAAAACAAAAATAACCATATTTTGTTTTACTTTTTTTTCTTTTATTTTATCACACTAAGAATAAACATATTAATAACCCATGTTAATAGAATTTGTTGGGCTTTCTCATGGGCAAAAATAACCCAACAGAGTTCTCAGGGATTCGAAGTTAGGAAATTCTCTGTGTGTGCTATGAACCATACGAATTTCTATTTTTCTGTGTGTCCTAGACAAAGCACACAACTTGTATATATAATGTAGTTTAGAATTCCAAATGAAAGGTCATATTAAAAATTAAGTCTCAAATTCAATGAGAACTTAATTCACCTTAACCACATTGCGCCCATCGCCCATGTCCCGGTCCCGGGCCCGGGCGTGTGTCGGGTGCTGCGCACCCTCCTGGCAACCACTGGGTGTGAGTTGTCACACAAGAATACATTCGTATAGAGAATTCTAATTATAAATACACAAAAGATTTATCCCTCCACCTATGTGGGACAAGCTCAATTTCCCACATGTTTATGGTTCCAACACACAAACTTAATGCACAAGATCTCTCATTCATCTTAGCTTAATTATTAAATAATTATTATATTAACTGATAAGATAATATTATTTATAAAATTTCCAACAAGGGTTGTAAATACAACAATATAATGTCCTTTGAAAGTACTATCATGATTTCTTTTAACTAAATTCATTCACTTTACTATAACTTTTTGGATAGAGGTTAGCATAAGTTCTTTTATTTGTTCAAACTCATATTTTTATAAAAAATAAATAAATAAATAAAAACCCTCAGATTTTATAACAAAAAAAAAATCAATAAATTCCAGTGGCATGATGGTTCTATATTTGAGCTCACTAATTCTTTCTAAATCTTATTGATTCGTTATGATTCCATTTTAGCCATTTTATTTAAGTTCTCATTTAATTAATTCATGATTTTTTTTCTTAAGATATACGTAGTAACTCAAATCTTCTGAGACTTTATGTTTGTTTATGTTTATTCAAATATGTTCAGTTTTTTTTTTTTTTTTTTTTTTTTTTTTGTTTATGTTCGTTTGTGTTTGTTAATGTTCGTGAACTGTTCGTTTAGGCTTTAAACGAACGAATATGAACGAACACGAACATGCCCGATTTCTTAATGAACGAACACAAACAAAAAAAATATGTTCGATTATATGTTCGTGTTCATGTTCGGTTAAAGTTAAATGAACGGACACGAACATGCCTATGTTCGATTCGTTTATAGGCCTATATAGAACCAAGACTTGAGCATATACAAGAACATAGTGACATGATAAAAGATGAAAGAATGTAGAGCTGATCATGGTATATTTTCGTATAAATATGATGAAAGAACGACGATTAGCATACAACAAGAAGTTAAAACCGGTTTAGAACATGAAACCAAGTTAAAAGAAAACGACGAACAAAAGCTAAACCTAAATATCATTAAACACCGTATCAATGCTCTCAAACAGAACCAAAAGGAGCTTTTGCAACATGTTTGAGATGTCAGGAGCCAAGGCTGAGCGGTTTTTCATGGAATCGCTACTACTATATAGTATCACTTGATAAGGATGCATCTAATAGGAGATCCTTCAGCTCCAAGTAACCTCAATGGTAAGCAATGGACACTGTATATTCCCGCTTCTACATCGTCAAGTTTCAAACCTTCAACAAGTATGATATCCTGACACCACACAAACGATACTGATCAGAACAAGAACGGTTATCTTTACCATCAGATTTGTAGCAATTTCTTTAAGTATGAGACATTTGACAAGCAATCAAACACCCTCCGTAAGTACATTATTAATTGATATCGCTTGATGACTTACCCTGCTCTCAAAGAAGACACGATGAGTAGCTACAGAATCAACAAATGCAGCAGCTGATAAGTAATCAATACCTACAACATCACAACAAACGACTCTGAATAAACTGAAACCAAAGCACAAAACAATATTGGTGAAGAATAATATTTTCTGTGTATTGAATAACAACTTAAAGATAAATGATAAATCAAATAGTAATATAACTATAAGAGTAAACTGCCAAAATGGTCCCTGAGGTTTGGTCACTTTTGCCATTTTAGTCCAAAACTCGAACCTTTTGAATCTGGGTCCCTGTGGTTTCAATTTTGTTGCCATTTTCATCCAAAAACAAAATTTGGTCAGATTTTTTAGTTAACATCCAGTTTTTTGTCTTTCTCCTCCCTTTTAATTAAGGGCAAAATGGTCAGGTTTTTTTAATTTGTTATAATAGAACGTTAAAAGACCATTTTGCCCTTTATTAAAAGGGAGAAAAAAAGACATACAAGCTGGATGTTAACTGAAAGATCTGACCAGATTTTAATTTTGGATGAAAATGGCAACAAAATTGAAACCACAAGGACCCAGATTCAAAAGGTTTGAGTTTTGGACTAATGTGGCAAAAGTGACCAAACCTCAGGGACCATTTTGGCAGTTTACTCTAACTATAATAAATAACAAACTTGGTTAACAGACCCATAATACATAACCAAGTGAGACAGAGAGAGAGAGAGAGATTTACCAACAAGTTTAATGTCGGAGTTGTCCTTAAGCCATTGGGCTCCATCCCTCAAGAATCCAACATAGCTTGTGTCAAATTGCTTTTGCCACATCAGCCGCCTGAAACATGATGACTCGTAAATCTCAGCAAAAGAGAGAGATTTAAGTAAACTAGAAGTACTCTCCTGTTTAGTTAACATTTTTATATACAAAACAAGGAGGAGATTACCTATCAGTGTTTAATGTTCTGAAAAGCACACGCTGTACGCCCTTGGGAATGTTTAAGGACTTCATAACTTCAGCTGAAACAAGTCAATTTGCATATCAATTAGTAAATTAGTTGCTTGAAGAAGACTCACTCATCCACACACGGAAGATAATCACGTGCAGTGGGAGAGAGAAAGAGAGGCAGTCAGAAACCGTCTTATATATCACATGTGAAGTGAAATGTATAAGTGTCTATGCGATTCACGCACTTTTTTACTTAAAACTGGTTACGTATTGAACATGTAAATACATTTTATTGACCAACGCCAACAACTTCAGATTACAGGGTAACGCACTATAGTTGAACAAGTACCTGTTATGTTACTGTCCCTTGGAACATCAACTAGTAACGCTGGGCCTGTGAAGTTAAAAAAGAAAAAGAAACGTAAAGTTAGTTATAACTTTCTTCAAAGAACATGTATTTTTTTTCCTTAAGGATGAAAAATATAAAATTACAAGGATGAATTATGAGTATGTTGGGTTTTCAAGCTTCAAACACACAAAAACCAAACTCAAGAACAGAATAAGTTTTACTGCTTAAAGAGACACAATTTCGTTGCAACATCACGAAAAACTGAATAGACTCAACATAAATAAACATGCTCCCACTATCTAAAGAGTCACTCTTTTATTTGACCCAATAAACAAAAACTGGCCCATGGTCCAATTAAACACATAAAACATGTGATTAAAAAACTTTCTGTTGACCCGACTTTGACCCGTACCCATCAAGATTAATGTACAGAGTATATGCAAAGAAAAATATAGAGGAGTAGAACATACTAGAAACTCAGTTTGTGTCAATGGTTAAAAAGCGTTCAGAACTATGTTTCAACCAAGTTTATAACTAGGGGTGTAAACAAGCCCAGAGGCTCGAGAGCTATTCATGATCGGCTAGGTTATAAGCTCGGACGAACCGAGCCTTAATGAGCCCGAGCTCGAGCCTGAAATACAATGCTCGTTTAGGCTATTTTGATGCAAGACAACGAGCAGAACGAACTTGAAGCTCAATTGTTCAACAAGGGAAAGAGATGCACTTTTGACATGAAATGAAGTCTTCTTCATATCTAATAAAGGGAAAAAAACCTGGGCGATGGAGTAATTTAGAATTCTTGGTGGTAAAGTAATAGAACATTTGCCGTTCAAAAAAAAATCTAATAAAGGGAAATTCTTGTGACATTTTGACTAATTATATTATCAAAATATCAATTGACCATTTCATTTTTTAATATTTATCAATTTGACCATTACAAAATCTCTTAATTAAAGGAAACCCTTTAATTCTCGACACGCGGACCATTTTTACGCACAACTTAAACTTCATTTTTCATCAACTAAACATTGGCAAAAAGCCTATTGCTTTTGTGCCGGAGACCCATAACACATTGACACGTGTCATAAGTAACGCAAAACTTGCCATATATGCACCATCTGTGTCATCTTAATATGCTAGACTTTTTAATGGAATGTAATTAAACATAAGCACATAACAGTCAAATTGACAAATCTTAAAAAAAAAAGTTCAATGGTTATATGGAGGATAAAAAGTTTATTCAAACCGGGCTTGTCGTCATTTTCCCTTAAGAAACCTATGCGTATAAAAAGGTCAAAAAAAGAAAATGAAAGATTCAAGCTTTTAAAATTCTTTGTGCATATATGCAGAAGTTTGAAAATTCAAACGATTCAATGTCTTTTCATAAAATTACTAACATAGTCAAAAGTTGACCAAAAATTAAAAAATTAGACATGGAAATTTAGATGCCCAAAAGTGCAGGCTAAGCCTTAGCCGGCATCCAAAAGCACCGGCTTCGCCCGCGCATTTCACCTAAAGCGTGGGCTTAGCTAGCAGTTATCACCAAAAGTGCGGGCCTAGCCGGCGCTTTCCTAGCCGTCTTAGCTTAAAGTATAAGCTAGTCAGCAGATGTGGCGGGTTCTCATAGGAGGATGTGAGGGACGACTATTTTGGTGAAGGCTACATTTACACGAGGGATAAGCAAATGGTACCCGGTACTAAACCGTACCGTACCGGGCCATTTTCGGTACCTACTTTTTCCCATTTTCAGGATCGGTACTTCCGGTATGGTAAAGTATTTTTGCTTGATATACAAAGCTGCTGCACCGTACTGTGCCAAACCGAGCACTTTCGGTACCGGTATCATTTTTAGTGATTTTCGGGATCGGTAATTTCGGTAGAGGTACATTACATAGCTCATCCCTAATTTCCACATCAACTCTTAAAATTTTAATTTTTTTTTCTCAATTTCGACTATGTTGGTAATATTCTGGTGTCAAAATCAGGTCTACAATCAGTCTTCTTGCTCAAAAATAAAAGCAAAACATCTAAATCAAACAAAAGGGTATTTCATATCATTCCACCTTTTCACATTCACATTTCATCAAACACCTTAACTACACCAAACAATCTTTCCCAATAAAAAACTCACCATTAAGCACAAGAAGATCAAGCGTGTCAACATCGAACCCCGCATCAAAATACTCATCAATCATGTGCCCAGGAGCATCTACGTGGGTCCCAGTGTGGGTCACCAGTTTCATCTCAGAAACATTGGACCGTGACCCGTTCTTCATACTGTTCGGAAGCCGGAGAAACTGTCCAAGACCCTCGTCCGATCCCCATGACGGCATCTCAGGGTGGTACCGATGAGTTATGTCGATTATACGACCGTTGTCGTAGACTTCTGATCGGATAGGGGTGGGAATGTTGTTGAGGTCGCAGGTGGTGGTGTATGGAGATGGGTAGGCATCGTCGGCGGTGGAAGTGGAACAGGTGATGAGTAGTGTGAGAAGTGTGGTGGTTAGTGTGTACAGTGGAGTCATTGGGACGAAGGTTAAGGAACAACAATGGCGATCGATTGATTTTACAGAGTGATTATGGAAGTAAGGTAAAAGGAGGGGGTTAGGTGGCCGACATGTGTGGTGAAAATTTTGTATAAAAATGACCAATGTCTTAGGAATCTAAAATGAGAATATATCTAAAATGTTAATTAGTGGTTTGTCAAAAATTACTATTTTAGTCTATTAGTTTAAAATTGTAATTTCAGTTCCTGTAGTTTCACTTTTCGTAACTATTTCAATCCCTGTGGTTTCACTTTCGTAATCATTTCAATCTATTTATTCTGTTAGTACAGGGACTGAAATGGTTACGAGGTGGACTGAAATGGTTACGAAAGTGAAACCACAGGGACTGAAATCGCAATTTTTAAACTAATGGACTGAAATAATGATTCTTGACAAACCACATGGACGAAAACAGTAATTAACTCATATCTAAAAGTGAGCATGAAAATAGATAAAAGAGTATTTTAGAAAAATCTAAATGTTTTGTAATTAAATGTGATTTTAGTTCTTGTGATTTGGGTCACTTTGTCAGTTTAGTCCAAATGTTTCATTTTTTTCACGTAGGTTCAAAAATATTTCACCGTTGCCATTTTAGTTCACTAGGTTAACTTTATCATTTTTATCTGTTAACGAAAAAAGCAATTCGGTCATTTTATATGTAATTCTGTTAACTAGAAGGGCAATTTGAACATATAAAATGACTGAATTGCCCTTCTCATTAACAGAAATAATGGATGAAATTAACTTAGTGGACCAATATAGCAACGATGAAACTTTTTTGGACTTACAGACGAAAAATAAAAACTTTGGACTAAACTGATAAAATAGACCAAACCACAGGGACTAAAATCGCATTTAACTCTTTAGATTAACTCCTTCAAGATTTCTATTTTATTACAATATCAAACTAACTCTATCAACCTTCTTGTTAAATCATATATACTCCTACAAACTTAAAAAAAAAACATTTATACCCATATAAAAATATCATATATACACCCTTACAAAAGTACTTAAAAGATCAAAATTACCCAATTCACGAAAACCAGCTTAATAAATGAATATTTACCCTTAGGGGTAAGATCAAATAAAAAGTTTATTTTGCCTAAGTATTCATAACTTTTTTATACGACATTATTTTTTCATAAAAATTTCACCATAAAATCGAGCGTTTTTTTATCTTTAATTTGAGTACCATATTGCTATATAAAATATGAAGACTAAAAAAAACCACTAAAATGTGTTGTATTTTATGTTGTATAACATTTTTTGTGCTGGATTTTTGTACTATATTTTTGTGCTAAATTTTTTGTGCTGGATTTTTTTGTCTTAAATTTTTTTTTCTCAATTTTTTTGGGCTAGATTTTTTTGTACTACATTTTTTGCTGAATTTTTTTTGTGCTATATTTTTTTGTAATAGATCTTTTTGTGCTATATTTTTTTGTGCTATATTTTTTTGTGCTATATTTTTTGTACTACATTTTTGTGCTATGTTTTTTTGTACTAGATTTTTTGTGCTAAATTTTTTTGTACTAGATTTTTTTGTTGTATTTTTAAAAAACAAAAGGGGTGTCACATGTCATTTTTACTCCTATTTAGACTGCGGGGTATGGGGCGGGAGTTTGGGCGTGGGTAGGGGAAAAACGCCCAAGCCACCACCCCGGGTGGGCATGGGTTTCGGCGTGGCCCTTGGGGCATGGGTTTCAAGCCGGGCGTGGGGCGGTTTGGCCATCCTAGTTGGCTGAATATCATTGGCTCACCCGCCACGTCATAGCGGGCCATCCCAAAAGTTTTGAATTTTTAAATTCAAACCGTTGGCTTGGCCAAGCGGTCACCCCAACCGGTCACCCAAACCCCAACATCCCCTATAAATACCCCCAAACCCCAACCTGGTGGTCCATCCCAACCCCCACCGTGGTCCCAAACATTCGATATCCCCACCCGCTGCCCCAGCCGGTCACCACAAACCCAACATCCCACGAACCCGCTATGGCATCTTGGACCCACGTCGAAGAACTTGCCCTAGTCACAAGCGTCGTTGACGCTATGAAGGGGCGGCCACCGGGCCAAACCAAATATTGGACGGAAGCTTTCGCGGCCTACCGACTAAACGTTGGTAACGACCGCCACAACATGAACGCGTGCCAACATAAATGGCGCGAGCTACGTCCCAAGCTCGAGCGTTTCAAGGCTTACTACGAAGCCGTTCCCGGAGGCGAGTTAAGCCACGAGGACCGGGTGGCGGTGGCGAACATAGAGTTTCGCGGCAAGGAAAAAAAGGCGTTCGACAAGATCGACCTTTTTGAAATTTATTTAACGCTTTAGGTTTCTTATTTTGTAATTTTTAGGTTTATGTAATTTTATAAATATTAATGAAGTTGTATGTTTTTTTTTATAAATGTTTGTGTGATTTTTTAAAATTTTGTATATTTTTTTTAAACTACCCTGCCACGCGGTGCACCCAACCCACGCCCCACCATACCCCGGGGACACGTACCAGGCAGTGGGGGGGCTCCCATTCCACGTGTCAGCACCCGCCCCAACCCACGCCCAACCCAACCCAAGCCCCACCATACCCCGCAGTCTTATAAGGACCAAAATGCCTTTTATTCCTACTTATTAGGAGTGCCACATGTCATCATCACAATCCTTCTTAGGCTACTTAGGCAAAATCCACTTTTTAGTGAATCTTTCCCCTTTACCCTTATGTTTCAAATTCTTTAAAATTTCATGTCTCCCTTCTAACATCAAATTTTTTTACCCTTTTTTAGCTTATCTTTTTCTTTTTTCATAATTATCCAAGTTGGTTTTAAAGATTCGTCCATCTGTTCATTGTTTACATAAATTTCATCATCGATTGAATAAAACAAAGGTAAAATTTAATGAACGATCCATGTAAATATATAATTTAGTTTAATGGATGATTTGGATTTCGATACTAATACTTGAAAAAGATAACATTTTATTCAGACCGGAAAAGTCTAGTTCTCTCATGCCTCTCTTGTGGAGGTCTAAGTTTCCATATGATAAAGTCCGCTAATCTTTCTTGTAGAACCATCGTTTCCCCAAAGTCAAATGGTGCGGCAAATGTAGATGCTCACACCCTGCTCGTAGCAGAAGCGTATGCGTGTGACCATAAAAGATTTTCATAGCATTCGAAAGTGTCAACAATCTACATGAATAAAAATAAACAACGATGCCATGTTTGAAATTAAAATACAACGCAACATCCCCAAAAGTATTTCAAGTTTACATCACAAGTTAAACAAAATATAGTTTTTTTCCATCTTGTAAATAAATAAAGGTTTTGACTCATATATTCTCGCATGATGACGGTATATAAAAGGCAAATCCTTCAAAAGTGGCAATCGTTCTCTTGTATTCCTTAGTTCATCGGCGTTTGGTCATGATATGATTACTTTTCTGAAATACATGTTAAGTTTAAAACCCAACAATAATGTTGGTGAATTCATGTGTTTTGTTCTTGTAGCAAATAAATCTTGAAAACATTTGTAAGTCTTGTATTGAAAACCGGTATGCAAAGTGTCTTTGAAATTCGTTGATCATTAACGTTTTGTAAGGACATTAATATGTGTGCCGACAAAAGTTTATAAAGTTGTGATTATTCTTTTTTACAATAAACAATGGCATAGTATGTTAATTTGGCGTTCGTTGCGCAAGTAGGGACGAAATCCAAATATGTATAAACTTAATCATCGCTCACAACTAACCAGAATAGTTGAAATTGAAGATTTGTAAGGGACAAATGCGATTGTAACTGCTAACCTGCTAACCAGGGCAGGCCCAAGCCCAAGTATTTTGAGGCTTGGGCTTTGGGCCTGCAAATAAACAGGGTATCCAGCTTTAAAAAAATTAGTAATAATTATATATGATATTTGGGCTGGGTTGCGATGGATATTATTGATGTATAGCAGATTTGTAGAGGCGTTTCATACGGAGTATTGTATTTGGGTGGCAATTGCGATTTACTCAATTTTTTTTTAGAGAAAAAGGCCTCTAGTTTTTACTTCGCTTTATGCAACCAAAATGGTTGAGCCAGCCCTTGTTGTAACTTGTAGTGATCACATAAAATAAATCTTAACTCCGAATGAAATGTTCTTGTCTTGTTAAAATAAATGTTAATGACTCTTTTTAAGTTATAATTATGGCATAAAATAAATACCCTATTTAATTTCTAACCTAAAATATATTGTAAAAATATATAATATAATATAAATGTGTTAGACGGGTTAACCCGCCAACCTGACTGGGTTGACCCGAACCCGACTCGTTCACCTAAACGGGTTCGCGGGTTCAGCCCGAAACTGACCTGAACCAATTTAGACTAAACCTAAACCCGCGAATTTCGTGTTAGGTTCATGCCGTGTTTTCGAGTCGTGTCAGAAGTTCACACCCCTAGTTAGAACCGTATAAGAGTCTATTGCAATTTGCTTTCACAAATCAAAAATTGATCTGGACCCAAAATTAGTCAAAGATAGATATACAACGTCTATGTTATTGTATGCAATACAAATTTCATGGAGTAAATTACAAGTTTTGTCCTTTATGTTTACATCAAATTGCAAGCGCTGTCCTTTAGCGCAAAAATTGACAGGCGCTGTCCTTTATGTTGCCAAATCTTGCACGTTTTGTCCTTTATGCCAAACCCAGTTAGAATTTTTGGTTAAATCTGGTCATGTGCCTTACACATGAGGGCATTGTTGTCATTTCACCTTCCCAGGGGTTATTTTGTAAAAAACTTTTATTAGGGGGTCATTTTGTACAAAACTTAAAAATAAAACATTATATAAAAATTAAAAGAATAAAGTATAAATAAAAAAAACCTACACTCTCTTTCTCTCTCTAACTCTCTCTCTCTTTCTCCCTCTCTCTATCATCGGCTTCAATACACCACAAACCCACCACTGTAACTACTTACACCACCATCATTAACGGCAGCGCTACCAAAAATTAACCGCCGGAGGACGAAATTGACCCCTTTTTCTATCGGATTTTCTATCTAATTGGCTGTTGTTTCTCACTAAAAACCTTTGTGAGCACTGCACCCACCTCATATATTCCCCTTCCACAAACTTCCCCTTCCACAAACTTCCGACTAATAAATTTATATAACTTATGTGCCCTTATTTAAAATCAAATTCAAGCACCCAACATGGTAAAATAATTGAAACTGTACACCTAGCAGAGACGTATCCTTATTAAAAATCTCATCAAACACCCAAAATTGTAAGAGGCCACAAACACAACAAAATAATACGAGCGGTGTGTATTCGGTTTGGAGATATACCGACGAGTTGAGAAGATATAACGATGATCCCATCCCCGTTCAGATCTGATTCCGCCATCCACAAGCCACCAGCACTCCGGCCGCCACCACCTGCAACCGCCCCTAAAACCACCTCCACCACCGCAAACGCACCTTCACCACAACCCAACCCAACTTCAGCATCCACGGACCACAACCCACCATCACATCCATCTTCACCATCCAAAACCCGCCACCACCTGCAACCGCCCCTAAAACCACCTCCACCATCGCAAACGCATCTTCACCACAACCCAACTTCAGCATCCACAGACCACAACCCACCATCACATCCATCTTCACCATCCAAAACCCACCACCGCCACCCATCATCACCATCGCACCCACCACCGCTAAACCCACCATCACCGTCTCACCCCACCACAATCCACCACCGTACAGAGATTTTTAGAGAGAGAGTGAGTGCAGTAGTTTTTTAGAGAGAGAGAGAGTGAGTGCGAGAGCTTGTGTTAGAGAGAGAGAGAAGAAAAGTTAAGAGAGAGAGTGAGTGTGCAGAAGTTAAGAGAGAGAGTAAGTTAATATATTTTCTAATTTTACAAAATAGTCCCAATCTATATAATACTTACACAATAGCCCCTTGAATGGTAAAATTACAATAGTACCCTCATGTGCCTTGCACATGACTAGATTTAACCAAAAAATCTAACCTGGTTTGGCTAAAAGGACAAAACTTGCAAGATTTGGCAACATAAAGGACACCGCCTGTCAATTTTTGCGCTAAAGGACAGCGCCTGAAATTTGATGTAAACATAAAGGACAAAACTTGTAATTTACTCAATTTCATGAAATTTGGCTTAGGGTGGAAGGGATGGTCATCACTTATCACAATCCATCACCCACAATACCCAATCATTAATTGACACCTCACTCCATCACAATTCATTGTATCATACAAGGGGTGGTTATCACTCACTCTTTTTTTAATTGTTTCAATCAAACAAATAAGATATAAAATTAAAACAAATAAAAACCAACATTCATAAAAGGCATTAAATTAAAAAAAATACAACTAACAAGAAAAATAAGTACCGATTAGGGGTGCAAACGAGCCGAGCCCGAGCTCGACCAGGCTCGAGCTCAAACTCGATTAACTTATGAGAGCTCAGGCTCGAGCTCGGCTCGATTCGAGCTTTGTTTTCAAAGCTCGAGCTCGGTTCCTTGGTATTTTCTCAAGCTCGAGCTCGGCTCGGGCTCGGCTCGTTTATTATCTATAAATTAATATATGAATAAAAATAATATAAATAGACTTTTAGGCTCGCGAGCTCGATAAGTGAAGCTCGGGCTCGTTTACTAAATAAACTTATTTTTAGATTCGAGGTTGACTTGTAAACAAGTTTAAATAAGCTCGGCTCGACTCGGCTTGTTTACACTATGGCTCGATGAGCCAAACGATCTTCACACGAGCTTGGGCTCGATAAATAAACGAGCTTTATTTTAGGCTCAAGCTCAGCTCAGACTCTCGATAAGACTCGGCTCGTTTCGAGCTTTTTCTCGAGCCGATCTCGAGTAGCTCACGAGCCGCTTGGCTCGTTTGCAGCCCTAGTACTGATACTTAATTCTTTTGACATACGAAACCGTGTTCTAAACGTATCACTTCATTAGCATCTTCCCAATCGCGACGAACTATTTTTTTCTTCCACCATCCCGTATCTTCAAGCTCCGCAAGCCCAGACCTCTTTTCAAAATATTCCAAAACACAACCCTTAGATTCCGACAAACTAGACGAGTCGGGCAGAATAGTACTTGGGTACTCTATATCCCAATAGGTATTTTTTCTAAAAACTATAAAATATAGAAGGGTAGAGGATTTTTAGAGTTGAGATGTGAATTTTAGTGTATAAAATGGGTAAACATTTGGTGTATTTATATATAAAAAAATGTTTTTTTTTATTGCAGCCCCGCATGAATATGTTATATTCCTCTAAAAACTATCCACTCATGATGTACATCACGTGTTATATCCCATTCATGAGTGATAGCATACTTACGGCGTTGTGCAATGACTCATCACTCGTTGCTATAACGTGACGACCCTGAGCACCCTTTTGTACGAATTGGTATTTTTAAACTGCAATATGTAAGTGCAATCTCTACTCAAACGAGATATGCATTAAGGTGTAATGTTAAAGTCATAAATATTTTATGCCATGTATCTCATTAGCATTATATGTCCACATTTGTGCAAATCAACATATATTGTCGAACCGAACGAACACGAACAAGACCATGCTCGTGTTCGTTCGTTAAGGGTGTTAACATGTTTGCGAACTGTTCACGAACGCATACCGAACATAAGTTTATGTTTGTGTTCGTTCGTTAAGGAAATTCAGTTGTTCACGAATAGTTCGTGAACACTGGTCTCGAACACATCATCTCCACCACCACCATCATACTCAGTAAATCTCACCAATAGCAAAGCTAAGGTATGGTCTGAGGAGGGTAAGATGTAGACAACCTTACCTCTACCCCGTAGAAATAGAGAAGTTGCTTCCGGTGAGACCCTCTGCTCGATAGTAGTTTTGCATCAAGACTTGGACATAAGGCATATAACACTCAACAATTGGGACAAAGGTCGATTAGTGCATGTACCCTTTTGTCTTTCGGCTATCAATGCCATGATGCGTGATTAACCGTCCCCCGCTTTTAACGTTATTTTCATGAAACTAGTAAAATAACGTTAAAATTAGTGCAATTTCACTCCCCCCCCCCAAGGGCCCACACATATATACATTAACACTGGTCTCGAACACAAACGAACGTAAAGAACATTTAACTTGAAAATAAAAAATAAAAACATTATTAACATAAAACGTTGGAAATAAGTAGTTTAAATACAACAATCAAATGATAAATTAAAACACAAGAGGTCTACTACAACCACAAACAATGAATCAAGTTAACTAACTTAGACATAATTATCCAAAGAGTAAATTACAAGTTTTGTCCTTTATGTTTGTCCCAAATTTCAGGCGTTGTCCTTTACCTTTAAAATTGACGAGTTTTGTCCTTAACGTTTCAAAATCCTGCACAGTATGTCCTTTGAACCTAATCCAGTTTATTTTTTTTGTTAAATCTGGTCACTCAGGGGTATTTTAGTCTTTTTACCCCATTTATTTAGTATCATTTTAAAAAATAAAACAAAATAACCCCAATCTGCTAAAGGGGGCTAGAAGTAGAGAGAGGGAGAGACATTTCATCTTCTTCCTTCGTTCCAATCCAATGAAGCGAGGGTTAGTGGGTGTTTGGCATTCCTTCTCAAAGTGACTTATTAACTTATATAAGTCAAAAGTGAGAAGTTAGAAATTCTAACTTCTCAAGAAATGACTTCTCAAGACACAAACTCCTTCAAAATAAGCTAACCCAAACACTCACAAAATAACTTATTAAGTTTTATAAGTTAATAAGTCATAAGTTGCTCCAAAATAAGCTAACCCAAACACCCCCTTAGGCCGTGGGGTATGGGGCGGGGGTTTGGACGTGGGTTGGGGTAAAACGCCCAAGTGACCACCCCGGGTGGGCTTGGGTTTGGGCGTGGCCCCTTGGGGCTTGGCTTTCAAGCCGGGCGTGGGGCGGGGGAGCAAGGTGAGTTGGCGGTTTGTGATTGGCCCATTAAAAGTAGCCGTTGGGGTAGCCGTTGGTGGCTACTTTTTAAAATAAAAAACTTTTTTTTTCCTTTATAAATACTTACCACATTTAACATTTTTTTCACACAATATCAAAACATAAAACACATTATTGCCATGAGCTCTTCAAGTTATAGTGAATCGTCATCATCGTCTGACGATGGTGCGGAAATATTTCTACAAACGATAGCGGCGGTGGTGAAAGCTATCGTGGAAGACGAAGACGATGAGGAAGAGACTCAACAACCTAAACGGAGGAGAAGGTACATCGCTCGTGAACGGCACACCGCTAACGATTTGTTGGTAAGCGATTACTTCTCAGCGGAACCTAAGTATGATGAAAAAATGTTTAGGCGTCGTTTTCGTATGAGTAAAAATTTATTTTTAAGAATATCTAGAGATCTTGAGGAGAAATATGTTTGTTTCCAACAAAAACCCGATGTCACCGGACAATTAGGATTTAGTACGTGGCAAAAGGTCACGGCCGCACTTAGGCAGTTAGCGTACGGCAATAGTTCGGACATTATGGATGATTTTGGAGGATGAAGGTAGAGCGGTCGTTACCTACTACGAGGACGATGACCCCCAACAAGGTAACGTAACAGACGAAGATAAAGCGGCAAATGAATTTTTAATAAAGTCAAGGGATATACATCAGAACCTTCGAGCTGATTTGGTGGAACATGTTTCAACGATTCCTGGGTTCGAAACCGACGAAGACGACGAAGAATGACTGTTTTTTATTTTGATAATTATTATGTATGTTTATGTATTTTAAAAAAAATATGTTGTATGTTTATTTTTTATTTAGTTATAAATAAAAATATATATAAAAAAAATGATGATGTGGCTAGGCCACGCCGCCCAGCCACGCCCAACCCAAGCCTCACCATACCGCTAATACACTTGCCTTTGGGTTTTTAATATCTAAAATCCACGTGTCACCAAATGCCCAACCCAGGCCCCAACCCAAGCCCCACCATACCCCATGGTCTTAGAGTCAATCGAAATATCAGACAAGGAGTGGTGAGTGGTCCAATCACGACTTCGATTCCTCCCGAATCCTCACCAAACCACCGCCCTCCTCTGCTTCCAAAGCACCACCGCCAATCGAGTCTTTCGCTTTCAGAACCAGAACCTCTACTTCCTCCGACTCCTCTGACTGTGTTGAAATCATCAACCACGAGGAGGTTTTGGAGGACGATGACTTTCAACAGCCTCCCTCCACCACCATTGCCATCCGCGGCCGGAGGTTTGTAATTGATGACGATGAAGATGAATATGACGGAGGAGAGAATGCTGATGTTACTAGCCGCAGCATTATCTAGGGGAGACGGAAGAGGAATCGTAGGTGGATTGAGCATAGGGTTCCCAATTTCAGGTGAATGAAGAAAGGGAGATACGCAGTTAGGGTTATTGAGTCCGCTGTTGGAGTTATTAGGCTCAAATGGAGGGAAATCGGGCGGGTAAAAACGAATGGGGGTGTCCAGGTGGGCGATTAGGGGAGAAATTATGAGATTTCATCTCACAATTTGATGGCTTCATGAACGAAATTAGGTGGGAAACGGCTTCAGTCTGTTGCTGGGTTTGATCGCTGAAGATCGGGTTCGGCTACGGTGGTTGTGGGAGGTGATTAGGGGCGGTGGCGGTGGTTGTGTTAGGGGCGGTGGGTGAAGCCGAGAGAGAGAGAGTTATGGTGATGATGGGTTGATGGTGGTGGTAGTGTTAGAGAGAGAGTAGGAGATAGAGCTGTGATATTAATAACAATTATTTTTATAAATATTTTGTTTTCTTTTTTAAAATAATATTAAATAAATGGGTAAAAGACTAAAATGCCCTTGTGTAATCTGATTTAACCAAAAATTCTAACTAGGTTAGGGTTAAAGGACATAACGTGCAAGATTTTGAAACGTTAAGGACAAAACTCGTCAATTTTAAAGGTAAAGGACAACGCCTGAAATTTGGGACAAACATAAAGGACAAAACTTGTAATTTACTCTTATCCAAAATAATGTCTTGAATGCCCAAATTTTAGCTAACTTAGAAAAAAAGACAGGGTTTCAAGTTTTCAATTTGTTTAGATAAAAGGTTTATATTTATCATTTTTAATATAATCAAACGAACACGAACGAACGTAACCGAACATTCACAAACGCAGTCGAACGAATGAGACCTTTGTTCGTGTTCATTCGCTAAGCTAACCAAACAGAACTTTTTGTTCGTGTTCGTTCGTTAAGTTAATTGAACGAACATAAACGAACTTCCCGCTGAACAGTTCCCGAACTGTTCGTTGAACGTTCGATTCGTTTACAGCACTATATATTAACATATTAAAAAAACAAATACTATTATCAATACCAAGTTTAACAAAAACACATTATTCAAACATAGCTACAAGTACATTTCTTTTCTTTTCTTACATTTCGTATTTCCTATTTCTTGACATACTATGTATTTCACCTATCACCCAAAAACACCATCTACAACATATTACATGTATCAAAATAAATAGTACAAATAATCACAAATGACCACCAACATTATGTAACACCCCTTGATTGCTCATATTTGCTATCTAGCTTCACCCATGTTCAATTGGGAAAATACTTGGCTTTCACTTTCAGTTGGAAAGTTCGTGGCCCGGCTATAATCATTCACTTGGGAATCATCGTCGTTGGCATTAGAAGGCAAGCGATGAATCATCGACATTGGCAACTCCAACGACGTATTCATCGTGCTATCTTCATAGGGCTCTTTGTCCACAGACATTTGGTGAAGCTTCAATGCGTATTCTAAGTCCCATAGCACATCAATCATGCTCGGCCTCTCATCTCCCGTGTCTTTCAAACACCTCTCAACCGTATCCAAAAACTTCCTTAACGAATTCGGGTTTATTGTACCTATGAGATACGGATCCATTATCGCCTCCACTTTCCCGGTTTGTATATGCTTGATCCCCCAGTCGGCCAAATTCGCTTCCTTTTGAGGAAGTGTGTTATCGAGTGCTGGTCTCGCGCATAGCACTTCAAGTAACACTACTCCAAAAGAGTAAACATCTGACTTTTGTGTCAGTTTCATGCATCTTATGTATTCGGGATCCAAATACCCGAAACTCCCTTTGATGTACGAAATCTCGGTTTCGTCCACGTTATCTAACCTCGATATCCCAAAATCGGCAACTTTTGCAACATAGTTTTCGTTAAGCAAGATGTTCGTTGACTTGACGTCGCGGTGGATTATACCTCCATCCGATCCCGTGTGAAGGTAATGTAATCCTCGAGTCGCGCTAATGCAAATCTCGAGTCTCTGAGTCCATGAAAGCTTCGGGTGAGCTTTGTTCTCGTCGTATAAGTGATCTTGAAGAGTACCCTTTTCCATAAACTCGTACACAAGTATCATCTCGGATCTCTCGTCACAATACCCTATCAAAGTTACGAGATGACGGTGTCGTATTTTCGACAACACCATAATTTCCGTCACGAACTCGGGTCTACCTTGCCCGTGTCCTTTTTCGCCTCGTTTCACCGCAACTATCACACCATCAGGAAGCGTTCCTTTATAGACCTTCCCGAACCCGCCTTTTCCGATCAATAACCTCTCATCGAAACCATTTGTTGCTTTCAAGATATCAATAATCGGAAACCGAAGGCTTAGATTCAAATTAGGCATCGGTGACGAGTGGGTGATCGTAAAGTCCATATTTATAGTTGTGTATGAACTCCGGCCGTGCGATGGCCCCGCGTTAGATTCCGGTTTTACCCCTACCACCGCCTTCGCCTTGGCGCATTTCGACCCGATAAAAAAACCAACCAACAACACCAACACCAAAGCCACACCTCCAACAACACCTCCAATCACAATATACACTGTCTTGCTCTTCTTCCCATTGCTTCCATGATCCACCACACCCGAATTCGTCACTAACTCCATAATCTCAAGCCCATTCAACAACGCGGTCTGGTTGTCACCACTAACCGCGCCAATACTAACATTCAACAACTCCGAATCAACCGAATTCACCACAAAATCAACATAAAACGGAACTTGCACTGCCTGCATATCAGCCGGTTGAATCTTCTTCTTGGATTGGCTGTACACGAAGAAATTGAACCCTGCATTCGAATCAACTAGGCCCGGGCTTATAATGTCACAAAAATGTGCTCGTACGAGGTACATCGCGCTCTTACTAACCTTAAAATTCCATGTTATATTAACCAAACTGTTGTTCAAAATCTTTGCTGTTCTGTATACATCATCAGGAGCATCGAATCGGCTAGAACCCTGTTCGTTATACGACAGTGTGCCTCTGATTGATTGGTTTGTTGCCTGCTCACTTCTGAATATGTATTGATCATCAGGTACCCAATTTCTTCTTAAAGTGTCACGCTCAACATCTATCGTCCTCTGTCCACCAACATCAACTCTATATTGTGGGATGAATGCATACAATGATGATAAGCTATTCTCGTTACCATTGTCCCCTGCAGGTGATACACGAGGTAAACTAACGCCGTGCCTGAAGAGTTCAGATGGTGTTGTGAAAGCTTCAATGGCGTTTATGAAAGCTGGGGATGATTGACTGGTGGGTGTGAATTCAATTCTGAAATGTGTTACTGATCCAATTGGGATTATGAAGTCTTTGATTAGTAACGTGTTACCGACGCTAAAGGCGGATAACAGAGGGAAGCCGGAAGCTGAGACGTCGAATTTTGAATTCGATAAGTCGATTCCGTTGGAAAGAAATGGGGAGAAATGAAGGCGTATCATCACGAAAGTGTTGTTCGATTCTGCCTGGAACTCGTACCTGTTGAATAATGAAAACTCTGTAACACATTATGTATCACTGAAAACTGTAAGGTATTTATATATCCAACAAATTATATGGAGTGGAATATTGGTCCGGTAAAATTACGATTTTGTCATGTTTAAATTTACAGTTTTACTGTTAGTTTTGTTTTTTTTTCTTCCAGCTAAATTACAATTTTACCCTCAGTTCAAATTTATAGTTTTACATTTTTTTAATATTAATAGTACCATGACTTCCAACCGAAAACTCGTGCTATTTGATAGATTATCAGAGAATTGGTAGTCAGAGTTATCGGCAATGAGCCAATTCAAATAGTACTACGAAATCTAACATACAAATGGGTATTAACATATAAAATAATCTTAACATAAGAAAGTGAAGAAAGTTTTTATTTCATCTACTAAATATGATTTTTAATTGCAAAATGTAAAAAAAATCATGATTTATACTAGTAGAGTAATTACATAGACAATATTTGTAGAGTAATTATAATTACTCTACTAGTGTAAAAAAAAAATTAGATAATAAAATCTCTTCTTCACTTCTCACGTTAAGCCAATTTATATGCTAAGACTCATTTGTACAATAACTTAAACTCATACTTGGAAGTGAAAACTCATGCTATTTGGTAGATTGTCAGAGAATTGACAAGTTGTCGGTAACGAGGCATTCAATGGGTGTGGTCATGAACCATCATGACCCTACACGTAAGTGTCATGTAACCCACCTCTAATCCATCATCCAAAACCACTACCCTAAAGGTGTGCTCATGACCCAAACCACTAGCCCATTATTTATTTTAATTTATCTTTGTCTAAAGAAAAAGGAAATGATTTATTGAAAAATGGAAAGGATGACCATGGTTTAATCCATACAAACCATGGTGGATCAAGCAAGGGATGATGTAGCCTACCATTCATGTTCCTAGGTGGCAAATCATGTCCCAACCATGACCCCCATAGTACAACGAAAACTAATCAAATAATATCTCCTACTCAAATAAATGTTATCACAATAAAATATTTCCTACTCATATAAATGTTATCATAGAGGTGGATGACATAACCCAATGGAAGGGTCATGATAGTCATAACCACACCCTTTAGAGTTTAACTAATATGTTCGTTCTAACGCTATCATGATTTCCAAGTGAAAACTCTTGCTGTTTGGTAGATTGTCGGAGATTGGCAATCGGGTTGCCCACAGTGTGGCAATTCAATTCAATTCAAATAGTATTAATAGTACAACGAAATCTAATAAAATAATATCTTCTATTAATAAAACCGTAACTAATACTTATATTCTTAATATAAAGTACCTTGATTTCCGAGTAAAAACTCTTGCTGTTTGGTAGATTGTGGGCAAACTGGATGCCGGGTTGCCCGCGGAAACGCCACCAGAGACCGTAAACATGGTCGGGTTGTCGTCTCCGATGAATGTTCTGCCGGTGAAGTTGGAGGAAGAAGATGATCCGCAGTTGATGAAGTGGCGGTCTGGTAAGGTGTATTGTGAGTATGAGGAAGCGATGAAGAGAGGAGAGAGAAGGAAGATGAGAGAGAAAACAAGGGTGGAATCCATTGATGCTGGTTACAAATGATCAGATTGAATAATTGAATTATAGTAGTTATTATTGGGTTTATTTGTTTTAATGAGAGGAAGATGACAATGTAGAAAAAGGGAGTTGACGTTGACTTGGAAGACTAGCATCTAGTGGTTCTAAGTGGATTATTGAGTTGTTATTTGTTTTTTTTTATATTTTGATACAAGACTTAACTGTCATTTTATTTTAGTTCATGTGTTTTTTACTATTTTGTCTTGTCAGTTTAGTCCAAAAGTTTCATTTTTCACCTATAGGATCAAAAAAGTTTCACCTTTGCCATTTTAGTCCACTAGGTTAACTTCATCAATTTTTTATGTTAACGAGAATGGCAATTCGGTCATTTTATATGTAATTATGTTAACTAGAAGGGTAATTCAACCATATAAAATGACCGAATTGCCCTTCTCGTTAAAAGAAATAATGAATGAAGTTAACCCAGTGGACTAAATTGGCAATGGTAAAACCTTTTTGGACATACTGATAAAAAATGAAACATTTGAACTAAACTGACAAAATAGCCCAAACCACAAGGACTAAAATGACATTTAACTACATTGGATATTTCAAAATATCATCCTCTTCAATTTGCATAACTTTATAAATAAAGGTATATTTTTCAATTTAATGCTTCAATAGATGTAATACTGACGGCTTATAAACACACTAGAGAGGAAATATGTTATCCAAGATCTAAGAAAAGTCATATAGATTGTAAGACTTGTGGAGTGTATGACGAGGCAAAAATCTGTTGTATGGGTCATGTGAGAGCAAAATCATATGACCATATGTTTGTGATTGACACGGGTATGACACTTATACAACCTGTATAAACTTTTTTGTCTTATTATACAATATTTATGTATGACCTTATGACATGTAACCTCGTGTACACTTCTAAGATGGTGTATTTTCCAAATATAACATAAGAGCTAGAGGTGTACTTTTTTTTTTGCATTGGTTCAGGTTGTAAACCTAATCGGTTTGGTCAACCTTGGTCAAAATCGGTTTGAGTCAAAACCGTGTTTCGGGTCATAAACCGGTTTTAGAGGAAAATGTTCCAACCTTGTACTAATCGATTTAGGTTGGTTTGAAACTAGTTAACTTGGTTAAAACTGGTTTTTTAAACCGTGTCAAATCCAAACCGGTTCCAGGGAACGAGATATCAAATCGGTATACAAACTAATGGTTTGGGTCGGGTTCAAATTGGTTTGGGGCAAACCAGTTTAGGAGGTGATGTTGGGTCAGGTTATGAACTAGTGAATTTCCAAACCGGCTTTTTGTACACCTCTAATAAGAACATCTCCATTCTCCTATAAATCCCTTAATAAACCATCTTAAATTTTTTTATGATTTAATTTTTTGAAAATCTTCAAAAAAAATTAAAAAAAAAATTGTTCAAAACCTCTAAACCATTATTAGACCATTTGGGTGTCTTTTCCTTAAACCATAGTTTTGTATCTCATGATTCGAAAGAGTATTTTTGCTACACTCCTAGTAGTGACCTCTATTATCTTCAATGTTCTGCCTACTAACTGAAATTAAATTGTAATATTCTACAATCCTCATTAGCAAAATATAAACATTAAATCATTTTTCAATCAAGTACATCGTAAACTGTCGATCAAAACAACGGTCAAAATATATTAAAAATTTGTAAGACCGCGAATGAGTTCCTTCTAATATCGATCAACAATACTACTTCCGCTTGTACGTTAGAAATTTGTACTGACCCAGACCAGAATGAGTTTCTTCTCATCTTGATTAACACTACTACCTCCGCTTGTACCTGTAACACAACATTTAAGAGATGAACTCAAAGACACAAAAGAGCCAAACCAGTATCAAGTTTTTGCAACTTATAACAATTAAATTTGCATAATAAGTTGGCAAAGTTTACTACTTACAATAACTAGGGGTGTTCACAGAACTGTTTATGGGTATGAAAAACCAAACTGACCGGTTGGGTGGGTGTGGGTCTGGCCAGTAACGGTTGGCGGTTTGAGGCGCTTTTTTTTTTCAACTACCATTAGTTTGTAATAAAATCTTAAAATGATGAAATGATTCATGATCATTATACATCCATAATTACATATCAAAAATGAACATATATATATAACAAAGGATGAACGGCCAGTTCCGAACCGAACCGAACTATTAAAACTGGTAAACCGCAAAAACCAACCTGTTTGGATCTCAAACCGACCAAACCGGCTGACTTGTTTCACTTTCGGTGGTTCGGTCGGTTGCTGCATTTTATGAACACCCCGTAAAAATAACTTACGATTTTAGGCATACTTTTGTAACAAAGTGAGTTCAAACGAGAACCACTAAACAGCCAAGAGCTAAAGGAACAACTACCTTGACTTGCTCTTAAACGATGAGGCTTTCTTGCCACCCAAACTTCTTTTTTGCTTCTTTTCACTCATATCATTTTGAAAAAGTTCCTTCATTTCTTCTGGTCTTGAATTACTTAAATGAGAAGAAGACTTCTTTGCTCCTTTCTTATTGGTCCTCACAGCCTTGCCCGCATCAGCTGCTTTTTTAGCACCCTTTGCTCCTTTCGCACGCCTATATGCCAAATCAACTAGAGAAATCCCAGGTTTGTCTTTCTTGCTTCTATTGTTGCCCTGAGATTGATATGACGATATTAGTCAGTTCTTTGAAAATAAAATAGAAGTCACCTTGACAATAGAAAAGAACACTGAACCGCGTATTAGGCTCGCAAGCCTAAACAAGCCAATTATTTACATAAATATACTAGCTTGTTTTATACAATAAATATATTTACATAATAAATATCATGAAATATATAATTCTGATTATAATAGCTACATATTATAATATATATATATATATATATATATATATATATATAGGGAGCCGCTAGAATGAGAACCACCACGAGTTATGAGAACCGCGAGAACCAAGTGCCACGGAGGGGCGTTGACCACGATTTTTTTTTTTACAACTAGATACGTATATTTTAACAACATTCGTAAAAAAAAAATTTCAAACGGCGCGCCCGAGGGGGTAGTTTTTTACACCCAAAGTTTGGTGTTTTTATTTTTTTTTTCTTTTTTTTTTTTACAAACTTTGGGTGTAAAAAACTACCCCCTCGGGCGCGCCGTTTGAAATTTTTTTTTTACGAATGTTGTTAAAATATACGGATCTAGTTGTAAAAAAAAATTGTGGTCAACGCCCCTCCGTGGCACTTGGTTCTCGCGGTTCTCATAACTCGTGGTGGTTCTCATTCTAGCGGTCCCCTATATATATATTATGATAAAATAACTAAAAAATAACAAACGACTGAACGAGCTTAGCTCTAGCTTTGGTGAGCTCGGATAGGATCGGCCCGTCTACAATTACACCTCTACCTCGTATAGGAGTTTTAATAAAACTAATAAGCGCAGTGTTGACATGATTGAATGACCATGTGTATTCTTCTTTAAAACTAACTATTTTTCTACCTACATCTAAAGCATAAAACCGAATCATGGCACACGGTGTCTGCCATTTTGCAAACCATTTCTTATAATTTCAACTTAAATAAAAGATGAGGGTGGTTGACATTTAGTTGTTACAAGTATACTTTGGAGGGATGATATAACTCGATAATTACTAAATCAACTAAACACTCATAAGAGGGATAGCTTATTATTTTTACAATATATTTTTCGTGATCACATAAAAATCCAAAAATGGACAATTTGTTGGTGGACCAACCTAATGAACCCACCCATTTTGGCTCGCAATTAAAATTACCTGTTTTGACCCAAGCCTTTTCCCCTGTTTTGACACCTCAAGTCAATCTCCAATACATATGACACCTATACACTACATAGCCCGCTATAGCGAGCACTATAGCCGCTATTCACAACTATGATCCTGAGTTTGATTTAACTAACTGATCACAAAGACCGGGGCGTTTCACAATTATTAGAAAAAGGGTGTGTGGCATACCTCATTTTCTGCTTCATCTTCCAGCATCTCTCTAGATGCTTCAAGTTTCCTTCTTTTCTTTCTTGGAAGATTTTTCTGCCACCAAAGTAGTCAAGAATTATTAATACAATTTTTTCCTGATTATTTGAATCAGTTTCTGTATATCTTTTATCTCATTCTTCTTTTTTCATATTACACAATCAAAGGGAGAGGCATAATCACCTCATGCTCTCTCTTTTTCTTTTCTTTCTTCCTACGCTCTTCAGCTTCTTCAGCACTCATCACCTTCTTTTTAGAACCTTTATCGATCTCCTGAGGGCAGAACAGTAAATAGCCAAACCACAAATTAATTTTGGGACAAAAAAGTAGAATAGTTAGCAAGTAAAAACAGAGAATCTGTAAGACTGTCTCAGTTGCTCAGTTAAATATCTTTCTACACGAAAAAAAAAAGTAAATGGAAGAGATAAAAATAAGAGTTAACTGCCATTTTCATCCTGCGGTTTGTCCACTTATGCCAGTCCAGACCAAATTTCAAATTTGTATCATTTCCGTCCCTGACATTCTTGAAACATGCAAGTTCTGCCCAAAAAACTAACGTCTATTAAAATCTGTTATTTAATGAAGGGTGGAGGTGGTGATGGCGAAAATCTCCATGAAGATGATGATTCAGTGTGTTTGTGTGTGTATCTATATATACATATATGTGTGTATGTATTTTTTTAAATGGAAAATAAAAAGACTATGTAAAATGACCATTTTACCCCTCATTAAACGGTCAAAGTTAACGGCTGTTAACTTTTTGGATTAAACTGGCATGTTTTGGATACGTCCGGGACAGAAATGGCACGAAATTTTTTTTGGCCTGGACTGGCATAATTGGACAAACCACATGGACGAAAATGGCAATTTACTCTAAAAATAAAATCATGTCCAAAACCCTAAAATCATGTTCAGTTAGATGATGCCCATATATTTTATCAAACACCTAAATTATCACATTGCGTAGAGATTACAAAAAAATAATAATAATAATAATAACAGCCTTGATAAGTCTACCATTAATTTGACAAATAAAGCAACACCCTTTATTAATGAACCGTCTTTGAAATATCCACAAGGATGGTACATATACTAGCCAAGAAATATTGAGAACTTTGATCATACTTCAATATCATATAGAAAGTTGGTATAAATGGAAATATCACCTTTCCAGCATTAGCAACGAGTTTTTTCTCCTTCTCTGTAACAAACCAAGTCCTTTTGGGACGAGAAAATATTTCATCTCTGTGTGTAATCATATTCTCTGCCTGCAAAGACAAAATTTATAGAAATACAATAGATACTCCCTGGTAGATACTAGATAAGAGCTGAATACACATCTTTTCCAATTTAAGTAGAGGACATAATCTCGACCCATTCATGTATGTGTGCATGGGTTGATTCCGGTGATGTTTTTTTCTCTCACGTGTTTATGTGTAAAGTAAAAAAAATAGCTAAAATGTAACAGGTCAAGTAGGTTGAAAATCATCCGAAGTGCTTTTTTGATGCATTTCCTATTGAACTCATGTCTTACTCAAAAAAATAAGGGGTAAAATACCATTTTCGTCCCTGAGGTTTGGCTACTTTCGTCCACAGGTTTGTTTTTCCGCATCTGGATCCAAAAGGTTTTAAATCTTGCCATTTTCATCCAACTCATTAACTTCATCCATTTTTTAACGTTAAGTCACGGGTATTTTCGTCTTTTTAGACTTTTGTGATTATTAGAGGGAGATAAACTTGGTAATTCGGAATTGTTGTATCGTATTATTGTAATGGATAATGGTAAATACATCAAGTATATATAGATAGAATATTTACGCATAGAAACCTCTAGTATGATCTAATATACAAACACTATATAAACTATCTAATAGAGAGTTTGGGTGGCGAGAAAGTCAAAAGAGGTGGATCTTTATTTCTAAGTGTTTTTTTTTTAATAAAACAATGCCTAAAAAGATGAAAATGCCCCTCATTTAACGGAGAAAAATGGATGGAGTTAACAAGTTGGATGAAAATCAGAAAATGGCAAGATTTCAAACCTTTTGGATCCAGATGCGGAAAAACAAACCTTTGGACGAAAGTCACAAAAGTGGCCAAACCTCGGAGACGAAAATGGCATTTTACTCAAAAATAAATATACAACTTTTGAAACAATAGACTAAATAAATTCAATTGTAAATACCTTGTCTGCCTCCATTTCAGCTTTTCTTAAGGCCATTTCTTCCCTATATCATTTACAAATAACAAATCTTGAAGTTATTGCTATACATAGAATATAACAATGATAATTACTCGTTAAAAATTATACGAAGTTACGAACCTCTCCTCTCTAAGAATTGATGCTACTTGATCCTCCATTTGCTCAATTACTCGGCTCCATTTAGTTATTGATGGGTCGGCGACAGTACGACGCTTGAACTTTGAACCAGCTCTTTTTGCCTGTAATAATAAAAAAACTCGCATAGCTCTAACATGAGACAGAAAATGATGACAAAAATAAATAAATAAATTTGATGTTAAGAAGAGAAGTGTACTCACAATAGCTTTTAAGAGAGATCGGTCATTGTCGGTGACAAACGTAACAGCGTAGCCTTCTCTACCAGCTCTAGCAGTCCGACCCACTCGATGAACATAGCTATAAAGAAGAATATTGATCCACACATGACATAAAAAGATTTTTAGGTTTGAACCATGATCCATTATTATCATAAGATCATAAAAATGATACATGCTACAGTTAACATAGAGGGGGTGTTTGGATGTGCATTTTGAAAGTGACTGCTAATGAATAGTCAGAATCAAATAAACATCACTAAAACAGGCTTTTAAAACAGAGTGCTGGCTTTGATTTGCTTGACGTTGTAACAATCATACAGTTCAAATGCTTTCAAATACTAATTATTTAAAATAGTAAGATATTAATATACAGAATGACCAAACATGACATTATTTGGAACGGATAAAAAAGACCTGCAATGTAATGTAGGGGTGTGAATTTTTGACACGACCCGAAAACACAACACGAACCCAGCACGAAATTCGCGGGTTTGGGTTTAGTCTAATGAGTTCCGATCAGTTTCAAGTTGAACCCGTTTAGCTAAATGGGTCGGGTTCGTGTCAACTGTCAACCCAATCGGTTGGCGGGTTGGCCTATTTAACCCATTTATATTTTATTTTATTTTATTTTTTAGAATATGTTTTATGTCATAGGTTAAATTGGGTGTGTATTTTATGCCATAATTACCCTATATATTAAAAACACAACTCTTTGAACAGTGTTACATGTCACATGGCAGTACACTATCCATAGGTGATGAGCAAATGGTATTGGGTACCGGTACTAGAATAAAATTTACCAAACCTGGTGTCTTTTCGGTACCGGTTTTTACCCTCAAATACCGGTGTCGTACCAGTACCGACCAGTACCATACCAGGTATATTCGGTACCGGTACCGGTATTCACCGGTTTTTACACTCAAATACCGGTGTCGTACCCGTACCCACCGGTACCATACCAGGTATATTCGGTACCGGTACCCACTTTTGGGGATTTCGGTAACAGTATTTTCGGTACCGGTTGGTACCGAGCTCATCAAATTATGTAGCAACATATCAATGCAAGTAATTGCACCGTTTAAATTACTTTTCATACATACAGTAAGTAAATTGTATTTCGTTTGACTGAGGTTTTATTTACACAACAACTTATTTTGATTTTTTTTTCTTTTCCTGTAATGAGTGAATTGTAGCATGTAAAATTAACTTGGATATTTAGATTATTGATTAGCAAATCGTATCAAATCATGTAATCAAACCGGTATCGTATCAGTACCAAATTTACTATAACAAATCATTTTCGGTACCAATTTGGTACCCACCTTTTGGCGTTTTCAGAATCGTTACTTTCGGTTCGACACCGGTCTAGCACCATACCTGTATTTATTGATTTTTACCTTCAAATACCATACCGTATTGTACCGAACATTTTCAGTGCCGGTACCTAATTTCGATGATTTTCCGGATCGGTACTTTCGGTGCCGTTACCGGTACCGAGCTCATCCATATTTTAACGTGTTAGCACCGTAATAACTGAAATGAAAACAACCGAATTTTCAACGTGTAGGACGTGTGGGTCCTATTATTATATATTAGGTTATTTAAAATCGTTTTTTAGGACGGAGTGACTATTTTTACCATGTTATTTTTGTTTATGTTTTGATATTCAGTATCTGCTTGCCGTTGCTGACACGCGTTTTGCAGTCATTGGATCTCCGCCGCAACGCGCGGACGGAAAATCAACTAGTTATAACTTAAAAAGAGAATTTGACATAAGATTTTGTAATTAAAATGAAACTGTAATATATACGTTTGTGTTAATTTTTGTGCTAATATATTAATTTGCAAAAAAAATTATAAATTAAAAAAAATAGGATTGAACGGGGTCGTGTTCGGGTCAACCTGCAAATATTCAGGTCGTGTTCGGGTTCATAGGTATGACACGATTTTCGGGTTCAGGTCGTGTTCATCTAAAATTTTCAGGTTCGGGTCGGGTTGAACCCGCCAACCCACGAACACGACCCGTTTAAATAAAAGGTAAAAAAGGGTAAAGAGGCAATTTCATTTTATCCTTAGATAATCAGATATGTTACAAGCAGTACAAACTATTTACACAAAACTGATTATTTGACCACTAGATATTCAAAAAATCAAAAGCAGAATTTGATGTTCAAACATAATCAGGAAATCAAATAAGTTGCATATACATGTTAAGTGGTAAACTCTAAACAGCAAGAACAGAGAGAACTTGCCTAGTAAGATCACGTGGGCACTCATAGTTGATAACCGTTTGGACTCCAATAATATCAAGCCCCTGTGGGAAAAAAAAAACATTGAAAAGGTTAATATTCACCATCAGCATTTTCTAGCAATCTTCTCATGATTTAAACTCATTTATGTGGTGTATATAAAACAAATAATGATTAAAAAAGTTGGTCACTTACACGAGCAGCAACGTTAGTAGCTATCAGAAAATCAACTTCCTGCCTTCTGAAAAGTTCCAACGCCTATACAGACAAAAGGGGTATGATATCACAACTATGCAAGCAACTACATCAATCTCTTGTTCTATATTTCTTCTTGACTCACATCTAAACGTTGTGCCTGTGTGAGATTTCCATGAAGCTCGGCAGCTTTAAAGCCAGATAAACCAAATAAAATCTTCAACCTATGTGCTGCTTGTTTTGTTCCGCTAACATATTTATGGTAAATGTCAGTCCAAAACAAAAGTGCAAAATGTCCACAAATCTATAGCATAAAAAGTTGTGCGTATGTCAAAAAATAGATCTATAAGAACTTCAAATATCTTAAAAGGCCTGGTCGGTGGTTCCAGCAATGCCTTTTTCACTTGAGTCCTAAACTTTATTGAATTTATACATTCAACCCCTAGCTTTTGGTAAGTGCCATATCGACCCCTAACTTTTAGTAATTGTCAACTTTAACCCCCATTTTTTTCTACTTAATAACTTCACACTTCTCTGCCTAACCACGTTAATGTCACGAACGTAACACGTGTGACAAAGTCAAAAACAAGTCATGTCACATGCGGGCATCACATGTTGATGTCATCATCGTAACGCGTGTAACGAAGTCGATTCATGTTTAGAGTTACCTGAATATGATCACTTTGGATGTAAATGTCTTAGAACACAATGCAAGAAGAACAGCCTCTTGGTTTCCTTCAAGCTTCCCTCGTATTCTAACAACCCTGTAAACGAAAGTTAAAAAGTTGACATATTGGCATTTTTATAATATTCCTTACAGGAAGATAATAGCTCTAAGTCTTAATTAAACATAATTATTGCACATACTCCTCTGTTAACTTTGGTGGTCGCTTTGTGGTTGGGTCGGCAGAGAGACGCAAGGGTTTGTTCAGTAATAATTTAATAAGTTCGTCAACTTGCTCAGGCATAGTAGCTGAAAACAGCATCGTCTGTCTTCGTTTGGGGCAAAGTCTAACCTTCAATGGTTACAAATACTAGTTAATAAATTAAAACATTTTTAGAAGTCCTATCTAGCAAATATATTGTTAGAAAAAAAAGAGCAGAGACGTTACGAGAAACTTAAATGGTGTTTTAGGTGGCACTTGCAAGAGTATTCAAGGACTTCAGAAGTTAATGGTCATAAATAATATATATATATATATATATATATATATATATATATATAGAGAGAGAGAGAGAGAGAGAGAGAGAGACCACCTTATTGTGCGATGCGTACGCAAGCATCTCAACCGCACATTTGATCTAATCTAGGTCTTCAATTGAACGCGGTGGCACAATAGTAATTAACTTTGCATAATTACGCACGTTATAAATTTATAATACATAATTACGCACGTTATTTGCATAATTACGCATGGGTTGGGTTAACCCTAATTACGCACATTATTTGCATAATTACACATGGGTTGGGTTAACCCTAATTATGCACGTTATTTGCATAATTACGCACGCCATATTGGTGGTCTCGTGCCATCACACGTTAAGAGCCTTTTGTACGTTAACCGGCCCCTCTCTCTCTCTCTCTCTGTATATATATATAGGGAAAGGTAAAAATGAGAACTGCCCCAAGTTGCGAGAACCACGAGAACTTTTTGAAAAAAAAAAAAGCTTTTTTTAGTAAGAAATTTCGCCAATTTTTTTAAAAATTATATTACCTTTTCAAAAATAAAAAATATATATATCGTATATGAAAATTTACATTAGTGTAACAACAATTTACATAGGTGTACCCTGCCAAAAAGGGTGACGTCAGTGTAAGCGATCAAAAACCTGGCGTAAATGAACACTAGGCTATTTTTAAAAAAAAAACTACTATGTCTTAGTTAGATGTTCATCTACGTTTGTGCAAAATTTGGTTGAAAAACTCGAACAAGAAGTAGGATTTCCATCGGAGTTCTCAAGTTCTCACGACTCGGAGGAGTTCTCGCATGAACCTGATCTTATATATATAACCTTTAAAGTTTAGGATTACCAATTCACGAATCTCAGCTTCAAACCCAAGTTCAAGAAGACGGTCTGCTTCATCAAGGATTAGAACTGAAAGATCGTCCAAATCTATAGACATAGAATTGCTTAGATGATCTATTATACGTCCAGGGGTGGCCACCACTATATCTGGCATGGATCTCAATGCTGCTTCTTGATCCTGACAAGTAATTTACATTCATTATAGAAAAAAACTCACAGAAATAAGATATTCAGAATAATCCATTTAATATTCTAACCGAATCAATTATACTGTTTGAGATATCAACTGACATGTTCTTATCCGATTATTAAGTCCTTGTTTTTAGAATATACAGTCTTTAAATTCGAGAATTTAATTTTGGATGGTTCGGTTTCTTTTCTAATTTCAATAACAAACATCTTCTATCATATAAATTTTGTAACATTTTTTCATTAATACAAGAAAAGAACATTAATATATATGTCAGTGTCCCTTTAACATCTGTCTGATCTGATTCTTTGAATCTTCGTCAATTTAATATTTTCTTTCACTTGAAATTGTTATAAACTATGTTTTCTTGATTAGTTTTATAAATTCCATTAAATTTAATACAGGTTTCTCGAAATACACCTCGTATTTTATTAATAAGAATAGCATAACGAGCTATACACAGGTACAACACTAGTCCATTTACATCATAATCGCTATACATGCTATCAAGAATGTTTGCAGTATATGGTAATATTTCTGAACTTTATTCAACTAGTGGATGAAAGAACTCAAGAACAAACGATCTGAAACGTACAAGATGGTGAACAAACCTTCACTGAAAGCCCGCCAAGAACAAGACAACATCGGATGTCTGTAACAAACTGCGCAAGTTTTCCGATCATGCTATGGATCCTGTTTAGTCAGTCAAACCACAATTATACAAAAATCCTATTTACAACATCCAACAAAGAAGTGCCCAACTGTTACATGTACACTATCTTTTATTTTCTAATAAATGATTAATGGCCTAAATATGCTTATAAAGCACCAGGTTATTATAAGATTAAACCAAAACTATGAAAAATGCAATTTAGAAGGTCGTGTACGTTAATAGTATAATTTAGGTGACTTTAAATACCATATATGATTTATAAAAAATAAACGTGTTGAAAATTCGACAAAACTTACTGAACTGCCAACTCTCTTGTAGGGGTAAGAATGAGGACCCTTATTGCAGGTCTATGTTTGGGACGAAACAACAATCTCTCTAGTGTTGGCAAAGCAAAGGCAGCTGTCTGCAAAATTTGAACAAATATATTACTCATCTTCAATCAAAGACATATTTTTATAATTATAACAGCAAATCATGAGGTTATACTTATATAGATATTTTAATAGTTAGTCAATCATCCACTTGACAAAATGAAGTGAGCAAAACTTAATTTATGCAAAAAAAGACAGGAGCTTTACTTTTCTGCATTAGCCGTACCCGTAATGTGATTAATAATAGAGAATAAAGACCAAAGATGGGCCGAGCAGCTTGCATACCGGATTATCGGGTCACAACATTTCGGGTCAGAACAGGTAAGTCACAAAACTAGTTAGGTTAACCCAAAACACTTTTTATCCCAAAAAAATGTTTTTTTTTTGTAAGTAACAAGTGCAATAAATACTAAAAATACTACATAAACAATAATATATAGACATTATATATTATATATAAATATTAGAGTTAAATGCCATTTTAGTCCCTGTGGTTTTGTCCATTTTGCCAGTTTAGTCCAAAGGTTTGAAACGTTGCCATTTTAGTCCAAATAGTTTTAAACGTTGCCATTTTAGTCCACTGGGTTAACTCCATCCCTTTATTCTGTTAACTAGAAGGGCATTTCGGTCATTTTATATGTAATTCTGTTAACTAAAATGGCAACGCTTGAAACTATTTGGACTAAAATGGCAACGTTTCAAACCTATGGACTGAACTGGCAAAATGGCACAAACCACAGGGACTAAAATTGGCATTTAACTCTAAATATTAAAAGGCAAGTGGGTTTGTCCCACTATTCATTGTATCCAATCATAGGCTGCCACATGGAAACCTTTTTTCTCTTTTCTTTTTTTAATTCTTTCGCATTTTACTTTTACACCCTTAACTTTACTTTTGTTATTATATATGTTTAGTCCCTCAACTTTAAGTATCTTAATATACATGTTTAGTCCCTCTATTTTAATAATGTTTTCTACTTATTAGTTAACTTTGCTTATATACATGTTTGGTCCCTCTACGTTAACTTTGATAATATACATGTTTGGTCCATCTACTTTTATTCGTTCTTTCTGGTATTTCACCTTTTGGCGTTTTTTCTAATGTGACAAATCAAAGTATCAACTGACTCACGCCGCAATGTGCGGGATTAAATTACTAGTTTGCATTAAGAAACAAGCTGGGGCAAGTTAAAAGATAAAAGAAACCCAAATCAACCCTATTGATGATAAGTAAATGGGTCAAAATTGCCATCTCTAAAATTTGAGAGATGTGTAACTGTAACATACCTTCCCAGAGCCAGTAATTGCACTACCACATATGTCACGTCCAGTAAGCGCCAATGGTATACATGCTGCCTAAAGTTAAACCTTAAACATTTAACACGTGTGTGTATATAAAAAAAACATCAACTAAGGTGGCGGTAAATTATCATAACCTGAATAGGTGTTGGTTGCGTGTAACCCAAGGCTTCACAAGCTCGAAGCAATGGCCTAGAAAGGTGGAGATTAGAGAAGGAATCTGCATGAAAGGAAACACCATCTGCTTTTGTAAAGAATGATCTATTATCTCCACTAGATACGGTGGTAAGAACCTCATCGTCTTCTTCGGGTTTTAAATCTTCCTGAAACAAGTCAATTTGATGACGTATTAAGATAATGCGAGTCTCATTCACAAAAACCAACAAGCTGATAGAGATTAAGACATAGTAAGAAACTCTAACAACATCACCCCACTGCAGACCCAAACAAATCTACATAACTTGGTTGACATAATATCAATAAGAGTTAAGTACACGGATGGTCCCTGTGGTTTATCAAAATTTTGGATTTGGTCCCTAGCTTTCCAAAAGTGCATAGGTGGTCCTTGTGGTTTGCAATTTGTAACACATTTAGTCCCCAGTTTTGCCTAAAAGTACATGGATGGTCCCTGTGGTTTGCACTTTGTAACGCATTTAGTCCCTTACTTGGACCTGCTGAAACCTTTAGATTTGTTAGTGGGGACTAAATGTGTTACAAAGTGCAAACCACAGAAACCATCCATGTACTTCCGAAATCTGGGGACCAAATCCAAAATCTTGGTAAACCACAGGGACCATCCATGTACTTTACTCTATTAATAATTTGATACACATTGAAAGTTATTTTGTTCTAAGGATAAGACTTATTCAACATTAATATAAATACAAGATCCCAACTATAGATTAGCATGCCTAATAGGTATCATTGTTGATCTTATGTTCAATTAGTACTTACTAAACTAACTAACCTATTAGACATGCTGATCTACATAAGTGAAATGACAAAACTAACCTACCTATTATTATATTTTTTAATAGTAGGGGTAATTTTGTCATTTCACATGAAGTTAACTGGACTAACTAACCTCCATCCACATTAGAGACTATCCAAGTAACAAGTTGTCAAACCACAGGGAACATACATGTAATTTTATAAAGTTGGGGACTAAAGATGAAATTTTGGCAAACCACAAGGACTATCCGTGCATTTTACTCTCAAAAATACGATGTAAAAAAAAAGATCTAACTAGCGGTATAGATTTTTATGTAACATAAAATCCACACTGCTTACTTGGCGGTCTGGCTCAGAATCAGAAGAAACATCGTCATCAACCTCGTCTTTTTCTGGTATTATTTCTGCATTACGTTGTTGAATGAGCTTTGAGATTTTATCATCAATGGAAGTAGTGCTTCTGCGAGCGTGTTCTTCTGCAACTGATTCAGTGTAAGAAGAAAAGTCCCATGGAGACTGTGTCTTCGTTTTACTTAATCCTTTTTCTTCTACATCACTGTTTTCTTCTTCGTCTTCTCCACCATTGCTAACGTCTTCATAGTCAATTTCTTCATCGCTTGGAGGTTCAAAGGCAAACTCTGAATCCTCCATTCTTTAGTAAACTAAATAGGGATAAATATAAGTAAACATTGAACTCAGAGTAAAATAATCGCTTTAGTTTATGTCATTAAGACACAAACAATCAATTCAAACTGAACTAAGTAACCATATAATTTTCAATGAAACATGATAAAGTGTATCTTAAAGCAGCATTTGCATTTTCCAGAACAACAATGCAAGAAGCCAAGGCAGCATATATATACAGAAGCTTGTACACAATGAATGTAACATATTAATAGCCTTAAATATGTACTTCAGAAGAGATGAATTTTTCACAAATATGCGGCGAAAAACCCACAAACAAGGTATATTTCAACAGAGAAAATGCAATTTCCTATTTTCCAGTAATGAGTATGTACAGTCTTCAGTTTAAAAACAAGTAAAAATCACCAATAAAACTTCAATTTCCAATAATTGATGGAATTTAGCAAATATAATTTTAACTTTTGGCAAGGCAACATGATGCTTACCTCACTGAAAAGCAATTGAAGGGGGACAACCACACAGGCTACATTCAAGAAATAAACTTGCTTGTAAAAAAGCGTCAGATGCACCCTTGGTTTTAAAATGCGCGCATAATGCGTGATGCGCACAATGCGCTGATGAGATCGCACCAGGTGATGCGATGTGATTACATGATGCGAGGCTGATGCGCCCTAAATCGCATAATGCGCTCGCATGATGCGCACATTTTTTCTGAAACCGACCACTATTGAGTAATATTGTACAATGGGCTTGTAGAATGTGCTTAACAGCTTGTACAATGAGCGGATGAAAATGAGTTCCTACATAGATTACTTGTACATTTTGTTAGGGGTATCGGATCAGAGTAGGCTCGAGCGGAAGCGAAACAAACACACACACACTAGCAGAAAATAAAGAACACGAGAATTTACGTGGTTTGGTCAAAGTGACCTACGTCCACGGGCTGCAACTAGGGTTTCACTTTTATTAGATGCTCACAACTACTTTCAGAATGACACAGACTACAGTTACATAATAGGTATTTATAGAACAAGATTAGGGTTTCCTACTTGGTCAACAAGTTAACTAAGTGGGCCTAATAACTAGGGTCGGCTACCCTAAAGCCTACAGTTACATAATAGGTATTTATAGAACAAGATTAGGGTTTCCTACTTGGTCAACAAGTTAACTAAGTGGGCCTAATAACTAGGGCCGGCTAACCCTAACTAGGGCCGGCTAACCCTAATTAGGGTCGGCTACCCTAAAGCCTACGAACCCAACAATCTCCCACTCGGAGACTTTGCATAGTCCACAAAGTGCATCCAAGAAACCCATCACCAGTAACTTTAGTAATCTTTACGTTCAAGTCTTCCCAGCCTCCAGTTCCAACAGTCTTATCAGACCCATTCTCTATCTCAACCGGCTTGCACGATCCACCAGCTCCAGAGACACATCGAGAATTAATACCAGTCTCAACATTTTGCAAACTATTTCCAGGAGAGCTTTTTTCTTGAATCGGAACCTTCGTCTTCAAAACCCAACAGTTCTTTGTGATTGTACCCGGAACACGACCCGTGCTCCCACTATCACCAAATCCCCTGACTGGCTTAAACTTAGACCCCCGACCACATTCAACTGACATCCCCAAAACATCAGGATTCAAGTTCGCAAATTGAACCCTCTTCCGCTTACTAGATTCAGTGAACCAGACTTTATGTTGTACAGGGACGGCTACTCCCTCAGCAGGTAGATATAACGATCCTCGTCTCCTCCCACAGGCAACAACAAGATTTCCATCAATCACCTTCCACTTCCCACTACCAAACTTAACATCTAGTCCCTGTTTATCCAGTTGACTAACAGAAATAAGTTTCTTCGTTAAACCTGGAATTACCCTGACGTTCTTTAAGTTCCATGTAGTGCCCAGTGGAGTCTTCAGATTGACATATCCCATACCCGTAACATTAAGAACATGACCGTTAGCTAATCGTACCTTTCCAAAGTCTCCTTTTTTCGGATTCACCATCGTCTCCCCGTTGTGCATGGCGTGAAACGAAGAACCAGAATCCATAGCCCAAGAATCTACAGACTCTTCACAGCAAACCAGTATGTCACCGTCAGATTCATATTTCATCTGACACAACACTGTTTACATGCTGGTTACCATCCTCTTTCTTAGGTACAGGACACTCGTTTTTAACATGCCCCTTTTCACCACAGTTCCAGCACCTCACATTCTTTCCAGCTTTAGATAAGCTTTTCCCACGACTCCCACTGCTTTTGTTATTACCTCTTCCCCTACTAACATTGAACATACTAGAAGTAAATCCTCCACTAGTGTTCCTCCGGCGAACGTCTTCACCCAAAACACTATCCCGGACCCGATCAAACTTCA
Source organism: Helianthus tuberosus (assembly GCA_030545235.1). Lineage (NCBI taxonomy): Eukaryota > Viridiplantae > Streptophyta > Magnoliopsida > Asterales > Asteraceae > Helianthus > Helianthus tuberosus. The sequence continues at coordinate 168,245,212 of CM060423.1, read as the reverse complement.
AATTTCCAGTTCCAGCAATTTCAGTAACCGTTGTCACAAATCCTGACCAACTATTAGGTAAGGAAGATAACAAAACCACAGCCTGAGTGTCATCATCCAACTGCATGCCCACAGTTGCTAACCTGGACAAAATTGAATTGACTTCGTTAATGTGATCAACAACTGAACTGCCCTCGTTCATTCTCATATTCAACAGTTCCCTCATCAAGAACACCCTATTACTGGCAGACGGCTTCTCATACATATTTGACAGAGCTGTTAACATACCACGAGCAGTTGTTTCTTTCATGATATTGAATGCAACGCTCCTCGTCAAAGCCAATGTAATTTTACCTCTTGCCTTTTTGTCCTTTGAGTTCCAAATTTCTTCGGCAGCTTTATCCATTCCAGCAGGTTTTTCTTCCAGTACCACATTCAAATCGCATTCACCAGGCAACGCCTCTATTTGCATTCTCCACCATGCAAAATCAATACCGTTGAACTTCTCGATTGGGAACTTCCCGTCTTCAGCCATAGCAAACGAGAAAACCAGAAAAAACCACAAGGAACCAAGCAACCGAAACCCGAGCAACTTTCAATAAACCAGAAACCCGAAGTACCCGAACCAGCGACTTCTCTTGCAAACCCGAGCGTAAAATTAGCGAATAACCAGGGTTCAAGAACCGAAACCCTAATCGCCAAACACCCCAAAACCACCAGATCTGCAACAGCCTATGTAGCACGGGGACTCCATTTATGTGGCCGTACCCGTCTCGGGTACTTGTCGGGGACGGAAACACCATAGGTACTCGTCGGGGACGTTTCCTAAACGTTTCCAATGTCGGGGACGTATCCTAAACGTTTCCAATGTCGGGGACGTATCTGGTAGAAGTATCCAGCCCGTTTCCATTTATTTTTAGGGTTTTTACCCTTTCAAATTCCACAACCAGCCACTAAATAAATAGACCTATCATGTTCGGCTTCTCTAATCTCTAAACTCTCAAGTCTCATCATCTCTAATTCTCTATCGATTGCCGATCTTTCACTAGATGAACCGGAATTTGAAAATGATTTGATTATTGATAATTAATTACCTTTGGAAGATGTAGTATTTTTGGAATTTGTTTAATGTATTTTTATTTTTTTATATTTTTTATTGCCGTACCCGTATCTTGGAATTTTGAGTTTTGCCGTATCTCGTTCCCGTATCGTCCCCGTACCCCGATCCCGTACCCGTTCCAGTGCTACTTAGGCAACAGCAAACCCTACGGCGCAAACCCTAGACCTTACGAGCCGTAACCAGAGGATAGGTACGGGCCGTAAACAAGTCAGCGGCGACGACAGCAACAGCAGATCAAGATCTCTCGTCCAGCTCTCTCTCCCTCTCCTGCGATAACCGTGTGAACCGTGTATTTAACTGAACCTTTGGCTCTGATACCACTTGTTAAGGGTATCGGATCAGAGTAGGCTCGATCGGAAGCGAAACAAACACACACACTAGCAGAAAATAAAGAACACGAGAATTTACGTGGTTCGGTCAAGGTGACCTACGTCCACGGGTTGCAACTAGGGTTTCACTTTTATTAGATGCTGACAACTGCTTTCAGAATGACACAGACTACAGTTACATAATAGGTATTTATAGAACAAGATTAGGGTTTCCTACTTGGTCAACAAGTTAACTAAGTGGGCCTAATAACTAGGGCCGGCTAACCCTAACTAGGGCCGGCTACCCTAAAGCCTACGAACCCAACACCTTTTGCATAGACTACTTGTACACTTAAGAGTTCAAAGCTTATTTTGGTTATATTGAACTTCTTTCATGGTACCAGAGCTATTTTGTTGTATTTATTTATTTTAATCTCTAAACTTTTAGTTTTTAAAGTTAACAAGTTAAAATATTATCTATAAATATCTTTTTAAATAACAAACGCCTCGCATATGTGATGCGCACGCATCACGCATTATGCATCGGCTTTTGGGATCAAAACGCATCAGAGCGCATTGCGCATTTTAAAACCAAGGGTGCACCGGGCGATAGGTCCTCGTAGTCGGCACGAGAGCCGAAGGCCAACGCTTCACGTACATGGTGTACACATATTATTTATAAACCACCTTTCATACACAATGTACAATACATGATAACATAGCATAAATTGCAGGAAAAAAAAACAAGTCTATATAATCTTAAAACAAATAAAAAATAAAATAGAATAATTGTGCTAACAACGATCAAGTCTCAACAACCGCAATTAACTATAAACAGACATAATCCATCATCAACCAGTAAAAGCAGCCGGATTGGAAAAACAAAAGTCAGCAGTCAATTGAGAAAGAAGTCAACAGTAAAAGCAGCCGATTGAAAAAAAAAAAAAAAGAAGTAAAATTACGCAGAGCGATGAAGGCGTGAAGAGGAAGGTTGGACGTAGTCGGTATGCTCAACACGCGAATTGCTCCGATCAGTCGACCGTTGTGAGAAAGTCGGTCGATTAGGTTTTTCTTCAAAACCCACTAAAATAGATAAAAATAAAAATAAAAGTAAAATAGTTAGCCCAATATTTAAGAATGGGTTAATTTGTGATTAATTAGGCCCAAAAGTGAATCGAGGGATAGGCCTATATTAACCACATTCGGTTATAAACTCGCGTATTACATGGATTGTGTGTGTATATATATAATACTAATGCTTTTTTTTGTAAGGTATATATAATACTAATGCTAATACCCGCAAACTTCGCGTGTTGGACAAAATAATATGTTTTTGAGTATGGAGCGACCCACTGTATTAATAGTTAACTCACCCCTTCTTTTATCTTTTAACCTAAAACCAAAAGTACAATATATTCCCATTTACGTCTCGTCGTAAATAAAAAAAGTTGGTTATAACAACTTGATTTATCAAATAAACAAAAAAAACATGACACATTGAGATTATTTATAATGATAACGATCTGATTCTAATTTAGTCCATTGGTTGCAATCTTTTTAAAAACTAATTCTACCACATACTAAAAAAAAGTATCATGGGTTAATTAATTTGTTCATTGATATTGATATTTATGTAAGTTTGAGTCTTAACTATTCGTTTAGGCATGTTTGATATAATTGAATTGCATCATTCAGCGAAGAAATCAGCGCCGGAGTAACAGTCAAGAGTGGCATGTTTCAGATCGAAATTAAGAGGATCATGTGGTTGTGCCAATAATCAGAAGGGTCGATATACGATCCATTAAGCAGTTGAATCAATTTGTATGCAAGAGGTGGATGAAATATAAAAATATTTGGGACCTTTATTACATAAAATTCATGAACAATATAAAAAAGACAACAAAAACCTTCCAACATATTATTCCAAAACCAAGTAATAGCTTGTTGAATCACACTTCTTAGCTAGCAACCTTTTTGGTATCATCTTCAATGGAAGCTTAGTTGCACGTTCTTTCAAAGTAACACCACACTTTTTTAACGTCAAATTTCTTTTATTCAATCTTCAATGGAAGCTTAGTTGCACGTTCTTTCAAAGTAACACCACACTTTTTTAACGTCAAATTTCTTTTATTCAATGTCGTCTATGGGACTTGAACCCAAGAACTCCCTCTCCCAAGGTGTTTAAAGGCTTTGCCGTTGTCAATGGACCACCACCCCATTGGTAGTAACACCACACTTTAATCGCCTTTCTTGAAGCTCAATCTTTAGCCTTTCTATCCCAAGAACCTAAACAACAAAAAAATAAATACAGTAGTTACAATACCCCCCTCTATAACTCACATCATCTGATGAATTCTATGACGAATCTAGAAAAACAACCAACCCGTTTTGAAAAAAAAAAGTAGACTTTGACCCATGTTGAGTTGTATAAAAAAATACATGTTTTTACCAATTACCTAAGACAACCGACCCGTTTTGACATATATTAAAAAATTCTTGTTTTGGTGTATAAAATGCATGCAAAAGGACAAATAAACTACCTTACATGAAATATCTCCGATACGCATTTTTATCAAATATCATTGACATGTGTTTTTATCAAATATCACAAATAAAACCTTTTGAGCCCTTTTTATGCATCTCCTCCTTAGGTCAAAGCACCACTATTGGCTCTGCCCCAGTTGCAACCATGATAGCAATTGGCGTGACTAGACCAAGTGTACAAAGACATAGAATAACTACCACTAAAATCGAGAACGTATGTGCAAAATCAAAGTAGGTGCCATTTTGAGGAAGCCAATCTTGTGGGTAAGCTCCAACAACTCCACTAAAGAACCTACACTTAGATTACATAATAATGTAAGAATATTTACGACAACTTTCATTTACTAAGTCAAAAGTTACATGTCTCACCATTATGAATAAATTGAGATAAATTAGATGATGAAGTATTGACCGTCTAACCATCCTACTCGAAGCTATAGATCTTACCCTTTCATCAAGTGGCATGCTCCTTTGGTCAAGGTGCAATAATAAAGGGGATGAGAAATGTCAAATATTCATCTCAAGTAATGTGGGAGGGGATATAGTTCACCAGAGATATACTAAATAATGTAACTCATGTTTCACCATAGTTTATAGGGTTGAAAAAAAGATTTTTTTTGGGTACTAATATATTCCATCTAAATAATAACACAAATAGATGTGACTTGAATGACACTCACCCAACAATCAAAACATCTTGGCGGATGATGGTTAAAAATCATTCTATCACAAAGCTGCCCCCAAAAGGAAAGAAAGTCACCTTTGAGTAAGCATGGCTGAAGGCATACATGTATGTACACTATAAAAATGCGACCATTTAGCAAAAGCCCATTTATAGTCTTCTCCCTACACCTTTACTATCAATTTAAATTTAAATGAAAAGAGAAAGAAGCAATCAGAAATATATCTCTTTCTCTAAAGTCAAGTATATACAAAAATAACTCAGAAGAATAATGTTCATAAGACCTATGTAATTCGGTTACGATTCAGACTTACTGAAGCTCGAAAATGCAAGTTCTGAAGTCGTATAATCTTTTTTCTATTGGTAACACTTGCATTAGCAACCTTTATCCAGCTACTAAAACCAAGCCTACATATATAATCAAGTAATCAACCGTATTTTATTAGTACAACTGAAAAGATTGTCTATGTTTTTACCAAAACATAACCGAGTTGTTAATGGAAAATAACACAGTCATGAGGAATATAAAGATTTAAGTTGTTAATGACAAAACATACCTGACGGGTCTCTCTCTAGAAAGTCTTTGAGCCTCCCCAATTTGCCTTGAAAAAAAAAAACATAAAAGAAACAAAGCATGAAATTCATCCTCAATCAAACATATGCCTTATATCATTTGCGTCAGAGCGTATGAACAAACTTTGATGTCGATATTTGGTTTTTCAATCAGGTAAATATGAAGATATTACATAATGAGATTACAACCACCAGCTTCATATTCCCTGACTTTAACAACCCGAGTTAGTCGGATAACAGTCTGTCTGAACTTTGCAACAACTTTTCTACCAGAACCAACACTGTCTATGCAATACAAACAATGCCAATCTTCAAAAGGAACACCCTCCAGTCCCAAACAAACTGCAAGCCAGAACCAACATCGTCTCATAAGCAAATGTAAATGCTAAACTCTGTTCCGAGCTTAAAGGGTTGCTGGGAAGCAGCCCTATGTGTCCTCCTTTCCAATCTGCTTCCACCAAAAGTTGAATCTGACTCAAAGCTCTACAAAAGGGAAGTTAAAATCTAGTTACCAAATCAACATATACCAAAAGAAACAATCTCACGTCTAGAGAAACTTTAATTAATAGCCACTTACACTTCGTTTGCTTTGCCTCCCGCAAGTCGATGTCCTGTTCAAAAATACAAACATACAATTAAACAAACAATTCAGAATCAAATTTAAGCAAATTTAAAAATAAATTTAGAGGCATTCATCTCAATTAACCAAGAACAAACCTCCCACGTTTGCTATCCGTCGAAGACGAAACACGTGAATTCAAAGTACACTTGAATATTTTGTCCTTCTGCTATAAGGTCAAAGACTTTATGCAATTCAAATGCACCAGGATCTACAGAAATCTGTTCAGTAATAGAAATTAAATATTATCGGACTCGGCCCAAAGAAGATGTTTGTTTAAGAAGAAAAAAAAAACTTTTTGACCTTCATAGCCCATTCTGAATCAATTTGTTTTAATGTGTAAAGTCTATGCCAGAAATAATCTTCCGAATGAACATTTAAAAAAAGAGATTGTAAATATCATCATATAACAGTCAGTAATCCAATTTATATATCTATATGCAAACATATATAAACCACTTCGGGGCCACACCTCCCAGTCTGGTCCAAGTTCTATTCTTTGGTTGATTGAATATACTTGTTAGACCGATTTTTGCACAACCTTGGATGCATCCTAAGCTTTATGCTCATTGGAAAAAAAAAAAAAAAAAGTGAAACATTGACAAAAAAATATAGCGCATACCTTCTCAATAGTACCGATCTGTAATTTCTAGACCCTTGTTCCTTTGAATGCTCCACTTTTGTCTTGTACCAAAAGAACCCAAAAATGATATAATTTTAACTTCACATAAAGAGTATATTGTTATACATTTAAATCTTCTAGTGAACATACTTTTTAATAAATAAATTTAAAGTTTTTTTCTAATATTTAAAAGTTGCCTATTGTAATATAAACATACATTTACCATAATTTTACATCGGATGAAAGTTTACCCATTTGCATGAGTAGCATCATAACATGCAAAACAAAAGCAGGTGAGGAAATTTAAGTGTAATTTTTAAATAAAAATTAATGAAACAGAAGGTATTAATTTCAATAAAGTTACATATCAATGGGTCAATTTGAGTGGTCCTTCTTTTCCATCCGAAATGGGTCTACTGGAAAAAATGGATGACGATAATCCGGCTAGTGCGTTATATAGTCTATGTTTTACTACGATAAACTAAGTTGCCATATTGGGCGGTCCTTACTTGAAGCGAGTCACCCACCAACTATTGATGCCCATTGGAGTTGTGTCTTCTGCACAAAATAGTCACAATCACAAAAGGAAAATATCAAACAAACAATTTCAATGCGTACTTCCTAAATAGTGTTTGTTCAAAGATTAAACTTATTTTTTTAATCATATTGTTTGGTTTTTGTTTGGTTCATTACAACCTAACTCTTATTCCTAAATAGGTGCACAACCACTAAACAAATTCCACCAGATGCATATATTAGAAAATCAAACGCCTTAAGTTAATAATATGAGAGGAAACGTAACAGACTCATGAGTTGGAGTTGCTCAGTGCAGAGGATGCATGTACATAAACATGGATCATTGGCTTGTTTCTTTTCATGTTTGATTTAATATTTATTCTTTTAAGTTAATAATATGAGTTATCATATATACCTTTTTTAAGGAAGCGACATTTTTATAGCAAAATTGATTGGTTGCTAATAGTTAAATGATTTTTTAAGGATGCAACTTTTGAATTTGAGAGGAAATGTAACAGACTAAAGAGGTATAACAGTAATATTAAAGAGAACGAGAACGCACTGAACGCCATCACGACAATTGACAAGGTTAATAAACATAAATATCAACTGAACAGATAAGTTCAATTTGATGATTATAAGAAAAGATCCTACATGATTCTATGAGAAGATAAATGTTTTCTTGCAGGATCGTTTTTGTGAACTATAATAAATGTTAGTGGAATCTAACACAACCACACGGGACAGCTTGGAGGCGAGTCAATGTCGGACAAAACTCAGTCAAAGCTGGCCAGTCAACAAACGAGTCGGGTCAACATAAATGAAGCATACAAGGAGGTATACTCAAACTCGATAACTCGATTATATATTAGAGTTAAGAGTCAGTTGCATAGTAATTAGTAAATAAATATTTGACCAATGTTGGTTAACCATCTTTTGCCATTTATTAACCATCTTTTGCCATTTATTCTACCAATACAAATAAGAACTGTAGTATAAATATTAATACAGATCTTTCTTAAATAAATTAGATGGCTTTGACCTATTTAACCTATATGTCTCATTTCAGTTTTAGCTACTTAGACCATGTGTAGTGGTAGAGGGTTATAATGCCCCCACCATGAGGCATTATACGACACGTGGCGTCCTAGTCAGCAAGGGGGCATTATAGCAAAAGTGGTGTAGTGGGTATAATGCCCCATAATGCCCCATTCAATCATTAAAAAAAAAAAAAAAAAAAGGAAACCAAAAGTGGGGTAGTGGTCAAACACAATGCATGTGGGGTGTCAGACTTGAAGAAACTCCCATTGGTCAAAAACAAAAGTATGTCATAAAATAAACCAAACTTAAGCGTTTTCTTTAAAACGCCGGTGTCCATTTTTTTCAAATATAACGCCCGAAAACGCCCCCTGTAATGGGGGGTTGGGCGTTATAGGGCGTTATAGGGCAAAAATTTTTAAAAAAAACGCCCCATTACGCATGGTCTTATAACCTTTGTTGCCAATGCCCACTAGGCTCGCTCCTAGGCCCACATTCCAAGCCCAGCGCAATGGATAGATTTATGATTGATGGTTTCCCAAGAAGCGAAGGGAAACCTTGACTTTCAATCTGTTTAACACCCTTTAGGAGGCTTTCAATATGTTTAACACACTTTAGGAGGCTTTCAATCTATTTGACGCATTTGGGTCATTGTAATTTTAGCTAATATTATATTGGGGAAAGTTTATGTACAAATAAAGTTAGGGGCTGTTTGGCAACATCTGAACCAATAAGTGCTGAATGAATAAGAGGTCTGAATGGGTAAGAGGGTCTGAATGGGTAAGTGCTGAACCAGTAAAGTGCTGTTTGGTTCCATATCTGAATGACAGTGTAAAATGACATTTTTACCCCTCCCCACAAAATAAACCCTTTATAGATTTTTTTTCTATAAACCCAATATCATCATCATCAGTCATCAGTCATCACCCCCCCCCCCCTCTTTCTCTCCCTACCTGCAACACCGCCACCGCCATCATCATCATCATCTCCACCACCAAACTTTAACACCCCTTTTTCTGGATCGGAACATGAACATACAGACTGAGAACAAACCTCCGCTGCCGGTGCTGCCGCTGTGTGCCGCCGCTGAACTCCCCACCAAACTTTGACGTTGTTGCTGTGTGCCGCCGCTGAACTCCGCCGCTGCTGAACGATTGTGGCTGAGGAGAAGGCAATCGGCACAGGGAATCGAGTGGAAGAAGGTCGACGGTGGAAGAAGGGAAGGCGGCGGTGAGGAGAGGGATGAGGGCGGTGGAGGGGGAGACGACGGTTGTGGAGGAGGAGACGGTGGAGGAGCAGTGGAGGGGGAGGAGGAGCTGTGGAGGAGATGGGAGGAAGGGGCAGGTATGTCAAGTTTTTCATTCAGCAACTTCTCAAATCTGAACCATTCAGACTGAATGAAACCATTCAGAGGTAAGGGTTTTGTGAACCAAACAACCTAACCTCTGACCGATTCAGAGGTTAAGCTCTGAATGGATCCATTCAGCACCAAACAAACAGCCCCTTAATGTACTAAACGTACGAATAGCATGAAAAAGTAAAGAGCACACCTTGGCATTTTTGTAATTATCTGCTTGTAGGGTAATAATCAAAATTACTCTACAAAATGATACTGTAGAGTAATTTTGATCTTGTAGAGTAATTTTATAAAATGTTCTTGTAGAGTAATTTTGATCTTGTAGAGTAATTTTGTAAAATGTTCTTGTAGAGTAATTTTGATAAAAAAACTATACCTCACTAACAAACCCCCAAAAAACCTAACCCCCCCCCCCCCCCACAAAAAAAAAACAAAAAACAAACCCCCCTCCACCCAAACTAAAAGCTAGAAACTAAACCATAAAGCTAAACCCCATATCTAAATTAAATGCTAACAAAATTACTCTACAAGATCAAAATTACTCTACAGGATCATTTTACAAAATTACTCTACAAGATCAAAATTACTCTACAGGATCATCTGTAGAGTATTTTTCAATTGTATGTTGTTTGATAAAAATATTCTTTTTAAGATTTTAAGGAGAAATATGTAGAACCAATTTTAAAGTATCAGCTAAAATAAAATTATACCTTTCTTATCCTTCTATCTTCTTCTTGTAAGTTGGGATTTCTTCTGTAAATGACCAATCCAGCCTATATTTTCCCTACGACCTCCTATCTAAGCGGTACTTCATCAAGCTTTAGGACTCCAGGTTTTACAAATTATGAACTTTCATGATAGAAGATAAAAGTTTATACAAAGGATTATTTTATTTCATAACTCTTCTCCCGAAGGAGAACTTCTTGATATTACATATTATCTCCTTAGGAGGAGATTCTACTCACACATAATTCACAAGGAAAGATTAAAAGATGAGAGAGTGGGGGTTGGGTTTCGATGCTTAACACTAAAATCTCTTTCCTTTATATAGAGGAAATTGAGTTTTACAAAAGACTATAATATCCTTTATTCGTCGTGCATGCCGTTTTTTTTTTCAATCGACATATCCATGTGTTGGGTCCAATTCTCTAGTGTCTTCGTCTGAAAAGTAGCTGTTATCTTTGGTAGAGGGACCACTTGAATTTTCCTCGGTGGAGGTTTCTTTACAGCATATGCAGTGATTGATTTCATGTGCACCTTGCATTATTTAACAGAGTTTTGTTTTGTGGTTGGACTTACATCAACTTTATTAAAGATAATGCGTTGTTCTGTTCTTTCTAAAGCCTCTTTTTCATGCTTTGGTAGCGTGGTTCCCACTTTAATACTTTGAAGGTTGCTTAGGATTTTTAAGAATCCTTTAGCCCTAATTTCAACCCAGCTTTCGTGGTCTTTATGATCCTCTGTCATTACCTTTGAGGGATTAACGGTTCTTTCTTTGGCGAGTCCGATTTCTAGGTGATGGTAGTTTTGGAAAGACGTTCCTTGATACCAATCTGGAAGTGTAGAGTTACACTTAATAAAGATGTTTGCATCTTTTGCTGCAGCAATCTTCTTTCGAAAGTATTTTATCGCTTTCTTTATTCCTTATGGAAACATGCTGATTTCAAGCAGATTTGGGGAAGGGTAAATGAACTTTATTAAACCAGCTGAGAATGCTAGTGAAACAAGTTCTGGACTTGAACCTGGACAAAAGATAATGAGACTTTTAGTAGCCTTGTCTTCTGTATGGATATGCTCGAATTCGAAATCATTTTGACTAAGAGCTCTAGCTTTGGACCAAATCATTCTAAATTCGTCCAATGATATTGTGTCTTTTTCTTCTTTTTCTTCATTATAGAATGGTTTTGAGAAATTTTCTTGAATTCAATAATCCTTTCTTTTTCTTGGACTTCAGTGGTTCAGGAATAATTGTTACCTTTAGAGGTACTTCTTTCTTTCCACACTCGGCTGAGTATCGAGTGACTTCTTGTTGGGCTTGTAATAAGGCCCAAACTTTTTGTATGTTACCGGTTTTCCAGAAACATAATGAGACACAATGGACCAATCTTCATAAATGCCTGTATGCTCTCCATAAAAAATGACATAGAATCTTGTTGGGATTGAACCCTACAAAGGAACAGATGATTAAAGCCAAAACTAGATCAGATCAGTGGATCCAGAATAAGCAGATGTTTGTATTCATTCTTTCCCCTTGGAAGTGGCCATAACAACTGATGACCTCCATCCACTGATGATCTACAACAACTGCTGACCTTCAACATCTGATAAAGACTGCTAAAGACTGTTGAAGGCTTTACACTGATGCTCAATCTACTGATATGGGTCAAGCACTGCTAAAGATATAAAGTACTGATGGAGTCACAACAGTGGAAGGAGAAGCAGTAGTTTAGTTTCATTTCTTATAATGTATTGTAATCAGTAGTTTGTAGGCAGTGTTTGTAATAGATCAGTGGTTGTAGGTTGTTAGGAGGTTAGATGTCACTTTCATGGTGACGTCAGCCAAGATGCTTCAGTGGTTTGCTCGTGCCTATAAATAGAACAGTACCCTGTACTGTTCTATTAGCTCTTTCTACACAAAGTCATTATGTACGAACAAACTATTATGAGCTCAGGCTGAGGGGGAGTTTGTAATACATGCATGCAATTGTAATTGAAGATTGAAATAAATTTAATCATTCGGTTCAATGATAAACATGTGTGTTGAAAGCATTTCTTCCATTTGATTGTGTGTGAAAGTTTGTTTCCATTTTAATTCCGCTGCAATTACTTATTTATCTTCTTAATTCTCAAACAAAAACAAAAACACAATCAAAAGAAACTCAGATCCTAACAATTGGTATCAGAGCTAGGACAGTCAAATTTGATCTAACAATCATTTTGACGTAAAAGTTCAGCTCAAAATTGTTGATACTTTGAATTGTTCGTTTCGTTGAAGAACAGAGTAAGGTTTAATCACGAACAAAGTTTATTAATCAGTACCTGTAAAACAACCAGGATGACGTCACAATCACAAGATGTTAACAATAACATCGGTTCACATTTCAAACCACCCATGTTGAAGCGTAATGAGTACAACATCTGGCAGAGAAGGATGGGTCACATCCTTGCTCAACAGAATACCGGATGTTGGAAGTCGGTTATCTTTGGACCACATGTTCCAATGGTGCCGAGTGCTGAGGATCCAAAGAAGTTCGAACCTAAGAAAGTTGAGAACTATACTGGTCTGGATTATCAGAAATTTGAACTGGATGCCAAGGCATTTAGCATTGTTGCATCTGCATTACCAAATGAAATTTATGCTGGACTGTTACACTGTAACAGTGCCAAAGAGCTATGGGATGCACTTAAGGAACAATTTGGGGGGACTGAAGAAGTGCTTGAAAACAACAGGGAAATTTTGAACCAACAGTATGAAACATTTTGTCACATTAAGGATGAATCATTAACAAAACAGTTTGAGCGATTTAGTTGTCTCATGAGTGAACTAAAACTTGTTAATGTTGAATTCACTAAAGCAACTCAAAATAGCAGGTTCCTTAGATCACTTCCTGAAAAATGGGACACAATTACTTTTGTAACCAGAAACTGTGTTGAGTTCAAAGATCTGACCCTGACCCAACTTCATGGTAGACTCCTAACCTTTGAAAGGGAGTTGAACCAGAAAAAGAAGTTACAAGAGTCTGGAAAAGTTGCAGATGACTACTCATTTGGCAACACAGCTCTTTTGGGTCAGAAAGAATCTGGTAGTAGTAAGGATCAGAGTTATTATCATTACATTGACATAACTGCTGGTGGAGCTTTTAACAACTCTGATCCTCACTCATCAAATTATGCTTTTACAGCTAATTGTGAAAACGAGATGTCAGATAATCTGTGCTTTGAACTCAATGATTTGCAGCATTTTGATCCAGTTGATTTAGAGGAAATGGACATTTTGCACCAACTTGCTTGCTGAGTGTTAGAACCAGCAAGTTTTACAAAAGAACAGGGAGAAAATTCCCAGGGTTGCATGGGAATCTAAAAGTAGGGTTGGATAAGTCTAAAATCAAATGCTACAAGTGCAACAGGTTAAGTCACTTTGCTAGGGAATGTAGGAGTCAAACCAATGGACCTATTATCACTCACCCTAGCCCAAGACCACAAAATAACCAAAGCACTGTGCACTATTCCCATTATACCCCTGCTACCCATGTAAACACTGCCCATTATGCACATCCTGTAACCCCTGTTCCTGTGCTTTATGTTCAAACCACTGTCCCACAAATTCAGTATGTTCAAGCCCATATCCCTCAGGTTCAAGTGCAGCATGCTGCACCACAACAAGCTGCACCACAAGTGGTTCAACCAGATCAGCAAAGCTTTTTCACCCAAGGCTTTGTTGACTGGAGCAGCTTACCTGATGAGCTAGGTGATGAAAACTTTGCACTCTATGCTACTAATGACGCTTCTAATGGTGAATTTTGTTTTATGGAATTAGAGTCAATAACAGAAGGGCTGGAAACTGGAGAAGGACAGTCAAGTGCTGAAACAGTGGATGAAATTACTGAAGCAGTGGTTACTGCTGTTGCTGGTGAAATACTGTTGGGAGAAAGTTCAGAACCCCTGTTGGAACCACTGTCTGACCCCTGGTCTGAAGAAGAAGAAAAGAAGCATGGTGAAAAGGAAGAGAAGGTAGCTGATGAGAAAGAGCGTGTTTGTGATTGTCCCATGATGGCTGCAGCTAAGGTATGTTCTTAAAAATCTGTGTTCAGACAAATGCATCATAGCATTTGCTAACATTAAAGAGGTGAATGAAAACATTAGGGATAGAGTGTTAAATGATGAAGTTCAATTTGAGAAGTCATTAAAAGAACTGAAAATCAAATTGGCTGAAAAAGATAATGAAATCTGCAGTCTCAAACAAGAGCATAGCATAACCAAGGACCAACTCCAGACTATGATAGAAAAATATCAATCCTGCAAAAAGGAGTTGGAATCCACCCAAATCACTTGTGAAAAATGGGTGGAATCCTGCAAAGGTTATGAAGTTATGCTTGAAAAACATATCAAAAGCAATGTAAAATTTGGTGTTGGTTTTAGAAAACATGATGAAATTGAAAACACTGCTGCAAATGAATCTGTTCAAACCACTGTTGAAATCATACCCACAAACAAGGATGGCCAAAAAGTTAAAATAACTGATAAACTTGGTAACAAAATCACTCTGGAAAGATCCGTGGGATCCTCAACTTTTGAGGAGATTGAGAAATACCAATTTAAACCCACATGGTCTGATGAGTGTGACATCCTTGAAAACTTCAAAATAATGGACTTCACAACTACAGATGGTGTAAAAGCTCCAAACGCCAAGGTCATTCCTCTTAAAGATATCCCAACAGTGGTTCAAAACTCTGTTGCAAAGGAGTCTGAAAAGAGGAAGAAAAGAGAAAAGATTAAAAACTTGTTTTGTGACTTTTGTGAAAAGAAAAATCACTTGACCAAAGATTGTTTTCATTTAAAAACATATGATCTGAACAAAACAAGTACCATTATGCCTGCAAAAAGCTGCACCATCTGTGGCAAAACCAACCATTCTACTCAGTAGTGTGTGTACTTGAAATCCTTTGAGGTCAAAAAGGAAGAGTACATCTCAAAAACACCAATGAATTCATCAAAACCATCTGTCAAGAACCAACCACTGTTTGTGCCAGTTCAAACAGCTGGTACAAAACAGCTGAACCAAATCACTGTTAAAAGAGATGTTCAGGTGACTGATTGGCCCCTACCAACCAATACCGAAGAGGTAAAGGTCAACCACCATAACCAAGGGTCCCACATGTTTATGAGGTGTACAAAAGCCCTCTAAACCAAGAGTGAACAGGCATCCCTTTGGGTACCAGCAGATGATAGGGCAAGACCCCCAACAGTGGTTAGAGAAAAACAGTACCAAAACTGTTCAAACCCCTGAGCTAACCACTGTCCATCCACCCGAACTTAACATAGACACTGTTGAGACCCCATCCAAAGCCTTATTGGCTTTGGAGACCCTAATGAACTAACCTTTTACTTGATGTGCAGGGAGCTTCTGCATGCTTAGATAGTCTTTGGTATGTAGATAGTGGAGGCTCCAGGCACATGACTGGATGTAGAGCCCTACTCAAAGATTTCAAAATTCATGGAGGGGGTGATATATCATTTGGAAATAATAGTACAGGGAAGGTAACAGTTCAGTCTGGTAATGTTAAGTTTGAAAATGTCAATCTAATAGACAATCTAAAATTCAACCTCCTTAGTGTCTCACAAATGAGTAATAAGGGCTATGGCTCATTCTTTACTAAGGAGTGTTGTAGGATTGTTGGACCAGAAATGGTTAAAAAGATTGAAGAAATAATAAAAACTGGAAAAACTTAACTTGTTGCTCAAAGGAGTGGCAATGTTTATGTGGTTGATTTGTCAAAAGAGAGCCCCAGGACTGATGCCTGTCTGTTCTTAGCTGCCTCTAACAAAGAGACAGAACTTTGGCACAGGAGATTGGGGCACACAAATCTCAAGACAATCACTGCTTTGTCAAAACAGGGGTTAGTAAGAGGTCTTCCTCAAAAACTGTTCACCTGTCCTGAGCATTGTGTTTCCTGCTTAAAAGGAAAACAACATAAAAGCTCATTTAAGTCCATTGAAGAGTCCAAAACAACCAAGTGTTTGCAGATGCTGCACATGGATATGTTTGGCCCAGTTAAAATCATGAGTCTCAAAAAGAAAAGATATTGTTTGGTGATTGTAGATGACTTTTCTAGGTTTACATGGACTTATTTCTTACATTCCAAAGATGAGACTGCAGGCATTCTGCAAGACTTTGTTAAACAGGTTGAAAAGCAGTTTGACTTGCCAGTAAAAGTCTTCAGGAGTGACAATGGCACATAGTTCAGAAATAGGGAGTTGGATGAGTTTTGTATGTCAAAAGGAATTGTAAGGCAGTACAACATTCCAAGGACACCAGAGCAAAATGGGGTTGTTGAAAGTAAGAACAGGACTTTGATTGAGGCTGCCAGAACCATGCTTGCTGATTCAGGTTTGCCATTAACTTTCTGGGCAGAGGCAGTAAACACTGCTTGCTATGTCCAGAACAGAGTTTTAATCAACCCCAGGCATCAAAAGACTGCCTATGAACTGCTGTATAAAATCAAACCACTTATCTCATACTTTAAAGTATTTGGCTGCCCATGCTTTATTTTGAACTTAAAAGACTCTATTTCAAAATTTGCAGCCAAAGTAGACAGTGGATATCATTTGGGATACTCAACCACTACTAAGGCCTACAAAGTGTTTAACACAAGGACCAAAGCAGTGGAAGAGACATTGAATGTGAAGTTCAATGAACTTTCTTCAATGAAAATCCCTGCAAACCCTGCAGAATTGTTTAATCTTGATAAATTCACCTTTGAAAATGTTTCTGTCAAGACTAACAGTGCAGGTCCATCACAAAGTACACCATCAGACTATGGATATGAAGTCATCATTCCACAACAAAAGTCTGCATCAACTGGAATAGCAACAGATGTTCAAAACAGATGTCAAAGCTCAACCACTGCTACCTCAACAGTTGTTGACCAAAGTAGCCCATCAACCCCTGCATCCACATCATCAAACACCGTTGATAAAAGTCCTCAAACAGTAGATAAAAGTCAGCATGTGTCCACACCACTTCCACCTATTTCTCCACCTCCATTTGAAGCCACTGCTGGATCATCAAAGTCACCAGTAGTG
This sequence comes from Helianthus tuberosus, assembly GCA_030545235.1. Classification (NCBI taxonomy): domain Eukaryota; kingdom Viridiplantae; phylum Streptophyta; class Magnoliopsida; order Asterales; family Asteraceae; genus Helianthus; species Helianthus tuberosus. The sequence goes on along the minus strand of CM060423.1, from coordinate 168,228,051 downwards.
GTTAGCTCAGATGATTCACATCTGCAGCCCTCACCATTTAATGCCATTGTTCCATACAAAGGAGATCTTATCTTCTTGAAGTCTCATCCACCTAACCAAATCATTGGCAACATCAATGAAGGGGTACTCACAAGAAGTCAATCCCAAAACATATGTCTTTTTGCTGGTTTTCTATCTCTCCATCAGCCAGTCAAGTACCAAGAGGCACTGAAAGACAACAACTGGGTAGAGGCCATGCAAGAGGAGCTCCAACAATTTAAAAGACAATAAGTATGGGAACTTGTACCACTGCCAGAGGATGTGAGTCCTATTGGCACAAAGTGGGTCTTCAAAAACAAAACTGATGAAAGGGGCATTGTTGTCAAGAATAAAGCAAGGCTAGTGGTTCAAGGTTTCAGACAGGAAGAGGGCATTGATTATGATGAAACTTTTGCCCATGTAGCAAGATTGGAAGCTATTAGACTGTTCATGGCCTTTGCTGTCAACCACAACATAAAGGTGTATTAAATGGATATCAAATGTGCTTTCCTCTATGGTAAGATTCAAGAAGAGGTATATGTTTATCAACCTCCTGGCTTTGAGGATCCATTTTATCCAAATCATGTCTACAAGCTAAACAAAGCTTTGTATGGCTTGAAACAAGCACCTAGAGCCTGGTATGAAACTCTTTCCACCTTTCTTCTTTCCATTGGTTTCACAAGAGGTAAAATAGACAAAACACTGTTTTTAAAATGGAGAGGGAAAGACTTGATGATTGTCCAGATTTATGTGGATGACATCATTTTTGGAAGCACATGTACTAAAATGTGTGAAGAGTTTAGACAACTCATGACAGCTGAGTTTGAGATGAGGGCAATGGGTGAACTCCAGTGCTTTCTTGGTCTCCAAGTAAGGCAACAGCAAAATGGTACTTTCATCCATCAAGGCAAATATGCCAAAGAACTTTTAAATAAATTTGAGATGGATGATTGTAAACCATGTAGTACACCCATTGCAACCACAAAAATAGTCATGTCTGATGAAAAGGATGATTTGGTTGATCAAACTCTTTATAGAAGCATGATTGGGTCTTTATTGTACCTAACTGCATCTAGGCCAGACATCATGTTTGCAACATGTGTTTGTGCAAGATCCCAATCAGCCCCTAGAAAGTCAAACCTTATTGCTGTAAAAAGGATATTCAGATACCTAAAATGTGCTCCCACACTTGGTATCTGGTATCCAGCTGATGAAAATATCAAGCTTTCAGGTTTCTCAGATAGTGACTTTGCTGGATGTGATAAAACAAGGAAGTCCACTTTAGGAGGGTGCCAATTCATAGGCAGTTGCTTAGTGTCTTGGCAAAGCAAAAGGCAAGCAGCTGTTTCAACATCCACTGCTGAGGCATAGTATATAGCTGCTGCAAGCTGTATAGCCCAACTACTTTGGCTTCAAAATCAATTGCTGGATTTTGGTATCACTGCCCTAAAGACACCACTCATGTTGGACAGTTAGGCAGCAGAAAATATCATCAAAAATCCAGTCTCTCATTCAACCACCAAGCACATTGATATCAGACATCACTTTGTGAGGGATTGCTATTAAAAAGGTTTGATTTCTCTGCATCATGTTCCAACTAAGGATCAGCTGGCAGATGTGCTAACAAAAGCATTAGACACATCCACCTTTGAAAGCTTGATCTCTAGGATTGGCATGCTAAACATGGAATAACAAGAAAAATCTTGTTTTTCTATGAATAAAAGCATTAAAATGTTTTCAGAAAATAAAAAATCCATCCTTAAAAATAGCTAAAAATGAAACTTTCATTAATCCTTAAAAGTCTGCCATAACCACTGTTTTTGGTTCAAACATCTGTTCTGCTAAAAGCTGTCCACTGCTGAAAGTCAACCTCTGTTCTCTCATTTCTTTGTTATTCACTGTTGTTCAAAATCAGTGTTTTAACCCACTGATGGCTATCCACTGATAGCTTAAAGTCAGCCATTGCTTTCATTGTAACCGTTGCAAACCACTGATATTGTTCCATCAGTGGTTTCCTACCAACTGTCCTCCATTATCATCAGAGGTTGTCACGTGGGCAGTACTTGGCCGTTAGATCTTTTTGTAACCGCTGCCACGTCATCATACACTTTTTCCCTATAAAACCCTGATCAAAACCCCCAAACAGGGTTTTTACTGTCGAATCGAATTAAAAATTCCTTTCTCAAAGCAGTTACCATCAATTTCTCTCAAAATCACTCATCTTCTTCATTTGTTCTTCATCACCTTCAAATCACCATGTCTCCCCCACTCAAATCCCCACATAACTACTTGGGTCTACTTGAAAAACCAAGTCACACCGAAACCTTCAATTCCATCATTGATGCTCTGTCGTCTTCAAAGTACAAAACTTTGTTGACTTGTGATGCTCCGATCTACATGGACACCCAGTAAGAATTCTAGAAAAATGCTAAATTGGAAATTAAGGATAAAAAGCCCTTAGCCATAAATTCTTCTATAAAGGATGTTCCAGTCACAATAACACCTCAAACCATTTCGGAAGTTTTTGAACTCGATGATCTTCAAGGTAAAACATCTTTCCCAAAAACAGAGTATCAAACGGATTTCATTGAAAGGGGGTATGAAGAGGAAATGAAAAAAGACACTTTACAAAAAGGCAGTTTTCCTCCTGCCACAAGGTTTTTGTTTCATACCCTTCTGATGTGTGTCTCAAACAAGACCACTGCTTTCAATGAAATCCCATTGAAGATTCAATACTTGGGTTATGCTATACTACATGGAGAAAATTTTAACTATTCCCAGGAAATCTTCAATTATCTTGATACAAATGTTAATAAGAAAGCATTTTTGCTATTTCCATGGTTTTTAAGTTACTATTTTAAAAAGAAATTTTCAAAAGATAATGCCCATGTGCTTAACCAGGGAAATCCTTTTTCAATAAACAGCCTAACTTCTGAAACCTTTACAAGGCTGTCAAAACTTTCCAAAACACAAGCAGAGGTTCCTGAGCAGACGCTACCACTGCTCCTCAGGCACCTGCTGTTGAGCCCACTGCTCAAGGTGATCACAGCAGCAAAACAATTGCTGTGAAACCCACACCTAAAACCACCAAGGCATGTGACACGGCTAACCTCCCCAAAATTTCACCCCGGAAGATAAAATACAATTTACAATCCACTTATTTGCTAACTAAAAATCAAAAGTAAAAAGAAACGTATGCACCTGATTTTTGAGCTCATTCCTCGTGTGCTCTTCTTCTCTTCAAGAAAGCGGTCGTCCCACGAACATAATGTACGTAAAAATCTTAACCCTTGTGTAGAAGCATGCTTCTCACAACCATTAAAATTTATTAGCTACCTAGTTCTACCACTTTTATGAAAATATTACCAAGTCATACATTAATTTACTTTGATTTATGTGGAAAAATAATGTACAATAACAACAACCCTAACTCACTTTCGTAGGAATCACGGTTGCATTTAGCTTATGCAACAAGCCCTTTTAAACCACCCGATAGCTCGGGAGGACGAGTAGGTCTCGTGAGGGTTATATAGGGAACACACCCACAACGTTCATTTAACTAGGAAAAAAAAATAAAACGAAAATAATACAAACTCTACAACAATTATACCTGATTTGCCTCTCATGGCGGTCGAAGTGCACATTTGCCTACCGAGTTTCCAACATACGCTCGGTAATTAGCATGCCGAATCCATACTCTTTTTATTATATTCGGCATACGCAATGTACAACTTCGGGGTCGTCTCTTAACAACATGGCCAATGTCTTGCAACGCCACCCTTCGAATCCTTATGCCCGAACCCGCATCCCCAACTTTGTTGGTTGGAGTGATAAGTTTGGGAGAAGGATGAATATGAATGTGAGCTTCTTTCGAATCCGATTCGTCTTGCGGTGTCATGTCTTCCGCTCGGTTCAAACATTCAACTTCTTGCTCCGAAAGATCTCTAACCTCTTCCACCACATCACCATCAACCATTGTACCATTAGCCAACATCTCTTGGTCTCGTCTAAGTTGAGCCAATTCTTCGACGAGTTGACCCACTTTCTTTGCCAAGGCTTCATTAGCTTTATCCTTCGCCTAAAGTTCCTTCTTCAGTTCCATCTTAATCTCTTGATTTGAAATAATGATAGCATTCATGATTGCATCGAGCTTGGAACTTGTTGAATCTTGAGGTTCCTCGTATGCCGGTTGAGGGTATTCATAATAATATTCGTCATACTCCTCCTGGTAACTTGGGAAACGTGGCATCTCGGGTTCATAACTATCATAATCCCACTTTGGCTCATAATTGTTGTTGACATTTGACTGATAGTATCCCTGATATGAAGGTGGCTTGTAACCAGACTTTATTTTTCCTTTCCAAAACACTGAATCTTTCCAAAACACTGGGCAATCTTCATGTATGTGAACTTTTCCACAACAAGGGCATGACTGGTAAGCTTCACTTTCTTGCTCTGGTGGTGGAGGTGGTCTAGTGTATGGATAATGTGAGGATGGACCATTGAAATCTTCATAATCCGCCCTCCTATAATCATACAATCCGCTGAGGTAGTCTTCCCGATCCTTGTTGGCTTGAACTTTTTCGTAGAAAACAGAGCAATCCTCTAAATAATTCTCTCCGCTTCCGCAACACTCACACGGATCATCATCTACCCAATTCATATCGAAAGATGATACCTGCAAAACATGTACCTGCACAAACAAGCTCGACCACCCAAAGTAAAATCACAAATATACAAGAAAGAAAAACTAAACTAAAATCGAACAAGCAATGAAATACTAAGCACACTAGCTCCCCGGCAACGACGCCATTTTGACGTGACCGTGTCGTCCCGATCAGTCAAAAACCCAATTAAACCTAGGTAGCTAGGGTAAGTCGGGTATCGTATCCACGAAGAGCATGTGGTTAGTATCGCACGACCCGTTCGATTAGTTAGACTATTTACAAATAATGTACAAAGTGATTATGAAGATTGCTATTTTTTATTTATTTGTTTGGTTTTTAAAATAAATCGGAATGAACAGACAAATTGATGTTATCGAAATCAATTGAATATTAACTAAAATTGTAAACTAAACTAAAAAGTTGAAACAAGAAATTAGAATACGGATCACACCCGGTTCGATAATTGCAAGACCTAGGGTTCCTACATGTTTTAACTTGTTTCAATTGCATATAGTGATTAACAGATTACTATCACGAAGCCTAGGTGCCAATTGTTATCAACGTCATAGACAACGGACCGTAATGCACTTCGTTGCCTCGGACATGTAAATCCTAACATACGATAAGGCATAAGTGCACAAATTCATTTCGCAAAGTCATAACTTTATCATCGCTCGACAATTCACAAATTCAATTCAAATGCACGACAATTATCATAAGTTTCAAATACTAAACAATTTGTCACAAAACCAAATTAAAATACAAATGTATAAACCCTAGAAATCTTACAACATCTACACCGGGGTGAAACCGATGAGACTAGCCGCTCATTGTTGAATGGACGCGATCACAAGCTTGAGATAGTGATGAAGACATGATTGGTGTGATGATTGATGAAAGATTGAGATGATGAAGGAGCCAAAATAAGAATGGTGTACGGCTGCCTCCTATCGATAGATTCGAAGTGATGATGGTGTGATAATTTTGATTATCCGGCCAGCCTCCTTAAGCCCAATCATGTGCGGCCCACTTACAACCGTAGCTTACGAAATCAAATGCCGGTTACAGTTCGTAGTTTCTGTTTGTTTCACTTTAGATTTTGCAAAACCAACTTATACCCTTCCACACACAAGTCCACGTGATATTATGGCCCACCAAATGTCTCCCAAGACTTATCCACAACTCAGCCGTGATAGTGATGATGATTTTGATTAACTTCCTCTGCCTCCCACGTGACTTGCTTGTAGCTCCCAAAAACCAAAGAATAATGATAATTTGCCTCACATGTGCGTCCAATATATGCCGCCAATAACAAGTTTTTCATGACTCCCTTGTCTACGTGTATGCGTGTGTATATAATAGTGATATGATTTTGTGATAAAGGCTCTACTCCTCACGATAAGATGTGATGATGATGCTTAATATTGTTTGTGAATTCTCCACTCAAGTCCAAACTCTAATCGGCCCACAAAACAAGAAGTGCACGTGATGTTTTTAATAAAATCCCTGCTCTCAATATTCCTCTTATGCATGATGATAATGTTCTTGACTTTCTTGGTTGCCTTTTCTCTTAAGGTTCACGTGAGTTCTATTCAACCATGATATTGATGTAGTGAGTTATAATAACAATCATCAAATTACACCCACTTCACGCGTTTAACCTGCAAACATACAACCACTCGCAATAATCCAATTCCAATCACATAATCATATAAAACAAGCTCAACCACATAAGATAAACACTTAAACACCCATGTTTCACACTCTCCATCAAACAAGCACTGGGCCTGGGTGTTGAAGATCTGCAAGATCTCCTTGATCTTACACTGTGCAGGAATGAGGATGATACAGATTCCTTGGACTTTGAATTACAATTCAAAGGGCAAGTCAGGGAATTATTGATGAGGCAATAAAGATCCAAAATAATGAAGGGTTTTGGCATAGGGAGATTGTTGTCAGTGGATCCAGAATAAGCAGATGTTTGTATTCATTCTTTCCCCTTGGAAGTGGCCCTAACAACTAATGACCTCCATCCACTGATGATCTACAACAACTGCTGACCTTCAACATCTGATAAAGACTGTTGAAGGCTAAACACTGATTCTCAATCTACTGATATGAGTCAAGCACTGCTAAAGATATAAAGTACTGCTGGAGTCACAACAGTGGAAGGAGAAGCAATAGTTTAATTTCATTTCTTGTAATGTATTGTAATCAGTAGTTTGTAGGCAGTGCTTGTAATAGATCAGTGGTTGTAGGTTGTTAGGAGGTTAGATGTCACTTTCATGGTGACGTCAACCAAGATGCTTCAGTGGTTTGCTCGTGCCTATAAATAGAACAGTACCCTGTACTGTTCTATTAGCTCTTTCTACACAAAGTCATTCTGTACGAACAAACTATTGTGAGCTCAGGCTGAGAGGGAGTTTGTAATACATGCATGCAATTGTAATTGAAGATTGAAATAAATTTAATCATGTGGTTCAATGATAAACACGTGTGTTGAAAGCATTTCTTCCATTTGATTGAGTGTGAAAGTTTGTTTCCATTTTAATTCCGCTGCAATTACTTATTCATCTTCTTAATTCTTAAACAAAAACACAATCAAAAGAAACTCAGATCCTAACAAATCTAGATATAATTTTTTTTTTTTTTTGGTTCTTGAGTGATTTGAGAGTAACTTGGTCGGAGAGATACCTGTTTAGTTTTTGGCAAACTGTTAGCCATTAACGGATTTGATATGCCTTTACCAGAGCTGTTTGCATCTAGGCTAGATGAAGATCGTAGTCCTTCATTTAGTGTATATTTGCTTTTTTCTTAAGCAACAGGAGTCAACGGACTTGATTTTTATTTACCCTTAGCCGTTTGTAAGGGAATAGATTCAGATTGTATCCTTTCGGATTCCTGTTCTGAATCAACAGTAGTTTCTAGACTTTCATCATAGAGAGCAATTTTTCCTTGAATAGCTTTTAATTCTATTAAAAGAATTTTTTTCTTTCAGACGTAAATGTCGCAACCCCCGATCCCTTATCTGTCCCGGGAACGGGCGGCCGCGAGCCAGTTTTGGTGGTATCGCGTATTGTCTAATTTTGGCAACGGAAATTTTCATCAGGACCATAGTTAGGAAATGTTTATCAGAGTAAAACCACCATTTATATATAAATAAACATATTGGGATGAAACCCAAGTTTTTAGTACAAGCTGTTTTACAGGGATAAATCCCATTTTATTTGAATTAAAACGCCTTCTTTATTTAGGCAACTTTTATAGCCACTTTTCCAAGCCTTCAGTGCTGTCCAGCTGGCTTCTAATTGGCTTTCACATTGTGTTACTTGAAACGCGTTTTAAAAACATTTATCAGTGGGAAATACTGGTGAGTGAATCCCAGTTTAATCAAGAATTATTAATTTAATTTAAACTTAACAGTATTGAGGGCGATTACAATGTTTATATCTACCCAATTACTCATTCAGTACTGTCAATCCTGACTGGTGGGTCATATTACACATTGGCTAACTCTTCGTCCAATGGTAACGTTACTCACATTTTGTATACAAAACCCCAACATACCGGCAGTAATCGTAGAATTACAAAGACTCAATCACTGCTAAATTACATTGTGAAATAGTTAAGGTTTTGTAAAAACTGTTTACAAAAAGGAGATTACTCACATTGCTGTCTTAGATTTTCCGTAAGGGTTTCCTGAGAATTATCTATAATTTACACAAATGTACACGCGTTAGTATTAATAACCCATTTTAACATTAGTAATACCCTCCCCAAGACGGCATTCCAATGACTACGTCGGGCAGAACCACGACAGCCGTTACGGAACCCTAGATCAATCGGGCATCGTATCTAATACGGATCCAGGGGTTATAATACTTACAACGGAGCAGAACTTCGCTAATTAGGGGGTATAATACCCGTGTATAAAGCCTACTACTTAATATTGAGATTGAGAAAAGAAAATGGGACGAACAGACTGAAGATCCGATGCATTCTATTTATAGTTGCTGGGTCTGGTTCTCTCGCGGCCCGCGTAACACAAGGGCAGGGCCTACGCGGCCCGCGTTGACTCCAGGTCAACGTGTAGCTGGGCTGAGTCGATGCATAGGTCTGCCGGGTGTTGGGCCACGTGGCGGCCCAGGGTAGCGCTAAGTTTTAAGTTCACGCGGCCCGCGTGAAGGTTGGGGTGGGTCTTACGCGGCCCGCCTCAACTTAAATTTTCAGTTTTTAATTATTTTTAATACTATTTAATATATTTGAGGCCCGTTTTCGTGTATGGAGTGTAATTTGGGACATATTGGGATATTTTAAAATATTTTAGGGTGTCGGAAATTATTCGAGAGTGTCGGTTTTCTTGAGGGTTGTTACATCCTCCCCACCTTGTTTTAGAGCTCGTCCTCGAGATCTACTGGAACAAGTGTGGATATTTCTTTTGTATTTCTGATTCAAGCTCCCATGTGTACTCAGGTCCTCTTTTGGAGTCCCACTTTACTTTGACCAGAACTAGTCTCTTATGCTTGAGGTTCTTGACTTTCCTGTCTTCGATCTATAGAGGCCTTTCTACAAACTTGAGTTATTCATTTACCTCTATATCCTTAAGAGGTGCCATTAACGATTCATCAGCTAAGCATTTCTTGAGATTAGATACATGAAACACATCATGTATTCCTGCCATTTCCTCTGGCAGTTGTAGCTGATAGGCTACAGGTCCTATTCTTCTAATAATCTCAAGAGGTCCAACATACCTGGGACTTAGCTTTCCTCTTTTGATGAATCTTACTATTCCTTTCCAAGGAGAGACTTTTAACAATACTTTGTCTCCTACTTGAAATTCTAATGGCTTGCGTCGGTTATCGGCATAGCTCTTCTGTCGATCACGTGCTGTTTTCAGTCGTTCCTTGACTTGAATAATCTTGTCTGTTGTTTCTTGTACTATCTCAGGTCCAGATAGTTGCTTTTCCCCAATTTCTGCCCAACAGACTGGGGTTCGGCACTTTCGTCCATAAAGTGCTTCAAATGGTGCAGCATTGATACTTGTGTGATAACTATTATTATATGAAAATTCTATTAAAGGTAAGTGATCATCCCAATTACCTCCAAAGTCAATTACACAAGCTCTAAGCATGTCCTCCATTGTATGAATTATTCTTTCGCTTTGTCCATCCGTTTGAGGATGATAGGCTGCGCTCAGATCTAACTTGGTTCCCATGGCTTTTTGGAAACTTGACCAAAAATGAGAGGTAAATCGGCTATCCCTATCAGAAACAATCGATAAAGGAATTCCATGTAATGAAACAATTTCATTTACATATAATTTAGCTAGCTGTTCCATACTTAGTCAGTCTATCTACAATCACCCAGATTGTATCATTACATTTCCTTGTTTTGGGTAATTTAGTAACAAAATCCATTGTTATTAATTCCCATTTCCACACTGGCATTTCTAGTTGTTGTAACCAATGTTGTAGAAGGCGCTAGGCGCTAGTCGGGCGGTGAGGTACAGCCTAGGGATTAATCGGGATTAATCGGGATTAATCGGAATGGGATTTTTATATGTATTTTTTCAAAATTATATATATATACCCAATAATATAAAAATAATACTTCAAAATTCACATAAATACTTCAATTTTCAGATAGTATGGTTCGATTTTGACTGATTTTGACCAATTCTGACCGCCTAGGACCGATTTTTTCCGATTGTGACCGATTAATATAGGTCGATTAATCCGATTTTTGACCGACTAGGACCGATTTTCACCGATTACGACCGCCTACGACCGACTTTGACCGATTACCGATTAATTGGACCGACTAGGTTAAAATTAGTCAGTGGACTACCGACTAGCGCCTAGGCGGCGATTAATCGGCCGCCTAGGCCGATTTCTACAACACTGGTTGTAACAAACCTGAGGGTTTCTGGTGTTCAGCTTTAACTTGTGAACAAGTTAAACATTTAGAAACATAGGCTGCTATGTCTTTCTTCATTCCTATCCACCAGAAATTTTTCCTTAAATCCTGGTACATTTTATCATTTCATGGATGCATCGTATATTTAGACTTATGGGCTTCTTCTAATATATGATGACGTAGGTTTCCTAATTTAGGTATCCACATTCTCTTTCTATGGAATTTCCATATTCCATCTGTTCCTTGTTCTAATTCTTTTAGCATACCTTTTAATTTTTCAGAATCATCTTTGATTACTGATTCTTGTGCTTTTCTGATTTGTTCATTTAAATCTACTTATAGATTTAATTTAAGAGAACGTACCCTTTTTGGTTTTTCATGATACTTTCGGCTTAAAGCATCTGCCACTACATTTGCTTTTCCTTCGTGATACTGGATATCACAATCATAATCACTAAGCATCTCCATCCAGCGTCTTTGTCTCATATTCAACTCCTTTTGCTCGAAAACATACCTTAAACTCTTATGATAAGTGAATATGGTAAACTTACTACCATAAAGTTAATGTCTCCAAATCTTAAGGGCAAAAATTATAGCTCCTAATTCCAAATCATGTGTTGAATAATTCTCTTCATGATTCTTTAGCTGTCTAGATGCATAAGCTATAACCTTTTGGCGTTGCATCAACACAAATCCATAACCTAATTTAGAAGCGTCACAATAGACTACAAAGTCTTCCGTTCCTTCTGGTAATGCTAATATGGGTGCATTAGTTAATCTTTGCTTAAGAATTCTAAATGCTTCTTCTTGTTTTGGTCCCCATTCAAACTTAATGGATTTACAGGTTAACTTAGTTAAAGGAATGGCTATTCTAGAAAAATCTCGAATAAATCTTCTATAATAACCGGCCAATCCTAAGAAACTTCTAACCTCGATTGGTGATTCAGGGGTTTTCCATTTAGTAATCGCCTCGATCTTTGTTGGATCTACATGAATTCCTTCAAGGTTCACTAAGTGTCCAAGAAATTGTACCTGTTCTAGCCAAAACTCGCACTTTGAAAATTTAGCATAAAGCTTTTCCTTTCTTAATAGACTTAAAAGTGCGTGCAAATGCTTTGCATGATCTTCCTTATTTTTAGAATAAATGAGAATATCATCTATGAAGACGATTATGAATTTATCCAATTATGGCTTACAAATTCGGTTCATCATGTCCATAAATGCGGCTGGGGCATTGGTTAAACCAAATGGCATGACAGTAAATTCATAATGACCATACCTCGTTCTAAATGCGGTTTTAGGAATATCCTCTTCCTATACCTTTAATTGATGATATCCTGACCTTAAATCGATTTTAGAAAAAAATCGAGCTCCTTGCAGTTGATCGAACAGATCGTTAATTCTTGGTAATGGGTACCGGTTCTTAATCGTGACCTTGTTTAATTCACGGTAGTCAATGCACATACGCATTGATCCGTCCTTCTTTTCAACGAACAGTATCGGCGCTCCCCATGGCGATGAGCTTGGTTGTATGAATCCTTTTTCCAGCAATTCATCCAATTATTTCTTCAGTTCCTGCATTTCGGCGGGTGCCAAACGGTAGGGTGCTTTGGCAATTGGTGTTGTTCCAGGCAGTAGGTGAATTCTGAATTCAACTTCTCTGTCTGGTGGTAGTCTTTGTAATTCTTCTGGAAATACATCTGGAAACTGAGACACTACTGGAATGTCTTTTAGTTCTTTTCCTTTAGTGTTAGTGATTATAGAAATCAAATACACTATAGAACCTTTTCTTATATAACTTGCAGTTTTCATTACAGAGATGAATTTCGTGGATCTAGCTGGTTTATTTCCTTTAATTGTGATCTTTTCACCTTTTGGTGAATTTACTTGAATTGACTTTTGATCACATAAAATACTGGCTTTATTGGCCATTAACCAATCCATTCCTAATACAACATCAAATCCTGCTAGATTCATGGGATACAGATTTGCAATATACTTTTGATTTAAAATTTCTATTCTTGCTCCCTGCAAGATTTTAGAAATCCTAACAGTTTCTCCATTAGCTGTCTATGAGACATTCTTGTGGTAGTTTAGTTAATGACTTATTTAGAAGTTTGCAAAACGAAGTATTAATAAAACTTTGGTTTGCACCAGATTCAAATAATACTTTAGCAAAAACATCATTAACTAAAAACATACCAGCTATCATGTCTGGAATCATCATGGCTTCATCTGCTGTCAGAACAAATGCTCTAGCATTTTTAGTGTTCCAGTTGTTCGCAGCTGGAGCCAATTTCGGACAGTTTGGCTTGATGTGACCTTATTCCCCACAATTGTAGCATACCCTGTTGTTGGCTTTCCTCCTGCAGTCTTCTTCCTTATGTCCTGATATTTTGCAGAAATTGCAATATATGGAGCATTTTCCAGAATGCTTCCTTTTGCAATACTTGCAATAAGGTGCAGATGTAGAACCCATATTTCTACGGTTGTAATTCCCAGAACGGAATTCTTGAGTAAGTCTTTGGGCTAGGTTCCTCTTTTGGTCTTCTTCTCTAGTACGTACTAATTCATCAGTCAAGGTGTTTGTTAATTCTACAGCTTCTTCTATGGTTTGAGGTCTAGCTGCCTTGACTACATGTCGAATCTCTCCAATTAATCCCAAGATATAACGGGAGATTAGTACCGGCTCTGGTGATGCAAGGGTTGGTACTATTCTAGCATATTTAAAGAATAACTTTGTGTACCCCTTACTATCTACTCCATTCATCCTAAGGTTTAGGAATTTGTTTGCTATCTGTTCTTTTTCATTAGGAGGGCAGAACTTCCTTTCTACCATGTTCCTAAATTCTTCCCATTCCGTATTGTATACCCTATCACTTCCTTTTGACTGGTGGATAGTGTTCCACCATTCTAAGGCTGAGTTCTTAAATAGATTGGAAGCAAACATTATCTTGTCCTCTTCCGCATATTTGCTTATTTTCAGAACAGCCTCAGTCTTTTCTATCCAGCGTAGAGCTGTAATAGGTTCTTCATTGCCCGAGAATTCTATTGGTTTGCAGGACCAGAATTCTTTGTAAGAACAACCGTAAGACACGGTTTTTCTTCTTTTGGCAATGGGCGCTTGAAGTACAGGGCCATTGTTCACGCTGTGTTCTGGTTCGATTGGTCGCTTACTGCTATGCTTACTTTTATTATTCGCTTCTTGAATCGTTTGAATAATAAATGGCATTGCATCTATGATTCCTTGTGCCACTATGTGTTGAACGGCACTATTATCCATTTGGTTTCCATTGTTATTGACGCTTGGATTCTCATTAACCACGTTAATGTTACTCTGGTTATCGTTATTCAGATTTCCTTGATTTCCTTCATCGGCCATCTGAATTTTAAACATTTACCCCATATTAATATCACAAAATAATATTTTAATATAGTCAATCACATGACATGCATTTTAGCCAAAAGCGTCGATCATTGCGACTTTACTCTATTCATCTACTATATATCTATTACACACCAGTACTGAAATAAAATTACAATACCAACTAAAATAAATAATAGTAGGCATCCGTACACACATATTTTATTATTTTATTATTATTATTACTATTACTATTACCGTCTCCATTCTCATATTCATGGATATGGATTCATCCAAAAATCCATATTGCGCTCGTCGTACTTCCAAGCGAGTCGCTCTCCCACCTGTCTCATTCTCTCACTGCTCTCTAAAATTTCCTCCCCAAAAGTCCTAAGTTCTTGTATGTTTTCTGCACTCATTGGGGGTGCAGGTTCTAGGACTGGGTTCGGAATCTGGGGTGCGGGTTCTTGATGTGGGGGTGTAGGTGCCTGGAATCGGTAAGGATCTTCTAAAATCTCCCTAATGTATTCATCGTGGAAATAGGGATCTAAAGGGTCCAAACCTAGGTAGGCTCCTACGTTCTGCATGGGTGTGTCTTCATGTATCGGGTAACGTTGCACATAGTCCCTAACGTCATCCCACCAGGGATCGTAATTTGGGTCTAGGGGGTTTGGTGCAGGTACCCTAGGTATTTCCTTTGGGTTGAAATCATGCATCTCTACTTGGTTTTCAGAGTTTTCTATCTCCATCGGTTGGTCAGGGATTGGTAGCTCTGGTTGGGGTGCTATTATTTGCTCCAGATTAGGGTCAGCTGCAGTGGTTGCTAGGATGTGAATATTGGCTATACCCCTATTTATCATATCCTGGGCATAGGCATCTGTCTCTCTTTTGGCTGCTGCTAGTACCCTCTGATCTTGTAACTTTTTCATACGTTTTCTACGTTCGTGTGCCCCTCTACTGAACCATCCCCTCTTTTTTTGAGGAAATGGCTCTTCTGACTGAGCCTTAAACACAAAGATTCCTTCTTCCGTATCAGCAGAGTACCCTGAGAGGGCAGGCTGAGAAGAGGAGGTGCCTTCGCTTCTAGGCGAACCAGACAATTGACGATACGCGTCAGATGGTCCTTGGTCACTCATACTGTAAACTAACCAATAGTCAAATAACACATAACAATTAAATACAATTATGCACGTATTCCCGTAATTTATTTCCTAACAGATTAAATTTTAATGTCAGCAGAACACATCTGTGGCTGAATCAGTGGCTTAGCTCTGATACCACCTTAACCCCCGGTCCCTTATCTGTCCCGGGAATGGGCGGCCGCGAGCCAGTTTTGGTGGTATCGCGTATTGTCAAATTTTGGCAGCGGAAATTTTCATCAGGGCCGTAGTTAGGAAATGTTTATCAGAATGAAACCACCATTTATATATAAATAAACATATTGGGATGAAACCCAAGTTTTTATTACAAGTTGTTTTACAGGGATAAATCCCATTTTATTTGAATTAAAACGCCTTCTTTATTTAGGTAACTTTTATAGCCACTTTTCCAAGCCTTTAGTGCTGTCCAGCTGGCTTCTAATTGGCTTTCACATTGTGTTACCTGAAACGCGTTTTAAAAACATTTGTCAGTGGGAAATACTGGTGAGTGAATCCCAGTTTAATCAAGAATTATTAATTTAATTTAAACTTAACAGTATTGAGGGCGATTACAATGTTTATATCTACCCAATTACTCATTCAGTACTGTCAATCCTGACTGGTGGGTCATATTACACATTGGCTAACTCTTCGTCCAATGGTAACGTTACTCACATTTTGTATACAAAACCCCAACATACCGGCAGTAATCGTAGAATTACAAAGACTCAATCACTGCTAAATTACATTGTGAAATAGTTAAGGTTTTGTAAAAGTTGTTTACAAAAAGGAGATTACTCACATTGCTGTCTTAGATTTTCCGTAAGGGTTTCCTGAGAATTATCTATAATTTACACAAATGTACACGCGTTAGTATTAATAACCCATTTTAACATTAGTAATACCCTCCCCGAGACGGCATTCCAACGACTACGTCGGGCAGAACCACGACAGCCGTTACGGAACCCTAGATTAATCGGGCAGCGTATCTAATACGTATCCAGGGGTTATAATACTTACAACGGAGCAGAACTTCGCTAATTAGGGGGTATAATACCCGTGTATAAAGCCTACTACTTAATATTGAGATTGAGAAAAGAAAATGGGACGAACAGACTGAAGATCCGATGCATTCTATTTATAGTTGCTGAGTCTGGTTCTCTCGCGGCTCGCGTAACACAAGGGCAGGGCCTACGCTGCCAGCGTTGACTCCAGGTCAACGTGTAGCTGGGCTGAGTCGATGTATAGGTCTGCCGGGTGTTGGGCCACGTGGCGGCCCAGGGTCGCGCTAAGTTTTAAGTTCACGCGGCCCGTGTGAAGGTTTGGGTGGGTCTTACGCGGCCCGCCTCAACTTAAATTTTCAGTTTTTAATTATTTTTAATACTATTTAATATATTTGAGGCCCGTTTTCGCGTATGGAGTGTATTTTGGGACATATTGGGATATTTTAAAATATTTTAGGGTGTCGGAAATTATTCGAGAGTGTTGGTTTTCTTGAGGGTTGTTACAGTAAAGCTTTTAATTCTTCCATCCCCCTTCCTTTTTAAAAATGTTTTGTGTTTGAAGGTGATGATTTTTTGAAGAAGAGACGTCTTCTATTTATAGAGGAATAATGACATTATTGATTATGTCTTTCGAAAATCTCGTGTCAAGCAGTCAGCTAGCATGTTCTTTGTCCCGTCTAGATGTTCTACTTCAAAAGAATACCTAGAAAACCACATTTGCCATCTGACAAGACGACCTTGTTTATTATCTCCCACAATTTGTGTTTTTAGGAAATAGGTAAAATTTTTATTATCTGTTCTAACTAGAAATTTAATTGGGGTTAAATAAATAGAGAACTTTGAAATCGTGTTTTTCACTGCTAGTAATTCCTTTTCATTATTGTGGTTATTTTGTTCTGCCTGCTTGAAGCTTTCTGAAGTGTACTTGCAAATTTCTTCTCTTTCTGCAGTTTTAGCTTTTAAAACAGCTCCCCAAAAATCATGAGAAGCGTCTGTTTCTATGATTAAAAAATCATTTTCTTTAGGAAGATAAAGTTTTGGAAAACTGATTAAGTTTTTCTTTATCTTTTTAATATAGTCGGTATCGGAATGTTTCCAATCCCATACGTGTTCTTTTTTTAATTTAACCTGCAAAGGTTTTCTAAGCTCTGCGAGCTTGGGAATATAGCTTTCTGCATAAGTTAATATACCTAAAAATCTTTGCAGATGTTTCTTATCTTCTAAGGTATCTGGAAATTTGTGTAGATTTTCCAGGATATGTTTTTGTGGACAATGTGTCCCTTGCTCAATCTCAAGACCTAAAAAGTTTATTTTAGTCTTAAAAAGATTAGCTTTCTTTTTTGACAAAATAATCCCATATTTTTCAATTATTTTTAAAACTGAGAGAACATGAAAATAATGTTTGTTTTCTGAGTTTGAGAAATCTATAATATCATCTACATAGACGGTACAGTAATTTTCTAAACCTCTCAAAGCATTTTGCATATGTCTTTGAAATATGCTAGGTGCTTTTTTTAATCCAAAAGGAACTACCTTCCATTGATAATGACCGTCTGGACATGTAAACGCAGTCAATAGCTGTGATTATTTGTCTAACAGTACATGCCAGAAACCGCTTTTACAGTCGAAACTGGAAAAAAATAGTTTTTCTTCATAAGAGGGTTAGTAATTCCTGCATACAAGGAAGATTATGATTGTCACCAATAGTAGCGTTATTGATTTCTTTATGATTAACAACCATTCGTTTTTTACCTCTTCTTTTTTCTGCCTCGTTTTCTACTAAGAAAGCAGGAGACATGTGAGGAGATTTACTAGGAATTATTAGTCCCAAATCAAGAAGTTCATTGATTTGTTTACTAAATTCTTCCCTATCCTGAGGACTATACTTCAAAGGTTTTACCCTTATAACAGTTTTATGATCTACTAATTAAATAGATGCCCTCATCCAATTTTTTGTCTTTTCTGGATCAATTAGATTTTCTGAAAAAGCTTTTTCAAGTAGTTCTTCAATTTTTTGAAACTTGTGTATTTCAAGTAAGAATATTTTTTCTGGTTTTATACTTCTTGAGCTATATTAGTTCCAGGAGTTTGTTTTATTTTTGAATCTTTTTTCATGGATTCAAGGAAATTTGGTTTTCCGATTTTAAAAGCCTTTGTAACCTTTTTAATCAAAATCATTTCTTGATTACGATGAAGAGATACCCTATCTAACCATTGGGTAAAAGGTCCATAAAGTTGACAGAAATTATTTCCAAGAAGTAAATCCGTTCCTGAATCTTGTTGGTAGATGGTTGGAATAGGAAATGTGTAACACCTCATAAAATCACGACTAATATAATAAAGACACGTGTCATGGACTTTAAACGTGTAATGGATTGATCTGGAGGGACTAAAATTGTCAAAAAATGTAAATATGTAAGTAAAAGGATCCAAAGTGTCAACATGCCATTCTTGTGCCTCTTAATGACCTCACACGACATTCGTATTCTTTAACGAATAATTTGTCGATCATAGAAAGTCGTTTGTGCTTAAAATAAGGATCTTACGAAACATAGGGTTAAAAATGTCAACATGTTAAATGTTACCTCTGAGTGACCTTTTAACGATCCCAAAAACATTGTAATAATTGTATATTTTGCTCTCAAGAATAATGGATAGTAATCTCGTGGAGTTTCGATGAAAACAAGACCTTTCGGGTGATCGTACGACTAACCGGGAACTTAACGGAGTTAATATATGACCCAAGGCCCTTAAAAGTTAACTATGGGGGGTCATAAGTGCAATAAATGGAAGTTAAATAAACTTATATAGGACCAGGGACCAAAATTGCAAAGTCAGAAAGTTGTTTTCCGGTCAAGGAGGAGCCTCGCGGCCCGCCTAGACTTCTTATAAGCGCGGCTCGCGTACGAGTGTCAGATGCAGAAAACAAGGACAGCTGCATGTCTCAGCCAGTTCCACCGCCTTTGCATGCAATTTTTCGATACCAGGGTCTGAGCCAACAGTTTTTCATGCACTAGGGATGCATGGGATCATCTGGGCAATATAGATTTGCAGATGGAATGATCTTGGAGCTCTCAAAATCCTATATAAGGCCTTGTTTTTCATTTGTTCACTTGCACACTTGAAAATTTCTTCACAACTCATTCTCTGGAGTCCCTTGGAGCTCTAGGAAGCTTTCCTCAGTTCCTAATTCGTGCTAAGAGTTCTTGTAAGCATTCTTAGCCTCTCTAGTTTAAGTTTTATAAGCTTAATGACCGAAAGTCAAAGCTATCGTAATTAAGCTTTGACTTTGTGATTAATCACAAACGGTCCAGCCATTATTCGAATTGAAAGTGGCTATGAGTTGGTAATTATGTAGGTAATAAACCCTTAAAAGGGCACCTACTGATTATCACTTTTACTTGGTCAATTGTCGGGTCAAACTTATTAATAAAAAGTCAACAGAATCAATTTTTGCAAATAAATTCATAACTGATAATGTAGAAGTTATGGAACATGTTTTAACACTAAAATAACTTAGTAAATAATATAAGAACATGTTTAGGCATGTTCAACCCAACAATTATGAGTTTAGGCTCGGTTCGCAACTGAAAGTCGCAAAAGTAGACTTTTGCTTTGACTTTCAGTTCTGACCCGATTTAGCTTGGTTTAGATATGCCTTAGGGTTCCATTAGGACCATATTACATGTTAGTATAACCCTCTGAGATTATACAATATGGTTCCTTTGAAATCCGAATCATTTGCATGTTTCCGTTAATTGCTTAAAAGTTGACCATTATGCCCTTTTGATATAAAAACGAGATTTTTGAAAATGTGAGGGGACAAAAACCTTTATTACTGATTTATAAGCATGTCTAAAAATTTGACATCAGTTTATGGTCTAAATTAGGAGTTATGCTCGATATTGTAAATTGAAGTCTTTTTATTAATTAAATGACATTTTTAGTATAAATCACATTCCAAACCCAATTTTTGTCACCAAACTTTATACCTACGGATATAATATAATATAATATTTAGGGATTTTTAGAAATTTTTGCCAAATTTTAAACTGATTATATTATAGAGTTTTAATGTAAATTCGGTATTGACGAAATTGCCATTTTCTTTGATAAAATGAGTTTTACATAACATTTTGATACCAAACATTTTTCTACTGATTTCATATGTTAAATAAAATATTTTAAGCTTTATAAACTGATCAAAATCTCAGCTTTCCTTAAATAACCCGAAAATCGTCAAATACCGACTTTTACGCTTTTTAAAACGCATAGTATGGGTTAAAACTATAATTGACACCTAAAACTCATTACCTACTGATATTATAAGCAATTTTTTATATTTTAACAGTAAGTAAAAGTTTTGAAATTAGATTTCCAAATTTAACCCTTAAAGTTTATGTGAAATGACCAAAATGCCCTTACGGTGCATAGTTTGGCTATAAATGATAAATTTCACATATGTACAATATCTTACTGATATAACTTGTAAAAATAAATATTTTTACTGATCATATTAGACCAGAACCTCATATTATTATTTGACCTGTTTTATAATCTTTAAAATGACCAAAATACCCCTACGGGGCTTAAATTGATTTTAAATTCGTTTTGGGCATAATGGAAGGTATCCTACTTATATCACAACATATTTAAAGCATATTAACTTGTGAAACCTGTACATGACTCATTCGGTTACCCGTTAAGCTTTTTTCGCGTTCGGTGCGGTTTATGTAACTAACTTGCATAAATTAACCGAAACGGGTCAAACCTTATCATTTTTGCTTCAAAATCCAGATTGTACTAGTTTACCCATTTTATACAAGTCCTTATACTTGTTGGGCCTAAATCACATTCTAATCCGGTCTTCGCTTAATCTTGCGTTTTGAACCATATACCCTTCTTTAAAACTAACCGGTCTAAGTTATAACTTAAATAAGACCCGTTAGCAATCTAATAGGTTATTAAAAACCTTCGTTCCAGATTTAGGAGCCCAGTAAAAGCTATTTGCACTTGCTGATTGTTATACGGCTGAGATTAAATTATATTTTTGCTCAGGTAAATACTTTTAACTTATTTTCTGTTATACGGGCTTGGGATACGGCATTTAATAATACCGCTTGGTCGGGTATTGAATCTTTAATCGAATAATGGTTAAATCATTGAGATAACCCGTTTAATCTGTTTTGTTTAATCTAAACCTTTGGGGGGTTAATGACCATGTCCTGGATATCTTCGGCTCATTCATTGAAATGGCCACGACTTAAGCACGGGGTGTAGACATACACCTGCCAATGCGTATGTAAAAAGATATACCCGCTTGTTGAGAATAACTCGCCGTGGGTTTATATTATGTGGTGTGTCTATTAATCTTGTTCCGGCTTCTATCCCGGATCCTGAATGTATGACAAAGATATAAATCTTTTACAAGATTATTTTTAATAATTGTCCCAAGTTATAAAAGAATATTTGTGCCTTGTGCATTTAAATCAATTTTCCTAAATATTTTCAAAAGCATCGGTTAATTGTATTTACCAGTGTAAACTGACGTATTTTCCAAAATGGTTAAGTGTAGGTACTAAGCGAAATGGGCTGGCTACTCCTAGTGTCAAATAAAGAGTCTTGCAAGCTTTTGATGCTTAAATCTGTTGAACAATATTTCTTTTTATTTTAGATCAGCATGTGGATCCACCTTACAATCCATTGTGTAATATTTTAAGTTACTTTCATATCGGTTTGTATAATTATTATTTTTAGTCTTCCGATGTGCATTTAAACTGTGATTATTTGACTATGATGATATCAACTACGTTACGATACTCCCCACCGGGCCCACCGGTAATACGTGGAAATATCGGGGTGTGACAGGTTGGTATCAGAGCCAACATTGAGTGAATTAAACACTAGCCTTTTGTGTTTAATCTCAATGACACAGTTGCACGAAGATTGGAGGACCTACTTAGAGCTTGCGAGACGCTCTGTCTCGCTTAGCTCCTCGCCTTCTTATCACGACTCTTTCGGGCTACATCAAAACGAATAGTCCAACCATTCACGCCATTCCTACTTGCTGTTGCAGTGGTCGGGTTCTCACCGTGCTTTTCAAGACCCGACCCCATACTTCCAAAGCCGGTTCAATCCGGTAAACCAGGTTCAAGAACCAGAGGGTCCGAACCCTCTGGGGCCAGCTGATCATTATCCTGAGATGTAGGATATGGAGATGGATGATGACCCTGATCCTGCCGAGCCACCATCTGGGACGCCAACGCATCCCATAGAGATTCAGACGGATCATCTTTCCATGGTTCGCCTTATAGAGGTCACGACTCTTTTGCCCAATGGTGGAGTAATTATAATTGGGAGTACACACCTTCCCACCACTCATCACCACACCAACAGGTCCCCTCAGAGGACCCACATTTTGAGGCGGTCACACCACTACCACCGCCGCCGCCAGAGCAGAAACCGCCTCTAGAACCACCGAGGTGAAGAAGATCAGGTGCACGGATATCCGTGCGAGGGGGTTTCCACTTCAGCACCCCCAACACAGCAGCAACAGCCACTACCCGCCGCTGTATGAAGACCCACAGGTGGGTGGGCCTTCAAACCCAGTTTCCGAGGTCGGCTCTTCGCCAGTCGCGCCACCACCACCACACATGGGTTTTGATAACCCAATACCTTCTTACGCCGGTGCAGCGGCTTATAACCCTTTTGAGCAGCCAGCCTATTCTGGCTACAACTACTACAATGCCCCCGATGTTGACCCATATCTCGAGGCGGCAAACTACAATGCTCTTCACCCTGAAGGGCCCTTTCAAGCTACGTATCCAACTGGATACCCAGCATATGGGTATCATGTCACGGCCCCCGACCCGGTTTGACCAGTTTCAGGAGCCGCGGGACAGAAATCCTGCGGTATTTAATTAATTGAGTTTGACAGCGGAAGTTTTCATCAGGATCTTTTAAAATGTAAATATTTCCCAATTATTTTATTTCACAACGTGGGATAAAACCCGGTAATTTACAATAGTTTGATTTCATGAAATCTTTTATTTTTACAAAACATGTTTCTTTTATTTTATACTGAGCCACTTCCTTGAGCTTGTAGTGCTATATGGCACTTTTCCTGATTCATAACAGGTCACCTGAAACATGTTTGAAAAAGGTTTTATCAGCGGGAAATACTGAGTGAATCATTCTATTTTGCATAATGATGCATAGTTATTAATTACAGCATAAGAGCGATTACAATGGCTTCTATCTTATTTTTATCTGGCATCCTGTCACAATGGTGACATGTCACAATGGTGACGATGGTCATACCACTATTTAGATCAATGAACCTAAATAGTGATGATTATCCCTGTAGGTCAATGAACCCAACAGTGATGATCCCGAGTAGGTCAATGAACCTAACTGGAAGAAAATTAGTAATGTGCACAATACCCCACTAACCAGTAATTCAAGATATCCACGACTTAGTCCCTGTAATTATAACCTTGAAAATAATTTGAGGTATTGTAAAATAGTTGATAAAAAGAGAATGACTCACAAACTGTGAGAAAAGGAGAATGACTCACAAACTGTGAGAAAAGGAGAATGACTCACATTGCAGATTTATACGGGCAGAGTTTGGCCTACTGATTTAGCCTTTTTAACCTAAATTTAATAACAGGCACACAATTCTGGGTTAGTAATCAATCCAGCATTTACGATAACTCACTAGATCAAATTCTCACAATGAACGACAAAGTGCAATACTTCATCCATCGAATTAACGATGATCCGTCAAATTAATGACGAACGACAAAGTATAATACTTCATCCATCGAATTAACGATGATCCGTCAAATTAATGACAAACGATAAAGTATAACCCTAATGTGGGCGGCACTTAAACATCCATTGGATATATTGATCGATCGGACAATGAATCGTAATAGCGATTGTGCTAATACCCTGATTGCGGCGTCGATTTAGTGCATGTGTGTTTTAATTGAAGTATACAGAGCATAACTCAGCGCACAAAATGAATTTGAGCGTCGTTCTGAAGCCAGAAATCAAGTCCCAATCTCCTGTATTTATAGTCGAATTTTGACCCTCAGGCGGCCCGCGTGAGATTTAAGCTAATCCTTACGCGGCCCGCGTAAGACCTATTTTTAGGCATAGGTTTGCCACGTGTGGGACTAGCTCAGCTGAGTCGACAGTTTTCGTAAATTCCTTTCTGCCTACGTTTTAAGTGGATAATCGTAACTAGGAAATACCCCCCTGAGTTTTAGGGGCCCTGATCCTGATTCTGATTTTTCTGAAAATCTTAGGGTTTGTGCAGAATCACTTGGGTTTCTTAATTAGGGTTTCCTATTGGTCAAATTAATTTAATAATTATGACTTTTGATGAGAGTCGTTACATATCAATACCCACCACCTCCTCAACCTCTGCAGCAGCAGCAGCCGCCACAGATCTAACCACCGCAGCAGCAGGAGATCCTTCAGAGGTTGAACCAGGTGGAATGGGATGTCCAGGAGGAGCGTAGGACCCGCCGGGGTCTACTTAAGGGTTTGGCTAACTTAATCAAGGGGAAGAAGAAAAGGGATTATTGAAATTCCTTATTTATCTGTTTTGTAATTTTTTTTTAATTTTCAATTAAGTCCCTGTGTGGACATTTATTTATGTACCTAGTCCCTGCGAGGACTTGTATTTTCATTTTAGCCCCTGCGTGGGCAAAGTTATTCATGTAAAAGTCTCGTTTAGGGCATCTATGTACTCTTTTAAATTTAATGGAATGATTTAATTTTAAAATTTCATTTGTCATTATATGTATGAATATATTATATTAAATAAATCAACATAAACATTTCATTTTACAATTGTTCTGCCAATAAATGTTGAAACAAATCTTAAAAGTAAAACCTAGCCCATGTGTCATTTTAAGACAGGGCCATGATGGTAGTTCCTTTTTAAGATTCAAATCCTTGTTAACATCTGAAAGCATGTTAACACTCCTGGCAAATGTGATTCGATAAAATCACACAAGTCATCCTTATATTGGATTCTTTCAATTCCTTTTCTTTTTATTAAAACATCCATTAGTGATGAAGTGCCTACGGACCATACTTATTATCCTTTGAGACAACAGACAGTTGTGGTCTATGACTCCCTGTCGAGAAAAGGTGATGAACTATGTTCAAACCTTAATGCCTCGATCTTATAAGATCATGGCTTATATTTTTAAAATTGTCCTTGTGACTAGGCCTTTCGTGCCACTCTAATATTTTAATGAATTATAACTAAGGATAAATTATAACGAAATCCTTAACAAATTATGCCTAACAAATTAACCGATATGGTTTATTATTACCATGGTTAAATGAATCATCAAGATGACTATTCCATAGTAGATTTCTGAATAAATCATTGTCATCATTTTATGTAGCAATCAAGCTACATGGCAGAATCAGAAGAAGTCAACAGTCACCCGAGGGAGAATCATGATACTACCAGAATCAACGTAACTGGTGCGGATCTTCAAGCATTGATTGATAATGCTGTTACTAAAGCCATGGACAGGCAGTTTAAGGAATCAAGTGGTACACGCTCTAAGACTCTATCTATGGCTCATAGTAAGCCCCCTTCTAAAACACATGAGTCAAAGAAGGACGATGCCCCTCACTCGTCAAATCAGCAAAGTATCCCGTCTAAGAAGATTGTGCTCAATCAAGAGCCATGTGCTAAAACCTGTTCTTACAAATATTTTGTCTCCTGCAAGCCCAGAGACTTCACAAGAGAGAAAGGAGCCATTGATTGTATGACTTGGCTCGATGAGATGGATATTGTGGTTGATATTAGTGGTTGTGCAGAGCAGGACATTTTGAAGTTTGTTTCACAATCTTTTAAAGGAGAAGCTTTAGCTTGGTGGAGGTCCCTAATCCAAGCTACAGGGAAGATCCCATTGTATAATCTGACGTGGGATCAGTTTGTTGCTCTAATCAAACAAAATTTATGTCCTCAACATGAAGTTGAGAAAATTGAGACTGACTTCTTGACCTTGGTCATGAAGAACTTAGATTGTCAGGCGTATCTTACAAGTTTCAACACTATGTCACGATTGGTTCCATACTTGGTCACACCAGAACCAAAACGCATAGCTCGTTTTATTGCAAGGTTAGCTCCGAAAATTAAGGCAAGTGTGAAAGCATCAAGACCTACCACCTTTAGGTCAGTGGCTGATATGTCGTTATCTCTTACTCTCGATGCGGTTAGGCAGAGATCGCTTAAGAGTTCCGATGAAGGAAAAAGGAAACGTGAGGATGAGAACTCACGCCGTTCTGATAAAAAACATAAGGGGAACTCATATCATAAGAAGGGTTCTGGGTTCAAAAAGGATAACCAACAGTCGGATAAGAAGCCCAAATGCAAGACCTGCCAAAAGCACCACTTTGGAAAGTGCAGGTTCGAAACAAAATCACAGTCACAGTCGCAGTCGCAACCTAGAGTTTGTGGAATCTGCAAGTCTAAGGAGCATAAGACCCTAGATTGCAAGAAAATGAAGGACGCAACTTGTTACAACTATAACGAGAAGGGGCATATCAAGACCAATTGCCCCAAATATGCAAAGAAACCTGAAGAGGGTAAGAAGACCAATGCTCGGGTCTTTCAAATGAATGCACAAGAAGCGGTTCAGAACGACAATGTGATAACAGGTACATTTCTCATTAATGATGTTTATGCAAGGGTATTGTTTGATTCGGGTGCAGATAAGTCGTTTGTAGAAAATAAATTTTGTAAATTGTTAAATCTGCCTGTTAAAACCCTAAGCATAAAGTATGAAGTAGAATTGGCTTATGGTACGATAGAAACTACTTCAATAGTATTAGATGGATGTTTTATATCCATTAGGAACCACTCTTTTCCTTTGTCCTTGCTTCCATTGAAACTAGCATGATTCGACATAGTGATAGGCATGGATTGGTTATCTTCTAACCAAGCCCAGATTGTTTGTGATAAGAAGCAAGTGGTCATTAAGACTCCTTATGGGGAACCACTTACAATTCAAGGAGATACTCAGTACGGATTACCTAAGCAAGTGTCTATGCTTAAAGCATCGAAGTGTTTGAAGAAAGGTTGTGTCATTTATATGGCACAAGTGACTATTGATGAACCAAAGCCCAAGATCGAAGACATCCCTGTTATCTCTGAATATTCAGACGTATTCCCTGAAGAACTACATGGGTTACCTCCAGATAGACAAGTGGAGTTCAGAATTGACATCATTCCTGGAGCAGCACCAGTTGCAAGAGCACCTTACCGGTTGGCACCGACTTAGATGAAAGAGTTAAGGACTCAGTTGGATGATTTGTTGGCAAAGGGTTTTATTCGGCCTAGCTCGTCTCCTTGGGGAGCACCGATACTGTTTGTGAAGAAGAAGGATGGATCAATGCGTTTATGCATTGATTATTACGAGCTGAACAAGGTTACAATTAAGAACAGATATCCATTGCCCAGGATCGATGATCTGTTCGATCAACTGCAAGGGGCAAGTTATTTCTCCAAGATTGATTTAAGGTCAGGTTATCATCAGCTGAAGGTCAGAGATGAAGATGTGCATAAGACTGCATTCAGAACTTATTATGGTCACTACGAGTTCTTGGTGATGCCTTTCGGGCTCACTAATGCACCAGCAGCGTTCATGGATCTCAGGAATCGCGTTTGCAAACCCTTTTTGGACATGTTTGTCATTGTTTTTATTGATGACATACTCATTTACTCAAAGAATCAGGCTGATCATGAAAAGCACCTTCGATGTATTCTTAAACTTCTTCAGCAAGAGAAGCTCTACGCCAAGTTTTCAAAATGTGAGTTTTGGCTTCGTGAAGTCCAATTTCTTGGACATGTGGTAAGCGAGCGTGGTATCCAGGTGGATCCCGCTAAGATTGAAGCTATTATGAATTGGCAAGAGCCGAAGACGCCCACAGAGATTCGCAGCTTCTTGGGTCTAGCAGGATATTACAGGCATTTTATTGAAAAAATTTCAAGGATTGCTGCACCCCTAACGTTACTGACTCGTAAGAATATAAAGTTCGATTGGGGTCCCAAGCAACAAGAATCCTTTGAGATTCTTAAGCAAAAGTTAAGCAATGCTCCAGTGTTGACATTGCCTGAAGGGATTGAAGAGTTTGTGGTATACTGCGACGCATCACACACTGGAATGGGTTGTGTACTCATGCAGAAAGGCAAGGTCATTGCCTATGCCTCACGACAATTAAAAGTACACGAAAAGAATTACACCACCCATGATTTGGAATTGGGTGCCGTTGTTTTTGCACTGAAGCTTTGGAGGCATTATTTATATGGTACCAAGTGTGTGATCTATTCTGATCACAAAAGCCTTCAACACTTGGTCAATCAGAAGGATCTTAACATGAGACAGCGTCGATGGATGGAGACTTTAAATGATTATGATTGCGAAATTCGCTACCATCCAGGCAAAGCGAATGTTATAGCTGACGCTCTAAGCAGGAAGGAAAGAGTTAAGCCTATAAGAATCAATGCCAAGAGCATCGAATTGAAGAATAGCCTGAATGAAAGGTTATTAGCCACTCAGAAGGAAGCTATTTTGGATACTAACTATCCAAATGAAAAGTTAGGCGTCACTGCTAAGCAATTATCGTGTGGCAAGGATGGGATCCTCTGATTAAATGGTCGAATATGGGTCCCTATTCATGGAGGACTTAGAGACGTGATCCTTCAGGAAGCCCACAGTTCGAAATAATTAGTTCATCCTGGCAGTGATAAGATGTACCAGGATTTAAAGGCAAATTATTGGTGGATAGGTTTGAAGAAATCTATAGCCACTTATGTGGCCAAATGTCTGACGTGTGCACAGGTTAAAGTCGAACATCAAAAGCCGTTAGGTTTACTGCAACAGCCTGAACTTCCCACTTGGAAATGGGAAATGGTAACTATGGATTTCATCACTAAGTTACCAAGGACAAAGCAAGGGAATGATACTATTTGGGTTATAGTAGATAGACTGACCAAGTCAGCTCACTTCTTGCCTATTAAAGAAACACACAGCTCAGGTAAGCTAGCTCAGCTATACATGGATGAGATAGTATCTCTCCACGGAGTGCCAGTATCTATTATCTCCGATAGGGATACTAGACACTCGTCTCACTTTTGGAAAAATTTTCAGCAATCTTTGGGCACACGTTTAAACTTCAGAACAGCTTATCATCCTCAGACGGATGGTCAAAGCGAACGTACAATTCAAAGGCTGGAAGATATGCTACGAGCTTGTGTTATTGATTTAGGAGGGAGTTGGGATGACCATCTTTCGTTGATTGAATTTTCATATAATAATAGCTATCATTCGAGTATTCAAGCTGCACCTTTCGAAGCTTTGTATGGAAGAAAGTGTAGGACGCCAGTTTGTTGGGCGGAAGTTGGAGATGTCCAACTAACAGGACCTGATATAGTCCTGGAGATGACAGATAAGATTGTGTAGATCCGCGATCGTCTTAAAGCTGCCAGGGATAGGCAGAAAAGCTACGCAGATAAAAGGCGTAAACCTCTGAAATTCGAGGTAGGTGATAAAGTGTTACTTAAGGTATCACCCTGGAAAGGAGTGATGCGTTTTGGCCAGAAGGGCAAGCTAAGCCCAACATACATAGGACCATTCGAGATCATCGAATGTGTCAGAACTGTAGCTTACAAGTTAAATCTACCAGAAGAGCTTAGTGGAATACATAACGTATTCCACATCTGCAACTTAAAGAAATGTCTAGCCGATGAATCACTAGCAATGTCGCATAAGGACGTGCAGATAGATGAGAGCTTGAAGTTCGTTGAAAAACCTTTGTCGATCGAGGATCGACAGGTTAAGAAGCTTCGAAGGAAGCATGTACCGATTGTGAAGGTAAAATGGGATGCCCGTAGAGGCCCAGAATACACGTGGGAGGTTGAATCCACAATGAAACAAAAGTACCCTCATTTATTTCAGTAAATCTCGAGGTCGAGATTTCTTTTAAGGGGGTGAGGATGTAACACCTCGTAAAATCATGACCAATATAATAAAGACACGTGTCATGGACTTTAAACGTGTAATGGATTGATCTGGAGGGACTAAAATTGTCAAACAATGTAAATATGTAAGTAAAAGGATCTAAAGTGTCAACATGCCATTCTTGTGCCTCTGAATGACCTCACACGACATTCGTAATCTTTAACGAATAATTTGTCGATCATAGAAAGTCGTTTGTGCTTAGAATAAGGATCTTACGAAACATAGGGGTTAAAAGTGTCAACATGTTAAATGTTACCTCTGAGTGACCTTTTAACGATCCTAAAAACATTGTAATAATTGTATATTTTGCTCTCAAGAATAATGGATAGTAATCTCGTGGAGTTTCGATGAAAATAAGACCTTTCGGGTGATCGTACGACTAACCGGGAACTTAACGGAGTTAATATATGACCCAAGGCCCTTAAAAGTTAACTATGGGGGGTCTTAAGTGCAATAAATGGAAGTTAAATAAACTTATATAGGACCAGGGACCGAAATTGCAAAGTCTGAAAGTTGTTTTCCGGTCAAGGAGGAGCCTCGCGACCCGCGTAGACTTCTTATAAGTCTTACGCGGCCTGCGTACGAGTGTCAGATGCAGAAAACAAGGACAGCTGCATGTCTCAGCCAGTTCCACCGCCTTTGCATGCATTTTTTCGATACCAGGGTCTGAGGCAACAGTTTTACATGCACTAGGGACACATGGGATCATCTGGGCACTATAGATTTGCAGATGGAATGATCTTGGAGCTCTCAAAATCCTATATAAGGCCTTGTTTTTCATTTGTTCACTTGCACACTTGAAAATTTCTTCACAACTCATTCTCTGGAGTCCCTTGGAGCTCTAGGAAGCTTTCCTCAGTTCCTAATTCGTGCTAAGAGTTCTTGTAAGCATTCTTTGCCTCTCTAGTTTAAGTTTTATAAGCTTAATGACCGAAAGTCAAAGCTATCGTAATTAAGCTTTGACTTTGTGATTAATCACAAACGGTCCAGCCATTATTCGAATTGAAAGTGGCTATGAGTTGGTAATTATGTAGGTAATAAACCCTTAAAAGAGCACCTACTGATTATCACTTTTACTTGGTCAATTGTCGGGTCAAACTTATTAATAAAAAGTCATCAGAATCAATTTTTGCAAATAAATTCATAACTGATAATGTAGAAGTTATGGAACATGTTTTAACACTAAAATAACTTGGTAAATAATATAAGAACATGTTTAGACATGTTCAACCCGACAATTCTGAGTTTAGGCTCGGTTCGCAACCGAAAGTCGCAAAAGTAGACTTTTGCTTTGACTTTCAGTTCTGACCCGATTTAGCTTGGTTTAGATATGCCTTAGGGTTCCATTAGGACCATATTACATGTTAGTATAACCCTTTGAGATTATACAATATGGTTCCTTTGAAATCCGATTCATTTGCATGTTTACGTTAATTGCTTAAAAGTTGACCATTATGCCCTTTTGATATAAAAACGAGATTTTTGAAAATGTGAGGGGACAAAAACCTTTATTACTGATTTATAAGCATGTTCTAAAAATTTGACATCAGTTTATGGTCTAAATTAGGAGTTATGCTCGATATCGTAAATTGAAGTCTTTTTATTAATTAAATGGCATTTTTAGTATAAATCACATTCAAACCCAATTTTTGTCACCAAACTTTATACCTACTGATATAATATAATATTTAGGGATTTTTGGAAATTTTTTGCCAAATTTTAAATTGATTATATTATAGAGTTTTAATGTAAATTCGGTATTGACGAAATTGCCCTTTTCTTTGATAAAATGAGTTTTACATAACATTTTGATACCATACCTTTTTCTACTGATTTCATATGTTAAATAAAATATTTTAAGCTTTATAAACTGATCAAAATCTCAGCTTTCCTTAAATAACCCGAAAATCGTCAAATACCGACTTTTACGCTTTTTAAAACGCATAGTATGGTTTAAAACTATGATTGACACCTAAAACTCATTACCTACTGATATTATAAGCAATTTTTTATATTTTAACAGTAAGTAAAAGTTTTGAAATCAGATTTCCAAATTTAACCCTTAAAGCTTATGTGAAATGACCAAAATGCCCTTACGGTGCATAGTTTGGCTATAAATGATAAATTTCACATATATACAATATCTTACTGATATAACTTGTAAAAATAAATATTTTTACTAATCATTTTAGACCAAAAACTCAGATTATTATTTAACCTCTTTTTATAATCTTTAAAATGACCAAAATACCCCTACGGGGCTTAAATTGATTTTAAATTCGTTTTGGGCATAATGGAAGGTATCCTTCTGATATCACAACATATTTAAAGCATATTAACTTATGAAACCTGTACATGACTCATTCGGTTACCCGTTAAGCATTTTTCGCGTTCGGTGCGGTTTATGTAACTAGCTTGCATAAATTAACCGAAACGGGTCAAACCTTATCATTTTTGCTTCAAAATCCAGAATGTACTAGTTTACCCATTTTATACAAGTCCTTATACTTGTTGGGTCTAAATCACATTCTAATCCGGTCTTCTCTTAATCTTGCGTTTTGAACCATATACCCTTCTTTTAAACTAACCGGTCTAAGTTATAACGTAAATAAGACCCATTAGGAATCTAATAGGTTATTAAAAACCTTCGTTCCAGATTTAGGAGCCCAGTAAAAGCTATTTGCACTTGCTGATTGTTATACGGCTGAGATTAAATTATATTTTTGCTCAGGTAAATACTTTTAACTTATTTTTCGTTATACGGGCTTGGGATACGGTATTTAATAATACCGCTTGGTCGGGTATTGAATCTTTAATCGAATAATGGTTAAATCATTGAGATAACCCGTTTAATCTGTTTTGTTTGATCTAAACCTTTGGGGGGTTAATGACCATGTCCTGGATATCCTCGGCTCATTCATTGAAATGGCCACGACTTAAGCACGGGGTGTAGGCATACACCTGCTAGTGCGTATGTAAAAAGACATACCCGCTTGTTGAGAATAACTCGCCGTGGGTTTATATTATGTGGTGTGTCTATTAATCTTGTTCCGGCTTCTATCCAAGATCCTGAATGTATGACAAACATATAAATCTTTTACAAGATTATTTTTAATAATTGTCCCAAGTTATAAAAGAATATTTGTGCCTCGTGCATTTAAATCAATTTTCCTAAATATTTTCAAAAGTGTCGGTTAATTGTATTTAACAGTGTAAACTGACGTATTTTCCAAAAAGGTTAAGTGCAGATACTAAGCGAAATGGGTTGGCTACTCCTAGTATCAAATAAAGAGTCTTGCAAGCTTTTAATGCTTAAATCTGTTGAACAATATTTCTTTTTATTTTAGATCTGTCTGTGGATCCACCTTACAATCCGTTGTGTAATATTTTATGTTACTTTCATACCGGTTTGTATAATTATTATTTTTAGTCTTCCGCTGTGCATTTAAACTGTGATTATTTGACTATGATGATATCAACTACGTCACGATACTCCCCACCGGGCCCACCGGTAATACGTGGAAATATCGGGGTGTGACAAAATGGTTCTCCAGAAAAATAGATTATTGATTTCTACAAACTTATCTAGTTTAATGATTTCTTGGTTAGCAACAATTGCTTTAATATCTTTGGGAGTATTTTCCCATAGATCATCAGGGATAACATGCTTGCTTGCTAAACAGAGACTTGCCCCTGTGTCTACATAGCAATGTAGACTAATTGTTTTATATCCTTTGAAAATGATTTTTCCTTTGATATAAATTGAATTTGGATTAGTTATATTTGAGTAAACTAATTCGTTGTTTTCTTGAAAATTTTTACAAGAATGAATGTGTTTAGGATTGTCATCCCCCCATCTAAAAGAGTGGTTACTATTCATTCTGAGTCCTCTGTTGAAGAATCGGACGATGAGTTATAAAAATATTTCTAATGTATATACTTATGTATAGCCATCAAATATATTTTCAGAAGGAAAATATCCTTCAGTTTTTGCTTCTGAGATAAATTTTAATTTTTCTGGAAATTTTTGTCTGTTGGGACATTTGTTGGCATAATGTCCTTCTTCAGAACATATCCAGCAACGACAATTTTTCTTCCCTTGAGGACAAACCTTAGGTTTTTCTTTAGAAAAGTATTTTGCAGGTGAAAACTTTCTTTTCTTGGTTTTCCAAAAACGTTTATTAGTTTTTGTTTTGTATTTCTTTTTTAAATAACCTTTATCCTTTACTGTTCACAGCCAAAAGATAATTGTGGTAACTCAGTGAGTTTTTTGCAACAATTTTTGTTAAAGCATTTTAACTGTTTTTGTTTATTAGAGAAATCATAATAAGTTGCAATTTCTTCTTTAACAATTTTTGTAGCAAAACCAAGAGAATGCATAGTTAAATGATTCTTTTCTCTATTCCATCGTTCTTTAGCTTTTTCTCCAACAATGGGAATCCTCTTTAAGTAGGCATCAATCCAAGAAGGGAATTCGCCTGAACTTAATTTATTTAAATTTGTTTCATAAAAAAAAAGTGAATTCGTCTAAAAGACATATATCACAAAGTTGTTCTTTAGCAAGATTTTGTCTCGCTTTTTCTAGCAATTTTTGACTTTCTTGGTCTTTATCTGTCATGAAATCGAGACCTAAAAACATCATGTATATTGCATTTATTATTTGATAAAAAAGATCCTCACCATGCAAGTCCTCATTCCAAGTTATTCCTTTGATCAAATATTGGATTATTCCTGCAGACTTATGTTCGACTAATAATAATAAAGCCTTAGCATGAGAGAACTATTGGATTATTCCTGCAGACTTATGAAATATTGGATTATTTCTTTTAAGTTTTTATTTTCAGAGAACTTTTGTTCACATTCTTTGTCGTCTAAAGACATGAGCTGAACAAGCTCATTTATTTGTTTAGCCAGACGAGTTTCCAATTGTTTATCTAAAATTTGCTCCAATCTTTGAGTGATAGAGCTCATTTTACCCACAAGATAAAATAATCTTTTTATCTTTAAGATCTTGAATTTTTTGTTCAAGCCTCTTTATTTGACCCTTATAAAAAAGTGTATTATTTAGTTTGTCTTTTGGATGAATACTCAATTATTATAACTTTCATAAAGCATATTGATGTTATTTTGTCGGAGTAAATGGCATCTCGTGATTTCTGCATTTATGCTTTGAAACAAAAGCTTTAAATGCATTAAATGCCCCATTATTTTTTTGAAAAGATAGCTCATTTATGTAGGTGATCCAAAAAGCCATGTTAATGCATTTGGACTTTTAGAACTTCCTAGTTATGGATTTACAACGTTGAAATTTGGAAATGAATACTTTTGAAAGCTTTTTTCATTATCAACTTTTTCTTTTTTGCTTTTTGGGCACAAAAGTTTGTGAATTTATTTTTTCATCAATTTTGTCTGAAACATCTTTGATGATTTTTGCAGCAATTACTTCAAGATTTTCGTTGGTAGATAAACTTTTCACCTTGCTAATTAAATCTTTAACAAGTTCTTCTAACTTTAAAATGGAAGTCATGTTATAGATATTATTGTTTTTTTTATCTTTAAGCTCAATAATTTTTTTGCTCAGAAACAATAATGTTCTTTTTAACAATTTCTATATTAAGAGATTCTATTTTATGACTCATCATAAAATTTTATTTTAATTGTTGTATTCTAATGAAAGAACTTTGTATATCGGCCTCTTCAGACATAGATCGTATTAATTATTCGGTATTACTAGATTCTCTTATTTGTAAAGAGGTTCCAGCAAAACTGTGTCTAGGTTTTGATCCTAGAATTTGTTTATTTCGTGCAATATCTATTGCCCAATTTTCTTGTAATTTTGATGGTTTAGCGAATTTACTACCTTCAACAATTCCAATTTCTGTGAATATGTCTTCAATCGTTATGTTTTCTTTTTCTTTATACTCAATTGAATGAGTGCTATTGGTTAAAGCATATGAAATTAATAAATTAATTGTAAATACTTTATTTCCTGGCTCCATAAGATCAGTTCTTTCGCACTGATGTATGAAACTTAGAGTTTTGTCAAAATCTTTTGAATCTCGATGTAAATCAAATTTAGGATAGACAATAAACATGAATTTACCATATGCTAAATTTCCTTGAATTGCTCCAAGAAGAGAGTCTTGCCTATTGATAATTCTGTTATCAACGAGGGCCATTTTTATAGGAAAATTAATTCCATCTCTAAATTGTGCTTTTAGGATAATTTTAACTACTCCTATGTGTACCATGTTGAGAGATTTTCTCAATTCTTATTTAATATGTACAAGCCTTTTTGCAATTTCTCCCTTTGTTAGGAGTAGCAAATAAACTTCTCCTGACGTGTTTTTTATGTCTACTGAAAGTTCTTCAGTGTTAAAACAATAAAATATTTTGTTTTTTCTAGAAAAAGCTCTAGAAACCAAACTTTGTAAAGTTTTAGGTTGGTTAAAAACATGTTTTGTGTCAAGCTTAAATTTAAGCTTGCTGATTTTTGTTAATTGATCAGAATTAATCATATAATCTGATACAAAACCTTTCGAGTTTTCACTTCAGTCGTTTATTCTGATTCTTCAGAATCGTTTTCAAGAATCGTTATTTTTATTTAAAAACGATTCTGAAGAATCAAATCGCCTATGAATAGGCCGATATACAAATTCTTGATGAGTAAATCGCCTCTGAAGAGTTTCCAATTGATATTTACAAATTCTTGATGAGCAATTCGCCTCTGAAGAGGCCGATATACAAATTTCTTTTATTAGAATACAACAATTAAAATAAAATTTTATGATGAGTCATAAAATAGAATCTCTTAATATAGAAATTGTTAAAAAGAACATTATTGCTTCTGAGCAAAAAATTATTGAGCTTAAAGCTAGAAAAACAATAATATCTATAACATGACTTCCCTTTTAAAGTTAGAAGAACTTGTTAAAGATTTAATTAGCAAGGTGGAAAGTTTATCTACCAACGAAAATCTTGAAGTAATTGCTGCAAAAATAATCAAAGATGTTTCAGACAAAATTGATAAAAAATAAATTCAAAAACTTTTGTGCCCGAAAAGCAAAAAGAAAAAGTTGATAATGAAAAAAGCTTTCAAAAGTATTCATTTCCAAATTAAATGTTGTAAATACATCACTAGGAAGTTCTAAAAGTTCAAATGCATTAACATGGCCTTTTGGATCACCTACATAAATGAGCTATCTTTTCAAAAAATAATGGAGCATTTAATGCATTTAAAACTTTCATTTCAAAAAATAAATGCAGAAATCACAAGATGATATTTACTCCGACAAAATAACATCAATCAATATGCTTTATGCAAGTTATAATAATAGGAGCATTCATCCCAAAGACAAACTAAATAATACGCTTTTTTATAAGGGTCAAATAAAGAGGATTGAACAAAAAATTCAAGATCTTAAAGATAAAAAGATTATTTTATCTTATGGGTAAAATGAGCTCTACACTCAAAGATTGGAGCAAATTTTAGATGAACAATTGGAAACTCTTCCGGTTGAACAAATAAATGAGCTTGTTCAGCTCATGTCTTTAGACGACAAAGAATGTGAACAAAAGTTCTCTGAAAGTAAAAACTTAAAAGAAATATATTTTACAGAAAATAAAGAACGAATCTTTACTTTAGATGACCAAACGTTCTAATATAAATAAGAATACGGAAATTTTTATGCCGTATCATAAAGGTATATCGGATTTTAATAATAATAGTGGTAGTTCAGCTACTATTAATACCATTAAAATAGATTGTATCTTTAATTTCAACAAAAGAAAATATGTAATCGACAAATGGAATACCGAGATCAGTCTGATCATTCAGACTAATCCAGAAGAGTTCTCTCATGCTAAGGCTTTATTATTATTATTAGTCGAACATAAGTCTGCAGGAATAATCCAAGATTTCATCAAAGGAACAACTTGGAATGAGGACTTGCATGGTGAGGATCTTTTTTATCAAATAATAAATGCAATATATATGATGTTTTTATGTCTCGATTTCATGACAGATAAAGACCAAGAGAGTCAAAAATTGCTAGAAAAAGCGAGACAAAATCTTGCTAAAGAACAACTTTGTGATATATGTCTTTTAGACGAACTCATTTGTTTTTATGAAACAAATTTAAATAAATTAAGTTCATGCGAATTCCATTCTTGGATTAATGTCTACTTAATGAAGATTCTCATCGTTGGAGAAAAAGCTAAAGAACGATGGAATAGAGAAAATAATCATTTAACTATGCATTCTCCTGGGTTTGCTACAAAAATCGTTAAAGAAGAAATTGCAACTTATTGTGATTTCTCTAATAAACAAAAACAGTTAAAACGCTTTAACAAAAACTGTTGCAAAAAACTTACTGAGTTACCACAGTTATCTTTTGGTTGTGAACCAGCAAAGGATAAAGGTTATTTAAAAAAGAAATACAAAAATAAATACAAAACAAAAACTAATAAACGTTTTTGGAAAACCAAGAAAAGAAAGTTTTCACCTGGAAAATACTTTTCTAAAGAAAAACCTAAGGTTTGTCGTCAAGGGAAGAAAAATTGTCGTGTTGCTGGATATGTTCTGAAGAAGGACATTATGCCAACGAATGTCTCAACAGACAAAAATTTCCAGAAAAATTAAAATTTATCTTAAAAGGAAAAACTGAAGGATTTTCCCTCTGAAAATATATTTGATGGCTATACACAAGTATATACATTAGAAATATTGAATAACTCATCGTCCGATTCTTCAACAGAGGACTCAGAATGAATAATAACCACTCTTTTAGATGGGGGGATGACAAACCTAAACACATTCATTCTTGTAAAAAATTTCAAGAAAACAACGAATTAGTTTACTCAAATATAACTAATCCATATTCAATTTATATCAAAGGAAAAATCATTTTCAAAGGATATAAAACAATTAGTCTACATTGCTATGTAGACACAGGGGCAAGTCTCTGTTTAGCAAGCAAGCATGTTATCCATGATGATCCATGAGAAAGTACTCCCAAGGATATTAAAGCAATTGTTGCTAACCAAGAAATCATTAAACTAGATCAAGTTTGTAGAAATCTAATAATCTATTTTTGTGGAGAACCATTTCCTATTCCAACTATCTACCAACAAGATTCAGGAACGGATTTACTTCTTGGAAATAATTTCTGTCAACTTTATGGACCTTTTACCCAATGGTTAGATAGGGTATCTTTTCATCTTAATCAAGAAATGATTTTGATTAAAAAGGTTACAAAGGCTTTTCCAAATCGGGAAACCAAATTTCCTTGAATCCATGAAAAAAGATTCAAAAATAAAACAAACTCCTGGAACTAATATAGCTCAAGAAGTTATAAAACCAGAAAAAATATTCTTACTTGAAATACACAAGTTTCGAAAAATTGAAGAACTACTCGAAAAAGCTTGTTCAGAAAATCCAATTGATCCAGAAAAGACAAAAAATTGGATGAGGGCATCTATTAAATTAATAGATCCTAAAACTGTTATAAGGGTAAAACCTATGAAGTATAGTCCTCAGGACAGGAAAGAATTTAGTAAACAAATCAAAGAACTTCTTGATTTGGGACTAATAATTCCTAGTAAATCTCCTCACATGTCTCATGCTTTCTTTGTATAAAACGAGGCAGAAAAAAGAAGAGGTAAAAAACGAATGGTTGTTAATTATACAGAAATCAATAACGCTACTATTGGTGACAATCATAATCTTCCTTGTACGCAGGAATTACTAACCCTCTTATGAGGAAAAACTATTTTTTTCCAGTTTCGACTGTAAAAGCGGTTTCTGGCAGGTACTGTTAGACAAAGAATCACAGCTATTGACTGCGTTTACATGTCCAGACGGCCATTATTGTAACACCTCGAAAATTCACGTCCTATAATGAGTTGACACGTGTCATATGTTTGAACGTGTGAAAGAACGTTATAGAAGGATTTAAGTTGACAATCATGGAAAGTATGTGAATATACGGGTTCTAAATGTCAACAGTGAATAAATATATTGTACATTAACCCTACATAATGCTCATACCTACAGACGAATAAATCATGGATCATACGAAGCTAAATATGAAAGAAAGTGAGAGATTACAAACTACAGGGGTTAAATGTGTCAACATGTTTAAGTTATACCTCTGAGTGACCTTTTGACAAACCCAAAGCTTTGTAACGGTTAATTATGCTCACTAGAATACACGATATAAATTTCATAAAGTTTCGTTATCGTATGAGAAAGTTATGATCAAATTCGTATACAAGGGGTTAAAGTGTCAACGTTGAAAGTTAGGACTTTTCGGGTAACAATAAAGTTAACCGAGGACTTAACAAAGTGGGTAAATGTCTTGAAGCCCTTATATGTCAATTTAGAGGGTTCATAATGCAAGAAATAAAGTCGTAGCAAAGTTTCCAAGAGCCAAGGACCAAAACATAAAAATCTAAAATTTGATTTGGTGCAGGAGGGTGTCGCACGACGCGAGGCCCAAGGGGGGGGGGTCTACGCGTGACGCCTAGGGTCATCTGATCCGAAAACTTTGGGTTCTTGTCTGCCTTTGCCATTTTAACCGACTTATGAACGATTTTCCACATCTTGCATGACCCCTAGGCAACCCCTAGACATTTAGGGACACTTGTTAGTGATCAAACATCAATGGTAGACCTTGTTGTCAATGATCTAAGTGTTCTTGAGCACTATATAAAGGACCAAAGTTGCAACCATTTCTTCACACCTTCATTCTGCAATTGAGGAGCTTTCTGGAGCTTAAGAGCAGACCCAAGTCCTTCCTAATCAAGCTTAGGACTTCGGTAAGTATGCTTAACCTTTCTTAGTTAAGTTTTTGCTTAGTTATAGCTTAAAAGTCAAACCGTCGTAATTAACGGTTGACTTAGCGATTAATCACTAATGGTCCAGTGATTAGTCGAATTGAAAGTAGTTATAAGTTGGTAATTATGCGGGCATTAAACCCTTAAAAGGGTTCCCCCTGATTCTCACTCTAACTAGGTTAAATGTCGGGTCAAACTTGTTATTAAAAAGTCAACAGAATGTTTATTTTCTAATTTATGCATAATTAGCAATGTAGAACACATACAACCTGTTTGATCATAAATATAACTTGGTAATTAGTGTAAGAACATGTCTAAACATGTTCAACCCGACGATTTTCTGTTTAGACCCAGTTCGGAACCGAAAGTCGCAAAGCTTTGACTTTTGCTTTGACTTCAGTTCTGACCCGTTTTGGTATGTTTTAGAAATTCCTTAGAGCTTTAATTGGACTAGGTTGCATGCTAGTATAACCCTCTGTGATTATACACCTTGGTTCATTAGTTATCCAATTAATATGCATGATTCCGTTAATTGCTCATATGTTGACCATTATGCCCTTTTCACCTTAAAACGTGATTTTTGAAAATGTAAAAGAGTAGAAACCTTAGTTACTGATTTATAAACTTGTACCCAAAGTTTGACATCAGTTTGAGGTGTAGATTGAGAGTTATGCTCATTAGCGTAATTAGAAGCTTCTTTAGCGATTAAACGGCGTAATTAGCGTATAGCCTAGTTAAGCCTACTTTTTTATATCAAAATTATTACCCACTGATGTAATATATTATTTTGGGAAGTTTGAAGATTTTTAATTAATTTTAGGCTGAGCATAACTTATAGTCGTAGGCTTAATCCGGTAATTGTCGGTTTTGCCCTTACGGGCTATAAAATGAGTTTTACATATCTAATTGACTCCAAACCTTTTGCTACTGATTACATATGGTAAATAAATTATTTTAAGCCTTCGGGAATAATAAAAATATCAGCTTTATGTATAGAACCCGAAAATGGCTTCTAATCGCCTTTTTAAGCGTTTTTAACGCATAGTATGTACTATAACTATTTTAAACATACGAGGGTTGATACCTACTGATATTTTAGGTAAATTATAATATTTTAACAGTAAGCAAAGGTTGCTAGACTCAGACTTCAGTTTTGAGCTTTTCGGCTTATGTGAAATTACCAAAATGCCCCTACGGTGCATAGTTTGGTTATAATTGATAAATTTCACATATATATCTTACCCTACTGTTATAACTTAGTAAACTAAGTATTTTTACTGATTATATCAGACCTGTAACTCAGGTTAATACTTAAACCCTTTTATAACCTTGTAAATGACCAAACTACCCTTACGGGGCATAGTTTGTGTTTAAATTCGTTACGGGCATAATAAAAGACATCTTAGTGATGTCACAACATATTTGAAGCATATTAACTTAGGAAACCTGTATATGGCTCTAATAATTACCCGCTACGCTTATTACGCGTTCGGTTCGGTTTATGTAACTAGTTTGCATAAATTGGCCGAAACGGGTCAAACCTTATCGGTTTTATCTCAAAATCCAGAATGTGTATGAAATACCCATATTAAACAAGTCTTCAAACTTGTCAGGTCTAAATCACATTCTATCCGGTCTTCACTTAATCGTGCGTACGAACCGTATCTTTGAAACTAACCGGTCTAAGCTTAAGCTTAATTAAAGACCCGTTAGGATTCTAATAGGTTATTATAAACCTTCGTTCCAGATTAGGAGGACCAGTAAAAGCTACTTGCATTTGCTTATTGTGATTATTACTTTGCTCAGGTAAATACTTTTAACTTATTTTCCCTATACGGGCTTGGGTTACGGTATATAAAATACCGCTTGGTCGGGCATCAAATCTTCCATCGTTTGGTGGTTAATTGAATAATTTGATCGGCCCGTTTAAATTTGTTTTGTTTACTTAAAGCCTTTGGGGGTTAATGACCATCTCCCGGATATCCTTGGCATCATTTTACGAAATGGCCACGACCTAAGCGCGGAGTGTAGGCGTACACTCGTCAGTGCATAAATAGTTGATGTGGTGTGTCTATTGATCTTTAACCCGGCACGATCCGGGCTACTGAACGCATAAGGAACATGTAATTCTTTTACAAGTATTATATTCAAATAATTATCCCAAGTTATAAAATGTTTATGCCACGTGCATCCAAATCGATTTTTAATCATTTTTAAAATGAGTCAGTTGATTGTATTTACCAGTGTAAACTGACGTATTTTCCCAAAAAGATTAAATGCAGGTACTAAGCGTAATAGGCTGGATTCTCTCCTTAGCATCAATAAAGAGTCTCACAAGCTTAAGATGCCTATCGTCTGTTGAACTACTATTTCCTATTTGTTTTGATCCGTCTGTGGATAAAATTTCAACTGTTGTGATACTCGATATTACAATTTTATTCGGTTGAAATATATCTTTCAATTGCTTCCGCTGTGCATATTAAACATTGTGTTGTTTGACTATTATGTTGCCAACCACGTCACGATACTCCCCACCGGGCCCACCGGTGACACGTGGAAATCCGGGGTGTGACAGGTTGGTATCAGAGCCAACGCTAAGTGAATTAAACACTAGCCTTTTGTGTTTAATCTCAGTTACACAATTGCACATTCTAAAAACTTTCGAGTCTAGACAAATAACATAGGACAAATTCTACTTTGGTTTATTTTGTTTTGTCCTTTATTTTGTATATTCTTGTCGTTATCTTATGTTGTTTTGACAGGATTAATTATGCCGCCAAGATTCTTTCGACGAAGAGGATGAGGCAAGGGGCTAATCACCGCCCCCAATGACGACGAGGCAGGACCTTCGCACATGCGAGCTCCTTC
This sequence comes from Helianthus tuberosus, assembly GCA_030545235.1. Classification (NCBI taxonomy): domain Eukaryota; kingdom Viridiplantae; phylum Streptophyta; class Magnoliopsida; order Asterales; family Asteraceae; genus Helianthus; species Helianthus tuberosus. The sequence continues at coordinate 168,184,179 of CM060423.1, read as the reverse complement.
CGCCACCGCGAGTGCTGACCCTAGAGAAAACCAGAGGAACCTTTTTGAACCTGCTAGACGATCTGTATCGCACGGTTCGACACCTCCCATTCACAACTCATATGGGCCACAGTCGGAAAATGAGCCCGACAACCCTCAACCTTCTTACATACCTCTTCAGCGATCCCTATCGCATAATTCCTTTGGTAACCCCACACCTGTTTTTAGGGGCCGGTTTAACCCGGCTAATTACATACAAGAACCAGTGGGTTTTAACTCATTGGGGCCAGAGGATCATTACTCCGGCGATCATGCAGAGGATATGGACGAGGACACGGATCCCGTCGAGCCCGCAACCGGAACTCCCAACCATCCTATCGAGGTCTCGGATGGTTCGTCTTTTCATGGATCACCCTACCATGGTCCAGATAGTTACCAGGCACGATTTAACCAGTTCGAGTGGTGTTTTACACCATCGCATCATTCGTCGCCCCACCAGCAGCAGCAGCAGGATCCCTCTGAGGATTCACGATTCGTGGCAGTCACGCCACCGCCTCCACTGCTACCAGTTCAGCCGGCACCTCCGCAACCGCCGAGGCATAGGAGAACCGGAGCACCTATGTCTGCACGAGGAGGGGACTTTCACTTCAGCTCTCCTCGACACTCAAGTGGTAGCCATTATCCGCCACTTCAAGAAGATCCACAAATGGGTGGACCTTCAAACCCTGTTGCACCGCAACCACCACCGATGGGTTTTGATAACCCGATTCCAGCATACACGGGTTCTATGGCGTACAACCTGTTTGAGCAGCCAGCTCACACCAACTATGGATACGCTGAAGCCGACCCATACATGGTAGCAGCCAATTACAACGCCCATCACCCAGAAGGACCGTATGGAGCTCCTTGGGGAATAGGGTACCCAACTCATGGGTACCAAATACCTGCTAGACCTATAGTTCGGCAACAATCGCAGCCGCCACGGTTTTCTCCGCCAGAGCATGAAGAAATCCTTCAAAGATTGGACCAGGTCTAGCGAGATTTTCACAGAGATCGCAGGGAGCGACAAAGTTTCTTCCAGGGACTGACAAGCTTAATAAAAGGGAAGAGCAAGAAGGACCATTGAATCCTTCCATTGTTTATTGTAATTTCCTATCTTAAATCAAGCCCCTGCGTGGACAATTATCTGTGTATCTAGTCCCTGCGTGGACTTATCTTTTAGTCCCTGCGTGGACAATTATCTGTGTATCTAGTCCTTGCGTGGACTTATCTTTTAGTCCCTGCGTGGACAATTATCTGTGTATCTAGTCCCTGCGTGGACTTATCTTTTAGTCCCTGCGTGGACATCTATTCTAGTATTTGGTCCCTGCGTGGACTTGTATTTTAGTTTAACCCCTGCGTGGGTAACTTATCTATTAAAAGTCACGTTTAGGGCGATGTGTACTCTTTTGGTATTAATGGAATGTTTAATTTATAAATCTCATTTTTGCCATTATATGCATAAATATTATATATGAAATAAATAAATCAAAATCATTCCTTTTAATAATGATCTGCCTATTAAATATTGAATAAGAATCTTAAGAGTGAAACCTAGCCTGAGTGTCATTGTAAAGACCTGGCCAAAATGGTAAGACCTGTTTAAAAGATTCAAACCCCTGTTAACATCCGTAAACATGTTAACACTCCTGGCAGATGTGATTCGTTAAAATCACACACGTCATTCTTATATAAGGATTCTTCAAAAGATTCCTAACCCAACTAAATGATCTCTGAATCATGGGTTTAAATCATCAATTAAGATGATCCTATTTTGACCATACATTGGTAATATAGTGCCTACGGGCCCTGCTCATTTTCATATGAGGCAAAAGACAGTGGCAGTCTATGACTCCCTGTCCAAAAAAGGTAAAGAACTATGTTCAAACCTTAAGGCCCTGATTCTCTGAAATCATAGCTTGTGATTTAAAAATGTCCTTGTGACTAGGCCTTTTGTGCTACTAATAAAACTGTTATTGTTTTGTAATTAGGATAAATTATAATGAAAATCCTAAATAAATATGATTAGCAAATTAACCAAATCTGGTCTCTGTTTACCGTGGTTAATGAATTGCCATAAAAGACAATTCTATAATAAACTCCCAAGTAAACTATTGTCCTTGTTTTATGTAACAGTTCAATTAAAATGGCTAACTCGGATGAAATTAATAGTCACCCAGTGGAGAATATTGATAACGCCCGAATTAATTTAACGGGTGCTGAGCTGAAAGCGTTAGTAGACGACGCTGTTACAAAGGCCTTAGAGCGGCCGTATGAAGAATACAGTGGGACTCGAAGTAGGACCCTATCTACGCCGCATACAAAGCCGAAAACTCATTCTGAGGCTCACAGCAAGCCTCCCTCCAAGAAGGAAGAACCCAAGAAAGATGATGATCGACACTCCTCAAACCACAACAGTGCTCCGTCTCAACAGATTGTACTAAATCAAGAACCCCGTAATAAGGGTTGCTCCTACAAATACTTTGTTTCATGCAAACCCCGGGATTTCACTGGGGAAAAGGAGCCATTGACTGCATGACGTGGTTAGATGAGATGGACACAGTAGTGGATATCAGCGGGTGCGCTGAGAGGGATATAATCAAGTTTGTGTCCCAATCGTTTAAAGGTGAGGCCTTAGCCTGGTGGAGATCATTGATCCAAGCTACCGGGAAGATCCCATTATACAACATGTCTTGGGAACAATTCGTTGCCCTCATCAGGGAGAACTACTGCCCTCAGCATGAGGCTGAGAAGATAGAGTCAGATTTTCTATCGTTGGTTATGCAGAACCTAGATTGCCAAGCTTACCTCACGAGCTTTAATACCATGTCGAGGTTGGTTCCGTATCTGGTGACTCCGGAACCCAAAAGAATAGCTCGTTTTATTGGGGGTTTCGCCCCAGGGATAAAGGCAAGCGTGAAGGCTTCTCGGCCAGCTACTTTCAGATCTGTAGCTGACATATCGTTGTCCCTCACTCTGGATGCGGTCAGGCAAAGATCGCTGAGGAACAAAGATGCTAAGAAAAGAAAACGTGAAGATGATAATTCACGAAGGTCAAACAAGAAGCACCGAGGAAACGGTGACAACAAGAAGGGGTCTGAGTCAAGGAAAGATGGGCATCAGTCTGGTGAGAAGCCCAAGTGCAAGATTTGCAAGAAACAGCACTTTGGAAAGTGCAGACTCGAATCGAACTCGCAGACTCAGCCAAGAACTTTTGCTTGCGGGATATGCAAGTCCAAGGAACACAAGACCTTGGATTGCAAAAAGCTGAAGGATGCAACGTGCTACAGTTGCAATGAGAAAGGGCACATTAAAACCAACTGCCCTAAATACGCCAAGAAGCATGAAGAGGCCAAGAAGACCAATGCTAGAGTCTTTAGGATGGATGCGAAGGAGGTTGTGCAAGACGATAACGTGATCACAGGTACCTTTCTCATAAATGATATCTATGCAAGAGTACTTTTTGATTCAGGCGCTGATAAATCGTTTGTGGATAATAAGTTTTGCAAATTACTGAATTTACCTGTTAAAACTTTAAGAGTGAAATATGAGGTGGAGTTAGCAGATGGCACCTTAGAAACCGCCTCAACCATATTAGATGGATGTTTCATATCCATTAAGAACCACTCTTTTCCTTTGTCCCTACTTCCTTTGAAGTTAGCTGGTTTCGACATCGTGTTAGGCATGGACTGGTTATCTCATAACCAGGCCCAAATTGTCTGCAATAAAAAGCAAGTGGTGATCAAGACTCCGTCTGGTGAATCACTTACCATTCAGGGAGATACTCGGTATGGATTGCCTGAGCAAGTGACTATGCTCAAGGCCTCTAAGTGTTTGAAGAAGGGTTGTGTCATCTACATGGCACAGGTAACTATTGATGAGCCGAAACCCAAGATAGAAGACATCCCCGTCATTTCTGAATACCCAGAAGTTTTTCCTGAAGAACTACCTGGTTTACCACCAGATAGGCAAGTGGAATTCAGAATTGACATCATCCCTGGAGCAGCACCTGTTGCTAGAGCGCCTTACAGGTTGGCACCAACAGAAATGAAGGAATTGAGAACGCAACTAGACGAATTGCTAGCTAAAGGTTTCATTAAACCTAGTTCGCCTCCTTGGGGAGCACCAGTCTTGTTTGTCAAGAAGAAGGATGGATCGATGCGTCTGTGCATCGATTACCGTGAACTTAATTGTCACACCCTGGCTTTGCGGAAGCGTGGTTAATTTGGTGTGACTTCTTAATACCATAGCTTAATCATAACAAAGCTATATGAAATAAAAACCATGCAAGATCATCCATTTGATTAAGTTTTGAAAACCAAATACAGTAACATTATTTTGACGGAAACATGTTCTAACGACATTGTTCAATAAACACAAACAATAAAATGACATAAACACAGTTTAAGGACTGTGACTTGTCCAGGAAAGAGTCACATTCCCCAAACTCAGATGACCTCATGACTAGTGCAGCGGAAAACGTTCCATACCGTGCCAGATCCGTTAATTTCCTGAAATACATGTAAGTTGAAAAATCAACAATAATGTTGAGCGAGTTCATGTGTAAGTGATTAAGTAAACCTTTGTGAGTATATAAACAAAAATAGTCGTGGTATGTAGCAAATAAGGGGACTTGTGATCACCAATGGTTTGCAAGGCCACTGATATATGTGAAGTGCAAATAGGGAGACTCAAACCTAGCAGATTTCGCCACGGCATTAGTATGTGGACAAAGTCACCCCAAGGTCCGTTTCTAGTTTGGCCTGGGGCTGGGCTCGCTACACCCAGATAGATCTACCGCTCCTGTCCCTCGGTCCCGACATGAGGACTAATGGCTTCATATTGCTCCTACCCACTCACATGATCTGAGTAATAAACCTCCTTACGCTAACCATACCGTGTATAAAGTACTCGTAATCATAGTAACATGTATTTCACCCCCGCAGTTAAGAAAACTGAAAACAGTTAAGAGAAAAGGGGGACATGAACTCACAGTGAAGCGTCTCTACCAAGTATCTCCTGCTCACGCAGCTGTGCGACGACCTACAGGTGCTAATTTCTATTAGACGGATGGCCGTGACTTAGCTTTATAGTTTAAGTCTTTGAGGAATAGTTAGACAACTATTTCGTGTTTACATTCTGTGTATACTTGGTAATTATTTTCCTTCCCAAGGATGGGGGATTTAATACATGTGCGTTCATAAATATTTCCGTAAGTGCGTAAGTTACGTTTTATCAATCGTGTGATAATATAATTACCGGTGTAACTTGTATATTTATGGTGAAAGCGTTCGTATTATTTTGGATCGTTAGTGTTCGTAAATATTATTTTTACTCTAAAAATAATATCTATGTAATTTCACAAAATAATCATAAACAGTGTGTGAAAATATATATTTATCACGTTAAATTTTGTGAAAATTCCCACCTCCGAATATTTAGTAATTAAAGTCATGGCGAAATTTATATTTCGAAAACATGTCAAAAATAATTCTAACACTTGTAGTGTAAATAGTTCTAAGTGTTAGGTTTTTAGAAAATTTCGCCAGAGTTTCCTCTGTAACTGGAGGTGGCCACGCTTTCAAGCGTATCATTTTCTTTTACAAAATCAATTTCAACAACTTCCTTATTCAATCAAACCATTTCCGACACATCAAACTAGTCGACAAGTATGTAAATCGCATAATCGCATGAACTTGTAGTCTTTCCGAAACTATAGTGTAAATCCCATTATATTTTGTGGATCTTTATATAAAGTAATTTTGATCTCGTAAAAACCTCGTTTTTAGAGAAATCCGTCTTTACAATTTCTCGTCATCTTTTACAAAGTTTGTTATTTTGTTGAAACTTTTCATTTCACAAGTGTTTACACACTCGTGGGTTATAAAAATCATACTTGTTAGTGTAAGATCCGTCTTTTAGAAAACATGATTTCTTTGACGCTTGGTCCTTTGAAAATACCACTTGCAGATGCGTAGATCTGCTAGTTTTAAACACTAATGTACAAGTTAAAACACTTTTACACAAGTAAAACATTTTTACACAAGTTCATGTTTCATGTGTGGTAGAGTTTCACCTTTTAACCCTTGTTACTTCTAAAATAGCCTTATGTCATGATCCAAGAACATGACTACACCGGGTTAAACGATGATCCGAGCTACCATATCATAGATCGGGCCTAAATAATCACAACTTTCAATTACTACAACATTTACACAACATATAAGCTATTAACCACCATTTTAAGTGTTTTAAGTAGACTTTTGTGCATCATTTTGCATTTTAGCGAGATTTAACCGATACAAATCCTTTTAACCACATTAGAATAGTTCAAATACGAGTTTTAAGTATTATACCTCTAGCTCAAGGCTAGGGAAGGATCTATGCGCAAATGAGGTGGATAAAAGCCAAAGAAAGAGGTCCTTCGCGTTCCGCTTGCTCCAAGCTTCCTAATACGAGACCCTTGATGCTTGAATGATGATGGAACTTGAAGATCAAAACCGAAAATGATGGATAGGGGAGGGGGGTGTTCGGCCGAGAGCTAGGTAGAGAGGGAGAGAGTGTGTGAGTGTTGTGATGAGTGATGAATGTTAAGTGTGTGTTTAGTCAAGAACTTATAGACATTTTCATGTGCTAATGACCAATGGATTTTGTGTCCTCTAGATTTTAAGCAAAGGGATTAAAATATTAATCAAGTACAAAGGGGGTGTCCCCCATGAGGACCGAAATCGTAAGGGGGGGTTATTTGGTTAGGTTGTGACTAATCACTAAGTATTAGTTAAGTTAAACTAAGTTAGGTTAAGTGTTAACTTAGTTAGTTATGTTTAGTGAGATACAATGGGTGTTAGGGTATACGGGGACCCTAACTGGCTCAGACAAAGAGTAATAATGAAAATAACAATATTTTCATGTTTCGGGTATAGTCCGGTTGTCTGGTTGGATAGTAATCCGTTAAAGCGTTACTAAAGCTTTAAAGTGTCGTTATTGTTACTTTTAGTGACACAACTCATTCCTGACACTTTGGAAAGTGTCTAGCGTTATTTTTCTCATGTTTTGGCACTTTATTAGTTAGCTAAAAGCTGAATTATTTTGTAAAGTGCTGAGTTTTGTACTTAGAGTACGTTTTAGGCACATCCAGTCATAGTGACTTATTCCTAGAGACGCAGTTCCACAACCCTTATATCCCTACACTCACTACTAGTGTAGCAAAACATTCTGGCTCATACAGGCCTTAGAGGCAGTGTTTGCCTGATGCTGGCTTTATCAGCATGTTTAATAGGTTATCCGTGTATTGTGCTACTGTGCTTTTTGTGCATCATGGTTGTCACTAGGGTTTAACATGTAAATAATGTAGTGACGATAAGTAAAGTATGATGCAAGTACGTACATGTATCAGATATCAAGTAGCAGTTCATCAGCTAGTTCAAACAAGCACAGTAATTAAGCAGTAATTAATCATTAGTTAAGTCGTACGGATACCTGGTTTAGTGCGGGTTGTCACATTAATAAGGTCACAATAAAGAATAGGTATCCTTTGCCCAGGATCGACGATTTGTTCGATCAATTACAAGGGGCAAGTTATTTCTCGAAGATTGATTTGAGGTCAGGCTACCACCAACTGAAGGTTAGAGATGAAGACGTACATAAAACCGCTTTTAGGACTCGTTATGGTCATTACGAGTTCCTAGTGATGCCTTTTGGGCTCACTAATGCACCTGCCGCGTTCATGGATCTCATGAATCGCGTTTGCAAGCCATACTTAGATAAATTCGTCATCGTTTTCATCGACGACATTCTCATTTACTCAAAGAACCAAGCTGACCATGAGAAACACCTTCGCTGTATTCTTAAACTCCTACATCATGAGAAGCTCTATGCCAAATTCTCTAAATGTGAATTTTGGCTTCGTGAAGTCCAATTCCTTGGACATGTGGTTAGTGAGCGTGGTATCCAAGTGGATCCCGCTAAAGTGGAAGCAGTTATGAACTGGCAAGAACCGAAGACACCCACATAAATTCGCAGTTTCTTGGGATTGGCAGGATATTACAGACGCTTCATTGAAAAATTTTCAAGGATTGCTGTGCCCCTAACTTCCTTGACTAGGAAGAAGATTAAGTTTGATTGGGGGCCTAAGCAGCAAGAATCTTTTGATATTTTGAAGCAAAAGTTGAGCAACGCTCCTGTGCTGACATTACCGGAAGGTACTGAAGAATTCGTAGTTTACTGCGATGCATCACACACTGGCATGGGGTGTGTGCTTATGCAGAAAGGCAAAGTTATTGCCTATGCTTCAAGACAGTTAAAAGTGCATGAAAAGAATTACACCACCCACGACTTGGAGTTGGGTGCCGTTGTATTTGCACTAAAACTGTGGAGGCATTATTTGTATGGTATCAAGTGTGTGATCTATTCTGATCACAAGAGCCTTCAACATCTGTTTAATCAGAAGGATTTAAACATGAGGCAGCACCGATGGATGGAGACTTTGAATGATTATGATTGTGAAATCAGATACCATCCCGGCAAGGCGAATGTAGTCGCCGATGCCTTGAGTCGAAAGGAAAGGGTGAAACCCATCCGAATCAACGCCAAGAGCATTGAAATCAAGAACAGTTTGAATGAAAGGTTGTTAGCTGCACAGAAGGAAGCTGTGTTGGAAGCTAACTACTCTAATGAAAAGCTAGGAGTAACTGAGGAGCAGTTATCTCTTGGCAAGGACGGAATTCTGAGATTGAATGGACGAATATGGGTTCCAATTTATGGGGGACTTCGAGATGTTATCCTCCAGGAAGCCCACAGTTCTAAATACTCCGTTCATCCTGGAGCTGATAAGATGTACCAGGATCTAAGGGCAAACTATTGGTGGATAGGCTTGAAAAAGTCTGTAGCTACCTATGTAGCTAAATGCTTGACGTGTGCGCAAGTCAAGGCAGAACATCAAAAGCCGTCAGGTTTGCTACAACAGCCTGAACTTCCTACGTGGAAGTGGGAAATGGTAACTATGGATTTTATCACCAAGTTACCTAAGACAAGGAAAGGAAACGATACCATTTGGGTGATCGTAGACAGACTGACTAAGTCAGCACATTTCTTACCCATCAAGGAGACTTATAGCTCCGATATGTTAGCTCAGTTGTACGTGGATAAGATTGTAGCTTTACATGGCATACCTGTGTCTATTATCTCTGACAGAGATACTAGATACACGTCACATTTTTGGAAAAGTTTCCAGCAATCTTTGGGCACACGTTTGAATTTTAGTACGGCTTACCATCCTCAGACGGACGGTCAAAGTGAGCGTACTATTCAAACTTTGGAAGACATGCTTCGAGCATGCGTGAGTGATTTGGGTGGTAGTTGGGATAACCACCTGCCGTTAATCGAATTCTCCTACAACAATAGCTACCATACCAGCATCAAGGCTGCGCCTTTTGAGGCCTTATACGGTAGAAAGTGTAGAACGCCCGTTTGTTGGGAAGTTGGCGATGTCCAATTATCAGGACCAGAGATAGTCTTTGAAACGACGAACAAGATTGTCCAGATTCGTGACCGTCTCAAAGCTGCCCGAGATAGGCAGAAGAGTTACGCATATCCAAAGCGTAAACCTATGAAATTTGAAGTTGGTGACAAAGTGTTGCTTAAAGTATCACCCTGGAAGGGGGTGATGCGGTTCGGTAAGAAAGGTAAATTAAGCCCGAGGTATATAGGACCGTTCGAGATCATCGAATGTGTTGGATCAGTGGCTTACAAGTTAAATTTACCTGAAGAGCTCAGTGGTAATCATAACGTATTCCACGTCTGCAATCTGAAGAAATGCCTAGCTGACGAATCGCTAGTCATACCACACACAGATGTGCATATAGATGAGAGCTTGAAATTTGTGGAAAAACCATTGTCGATTGAAGACCGACAGGTTAAGAAGCTTCGAAGGAAGCATGTGCCTATTGTAAAGGTAAAATGGGATGCCCGTAGAGGTCCCGAATATACGTGGGAGGTTGAGTCCACAATGAAAGAAAAGTACCCTTATTTATTTCAGTAAATCTCGAGGTCGAGATTTCTTTTAAGGGGGTGAGGATGTAACACCTCGAAAATTCACGTCCTATAATGAGTTGACATGTGTCATATGTTTGAACGTGTGAAAGAACGTTATAGAAGGATTTAAGTTGACAATCATGGAAAGTATGTGAATATACGGGTTCTAAATGTCAACAGTGAATAAATATATTGTACATTAACCCTACATAATGCTCATACCTACAAACGAATAAATCATGGATCATACGAAGCTAAATATGAAAGAAAGTGAGAGATTACAAACTATAGGGGTTAAATGTGTCAACATGTTTAATTATACCTCTGAGTGACCTTTTGACAAACCCGAAGCTTTGTAACGGTTAATTATGCTCACTAGAATACACGATATAAATTTCATAAAGTTTCGTTATCGTATGAGAAAGTTATGATCAAATTCGTATACAAGGGGTTAAAGCGTCAACGTTGAAAGTTAGGACTTTTCGGGTAACAATAAAGTTAACCGAGGACTTAACAAAGTGGGTAAATGTCTTGAAGCCCTTATATGTCAATTTAGAGGGTTCATAATGCAAGAAATAAAGTCGTAGCAAAGTTTCCAAGAGCCAAGGACCAAAACATAAAAATCTAAAATTTGATTTGGTGCAGGAGGGTGTCGCGCGACGCGAGGCCCAAGGGGGGGGGGTCTACGCGTGACGCCTAGGGTCATCTGATCCGAAAACTTTGGGTTCTTGTCTGCCTTTGCCATTTTAACCGACTTATGAACGATTTTCCACATCTTGCATGACCCCTAGGCAACCCCTAGACATTTAGGGACACTTGTTAGTGATCAAACATCAATGGTAGACCTTGTTGTCAATGATCTAAGTGTTCTTGAGCACTATATAAAGGACCAAAGTTGCAACCATTTCTTCACACCTTCATTCTGCAATTGAGGAGCTTTCTGGAGCTTAAGAGCAGACCCAAGTCCTTCCTAATCAAGCTTAGGACTTCGGTAAGTATGCTTAACCTTTCTTAGTTAAGTTTTTGCTTAGTTATAGCTTAAAAGTCAAACCGTCGTAATTAACGGTTGACTTAGCGATTAATCACTAATGGTCCAGTGATTAGTCGAATTGAAAGTAGTTATAAGTTGGTAATTATGCGGGCATTAAACCCTTAAAAGGGTTCCCCCTGATTCCCACTCTAACCAGGTCAAATGTCGGGTCAAACTTGTTATTAAAAAGTCAACAGAATGTTTATTTTCTAATTTATGCATAATTAGCAATGTAGAACACATACAACCTGTTTGATCATAAATATAACTTGGTAATTAGTGTAAGAACATGTCTAAACATGTTCAACCCGACGATTTTCTGTTTAGACCCAGTTCGGAACCGAAAGTCGCAAAGCTTTGACTTTTGCTTTGACTTCAGTTCTGACCCGTTTTGGTATGTTTTAGAAATGCCTTAGAGCTTTAATTGGACTAGGTTACATGCTAGTATAACCCTCTGTGATTATACACCTTGGTTCGTTAGTTATCCAATTAATATGCATGATTCCGTTAATTGCTCATATGTTGACCATTATGCCCTTTTCACCTTAAAACGTGATTTTTGAAAATGTAAAAGAGTAGAAACCTTAGTTACTGATTTATAAAATAACATCTACTTTTCAAATGAAGACACTAGAGAGTTGGACCAAACACATGGACATGTCGATTAAAAACGTCATGCATGACGAAGAAATGGCATTATAGTCTTTTGTAAAAATCAATTTCCTCTATATAAAGGAAAAAGATTTTAGTGTTAAGCAGCCCTGATCTCTCGTATCTTTTCCTTTCCAACTTTTCATTTGTAACAAATATGTGTATAAGTGAGTAGACTCCTTGCTAAAGGAGAGTATTATGTAAATATCAAGAAGTTCTTCCTTAGGGAAGAACAGTTATGAATAAAAATATCAGTTTCTTTTTTATCCATTATGTTCATCTTTAAAATTTTGCAAAACCTGGAGTCCTGGAGCCATAAGAGTACCGTTTAGGCAGAAGGCCGTAGGGAAGAATTGGTTGGGTTGGTCACTTGGAAAAATCAACTTAAAGATTTACTTAGCCGGATAAGGAGGAAAGGTATATTATATTCTAACTGTTAAATTACTTCGAACTATTTATGTTAATCTCTCCTTAAGCTTTTTTATAAATATCTGTTTTTCATAAACATACACAAACAAAAATCGATTAATCATTATCGAAATCAAATGATTCTTTTAATCAAAAGTTTTAGTCAACAAATGACTATAAATACTGAATTTCATAAATTCAAATTTATGAATTTTAGAACGACATTCTTTTGTTCAAACCTACTACAACAAAAGGCAAAAAATAATCACATTATTAGTAAAATGACAACTTCGTTTGTTGGCAATTTACTACACAAAAGATTTCTACACTTTTGGTATGACATGTTTGTCATTGGCATCTTTGCCAATCAAAAAATTAGAACCGTTCCTCATTTGGTATGGCTTCTTTGTCGTTGGCATCTTTGTCAATCATTTTCTAGAACCATAGAACGATTTCAGAGAACGATTCCGCGTATTTGTTTGTCGTCGTCTTGCCTAGCACCTTGCTAGTGTTTTTAATGAAAGTCAACGCCTCCCGCCCCGCCCCTCCCCTCCCCCCCCCCCACCCCACCCCACCCCCACACACACAAAAAATAATAAAAAATAAAAAAATAGGGTAAATACTCGATAAAAACTTTTGTCACCGAACCCATATTCAAGCAAGAAGGCCCAATATAGCCTCGATCACCTGGGCTTTTACAAGTCCACTTCTCAGCTGACCAAAAAACAACAACCACCGCCGGCCACCGTTTCCACCACCACTTTTCGTCACTGATTGAAGATCACGGTAACCTCTATCCTCTTCCTCCGACTATAATCGTCTATTCGATTCCCGATTTAGGTTAAAAACGCCTAATTGAAACTTCACACGTCAAAAATTAGGGTTCTCATTCGTTAATCACACGCACTTTGTAATTCATGTATATATTGCAAATTTGTTTATGTAGTAGCATTACGATGAATTTACGAGCGTTTGTGTGAAATAATGCCTTCGAGTTCGATGTTTCATTGGAATGTTTGATTTTAGGGCAGAGGATATGAAGTGGTTGCTTGTGAAAGTGTTAGTGTCTTGTGTTATTTTGTTTTTTTAGGCATGGGGAATGTCGTTAATTTGTAATGATAAATGTTTTTGGGTTAATGAGGCGTAATTGAAACTTTACATGTTAGTAATTAGGGTTATGGTTATCATTCATATATCATACGGACTTTGCGATTTACGTATATATTGCAATTTTACGCGATATGGTTGTTTATATAGTAACATTTTGAAGAATATACGAGCGTTGGTGTGAAATAATGGCTTCGAGTTGGATGTTTCATTTAGAGATGCAAGTTGTTAGGTTCGCGAATAACTGTGATTGTTTTACGTTTTTATTGTTTGGTGGTTCAAGCATTTTGTTTTGTGATAACCGTTGGATGAATTTGTTGTATTGGAATGTTTGAGTTTAGGGCAGGGGGCATGAATTTGTTGCTTGTGAAAGTGTTATTGTGGCTTTCTGCAGTCATGGAGAATGTAATTGTTAATTTGCTATGATAAATGTTTTTAACTGACTGAAACAAAAGATAAGTGTGTCGTAGTGATAGTTAAATTCATGTCATATCAATAGAATTGTCTGCAAATTATTTTTATGTTTCAAGTTAAAGTGGATTTTCATTCTTGATACATTTTTGGCTGACAGATAAAGGTTTTTTGACGGAACAATGAGTTCCTTTTCAATTACGCGGAAGAAGACACCTTTTCAAAAGCACCGTGAAGAAGAAGAGGCAAAGAAAAAGGTAAATATTTTGTGGAAGTCTATTAAGGTCGATAATCTTGCATCTTTAATAAAATATTGAGGGAACTCATTCATCATCATCATCATCATCATCATCATCATCATCATCATCATCATCATCATCATCATCATCATCATACTCGGTAAATCTCACCAATAGCAAAGCTAAGGTAGGGTCTCAGGAGGGTAAGATGTAGACAGCCTTGCCTCTACCTTATGGAATAGAGAGGCTGCTTCTAGTGAGACCCTCGGCTCGATAGTAGTTTTGCATCAAGTCTTGGACAAAAGACACATAACACTTGGCAATCGGGATAAAGACCAATTGATGCATGTACCCCCTTGTTATTTGGCTATCAACGCCACTGCATAATGCATAATTAAACGTCCGTCGCTTTTATCATTATTTTCACGAAATTAGTAAAATAATGTTAAAATTAGTGCAATTTCATTTTTGCCCCCTAAGCGCCCACACATATATACATTATTTGTGCACACCACAAGCGGGGCGTAGGGAACTCATTATATGCTTTATTTATATTTATAGAGGGCGGAGGATGAAACAGCTCGTTTGTATGCTGAGTTTCTGGAGTCATTTCAAGGAGATACTGCTGGGTTAAAAACTTTTGTTCGAGGAGGAACGGTTAACGATGAAAAAGTGAAACCTGATACAGGTTAGCTCCTGTTATAAGACCTTGCATGCATTTTTCGTCTTTGCTCTTTCATTACTATGTTGCACTTATAGGGATAAATGAGTGATTTATTTTCAATGGACACATTAATAAACAAACGGGCCTTTTATGCGTTCACGAATCGCAGGTGGAAATTCCAAAGAAGTATCCGGTTCAAAGAAGGGGAGTAGGTAAACAAGTGCTTTTGATTAACTATGTTATATTGCAGTTATTATTAGGTACTTTTACTATAGAAGCTATGAGGTGATGATGTCATTAAACTCTACTTATCTTGTTTAGGCTGGTAACTTTAATGAGCTAGGGAGCTTGTTACATGTAACTCATGGATTGAATTTGATTTAACGCTTCTTTATGTAATAAATCTTCAACAGAAAAGTCCAAGTATTAAGCAACTAACTTAAGAAATATATACAAATACACACACACCCCTAGTGACTTGTATAGGCTTGTGCTTGATTGTACTGGGCAGTCTCGTATCTTCATTGTCTTTCATCTAACAATCATACATTAAGATTTAGTAACCAGTACAAGAGTATGAAGGCTGCATGCTTTTACTGTTATAGAAGTAGCTGAGTGTTGAGCTTTCTAGTTAGCTAAAAACAACCCGTTGGCAAATGTGTTGTTTTGGAATAATCTGGTTATAATGGTTTAGTTGCAATAGCAGATAATACTTAGTGAAGAGCAAGTTCTCTAAGTACCGTTAAAGCCTTGCGTAAGATCTTTTTGTATAGTCCACTTAAAAAATCCATTAGTTTTGGGATCTATTTCTTTCTACCTTGTTATGGACTTATACCATTGCAAGGTATGGGACTTGTCCTACATCGGTTGTATGGGCAACCAATGTGGGGTTTATATACCAAATGGGCTCTCTCACCCACCAGACTAGTCTTTTGGGTTGAGTTCTCTCATTTGGTATGTAACATTGGTATCAGAGCCAGAACTTGGAGTGGTGGCCCACGGAGTGGTGGCCTGGAGAGAGCCAGTCGTGACCAACGTGGCCGTGACCAACGAGGACGTTGGCCCTTAAGGAGGGTCGATTGTTATGGACTAATACCATTGCAAGGTATGGGACTTGTCCCACATCGGTTGTATGGGCAACCAATGTGGGGTTTATATACCAAATGGGCTCTCTCACCATCTTTTGGGTTGAGTTCTCTCATTTGGTATGTAACATACCTTTATGTGGCTTCTGAAACTTCTTGATTGCTTTTGGGATTCGTTTTGTTTTGGTCAAACCATAGTTATCGATAGCGGCCATAGCGACCGCTATCGCGAATAGCGTGGCGAGGCGAGACATGGTCGCTATATGGTGTATAGCGCTGAATAGCGTGAAAATAGCGGCCGGAAACCTGCAATTTCTGCCGGAAACTTGCTGGAAACTATGAAGAAGAAGAGAAGAGCGGCTGCGTTTTTTTTTTTTTTTTTTTTGCTCCGGCCAGAAACCTGCAATTTCTGCCGGAAACCATGAAGAAGAAGAAGAAGAAGAAGAAGAAGAAGAAGAAGAAGAGAAGAGTGGCTGAGCGGCTGCCTTTTTTGTTTTTGTTACGTCTCCTTTCTAGGGTTAGATAACTTTGTGGATTTTAACATTTAACCCCTCTATTTTTCATTAGGTTACATTTAGTCATTAAAACTTGTAAAATTTACATAAAAAGTGGGTAAAATTGGTTTGTGTATTTTAACATTAACCCCCTCTATTTTCACTAGCTTACATTTGGTCCTTAAACTTATAAATTTATACATAAAAGGTATAAAACTAACGTTATATATAAAAAAAAAAGTTATGTAGATAGCTATGTTTTATTTCTTAAATTTTTAACTACCTTATCGCTAAACACGAAATAGCGGGCGCTATTTCATCGCTATCGCTACGTAGCATATAGGTACGTTGTCGCTATTTGTCGCTATTCGCTATCGATAACTATGGGTCAAACCCTAGAATGTATCTGTTCTTGTGGTTTTGGATTAATGTTACAATGTTATAGTTTTGACTTTTGGTTAAAGCATGCTACATAAATATTTTATAATGAGGGGTTGTGGTAATTGCTGTCAATAGACGTTGGTGATAACGAGTCAGTTTATGATTACAACACCTAACCAAGTGACCCATTTTGTGGTACCTGTTTGTTCATAAGTTAGGACGAGCTTAATGTGTATGCTGTTTCAGGCTGCAAGATGCTAGTGTATCCAAGTACGAGCATTATTATAGTCGAGCTGTCTATATATCTAATCAACAATTTATCTTTACTGGTGGAAACATAATAGATAAAAAGTTTAATGTTCTAAAGCAATATTGATGTATGGAAACTTAAATAAAGGTCAGACTTGCTGATTAGTAAGGGTTATGTGATAGAAATTGCATACTTAATAGTATAATTGTAATTGTGAAAGGGGAATTAGTGTAATTGCTACTTCTATAAGTAAGGCATTAGTCATTATAGAAAGATAGGAGAGAATTTAGTAAGTTGTTAGGCTCATGCTTATGCATTGATAAGGGCATAGCCCTGGGACCACTAGGTGGTTATTTCCTTTTCTTGTAGATCCTTTGGATCATTTCCAACATCAATTCCATTTTACTATTCAGTTTCCACCATTGTTATAGATTTAAGCTTCGATTCCTTATCATTCTCTATCATTGGTCCGACCTGCCACTTCTGCTCTACAATTCTCTACTTCAATTCTGCTCGATCACATATTCACCCAGATCTCTCTTCAATTTTCGGATCTGTGTCACAGTCGGCTCTCAGATCCAATTCGTTTCAGATCTGCTTGTTCCAATTTCACCTTCTGCTTCAATTTCCGCTTCAACATCTTTCGATTTCTGAATCCATTTACGGATTCCTTCTCGGATTTAATTTCCAATTTCATTTCAATCGCTGGTTTCACATATCTGTTCCTGTTCGAGTTCCGATTCTCAGATCTCTTCGGTTCGTTTCAATTTCCATTTCAATTTTCGATTCAGATTTCCGATTCAATTTCTGATCTATTTTTCGATCCCAATATCACTTCACTTTTCGATTCAATTATGGTGAATCCTAATGCTCGTCTGGATGCTCATGATTAACAGATTTAACAGTTACAAGCTGACGTGACCGCAATTAAGGCCTCCTTGCAGGTTTTGGAAGAGGATCGTTTGGAAACTACTGAATTTCGTAAGGTTGTGTTAGCATGGATGCGGTCGTAAGAGAAGAAACATGTGGAAGATTCCTCTGGACCTGGACCTTCAGATCTGGTGTTCTCGCCGCTCGGTCCCAAATCTGGCTCATCTGACCCTCCGTCTGGCTTACCATGGGCTATGAAGAAGGTGCACTTGCCTGAATTCTCTGGTTTTGATCCACAAGGCTAGATCCAGAAGGCGAACCTGTTCTTCGATCTCAATCAGACTCCTGATGCTTCTCGCTTACAGCTTGCTCAACTGAGTATGATTGGTGCTGCTCAACATTGGTTCACAATCATCATTCAGGTTCATCCGTCCTTGACTTGGCTCCAATTTCAGTCCGAATTGTTGCAACGTTTCACTGGTTTCTCAATTCAGAATCCGTATGAACAGTTAGCTACTATTTGGCAATCGGATTCCATCTTTGATTATATTGATGATTTTGAGTATGTGTTATCCTTGGTCCGTCATTTACCGGAGTCTCAAACTCTTGGCTATTTCATTGCGGGTTTGAAAGAGGATGTCAAACAACAAGTCCGTTTACATCGCCCCACTACTTGTATGGATGCTATGTACTTGGCTAAAGATGTGGAGTTGATGCTTCGGCCATCAAAATCCGGTTCGTTGATATCTCGTTTTCGGTATTTGTCACATACCGGGCTGCCTTCTATGGATTCGGGGATCAACCATCGTGTATGGGGTACCACGGGCTCTAAAATTGATGGCAATGATGGGGCTGCAACTGTGCAAGTGGGTGTCCATGATCGAGGCATTCGTTCCTTATCTCGTGTCGAGTGGGAGGATCGGAAGAAGAAGGGATTGTGTTTTAACTGTGGACAAGTTTACAGTCCTAGCCACTAGTGTCCGGCGGGTAGTCTTTGTGTCTTATTACTTGGGGATGATGAATGAGATGAAATGGACGAGCTGACTACGCATTCGGATGAGGGTGTTCAAAAAGTTGTGGGATCTATTCACAAGCCTTGAGGACAAGTCTTGCCTTATGGAGGGAGTATTGATAGAAATTGCATACTTAATAGTATAATTGTAATTGTGAAAGTTAGTGTAATTGCTACTTCTATAAATAAGGCATTAGTCATTATAGAAAGATAGGAGAGAATTTAGTAAGTTGTTAGGCTCATACTTATGCATTGAGAAGGGCATAGCCGTGGGACCACTAGGTGGTTATTTCCTTTTCTTGTAGATCCTTTGGATCATTTCCAGCATCAATTCCATTTTACTATTCAGTTTCCAGTTTTCCACCATTGTTATAGATTTAAGCTTCGATTCCTTATCATTCTCTATCACTATGTCTATGCTGTCAAGGCTCACCCAGGCACGCGCCTAGGCCCACTTTTCAGGCCCAGCCCAGCCTTCTCACTTCGCTTCAAAAACCCCACTTCTCAGGCGCATTTCAGGCCAAATTCCAACAAAATTCCGGTCAAAAATCGTTTGAACATGTTTGAAACAATTTTAAGAACCCTAAACAAGCCTGGAAAGTGGAAACAACCTAAAACAACTTAAACTAGCCCTAAAGAAGCCTAATACATGTCTAAAATCCCTAAAAATGTATTTTTATACTAAACAACTTGCCTAAAAAACCCTCGCTTTTTAAGCGCCTTGCATTAAGGCCCAAGGCTCACCTTTTGCGCCTTGAGTGCGCCTTGCGCCTTTGACAGCTATGGGTTATGTGTGTTTGAAGCATAGAACACACACACACACACATATATATTTTAATTTTTTTAATAAGTTACATTTTTCATCCTTGACACTATATTTTTTTTTTGTTAAATTAACTCTGAATGTCATTGCTTCTAATATGTATGTTCTTTATACTTTTTATCGCATGAAATTTGATCTAAACTTGATAGATACCCTACACATGTTAATGTTTTAGTTAATTAATTTTAATTAATGTATACGGCGTGTTTTGTATATGAACTGTGGTGTTTATAAACAATTTAAAGTCTTTTACAAAATAAGTGTGCCTTCGCATTAGCTCCAGGAACACTATTGCTTCACGCTTTTTGAATCTAAGCATGAGTCTAGAACATGCAAATAATGTATTGAAGATTATGCATCAATATATATTCTCTCTGCAGGTATGTTCCTTCTTTCATACCCCCTCCTATGGCAACCAAGGGTAAAGAACATGAGAGGCAGGTTAGTGAACTGTTGAGATATTTCTATGCTGTTACCTTGGTGGTCATTTTATAATTGTGGGTTTGACTCTTTTATATCCATTTTTAACAAAATTCTGCTACTGACAGAAAGATGAAGAGAGGCCAAAGGAGAAAGCCAAAGGGAAGGCTAGGAATATAGACTTTTTTATGGAGGAATTAAAACACGAACAGGAAATGAGAGAAAAGCGAATGCAGGAACGTGAACAATGGCAAGACGGGCGTAGTGCTACTGCAAATGTAAGATATGATCTTATTAATGCATATTTTAGGTCTTTGATAGTCATGGAGTTTTTATTAAAGTACATGGCAAGTCAAACTTTCCAATATGCCCGATATAAATGTTTGTCCCAAAAAGTTATAAATGTCCCGGTCATAGTCACAGGATTCGCCGCACCCCCGTGTTTCGCTAATCAGATCACACGTACCAGAATCGGGTAGAAAAGCGGCCTGAACACCATGGGTTTGCAATCCAGATCTGGGAAATCAGGGCATATCTGATTTTCAACAAATTCGACCCTAATCACTAAAAATCACGTACCCGATTGATTAATTCATTGTTTCAGAACAATCCGATACGCGTACCGGAAATAAACACCCTGAAATTGGACTTTGACGCAATGAATTGAAACATCGTTTATGGTTGTCGGTGGCAGAAGTTACGAAGAATTAGCCTTTTTAGGTTAAGGACTTTTGAGAGAGAGAGAGAGAGTAGGGGATTTTTTTTGGGGGGGGGGGGCTAATTTGATTGATTTGTAGGGGCTTAGAGTTCCTATTTGCATGTGATTATCTTTCTGCAGCTATGGCTATTTGTGGTCTTATGACTTCTCTGTATGTTTCTACCTTACTATTTTGCCCATCCACAACCTTAGGTCTGTTATTTGGTCGTGTCTATGTTTTGTTACTAGTGCCGGGGGTCTATCTAGAAGCGGCCTCTCTGTCCCTAGGGATGGAGGTAAGGTTTGCCTACATCCCACCCTCCCCAGACCCTACCATTAGCTTGCTATTTGGGGGATTTACTGGGTATGGTTGTTGTTGTTGTTGTTGTTTTGTAGGTTTAAATTAGTTTATGTAATTTTACTATTTAACTACTCTATCTTTCACTAGTTTACATTTATTCCCTAAACTTGTAAATTTTTACATAAAAAATTGTAACATTAGTTGTATATGATACGGTGTACCAGACTATATGGTACACCGTACCATGTATCGAATTGGCGTTCTGAATGAACCAACCCCCCTAGTACTGGATTTTAAAAATGCACGAACCGCGTACCAGTTTTTATTCCGCGCACCGGAACATACCGCGATCCATGTGACTATGGTCTCAAGATAAACCTTTTTTTAATTACACAGGCAATTCTTGATAACTTCTAAATCACGTATTTGTTGTATCTACCTTTTCAGCTATCTAGTCGGTTTGACGAGTTGCCAGATGAATTTGATCCAACTGGGAAACTTGGTTTCTTTGATGATGGAGATCCTCAGACAACCAATCTTTATGTTGGGAATCTTGCGCCTCAGGTCAGACTGTGATGCTAATACAGTGCTTCAATTGGACCGAATGCAAGCTGACTTTCTGTTTCTATGTTCAACATATTCCAGGTAGATGAAAATTTTCTCCTGCGAACGTTTGGAAGATTTGGACCCATTGCTAGTGTGAAGATAATGTGGCCAAGGACCGAAGAGGAACGCAAGCGCCAAAAGAACTGCGGTTTTGTGGCTTTTATGAACCGTGCTGATGGACAAGCTGCAAAAGATGAAATGCAAGGTTAAGTCCTTTTAACTAACAGTTTCTGAACTACAATTCATTCATCATCATCATCATACTCAGTAAATCCCACCAATAGCAAAGCTAAGGTACTAAGATAAAATTGAGAAAACTTGTGGAAGCAAGGACAACTGACTAGGGGTGCTAAACGGGTCTTGTTCGCGGGTTCAACCCGAACCGGACCCGAAAATTTAAGTGGAACATGAACACGACCCTAACAATCGTGTCATACATATGAACCCGAATATTCGTGGGTTGACCCGAACACGACCCGTTCAACCTGAAATTTTTTTTTTTTTTTAATTTTTTTTTCCACAAAGTAATATATATATATTAAAATTAAATTTTACCACAAAAAACACAAATGTATATAATACAATTACATTTAAATTATAAAATCTTATCACAATTTTTCTTTTTAAGTTATAACTAACTTATAATTATGGCATAAATTACACACCCAATTTAATTTATGACATAAAACATATTGTAAACAAATATAATGTAATATAAATTGGTTAAACGGGTCAACCCGCCAACCCGGTTCGTTTAGCTAAACGGGTTCATGGGTTCAACCTGAAACTAACCCGGACCCATTTAGACTAAACCCAAACCCATGAATTTCGCGTTAGGTTCGTGTCGTGTCAGAAATGCTCACCTCTGCTTTTAAGAAACAGTTTCTGAACTACAATTCATTACTAAGATAAAATTGAGAAAACTTGTGGAAGCAAGGACAACTGACGCGTCTCATATTACGTACGCAGAAGCTACAGAAAGATTAATATCTTGGTTTTAAATTGCGTGATGCGCTCCGATGCGTTTAGTCCAAAAATCTGATGCGCGATGCGTGATGCGCGATGCGAGCGCATCACGTATGTGATGCGTTCTTTATAAAAAAAATATTTAAAAATATTTATACATAAAAACTTATAAAAACATACTTAAAGTAAAACAACTGACGTAATTAGAAGGTAAGAGTTGTGTTTTTTGGTTCAAATCAAGCATACTAAGATGTTAATTATGGAAAAAACCGAACACAGTTCATAAAATCTGGAAAAAAGCATAAAAAACAATGTTGCGCGCATCAGAGCGCATCATGCGATGAGCGCATCATGCAAAATGCGCGCAATATTCTCGCATCACGTAAACGCATCGCATCAGCTGCTGCGATGCGCTCTCATTAGCGCATCGGGCGCATCACGCATTATGCGCGCATTATGCGCGCATTTTAAAACCAAGATTAATATAAAACACAGTCGTAGAAACATAGTTGAATCATTTATGCAGCATTTAAATTTTAAATCACACGTGTTTTAGCGTAAGTATGATTAAAAGTTACTTAACTTTGCAGGGGTTGTTGTTTATGATTACGAATTGAATATTGGGTGGGGTAAATCCGTTTCCCTTCCTTCTCAATCGCTCCCCGCTCCTCCTCCAGGACAAATGGCTATCAGGAGTAAGGAGGTACGTTACATGTTTATATTTGTAAAAGCCTTGTTTTAGCATAACTACTGGTATACTTGATTCAATGAGATAATGATCAAAAACTGTAATGACTAGCATGGGTGTTATACTGTTATGAGTTTTTTTTTTGTCCTTGCAGGGTGCCACTGTGATCCTATCTGGTCCATCAGGTCCTCCAGTTACTTCTGTTCCAAGCCAGAACTCTGAGCTGGTAGGTTAACCTTATATGTTACCTTGTATTTGTAGGGCTGCAAACGGACCAAACGAACGCGAACAGGGCCTTGTTCGTGTTCGTTTGTTAAGAAAATACATGTGTTCTTGAACAGTTCATGAACACTTACGGAACAAGATTTTCTGTTTGTGTTCGTTCATTAAGGAATTGAATGTGTTCATGTTCATGTTCGTTTGTGTTCATTCGTCAATTTTAGGTACCAAACACAAAAGAACGCAAACAAACGTTCATGAACACACACGAACACAAATGAACGTCCACAAACACAAACGAACACAAACAAGTGTTCATGAATGGATACGAACACAAACGAATGTTCATGAACACAAGCGAACACAAACAAGTGTTCATGAACCGAAAAGAACACAAACTAACATATATTAAATTTGGAAATTAGAATAAATTGGCGTCTTTCATCATAGACATTAAGTAGATTCACCCGAATATACTAATGGACATGAGATGAGAGTACTGAAATAGGGTTTATTTGTCTCAGTTACCTCAAATAAAATTTATTGTTAATTTGTTTGGGTGAATATAACAAAATAAATAAAAAATAAAAGAATATCAAAAGTTAAATATGAAAATTAAAAACCTTAATTAACTATCGAACAAAAACGAACATGTTAGCACGTTACCGAACGTTCACGAACATAAATGAACGAACTTCCCGCCGAACGGTTCATGAACTGTTCGCTGAAAATTCAGTTTGTTTGCAGCTCTATGTGTTTGTTAAAAACAAGTATTTTGTAATATATTAACCTTGGGTGCTTAGGTTCTTACTCCCAATGTGCCGGATATAACTGTTGTTCTGCTTGATGATGTTCGTCTTCGCAAAGTGATTGATACAATGGCTCTTTATGTTCTTGACGGTGGCTGTGCTTTTGAGCAAGCTATAATGGAAAGGGTTCGTGGAAACCCTCTTTTTAGTTTCTTGTTTGAACTCGGATCTAAGGAGCATACCTACTATGTTTGGAGGCTGTATTCTTTTGCTCAGGTACATAAATTGGTGCATCCTTTCAGGTATTTGAATTTTGAAGCATCTTTTCTTTTTCATGACAAGATATCGCACATCAAACTAACTCATATACCATGAACCATGATAACGTAAATCATGCCTGAATATCGTCTTTCTCCCAAATGTAAGAAGTAACCACTCTTGGCAAAGAATACATATATGGAATTAACTTGTATATATATAACAACAAACAACACTCATTTTGGGCTAAGCAGTTAATGCGGTAAAAAATCGGATATCGGTCAAGGACCGATATTTGAGATATCGGTTATCGCGGTGGGATATCGGTAATTTAATATCATGCAAAATTTATATATATCTAGCAATTTAACACTAACAATTCAGTATACTCTCCTCCATTAACAAATTAACCTTTTGCAACTTGCAAAACACTAACAATTGTAGCCAGTAGGAACTGGTTAAGACTTAAAATACTAACATTTATGATTTAACAATTAAGACTTAAAACACTAATAGCAGCAATAAGAAGATAGACAAATGGTAGAACTAAGAAGAAAGGTACTGATATCGGGAAAGTCGGTGATATATCGGTCAAATATTGGTCAATGACGCCGATAATGTTGGTACCCATATTCTGACTGATATATGACACCAATATTTTACATGGGGACCGATAACTGATATATCGGTGATATATCACCGATATTAACTGCACAAATTTTGGGGAAGTGTAAAAAAGGGACATGACACATACGAGAGGTTTGAGCATTTATTTTCATTAGTTTCCGGAGTTTGAGATATTATGTTGAATGAAAGAATTCTTTGGTCTCTCAAATGCAGGGTGATACTTTGCAGAGGTGGCGAACTGAACCTTTTATCATGATAACCGGTAGTGGACGGTAATGAATGCATGAAACATATCTTGATACTTAAATTGCAAATCATGCCACCTATGTATAGTCTTTGTTTTTGTATTTTTGCATAGATTTATAATTTAATTATAGCCACTAATACCTTTTAATTGTCTAGATGGGTCCCACCTGCTTTGCCAATGGCTAAGAGCCCAGAGAATGAGGAGACTGGGGCCACCTTTGCTGCTGGAAGAAGCAGGGTACATTTTTGTTTCTGTTTTTCTAGAGGTGGCTATTATAATTATAATATATACTAAAACATAAGTTATAGTGTTTTTTTTTGTTTTTGTCTTTTATTAGAATTTTCAACCCTTGCACTTTATTATAATTACTATTTGACCTTCAACTTTAGTTTTCCCCTTTTATACTTTATTGCAGTTACTATTTAGAAACTTTTTGTTTTTTTTCCTTTTACTTATTATTGTCGTTTTCTTTTAGTTTTTTCTCAATGTAATGTTTTTTTTTTTAAATTTTGTATGTACCGTCGTAAGTTGGTTATTTTATTCACAATTTCACGTTCTGAACCCGTCGCAGGTATTCGTTTTTATGGTTATAACGAGTGTTGATACCGTAAAAGACTGGATTGATAACTTTTGTGACTTTCGAATATACCGTTGTGACGTGGGTTTTTTATTGTTACGTAAAATGTTCCGTCGCGATTTGCTTTTCTTTATCTGTTTTTTGAACCCGCCGCGAAGCGCGGGTGGTAACCCGCTAGTTTCAACCAATTTACCTATAAATGGGTCAATTTAGGTTGAATTTTATCATTAATATGTGAAACTGGTAAAAAAGGCTATTAAAAACAGATCACACGTAGGGATGAGCACGGTACCCGTTCGGTACCGAAAGTACCGGTACCAAAAAACGGGAAAAATCGGTACCGGTACCGGTACCAAATATACCGGTTCGGTACTGGTACCGGTATTTGCCGGTGTTTTACCCGTGACTGGTGTATTTTAATTGAAGAAACCTCGTAAATCATTTTTATTCTAATCATTAAATTATTGTTGGAATATTAAATCCATATATTGGTAACAAATATATAAACTGACTTCAAATTTTGAACGAAAATCTTCGGGTCAACCTGACCAAATTCATAGAAAAATTACATGTATTTACCCGAACTATTTTGACCCATTGCCCAACTTCCCATTTTGTCACCTCAACGTATACCTTTCATTTGAAATCCAGCTAGATGCGGTGAAGTTATTCACTAAGCTTTTCTTGCTACGCTTCTTGTGCAGCGTGTGGAGGCTGAGCGCACGCTAACTGATGCACAAAGAGATGAGTTTGAAGACATGCTTCGTGCCCTGACATTAGAAAGAATCCAAATCAAGGAAGCAATGGGTTTCGCATTAGATAATGCTGATGCTGCTGGAGAGGTATCATTGCATTATAAGTTTATAACTTATAAACTTATGATATGTTTTAGTGTTCATTTGTTGCTGAAGCAGCTCTATCACTTACAGATAGTTGAAGTTTTGACCGAGTCTTTGACTCTTAAAGAAACACCAATACCTACTAAAGTTGCAAGGCTCATGCTTGTCTCAGACATTCTTCACAATAGTAGTGCTCCTGTAAAGAATGCGTCTGCTTACCGCACCAAATTCGAAGCAAATCTGCCTGATATACTTGAAAGCTTTAATGATTTGTATCGGAGTATCACAGGCAGAATCACCGCTGAGGCCCTAAAGGTAAAGTATATATGGTACATGTAGCAGTTTTTTATCCACTTATTAATGGGTCGATTTGGGTTATGTTAATTTCAAATGAGTCAAAACAAAATAGTCAAGTTAAATAGGTTGAATATGTTGAAAGTCCCGAGTAAAATGTCATTTTCGTCCTTAAGGTGTGGTTGGTTTTGCGACTTTTGTCCAAAGGTTTGTTTTTCTGCATTTGGATCCAAAAGGTTTAAAATCTTGCCATCTTCATCCGGCTTCTTAACTCCATCCATTTTTCCCATTAAAATCAGGGGTATTTCCGTCTTTTTCGCTAACTTAAAGGGCAGTTCGGTCTTTTTCAATTTATGTAAAAAGACAGAATACCCCTGAAAAAGAACCAATTGCTTTCTAAGTTAACAAAAAAGACGAAAATAACCCTAACTTAACCGAGAAAAATGGATGGAGTTATTGAGCCGGATGAAAATGGCAAAGATTTAAAACTTTTTGGATCCAGATGCGAAAAAACAAACATGTGAACGAAAGTCGCAAAACTGGCCAAACCTCAGGGACGAAAATGACATTTTACTCTGAAAGTCTCCATAAGTCTATTTTAACAGTATTGAAATCTGTTAAAACTAAATCCGGTCTGAGAAAACTTCAAATAAAAACTCCTCTCTGGGTGAATTGGGCGAAATGGGGCAAACTCGTGAAACCCTAACTCTCTCAATCCAATCCTGATCTTGATTGAATTTGCTAAGCAACTGAGGTGCTTGATTTCTTTTCTGGTAAGGAATCCCGTACTGCTCCTCGGTTCAAAACAATTGATGTCAAATTAGGGTTTCAATTTTTAGGGTTTCGGTCTTTTGTCTTCCGATCGACTTAAGATCATTTTCAACTCTCTTCCTTAGGCGTTTTTCTTTTCGATCGACTTACTTGTTTCTGTCGATGTTAGTATTATGAAATCTAAACCTGCTAACACACAAGATCTGCGGGGGATACCTCCGAATCTTCATAAGGGGCTTGGCAAGAAGGTGAATGGCAACGAAGGAAACACTATGCTGTATCGACGCCGTGTTACTAAGAATGCTAGGAACGATCCAAAATTGATTAACATTATAGATGAACTAAATAAGGTTACGGTACCTGTTCAATTGGAGAATGAACTTTTGGCAGATAACATGACTTCAGTTGATACAGAAAACTCCTTTGAGGACCAGTTCAGGTATAAAGGAAACTCGAGCATGCCAGATGTCTTTCAGGATGATATGTTTAAGGAGACAAATCAGGATAATGTGAACGACCTGGAAGTGAACCCTGAGTTGAACTTGGATACGGCTGTTCAGAATCAGGTTATAGCTGATGATGGGGTGAAACCAATGTCTTATGCAGATTCGGTGGTCAATCCCAAAACCAGGAAAGTGAATTTCCGAACCCTTGCCAGTGATTTTCGTCAAGAGGGTTGTGATATTGTACTCCCCGTGGAATCTGTTCGAGTTGTTAAACAAAAGCTAGCAAATACCCTATATGGGTATTTCTTGGGAGATCGTCTTGCTTATCCTGTAGTAGAATACTTTGTAAGAAATAACTGGAAGAAGTATGGGCTGCAGAAATCTATGATGAACGCAAATGGTTATTTCTTCTTTAAATTTGCTGATCGTACAGGAATGTTAGATGTGCTGAAAGGGGGTCCCTGGATTATTCGATCGCAACCGTTATTCCTTAGCGAGTGGTCTCCAACGACGAAACTTGAAAAGAAGGAGGTGAAGAAGGTGCAGGTTTGGGTGAAAATACATGATCTTCCAATTGCAGCATACACGGAAGATGGTTTAAGTATGATAGCCACTGCGATAGGAGAACCAAAACTATTGGACTCATACACTACATCAATGTGCTTGGATGCTTGGGGACGGAGCAGTTATGCTAGAGCACTCATTGAAATATCGGCAGAGAACGACTTCAAGGAGGAAATAGTTATGGCTGTTCCAGTTCTGGAGGGGGAAGGGTTTATTAAGGAAACTATGTATGTTGAGTATGAATGGAGTCCGCATAGATGTGCTACTTGCTGTGTCTTTGGTCATTCGGAAGACAGCTGTCCAAAACAAAATAAAAATCAGGTGAAAGTTGTTCGTGAAGACTACCAGCACAAACTTATGAAATCGGGCAAGCGACAAAATAAGGAGGGCCCTAGTGTTGATGACGAGGGATATATGGGGGTTCCTGATAATCGGGTGGCCAAAAAAACGGGCTTTCCAGTTAACAAGCCAAAGCCTAAGTTTGAGTATAGACCAGTTGGACCTAAACCAAAAGGTGTCCAGAATGTGGAATCGTCTGTGAAGAATCTGGCTACCTGTAACCGGTTTGACGCTTTAAATGGTGTGAGTGAGGACACAGGTCAAGGAAGCAAGGGTTCTGGAGAGATTCCAGATGACTCTGATGACGAGGAGGTTGTGGAGGTGTTTAATGAAACGGATGATTTCATGGTGGAGGGTACTCGGAAGCCGAATGAAAACAAAGGGGCAAGCACTCCTTCTTTAGAGGTTTCCAATGGTTAATCTAGCAGCTTGGAACATAAGGGGATTGAACCGTCCTCTCAAGCAAATGGAGGTTCGTCAGATGATTAAGGATAATAATCTTACTTTCTGTGCTATATTAGAGACTCATGTAGAAGTCGCTAATCTTGATAAAGTTTGTCGAGCGGTGTTCCGTAATTGGCATTGGACGTCTAATGGGGGGCAATGTGATAAGGGTACTCGGATCATAATTGGATGGAATCACGCTGAGGTTGATGTTATGGTTCTAGCTCAAACAGCCCAAGTTGTGCATGTCCAGATTGTTTTTAAGAAGGATAACCGAATGTTATTTTGTTCTATTGTTTATGCAGCCAACTACTATGTTTCTCGTCGGGATTTGTGGCACCAACTTTCTATGCATAAAAGCTTTGTTAATGATAACCCCTGGGCTATCTTGGGTGACTTCAATTCAGCATTGAACTTGGAAGATAAATCTTTGGGAGCATCGACTATATCAGCTGGTATGAGAGAGTTCCAAGAGTGTGTTGATGATATTGAAGTCTTTGACATAAATCGCACGGGTCTCCACTTTACGTGGAACCAGAAACCGAAAAAGGGTATTGGTTTATTGAAGAAAATCGATAGGGTTTTGGGCAATACTCCATTTGTGGTTGAATTCCCAGATTCGTTGGCTATTTTTCAGCCATATCGGCTGTCAGATCATTGTCCTTGCGTGCTAAGGATTCCAAATGCTGGAAAACCTAGACCAAAGGCATTTAAGTTCGCTAACTTCTTGGTTCATAAGCCGGAGTTCCTAGATACTGTGAAAACGACATGGGATGCTAGTGTTGATGGGGTTTACCAATTTCAAGTTGCCAAGAAGATGCGGTTGCTGAAACATCCTCTTCGGTTGCTCCTATTTAAACAAGGTAACCTTCATAAAAGAGTACAGGATCTTCGTCAGAAACTTGATGTTATCCAACAGGACATTGATCACAGGCCGTTTTGTGATGAGTTAAGAGTTGAGGAAGCTAATCTTACCCGTGATTTCCAAGAGGCATGTTTGGATGAAGAACGGTTCTTAAAGCAAAAATCTAAGGTTGACTGGCTGAGAGCAGGTGATTCAAATACTGCTTTTTTCCACGCGTCTCTAAAAAATAGAAACCATAGAAGCCGTATTGATATGATTATGGATGCTAATGGGGTCTCTTACGACAGCGATAATGTTCCTAAAGCTTTTGTTCAACATTATGTGAATTTTCTGGGTTGTGTTGGGGATATTTCTCTGTCGCCTTCTCCTGAGCTTTTTTCTAAGATTCTAAATCCCGACTTAGCTGGCAACATGACTCGGCTGGTCACGGCTGATGAGGTTAAAAAAGCCATGTTTGCAATTGGAAGTGATAAAGCGCCAGGTCCTGATGGTTATTCTTCTGCGTTTTTCAAAAGTGCCTGGCCTATCATTGGTCAGGATGTTTCGCATGCTATTATTGACTTCTTTAATACAGGGAAGTTACTTCGGGAGCTAAACCATACTCTTATAGTTCTTGTGCCGAAGAAGTCTACCCCCTCTATTGTTACGGATTATCGGCCCATTGCTTGCTGTAATGTTGTCTATAAATGTATAAGTAAAATTATTGCCAATCGTATGAAGGGTGCTCTGAATGAGATCGTTAATATTAACCAGTCTGCTTTTATTCCGGGAAGAAAGATATCGGACAATATTCTTCTTACTCAATAGCTTATGCACAATTATCATAGAGAGTTTGGCCCCCCTCGATGTGCTTTCAAAGTTGATATTCAGAAAGCTTATGATACGGTTGATTGGAGGTTCCTAAAAGCTATTTTACTTGGATTTGGCTTCAATCAGACTATGGTGGAATGGATTATGGTTTGTGTGTCTACCACTTCATATTCTGTTTGTGTTAATGGTAATATTCATGGGTATTTTATGGGCGGCCGTGGATTAAGACAAGGTGACCCGCTTTCTCCGTATCTGTTTACTCTTGTTATGGAGGTGTTGACATGTATCCTGCAGCATTCTGTTAGAATTGATTCTTCTTTTCGATTTCATAACAGATGTGAAAAACAGAAAATTGTTAACCTTTGCTTTGCGGATGATCTTTTTATGTTTACTAGGGGTGATGTTGCTTCAGCTACGTGCATTATGGAGTCTCTCACAAAATTCACTAGAATGTCGGGGTTGGTGCCTAGTACGCAGAAAAGTACTGTCTTCTTTTGTCATGTGCCGAGTTACGTTAAAACGGCTATTCTAAACATTATGCCGTTTGTGGAGGGAACTTTGCCTGTGAGGTATTTGGGGGTGCCGCTGGTTTCTTCTAGACTGTTATATAAGGATTGCAATATCCTGGTAGAAAGATTGGAACAACGCATAATGAATTGGAGGAATAAGCTGCTATCATTTGCGGGTAGAGTTCAACTAATCGTGTCCGTTTTATCTTTTTTTGGGTAAAGGGTTTCCCCGGTAAATTTTATAAATGAATAAAAAAGAATAACACGAGTGTGCCTGAGTGACACACTAGGTCTAGACTTGGCATACCAAGACTAGATGAGCCAAAAGAAAAACCTCAAGCAGCCAACAAAAAAACCAAATAAAACTACCATGCCCAAACAAATGGCAAAAACAAGAATGAAACAAACTAGATTACCACCCCTAGCCCGTGTCGAAATGCATAGTCTTCAGTTGCATCTTCCATCTCTCCAGCTGCAACGGGTTCTTTGAACTTCTTCCCGGCCTAAAAGTCATCAGTTTAAGTCTCACCGTTTGTAGAACAATGTCCGCAATTTTGGATGAAGACCGATTGTTTTGAGAGAACAGCCTGTTATTTCTCTCTTGCCAGACAAAGTAAGCAGCTGCCGCCACCACTAGTTTACTAACAATGGTTTCTGCGCTGTTGGAACTTGGTCTTTGTTCAAACCATGCCATAATTGGGCCCCAACTAGCATCAACGCTATCCATGTATGCCATGTCTTTTACCTTGTTCCAAACTTGCGTCGCAAAGGAACAATTGAAAAACAAATGATCGCGAGAATCTTTATTGTATCTACAAAGCGGGCAGCACATAAGATTAAGGTTGGTAGCACTTCCCACATCCCAAATACTCATTCGGTCCTGGGTTTTCAGTTTATTCTTAATTACCAGCCATAGATGGAAAGAATGTCTCGGAATGCATTGAGCAAACCACACTAAATCCACCCATGGAACCTCCTGGTCGCACCTACGGATGTTGTTCCATACCCCATGGGAAGTAAGGTGTGAGTGGTTACCTTGCCTATCCTTCCAAACGAGGTTGTCACCTCCAGTTTGATCCAGGTTCGGAGGGGGCAGGTCAATCAGGACCGGATAAATGTCGAACCAAGCAGTCGGCCATCTCCACATATTTTGATCATCAACCAGGTCAGATACTGTCGTCTGCAAACTAAAGCCAGCACTATGGATACGTCTCGGGGAGATGAATTGTCTAAGAGGACTATATACACACCAATTATCGCTCCATGCATTAGCTTTACGGCCATCACGTATAGAAAACCAAATGAAAGGACGAACCGTCTTTCTTATAGAAAGAATTTTCCTCCAACCCCAACTCAAGCTACCACGGCTTTGAATTTCCCAGAAGTTCTTACCTTTTATCCGATGGGATTGAACCCATTTGACCCAAAGGGAATCTCTATTAGTAAGGATACTCCATATATGGTTTGCTAGAAGAGCTTTATTTACCTCCGATATACGCCTAATCCCCAATCCTCCCTCCAACTTTGGTAAACAAACGTTTTTCCAAGCAACTTTTGGTTTGGCACCCTGGTTCGGCCCCCCACTCCACAAAAAGTTTCGCATTCGCTTTTCAATCTCTCCAATAATACGAGCCGGGAGCATGAAAACCGAAGCCCAGTAAGTATGCATGGCCGAAATAACCGAGTTGATCAGTTGGAGCCTACCTGCAAATGACAAGGACTTAGACAACCAACTTTCCAGCTTTTTATCCACTCGATCCACCAGGATCCCGCATTCTTTGTACATCAACTTTGACGAGATTAACGGGACTCCTAGGTATCGAACTGGCAATTCTCCCTCCTGAAACGGCATAATAGATAGAATTTCCCGTTTAACCCACTGCGGAACACTCCCAAAGTACACCGTGCTCTTAGCCATATTAGGCGTTAACCCTGACATTCTAGTGAAAGAATTCAAGACATCCCTCATGATTTTGACTGAAAACGGGTCAGCATTGACAAACAAAAATAAGTCATCCGCGAACGAAACATTAAGTATCTTCTGTTGTTTACACTGAGCATGGTATATGAAACCATTATTTTCATCCGCCGCATGATGCAATAACAAAGATAGAACCTCCATCACTAACGTGAATAAGTAAGGGGATAATGGGTCTCCTTGCCTTAAACCCCGTTTACCTTTGAAATGACCGCACAAGTTCCCGTTAATGCTTAATGAGTAAGAAACAGATGACACACACGTCATGATCCATTCAATCATCTTAGGCGGAAATCGAAACCCAATTAGAGTTTTCCTTAGAAATGCCCAGCTAACCGTATCATAAGCTTTCTGGATATCAATTTTAAAAGCACACCTTGGTTTGCCTCTGCTTAGATGATAGTTATGCATAAGCTCCTGAGTGAGTAAGATGTTATCTGTGATCTTTCTTCCAGGAACAAAAGCAGACTGATTAATATCAACCAAAAACCCCAAGCTACCTTTAATCCTATCCGTCATGATTTTGCTAATACATTTAAAAATGACATTGCAACAAGAGATGGGCCTGTACTCAAGAACCGTGTTTGGGGTAGGAACTTTGGGGACAAGAGCAATAATAGTATGGTTCACTTGTTTAAGAAGTTTACCATTATTGAAAAACTGAAGAATGGCCGCAGTAACTTCATCTCCAACTATATCCCAAGACTTCTTAAAAAAAGCTGATGTATAACCATCTGGCCCTGGAGCTTTGTTATCACCAATGCTAAACATAGCAGCTTTGACCTCTTCCTGAGTAACCTGGCGAACCATGTGAACGGCTGTTTCGGGTGTAATGACGTTATTAAAAAGGTTCTCCACAATGAAGTCATCAACCTTATCTTCTTTTCCCAAAAAGTTAGCATAGTGGTCGACAAAGGCAGCTTCAACACCCAAACCCTCGAAATGATTACCACTAGCATCCTCAATACTATTGATTCTACTTCTAGCGTTTCTGTTTTTAACACAATTATGAAAATAAGAAGTATTCCTATCCCCTGCACAAAGCCATTCAATCTTTGCCTTTTGTTTTAGAAACGCTTCCTCATCGTAAGCTGCGTTATGAAATTCCTTAAAGACATTGGCCTCCTTATCCCGAAGAGTAGGATCTAGAGGATTTAGATCGATTTGCTTTTGAATATCATCAAGTTTATTTCTAAGCTCTATCACCTTATTATGTATGTTACCTTGTTGGTGAAGGAGTTTCCTTAACGGTTTTTTCAGATTCCTAAGCTTCGTAACAACTGCAAACATAGGAATACCCTCCACGCTTTTATTCCATTCATGACGAACACAAGCTTTGAAGTCAACTTTTTCAGCAATAAAATTTGCAAATTTGAATGGTTTAGGCTTCACCCGAGATTCCCCCTTCAACTTTAGGATACAAGGAGCATGATCTGAGACCCAGTAAGGATGGAATAAAGCATGCGCATGCGGAAACACATCTAACACTTTAACATTCCCCATAACCCGGTCTATCTTCTTGAGAATTCCCACCCCATTTCTTGGTTTTTGGGTCCAAGTAAAATGAAGGCCATGCCCTTGAATATCAATCAGCTCATTGTATTGAACACATTCAAAAAATTCACGCATACCTATAGATGGAGTAGAAGTGCCGTAAAGACAGTCGTCCACATATAGAGCTGAATTAAAGTCTCCCATAACAATCCATGGTTGGTCATGCACAAAAAGCTTATGTTTACACAGGTCCTGCCAAAGAACTCTTCTTTCTTGATACGTGTTCTTTGCATAGACGAAAGAACATAGAAAAGATTTTGAGTCAATCCTAGATATTATTTGGACATGCACAACCTGATCAGTCTGCGCTAAAACTATCAGGTCAATCACCTCATCATTCCATCCCACAATAATTCTGGTCCCTCTATTACAAGTTTTATCTTCTTTACACATTTATTGGTCTTCGGTGTGTATCTTACCAGTGAAAGTGATTAATGATCTAGAGGCTCGTATGCGGAATTTCTTATGGAATAACGATGTGTCGTTTCATAAAGGGAAAGCTAAGGTCTCGTGGAGAGCTGTTTGTGTTCCAAAGTATGAAGGGGGCCTGGGTATTCGGCGTTTAGGGGATGTGAATAAAGCCCTCATGGCATCCCATCTTTGGAGCATTGCTTCGAAACGTGAATCTTTGTGGGTCCGTTGGATATATGACCATAGGCTTAGAGGCAGAAACATCTGGGATTGTAATCTGGTTGCGAGTTGTTGCTGGAGCTGGAGAAAGCTTCTTCAGCTTCGGCCTCTAATTCGTCATCATGTCTGGACGCAACTTGGAGATGGTACAAACACCTCGGCTTGGCACGATTATTGGTGTGAAGTTGGGCCCCTTTCTACGCTCCTTTCTCCTCGAGTTATCACTAATGCAGGTTTTTCTTTGACTGCTACGGTTCGGGATTTTGTTATCGATGGCTCATGGGCTTGGCCGATGGCGTGGAGGGATTTATTTCCTGTCCTGAATCAGATTCAGCAAGCTCCGCTTGACCCGAACAAGAATGATCGGCTGTTATGGAAGGGTGAGAATGACCTGGATGACTTTTCATCTTCAGGTGTGTGGGATTCTATTCGAGCGAGAGAGCCGGAGATCGAATGGATGGGTCTTGTTTGGTTTTCTCATTGCATTCCAAGGCATGCTTTCCTCATGTGGCTGATTTTCAGGCGAAAACTTTTAACTCAAGATAAAATTTTAAAGTGGGATTTTGCTCGAAGGAGAAATATGAATATGATGTGCTGTTTATTATGTTATGCGAATGTGGACTCGCATTCTCATCTTTTCTTTGAATGTAAGTTTTCATCTGATGTTTGGAGCTTGGTCAGAGATAAGGTGGATATGGGTGCTGTGGATCCCAAATGGAATGTTATTATTGATTGGTTGAATCGCCGAGTGCAATCAAAGCTGGCTACGGATTATGTATCAAGACTTCTTGTGGCGGCTACTTCTTATTTCATTTGGCAGGAACGGAATGCTAGGCTCTTCAAGAATCATACGAGACCACCAGATGCTATTGCTACTACAGTGCTGAATACGGTTAGATATAAGCTGGTGGGAATGAAATTTAAGAATACTGATAATGTCAGGAGGCTTTTGAGCAAATGGGAGATCCATGGCAGTTATGTGGAAGACGATGGAGGCTGAGTCTTAGAGTTTCTGTTGTTTTGTTATAGTCTAGATCCTTGTCTAGTTGTTTTCTTGCTTGTTCTTTATTTTTTGTTAAGCTTGTTGTTTGGATTGCGGTTGTCTACAAACTTGGGGGCGTGTCCCAAGTTTGAACTAGTGTGGATATCTCCTCACTACTTGTTTTGATCTGTTTGTGAATATATAGAATCACCGGGGTAACCCTTTACCCAAAAAAAAAAAAGTCTATTTTAACGCTTACAACCTTCGGAATCATTAAATTTAAGGTTTTAGATATATATTTTTAATCATGATTAACACCTTAATTATATATAATTATGGGCCGAAAGTGTATGTAGATTCATACAACCCGGCCTAGATCGTACACCCCCTACTAAAAATGACCGGACTGAACAGGCTTTGACCATTTTTCAAGTCTAACGTTCTCTTTTCCGCCAGGAACGGGTTCTGAAAGTTCTTCAAGTATGGGCTGACTGGTTCTTATTTTCGGATGCATACGTAAACGGGTTACGCTCAACATTTCTCAGGTCTGGTAACTCTGGAGTTGTATCCTTCCACTCCATTTCATCAGAAACCGAAGACAAGTCTAACTATGACAACACTGAAGATGTCGGAAAGACCAATCCCGATGCAGCATTGGCAATCGGCAGGAGCGCAGCCACGAAAGAGTTGATGGGTCTCCCTCTCGCTGAGCTGGAAAGGCGGTGCCGCCATAACGGATTATCTTTAGTTGGCGGCAGAGAAACGATGGTCGCACGGTTGCTCCATCTCGAAGAGTCGGAAAAACAGAGGGGTTATGAGCTCAATGACAGTTTGAAATACAATAATCCGAGAGAGAGTAATGTCGATACCGGGCCTGTGGGATTTTCTGGAAGGCATCACCACGTGGAGAGAGTAGAGTCTGCATCTTTACCGTCAAAGATTCCGATCCCGCAACCTGAGTTAAAAGTTATTTCTAATAAAGTCAAATCGGATTCGGTATTGCCTGCCTCTAAGTGGGCCCGAGAAGATGATGAAAGTGATGATGAACAAAAAAGTACTAAAGATCTTGCGTTGGGTTATTCGTCTTCTGGAAGCGAGAATGCTGGTGGTGGTGAAGGTAACGCTGAGGTGACGGATCATTCGAGCATTCTCACAAGTTCTGATAGCGGGCTCAATGAAGAGAAGAGGTATACTATTATTGAACATATTTGTTATTTGAGTAAAATGCCATTTTCGTCCCTGAGGTTTAGCTAGTTTTGCGACTTTCGTCCAAAAGTTTGTTTTTCCGCATCTGGATCCAAAAGGTTTAAAATCTTGCAATTTTCATCCACCTCGTTAACTCTATCCGTTTTTCTCCGTTTAGTCAGGGGTATTTCTGTCTTTTTCTGTCAACTTAAAGGGCAATTCGGTCTTTTTCACTCTATGTAAAAAGACCGAATACCCCTGAAAAAGACTGAATTGCCTTTTAAGTTAACAAAAAAGACCGAAATACCCCGATTTAATGGAGAAAAATGGATGAAGTTAACAAGGCGGATGAAAAGTGCAAGACTTTAAACCTTTTGAATCCGATGTGGCCAAACCTCACAGACGAAAATGGCATTTTACTCGTTATTTTTAGAAAAGAAAAGGATATCCCACTAGTTTGAAATTATTTAAGTTGTTACTAGATGTATACTCTGTTGTGTTATTTCCTTTTTTTTCAAATCAACACCCGTAATTAAATCATGGTTTAATTGTTGTACATGTAGACACAAGTTGAGGCAGATTGAGGTGGCTTTGATCGAATATCGTGAATCCCTTGAAGAGCGCGGAATAAAGAAAGAAGAAATTGAAAAGAAAGTGGTGGCACATCAGAAGCAGTTGCAGTATAAATATGGCTTAATGGATGGTGGTGAAGACGCATCACACAAAAGTGAGTTATTAAACTTTTCTCCTGTTTTGGGATTCGGAAATTTGTCGTCTTTGTATATATTTATTGTAATTTATATATGAACACAGGGACATCGTCCACAGAGAGAAGGGAGAAAAGAGAGGATTCACGTGAATCTTCTAGAAAGCGCCCAAGAAGTCATCATGACAGTGAAAGCCCACAGAGGAAATCATCAAGTAGAGAGCGGGAGAAGGGTAGAGCTTATGAGCCACAAACTGAAAGAGACCATGATAGAGATAAACGTCGAGACAGAGACCGGGACAGTAGGAGAAGATAAAATTGTAGGTTGTTCATGCTTTAGCTTGTGCAATCTGGCTTTTTTGCTTCAAAAAGCAGCATGATGATGATATAGTCTGACACGATTGCCTATAGTGTTGGACATTATGTGGGAGAAAGTATGGGGTGTATGTAATCATATGGTAGGTTAACAGGTCATATTTGCTGTAACCGACATGATAACCTGTTTGCATACTGTTGTGAATCTGATTGGTTTGTTGTGCGAAGGAGACGATTGTTTGAATCGCGTAAACGAGCATAGGAGGTTTCTTTCTCAGTTACTGGTTGATTAAAAGCCTGACATAGGAAGAGTTATGAAAGATTTTAATATGAATATTGTTGGCAAATGTGTTGAATAGATGTGACAGATTTCGACCCAAGTGTATGGAAACAAGTTGACATATGTTATGTTTAGGTTGAAAAGGAGTCAAATGAGTTTAAAGTTATTTTGAACTGATTACAGTATCCTAAATTGTTTAATCTCGATTGATGTATGCTATTATTTGATTGATGTGATGATTTCAACCCAAGTGTATGGAAACAAGTTGATATATGTTATATTTAGGTCGAAAAGGAGTCGAATGAGTTGATAGTTGTTTTGTAGTGATTGCAGTATTCTATTGTTTGATTGATATTGTATCTAAAGCTATATTTCTAAATGCTATATACACTTTAGATTTTATCTTTAGCACGTTGCATTATTACCTTTACGGTCGAAAAGGAGTCAAATGTGTTGAAAGTTATTTTGAAGTGATTACAGAATTTACGGTATCCTAAATTCTTTAATTCCAAATGATGTAGATTGATATTCTATCTAAAATTATATTTGTTGTACACGTTAGATTTTATCATAAAAACGTTGCATTATTACGTTTATCAAACTCCTTATCCCTGTAAAACATGTTCAAATGTACTTGGTCACAAAAATAAAATAAAATGATACTTGTAGAGAGAAATGAGTTGGTGATACTAATTACACCGTAAGTAAAAGAAACTAACCCAAATTATATACAATACAATTACAATCTTTTTTCCCTTTTTAAATAATACTACTGTCTTCCAGGAGTTAAAGAGAATGACATACAATCGATGTAATGTGATATTTTTTGGACCAGTTATGACTTTATCTTTTAGTTACATGGACACGAATTTTGTGTAATTAAATCTAATATTGTTGTAAATTATTTTTTTTAGAGTAAATTAAAAGTTTTGTCCTTTATCGATCTACCTCTTTCAGGCGGTGTCATTTGGTGCAAAAGTTGACGAGTTCTATACTTAACGTTTCAAAATCTTGCACGCTTTGTCTTTTGAGCCTAACCTGATTATTTTTTCTTATTAAATTTAGTCATGTGCTTTGCACATGAGGGCATTCTTGTCACTTAACCTCTCCAGGGACTATTGAGTAAATAAATTATATCAAAGGACTAATTATATATAAAAATAAAAAATAAAATATAAATAAAAAACCTTCTGCACTCTCTCTCCCTCTCTATTTAATTATCTATCATAAGTGGGGATTGATACCCCAAATCTCCATTCTTTTTGTCCATGGCTTTATAGCTTAGTGGCATATTAGGGGTGAGAAAAAGCTTTGAGACCAAAAGGTCTTGGGTTCGATTCCCACAAAAGGGGATTTTTCCCATATTTATTGGGTTTCCCCTGAATTGGTGCATAGGCATTATGCCTAGTGGATATGGATATGATCG
The DNA here is from genome assembly GCA_030545235.1 of Helianthus tuberosus. Taxonomy (NCBI): domain Eukaryota; kingdom Viridiplantae; phylum Streptophyta; class Magnoliopsida; order Asterales; family Asteraceae; genus Helianthus; species Helianthus tuberosus. Next base: position 168,143,412 of record CM060423.1, on the reverse strand, counting down.
GGGGTTCTGCTGGTGGCATGATAATACTCCAGTAGTCCGTCAGTGATCCAAATTTGTCGTTCAAAAGAAAAATATATATCTATCATAAGCCCTCCATCATCAGGCAAGTAACCTTCCAGAACGTTCCGACTCAAATTCACTATGTTTAAACCGGAATTTCTCAACAAACTTGCCGGAGATTCGATTACTGTCTAGGCTTAACATAGATAACACCAGCATCGAATCGACTTGTTCCGGAATTGTTCAGGAAATCATGTTTGTTGACATAGATCCGCGAGCCGGTAGATTTCACCGATTGACGCTAGAATTGCTCTGTTGAGTTGATTCCGGTGTTGGCCCAAATTGTTTCCGAAATCGAGAATGCGGTGGTGAGTTAGGATAGTGAGACACGCCGGAATGTGGTGGTTGCCGAGTGGAGGTGTATGGTGGGTGCGATGGTGATGGTGGGCTGTGGTTGTGATTTGGGTTGATGGGGTTGGGGTGGTCGGTAGGATTGGTGGTGGTCGGTAGGATGGTGATGGTGGGTTTAGCGTGGTGGAGGTGTATGGTGGTAATGGCCTCGGCTAAGAAAAAATATATTTTTAGAGTAAATTACACTTTTCGTCCTTTATGTATGTAGCAATGAATAGCCTTTAACTTCAATAATTACAGTTACAATCATTTATTTGTAAAACTCATTACACTCTAGGTCCTTTAGCACTAACCCAATTAAAATTTCCAGTTAAGTTATATCACCTAAGGGTTGTTTAGTCTTTTAACCGATTAAATTAAATTAAAAATAGTTTAATAAAAAACAATAAACTAAAATATATATAACACATAGATCTGAGATCTCTCTTTATGTCTCTCTCTCAACCCTTTCTTCCCCAACCAAACCCACCACCACCTACCACCAGCACAGCTCTAACTGTACTCTTTCTAGCAGAAGAAAACTCCTGCCTGTCCCAAAGTGTAAGAATTGCAATAATTGATGCTAAAGTCCACTCAGGCTTGACACCAGGAACGTTAACTAAATACAGCGGAATTCGACCATCGACGACACCTTCCACCGGAAGAATCAATGACCTTGCCATCAACGCATTCTGCCTCTTCCAAACAAGCTCCACCATCGACGACCACCACAAGACCGCAATCCCGTCGCTCCGATTTGAAGTTAAAGGTTATCCATTGCAATTTGATATAAACATAAAGGACGAAAAGTGTAATTTACCCTATTTTTTAAAAAGTATTTTGTTTTTTTAAATATTAAATAAATGGGTAAAAAGACTAAAATACCCTTCGGTAACCAGATTTAACAATAAAAATTAACTAGGTTAGGCTCAAATGACATACCGTGCAAGATTTTGACACATTAAATACAGAAATCGTCAACTTTTACGGTAAATGACACCTCCTGAAAAATGGTATATAGATAAAGTACAAAACTTATAATTTACTTATTATTTTATCTTGTAACATATTGGTTTCCCAATACTTATTTGTTTATAAAAATGAGTACATCAATTTGTTTACGAAAAAGAAAATGTGCTACTATATGCCCCAGATTCTAATATCAATTGTATAAAACTGTGAAAAAGACCATATGGCCGTATTTGGGTATGTTTGGCAAAAGTAGCTGGTGGCTGGTAGCTGATGGTTGGAAGCTAGTAGCTAGAAGCTGTAGCTTTTTAGATATATTGGTGTCAGGAAGAGTAGCCGGAGCTTTTAATAAAATGTATAAAATGTCCAAAATGGACATAACTAAAAATTTAAAAAGTTTGTGCAATAAAAAGTTCATTATCTTTAGAGGTTAAAATAGTCATTTTCCCTAAACGCTTGTAACTCCTTCTAAACGCTACTAGGGGTATGTTTGGCAAAAGTAGCTGGTGGCTGGAAGGTGGTAGCTAGTTTCTGTAGCATTTTAGATATATTTGGTGTTTGGCAGAGTAGCTGTAGCTTTTAATAAAATGTATAAAATGACCAAAATGGAAATATTTAAAAAGTTTGTGCATTAAAAAGTTGATTATCTTTATAGGTTAAAATAGTCATTTTTCCTTAAACGCTTGTAGCTCCTTCTAAACGCTACTAGTAAGAGCGTTCAACCAAAAGCTTCAAGCTCCTAACCTAAAAGCTTAAAGATCCTTCAACCAAACAATGTTTTTTTATTAAGTAGTAGTTTTTTCTTAAAAGCTTAAAGCTAGAAGCTTCTAAAAGCTCCATGCCAAACATAAGCGTTCAACCAAAAGCTTCAAGCTCCTTCAATCAAACAAGCCTTTTTATTGAGTAGAAGTTTTTTCTTAAAAGCTTAAAGCTAGAAGTTCCTAAAAACTCCATGCCAAACATACCCTTTTGTTAGTGGTATGCGTTTATCACTATGAAATTAATAAATGCAAAATTGCACAAAACAATTATATCTTACGCTTAAAAATTTCCACTGTAAAGAGCTACCGGGGTTTAAATATCGGCATGATTGGGTGAGAGATGTGTTATGTGATGTTCTTAAGCGGGCCGGGATCTCTGCCAAAAAGGAGGCTCAAGTAAATTTCCTGACTGACCCCTTAGAGGGGAGGTCCACTTTACGCCCGACGGACATCCTTGTGTTTGGATGGGAAGGGGGGAAACACGCTTGTGTAGATCTAACTGGAGTCTCCCCCCTTGTCGGGCTCACGGACAAGGGCTTTGTCGTAGGGCAAGCGGTGCTCAAGGCTGAGGCAAGCAAAGTGACAAAACATGAGAAAGCCTACCTGGAGAATCAACATGTGTTTGTCCCGTTTGCGTTTGATACCTTTGGTGGTCTCGCTCCTGACGCTGTGCGGCTTTTGAATCGGGTTCAAAAAGTCGTTAATAGTAATTCTTCGTCGCTAAAGGTTTCAAACTTTGTATTTAGTAGAATTGGTTTTTCTATTCAAAAGGGGGTGGCGGCGCAACTTGTTGCCCGACTACCTGCCATTGCTTTGTAATTGCCCTTTTTCGTGCGGAATGATATTGACATAAGTATAAAAAAAAAAACCTTACGTTTAAAAATTCGTCAGAAACAACATTTAACTTCATAAGGGTGTACGGTGTGGTGATCGGCAACATGCGGCAAACTAGTTTACCACTCGGTAAACACCACCGCCAACAAAGTTTGCCGCTTCCAAGTTTACCAAATCGGTGGTGTGATGCCGATGCGGTGAAGTAGAGGGTGTGTGTGGTGGGGTGGGGTCCATTCCTATCTCAACTAATCACACCTTTTTCCTTTTTTTTTAAAAATAGTTTACCACTTCACCAAGTGTCTAAACCATTGCCAACACTTTTCACCAAAGTTTAAACACTTTTGACTGATTGACATGGCGCGCTCTGATTGGTCGGTTTTTTGGTTTGTCACTCCAAAGTGTTTAACCACTCCCTACACCCTAATATGATACAGAGGTAAACCTTAGACACAAATATATTTTAGAGTATTTTATTTTTCTGGTTAACACCCCCCACATGCTAGGTTTTCAGTCATTTTAAAAGCTTATGTATTTTTTAATTTTTGTTTCATCAGTCACTCAAAAAGTCAAAATCCTCAATAACACTTCACCCTTTTCTCCACCTTCTACTAACACACTCACACAAAACTTTAATTGCATCATCGTCGTAGTTGCCCGTACGAATCTCTTCTAAGCGTTCGATCTCCATAACTCCAACGAACAACCGTTCAGTGGCGAAGAAGCAATTATAGGCTCCGAAACAGATGTGTATGTATGTTCATTAAGACGCAACTTTTATAAAAATGTTAGTAATGTTCACAATACGGTGTCATATCCTTAGAATAATCGGCTTAACGCTCGGCGGTCGGCGATGACGAACTCGCTTATGAGATTCGCCAGAATGTTGCTCAAGTATAAGGCCACTCGGGGCGGTAGCGTGATGAACGAGTATCACGCGTTGAAGTGCCACGGAACACCGCCGCCACTTGAAGTTCCACGCGTTATAAACAAAACGCGTTACACCCACAACGCGTTAAACTTTTGAAAAATCCGACCGTTTGATATTTGACCGTTTGAAAAATCCGACCGTTTCAATCAATAAAAAAAAAAAAAATTTATCCATTTTATCTATATATATATCTACATTTTAACCATTTTTCACACACCAAACTATATCTTTTAAACCATTTTAAACCCATTTCAAAAAATTTATATCTTTCTCAAATGGAATTCCCTACCGATTCGACGTTTCCGATGTCTAGCGACAGCGATACCGAGTCGTCTTCCGACAACGAGACGCTAAAGTATTTTGTGTCGGTGTATAACGAGCTTGATGCGGAGTCGTCCCGCCCAAAGAAGAAGATGGTCGACCGTGATCGTATACGTGCCAAAGAAGTTTTGATGAACGATTATTTTGTGGAAAACCCGCTATACAATGCCGAAACGTTTAGAGATCGGTTTCGTTTACCCAAAGAATTATTTTTAAAGATTGTTGGAGACATCGAAGCAAGCGAGGAATGGTTTCAAGAAGGTTACGATGCGAGGGGCAAACCAAGTTTCACGACGATACAAAAATGCACGTCCGCCATTCGCCAACTAGCGACAGGTAACCCACCCGATCAATATGATGAATACCTAGCTATGTCTGAAAGAACTTCACGTGAATGCTTGCAATTTTTTTGCAACGCGGTCATTAAGTTGTATAGTAACGAGATTTTACGTAAACCGACGAGCCACGACATCTCACGTATTTACGCCGCACACGAGGCTAGATGGCATTTTCCCGGGATGCTCGGTAGCATCGATTGTACACATATCGAGTGGAAAAATTGTCCAAGAGAGTTGCGAGGGGCGTATGTGAGGGGAGACATCAAAAAACCAACCATCATACTAGAAGCGGTGGCGTCAAATGATTTATGGATTTGGCATTCGTATTTCGGTGTTCCAGGTTCAAACAACGACATCAATGTGTTGCACACGTCGTCGTTGTTCCAAAGCGTAACGGATGGTACCGCACCTTCCTCTCCTTTCTATGTTAACGGTCGACATTACAGACGAGGCTTTTATCTTGTGGATGGTATCTACCCGTCTTGGTCTGTTTTTGTGAAAGCTCCCTCGTTTCCTGTCGAGGCTAAAGAAAAGGCGTTCAAAAAATTGCAAGAATCGGCAAGAAAAGATGTTGAGAGGGCATTTGGTGTTTTAAAGGGTAGATGGGGTATACTACACCGACCGGTTCGTGCGATGACCAAGAAATCAATTCATAGCATAGTGTATGCATGTATCATATTGCACAATATGCTGATCAAACACGACGGGCGTGCAATATCCCCGGATTGGGTGCCGGATCCTCCTACGCAAGTTCAAGTTCCACAAGATATCCATTTACAATTGCGTAACGAAGAAACTCACTTTCGTTTGAGATTCGATTTAATCGAACTAGTAGGTTCTCTAGGATTGGAGTTTCCGGATTCGGACGAGGAGTAGGTTTTTTTTTTTTTTTTTTTTTTTTAAATTGTATGTTTCTAGTATGTTAAATTGAAGTAGTATGTTTTAAATTTAATGAAATATTTAATTTTAGTGTTTAATTTTTTATTTCTAATTTTAAAATGAAAATTAAAAATAAATGGGAGTGATAGAATTCCATCACTAGTGATTCCACCCCTCCTACATTTCTATCACTAGTGATGGAAATTTGGTTGATGACATGGCACGATCTTATTGGACAGTGTGAGTGATACTTTCTATCACTAGTGAACCACCCCTAGTCCCCTAAATAGCAATCCATTTTTCAAGTTTTAGTTTCACCCACTATAGGAGGTTACAATACAAGATGATTTTGGCGTACGGAGTGTATGTGAAATCAACATCTATTGATTCCCTAAGAGCATTCTCATCCAATCCATCAAATTATACATACATTTCACTAAAAAACAACTCTTATATCAATATATTTCCACTAAAAACAAATACTTTTTCTCTATCCTTTTCAATTAAATAATATTATCATCACATTTTTCTCTTTCCTTCACTCACAACCACTTTCAATATATATTAAAAAAATTATACTGGGTGAACAGTGTCCCCCCAAATATACAGATGAACAGTAGCATTTTCTCTCTCCTCCACTCACAACCACTTTTTTTACCCTTTACAATATAAAAACTCACCCTCACAAGTTTTGATGGATTGGATGAGAATGCTCTAAGTTCACTGACTCAAAATAATACAGTGGCAATTACGTAATTTAAATAGTGCTACAGTTGAAGAAACAAACATAAAAGGGGTATTATAGTCTTTTCTCTCGCAAACTACTGGCCCCTTGTTTTACAAACGGCTATAACTTTTTTATACGATAATATTTAAACAAAATTACACCGTATTAACGAACATTTCACCCTCTTTAATTCGAGTATACTGTTGCTATAGGTTTCTTAATTTTAATTTTTTTTTAAATTTACAAGCTATAAAGTTACGTGATTGTTTTTGACGCCACGTACGTACTAGAACATAATCAATGAATACCTAAATCATGTACCAAATACTCAAATATATACCTAAATCTTGAATCATGTACCATGTGTGCAAAAGCAGTAACCAATACTCAATGTAATATCACGTACCATGTGTGCAAAGCAGTAACAAATGCTCAATGTAATAATGATGTATCATGTCTGCAAGTAGTAACAAATTCTCAATTAACACTATATCTATAATTACGTAACGATTATATATTACAGATCTAATCACGTAATTGCATAAAACATAATTAAGTTCTCATTATTATATATATCAATTTCTAACGCATGTTTGCGCCAGTCAATTTTTGTGACTTTTTATATTTACCACCGAGCTTTTTGTTTTTGTTCTTTTACCACTCCTGCCATGTATTTGAAAAAGCCTAGACAAAGAGAGAGAGAGAGAGAGGTCATTTATTAGGTTTACCCAACCTTCAATGGTGATCGGAACACCGCCTACAATCAGACGACAACAGTCATCGGAATAGCAGCAGCTGAGAGGGAACAACGTTTCCAATCAGACAAGGAACAGTATTAGTTGCCCATGGCGATTGGCGGCGGTACGACTTCCGGCGCTAGCACCACTTCTACCATTTAATGTAGCTTCTTAGCTACAGTAACAAATCTGAACCGTTACTTTTCTGATCGACCGTGCTTATTAAAGGATTTACTTTTTGATTTCCTTTTCCACCACACACACGAAACCTAGCAAATCAGAGACATAAAGCCGTCAAAGAAGAAAGACGACCTCCGGTGACCAGGCCTCCGTCAAGATCGCTGCTACAGTCGCAACGACCGTTTTTCCGCTTTTTCTTTTTTGCTTTGTGTTCTTCCCCTGGGTTTTGACTATTGAGCCCGGATCTAACCTTCACCGCTACACCAAAGAAAGGAATCTTGAAAATCTAAACAAAGAACACCACCTCCATCGTTGAATCGAGAAAGTGGTTGTGGTGGTGTACGCCATTGCAACACCACGAAATCCTAGACAACCGCTGCATGTCGTCATCTCCCCTGCCGGAGACATGGAAACGGCTGATCCCCTCTTCTCGCCGCCCATTAGGCCATACCGCAACCCAACGTCAACGTTAGCCCTAATCGATAGTATATGAGACAATCTAACCTTAGAACTGTCGTGATAGCATGTCGTTGATGATTAAGGTGAGCTGGTGGTGGCGGTGATGGTTGAGGTAGTTACGGAGGTGCTACGATGGTGGTTACGGCGATCGGAGATGACGGCCACTAGAGAGAGAAAGTGAGGTAAACAAAATGTGTTTGTTTGTATGTTGTTTTGAAGTTTGAACTGCATACGGAAATTTTTGTTTTCTATCAGTGACTTTTAGTTTAAAGAATAATAAATATGTTATTAAGTTTAAGTTATAAATAATTAATTATTCCATATAGTCAGATTCAATGTTACTACACTGAACAACGATCTTTATATTATTAATTGTATTTAGTTGTCATATTAGTTTAATTTGAAAAATATTGATATTTCACAAAAAGACATTTTTAATTAACTCCGAATTGAATAAATATCATTCATTTGCTTTTAAACTATTTTTAACGAACCGAACACATATCGATACTTCTTTTCCAGTCGCTGTAACAAGTGTAGGTGGCGTAACAAACCAAAACCGAATGCCCGCTGCGAAGCGCGGGGTATCACACTAGTTATATTAAATGCATAATCACGTAATAAGCATAACTTTAGTAAAGAAAAATACATTATACAATAAAAAAAAACTATGATATCGTAATTACATATTGATACATAATCACGTGACATTACACTTGTTACACATGATACGTGATTATAGATGTTGGGTCACATTGAACATTTGTTACTGCTTGCACAAATGGTACGTAATTATGTACTGGAATATAATCACGTAATGTTACACACATCACGAAACTTTGTAGCTTGTAAAATAAAATTTTTAAAAATTAAGAAAACTATAACAATAGTCGGTAGAGGATCCTGTAAAAAGTGCTCAAAGTGTGAGAAGTGTAAGAAGTGTATTATAACACTATATATAATACTATATAACACCATGTAAACACCGTATAACAATATGTAACACCATATAATACCATATAACACTTTGTAACACTATATATCATTATATAACAAATATAACACTATAGGTTGTCTGATAGCATGTCTATGATAGATGTATAGTGTTATATTTGTTATATAATGATATATAGTGTTACATAGTGTTATATGGTATTATATGGTGTTACATATTGTTATACGGTGTTTATATGGTGTTATATAGTATTATATATAGTGTTATAATACACTTCTCACACTTCTCACACTTTAGGCCCTTTTTACACTATCCTTACCCAACAATAGTCTCCTCAAATTAAAGAGAGTGAAATACTCATTAATACGGTGTATATATATATATTTTTAAGAATAACATCGTATGAAAAAGTTATAACCGTTAAAAAATCACGAGTGAAACAGGTTCATGCGAGAAAAGACATTAATACCCTTCCCATCTTAAATTAAATTAAAAAAGACACTTGTCAAGCCCTTATTATCTACTACACTTCTCACGAAATATCGCTCTTCTACATGATCTCTTACCATATTATTTATAATAACTTATGTTGTTGATGCTAATGAGGTAGTGGTGTAGTGGTCGGGGAAAAACTTGGTATTCTTTGTGACCCAGGTTTGATTCTCACCCTCTTCGTTATTTTTGAGAGGCGAGGTTTTACCAATGGCGCCGGTTCGTCTTTGATGGGAGACGAGGTTTTACCAATTATTCCACTGTCGTGCCTTCGGGCGGGTGGAGGTCGGGTTTCTGCGCATCCACGTCGTTCCTTGCTGTTCAATAAAAAACTTGTGTTTTTTTCTTGAAATTTGAGTGTTAATTTTGTTAATGACTGAACGAGAATGAAACCAAACAATATTGGTACCAGTACGTGTCTTGTGAGATCTGGTCACTGGATTGGTGTTGAACAGATAAAGATAACCCACTCCATCTTTATCTTCTGTCCCACATCTCTACACCGGAATCGACATTCAATTACTCAATTCCGGTGATTATTGCCGGAAGTAACTGCAGAATTAAGTTGTGTCTGTATGAGAGAGACAGAGGGAACAAGAAAATCTGTTAATAAGGTTAAGCACCCCATGTGTTTGATGAAATGCCCCAAAGAATATACTTTTTACATTGCCCCACAAAAGCCTTGTTATCCTTCACAGCAAGTCCTGATTAACTACTTAGTTGTATTTGGTATTGATCCTACATAACAATGGGCTTCAGAATAATCCAATCATTGTTGAGGTATAAAGAAAAAGACAAAGGGGATGTTAATAATCCACCAATATTGACTACTGACCAGACCCCAAGGTTATCATTTCTCTGTGGGTGGGTTTCAGTGTCACACACACACTATTTCGTCCAATAAAGTCAGTCACTTTATGAACTAAAACATGAAGGTTGTTGAACCATCATTCATGGGTATGCCAGTTGTAACAATGAATGATAACTTTCTGTTGGTGCATGGGTTTTCTGCTTTGATACACCTTGGTTTCTTGCTTCTTGTATTCGTCAGTTGTGTCTGCAAAAGAATCAGTTTCAAAGGTCCTAAACAGATACCCAACAATGGGGTCTTGTTTTACAGACAGACCCTTTTATCTTGTGTGGTCCTTGTGGTTCTTAACCTTGTTATGTGTTTCTTGAACCTTATTTATTGGTATAGAAATGGTTGGAGTTTAGAAAACTTTGTTGGCTTTTCGGATACCGTTTTTAGAACTCTTGTTTGGTTGTTCATTTCGGTTTACTTGCACAATCATGTCTCTAAATCCGCAGAATCTAAGTATCCGTTTGCATTAAGGATTTGGTGGTTTTCTTCTTTCTTAATGTTTTGTTTTTGCCTAGTGTTAGACTATGTCTTCTATAAACAGGTCCATAGTTTATCAGCTCATTTCTTGGTGTTGGATGTTTCGTCTACTATTGTCGGTTTATTCCTGTGCTATGTCGGGTTCTCGGTTAAGAATGAAGGTGGTGCCTTTAGCCGTTTTGTTTATGAATCATTGCTGGATGGCAGTTCTAGTGTCACGAGCGATCACAGAGATTCCAAACGTGGGGGCGAAACTATTACCCCTTCAGCAACCAGCAATATCTTTAGTCTTCTTACTTTCACTTGGATTAATCCGTTAATTTCTATAGGATATAAGAAACGATTAGATCTTGAAGATGTTCCACAACTTGACAGTTTAATTAGTGCTCAACGATCGTTTTCGGTCTTACGAAATGAAATAGAAACGGACAAGCGTAAAAGCAGCGAAATGAATACTTTAAGTCTTGTCAAGGCTGTGGTATTGACAATATGGAAAGACATTGTAATTACTGGTGTCCTTTCATTTGTGTCCGCATTAGCTTCATATGTGGGGCCGTTTCTCATAGATACACTTGTTAAATATCTAAACGGACATCAAAACTTAAAAGAAGGCTTTCTTCTAGTTTCGGCATTCAGTGCTGCTAAGATTGTGGAGTGTTTGGCACAACGACACTGTGATTTTAAGCTGCAACAGGCTGGAATCAATGTCAGAGCTGCACTTGTTGCAATGATCTACCACAAAGGTTTGACCCTTTCATCTCAGTCAAAGCAGGGGCACTCCAATGGCGAGATTATTAACTTCATGGCCGTTGATGCTGAGAGAATCGGTGATTTTAGCAAGTACATGCACAACGCTTGGCTGGTCATCGTGCAAGTTGGTCTGGCACTAGCAATATTGTATAAATATCTCGGGATTTCTTCACTAGCTACCTTTGTTGCAACGATTGTCGTCATGCTATCGAATCTACCGTTAGGGCGTTTACAGGAAAAGTTTCAAGAGAAATTGATGAAATGTAAAGATAAAAGGATGAAAACAACTTCCGAAATTTTGAAGAATATGAGGATTCTCAAGCTTTACGGATGGGAGATGAAATTCTTGTCTAGAATTAACGATATCCGTAATAACGAGGCACATTGGTTGTATAAATTTACATTTACTATGGCCATGACATGTGTCGCATTCTGGGTTGCGCCCACGTTTGTGGCTATCGCCACGTTTGGTATGTGTATGCTTCTTGGCATCCCACTTGACTCCGGGAAGGTGTTGTCTTCACTTGCAACGTTTAAGAATCTGCAAGAATCAGTGTATAATCTTCCAGATACAATATCGATGATAGTACAGACAAAAGTTTCACTCGATCGTATTGCATCGTTCCTCAGTCTATCCGAATTAGATTCTGGTCTGGTAGAAATAGTCCCACGAGGTAGTTCTGACATGTCAGTTGAGATTGTTGATGGAAAATTTTCATGGGATGTGACGTCTTGTAATCCGACATTGAGTGATGTAAATTTAAAAGTTTTTCATCGCATGAAGGTTGCTGTATGCGGCCCGGTTGGCTCAGGAAAGTCGAGCTTACTGTCGTGTATACTAGGAGAAGTGCCTAAATTATCAGGAAATGTCAAACTTAGTGGCACAAAGGCTTATGTTGGTCAATCACCATGGATACAGAGCGGAACGATAGAACAGAATATCTTGTTTGGTAAGGAGATGGACAGAGAACGTTATGAGAAGGTTCTAGAAGCGTGTGATTTGAAGAAAGACCTTGAAGTTCTCTCTTTTGGTGATCAAACGGTTATAGGTGAGAGGGGAATCAATTTGAGTGGTGGTCAGAAACAGAGGATACAGATAGCGCGTGCTCTGTATCAAGATGCTGATATATATCTATTTGATGATCCGTTCAGCGCTGTTGATGCTATAACCGGAAACCATCTTTTCAAGGTAAGTTGATCACTTATAAATCCTCAATTTCTTATAATATATAATCTCTAACTAGATTAAGTAATTTATCGATAGGGCTGTAATCGAGCCGAGCCAGGTTGAGCTCGAGCTCGGGCTCGAACTTAAACGAGCCAGCTCGGCTCGGCTTGTTTTTTTACTCAAGCTGAAAAGTAGAGCTCGAGCTCAGCTCGTTTTTTAATCAAGCTGAAAAGTAGAGCTCGAGCTCGGCTTGTAAACTGTTCTAGCTGGCTCATTAATTTTTTGTAATTCTTATAAATATTGACTAACATAAAAAATAATAAAAGTTACACATATATCTATAGGTGTTATTTTTGTTTTTCTAAAATTGTAAAGACCGAAAGACGTATTAAAAGTTTTATGTGTACAATTTTTGTTGATTTCTCATATTTTTATATGTTATTAAATAATTAAACATAAATGTTAAACACTTCTACCACCTCCCACATAATTTTTCATTTTAATACATTTAAAATTAGAATTAATTTATAAAAAATAAACTATTTCGAGCCGGCTCACGAGCCGAGCTAGGCCTAGCTCGAGCTTGGCTTGTTTACAAATTGGGCTGGGCCGAGCCGAGCCAGCTCGTTTACAACCAAGCTTTTTTCGTGCTTTTTCCGAGCGAGTTTTGAGCGAGCTGCGAGCTTTTTGAACACCCAATTTATCGACAGGAATGTATGATGGGTTTCTTGGAATCAAAAACAGTGATTTACGTCACACATCAGGTGGAGTTTTTACCGGCTGCAGATCTCATCCTGGTAAGCGTTTGAAGCATTCTTTCTCGATGTATACGAACACAAAATGTCTGAATATACCCACCAGGTCTTGAAGGATGGAAGAATTACACAAGCTGGAGAATATGGTGATATTATGAAGCTAGGAAGTGACTTTTTAGAACTTGTTGGCGCACACAAAGAAGCTTTATTAGAAATCGATTCCGTAGGGCATAATTTAGTAACTGTTAATGAGATTATCGAAGACGAGACTATAACGGGTCAAAACGGTAATTTAGTTCACACGGAGGAGAAGAAACGGCAGCTTGTGGAAGAAGAAGAAAGAGAAAGAGGTAAAGTTGGCTCATCGGCGTATTGGAAATACCTTACAACTGCGTATGGAGGGGCCCTAACGCCATTGGTATTATTAGCACAGATTATGTTTGAATCATCTCAAATCGGCAGCAATTACTGGTTGGCTTGGGCATCGTCTACATCTGAAAGCGATGAAGCGCGTGTCGGTGGCTTTGAATTCATTATCGTTTATGTGGCTTTTGGTATTGGATGCTCTTTTTGTATTCTGGCAAGATCGTTTTTACTTATGAAAGCTGGCTATGAAACAGCCAACAGGCTTTTCTACAAAATGAATCTTTGTATTTTCCGTGCACCCATGTCATTCTTTGATGCCAACCCATCTGGCCGAATTTTAAACAGAGTAAGTGAATAGCCGAATACATCTTTTTCTTGCATTTCGCTTGATGATTTTAAGAATCTTTTTTTTGCAGGTATCTACTGATCAAACTGCGTTGGACTTGACAATACCGTATATCATTGGCCCTTTTGCCTTTGTGTCGATACAGCTTTTAGGCATTATTTTAGTTATGACACTAGGTGCTTGGCCCGTGTTCCTTGTTTTCTTTCCTGTAGTTGGAATTTGCATTTGGTTACAGGTAATAATACTTACTTTGATAATGTTATTAGTATTCTTTTATTCTGATTTCTGTTTTACATGTATTTGAAGCACTATTACATACCTTCAGCACGAGAACTGGCACGATTGGTTGGAGTATGCAAAGCTCCAGTCATTCAGCATTTTTCCGAGACAATATCTGGATCAACAACTATTAGAAGCTTTGATCAGAAACACAGATTCCAAGATACATGCTTGAAACTGATTGACGATTATTCGAGACCGAAGTTTCATGTTGCTGGTGCATTGGATTGGCTCGGGTTACGCTTGGATATGTTGTCTTCTTTTATTTTTGTGTTCCTTCTGATCTTTCTAGTCTCTGTTCCTGAAGGAATAATTGATCCAAGTAAGTAACTTTTACCACTCAAAACCAGAATTACAGTTTCAACCATTGATAACTAGGGGTGTAAACAAGCCAAGCTCGAGCTTGGCTCTTTTCAAGCCTCTATATCTAAAGGTCGGGCTTGGCTCATGAGAATCTTTTCAAGCTCATGCTCTCCTGACTTCTAATTTATTAGCTAACTGTTTTATATATATACATATATAATTATAGGGAGAGCATCATGAGAAAACTCTATCAAACGATTGATATTTGCATTGAATTTTTTATGAGGTTTAGTTTTTAGGGTTTAATTTTTAGAGTTTAGGGATTAGCTTTAGCATTTAGCTTTTAACTTTTAGGCGTTAACCTTTAGGGTTTAGCTTTTAGGGTATAGTTTTTTAAGGGTTTAGGGTTTATTTCTTAGGGTTTAGTAATGGTTAGATAGAGTTATTATTATTTTTTTGAGTATTCTCACAAAGAGGAGTGTTCTCATGATCCCTCCCCATTAATTATATGTATTTAAGATTATAAGTTTATGTATATAACACAATATACATTTTTAATTGTTTTTATCACAATTATTATTATTATTATTATTTTTATTATTATTATTATTATTATTATTATTGTTGTTGTTGTTATGTTGTTGTTGTTGTAATATATAATTGTTACATTCAACAAAAAAATTAATATATTATATTAGTAATAGGCTCTGGGTCGTTCATTAAATAAGCTTATTTTTAGGCCTGAGCTCATTTAAGCTTGGCTTGATTCGAGGTTTTATTGAGCTGGTCTCGAGTAGCACACGTGCGGCTCGGCTCATTTACGCCCCTAAATAGTTCATCCACCTCCAACCTGTTGTAGGTACCGCGGGCTTAGCAGTAACATATGGGCTAAACTTGAACATGTTACAAGCTTGGGCTATACAAAAACTTTGCAAATTGGAAATACAATTTATCTCGGTTGAAAGAATTTTTCAGTACAGTTCTATCCCTAGTGAGCCTCCACTTGTTATAGGCTCGAATCGACCTGACCACTTCTGGCCTTCACAAGGAAAAGTCGATATTCACCATCTGCAGGTTATTAATATATTACTGGTTTTTTTTTTTTTTTTAAATGTGCAAGTGAAATTAGACGCTTAAAAATTTATAATGTATGAATAGGTTCGATATGCCGTACACATGCCTCTTGTGTTGAGAGGTATAACATGCACTTTCCATGGAGGTACAAAGACCGGAATTGTAGGGAGAACCGGAAGTGGTAAATCTACTCTTATACAAACACTCTTCCGTATCGTCGAACCTACCAGTGGGGAAATTTTGATAGATGGGATCAACATTTCATCGATTGGACTTCATGATTTACGATCTAGATTGAGCATAATTCCCCAAGATCCCACTATGTTCAACGGAACCGTTAGAAGCAACATGGACCCACTTGAGGACTATACAGATGATCAGATTTGGGAGGTACATTGGTATCATATATTCATGTTCATATATATGCGATTAGTAACATTCAGTTTGTCATTTCAGGCTCTTGATAAATGCCAGATCGGTGATGAGGTTCGAAATAAGGAAGGCAAGCTTGATGCATCAGGTTCTTGATTGCTCTACGATTTTAACACAGGTTATAATTTCAGTTTTGCATAAAAATACTAACTTTTGACAACCCATGTTTGTAAAATTGCTATAGTTGCTGAAAACGGAGAGAACTGGAGCATGGGTCAACGACAACTGATCTGTCTTGGGCGTGTGCTACTGAAGAAAAGCAAGATTCTGGTTCTTGATGAGGCCACTGCATCAGTTGATACAGCAACCGATAACATGATTCAGAAAACACTTAGAGAACACTTTTCAGACTCTACTGTCATAGCAATAGCACACCGAATCACCTCTGTGGTCAAAAGTGACATGGTTTTAGTTTTAAACAATGGTTCGTGTGAGCTCAACCGATCATTCTGCGTTAATGGATCAGTATCTTTTGTGCACATAAGCTTTGTTTATGATTCCTTTGTTTTATGGGTGATATGCAGGTCTTGTTGAAGAGTATGATTCTCCTACAGCACTGCTTAAAGATACTTCATCTTCTTTTTCTCAGCTGGTTGTGGAGTACAGCATGAGGTCGAATTCTAGTCATGTAACAAGCTACATTTGACAATGGCCCAATCAATGATTCCAGCACGGTTTTGGAAATCAAATCACCAATTTTTTAACCAAATCTCCGAAGTATCAGGAAATTCAATTTTTTTTTTTTGATTTTGTTCGATGATTTCCTTCAACCAAACTTTCCGAAAATCCTGCAAACACAATTAGTCTTGCACAAAAACAGATCAAATCCCCAGTTTTAATCAAAGATCTTTATGAATTTTATGATAATATTTGAAGAACAAATCCAGAATTTTAATTTTTTAAGAACAGTTTGCACGAAAATTCCAAATTTTTAGTAATTTTGAACCTGCTGATTTCACAAATCCGATATTTATCTCAAAAACCTTGTATCAAAACACTTTATATCAATGGTTCTGAATTTTGTTTTTCAAGAAAATTTGTGTAAAATAAACTGGGTTTGATATAGCAGAATGGCCAGTTTTAAAGGACAAATAGGCAGTTTTTCGAGGAGAAAAACCTGCAACTCGTACACTTAAAATAAAAGGAGATTAGTCGAATAAAGTAGAGTATACGAATATATTTGGCCAAAACAAAAACATACCTTTTCTTGCTATCTTCGAGCAGCGAACAGCAGCGAACACAAGTCCAATCTTCAAGATATCCGATCCAACCGAGCCTTCGTGAGACTACTTAGGCTCTGATACCAATTGTAAGTCCAGAATACTTAACAATCGGATATCACGACACCAAACAAGCCCACTATACTAATTGAACCCAAACAAAACAAGTAACCCAAGACAAAAGTAAACCTAAACCAGTTTATGCCCTTACAGTAGAGGTGGATACGGTGGTGTATAAATAAAAGTAAATTGATAAAAATATTGGTCCCATTCATTGGGACCCTGATATGGAGATCCTGCATAGGATGCAGTGTCGCTTGACAGCTCGATTGGATGCATGTGGGATCCTGATGGCGGCATTTCCAGGTCAGAATCATCATCCTGTTGGTTTTGGCTTGGGGGCGGTGAGTTAATAAACTGGTTAGGGTCAAAAGAGTCGTGATGAGAGTGTGAGTGGGAATGGTGGGAATTGTGTGAATGGTGAGAGTGGTGAGAGTAGGAGGAATGATGTGAGACAGAATGTCTCAATGGCTCTAACGAGTGAGACTATTTTGAATATTGCCGGTGGTCCGAGCTATGGGACGGTGATGGTATCTGTCTAGATGGTCCTCCCCGCATCGGACCTTTTCCTCATCCTCTCAGTCTTGGCGGCATATTTATAACCTGTTAAAAATTAAAAAAAAAAACAAATATATAACTTAATAAGATATGAGTGATCCTAGGTCAATGCCTGGACTCAAAAAGTCTAAGGATTATGTTAATGTGATATTTGAGTTTAGATCCAAAAGGCTAGTGTCTAATTCACTCAAACGTTGGCTCTGATACCAACCTGTCACACCCTGATTTCCTGGTGGGCCCGGACTTGGGGTATATGACAAATTGATATAGATATTCACAATAACACAGCGGAAGTCTTGGGAGTATAAAATAATTACTACAAATTACAAGTGTCCAAAGTTCAAAAATATTATACAGACCAAAGTGTATAAAATATCCACAGGCGGATCAGATAAACAAATGATTACATAAACAGACAACTATGCATCTTGCATGGAGTTGCAAATTCCACTTAAGCAATTACTGGGTAGCTTCCAGCCTATTTACGTTCTTTGCAACCTGCGCTTAGTCTTTTGAAGATACATCAGTTTTCACTGGTAAATACAAATAACCGACACATTTTGAAAATATTTCAAAAATGTTTTATATACCATAGGTATATCAATTTTCATAAATAACTTGGGATTAAGTATATCTCTTGTTATCAGTTTTACATGCTTGTCAATACATATGGGGCCCAGAACTAAACCCCGATAACATGATTAACCGACACGCCACTTTAAACCCATAAAAAGTAAGAAAATGTTTTATTATAGCATTAGCATCTGTCGGGTGTATGCCTAAACCCCGTGCTTAAGTCGTGGCCATTTGCAATTAAATGAGCCGAGGATATCCAGGATGTGAACGCGTTGTAGGATAGTGTTTGACTCCCGAACGATTGCGAATTACACGTACGACGTGCGGAATCCGTGCACGTGTGTGGACCGAACACAAGAACTAATTATAACGGTGATTCTATTAAGATTTGACAAAGTTTTACACCTTGAATCACCACCTTTTGCTACTTTCTCTCTCTAGATCTTGAATGCTCTCCAAAGATACAAAGTGCAAAAGTTCTAAATGAAACATATAACACTCCTATATATAGGGCTATAATAAGGAAGGTTTCCTTATTTACAATAATGCTATTGCCCTATATTTAATACTCTAAAACCTTGTTTTGTTCCATTTCTTGCTACGATTCAGATTGACGGAGGCGATAGACATTAGTGCACTAACAGACTCCCCCTTGGATATTGCCGCAGTCAATCTCATAGCATCTTGTCTTTTCTCTCTCTCTGAGTCTTTAAGAAGCTTTAACAATCTTCAGCAACCACAGACCCCCTCTTCAAGCTCCTCTTGATTCTGCGTTCTGAATCAGCTCCCCCTTTCGGTTGACTCTTTCCTCAGGCTCCCCCTTTCGTAAAGCTTTCGTGCTTTTAGGATCGACACATGGTTCTTCGAATACAAGCTCCCCCTTGCGATGAGCTCGTCTTCAGACTCCCCCTTAGCCTTGGTGTGTGTTGGGTGTGATATATTTTTATTGATATTTTAAGCCCTTTTTAAAACATTAGTCAAGTTTTAAAATTATAAAACACGATATTCTACTAACACTAAACACATACATGGGCAAGTGCACCCATCGTGAGCGTAGTATAGCTTTGGTAAGATACCGAGGTCGTCCAAGGACACAAGAGCTTTTAATACCGGTTTATCCTCAACGTCTAATCAAATCAATTTTTTTACAAAAGGTTTTAAACATAAAAAAATAAAAACTAAAAATGCTGAAAATAAAAATAAAAGAAAAACAGACAGACAAGATGAATCACTTGGATCCGACTCGCCTTTAATGTAACCTTTGATGATTTCCGCACTTTTGCACTTTTTAAGAGATTATCTTAGTTATAGTAGTAGGCCCCTCTTTTGAAGGTGACGTTACCCTCAACCCAGTGGTTTGAGTCAGCAAGGATACAATCCCAAAGGGTAGGAATATTGGAAGATAATTAATTAAGTTATTAATGCGTAAAGTGGTAGGCCCCTCTTTTGAAGGCGACGTTACCCTCGGCTAAGTGGTTTGAGTCAGCAGGGATACAATCCCAAGTAGCCGGTTTAATGTATTAATAGTAGTTTACATATGAGGGGATCAAGCCATTCGCACCCCCGCCATCCAATACCAGTGGGTATTGAAGGAGGTCCTAGTAAGCTTGACCCAGGTCCTTGCAAGATCTATACACTGAACAAGGCAAGAACCTTACTAAACCATTCCCTTAACCTCCGACCAGGTAGCCAACATATCTCTATATAGACTGTAGAGATATGAATGGTGAAAATCTTTTACTTTATATAGACAGTAAAGTAATGCCAAGACACCACGGACAAATGATAAAGAAGTTTCACCTTCAACATAAGAAACTAGTTATTAAAGTCATTAATACAAAACCAAATAAAAAGTGCGAAAAGATTAAAAATCAAAAAGTATCACATTAAATGCTTGTCTTCACCAAGTGATGTAAGAGACTCAGCCAAACATGGTCTTTGATTGACAAGAACTCTTACGATCAATCTTGGATCCCAAGACTACTGCACACACTCTAAGGTGGATGATGGATAATGGTGGTGGATGTGGGTGTTGTAGTGGTGGTGGAGTGGTGGCAAAGTGGGAGAGAGGTGGTTTGCCAAGGGATGCCTTTGAAGTGAGCCAAGCACCCCTATTTATAGCCAGAACAGTAGCCCGGCCACGGCCCCGTGTCCGCTGGACACGGCCCCGTGGCCATCCTCTTTCTCTTCCTTCATTATTTGCTCTTGTCTGCATTAGGCTCCACACGGCCCCGTGTTCGCTGGGCACGGTCCCGTGTGCAGAAGCGTATCTGTACTATCAAGATTTGCAAGATTCTGCAAATCTTAGCGTTGACCACGCCCCGTGCTGAGCTGGGCACGCCCCCGTGTCGGGAATAGAAGCTTCCACAACTTTGTCCATTTCTGCAGACACCTGACCACGCCCCCGTGTCCGCTGGGTACAGGCCGTGGTCAGCCTCCTGTTTCTTGTTTTTTGCACGGGGAGATGCTGTCGAGGGGTCGGGCATGCCACGTTTATTCCTTTTCTTTGTATTTATGTTAGTTTTTGCTGCATATTTGTTCCTTTTGTTCATTTAAGCTCGTTTGGTCCTGAAAATACAAAAGGAAGACAAAAGCACACTTTTTCCAACATTAGTACTAAAAATGGTTAGTTTTATGCCTCATTTGATGTAATTTATATGTTGCATTTTACACACATCAGCCTCAGCTATCAGGATCGTAATCTGGCACTATCATCTGCAATATCTCAAACATTTATAAGAAAGAGTAAATTACAAGTTTTGTCCTTTATGTTTGTCCCAAATTTCAGGCGCTGTCCTTTACCTTTAAAATTGATGAGTTTTGTCCTTAACATTTCAAAATCCTGCACGTTATGTCCTTTAGGCCAAACCCAGTTAGATTTTTTTGGTTAAATCTGCTTACCAAAGGGTATTTTTGTCTTTTTACCTATATATTTAATATTATTATTAAAAAAAAAATAAAAAAAAGACTATTATTATTATTACTATTATTTAAATATATAAAATTCTGTATCTCGCCTCTCTCTCTCTCTTTATCTACAACTCTCTCTCTAACTCTCTACTACTCCCTCTCTCTAGCACCATCAACCACCACCTCAAGCACCGTTCACCACCCACAACCTTCACTAACACAACCCCACCCTACCTCAGCCTTCACCGCCACCACCCCCACTTACCGACCATTACCAATTCCACCACACCACTTACTGACCACCATAGCCCTACTGCACCCACCATCACCACCGCACCTAAATCACCACAACCACTCTCTCTCTCTACCAGACTACCACCACCATCAACCCGCCACCGTCTCCGACATCACCACCCCCACCGGAACCCTAACCCCAACCTTGCAAACAACCCAAATCAACAACCACAACCGTTAAACCCACCACCCCCATCCACCATCACAGAAACTAAAATAAAGGAGGATTGTTCTGGATTCAAAACTAAGATCTTACCAGTTCTGAGTATCCGAGTATCGATGAGGAAGGTGGACTCCGGCGAAATTCGAACTCCGGCTAACACGCAGAGAATTCCGGCGAATCATGTATTTTCTGGTGAGGTCCGAACATAACACGCAGAGAATTCCGGCGAATCATGTATTTTCTGGTGAGGTCCAAACATAACACACAGAGAATTCCGGTGAAGCAGTCTCCGGTCACCACCACTTGCAATTGCCCAACTCCACCTCAACTGGACCACCGCCTGCCACACCCACCCCTTCACCCACCGCCTGCCGCACCCACCCCTTCACCCACCGCCTGCCGCACCCACCCCTTCACCCACCGCCGCTTCTAACCCACCACAATCAACCGCTTCTAACCTACCACAATCAACCACCCACCCCTTCACCCACCGCCGCTTCTAACCCACCACAATCAACCACTCCACCTCAACTGACTTGCTGCAATTTGATCTTGTATAGGTAATTAGGGCTTAGAACAGATCAGGGTTTAGAACAGATCAGGGTTTGATCTTTTGTCACTTATCTAACATATTACATGGGTATAGTATAATTCTAGAGAGAGGGCAGAGAACATTTCGTAAAGAGAGAGAGGAGAGGAGAGAGGGAGTTAGAGAGAGAAAGAGAGTGAATGAACAAATTTTATTTTATATCTTTATTTTTTATTTTTACACAATTGCACCCTTGTTATAAGTTATTTACAAAATAACCCCTATGGAGACAAAATGACAAAAGTGTCCTCATGTGCAAGGCACATGACCAACTTTAACAAAAAAATCTAACTGGGTTTGGCCTGAAGGACATAACGTGTAGGATTTTGAAACGTTAAGGACAAAACTCGTCAATTTTAAAGGTAAAGGACAGCGCCTGAAATTTGGGACAAACATAAAGGACAAAACTTGTAATTTACTCTATAAGAAATTTGACAATTTAAGATAAAAAATCTGGCTCTAAACATAAACGGGAACATTTCAAATATGTGATAGTGAAAGCTTTTTAGGTTTTCCCAGTAATGATGACCTGGTTCTTAAAATATTTTTGGATCGAGATCCTGGCTCTATTGCATAAATGTAACACTATGGATTTATCTAGGATTGCCCGACTCCACTCCCCTATCAAATGAGTTTATAAATTTGACAGTTTAAGGCATCCAAAACTTTTATCAAATAATCATCCAAGTCCAAATTAATGACCTTGGAGATTTCACTAACTATTTTTGAATTTTCGATTTAAAACCTTCAAGTTTCAACTTAATGAACTTGTTTATTTTCAGAAACACGTTCAACATACTTAGATTTTGAAACTCAACTCTCAGAGATCGGTTGTTGAAAATAAAGTAGAATCAAAATCTTTTTGTATTTTTTTGAAACATAAAGCAGTAAAGAAATATTTACAGACAATATTTTTGTTTGAGTTTGCGTTAGAGGATCATATCAATTTATGACAAATCACTAGCACCGTTGAGCTATAAACACTTTAAGTTCTAAACGATTCACTTAGATTGTCAGTATATTGATCCACTTAAATTTTCACACAAAGTTCAACTAATTCGAGATACAAGATTATTGTTTTAAGCACTTAACTTATTCACGTGTCCCACCTCAAAATATACTCCCGTATCAAGATTCCTTAGATTCAGTCTTACAGGTGAATATACCATATTGATATCTGTTCTCTAGGTTAGTGCGAGACCTTGAGAGCTCAGGTAGAGATGAAGGCTTGACTTTGAGGTGTGTCCCACTTAGGGATCTTCTTTACAACTGCACTTGATTCGTATCTTTCGATATTTTATCAATTTTTATGTAGAGAGTAAGCTTTAAGAGCATAAAGTATTATACGAGGTCTAGGCCATTGCTTTCACAATATCAGAAGACCAAGTATAATACTCCAGATATCAAACAATATAAAAACCTAGTATCTCAGAATCTGGCAATCTCTCAAATAAGATTTCGGGGGTTACCCATATATCTAGGGCTGTAAACGAATCGAACGAACACGAACAAGGCCTTGTTCGTGTTCGTTCATTAAGGAAATGAATGTGTTCACGAACGGTTCATGAACACTTACCGAACGAGATTTTATGTTCGTGTTCGTTCATTAAGGAAATGAGCGTGTTCGCGAACTGTTCACGAACACAAATAAATTTGGCGAACGCGACGAAGGATAAAGATAGATGGCCCATAGAGTAGCACTCGAACTTGAATCCCTTATTGTGGAACGGGGGTCGATCGTATTCGCCGATGTAAATAATGAGAAATGAAAGAGGAATAGTGCATAAACAAGGTGAAAAAGGGTTTCCTAGTAAAAAGCACACATAAAATATATGTAAGTACAAAGATCTTCGAGTAAATTGCTAAAATCGTCCCTGACGTTTGTTCACATTTGCTACATCCATCCAAAAAAAGTTTTTTTTCTCATAGGAACCACTGAGGTTTCAAAAAAGTTGCTAAATCCATCCAAAATAACTAACACTCTAACAAAACTAACTTGATATAGGGGTAATTTAGTCATTCTTTTAATTTATTTAATTTAAGACAACCTTAATTTTAACTGAATTTTTTCTGTATTTAATTTAATTATCGATTTTTAATTTCTTTTAATCTTAGAATAAACTAAATATTATTAAACTAATAGTATACTAATTCTACAGGTTGGTTGTTAAAAACAATAAAATGCCTAGTAGTTTAGTAGTTTACTTTAATGTCCTATCAATTAAAGTAATATTTTGAACATGTTTAATAACAGTAACATAGCTAGGAGTCACAGATAACAAAAGCACAAAAATAATTTGATTTCATATGTAACTTTAATATCATCATCAATAATTTTTTTCCCTCTAAAATATAACCAATCAATCTTTCAGTTCATCGTCGTTTTCATCAGCAATGGCTTCCACAACATGCGGAATTTCATCCACCCCTCTCGTTTCAAACATTGTATCCAAACCTTCACCCAAATCAGCCTGCTCCGCCTTCTTCCCACATTCGCAAGCCCGTAACAGATTCCCAGTCGTCAGAGCTCAGGCCGGAAACTATAGCTCTGTTGATGTTCAGGTCAGTAATAGCCAAAACAAAGATGGTGCTACCGCTCAAGAACGCCAACCCTTATCAACCATATCCCCTTTGGTAAGTCCAGACTCTAATAACTATATATTTTGTTTATTTAAAACTTTACTTTTTTATAATATCCTTTAATTATCTATTTACTTCTTGAAACTCTATATTTTGTTTATTTAAAACTTTACTTTTTTTTATAATACAACTACACATGAAAATAAACAAAGTATTGTTATAAATTATTTTAAGTTTGTTATCTGGGACTTCATATTATTACGTTTATTTTTTTAATTATTTATGACATCGTATGGACTTTTAATCCAGGTTGACTTGTCAACTGGTAAGGCAGCAGGGTTTGGTTACAAAAACATTGGGTCAAAGCTTAATTACTGAATGACATATATTATGTAATAAATTTTAGGCTTGATGGATCCATTGTTAATGACTAAATTACCCCTTTATCAAGTTAGTTTTGTTAGAGTGTTAGTCATTTTGGATGAATTTAGCAACTTTTTTGAAACCTCAGTGGTTCCTATGAGAAAAAAACATTTTTTGGATGGATCTAGCAAATGTGAATAAACGTCAGGGACGATTTTAGCAATTTACTCAAGATCTTCAATTAAAACACAAACATACGAACATAAACGAACGCAAATCAACGAATGTTCATGAACACATTCACGAACACCTTACCGAACGTTCACGAACACCTTACCGAACGTTCACGAACACAATCGAACGAACGAGACCTCTGTTCATGTTCGTTCATTTAACTAATCGAACGAAATTTTTGGTTCATGTTCGTTCGTTTATTAAACGAACGAACATAAACGAACTTCCCGCCGAACGGTTCATGAACTGTTCATTGAACGTTCGGTTCGTTTATAGCTCTACATATATCTGAGAGATGTTCTCCACGAGATAAGTAAGTTTGATATTTAGGTTTATATCTCGAAATCAATCTACTAAGCGTGTAAAAACCTACTGGCATATCATCAGTGAGACCGTTTATCACATTTGACTTTCAATTTCTTTAGCATACTGTGGTTATCTACTGATGTACTATCATTTCCTCTTTTTACACAAAAACTCTTTTTGAATTTTCTATTGTTTTTGGCTTTTTCAAATTTTCAAATGTTTTTGTATTTTCTGAAATTTTCTTACTCCCCTTAAAATTCAAAACATTTAAGAAAATTTGACAACCTGATACTGATAGCTTTGTCTCGTCATCCATTTTCTGCTTTACATGCTCTGTTTTGCAGAAAATACCCCCATGATTTACAACACATTGATTTTTAACAATGTTAAAACCATTTTCAATTGTGAAATAATCATGTTTGTTCAGCCGTGAGGGTTTCGGCATATTCAATCAACACATCTTTTTTTTTTAATTTTTGATTTTTGACAAATTTAAAAACAAACATTTTTTCAATTTTTGACAAAATAAAAACATATTTTTGGTTTTTAAATTTTTCTATTTTTAGGGTTTATGAATTATGGTTTATTTATGTACCAAATGAACAAACTCCCTGCTACTCAGTTGCAGGGATCAGCAGCCTCCTCCTCTTGTGTCAGGCTGCTCCGATACTCCTCTTGTTGACATCCAGTTGTCTTCGAGAGCATCTGCACATTCAAACAATTCAATTACTTGAACAGATTAACCCAAGCCTATTTAGACTTAGGTAATTGAACATGTATCTTTCCAGGTAGAACTGGATAGTTTCGTTCGTTCTTTTCAAAAATATCTTCTTTAAGTTTTTCTTCAACCGAAACCTTTTGTTGTTTGACCACCCAACTTTGACCTTTTGAAACATTCCTTTTATAAAATCATGATTCATTTTGAATGTTTTGATTTTGAACAACAACTTTTGGTTTCCAAAACTGGTTTGGTTTTGTTGCATCAACACTTGTTTTCCAACTTTGTGTTGTTCTAAATCTGGGTGTCACCGGTTTCCAAGATTGTTGTGATTCAGCCTTTGACATTTCATCTTCCAAGTTTGTTTAGTTTCAAACTTCGTTGGCTTCTGATTCACAACATCAGACTTCCTTTTCTTTTCAACATCAACAGGCTTAAGATTTGGACATTTTCGACTGAGATGTCCAATTTGATCACATTTAAAACATGTTCTCTTGGACACATCTTTAACCTGTTGATGTTGTTGTTGTTTCTTCTGAGCATAGAACTATTCATTAGACTGTCGCCTAAATTGGAGTTCTTTCTCTTCTTCTGAACTTGTTCCGTGAACAAAGTTCATCTGTTTATAAAGATTTTTCTTTCCAAATTGTTTCTTTTGATTTTTTTTCTTTTTATAACCCAACCCAGCCTTTATGTTTTTCTTTTTGTAACTAGGTTTGTTATAAAAAGTTTTCTTCCTCTTTCCAGTAAATTTTGAAATTTCAGACTTTTCAGTTTCTACCAATTTGAAAACTTTATCGATCTTGTCCGTAATCACATTCTGAATCGGTATTTCAATATCTGAGAATAAGTTGTCCGATCCAATCATGGTATAAACCAATCCTTTTGAATCATCATTCGTGTCTCTCTCAGATTTTGAATTATTAAGATAACTTTCATGAAAACTTCCTTCATTTTCATTTTGTGACTCAGACTTACCTGTTTTGGTAGAATCATCTTGTAAAATACTTTCAACAACCTTACCTACCACCTCTGAATCACTAGAATCATCAGATTTGGAATAGGTTATGTCAATATTATCTGGCAATTGATTAACCATCTTGAAATCTTTTTCCACCTTCTCATCATCATAGAATGTGAATTTTTCCTCAAACGGTGGTGGAACCTGATGATACTCTGAGCCAATTCCTTTCTTGTTTTTCTTAGAATCTTTATCATCCGGTTTTAGATTGAAAATACGTTCAAGAACATATGATGAAGCGTGATAACTATGCAACTTGTTGTTATCTTGTTCTAAATCAGCTATTTTATGTTTAAGCTCAGCAACATCTTCAATATATGAATTTACAACTTGCTGTTTTATTTCATACTGTCGCTTAAGTGTGTCAGATGTTTCAGAACAATGTTTTAATCTAGATTGAACAAGTTTCATTTGGCTTTTCACGTCTTCATATGACTCTTTTGTAATATGATATGCAAGTTTTATTGAATCATATTATTTTTCATTTCTTGAAACAAATTTTCTTTTTGTAAACATTATTCTGTCATTGTTGAACACTTTTCTTTTAAAATCTCATTTTCTTTTTCTAAAACATTACATTTCTGTGTCAGCTTTTCATCATTATCTTTTAACACCTTTTCATTTACAAACATTTCTTTGCATTTATCTTTGAAAACTTCTTCAATTTTAGTAAATTCCATATCTCTTGTTCTGAATTGTTCATCTTTTTCAGTACAAGCACTGCATGTTACCATGCATTTCTTGCACTGTTCAACATTTTTATTTAAGACTTCAGAAGATTCAGTTGAAATATTTACCTCAGTAGTTGGCACCTCGGCTTTTTCTGCCGTCTGCTTCTTTCTCCTGTTGTTCCTCATCAACAACTTCATCTGCTGGTTTCTGTCCTTCTTCACCAGATACTTCTTCCTTTTCTGCTTTCTCTTTCTCTTCTGCTGCAACCTTTTTCAGTTCATCCACCAGATTTTCAACATTCTTCTTCATCCTCTTTTCATCTCTCTGTTTCAGACTTGCTGTCATGACATCTCTGATGATTTTATCCAGCTTTTTAACATAATCTTTATCTTTTCTGACATTTGAATAGTATTCACCGGATAGAGGAATTACTGCAAGAACGTCGTTATACACCACTTCTTTTGGATGGACAACCGGTTCTCTTTTGCTGTTGACATAACACTCTCGTTTCTTATCCCATCTTCCATAATTCCTAGCTTCTTCATACTCTCTCTCCATTTCTTCAATTTTGTAATCAACAATACATCTTTCTCTGTATGTTTTCTCTTTCAGAATCTCTTCTTTCGTTTTCACTTCCATGATTACCTTCTTTGTTTTTCTCCTTCGTGTATCACCTTGATTTTTTTTACCTTGAAACAAACAAATCAAACGTTTAAGCGAAGTTTATTTAACATAAACAATGACCCTTATTAATACTTGATTTTGACAAATGAATAATCTCTCGAATCAACTTGCTTGACAAAAGCAACTTATGCGATTCAGATGATTTTTTTTACTCAAATGAATCTGAAACAATCTGACAAAACGCCTTTCTAACCAACTGATCTTAATGAGCCTTGTTATTAGATGAACTCTTGTTTTACCCGGGTGGAATCAAATAATCACACTTTGGGTCGAATGAAGATATTTGTCCGGATGTGCCTATCAAGTCTTCGGATGAAGTCTTATTAAATCTTCGGATGAACAAAATAATGTGGGCTACAGATGTACACTTTAGAAATTTAGCGGATGGATTTTTCTTTCTTTCGGATGAGTTTGAATTCAATGTCCAAATGTACTTTATTTTACAAACCTTCGGATGAGCCCAAATGACAAGATAATAATCTCACATGGATGGACTTCACATAATAGTTGGACCCGAATGGACCTTTTATCATTACCCGAATGGACTTTTAATCAATGATTCGGATGGACTACTGTTCGGATGGCCTTGAATCACCTGATGTCCGAATGGGCTTAGTATATCAGTCTACGGATGGGCCTGATATGTAACGAATGGATGAACTACTAAAATAATTCTCCGGTGTACAATTAATTGTGAACGAATGGATTGTGAAGTGATAACTGATCACGTCCAGATAAACGATATTATTGGACCAACATCTCTATTCATTAAAGATTGAAATGAATATATGTCTCTGACACAAGTTGAGAATTATCGACCAACATAATCATGTTGTCTACACATGCTCTATGAATATAATTGGACCTCTTTAATTCAATATTTCATTGAGCCGATCAAATCACTTATGTACTGAATACTCTTTAATTCAATTGGACCGTTGACTGACATAGAAGGTTATTAGACCACTGAATTCATTAATTTTCTTCACATGCAAACCGATAAAACCCACTTACTGAATTGATCAATTTTATTGGGCTGAAACTCCTTGGTCTCTTATTGGACCACCAATTTTAACGAATGGATATCAATGTTACAGTCCGGATGAGGTATATTATGAAGCGGATGGACATGTCATATAATCAAATCAGCGGATGGACTATTTATCCCATCCAAACGGATGGATAACAATGTTTCTTTCCGGATGGACTTATTTCAGGTCCGAATGGACTTATTTTCACTCATCCGAACGAATGAGGTAGCAACATGGTACGGATGGACGATTTTTCCGGTCCGAATGAAGATTATTGTTTGGATGGAGGTCCGGATGGGCTAGTTCATGCCCATCCGTCTGGATGGACACCCGGATGAACATGAACAACATCAAAAAGTCATGTTTTTCGGACCAAAAATCTTCGATTTGAACCCTTTTTACTTTAAATTTTCTTATGAAAAATTGTAGGGTTCAAAAACACATGTTTGCGCATAACATATAAAAAATTCAGCAATTTTTAACCGTAAAATCATTGTTAATTTTGAGTTTTTGATTCAAAAAGTGTAAAAAAGAGAAGATGTAGAAGAATGAAAAATCGACTCTGAATCTGATGAAATCAAGTGAATTCTTGCATATATGATCCGTGAAATCGATCTCCCGCTCTGATACCACTTGTGAACGCGTTGTAGGATCGTGTTTGACTCCCGAACGATTGCGAATGACACGTACTGTCACACCCTGACTTTTGCGGAAGCGTGATTATTGGTGTGACTTCTTAATACCATTGCATACGATCATAACAACACTACATGATAAAACCAGTAGATGTACATCCATTAATTTAAGTTTAAAAGTAGTACAACATAATTGTTTGAAATGTCGTTTTCGAATTCAAGTTACAAATCATAACATATTTTAAGGAGTTCAAAAAGACTCAACAAAATATTTTAAAACAAGCCCGAGTTTAGGACCACGTATCTCGTCCAGGATTAAGATACGTCTCCTAAGCCCTAATAACTGGGATGACATCTTTATTCACAGCGCAGCTTAAAAACTCCAACGCCCGCCAGATCCATTTACTAATTTCCTGAAATACATGTAGTTTGAAAAATCAACATAAAGTTGAGCGAGTTTATGTGTAAGTGAGTATGTATAAACCTTTGAAAATGTTGTAAGTATGTATGTAAGTCCCTGGTATGTAGCAATTAAGGAAAAAGAGATCACCATTGGGTTGCAAAGCCAATGATATGTGTGAAGTGATGCAGGAAGACTCAAACCTAGCGGATTTATGCGTCGGGCACTCAGTCACCACCTGGCCCATTCAGCGGACTCAGGAGTGAGGGCTCGCTACACCCCAATAGATCTATCACCGTTGTCCCTCGGTCCTACAATGAGGATTAATGGCCTCTAGTTTCCGCCTACCCACTCACATGATCTAAGTAGTAAACCCTCCTTAAGCTAACCATACCATGTATATCAAAGTCTGTAAATATCGTAACATGTATTCCACCCCCGAAGTATAAAAACTGAAAACAGTTAAGAGAAAAGGGGGACATGAACTCACTGTATTGCGTCTTCGTACTCGTAACCCAAATCTCCGCGGCAAACACGACTACCTACAATGGTCTAATGTCTATTAGACGAACGGGTCGTGCCTTGTCTTAGTATGTATGTTTTTGAGTTACGATTATGGTATTATTCCAAGTTATAATAATTGTATTTAGTTTTGGAATAATTGTTTATGCAGTGATTCTGTATTAATACTTCTCAAGCATTTTAACTTTGTATTTCCTTCCCAAGGGTGGGGGTATCTCATACATGTATTTTCGTACTTGTGTTTGTATATCTCGCCAAGTGTTGGCGTCGTATTTTGGTGTATTGTTCCAAATTAAATAGATGTTAATATATTCCCAACATGTAATTCCAAAACCATATATTTCAAGTCTCACTTAAATATATACAAATAAACCTTATTTTGCTTAATCATGTGTCGTTCCAGAAAATATATATTTTTCTCAAAAATTATATATCTTCTAAATATACTAGGAAAATATATTTTATCTCCCACTTGGAAAATATATTCAACTCATTCGTCCAAAAATAACGTATCTCCAAAATATATGTATTTTTCCCAAAAATAACATATTTTTATTTCTACAGTTTCCAAAATAATATTTTACCAAAATATACGTATACGTTATAATTCCGAAAAATATATTTTTAAGTCTCACTTGAAAAATATATTTTAATCACAAGTCCAAAATATTTTAATTCCAAAATATACATATTCTTCCCCAAAAATATTGTATTTTACTTTATACATTCTCCAGAGTAATACTTTATCAAAATATTCATACAAGAGTATTTTTCAGAAATACTACATAAGTTATGTTTTAGAGTTCGCGTTGTAATAACCATACCGGTGTAACTTAAATATTTACTTATGATAGCGTTGGTATTATTTTGGAGTCGAAACTTCTCAGTATATTCCAGTTATATTATTTTTACCCTAAAAATAATATATCTAGTTCACAAAATAATCATATAATCACACAAGCGTTTTATTATGAAATATATATTCTAAATATATATTTAACAAGTTTTATTTACGAAAACCCACCTCCGAATACTTGGTAACTTTGTAATAAAAAGCATGGCGAAGTTTATTTTGAAAACCAAGTCAAAAACATATTTATGATCAAAAATATCTCTAAGCGTTATATTTCTAGAAAAATTTCGCCAGAGTTTCCTCTGTAACTGGAGGTGTCCACGCTTACTAGCGTATCATTTTCTTTTCAAAATCAATCAAACAATTTACCAATCAACAACATACAATATTTAGACATCAAACTAGACAAAATATGACTAAATCATAAACTCATGAACTTGAAGGTTTTGTAAACACATGTAGTAAATCACCAACACTTTTAGTAGGTTTTGTTAACTTTAAAAACGTGATTGGTTTCTTGTAAACTTTATTTGTAAAGAGTTTGAAGTTTAACAACTTCTAGTCAAGATTTACAAAATTACTTCTTTGTTAAATTTCTTGTTACACAAGTGTTTACACACTTGTTTATTTACTATAAATGTGCTTCTTTCATAAAATATCCGGGTTTTAACAAGACTTGCATCTTTCACTTGGTTCTTCCGAAAAACCACTTGTAGATCTTTAGATCTACTAGTTTAGAACCTTATTTTACAAGAAAAATTACATTTACTCAAGTTCATGTTTCATGAGTGGAAGGGTTCATCATCTTTTATAATTCTAACACTAACATACTACTAGTTCATGTTCTTGAACATGATCTAGTATGGTTAGATGATGATCCATCCCACTTTTAGTAACAAACAACATCAAGTAATCACAACTATACAAGATTTACAAGATTTACACCACTAGCTTCTCTTTATCTAACTTGTTCATCTTATATTCAAGACTTTATGTTATGTTATTTAGTGTTCTTAACTTTCAACCATTTAATCACTTATTAACCACCATAAACAAGATCAAGATGATGTTTAGAGGCACTTACTACTAGCTCGAGGCTAGGGAAGAAACAAGACGTAAATAAGGTGAATAAAAGAAATCTAGGGAGGTCCTTGAGCTTCCAAGTGCACCGGGCTTGCTTAATTGATCTCTTGCACACTTGTATGTATGTAAAATGGCTAGACAAGATTTGAATGGTGGGTGGATGATGGTTCATGGTTTCGGCCGAAGGTAAGCAAGGGAGGAGGAGAAGAGCAAGTTTGGTTTGTGATTTGTGAACATAAGTGATGATCTTGTATGCAAATATATAATACAATTTTAGTGCTTTACCCATCATATAATGTGTCATTTAGATACTAGACATGATTAATAAAATAATCAAGAAATGGTGGGGTGTGTCCCCACTCCACAAACCGTTCGAACTAGGGGGGGGGGGGAGGTAAGGGTTGGTTTGTAATGTTATAGTTAGTGTTTAGTTGAAAACAAATGGGTTTGGTTAGGATACTTGATGTGTTTATTAATATATAAGGTGTTAGGGTATTCGGGGACCCTATCTAGTTCAGAAAAGTAAAAACTATGTCTTTGGCAAAATTTTTATGTTCCGGGTAAAGTCCGGTTGTTCGGTTGGATATTGATCCGTTAAAGTGTCAAATAAAGCTTTAAAGTGTCCTTAATATTATTTTTTAGTAACACATTAAATTCCTGACACTTTGGAAAGTGTCTAGTATTATTTTGCCAAGTTTTTGCACTTTACTAGTTATGTTAAATGCTGAATCTTGGTATACTAGTTCAGAATTCTGCACTTTAAGTATGTTTTAGGCACTTCCGGGCACTATAACTATCACCTAGTGACGCAGTTTATTGATTCTCATCTCCCTACACTCCCTACTAGTGTAGTAATCTACTCCCGGCTCATACTGGCCTCAGAACAATGTCTGTTTTGGTGCTGTCAGCATGTTTACTGGGTTATCCGTTTAGTGTGCTAACTGTGCTTTTGTGCATCAAGGTTGTCACTAATGTTTGTGTATAAGTAATATAGTGACAGTATAAAATGTGATGCATGAGTATGTATGTATCAGCAATCAAGAAGCAGTTTAACCACTATTGTGAGCAAGCACAGTAATTAAGCATTAATTAAATATTAATTAATTGTACGGATACCTGGTTTTGTGAGGGTTGTCACATTCTCCCCCCGTTAAATAAATTTCGTCCTCGAAATTTGTACTACCTTAACTCCTTATGGTTAAGTCACACATGTATGTATATGAATAATATCGAAGTAGAAAATCATCAAACCGAAACAAACATTACTCACATTAGGTGAGTCCCAGAACATGTAACAATTCGAACCCTATGGTAAAAAGGGTATGTGCTTTTCGCATTGGTTGTCAAAGGTACAAGACATACTTGACGTATAGTCTAGTGTAATCCAGCTAGCAGGGGGGTTCCATAAAAGAGAGGTTTTAACTAATAAGACTCTCATACGATCGATCGCAATATGCAAATGAGTCTTCACGAACCCTAGCATTCGTTATAAGAATTCAAAATTAACAACCCAAAAGAAGTAGTAAGGTGATCTGTCAACTCCCGAGTAGATGAATGGTAAGATTTAGCGTGTTGAAAATTTTGAATTGCGATAACACGCCGAGTGAGTACAAGCGAATCTGGTGTATCCTTGCCTTGATTTGTAGTTGCATCAGAAATGTTTAAATGACAAGTCAACAAAGTATGTGTAGTTTTGCGTGAAACGGTTGACCATGGTTAGCACAAGCTATAAGTTTGTAATAACGCCACAGGGTGTCGTAATGACATAATTCAATAATAGTGGTGATTGAACAAGTTCACCGTGTTTTAAACCAAACGAAAGTGTACCGAAACAAGCCTGAAAATTTGATTTACGCAATGTCGTAGAGTTTCCAATTAAATACGGACATCAAAGAACCACTGTTTTTGATTGAAGATGAAGAATGATAACTATCGCAAGGCATTCGATTGATTATGAAAGGATCGTTAGGAGGTACATTGCGGTATGAAATAAATCTATGTACCATTGCCTTAACACACAATTGTGTTGAGACTGCTTTGAATATCAAAATTGATTGTTAACAAACAAATAGGCAATTAAATCCGTGTATGAAATGAGTAACGAAATTAGCACAAGCTTTAATTCTATGAAAGCATCACCGCAAGGTATCGAAACAATTCAAACGATTTAGTGGAGTCGTAGACCAACCGAACCTGCTATGACTCGGAATGAAAGAATCTTTGCAAAAAAAATATTTGAATATGATGCTCCCAATACATCATATAACGTCTGAAACTGAATATGCGAAGTGGGTAAGTTCAAGCAATCGAACTTAATTTTAGTGTAGTCCGGCAATAAACGTATCTATCAACAAAGGGAATATTGGCATGGTAACAAAATAACCATGGATGTAATTTGTAATAAAAGAGTTTCAAGAGAGTGCGTTGACTTGACAGCAAGATAGCCAATAATTACAATAATGTAGGTCATTCGAATCACATTTCAGTAATCAGATTTAGCAACGTAATATTTGAACTTCAATGAAGCGTTTGAAATGAAACCGCATGCGTAGCAAAAGGTGAATGGATTATACATAAGTTTTCAAGTAATGAAGCGGTGTGTAACTGCTAAAATGGAGAAGTGACCAAGCATACGAAGCAAACGTGTGTTCGCTCTTAGCGAAGAGAATCAACGTGATGCAACTACCTTGAGAGGAGTAGAGATGCAAACATCTACTTGCTAGAGGCGAAAGTGAAGATTTCAACGAAGGAAAGTGACATGTTTGTCAGGTTAATGATGGTTGATTGAGTTGACAGATATGGTTCTTAAGTAAAAACCCTTACGAGTTTGGACCTGGGTTCCCAAAGGTCCTAAATATATGTTTTCTAAATCCTCCAGATTTCGTATCCCGTGTAGACTGGTTTGTGCATTGTGTAGGAAGCACTATTTTTTTTGTGTACGTCTAAGAACAAGTCGTTGTCCCACAATTTCCCCCGGTATACTTTCTTCCCGAATTCACTGCTAACGACGCTCGATCGTCGATCAGTCGTGTAATACTTGTTGGATGCTCGCAGTTAATCAAATAAGTAAGTCGTCAGTTCTTAGCAAGAGCCACTGACTCTGGTTGGCTAGCTCGTCCGACTCCTGGTCATTTGAAAGTCATCGTCCTTTCTTTTGACGAGCAGAACTGAGGTTATCCAAAACAGAAGTTTTAGTCTGTTATCTTCCTTCTCTATCTACCACTGGGGTTGCACTGTCAATCCTTGCATCTCCAAAGATGTAAGTCGCTAAGATGCATCGACTACAGGTGCGATGCCTGGAATCAAATAGATGCGTAATTCGACTAATCGTTGAGGAGATAATTCTGGCAAGTCTTCGAGGAAGACCTTAGGATATTTCCTTATCGTAGGAATATCTTCGCGCTTTGGTTCTTTGGCTCCTCCTGTCCCTGACATGAGCCAAGAAAACAACACATCCTTTACGCAACATTCTTCGTGCCTTCAAGCAATTTGTAATTTGCAAAGGCGTATCCCGCTTCATGAGTCAAGATCGCTTCTTCGTCGCCATCGCGGTGCGGATATCAATCTCCTATTGATCATTCGTCAGCCATTCCCTCCAACTACCTTGTTGAAGTCTCCCAATTCACTGGCAGTAGATCAAGCGTAATCTTACGCTTTCCGGGTTCTATCCGGCCTATTCCAATCACTTCGTTGGCTTCCACTAGCTCCCCGATAGCTAGTACTAACGTGTGCGGATTACCTAATTTATTTGTTACTAAGCCAAGTATACTCTCAAACTCTAGAGATGTGAAGCTAAAATTTGCAACAGTATCTAGCAGCACAGATGCATAATGTTGAGTAATATGGGACGTACCGATATCCAAACTTGGTTTCTTGGCGTGCTCCCATAGCTCTGCTACTGAGCTTTTATCCTTGTGCCCGGTTCTTCTTAGGGTAGTATTTTCTGAAATGCTTTTTGCTTCCACAGTTAAAACAACCTTGAGCACGTTTTTGCTTGTCACTCGTCCTGCCTTTGTCGCTGTCGTTGTTTTCTACGTAGCTCTTGCTGCCCTCTTGACCTCCATTTCTGCGTTCAGTGTCTTGTCTACACGTTTCCTTAGGATGCCCCCACTTACCACAGTTTTCACATTTCCAATACTTACATCGCCCGACATGATAACGTAAACAATTTCCGCATTTAGGTAGGATACCCATGTAGTCTTTTCCCTTCTTGGCCTTCTTCTCGTTACCTTCCCGAGTAACCTTGAAATTTACGAGCTTTCTCTTGTTATCTCCAGATGGCTCTACAGGAGCCTCCTTTTTCTCTTCCGAAGTGGAAAATTTTTCTTGTCTAATTGCTTCTTCAGTGAGCGCCACGCTTGTATCGATAGCCTCGGTGATCGTTGAAGGTTTAGATGTTGTTACCAGGCTTAGAATCTGGGGTGCCAGTCCCCCGATGAAACGTTCGATTTTCCTAGATTCTGGTTCCACCAAACGTGAAGCGACTTGTGATAATTCGCCAAATCTCTGCACATAGTCGGCTATCTTTGGACCTTCCATTTTCAAGTTCCACAATTCAGTCTCCAACTTCTGGACTTCTGCCCTAGAGCAATATCTTTTTCGCATCAGTTCCTTCAGCTCGTCCCACGTCCAAGCATTCGCAGCAGTTTCACCCATTGTTTGAACCTGAAGGTTCCACCATGACAGAGCCCCATCTACAAATAGTCCAGCTACGTACGTGACCTGATGTTCTGGGGCACATTTGCTCAACTGTAAGACAGAATTCGTCTTTTCCACCCAACGCACAAAAGCTAAGGCACCCCCAGTACCGTCGAATTCTCAAGGTTTGTGGTCCAAGAACTGCTTGTAAGTGCAGCCGCTGGGTGGGTTATTT
This sequence comes from Helianthus tuberosus, assembly GCA_030545235.1. Lineage (NCBI taxonomy): Eukaryota > Viridiplantae > Streptophyta > Magnoliopsida > Asterales > Asteraceae > Helianthus > Helianthus tuberosus. The sequence continues at coordinate 168,105,285 of CM060423.1, read as the reverse complement.
CCTGAGGTACCTCCGCCGTGTTCGGAGCAAAGGGCCTCAAGGTGTGCGATGGCTTGCGATTGGCGCCCTCGCAATTCTGACTCTGCTGTTGTCGGCAGAGAGTTGTTGGTATCGATGTTCCCCCGAATCGACATCTTCTGAAAGAAGATTGGTTAAGTCAGGTCTCATTTGTTAAGTGAGTACATTTAGTACGTACATGTAACATGTTATTATACCAACCAATCAAGTAATAGTATAATCATAGTATAACCAAGTAATTTGGTAATTATGTTTAATGAGAGCATAGCAAGTAAGCACGTAGTATTATAATTATAGTACACACACATAGATCAATAATGTGCTTAGCGAAGACCTAGCGACTGAGTTTTCATTGGTTATAGGCCACAAAGTGTTGTCGCATGTTTGATGATTGGCTCTCATTATTCTCCGACCGCAATTGCATTGTCTTACGAAGTGTATTAAATCAAAAGGGACACAGGGTCACCCTACCCTTGCCCAACAAACATATCAAAATTACGTAGTCAGATGTGGCCTTCGAAAAGTCTTCGCAATCTCGGCTCATCATTAGTGTCTTTGCCTAATTGTGATGCAATCCGCATAGCCCAGAAACCAACTATACTGGTGACTGAGGTGGAGGAGGAAAGAAAAGTAAACTGTTAACATGCGTGAGTCCCTCCTTGAGCTTGTATATACGTCAAAGTAATTATCTGCTCTGCCGCTCGATAATAAAGAAATGAGCATCAGAATCCTGGGGACGGTGTAACAGCAACGGTCAAGAGCGCTAAAGGAACCTTGATGTATGTGGCGGATCAAAGTATGCTAGTATTAGACAGGGTGGAGGACGTGGTGTCTCACATAAACTTTTCAGACAATATGCTGTCTTGTGATGTAGACACTTAAATCATGTTTTCGGTTATGTAATGTTTTGCATTTGAAGTTGCCAATTGTGGTGTCAGCTCAAGCTCCAACATTCTGCGACTCATATCCTCAACTGTAGTTGACGTTATAGGAGCAACTCATCTTGTGTATGGCCTCCATAATGTGAGGGATGGTAAGGGTCTAAAATTAGCATAGTGTATTATAGGAACCATCAAATCGGCCCGTCCAGCGATGTAGAGGTGAAAGTAGTAAATGGTGCGGCCTGTAAGGCCGTAGAAAATGCTGCTGTAGCAAAAGGATCGTTACGTGGGTACTGACCTGGAGTACCTTTCCGGGGTGCAGTTATATTTTGAGAGAAAGCGATAGGCATGTTGACGCAATGGACGTCGGTCTCTATAGGGAAAAGTGCAACATCAGCGGTTATGGGTGCAAAAACAAACGTTTCAACCAATAAGGAAGTTGTCAGGTGCTGGTACTGGGTTAGATAGTAGGGGTGCAATGCCTAGTAAAAGAAACAGGGTCATGATCAAGCAAAGGTGCAGGTTTAGCCGGTGCAACATCAAGCGGACCCAAAAGGTGCAGAAGCTAGCTCAGGAGCAGGCTCTGGGGCGTCTAACGGTGTGGCGCCTCGAACAGGTGTTAGTGCAGCAGGCAAAGCGGCGTCGTCGTCTGCGTCAGTAGTAGAAAGATGTAATCCGGTCGTCTGTAAGGCTGCAAATGTCACAGACTCAAAGGAGTCTGAAATCGAGTGTATACTAGAATCGGAGGGTAGCTTGACAACGGGGATCTCAAAATGTGCAATCAGTAATAATGTTCTCACCTAACTTTCCATCATGGGCGTTATCGGAAGGATCATCAATATCACGTCGATATCCTTATCAATTGTTCGCCGAGTAATCAACCTTCGGAAGGAATGTCCACAAGAGGCGCATTGTCTAGGATCGAAGCCATGGTGTGCTCATCATCGAGATGACCAGAAATGAAGGGGTCATGGACTGTAATAAGAGTGACAGAAGGATTCTTGTCAGAGAAACCACCCGCAAAGGGTAAAGTATCACCAAAATCTGGTAGCACGGACTGTTGGAAGTCGTCCTCGTCCTTGGTCAGCATATCTGGGTCACTCTCATGGCCTGACGTAAATGTCTCTGGCGCAGATGCAGTCTCATCATTTGTGAGAGCGGCCGTAGGGTTATCAATGTCTGATAACTCGTCTTCTAAATAGTGTGACATGTGTGCCGGTTCATAATAGTCATAGCATGTATACCCATAGTAATCATTAACAATTAGTGTATGCAAATATTCAGATGCACGTATATCAAAAATCAGCAATTAAGCGTGTAAGTAATAACAATGTAAGCATGTAATCATCCTAGTCTTCCCCAGACTATCCTACCCAGTCTCTCAGGCTAAACTCCCTAGTCTCTCAGACTAATTCCCTGGTCTCTAAGACCAACTCCCCCAGTCTCCCTGACTGGACTCCCTCAGCCTCTAAGACTGAACTCCCTTAGTCTCCCCGACTGAACTCCCTCAGTCTCCCCAACTGAACTCCCTCAGTCTCCCCGACAGAACTCCCTCAGTCTCCCCGACTGAACTCCCTCAGTCTCTCCGACTGAAATATATAAATTCTGAAGAAAAGGTGTATGTGTGCCTTTTTGTTTGTAAAAAGTTTGTTCCCTGGATCTGGACGTTTTGTGTATGCAATGAAAACATGTTGCGAAAACATTTTCGTGAGAGCCCTAATGATCGTAGTCTAGACTCAAGAAAGAATCCTAGTTCGCTACGACCGAAGCTCTGATACCAAGCTGTCACACCCTGACTTTTGCGGAAGCGTGATTATTGGTGTGACTTCTTAATACCATTGCATACGATCATAACAACACTACATGATAAAACCAGTAGATGTACATCCATTAATTTAAGTTTAAAAGTAGTACAACATAATTGTTTGAAATGTCATTTTCGAATTCAAGTTACAAATCATAACATATTTTAAGGAGTTCAAAAAGACTCAACAAAATATTTTAAAACAAACCCGAGTTTAGGACCACGTATCTCGTCCAGGATTAAGATACGTCTCCTAAGCCCTAATAACTGGGATGACATCTTTATTCACAGCGCAGCTTAAAAACTCCAACGCCCGCCAGATCCATTTACTAATTTTCTGAAATACATGTAGTTTGAAAAATCAACATAAAGTTGAGCGAGTTCATGTGTAAGTGAGTATGTATAAACCTTTGAAAATGTTGTAAGTATGTATGTAAGTCCCTGGTATGTAGCAATTAAGGAAAAAGAGATCACCATTGGGTTGCAAAGCCAATGATATGTGTGAAGTGATGCAGGAAGACTCAAACCTAGCGGATTTATGCGTCGGGCACTCAGTCACCACCTGGCCCATTCAGCGGACTCATGAGTGAGGGCTTGCTACACCCCAATAGATCTATCACCGTTGTCCCTCGGTCCTACAATGAGGATTAATGGCCTCTAGTTTCCGCCTACCCACTCACATGATCTAAGTAGTAAACCCTCCTTAAGCTAACCATACCATGTATATCAAAGTCTGTAAATATCGTAACATGTATTCCACCCCCGAAGTATAAAAACTGAAAACAGTTAAAAGAAAAGGGGGACATGAACTCACTGTATTGCGTCTTCATACTCGTAACCCAAATCTCCGCAGCAAACACGACTACCTACCTTGAATAACTGCTATGTGATATACGGTGCTATGAATGCAAACTGTGGATATACGTGACTTGATTGATTATGAAACTGACTTCATTGGTAACCACGGTAGGGTTTGGTTGACTAACTGGGAACGGGTAACTTAACATACCGAGCAAAACTAAGGTGAGTTCACTGCTCTTTTTCAAGCATGCGTCCTGGGGAGGGACATCGGGTAAATATTCCGGGGAGGAATATTGGGTAATGGGTTTAACTGGAATGTTAAACTCGGGATGTTGGTTAATACACTCATATCTATCACTTAAGTCCCATCATATACCGAATTAGTTTCCGGGGAGGCAACGGGGTTATTAGTTGATAGCGCTATTAGGTTTGGCACCCTCACACCGTACCGGGGAGGACGGGCGTGAACTAATTACCTTAACCACTCGACCAATGTTTGATAGAGCTTTGGGGAAGGGCAAATAATCTGGAGCCATCTCGCGGTACTCGAGTCATTAACAACATTGTATTTCTGAAAAGCTTTAAACGTATACTTGGTAATTAAACGTGATAACAAACTTTGAACTCACCAGCGTCGTCTGACACACTTGTCTGCATGCTTGCAGGTCGTTAGATTCATGGTTATGGAACTTGCTATCTGGGAGTGCTGGAGTGGTCATGGGTCGAGTCTCTTGGATATATTCATTGGTTTCGTACATTTGTTTTGAAACATTTGAATTACGATTTACATTATGCTTCCGCTGAACGTTTTGGTTTTAAGTTGTGATTTGCAATTACTTTATGAAATAAATGGAAACTTTTATTTAATATCTTGTTATAGATCAAGGTGATTGGTGGCTCACTCGCCTCGCGGTGTTTCCGCATGTGGTATTTTGGGGGTGTGACACCACTAGTTTGCTTGGGCAAACTGATGTTGGAGCATCACCACATGAGATTCAAATCAAGATTTAAAAACTTTAACATTTTTACCACTCGTTCATACATTTCATTCTAATTTTATGTATGATCTTGATGGAATCTGGAACCCATCAGACCCTCAACTCATTTCATAATTAAGGGTTTGCATTAGGGTTACCATGAAATGATCTTTTTTGGATGGATTTAACAAACATTTTTTGACAAAATAGTCACCAGTCGCCCGAAAGGAGATCCCTTTCGCCCGACAGGGTGTCCCCTTTCGCACGGAAGGGACTGTTTTCATAAGTTTTGTTTTCGATTTCGTTTCTGTTTTATATCAGTTCATCAGGAATGAACCCCAAACAGTTTTCCAGTCACAAAGTGAGTTAACCCCGTCCAGCCTCCGACACTTAGTTCACTTTTTCCATGTCGTGTCGGCACACCTGGGTTCTCCTTACTTGACTGTTTGGTCATTTTCTTACTTTCTGTTTTCGGCTTTAGCTCCTACTGTTACTGTAATGTCTAAAATCAGTTTACAATTAAGTTTTACGCATGATTTTATATAAAACAGACCAGTCGCACGAAAAGGAAACCCCACGAAAGGCCCTTTTGCACGAAAGGCCCTTTCGCACGAAAGGCCATTTCGCATGAAAGGCCCTTTCGCACGAAAGGTTCTGTTACTTGTTTCTGTACCGTACTTTTCTTGTATCTTACAATCTGATCTGAACCTTTGCACATCAGAAGACTCACACCTCTGTTTACCCATTTCAGGGTGACTTCGGTGTACCAGCTCCCGCCTAATCAACTCTCAATTTTCGTGGAACTCTACGCAAAACTGTGAGTATACTCGATCCCTTTTTCATTTTTAAACACTTAAGGTGCAACATGTACATATATACAAAAACATGCAGTCACAATTAAACATGTTTATCAATCACACTCTATCCACCATTAAACATGAAACTTGTTATACTTGTTAAACTCATATGCTATGTTTACATTGTGTCTATATGCTCATTAACTTTGCAAGCCTACCTTAACAATTATAGTGCTATAGGATTAACGCCCCGCCCGTATTCTTGTGGTATTGTTAAGTAAACACTATTACACCCTCTTCGTTTCGACAATGTTGGGTAATCACGATTGCGTTAAACTCTGGCTTGACATATAGTAAATTCACACTAGTACAACATGTTAGTAACTTGTATACATTTATCATGTTGGATATGAGCACAGTTAAAACATTTTTCATATTATGCTATGTATTCAAACTTGTATACTTGCCAATATATTTGTTGATCATTATTTTAATACATGTTGCAGGTTGATAGACGACGAGTTGAAGAAACACAATTCGAGTGGACTTAGATACACGCCTAATGATAGACAATTATTTATGATTCATGTATTTGATGCAACAATTTGATTATGTTTTGTTTTGTTGAACAGTGTATTCATGTTAGCAATTTATGAAATTTTGATTGAATAATTATTGTCACAATTTAGTGTTATGATGATATGAACAATCATGTTTTCGTCTCACTCCGATGTTTCGGTCATCGGTTGGGGTGTGACACACGGACCCGAGTATACATGGGAACGTGAAGATCAAATCAAAACAAAATACCCCCACCTATTCGAGAAGACTCCTGCAACGGATGACTCAACTTGAATTTCAGGACATAATTCTTTTTAGCAGGGGGAGTATGTGACAAACCACAAATTTTCCAATAATTCCGTACACTTAACAACTATTTGAATTATACAATTTCAATGTGTTCAAGTCTCATAAGTCTAGAAATCTCAAGGAATATATTTTATTTGCATATCACATGTTTTTATTCGTCGCGTCACGAAACATATAAACTATGCACAAAACTATTGGTAGATTGACTGGCTAGACTAGTTATGTCAGCCCGGTTCCGGTACTCACCTAAAGGACAAACCTAAGACTTAGAATTAGGTCCAACATCAAGGTTATACCAAACCCCAAGTGGGAAAAGAAGGATACATGTTAACACTTTCCGGAATATATACAAACACTAAAATTGTCTGATTCGAACCAAGAAATAACAATTTTTAGCAAATGATCAACAAAATTCAATATTTTATGATTAATACAAGATCTATAAATGATGTTAAACATATAAACAACATGAAAGACATTGACAATATAATAAGGATATATAAACACATTTTACCTTACAAGTTACATAAGTTAACTTTTAGCGACCCATTAACAAAACTAGCACCCGAATAAGCATCCGAACACTAACTAGACATAACTTATAAACTAACTGACAATGTTTGGACAATATAAGGCTAGTATAACTCATCTTACATCATAAGATAACATAAATTGATATGTACCATGATTAACTTGCAAGATGCTAACACTTAAACCTTTTAAACACTTAACTTTGAAAAACAAAGCAAGACCCCCCATTCCCAACCGTCCACACCCTTATGTGGGCCCCATGGGGGCTAGTCTTGGTCAACAAATGTCAAAGATGCTCTTTTAATTTAACCATGTGCCTAATAAGGAGCTAGGATGTGATTAAAGGTGTTATAAGGACCATAAGACAACTAAACCTTATCACTTCATCCTAATCTCATTTATGCAAGTAAGTCGTAACATTTGTGAACTACTCGAGATTGAATCACTAAGAATGATATTGAGTTAGTTCAAAGAAGCGTGATCATACATGTGAGCTCATTTAATAAACACGCATGGGGCCAAGTTTCACATAGTAAACATACTATTTATATAATTATTATTTTTTACATTTAATATATATTAACATAGTATTATCATTTACAACAAAATGATAAAGATAATTAAATAATATATATTGGGTTCCATATAAAAATTGAATCGTAAACATATATAAAATTAATCATGATTATATATATAAATAAAATAACTAATAACTAAATAATAATAAAGAACAAATATTTCAAGCCTAAGTTGAGGTCGAGCTTTAAAAATAGGCTCCAAATGAAATGATCTGAGGTCGAGCTTTTTCAATTTAACTAAGTTAATCTCAAGTTTCGGTGAACCAAAGTTCGACTCATTTACATCCGTAGGGTTGAATGTATATCCCATTTCCTTTTTTTCCCCTTATGTCTAACTATATGTAGTAATGGTGAAACAAATATGAAAGAAAGGTAGAAGAAAATGAGTGGAGGAGGGTTGTTTTTTTTCATTTATAACTCTATTTTCTTTTTTTTTTCCTTTATCTTTTTCTACTTCCCTTTGGCCGCACTACAATAATGGTGATCAAAATGGGTTTGCCACGGACAAGCTCTCTGTCAGTTGTGTGTTTTTGGCAGAAGATATGGAGCCATCCGTGTGGATGAACAACCATAGTTAAGGTGTGTAAGGTGTAAACAATTCAAGCTGCTCGTGAGATATTTGAGACTGACTCGCTAAAAGCTTAAACCAGATATAGATTAAATTAGCACAAGTCTGGGCTTTACATGTCTAAAAAGGTTCCAATAATGGTGAAAGGGATAATAAAGTGGGTGTACGGGTTCTTGTTTTTTTCCTTTTATGTTAGACGTGATCACGTGAATGATGTCTTATGATAATGAAATGTAGAAGAAAACTGTTTTTTCTTGCTCCTTTGTATTTTCATTTTATATTATTATATCTTATATTTATTATTGTTGATTTTTAGATTTTAGTTTTATTAAAATTCTTAATAATAAAAAAAATTAATGTTTCATTTGCGAAGAATCTACTGTGACCGTAACTTTTTTAATTTCGTGAGTTTCTATATAGTCTCCAGTCGTTTGATCTAATTAACTCTTTTATGGTTGCCTACAACCACTTTGTCGTTCCACGATTGAAAAGATGAACCCAACACAGACCAATGCAAAGTTAGCCCACCCCTAACCGACATGAATGCATGTCACTTTTACCTGCAGTGAATTAACATAGGGAAATACTAATAGGTGTTTGGATCATGTACAAGAGAGAATTCCCGTGTGAAGCAAAGATGAGAAGGAGGGAGTGACAAGTGTTATTGGTAGGAATGATATCTTAGTCTTATCTCATGTGAACTAGTTTCCCCCTGATTTTCAAACGGCTATAACTTTCTCATACGTTAATATTTAAAAAAAAGAATTATACCCGTGTTAACGAGCATTATTCTCTTTAATTCGAACAGCCTATTGCTATAGTTTTCTTAAAAAAATTTACAGGATTCTGAATACCCATTACGTGATTTTGAATACCAGTACATCACTCTATGATTTTTAATACCCATTATGTGATTACACATTTAGCATAAATCAATACACATTCAATGTAAATTCATTACGTAATTACCCATTCAATATGATTTGTTATAAACTAACGTTAATACAATTATTCTTATTACGTGATTACACATTCAATAATAAGAACTTGATTGTTTATGCTTTATTACGTGATTAAATCTCCAATTATACAACATTATGTGGTTATTATAGGTTGATTTGGCTAACGTTTTGTATATAATTTATCCTTAATACGTGATTATACATGAAATATTAGGTATTTCATATGAAATATTATGTATTACATGTTTTGTTTTTAGGTAATTACATAATCATTAGTGAGGTTTCACATGAATACTTTGATGAAATCACGTAATCACGAAATGAGTATTCAAAATCACGTACTCACGTAATAAGACATTGTCATCGATTGTTACGTAATCACTTAGTGGGGGTTCACATAAAATACCATAATGAAATCACGTAGTCACGTAATGGGTATTCAAAATCACGTAGTCACGTACTAGGTATTCAAAATCACGTAATCACGCAATGAGTATTCAATATCCTGCATTTCTTTTAAGAAAGGTATAACAATATGTTGTTGGAATTAAAGGGAATTAAATACTCGTTAATACGGTATACTTTTTATAAAAAATATTAACGTATGAAAAAATTATAGTCATTTAAAAATCAAATAGGAAATGAGTTTATAAGTCAACAATAATGTATTTTCCCCCTTTCCCTACTTGTTTTTAGTTATGTAAATTCTAAATTTAAGGAACATTTAATCTCAACCATTAATCTTACAAATAAGTTTTCTGTTACACTTCATACACTTTTTCCTTTTATATAATAACCTTTCTCGTATTAATAGTGTAACTAACTTTATTAAAAGTATATCCTCTAAATTATTGCAACCTTTTAAACTTTAAAGTTCCCACTAGCAAAAATAATTATCTTTTTTTTTAACAACAAATTTGGATCACTGACGGACCACTAAAGTATCATGGTGTCACCAGCGGAATCACTCAATTTTATTCATCTCCACTAGACATAATGTCTATACACCAATTCAGGAAGAAACCCAATAAATACGAGAAAACCCCACTTGTGGGAAACGAACTTATGACCTATTGGTCTCAAAGCCTTATCACAACCAAAGATACCACTAAACTATAAAGCCATGGACAATAACTATCTATTCTACAGTAAAAAGTCTAGTAATTATCTTCATCAGCCCATCTTTTTCCTTTCTTTTTCTGTTCTCATTACTTCTCATAACTAGCTTTTTCGAAGTTTTTTTATCCTTTTTAAATTTAGTCATTAACTTCTAGAACTTACTTTAATTCCTCTTATATATATATATATATAGGGGACCGTGTTGGGATTGAACCCTACCAGAGGAACATATAATGTAAAGCCAAAACCTGGTCACGACAGTGGATTCATAATAAGCAGCAGTTTACATTAAGCTTTCCCCTTGAAAGTGATTTATAACAACTGATGGTCTTTATCCGCTGTTCAGATACAACTACTGCTGCCCTTTCAACTGCTGATGAAAACCCTGAAGTATCCAACACTGCTGGTCCTATCTACTGATGATAAAGCACTGCCCAGTCAAGGACTGATCAACCTTGAGTAAAGCACTGACATAAAGGGAGAGCAACTGTTTAGTAAATTGTCTGTTTTATGTATAGTCAGTGGTTAGGTTAGCAGTGTTTGTGTAAGGACAGTAGATACAGGTTGTTAGGCTGTTAGACGTCGCTTTCATGGTGACGTCAGCTGAGATACCTCAGTGGTTTGGATTGCCTATAAATGTAACAGTACCCTGTACTGTTACATTTGATTGACTGAGCGGATTCTTCTCCTCATGTCTAATCCTTTCATCTTGTGTGCAACCAACCTTGGGGCATCAGGCTGAGGGGGAGTTTAGTTTGTAAGCATATCTGTAACCTTTTGCTTTGATTTGTAAATCTTTTGACTATGTGAAGCAATTGTTTATCAAACTATTTTCTCCTTTGATTGTGTTTACAAAGTTTGTTTTGTTTCCGCTGCACTTTACACTGTTTCATATTTAGATAATGTTCAAATCATACAAACAAACACAATCACAAGAGCCTCCGATCTTAACAATTGGTATCAGAGCAAGGACAGTCAAATTCGATCTAACAATCAATTTGACATAACCGTTCGGCTCAAAATTCATTGATACTAAGGTTGGTTGTATTTTGTTGAAAAACAGAGTATTGTGTAAATCATGTTCAAAATGGTTATTCGAAAACTCTGTAAATCAACCAAGATGTCATATGACACACAAATTTCACACAACAAGTAAATTCATGCACAAGACACTCATGGTTTCTAGATCTGAAAGCAATATCTGTTAAACCATGAGATTATTTTTATTTTCTAAATTGATTTAAACTGTTGATGTGGAATATGTGATGTTTTCATTAAATACTAAAGTACAAACCTCAGATTAACAAAACCGATGTTCATAAAAGCATTGTTGTTTTGTTAACACAAAAAGAGGGAAATTAAAACTTTAGTTATTTAGATCTTATGTGTTGAAAACAGGTTGAGTTCCTAAAAAGGACAAAATCAACTATGTTCAAATACATTAAGAAAACAGGGGTCAACATAGTCCGCATCATATGTAATGTGAGATTGGATGAAAAACTTGTGAAAACATGACCAAGTCTCTCAAAACATTACTGCAAAATGATTTTGGACTAATATTCACAAAAACTCAGAAGTGTGTTTATCTCAAAACTTTTGAAGTCAAAAGAAAAGAGTATAAACATAAAACACTTATGAGTCAAAGTTTAGGGTAATAATGGTCATTAAGCAACTATGTGCATTCATCTGTTCAGAAAAAGGTTTTGATTCCAGTGAATGAGCTCCAAAGAGGACTAGACAAATGTTCAAAAATTTATCCATGTGTCCTCAGGTTCGCAATCAACTAACAAAGAAAATGGTACCAAACAGTGGTCAAAATGTTGTCAAAAATTCTACCACTGATGTCAAACCACTGACCATTTTCATAAAACTTGAGAATGTTATGATTATGTTTTCTATTGAAAATTTACCAGATCCTTTTTGATACTTTTCTCAGAAAATCCTTTAACTATTTTTTTTCTCAAAGGATTTTCTCAAATAACCAGGATATATTATTCATTTTTTAATAATATATTTGGAACTCTTGCTTGTTTTTGTTGGCAATAGTTTCAGCTCCTGTCAGGATGTAATACCTTATTTTTGGTGTTATCTGTGTCCTCATAAATGGGTCAAAAGGAAATGGTACATATGTCATGATCATGTCATACTCAGGTTTGTTCCTAAATTTTTATCAAAGGTTGATTGCAAACTGTGCTTAAATTACTAAGGTACTCATGTGTTAATTGAATATTAAACGAAAATGAGTTGCCTTAGTAAAAAGTTTTCATCATCTGGGGTACTAAACCACTGTCTTTCAAAATTGACATGTGGCAAAACCTTGAATGGAAATCTTAAGGTTTAAGTCCAAGCATGGTTTTCCCCACCATACTTGAATCTCTTAAACCAAGGCTCTGATACCAACTTGTAACAACCATAATTTAACTTAGCGATTTCCGTAAATAATCACAAATTAATGAGTATTTATAATTAAGCATTCATGCTCAAATACGGGTTTATTAAAAACTTTTCTAAACTTGAAAGCAAAACAACATAATGTAATTTAATTCATTGTTTTAGGATTACGACGAAACCACTTGCGGAAGCTTCATTTAATCGTGTGTTCGGTTCTTGCTCGACGCTTAATCTTCATCCGGGACTCTCGACATTCACCTACGATCAATACCAGCTCAAATGTTAGTATTGATAGTTTAAATAACGGTACAAGACAAGATAAATGATAATGGAAGGAAATCCCCAACATTAATCTCTTGATCCCAAAATAAGGACTTCAAACTGGCCTCCACCGTAACTTACGGTGGGCACCGTAAGTTACGGTGGCTTCTGTTTGAAAATTCTCCCACCGTAACTCAGTAGGCAACTACCATAATCATTTCAGCCCCACCGTAACTTACGGTGGGCACCGTAAGTTACGGTGGCCCCTGTATCAGTCCTTTCCTTTTTTGCCGTTTTTGACACGAAAACTTTCGTATCTTTCAATCCGCGTATCCGTTTGATCTCCCGTTTATTCTTACATGATCGTAATTTGATTCCCCATCTCATGGAGTTTATATCCGACAGTCAAACTAATAAAATCCTAAATTTTTAAGCATTCGACTTATTATTAAAATCCACATTTTGACCCGTTTGTATTTAAGACCTCCAATCTTGGTTCTAGTTAATTATAATTCTTAGACCAAGGTATTTAACTCAAAATATCTATCTTGGATTCATAAGTTTTGTGAATTACGCGTCAAACACCCAAGTTACGCGCGTAATTCATTTTGACCCGTTTAGAGGATCTTTTATGCATTTTGGTCTAAAACTAGCTCTTTTCTTTTCAATACTTCTTAATGTCACATCTAAATATCTGCTTATGTTCCACCACAATAATTTTTTTGCGGTGGATTTAACATAACTGATCTATTATCCCAAATTTACTCATCGGTTGGTCATTTTACGCAAATGACCATTTTTGTGCAATTGACCCGCAAATGTGCATTCCTATAACTTTTATTCATATTTAATGTTTCTATAATCTTAATGCAAGTTCCAAAATAACCCCTATGTGTCGTTTGCCCCATTATACCCTTCAAGGGTGTTTTGGTCAACTTTAGTCCCTCACTTTACGACGAAGGACTTTTGCTAAATATTTGACCAAGATTTGTATGTTTAACTAAAAGCTTATTTATGCGTACCTGGCTCGGGTCAAGGTATTGACCCGTTTACATAACTTTTGCTTTAAATCTTTCTAGTTAAAGCAACGCATACTTATGTTATTTCCTGTGATTACAAAGCTCAACAAGCGATTGTCAAATGTAATTGTCAAATGGTGTTAACAACACCATTTGACCCATTTAGTCTAATTGACCATTTATCCATATGAGATGGTATTTAGTTACTATTTCATCCCTTTAAACCTATCCCGGTTTTCCTTAAACTTGTTTTACTTAAAACCGTTTTTATTTGTTCGTCATTACATGACTAATTTACCTTTTTACCCCTTTTTACCATAATTCATGATTTCTTACAATTTTCCCTTGTTCCGACTCTCATTGAATCGTGTCGGAACATCATATACCGACCACTTAGTAGCATTTATATACAATACTTGAAATTAAGTAATTTTGCAAATAATGTAAAGGGGCGTAAGCTCTACTTACCTCGCATCCGAATACGCTTTTATTCTCGTGTTTGATTCGTTTGACCGCTTCTTTCCCAAGCCTCCTCCTAGCTCGTTAGGCGACAAACTATCATCCTTCACAAGGTGGTTAGGTTAGTCATTTCAATTCACGACTATTCCACCTTACGTATTTTCTATGTCGAAACTACTATTCGACTTTATCATTGGTTAGTTTGACTTTTAAAAGTCAACTACCATAAATCATACAATAGGCACAATTAAGTTAAATCAACATTATGATTAGAACCCGTTTTAGCCCACATTTCACGTAATTAGTCAAACAAGGCAATTACGCATTTCATTCGAAATTTCAACATACAACTTTCACTTAGGCATTTTAAAAAACACTTAACGAGCAGAATTTTACATCTTTTATTTTCTAATTCATGGCTTGCTACTTAGCCTTGATTAACATCAATTGAGAATTACACATCATATTTTCAGAAATCAGTTTCTATGCATCAATTTACACTAGATTAGCATTCTACACCCTAGTGTTCATCATTTTCTCACAAAACCCATGAATGACCTTCAATGTACTCATGAAATTTCCAGAATTTAGGCATGATTTCACATGTTATTGTCTAGGTTTCACTCCCAGACACTATATCATCCCTATTCTATCCAAATAGCAAACATGCAACATCAAATTTCAGATTTCCCAAATTCATGAGAATTTCAAACAGATAATTAACATCAAATTTTACATACCTTGCAACCCCCTTGCAATGGAGATCAGTTATCTATGCTCGATTTTCGATTCGGAACAGATTTGAGCCTTCAATTTGGTGAAAATGCAAGAGCTAGGGTTGTGAGGGGGAGTCTTGGTCGCCCCCTGTGTTCTTGATCGACCAGACACCCCAAAATGGGTGTTTGGTGTGTTTTATTTTTTTTTTGTTTAATGTTATTAAGTTTCAAATTTAACAACACAAGCCCCTCAACTTTAGTTTGGTTTATAACTTAATATTTTGTTCTTTTATTTAATTACAAGACTTGTACTAGGTTATTTATTTCCTAGTTACTTTTACTTGTTCACAACCCGTTTTATTTTAAGTCCCGTTAAATCTCGGGCCTTTTACATACTATGCTTTCTCAAAGTATTTCTCATCATTTTAATAAATATTAGATTTATTTATTTAAATCCTGAAATCTACCGGGTAAGTTTTACCACTAACTGTATTTTACCCGTACTGTAGTATTAACGTGGTTTGATTACCAAACCCGTTTTCGGGGTGTTACAGTAATCTCCTTTTTGCAAATTGTTTTTACAAAACCTCACCTAAATTAAATTACATTAAACAGTGATTGAGTATTTGTATTCTACAATTATCGTCGGTGAAGGGGTAAGGTCCCAAAAACATCACATCAAGTACTTGGGACCGTACCACCACCTCACCTCTTAGCTCTTCTTTGATCTTGCGCGGCCGCGCAACCGGTCTCACAAAGAACTTAAGAGAAGGATAACAAGCAAACACTTGCGCGATAAGAGGAACATCATGAATCCTCGCGCCTTCATAACAAATAAAGGATGAAAATCCCAACAGACATTTCCGCTTAGTAAATACCCAGACTTGGATATTACTTACTAAGCTGATTCCACACGATAAGATACCACACCGGATTATGGCAATAACCTTCTAGAAAGATCAATCGTGCACCACTAGACAGTTATAACCGTCTGGGACACGTGTCATCATCTCAGGCCTCCCTGAAATCACAATGATGGCATGGAATTGAAGGAAAACCTCCACTTGCCCACTTTCCATGTGGCAAAACCCCAGCCGTCGATCAGGATCATGATCCGTGTGACCTCACAGTTCAATCAAGAAGATTAACGGAGAGAACGTAACCGCTTACGGTGTTGGCATCTTCCGTTAACATTTCATCAACGAGTTTTCCCGCCCAAACTCTCGGCTATAAATACGAGAATAATTCAGGTATGAATCTTAAGTTACACACACTTCGTCAATACTTCTTCTTCTTCATAAACACCCACTTATTCTCACGCCGGAGTCGGGTCAAGGAGAGAACTCCCCTTCTCCCCTTGACGAGGCTAACGGTGTTCTGTTTTGCAGAGCTCACCAGAGAAGAAGACCTGTTCCATAAAATCAAACGAGAGAGAACCAACCCTTTTATGCAGATCATAACCCCTAGATAATCTGATTCCGGTCTGATTAACCACTGATTCTTCATTGGCGCCCACTGTTTCTCTGTTTTATTAGTTTTATCTCGTTTCAATTTGTTTTCCCTCATTCTCAGATCTCACATGGCAGAGAATTCAGTACTACACTCATCAGGTCCTCAATCTGAATTCAAGGGTTCTGCAACCCAAGAAACCCAGATTGACGAAATCATAAAAATTAACAAAAACGACAACCATTTGGAAGAAAATGACTCTTCAGATCAACTCCTAGAGAGAGCTCCGGAATACTGGATCAATAGATTCCAGGTTGCTATAAAGCAAATTTCCACACAAATTAACAGATCTGAGTCGTTAAACATCAGATATGGTGTTACTGTAGTATTGGACCCACAGACACCTGGTCAGTGGGACATCCAATCTAACAGCCATACTGAGATAATCAGAAACTCAGGAAATACCAACAGTCAGACAGCCAAACCAAAACAGATACATATGGTACAAGGAGGTCCTTCAAAAAGGCCAAATAAGTGAAACTACAATCAACATTGGAGGGAACAACAAGTTGTGTTTCCTGTTGTCGCTGGAGGCCCTCAGGAAGAACGACCAGTAATTATTACTGGCATCTTCGGCCATTACAGAACGGACTATATGTTTATAGATCCAGGAAGCTCGATGGATATCATATACGAGCAGTGCTTCAAACAACTTGATCCAGAAGACAAAGAACGTCTAGAACCGGTTGATTTCCCTCTCACCGGATTTTGCAATGAGGCTGTATTCCCCTTGGGGCAAATTGCATTCCCTGTGACATTATCTGATGGCGAACATTCGCGCACAGTCACAGTAAATTTCATGGTTATGCCAGCAACATCACGCCACGATGTCTTGCTCGGGAGAAGGTCACAAAGGGAATTCAGCATGATCACTTCTATCCCACATGCTGCATGCGGGTTCCCAACAGAGACTGGAGTCGCAATTTTGTACTCAAGCAAGGAGGTCATGTATGTTAATGACGAGCCACCAGCAAAAGTAGCAAAGCCCTCAACATCAAATGAACCGGAGAAATGGGTCCTGAACGAAGAATATCCGGAACAGACCATCTTGCTAGGGCACGCCATTTCACCAACAATACGAGTACAACTGAAAGAGCTGCTGTCCAATAATAAAGACATATTTGCCTGGTGTCCAGCAGATATGACTGGGGTTCCACGAGATATAGCGCAACATTGTCTAAACATCTGGCCTTCTGCACAACCTGTCGCGCAGGGAAGGCACAACCTGTCGCGCAGGGAAGGCACAACCTCAGCACCGAAAAAGAAGAAGCCATGAATGAACAAATAACAGAGTTACTTAACGCCGGAATCTTGCGCGAAGTCCAGTACCACACCTGGGTCGCCAACCCAGTAATGGTTCAGAAGCACAGCGGCGGATGGCGAATGTGCGTAGATTTCAAAGACTTAAACAAAGCCTGCCCAAAAGATTGCTATGCGCTTCTAGAAATCAACAAAAAAGTTGACTCTCTGGCAACGTTTCGCTTGAAATGCTTCCTTGACTGTTATAAGGGCTACCACCAGGTCCAAATGAAAGAGGAAGACGAGGACAAAACTGCCTTCCGCACGGACAAGGGCATCTTCTGTTACACAAAAATGCCCTTTGGCCTCCGCAATTCAGGAGCCACTTACCAGCGCCTAATGGATACAGTCTTCGGGGAAGACATTGGCAAAACAGTCGAAGTATACATGGATGACCTCGACATCATGAGCCATGAAGAGGAAACAATGCTCGCAAACATCCAGCGCACGTTCGATTCTTTGCGCAGCGTAAAATTAATGCTTAACCCAACAAAGTACTCCTTCGGGATGGAGGAAGGAAAGTTTCTGGGCTTTATAGTAATGAGAGATGGTTTTAAAGTAAACCCAGAGAAAGTACAAGCTATCCAGATTCTTGCCAAATCATGCTGCAAAGTCATAACCATTCATTAGCACACTGCGTAACTGCACCAAGAAAATTCACTTTCAGTGGAAGCCAGAGGCGGAAGTAACTTTCAAGCAAATGAAAGAGTGTTTAATTCAGTTGCCAACGCAAACAGCACCACAAGAAAAAGAACCACTAATCTTGTACTTATCCGCTGCGAAAGTAGCAGTTGGTGCGGTGTTAATGGTGGAACGGGAGAATATTCAAACTCCAATTTATTATATCAGCAAGATGCTCACTAGCCTAGAAATGCGCTAGTCGATGATAGAAAAATTAGTCCTCGCTCTAGTACATGCATCATGGCGCTTACGAAGGTATTTTTCTGGCCATGTCATCACAGTTCTCACCAATTACCACTTGGGGCAAATTCTGTCAAAACCCGATGTTGCGGGGAGACTAGCTAAGTGGGCTATTGAGCTAGGAGGATACAATATCCTGTACAGACCGCGACCAGCAATTAAAGGACAAGTTTTAGCTGATTTCGCCACAGAAGTCCCCATCGACAAAATCCAAGATTGTGAAGCAATCCAGAACCCTATTCCCGTCTTCGACGATAGGGTCTGGACTCTGCATACAGACGGAGCTTCTAATGATGATGGGGCAGGCGCAGGTCTCCGACTAGTTAGCCCAGATGATCACGAGCTCACGTACGCAATACGCCTAGACTTCCGAAGCACGAACAACGAAGCCGAATACGAAGCCTTCCTAGCAGGCCTTCGTCTAGCACTAAAAATGGTAGCAAGAAACCTCGAAGCTAACGTTGATTCAAAACTGGTAGCCGAGCAAGTAAATGGGCATTACGATGCAAAGGGTGAAGCTATGGCGTTATATCTGGAACAAGCACGAATGTTAATCAGCCAGTTCCAAACGTTCAAAGTCAATCACATAAACAGAAGCGAGAACAAACACGCAGATGCGCTGAGCAAATTGGCTGCCACCAGTTTCAGACACCTAGCAAAAGAGGTACACATCAAAGTGTTGTCCAATCCTTCTGTCCCTCTTAAACAAGTAAACGTCATAGAAATCGGCAATCCATCCTGGATATCACCGATCATCATGTATCTGCAACATGGAAAACTACCAGACGGAAAAGCAGAAGCTCGAAAAATCCAACACAAAGCAATAAACTATGAGATGGCGGACAGGATTCTATACCGCAAGTCATTCATGGGACCACTCTTGCGCTGTGTTGACAAAACGGACGCGCAATATTTAGTCAGGGAAATCCACGAAGGCCTATGTGGGATACACGCTGGTCCGCGCATGGTAGAAGCAAAAATCATGAGCGCAAGCTACTACTGGCCAGGGATACACGTGGACGCAGTAGAATTATTACGAAAGTGCGCAGCCTGCCAACGTCACGCGCCAATAACTCTCCGCCCAAAAAATCCACTCGTCCCTGTCACATCTGCTTGGCCTTCCCAACAATGGGGCATTGATCTCGTCGGACCGTTCCCTGACGCGCCCGGCGCAGTAAAATTCATTATTGTAGCCGTCGACTATTTCACAAAGTGGGTTGAAGCCAATGCGTTAGCCTCAACCACAGCAATGGTAATCCGCAAATTTATATGGGAACATATCATTTGTAGATTCGGGTTACCATTGCGCATCATCTCTGATAACGGCACCAACTTCGCCTCAGAAGATCTTCAGAAATGGTTCCAAGACATGAAGATTGAGCATAACTTTGCCTCTGTGGCGCACCCACAAGCAAACGGCCAAGTTGAAAGTGTCAACAAACAGATTATCGACGGCATAAAAGCGCGACTTGGGACAGCGCGCAGAGGATGGGTTGATGAGCTCCGAAGCATCTTATGGGCTCATCGTACCATGCCAAAGACCAGCACGGGGGAAACCCCATTCAGTCTTGTCTATGGATTAGAGGCGGTAATCCCAGCCGAAATTGACCTTCCCTCGCCACGCATGCTTGCTATAGAAAAGCAAAACAATGAGCAAGAACGAAGATTGGATTTAAACCTACTTGAAGAAAGGCGCGAAAACGCCGCCATCACAGAAGCACGATACAAATCCAAACTGGAAAAATACTACAACGCGCGTGTACACGTGTGTACATTCGTTCCAGGAGACTTTGTCTTGCGCGACAATGAATCTTCAAATGCGGAAAAACCAGGCAAGCTAGCGCCAAAGTGGGAAGAACCATACATTATCAACGAGGTCCTAGGCAAAGGGGCTTACACCCTGAAAAGAATTGACGGGACACTAGTTCACCGCACCTGGAATGCGCAGCAGCTGCGCAGGTGTTATATATAGCCAAGATATTCAGCCAAAACAAGTCTACACAGGCAAAATATTTTACTTTGTATTATCAGCCCTGCGCTTCATTAATACAAAAATTACCTTTACACATGTTGTTTGTTACAAATTGCATACAATTCTTTTGGTTTACGCAAAAACAATATGGTAAGCATTGTACGCCTCATGAACAGTCTAAAACATGCACAACATTATAGACTAACGTTCACACATGAGCACAATACCATTCTCATTCACTCTACCTATACAAAGAAATTAAAATATGCAACATATTGTAATCCAAACACCAAACTGGTAAACTATCAAAGCAGACATGCACAACAGTACATCAAAAATATATATTCACAGTGCAATAAAGCACTTTAAACAAGCTACTTACATAAAACACAACAGTGTTTTCTTCAAAACATCTATAGAACTAGCTACAGAAAGAGGCAAACTAAGAAAGTTGATCCAACACCCCATACGGAGTATGGAGAACCTCACCATACTCTGACAAAGGACGGGGGTCAACAATCCAAGGGTTAGCACCCTCATCCCCAACTTGAACAACAGCAGCCGGAACAGCAGCCAGAACAGCAGTCGGAACGGCAGCCGGAACAGCAGCCGGAATAGCAACCGGAGCAGCAACCGAAACAACAGTTGGGGCAGCAACACGGCGACGCCATTGATAAACAATCAACGAACTTCCCCTCCGGTTAGCCGGAAAGGACTGAGTCACAAGATGTGCCGACAACCGGGTAACTCCACCATTATTATCGTCGGCAAGACGAACCCGGAGGCGATTCTCCAAAGCTTCTCGATGATTTGTGTTCTCAACATCGCCATCCCTAACAGCAACCTCAGTCACCAGATTGGAAAGCAATAACAAACCGTCAGCCGCATCGAGCACACGCAAGACGTTAGAAAGCCGCCTCCATCGAATCTGTCCCCTGTTCTCCATTTCTTCCCAAAATCAGGAGAGAAATATCACAACTGATATGAATGTATAAATCAAAAAAGTAATATCGAGATAAGAGACGTAATGATTAAGTGTCAGATCAGGTACCATCTCAACGGCGCTGACACTACAAGTATCACATCTCATTTAAAACTCCTGGCAGAGTCCACACAGATTCCCAGGAACTACAGTGGAACTAGAAGGTGAAGAGTCAACACAACTTACAAAAAGTGACGTCAGCCCATAATTATGCAAACTCTTCGCCCAAAGTCCTAACAGTTCAAGATAAATAAAGGTATATTTTTTCTCAAAAAACTTATTCTTATACCCAAAGATTTTCAAAATCACCATTATAAAGCAAAGTAAATCTTCTCACAGAAGATTTCCTATTTTCGCGCCCAAAGCATTTCTCTCACATAGTCCAGTGCTCCACTTATTTGCACAAGAGCAACACTAGACTGGGGGGACTTGAAGGGGTAAGGTCCCAAAAACATCACATCAAGTACTTGGGACCGTACCACCACCTCACCTCTTAGCTCTTCTTTGACCTTGCGCGGCCGCGCAACCGGTCTCACAAAGAACTTAAGAGAAGGATAACAAGCAAACACTTGCGCGATAAGAGGAACATCATGAATCCTCGCGCCTTCATAACAAATAAAGGATGAAAATCCCAACAGACATTTCCGCTTAGTAAATACCCAGACTTGGATATTACTTACTAAGCTGATTCCACACGATAAGATACCACACCGGATTATGGCAATAATCTTCTAGAAAGATCAATCGTGCACCACTAGACGGTTATAACCGTCTGGGACACGTGTCATCATCTCAGGCCTCCCTGAAATCACAATGATGGCATGGAATTGAAGGAAAACCTCCACTTGCCCACTTTCCACGTGGCAAAACCCCAGCTGTCGATCAGGATCACGATCCGTGTGACCTCATAGTTCAATCAAGAAGATTAACGGAGAGAACGTAACCGCTTATGGTGTTGGCATCTTCCGTTAACATTTCATCAACGAGTTTTCCCGCCCAAACTCTCGGCTATAAATACGAGAATAATTCAGGTATGAATCTTAAGTTACACATACTTCGTCAATACTTCTTCTTCTTCTTCTTCATAAACACCCACTTATTCTCACGCCGGAATCGGGTCAAGGAGAGAACTCCCCTTCTCCCCTTGACGAGGCTAACGGTGTTCTGTTTTGCAGAGCTCACCAGAGAAGAAGAACTGTTCCATCAAATCAAACGAGAGAGAACCAACCCTTAGAACCAACCCTTTTATGCAGATCATAACCCCTGGATAATCTGATTCCGGTCTGATTAACCAGTGATTCTTCAGTCGGTATGTTGGGGTTTTGTATTCAAAATTTGTTACTACATTGTGGGTAGTAGCATGACCACAAGTAGGGTTGACATTACCGTGGGTGGTAATTAAAGTAGATGGAAACAAATGTAATTGCGCGACCGCCCTCAATACTGTTCAATGGTTTTATTAAACTTGATTAAATTAAGATTCATTCACCAGTATTTCCCACTGACAAAATGTTTTTAAACGCGTTTCAGGTAACAAAATGTGAAAGCCAAATAGAAGCCAGCTGGACAGCACTGAAGGCTTGGAAAAGTGGCTTTAAAGTTACCTAAAATAAAGAGATGTTTTTATTAAATAAAATAGGGTTTATCCCTATGAAAATGTGTGTACTTGAAACTTGGGATTTTTCCCATGTGTTTAATATATTAAAAGCGTGGTATTTTACTCTGATAAAATATTTCCTAACTACGGTCCTGATGTAAATTCCGCTGCCAAAATGATAAAAACGGATACCACCGAAAATGGCCGCGGCCGCCTGTTCCCGGGTAGTTAGGGGACGGGGGTTGCGACAGAAGGTGGTATCAGAGCCAAGCCACTAATTCAGCCACAAAAGTGTTCCGTTGACACCAAGATATTATTCAATATGTTAGGAAATTTTCTACGGAACTACGTGCATATTTGTATTTTATTATTGTGTGTTATTTGACTATTTGTTAGTTTACAGTATGAGCGACCAAGGACCTTCCGACGCCTACTGTCAGTTGTCCAGCTCACCTAGGAGCGAAGGCACCTCTTCACAGCCAGCCCTCTCAGGGTATTCAGCGGACAATGAAGATGGGATATTCGTGTTTAAGGCTCAGTCTGAAGAGCCATTCCCTCCTAAAAAGAGAGGATGGTTCAGTAGAGGAGCGCATGAATGTAGGAAAAGAATGAAAAAGTTACAACAGCAGCGGGCTTTAGCAGCCGCTAAAAGAGAGACAGATGCCCACACCCAAGATATGCTTAATAGGAGTCTAGCAAACTTTCATATCCAAGCAACCACAGCTGCCGACCCTAACCTGGAGCAACTCATAGCACCCCAACCATTACCACTGTTTCCCACCCAGCCAATGGAAATTGAAAACAATCCACAAAATCAAATCCCAATGCCTGATTTCAACCCAGATGAGTGTGACAATATTCACTTTTCCGTACATTCCGTACACGAAATGAATAGTAATTTGTGCTTTAATGATTGTGCATGATCTAGTTTACAAGACAAATGAATTATTGATTACCGTTAAATACATACAATGGCATTTCATGATACAAGACTTTATTCGTTGCTACATGCAACACGAGATAGTTCTAATGATACACAGAATAGAATTGGCACCGTTACCAGACAAATAAATTTCTGAATTCCATGCAAGTGAATTCATTCATGTTTTATACTACAAGATATGGCTTTATGCATTAATGAACCGCGTTGCGTCAGAAATACTAGTAAACTCACCGGTAAGACACATTGTGTCAACATTTCTGCAGAAAGCAGTTAGACAATAGAATTGGAGCCTAGGTGTATGTCCAATGACAAGAATACATTAAAACCCAAGAATACATACAAGGGTTTACATATATACCATCCGGAAGCTAAAATACGCACTAAAAAGCACCCGAAACGCACTTTAAGTGCAGAATTTTATTAAATTCAGCTCAAATCAGCTTTTAAGCATATAAATATCATGCAGAATTTACGTTTTATTATCCAGAATACTTCCCCAAGTGATGGGAATTGAAAGGGTTACAAAAAGATACTTGAAAGACACTAAACGGTGCAATTTAGCACTTTAACGAACCGGTACATAACCGAACAACCGGACATTACCCGGAACACAAAAATATTGTTAAACACATTGTTTTTATTTTTCTAAGCTAGTTAGGGACCCCGAACACCCTAACACACTACATAATATATGACACACCATGATGCACCAACTTAACACTTAAATTCTAACTAGCTTGTAACTAAACAATTGAAAACTAACCCTATACCCCCCCCCCCCCCCTTCAAAACCGGTTACAAGGGTGGAGACCCACCCTTGATTTCTTTGATTTGTTTATTGAATTTGTATGGTACTAGAGGAACATTAAACCTAATGGGTATTAGCTTGTTGAAGGATTATATAATTAACCTCAAGGTCATGATCTTCTCACTTCACCACACACATTCAAACACTCCAAACTCTCTCCTCTCTTCTCTTGTTCGGCCGAGACCAAGCACACCCACCATCACCACCTTCAAGTTTCTTTCATGCAATCCACATACATCCAAAGGTGCTAGAGATCATACAAGCAAGCTTGGTGTGTTCGGAAGCTCAAGGACCTCCTTCATCTTCTTTTAACCACCACTTTTCTACACTTGAACACCCCTAGCCTTGTGCTAGTGGTAAGCACTTAGATCCTTGCATTTTTCATGTCATTTAAGTGGTTAGTGATGTCTAAAGATCAAAAAGATAAGAACTCTAAGGAACCATAAACAAAGTCTTGGAACATAAACTAACTAGTGATGAAATATGGTTAAAAGGGTGATGAAATCATGTTATTCTTGTGTTATGCTGTTTGTTGAACGATGTTTGTTAGTAAAAATGATATGGATCATCATATGGACTTGCTAGATCATGATTAAAAACATGAACTAGCAAGATGTGAAAGTTAGAAATGTGTAGGATGATGGAATCATCCACACATAAACTATGAACTTGAATAAATGGGTGATTCCCTGAAAAATAAAGATTAAAGAAAGTTATAATCTTGTAGATCTAAAGATCCATGGGTGGTTTTTCGAAAGAACCAAGTGAAAAGTATGAGTTTTGTCAAAACTGGGATCTTACATAAACTTAACACATTTTTAGTGGATAAACAAGTGTAGGAACACTTGTGTAATAAGAAAATTTCACAAAGAAATATTTTTAGAGAATACGACTAGAAGTTATGAATATTCAAACTCTTTAAAAATGAAGTTTTTAAGGAACTAATCACATTTTTAAGGGTAACAAGACTTACTAAATACACTAGTAAGTTACTACACATTTTTATAAATTTTCAAGTTCATGAAATAGAGAAATTAACGTATATTGTTGATGATTGTTATTAAAATTGATTGATGATGATTTTAAAAGAAAATAAACACATGTTTTGAAAACATGGGAAACCTCCATTTTTAGGGGAAACTCTGTCAAAATTTCTATAAAAATTTTGACACTTAGAAAATATAAGTGTTGAGAAACTTAATCCCTAAAAATGTATCTAAAAACATTTGCCAAGGTTTCCCTAATTTTTGGTGATAAGAAATGATGATTTCTTCAAGATTAAAATCGATATGAGGTATGTATATTTTTGAGAAAAATATATATATTTACTAATCACCATATTTTGTGCTAAGTGTATGTAGTATGTATTATACTTGATAGCGTATTAGGACTTGAAAATACACTAAACACTCTTGAGAAGTAAAAACACAAAAATACACATACAACATACGAGATACACAAATCGGGTGCAAGATACAAGATACTTATATTTATTTTTGAGAAAACAATATAAGTAAGACACATAGTTAAAAATATAAATTATTGTTTTAACACAAGAACACATTTACAAAAGATAGTGACTTGTACTTGTGCGATACAAGTCTAGTGACTAACATTAATAAAACACGTTTAGGTCACGACGCTAGATAAGCAAATCCGGTGAAGTTTACGACGCAGGAACGCAAAGTTATGAGTTCATGCTCCCCCTTTTCTTTAACTGTTTTTGGTTTTATAACTCTCGGGGGTGAAATACATGTTACAAATAATACAATGTTTATAAATGGTATGATAGCAAGAAGCACTCTTGGTGAGAACGAGTACCAAGTATGATGCGTTTTAAGAGATGCCTAGGAAATACTAGATCATGTGAGCACAGACATAATACTAAAAATGCCATAAAGTCTTGGTGAAAACTAGTACCAAGCCATTAAAAACATTCATAATTAGGGATGAGGGTTAGATCTAACGGGTACGGCCGAACCCCACTCATGGTCACAACTAGTACCTAGTAGTGCTTCGGAGTCCCAGTCGAGGAAAATCGACAAGGATATGAGCCATTACGAGTGCTCCCTATGAGCCATTACAAATGCTCCCTAGGCTTCATAACAAGTACTCCCCATGTCCTCACATGCCTTAAAGTCTCTTAAAGATTTACAAGAATACTTTATTTTACAAGAATATGTTATTTCACAAGAATACTTTATTTACACAAGATACATACCATGTTTCATACAAGGTATGCAAGACGCATGAACTCGCTCAACTTTATGTTGATGTTTTCCAAAATTAGATATATTTCAGGTAATAGGATGGATCTTGGGCGCAAGTGTCGTAACTAGAAGTAAACTCCAAGTTTGGATGTCATCCACTTTTGTTGATTTGTAACCTAGACGAAGGTTGTGTTTTAAAACTTAAATAACAAGTGTTTGTAATATTCAAATTTTATAAATGGATGAACATCGTTTTGATCATGTAGTTGTTTATTACGATTGAATGCAATGATATTAAACCAGTCATACATCATACGATTCCGCAAAAGACAGGGTGTGACAGTTTGGTATCAGAGCCAGGTTGTAGTGAACTAGGATTCCTTCTCGAGTCTAGACTACAATCACTAGAGTTCTCTCACAAAAACATTTTACAAAAAAAAGGTTTTTCATTGCATTCACGTAAGCGCCAAGATCCACAAGTTAAACACTTTTCAAAAAGAGACAAGGCAAGGACATTAGTAAGGAATACCCTCAAGATAAGGTGCCAATTAAGGCTTAGTCTACACGAGTTAGACTTGCCAAAGATAAAATATACTCTTGGTGACCACTAGTACTAAGTAGTGTTTTTGTCATAAATTGACAACTAGAAAAACGACCCCACAAAAACGAGAGTTATACGTGATATAATGCATCAAATTGCTAGTTTATGCTAAGTAGCATATTTGTTATTGATATACATATATACGAATAAGTGTACAGAATAAATATTGACGTGAATACATACAAATAAGTGTACGGAATGATTATTGACGTGAATAAGATACTTCCGACTCCGACTCCTATTATTGTACGTAACTCGCATGATGAAGCTATCAACCTCGCGTTCATTGCAAAGCTCATAGCTAGAGTGATTACCAAACAAGATTCTGAGCTTGCTTCCGTAGGAGATGGCTGCTCTTCCCTCTCGATCGTGAAGGTGCCTGACTACGGTGATGATGACGAGGCAGAGGCGGCAACCTTGAATGAATTCTTAATCAACGGGACGAGATCCCTGCGGCTTATGTGAAGCATGATTGATGACATACTTGACCAGAAAAGGAAGATGGAGTATTCATCTTGAAGGTGCCCCTCCAACTACTAGGAGTTCTCTGTATTCCTATTCCATTTAATCATCGTGCCTATTCACGCGTAACGACAACGAGTGTTAGCGCGTGGACCATCGCAATGGTCCTTCCCATGACAGAGGTATAAGGACAGTAGTGTCCCCTCCTTGACTGATCATCTGCTTGGGCGAGAGAAAACTGGGGTAACTGTGCAAGACAATTTATTACTATGGGGGCCCACGTAATAACAACTTGTAGTGCATGGAAATCCTGGTGGACTCTGCGGGCCAAGCTAACGATCACTGCACAAAAATAAACTCTAGGTGTTCACACCTTCAAATGGTAGAACAATATCTAGATCGGTGCCTTAGCACCTATTAAAGTAGGAAATTTGTCTTGCCTACTTCGTGACTACCCGTGTACGAGACGTTTGAGGAACGATATCTAAGCAAGAGAGGAGGAATAACATTCAGAAAGACTCAGTGACGTTACACACTACCACTTCATGAAACTTGTATGACCAAGGCGATGTAGCCTCAAATACATTATTACAAACAATAAGCCAAGTTTGCAACCCTATGGGAAGACTCAGTAATTATTTCCTCGCTCATACATTGTTGATTATATATACATGTGAAATTGGGTAATTACATGATGGCTTATGATGCTATGTACCTCATAGACAATTGGAATGTTGTCTAACCTACGTCATACCATTTTGACAGAAGAGAATGCTGCCCAGACGTGACACAAACACCAGTACGTTACCAAGGACAGAAGCCGAGTTGGAAGAACGCATCTCACAGGCAATTGCACGACATGAAGCCCTCCTCTCTGAGCACAGCGGTGGCACTACCGGAAATAACCCTCCAACTGGCTGCACCTATAAACAATTCCTGGACTGCAAGCCATTGAATTTTGATGGCACAGGAGGTGCCGTTGCATTTGTTCGTCGGGCAGAAAAGACTGACTCCGTTCTAAGAATGAGTAACTGTTCACCCCAGCAGAGAGTTACCTTTATCTCAGGGTTGTTTTTGGATGGCGCACTCTCCTGGTGGAACCTTCAGGTTCAGATCCTTGGTGCAGATGCTGCTTATGAACTGAGCTGGGACGAGCTCAAGGAAATGATGGAAAAGAAATAATGTTCTAGGGCTGAAATCCAGAAGCTTGAGGTGGAGTTCTGGAATTTAAAAATGGACGGACCGAAGATTCCTGAATACGTTCAACGATTTCACGACTTGTCTAGAGTCGTCCCCTACTTAGTCAAACCAGAATTCAAAAGGATTGAACGATTCATTTGGGGACTTGCACCTCAGATCAGGAGCTTGGTTACTACCTCAAGGCCTCCAACTATCGCAGAGGCTATCGATTTAAGCGTTACGCTTACTGAAGAAGCTCTACGTGCGGGAAAATTTTCGGAATCTGAGGATAACAAGAAAGAGACTCATGTGGAGTCATCAGGCAATAAGAAAAGGAAGTCTTCGAACCTAAAGATAAGCACCCAAGCCAGCTATGGAAGCTCTAAAACAAACAAAGGGAAGAAAGTGAACCCGCCGTATGGCAGGAAAACTGATGGAGCCACTAATAAGGCAGGTGGTAAAATTTACTCGGGGACTAAGCCGAGGTGCGGGAAATGCAATTTTCACCATGAAGGTCGATGTCTGAGGCCTAAGTGCGGAAAGTGTGGAAAAGAAGGGCACAGCAAGGACGCCTGTTGGGCGAAGGACCCAGATGGAAGAAATAAGAGAATACCAGGTTGCTACAAATGTGGTGAAGCAGAGCACTTTAGGAAAGATTGCCCTAGGAAGAAACAAGCAAGGAAGGGTTTTCACGATTGAAACTCGTGAAGCATGCCAGGATCCAGATGCGGTTACGGGTACGTTCCCTATTAACCAACCTAATACATCTACTTTTAATTAATACTGGCATCAACTTTAACCTCGCATGCTTAGAACATAAGAAACTGCTTGGCCTAGTTTCGAGTAAAATAGACGTCTCGTATTCTTTAGAAATGGGCATATAGAAGGCTAGTTTAAGCAAACGAAACAAGTAAGGAATTATATTCCAGGAACTCAGAAGACCGGAACCTTCTGTTACCATTGACTAGCGAAGTCATAATACGGTAGTCAGCATCGAATGGATATCCAAGTATAAAGCCTGAGAACCTCCCCGTTATGGAAGAAGTTCCGGAAGCCTTTTCTGAAGACTTGCCAGGAACGCCCCTCCGCAGCGACGAGAGGAGTTTAGGATGAACCTCGTGCCGGGAGCGACACCAGTGCCGAATGACGCCTTACCAACTAGATTCGTCCGCGAAGCATGAGCTTCTGATATAACTGCAAGAGCTACTAGACAGAGGAAATTAAGGACATGACATCCTTGGAAAAAGTTGACAGTTTCCATTTTGCATAAATTCCAGAGAATTGAGAATCAGAATCCTTTGCCAAGGATTGATGACATGAACAGACAAATAGTAAGGTACTAGATACCACTCAAGATCGGCTTGAGGACAGGATGTCCTCCACTGAATACAAGAAGGAAATATCCCTAAAATGACCTTTAGGACTCGCTTCGGGCATTACGAGTTCCTTGTCGTACCATTTGGCTTAACACATGCATCGACAATATTCATGGACCTCATGAATCAAACGTGTAAGCCATACCTGGATAGATCATGATTACATTTATTGACTACATTCTTATATGGCCAACGACCAATGGAGGTCGTGAGCAACAGCTGCAATTTACTTTGCAACTCTTAGAGAATAGACAGCTATGTCCTATGATGACAAAAAGCGGATTTCGAATTCGCGAAGTGAGAACTTTAAGATACATGGTGGATAAAGAGCGAGATTCATGCCAACCCTGCAACCAAGAGCTAAGGTGTTAGGGTAGCAATTATGTGACGCTTCTCGACAAAGTCTCGATTGTACGTCGATGAAACGAGACCACAACATTGCATACGTGGCACATTGATTAAGGAATCATAAGAAAAAAACCTTGAGCTAGATACAGTAATTGCACGCCGCAAATTTGACGTCATTACCTGAAAGAAAACGCTGCACGATCTTTACTGATCACAAGGGTTGCAGCACACCGTTGATCGTAAAAACTTGAATATTAACGAAGATGGACTAAGCTACTGAACGATGCAGACTGTATGAACACAATACGTGCTTGTGTGATAAACTTTAATAAAAAGTTGGAACACTCACTCGCCCTTAGTAGAGTTTTCCTACAACAGTATTTATCACACCGCCGTTTAAACCGCTTCGTGTGAAGCTTTAGATGGAACATAATAAATCGATCCCCGTCGTGTTGATCAGAGACCGGGAATAAACAACCTACTGACCCACGTTGGTTCGGGAAAAACTAGAGGCAAACCGTTTAGATATGTGAACATATCAAGGCAGCCCGCGGAATACAGAAAGATTGCGCCGATGAGCGGCATAAATCGTAAGAATTTGAGACAAGAAGTATGACTAAAATGAGAGCCTCTCCTAGAGAATGTGTAGTGTGATTTGGAAAACGTAAAGGTTGAATCCCTGATGTAGGGATCAGAACCATTGCGCACAAGGTGAAACTCCAAGAAAAAGATCAGTAGTGATCGCGACACATTCCATGTGTCTAGAGGAGTCTGATTCAAGGAACAGTCATTGTTCCCACAAATAAGATTCACGTCAATGACAAACGACAAGAATTACTATAGAACCTGTTAAGGTTTTGGACCAAGAGTCCACAGTACTATAGAAACCTGTTAAGGTTACGGACCAAGAGTCCACAAGATACAGAAAAGACATGATTGATTTACTTGAGTACGATAGAATCCATAACATGACCCATAGTACATGGGAACATGAAGACAAATCATGAACCTAAGTGACCACATTCAATTCACACCTCCCCTGCGACCAATGGCATCGCTTGAATTTCGGGACGAAATTCTTTTAACTGGGGGAGACTGTGACAGCCGTCACTTTTCCATACATTCCGTACACGAAATGAACAGTAATTTGTGCTTTAATGACTGTGCATGATCTAGTTTACAAGACAAATGAATTATTGATTACCGTTAAATACATACAATGACATTTCATGATACAAGACTTTATTCGTTGCTACATGCAACACGAGATAGTTCTAATGATACACAGAACAGAATTGGCACCGTTACCAGACAAATAAATTTCTGAATTCCATGCAAGTGAATTCATGCATGTTTTATACTACAAGATATGGCTTTATGCATTAATGAACCGCGTTGCGTCAGAAATACTAGTAAACTCACCGGTAAGACACATTGTGTCAACATTTCTGCAGAAAGCGGTTAGACAATAGAATTGGAGCCTAGGTGTAGGTCCAATGACAAGAATACATTAAAACCCAAGAATACATACAAGGGTTTACATATATACCATCCGGAAGCTAAAATACGCACTAAAAAGCACCCGAAACGCACTTTAAGTGCAGAATTTTATTAAATTCAGCTCAAATCAGCTTTTAAGCATATAAATATCATGCAGAATTTATGTTTTATTATCCAGAATACTTCCCCAAGTGATGGGAATTGAAAGGGTTACAAAAAGATACTTGAAAGACACTAAACGGTGCAATTTAGCACTTTAACGAACCGGTACATAACCGAACAACCGGACATTACCCGGAACACATAAATATTGTTAAACACATTGTTTTTATTTTTCTAAGCTAGTTAGGGACCCCGAACACCCTAACACACTACATAATATATGACACATCATGATGCACCAACTTAACACTTAAATTCTAACTAGCTTGTAACTAAACAATTGAAAACTAACCCTATACCCCCCCCCCCCCAAATTCGAAACCGGTTACAAGGATGGAGACCCACCCTTGATTTCTTTGATTTGTTTATTGAATTTGTATGGTACTAGAGGAACATTAAACCTAATGGGTATTAGCTTGTTGAAGGATTATATAATTAACCTCAAGGTCATGATCTTCTCACTTCACCACACACATTCAAACACTCCAAACTCTCTCCTATCTTCTCTTGTTCGGCCGAGACCAAGCACACCCACCATCACCACCTTCAAGTTTCTTTTATGCAATCCACATACATCCAAAGGTGCTAGAGATCATACAAGCAAGCTTGGTGTGTTCGGAAGCTCAAGGACCTCCTTCATCTTCTTTTAACCACCACTTTTCTACACTTGAACTCCCCTAGCCTTGTGCTAGTGGTAAGCACTTAGATCCTTGCATTTTTCATGTCATTTAAGTGGTTAATGATGTCTAAAGATCAAAAAGATAAGAACTCTAAGGAACCATAAACAAAGTCTTGGAACATAAACTAACTAGTGATGAAATATGGTTAAAAGGGTGATGACATCATGTTATTCTTGTGTTATGATGTTTGTTGAACGATGTTTGTTAGTAAAAATGATATGGATCATCATATGGACTTGCTAGATCATGATTAAAAACATGAACTAGCAAGATGTGAAAGTTAGAAATGTGTAGGATGATGGAATCATCCACACATAAACTATGAACTTGAATAAATGGGTGATTCCCTGAAAAATAAAGATTAAAGTAAGTTATAATCTTGTAGATCTAAAGATCCATGGGTGGTTTTTCGAAAGAACCAAGTGAAAAGTATGAGTTTTGTCAAAACTGGGATCTTACATAAACTTAACACATTTTTAGTGGATAAACAAGTGTAGGAACACTTGTGTAATAAGAAAATTTCACAAAGAAATATTTTTAGAGAATACGACTAGAAGTTGTGAATATTCAAACTCTTTAAAAATGAAGTTTTTAAGGAACTAATCACATTTTTAAGGGTAACAAGACTTACTAAATACACTAGTAAGTTACTACACATTTTTATAAATTTTCAAGTTCATGAAATAGAGAAATTAACGTATATTGTTGATGATTGTTATTAAAATTGATTGATGATGATTTTAAAAGAAAATAAACACATGTTTTGAAAACATGGGAAACCTCCATTTTTAGGGGAAACACTGTCAAAATTTCTATAAAATATTGACACTTAGAAAATATAAGTGTTGAGAAACTTAATCCCTAAAAATGTATCAAAAAACATTTACCAAGGTTTCCCTAATTTTTGGTGATAAGAAATGATGATTTCTTCAAGATTAAAATCGATATGACGTATGTATATTTTTGAGAAAAATATATATATTTACTAATCGCCATATTTTGTGCTAAGTGTATGTAGTATGTATTATACTTGATAGCGTATTAGGACTTGAAAATACACTAAACACTCTTGAGAAGTAAAAACACAAAAATACACATACAACATACGAGATACACAAATCGGGTGCAAGATACAAGATACTTATATTTATTTTTGAGAAAACAATATAAGTAAGACACATAGTTAAAAATATAAATTATTTTTTTAACACAAGAACACATTTACAAAAGATAGTGACTTGTACTTGTGCGATACGAGTCTAGTGACTAACGTTAATAAAACACGTTTAGGTCACGACGCTAGATAAGCAAATCCGGTGAAGTTTACGACGCAAGAACGCAAAGTTGTGAGTTCATGCTCCCCCTTTTCTTTAACTGTTTTTGGTTTTATAACTCTCGGGGGTGAAATACATGTTACAAATAATACAATGTTTATAAATGGTATGATAGCAAGAAGCACTCTTGGTGAGAACGAGTACCAAGTATGATGCGTTTTAAGAGATGCCTAGGAAATACTAGATCATGTGAGCACAGACATAATACTAAAAATGCCATAAAGTCTTGGTGAAAACTAGTACCAAGCCATTAAAAACATTCATAATTAAGGACGAGGGTTAGATCTAACGGGTACGGTCGAACCCCACTCATGGTCACAACTAGTACCTAGTAGTGCTTCGGAGTCCCAGTCGAGGCTAATCGACACAGTCGAGGTTAATCGACACAGTCGAGGGTAATCGACACAGTCAAGGGAAATTGACACAGTCGAGGTTAGTCGACACAGTCGAGGAAAATCGACAAGGATATGAGCCATTACGAGTGCTCCCTATGAGCCATTACAAATGCTCCCTAGGAGTCATAACAAGTACTCCCCATGTCCTCACATGCCTTAAAGTCTCTTAAAGATTTACAAGAATACTGTATTTTACAAGAATATGTTATTTCACAAGAATACTTTATTTACACAAGATACATACCATGTTTCATACAAGGTATGCAAGACGCATGAACTCGCTCAACTTTATGTTGATGTTTTCCAAAATTACATGTATTTCAGGTAACAGGATGGATCTTGGGTGTAAGTGTCGTAACTAGAAGTAAACTCCAAGTTTGGATGTCATCCACTTTTGTTGATTTGTAACCTAGACGAAGGTTGTGTTTTAAAACTTAAATAACAAGTGTTTGTAATACTCAAATTTTATAAATGGATGAACATCGTTTTGATCATGTAGTTGTTTATTACGATTGAATGCAATGATATTAAACCAGTCACACATCATACGCTTCCGCAAAAGACAGGGTGTGACAATGAGATACCTAGGGTACCAGCACCCAATCCCTTAAACCCAGACTATGACCCGTGGTTAGACGACCATAGGGATTACTAGCAACGCTACCCAATACCGGAAGACGAACCCATGCCAAACCTAGCAGCCTACCCAGAGTTGCACCCTCTGGATCCCTACTACAATAACGACGAATACATCAGGGAAATTTTAGAGAATCCTTATCCTTACCAAGAACCCATGCCCCAGTTCCCAAACCCAGTACCAGCACCTGCACCCCCAATGAGTGCAGAAAATGTGCAAGAACTCCGAACCTTCGGTGAGGAGATTTTAGAAAGTAGCGAGAGGATGAGGCAGGTCGGAGAACGACTCGTCTGGAAGTATGACGAGAGTAATATGGAGTTCTGGATGAACCCATATCAGTAATGGTGGTGGTAGTAATAGTAATAATAATAATATAATAATATGTAATATGTGTGTATGTTTAAAAAAAATAAAAAAAATAAAAATAAAAATATATATATATAGACAATAGCTATAGATGCCTACTAGTATTGTAATTTCGATTTCAGTTGTATTGTAATATATATGGATGCATAATATATAAGAAAGAGTAAGTCGCAATGTTCGATGATTTTGATCAATATACGTATTATGTGATTGGTTGTATTAAATATTAACCTGTGATATTAATACGTGGTAAATGTTTAAAATTCAGATGGACAACGAAGTGAACCAGGAAAACCAGAGTGACAATAACCCAAATAATGATAACCCGAACAACGATAATAATGGAAACCAAGTGGATAACATTGCCATCCAACACATAGTGGCACAAGGAATTATAGATGCAATGCCATATATTATTAAGACAGTTAAGGAAGCAGAAAATAAAAATAACCATAGCAGTAAACGACCAACTGAACCTGAACACAACGTAAACAATGGACCCATACTTCAGACGCCCATTCCCAAAAGAAGAAGAACCATGTCTTATGGTTGTTCTTATAAAGAATTCTGGTCTTGTAAACCAATGGAATTCTAGGGCAATGAAGGGGCCGTTGCAGCTCTACGCTGGATAGAAAAGACTGAGGCAGTCTTGAAAATAAGCAAGTGTGCGGAAGAGGATAGGATAATGTTTGCTTCCAATTTGTTTAAACACTATCCTCCAATCAAGGGGAAGTGACAGAGTGTACAATATGGAATGGGAGGAATTTAAGAATATGGTAGAAAGAAAATTCTGCACTCCCAATGAAAAAGAACAAATAGCAAATAAGTTCTTAAACCTTAGAATGACTGGAGTAGATAGTAAGGGTTACACTACGTTATTCTTTGAATATGCTAGAATAGTACCAACCCTTGCATCACCTGAAACCGTATTAATCTCCCGTTACATCTGGGGATAAATCGGTGAGATTAGGCATGTAGTCAAGGCAGATAGACCTCAAACTATAGAAGAAGCTGTAGAACTAGCAAACACCTTGACAGATGAGTTAGTACGTACACGAGAAGAGGACCAGATATGGCACCTAGCTCAAAGACTTACCCAAGAATTTTGTTATGGAAATTCCAACCGTGGGAAAAATGTAGGTTCTACCTCTGCACCCTACTGCAAGGCCTGCAAGAAAAAGCATTCGGGAAAATGCTCCACCTACTGCAATTTCTGCAAGATACCAGGACACAAGGAAGAAGATTATAGGAAGAAACCTAATAATGGAATGTGCTTCAACTGTGGAGAAAAGGGTCATATCAAGCCGAACTGTCCGAAACTAGTTCCAGCCATAAACAACAAGACTACTAAGAATGCTAGGGCATTTGTTCTGACTGCGGAAGAAGCAAAGATGATCCCGGACGTGATAGCCGGTACGTTTTTAGTTAATGATGTTTTTGCTAAAGTATTATTTGACTCTGGTGCTAACCAAAGTTTTATTAATACTTCATTTTGCAAACTTCTCAATCAACCATTAACTAAACTCCCACAAGAATGTCTAGTAGAGACAGCAAATGGGGAAACCATTAGGATTTTTGAAATCTTGCAGGGAGCAAGAATAGAATTTTTAAATCAAAAGTTTAGTGCAAACCTTTATCCAATGAATCTGGCAGGATTTGATGTTGTATTAGGAATGGATTGGTTAATAGCCAATAAAGCCAGTATTTTATGTGATCAAATGTCAATCCAAGTAAATTCACCAAAGGGTGAAAAGATCACAATTAAAGGAGATAAACCATCTAAATCCACAAAATTCATCTCTGTGATGAAAACATCAAGTTACGTAAGAAAAGGATCATTAGTGTATTTGATTTCCATAATCACTAACACTAAAGGAAAAGAACTAAAAGATATTCCAGTAGTATCTCAGTTTCCAGATGTGTTTCCAGAAGAAATACCAGGACTACCTCCAGACAGAGAAGTTGAATTCAGAATCCACCTGCTACCAGGGACAGCACCTATTGCCAAAGCACCGTACCGTTTGGCTCCCGCAGAAATGCAGGAACTGAAGAAACAGTTAGACGAATTGTTGGAGAAAGGATTCATACAGCCAAGTTCATCACCGTGGGGAGCACCAATTTTATTCGTTAAGAAGAAAGACGGATCGATGCGTATGTGCATTGACTACCGTGAATTGAACAAGGTCACGATTAAGAATCGGTATCCACTACCGAGGATCGATGATCTGTTCGATCAATTGCAAGGATCTCGATTTTTCTCTAAGATCGATTTACGCTCAGGATATCATCAACTAAAGGTACAGGAAGAGGACATTCCTAAGACCGCCTTTAGAACAAGGTACGTCCATTATGAATTTACTGTCATGCCATTTGGGTTAACCAATGCCCCAGCTGCATTTATGGACATGATGAACCAAATATATAAGCCATATTTGGATAAATTCATAATTGTCTTTATAGATGATATTCTCATTTACTCTAAGAGTAAAGAGGAACATGCAGAGCATTTGCACGCACTTCTAAGTTTATTAAGGAAAGAAAAGCTTTATGCTAAGTTTTCAAAGTGCGAATTTTGGTTAGAACAGGTACAGTTTCTTGGACACTTAGTCAATCATGAAGGAATTCATGTAGATCCCACCAAGATCGAGGCAATTACTAAATGGAAAACCCCTGAGTCACCAACCGAGGTTAGAAGTTTCTTAGGATTGGCCGGTTATTATAGAAGATTCATTCGAGCTTTTTCTAGAATAGCCATTCCTTTAACTAAGTTAACCTGTAAATCTATTAAGTTTGAATGGGGACCAAAACAGGAAGAAGCATTTAGAATTCTTAAGCAAAGATTAACCCACGCACCCATACTAGCGTTACTAGAAGGAACTGAAGACTTTGTAGTCTATTGTGACGCTTCTAAGTTAGGTTATGGATGTGTGTTAATGCAACGACAAAAGGTTATAGCCTACGCATCTATACAACTTAAGAATCATGAAGAGAATTATTCAACCCATGATTTAGAACTAGGAGCTATAATCTTTGCCCTGAAGATTTGGAGACATTACCTTTATGGTAGTAAGTTTACCATTTTTACAGATCATAAGAGTTTAAGGTATGTTTTCGGGCAAAAGGAATTAAATATGAGACAAAGACGCTGGATGGAGATACTTAGTGATTATGATTGTAATATCCAGTATCATGCAGGGAAAGCAAATGTTGTGGCCGATGCTTTAAGTTGAAAGTATCACGAAAAGCCAAAAAGAGTTCGTTCTCTTGAATTAAATCTGAAAGTAGATTTAAATGAACATATTAGAAAAGCACAAGAATTAGTAATCAAGGATGATACTGAAAAGTTAAAAGGTATGATTAAGGAATTAGAACAAGGAACAGATGGAATTTGGAGATTCCATAAGAAAAGAATGTGGATACCTAAATTAGGAAACCTACGCCACCGTATATTATAAGAAGCCCATAAGTCTAAGTATACGATGCATCCCGGAAGTGATAAGATGTATCAGGATTTAAGAAGGAATTTTTGGTGGATAGGAATGAAAAAGGATATAGCAGCTTATGTTTCTAAGTGTCTAACTTGTTCACAAGTTAAAGCTGAACATCAGAAACCCTCAGGTTTGTTGCAACAGTTAGAAATGCCAGTATGAAAATGGGAATTAATAACAATGGATTTTGTAACCAAATTACCCAAAACAAGGAAAGGTAATGATACAATCTGGGTGATTGTAGACAGGCTAACTAAGTCAGCTCATTTCCTACCAATGAAGGAAACTTTCAGTATGGAACAGTTAGCTAAATTGTATATAAATGAAATAGTTTCATTACATGGAATTCCTTTATCAATTGTTTCTGATAGAGATAGCCGTTTTACCTCTCATTTTTGGGCAAGTTTCCAAAAAGCAATGGGAACCAAGTTGAATCTAAGCACTGCTTATCATCCACAAACGGACGGGCAAAGCGAAAGGATAATTCAGACAATGGAGGACATGCTTAGAGCTTGTGTAATTGATTTCAGAGGTAATTG
The DNA here is from genome assembly GCA_030545235.1 of Helianthus tuberosus. Lineage (NCBI taxonomy): Eukaryota > Viridiplantae > Streptophyta > Magnoliopsida > Asterales > Asteraceae > Helianthus > Helianthus tuberosus. Next base: position 168,065,225 of record CM060423.1, on the reverse strand, counting down.
GGACGATCACTTACCATTAATAGAATTTTCTTACAATAACAGTTATCACACAAGTATCGGTGCTGCACCATTCGAAGCACTTTATGGACGAAAGTGCCGAACCCTAGTCTGTTGGGGAGAAATTGGAGAAAAACAATTATCTGGACCTGAAATAGTGCAAGAAACGACCGACAAGATCATCCAAGTCAAGGAACGATTGAAAGCAGCATGGGATCGACAAAAGAGTTATGCTGATAACAGGCGAAAACCACTGGAATTTCAGGTAGGAGACAAAGTGTTATTGAAAGTCTCTCCTTGGAAAGGAATGGTAAGATTCATCAAAAGGGGGAAACTAAGCCCCAGGTATGTTGGACCTTTTGAGATTATTAAAAGAATAGGACCTGTAGCTTATCAGCTACAACTGCCAGAGGAAATGGCAGGGATACATGATGTATTTCATGTATGTAATCTCAAGAAATGCTTAGCTGATGAGTCACTGGTAGTACCTCTTAAGGATATAGAGGTAAATGAACAACTTAAATTTGTAGAGAAGCCTCTACAGATTGAAGACAGGAAAGTCAAGAACCTCAAGCACAAGAGATTGGTTCTGGTCAAAGTGAAATGGGACTCCAAAAGAGGACCAGAATACACATGGGAGCTTGAATCAGAAATGCAAAGGAAATACCCGCACTTATTCCAGTAGACCTCGAGGACGAGCTCTACAACAAGGTGGGGAGGATATAACAACCCTCCAAAATATTTTTCGGCAACCCTAATATATTTAAAATGCCCTTATATGTCTCAATACATACCCCGTATGCGAAAACCGAGCTCAAAATACGTTATACAATTAAAAATAAAACAAAAACAAAATTTAATGGGCTGTCGCGGGGCACGAAGCCTTTGGCTAGATCCATCGCGGGCCGCGACGGCTGGAGATCAGGAAGCACCCTAGGATGCCACGTGTCAGGACGCGTGTGGAGGCTACGAATCGACTCAGCCAAGCTAGGGCCTACCCTAGCTGGCCTCGCGGGACGCGAAAGCCCTGGAGGACACCTACGCGAGGCGCGACAAAATCAGAATCAGGCCCTATAAATAGAGGCCATCGGCTGTTCAGTCGAAATCGCTCACACACTTTTCTCTCTCGAAATTTCTCTTAGTATAAGCTATTCTCGGGCATAATACCCCCCTTAATAACGAAGTTCTGCCTCGTTGTAAGTATCATAACCCCGGTTACGTATTAGATACGCTGCCCGATTGATCCAGGGTTCTGTAACGGCTGTCGTGGTTCTGCCCGACGTAGTCGTTGGAATGCCATCTCGGGGAGGGTATTACTAATGTAAATATTGGGTTATTATACTAACGCGTGTGCATTTGGGTAGTTTATAGATAATCACCAGGAAATCCTTAAAGAAAACCCTAAGACAGCAATGTGAGTAATCTCCTTTTTGCAAATCGTTTTTACAAAACCTCACCTAAATTAAATTACATTAAACAGTGATTGAGTATTTATATTCTACAATTATCGTCGGTATATTGGGGTTTTTGTATAAAAAATTTGTTACTACATTGTGAGTAGTAGCATGACAACAAGTCGGGTTGACAGTACCGTGAGTGGTAATTAAAGTAGATGGAAACAAATGTAATTGCGCGACCGCCCTCAATACTGTACAACGGTTTTATTAAACTTGATTAAACTGAGATTCACTCACCAGTATTTCCCACTGACAAAATGTTTTTAAACGCGTTTCAGGTAACAAAATGTGAAAGCCAATTAGAAGCCAGCTGGACAGCACTGAAGGCTTGGAAAAGTGGCTATAAAGTTACCTAAAATAAAGAGATGTTTTTATTAAATAAAATAGGGTTTATCCCTATGAAAATGTGTGTACTTGAAACTTGGGATTTTTCCCATGTGTTTAATATATTAAAAGTGTGGTATTTTACTCTGATAAAATATTTCCTAACTACGGTCCTGATGTAAATTCCGCTGCCAAAATGATAAAAAAGGATACCACCGAAAATGGCCGCGGTCGCCCGTTCCCGGGTAGTTAGGGGACGGGGGTTGCGACATACTATGTATTAAAAATCACGTAATGAGCATTCAAAATCCTGCAATTTTTTAAGAAAGCTATAGGAATATGCTGCTCGAATTAAAGAAAATGAAATACGGTGTAATTTTTATTAAAAAATACTAACGTATGAAAAAGTTATAGTCGTTTGAAAATCAAATAGGAATTGAGTTTATGAGTTAACAATATTGGATTTTCCTATTTTCCCAACTTGTTTTTAGTTACCTAAATTCTAAATTTAAGAAACATTTAATTTCAACCATTTTATCTATATAGTTTACGAAGGATCATGAATAGTAATTTTAAATTAATATTAATATATAGCTTTTTAATATTTTATTATTATATTTACTTTTAACCTATTTCGTTTTTTCATTTATTATATTATATTTAATTTTAACATATTTTCATTTTTTCCTTTTCTAAAACCATATTTCCTTTATCTTTATCTTTTGTTTTTAAAAGTTCTTTTTTTAAGTCATCTTTACTTTATCAGTTATTTTTATATTTCTTTAATAACTTATATTCGTTAATTTTTTTATCTAAAACCTTAAGTACGTAGTTATGCTTAATTTTAACCCTCGACCAGTATAAGTTTTATTAAAAACGAAGTTGTATTTAAAATAGAGTATTTATTTGGTATCGTAAAATGGTACGGTGATAATCTGAACCGATTCTAACGGTTTTGCTTTCTGAACAACATGCTTTTGTTTTACATTGTCATTTGCTTTGTTTCGCCGCAACGCGTGGCGTTAAAAAAAAACCTAGTTAGTCTTACAAATTAAAGACCAACTTTAACAAAAGTATATCCTCTAAGTTATTGCAACCTTTTAAACTTTAAAGTTCCCACTAGCAATAATAATTATCTTTGGGTATCGTGAACGCTCATCTATGTGTGTTTCAATTATGTTTGTTAATATTCATTTACATTTGTTTGTAGTTTCCGTGAATAGTTTGTTTAGAATATTAACGAACAAACACGTTCATTTTCTAAACGAACGACCGTAAACACGTTAATTAACCATTTTGTTTATTAACAAAAGACGTGAAAAATGTTAAAAACTCTATAAATATTATTAAAATAACCCTTTCTAAAAAAATTAAAACAATATTTAAAAAAAGGGTATTTTTCTAAATAAGAAAACAAACGTCATTTAAAAATTAAAAAAAAAACAACAATACGATTAGAATGTATAAAATAAATCGTTAAAGAAAGTTACTTAAATAATAAATTATATATTTCTCTAATTTGCAAGATTTTCGTGCAGTAAAGGTTGTACATGCTGCTTTAGTCATGTATCACTTTTGATGGGCTTAAGTTAGTTGTACGGTTGGCTTCAGCTGTATTTTTTTTTTTATTCTTTATTGTATTAAGACCGTGGGGTATGGTGGGGCGGAGGTTTGGGGCATGGGTTGACACGTGGATTATGGGGCACTCAATACCTAAACCCAAGTTCATAGGGGTATGGTGGGCGTGGTGTCACACCCTGTCTTTTGCGGAAGCGGATGATGTGTGACTGGTTTAATATCATTGCATTCAATCGTAACAAACAACTATATGATCAAACGACGTTCATCCATTCATAAAATTTGAGTATTACAAACACTAGTTATTTAAGTTTTAAAACACAACCTTCGACAAGGTTACAAATCAACAAAAGTGGATGACATCTAAACTTGAAGTCTACTTCTAGTTATGACACTCGCGCCCAAGATCCATCCTGTCACCTGAAATACATGTAGTTTTGGAAAACATCAACAAAAGTTGAGCGAGTTCATGCGTTTTGTATACCTTGTATGAAAACATGGTATGTATCTTGTATAAATAAGGTATTCTTGTGAAATAAGGTATTCTTGTAAAATAAGGTATTCTTGTAGAATAAAGTATTCTTGTAAAATAAAGTATTCTTGTGGTACAAATCTTGTACCGATAAAGTATTCTTGTAAATCTTTGAGAGACTACTTTGAAAACATGTATGAAAAGCGTGTATGAACATACTAAATGAATGTTTGTACAAGGACATTAAGGCATGTGAGGACATGGGGAGTACTTGTTGTGACTCCCTGTCGGAGTACTCGTTCTGACTCCTTGTCGGAATACTCGTTCTGATTCCTTATCGGAGTACTCGTTCTGACTCCTTGGCGGAATACTCGTTCGGATTCCCCATCGGAGTACTCGTTCTGACTCCTTGGCGGAATACTTGTTCTGATTCCTTATCGGAGTACTCGTTCTGACTCCTTGGCGGAATACTCGTTCTGATTCCTTATCGGAGTACTCGTTCTGACTCCATGGGACACTGAAGCACTACTAGGTTCTAGTTTTGACCAGGAGTGGGGTTCGGCCGTACCAGTTAGATCTAACCTTCGTCCCTAATTTATGAATGTATGGCATTTCAGTATTCAATCTAGCATTTCAGTATTAAGTCTATGCTCACATGATCTAGTAGTTCATAGGCAATTCATATCGTATAAGTATTCGTATCAGGTATTTGTAAACATTGTAACATGTATTTCACCCCCGAGAGTTATAAAACTGAAAACAGTTAAAAGAAGAGGGGGGGCTTGAACTCACATTTTTGCGTCTTCAGTACTCGTAACTCAATCTCGTCAACAAACAAGACTACCTACAATGTGCTAGGGTCTATTAGACGAGCGGGCCGTGCCTTGCCTTAGTATTCATGTTTTGATTTACGTTTCTTTTATGTCCTTAACATTATCCAAAGTCACAATACTTCTCAAGTATTTACTTTCTTATCTCCTTCCCAAGGATGGGAGTATTTCATGTATGTGTATTTGTATTTGTAGTTCCAAAAATAACACATTTTCTCTTTGTCGTAAACACAATATTACTCTTGTATTATTTTCAAAAATCGTATTTTCAGTTCTTGTGTCCAAAATAATATTTGCCAAAAATATATTTAGCGGTATTCTCCGAAATCTTTTGTAAGTTACGTTTTAGCGTCCGGTTACCCAATATCGAGTGTGTAACTCTTATATTTATTCCGTGAGATTTTTGGTATTATTTTGGAGTTGTAAACTCTTGGTATTTGTAAGTTATATTATTTTATCCTAAAATAATACAACAAATACACAAAGTATACACATAAGCATACACAATGTGTCTTAATATAAAATATATATTCTAGATATATATTTATCCATTTTTGTTTACGAAAACCAACCTCCGATACTTTGTATTTTTGTAACAAAACCTATGGCGAAGTTTATATGGAAAACCAAAGTTTAAAGCATACATGTAAACACTTGTTTAGTAAGTATTTTCTAAGTGTTTGTATTTTTAGAAAATTTCGCCATAGTTTCCTTTGTAAATGGAGGTGTCCATGCAATCTAGCATATCATTTTCTTTTCAACATTCACCCAAACAATTAACAACAACACTCTAAACAATATTTCACTTATCAAGTTTTATAAACTATACACTTTACTTAGTAACATGAACTTGATATTTCACGAAAACGCGTAGTAACTTGGTAGAGTATTTAGTGGGATTTGTTACCCTCCGAAGTGTGTTTTCTTCTTTTAGAATCTCATTCTTGAAGAGATTTGGTGTTTACAACTTGTAAACATAATTTACAAAAATGTTTATCTATTAAACCTTCTTGTTTCTCTAGTGTTTATACACTTGTTTTGTCACTAAATATGGTGTAGGTTTAATAAAGTCATGATCTTCTACAAATCATCTTTTTTTTTTTTTAACTTGGTTTTCTTTGGAAATCATTCATAAATCTTGGATCTATGAGTTTACTAGTTCATTACTTTACAAGAAAATCATTTCATTATCAAGTTCATGTTTACACAAGAAGATGATCCTACTATGTTGTTACAAGATCATTCTTCCACTTGCTAGATTATGTGTTTAATCACCATCTAGCAAGCTTCATGTGATGATTAACATCATCATCTCAAGAAATCAACAAACAATTTTCATTCAAGCACTAAACAACATCATATCACAAGATTTCATCATATTACACTATATGTAAGTCTCATGTTTATGATTCAAGTTTATGTCTTTTGATGTTCTTATGATTTTCGACAAAATATATCCTTTAACCACCAAGAATATGATGTAAACAAGGGTTAACAAGAATCTTACTACTAGCTTCAAGCTAGGGAAGAAACAAGACGAATAATGAGTGGATAAAAGCAAACGGAAGAGGTCCTTCAAGTTCCGTGAGCACCAATCTTCCTTAAGCTCCTTGTAACACCTTGAAATCACCTTGGATTGCTTGGAAGTGGCTTGAAGGATGATGATGGAAAAAGGGGGTGTTGGCCGTGAGCTTTAATGGGGGAGGAAGAAAGGTTTTTGTGTTGTGTGTGTTAATGAATCAAGTACCCTTCATGCTTCCTTTATAACCATGTTTAAGTATAACCCAATGGATATTATGTTTGCTAAGTACCATACACAATCCTTTGCAAATCCTATGAAGATTGGACATGATCTTGCAAGATCAAGAAAGGATTTTATGGGGCCTATGTGACCGTCCACAAATGGGGGGGGGGGGTACTTGGTTGGGTTTTGAAATGATGGTTAAGTTATTAGTTAGAATCTAAGTGTGGTATTTAGTGTTTAATACATATCATGTGTTATATAGTGTGCTAGGGTGTTCGGGCATCCTAACTAGCTCAAAAATAATAAAACAACGCTTTTAGTAATATTTTGATGTTCCGGGTAATGTCCGGTTGTTCGGTTAGATACCGGTTCGTTAAAGTGTCAAGTTATTCCGTATAGCGTCCTTTATGTAACTTTTTTGACACTTTCAATTCCCGACACTTAGGAAAGCATACAGGACCATTTTGTCATGTTTTTGCATGTTACTAGCATATTAAAATGCTGAATTTTGTTAAAATGTGCAGAATTCTGCACTTTATGTGAGTTTTAGGCACTTTCCGGCACTTTGTCTTTCACTTAGAAAGGGAGTTTTGTGGTCCCTACTTTCCTACACACTATACTAGCGTAATACGTAGTCTCTGGCTCATACTGGTCCCCAAATCTCTGTCTGTCTATGTACTGAACATCGTCAGCATTTTCTAGTTTGTCTGGTAATGGTGCCACTTCTAATCTGTGTATCATTAGAACTATCTTGTGTTGCATGTAGCAACGAATAAAGTCTTGCAAATTGAAATGCCATTGTATGTATATAATAGTATTCAGGAATTCATTTGTCTTGTAAACTAGATCATGCACAGTTATTTAAGCACAGATTATTGTTCATTTAGTGTACGGAATGTACGGAAAAGTGACAGTTGGCACAGACTCCCTCCGTTAAAAGAATTTCGTCCCGAAATTCAAGCGATGCCATCAGTCTCAGAGGGGGGGGGGGGTTGTGAATCAAGTATAGTCACTTAGGCTCAAGATTTGTATTCATGTTCCCATATATCTCTGGGTCATGTTATGAATTCTAATGTACTCAAGTAAAGCCATTATGTCTTTCCTGTATCTTGTGGACTCCTGGTACGTAACCTTAACAGGTTTTTAGGTATTATGGACTCTTGGTCCGAAACCTTAATAGGTTTTATAGTAATTTTTGTCGTTTGTCTTTGACGTGAATCTTATGTGTGGGAACTACGACTGTTCCTTGAGTCAGACTCCTTTAAAGACTAGACACATAGAATGTGTCGTGATCACTACAGATCTTTTCTAGTAGTTTCATCTTGTGAACAATGGTTTCGATCCCTACACTGGGGTCCAACCTTTACGTTTTTTCCAAATCACACCATGCCTTTTCTAGGCGGGGCTCCCATTAACACCGTATTTCTTGTATCAAATTCTTACGATTTCCACCGTTCATCGGCGCAATCTTCCTGTATTTCACGGGCTGTCTTGATAGGATCACGTATCTGAATGATCTTGCCTCTAGTTTTTCCTGGGCCAACTCGGGCCAGTAGATTGTTTATCTTTGGTCTTCGTTCAACATGACAGGGATTGACTTATTATGTCCCATCTAGAGCTTCACACGAAGCGGTTAATACTGTTGTAGAAAACTCCACCAAGGGCAAGTGAGTGTTCCAACTTTTCGTCAAATTTTATTAAGCACGTAACGTGTCTATATAGTCTGTATCGTTCAGTAGCTTAGTCCATCTACGTTAATATTCAAGTTCTCACGATCAACTATGTACTGCAGCCCTGGTGATTGGTAAGGGTCGTGCGGCATTTTCTTTCAGGTAATGACGTCAAATTTGCGGTGTACATTTACTGTATCTGGATCATGGTTTCTTCTCATGATCTTATAATCAACGTGACGCGTATGCAATGCCGTGATCTCGTTGCGTCAACGCGTAATCGAGACTTTGTCGAGGAGCGTCACATAATTGCAACTTTAACTCCTTAGCTCTTGTTTGCAGGGTTGGCATGAATCTCGTTCTTATCCACCCTGTATTCTAAAGTTCTTTCCTTGCGAATCCGAAATTCACTTTACGTCATTATAGCACATAACTGTTCTTTCTCTAACAGTCGCAAGATAAATTGCAGTTGTTGTTCATGACCTTCCTTGGTCGTTGGCCATATAGGAATGTTGCCGAATAAATATAGTTGTGATCTATGCATGTGTTAAGTCAAGCGGTACGACAAGGAACTCGTAATGCTCGAAGCGAGTCCTAAAGGTCGTTTTAGGGATATTTCTCTCGTGTATTCACAGTTGAGGTCATCCTGCCCTTAAGGTGGTCCTTGAGTGGTAACTAAGACCTTACGAGTTGTCCAATCACGTTGCCAATCTTTGGCAAAAGAATATCGATCCTCGATATCCAATTCTCTAGAATTGAGGTAAAGTGGGAATTGTCAAGTTTCTTCTTGTGTCCTTAACTAAGGATGTCATGTCTTTAATTTCCTCTGTTTAGCAGCTCTTGTAGGTACATCGAAGGCTTATGCTTCGTGGACGAAGCTAGTCGGTAGAGTGTCGTTTGGTACTGGTGCCGCTCCTGGCACGAGGTTCATCCTAAACTTCTCTTAAGCTTCCAAAATATAGTTCTTAATCATCTCTTTCGCTTAACTAACCTCCCATTCGCCAATTCTAAAGAATAGGGAACGTTTATTCTACTCGAAACTAGGCCAAGTAGTTCTTAAGTTCTAAGAATACAGGATTAAAGTTGATGCCAGTATTACTCTGAAATAGATGCATAAGGTTGGTTAATAGGGGACGTACCCGTAACCGCATCTGGATCCTGGCGTGCTTCACGAGCTCCGATCATGAAGACTCTTCCTTGCTTGGTTCTTTCTAGGGAAATCTTTCCTAAAGTGCCCTGTCTCACCACACTTTCCGCACTTAGTCCTCATACCTCGACCTTCATGGTAAGAATTGCATTCCTCGCACCTTGGCTTAGTCCTCGAGTAAACCTTACCCCCAGCCTTATTAGTGACTCTATAAGCTTTCCTGCCACGCGGCGGGTTCACTTCCTTTCTTTTGTTTGCTTTAGAGCTCCCATAGCTGACTTGGGTGCTTATTTTTAGGTTCGAAGACTTTCTCTTCTTGTTGCCTGATGACTCCACATGAGTCTCTTTCTTGTTATCCTCGGATTCCGAGAATTTTCCGCACATAGAGCTTCTTCAGTAAGTGTAACGCTTAAATCGATCGCCTCTGCGATGGTTGGGGGCGTTGAGGAAATAACCGTGCTCCTAATTTGAGGTACAAGTCCCCAAAAGAATCGCTCAATCCTCTTGAATTCTGGCTTGACCAAGTAGGGTACGATCCTGGACAAGTAGTGAAATCGTTGGACGTATTCAGAAATCTTCGGTCCGTCCATTTTCAAGTTCCAGAACTCCACCTCAAGCTTCTGGATTTCAGCCCTAGAACAGTATTTCTTCTCCATCATTTCCTTGAGCTTGTCCCAGCTCAGTGCATAAGCAGCATCTTCGCCAAGGGTCTGAACCTAAAGGTTCCACCTAGAGAGTGCGCCGTCTAAAAACGACCCTGAGATATAGGTAACACTCCGCTGGGGTGAACAGTTACTCATTCTTAGAACGGAGTCAGTCTTTTCTGCCCAACGGACAAACGCAACGGCACCTCCTGTGCCATCAAAATTCAGTAGCTTGCAGTCTAGGAATTGTTTATAAGTGCAGCCAGTTGGAGGGTTATTTCCGGTAATGCCACCGCTGTGCTCAGGGCGGAGGGCTTCATGTCGTGTAATTTCCTGTGAGATGCGTTCTGGCAACTCGGCTTATGTCCTTGGTAACGTACTGATGTCTGTCTCTCGTCTGGCGGCATTCTCTTCTGGTAGGTTAGACAACATTTCATAATTGTCTATGAGGTACACGGTACCATATGCCAACATGTAATCACCCACTATCACATGCATATATAATTAACAATGTATGAGCGAGGAAACAATCACTGAGCCTTCCCATAGGCTTGACATCTTGGCTCATTGTTTGTACTAAAATGAACTCGAGGCTACATCATCTTGGTCATACAAGTTTCACGTAGAGTGATAGAGAGTGTAATGCCACTGAACCTTTCCGAATGTTATCCATCTTCTCTTGCTTAAATATCGGTTCTCAAACGTCTGGTACACCAGTGGAAGTGTCAGACACGAAGTAGGCAATGAAAGGTTTCCTACTTTGTAAAGTGCTAACGCACTGGTCTATGTGTTGTTTTACCAGATGAAGGTGTGAACACCTATAGATTATTTTTGGAGGGATGGTGATCCTTAGCCTGACCCGCAGAGTCCATCAGGATTTCCATGCACTACAAGTTGTTATTACGTGGGCCCCCGTAATAATAAATTGTCTTGCACGGTCACCCCAGCTTTCCCTCGTCCAAGCAGGTGATCGATCAAAGAGGGAACACTACTGTCCTTATACCTCTGTTATGGAAAAGACCATTGCGGTGGTCCACGCGCTAACACTCGTTATCTTTACGCGCGAATAAGCACAATGATTAAATGAATCAGGAACAAGGAGAATTCCTAGTAGTTGGAGGGGCACCTTCAAGATGAATACTTCATCTTCCTTTTCTGGTCATGCATGTCATCAATCTTGCATCACAAAGCCGCAGGGATCTCGTCCCGCTGTTTAAGAGTTGCTCAAGGTTGCTGCCTCTGCCTCGTCGTCATCACCGTAGTCAGGCACCTTCACGATCGAGAGGGAAGAGCAGCCATCTCCTACGGAAGCAAGCTCGGCATCTTGTTTGGTAATTACCCCAGCCATGAGATTTGCAATGAACGCGAGGTCGGTAACTTCATCGTGCGAGTAAGTACAGTAATAGGAGTCGGAGTCGAAAGTATATCATTCACGTCAGTAATCATTCCGTACACTTATTCGTATGTATATATCAATAAATATGGTACTTAGCATAACAAGCAATTTAATGCACCATATCATGTATAACTCTCGTTTTTGGGGGGTCATTTTGTCTTTGGCAAGTCTAACTCGTGTAGACTATGCCTTAGTTGGCACCTTATCTAGGGGTATTCCCTATTAATGTCCTTGCCTTGTCCCTTTTTGAAAAGTGTTTGACTCATGGATCTTGACGCTTTCGTGAATGCAATGAAAAACCTTTTTGTAAAATGTTTTTGTGAGAGAGCTCTAGTGATTGTAGTCTAGACTTGAGAAGGAATCCTAGTTCACTACAATCGAAGCTCTGATACCAAACTGTCACACCCTGTCTTTTGCGGAAGCGGATGATGTGTGACTGGTTTAATATCATTGCATTCAATCGTAACAAACAACTATATGATCAAACGACGTTCATCCATTCATAAAATTTGAGTATTACAAACACTAGTTATTTAAGTTTTAAAACACAACCTTCGACAAGGTTACAAATCAACAAAAGTGGATGACATCTAAACTTGAAGTCTACTTCTAGTTATGACACTCGCGCCCAAGATCCATCCTGTCACCTGAAATACATGTAGTTTTGGAAAACATCAACAAAAGTTGAGCGAGTTCATGCGTTTTGTATACCTTGTATGAAAACATGGTATGTATCTTGTAAATAATAAGGTATTCTTGTGAAATAAGGTATTCTTGTAAAATAAAGTATTCTTGTAGAATAAAGTATTCTTGTAAAATAAAGTATTCTTGTGGTACAAATCTTGTACCGATAAAGTATTCTTGTAAATCTTTGAGAGACTTCTTTGAAAACATGTATGAAAAGCGTGTATGAACATACTAAATGAATGTTTGTACAAGGACATTAAGGCATGTGAGGACATGGGGAGTACTTGTTGTGACTCCCTGTCGGAGTACTCGTTCTGACTCCTTGTCGGAATACTCGTTCTGATTCCTTATCGGAGTACTCGTTCTGACTCCTTGGCGGAATACTCGTTCTGATTCCCCATCGGAGTACTCGTTCTGACTCCTTGGCGGAATACTCGTTCTGATTCCTTATCGGAGTACTTGTTCTGACTCCTTGGCGGAATACTCGTTCTGATTCCTTATTGGAGTACTCGTTCTGACTCCATGGGACATCGAAGCACTACTAGGTTCTAGTTTTGACCAGGAGTGGGGTTCGGCCGTACCCGTTAGATCTAACATTTGTCCCTAATTTATGAATGTATGGCATTTTAGTATTCAATCTAGCATTTCAGTATTAAGTCTATGCTCACATGATCTAGTAGTTCATAGGCAATTCATATCGTATAAGTATTCGTATAAGGTATTTGTAAACATTGTAACATGTATTTCACCCCCGAGAGTTATAAAACTGAAAACAGTTAAAAGAAAAGGGGGGGGGCATGAACTCACATTTTTGCGTCTTCAGTACTCGTAACTCAATCTCGTCAGCAAACAAGACTACCTACAATGTGCTAGGGTCTATTAGACGAGCGGGCCGTGCCTTGCCTTAGTATTCATGTTTTGAGTTACGTTTCTTTTATGTCCTTAACATTATCCAAAGTCACAGTACTTCTCAAGTATTTACTTTCGTATCTCCTTCCCAAGGATGGGAGTATTTCATGTATGTGTATTTGTATTTGTATTTGTAGTTCCAAAAATAACACATTTTCTCTTTGTCGTAAGCACAATATTACTCTTGTATTATTTTCAAAAATCGTATTTTCAGTTCTTGTGTCCAAAATAATATTTGCCAAAAATATATTTAGCGGTATTCTCCGAAATCTTTTGTAAGTTACGTTTTAGCGTCCGGTTACCCAATATCGAGTGTGTAACTCTTATATTTATTCCGTGAGATTTTTGGTATTATTTTGGAGTTGTAAACTCTTGGTATTTGTAAGTTATATTATTTTATCCTAAAATAATACAACAAATACACAAAGTATACACATAAGCATACACAATGTGTCTTAATATAAAATATATATTCTAGATATATATTTATCCATTTTTGTTTACGAAAACCAACCTCCGATACTTTGTATTTTTGTAACAAAACCTATGGCGAAGTTTATATGGAAAACCAAAGTTTAAAGCATACATGTAAACACTTGTTTAGTAAGTATTTTCTAAGTGTTTGTATTTTTAGAAAATTTCGCCATAGTTTCCTTTGTAAATGGAGGTGTCCATGCAATCTAGCATATCATTTTCTTTTCAACATTCACCCAAACAATTAACAACAACACTCTAAACAATATTTCACTTATCAAGTTTTATAAACTATACACTTTACTTAGTAACATGAACTTGATATTTCACGAAAACGCGTAGTAACTTGGTAGAGTATTTAGTGGGATTTGTTACCCTCCGAAGTGTGTTTTCTTCTTTTAGAATCTCATTCTTGAAGAGATTTGGTGTTTACAACTTGTAAACATAATTTACAAAAATGTTTATCTATTAAACCTTCTTGTTTCTCTAGTGTTTATACACTTGTTTTGTCACTAAATATGGTGTAGGTTTAATAAAGTCATGATCTTCTACAAATCATCTTTTTTTTTTTTAACTTGGTTTTCTTTGGAAATCATTCATAAATCTTGGATCTATGAGTTTACTAGTTCATTACTTTACAAGAAAATCATTTCATTATCAAGTTCATGTTTACACAAGAAGATGATCCTACTATGTTGTTACAAGATCATTCTTCCACTTGCTAGATTATGTGTTTAATCACCATCTAGCAAGCTTCATGTGATGATTAACATCATCATCTCAAGAAATCAACAAACAATTTTCATTCAAGCACTAAACAACATCATATCACAAGATTTCATCATATTACACTATATGTAAGTCTCATGTTTATGATTCAAGTTTATGTCTTTTGATGTTCTTATGATTTTCGACAAAATATATCCTTTAACCACCAAGAATATGATGTAAACAAGGGTTAACAAGAATCTTACTACTAGCTTCAAGCTAGGGAAGAAACAAGACGAATAATGAGTGGATAAAAGCAAACGGAAGAGGTCCTTCAAGTTCCGTGAGCACCAATCTTCCTTAAGCTCCTTGTAACACCTTGAAATCACCTTGGATTGCTTGGAAGTGGCTTGAAGGATGATGATGGAAAAAGGGGGTGTTGGCCGTGAGCTTTAATGGGGGAGGAAGAAAGGTTTTTGTGTTGTGTGTGTTAATGAATCAAGTTCCCTTCATGCTTCCTTTATAACCATGTTTAAGTATAACCCAATGGATATTATGTTTGCTAAGTACAATACACAATCCTTTGCAAATCCTATGAAGATTGGACATGATCTTGCAAGATCAAGAAAGTATTTTATGGGGCCTATGTGACCGTCCACAAATTGGGGGGGGGGGGGGTACTTGATTGGGTTTTCAAATGATGGTTAAGTTATTAGTTAGAATCTAAGTGTGGTATTTAGTGTTTATTACATATCATGTGTTATATAGTGTGCTAGGGTGTTCGGGCATCCTAACTAGCTCAAAAATAATAAAACAATGCTTTTAGTAATATTTTGATGTTCCGGGTAATGCCTGGTTGTTCGGTTAGATACCGGTTCGTTAAAGTGTCAAGTTATTCCGTATAGCGTCCTTTATGTAACTTTTTGTGACACTTTCAATTCCCGACACTTAGGAAAGCATACAGGACCATTTTGTCATGTTTTTGCATGTTACTAGCATATTAAAATGCTGAATTTTGTTAAAATGTGCATAATTCTGCACTTTATGTGAGTTTTAGGCACTTTCCGGCACTTTGTCTTTCACTTAGAAAGGGAGTTTTGTGGTCCCTACTTTCCTACACACTATACTAGTGTAATACGTAGTCTCTGGCTCATACTGGTCCCCAAATCTCTGTTTGTCTATGTACTGAACATCGTCAGCATTTTCTAGTTTGTCTGGTAATGGTGCCACTTCTGTTCTGTGTATCATTAGAACTATCTTGTGTTGCATGTAGCAACGAATAAAGTCTTGCAAATTGAAATGCCATTGTATGTATATAATAGTATTCAGGAATTCATTTGTCTTGTAAACTAGATCATGCACAGTTATTTAAGCACAGATTACTGTTCATTTAGTGTACGGAATGTACGGAAAAGTGACAGTTGTCACACGTGGCTGGGGTGGCGTGGCCAAGCCACATCATTTTTTAATATATATATATATATATATATATATATATATACCATTAAAAACTACATAAACATAAATAATAATTACAAAAAGCATAGTATCAAAATAAAAACAATCATTCTTCGTCGTCTTCGTCGGTTTCGAACCCAGGAATCGTTGAAACATGATCCACCAAATCAGATCGAAGGTTGTGATGTATATCCCTTGACTTGATCAAAAATTCATTTGTTGATTTATCTTCGTCTGTAACTGTTACGTTATCTGGTTGGGGGTCATCGTCACCATAGTAGGTAACGACCGCTCTGCCTTCTTCCTCCAAAATCATGTTGTGAAGAATGATACATGCGTACATCACGTTTCCAATCTGATCCTTGTCCCATAGTTGACAAGGCATTGCCAATATTCGCCACCTTTTCTTCAAAACACCGAACGCTCGCTCGATGTCTTTATGTGCAGCCATTTGGACCCTGTTAAACTTTAATCTCTTTGGATCTATGGTACCGTGTCTTGTGAACGATTTTACGAAAACCCCCCACTCCGGGTAAATCCTGTCAACTAGGTAGTACCCATACACGTACTCAACCCCGTTTACAAAGAAACTTCCTTTGGGTCCTATACCATTTACCCGATCATTGAAAAGGGGCGAGTGGTTTATGATGGTAATATCGTTATGTGAACCTGGCATACCGAAGAACGCATGCCATATCCAAAGATCTTGGGATGCAACCGCTTCAAGCATGATGGCTGGCATCCCGTGATATCCACTCGTGTGAGCGGCTTGCCATGCGGTTGGACAAAGTTCCCAAGGCCATTTCATACAATCTAAACTACCTAGCATCCCGGGTAACCCATGATAATCGGCGTGATGTTCCAATATTTGTTGCATGTCACCGAACGACGGCTTTCTCAAGTATCTTTTCTTATAAAGTTCTAAAATACACGAACAAAAGTTGTGAAGACTTTCTCTAGCTACACGTGCAGACATTTTTAAATAGTCATCCATAATGTCCGAACTATTGCCGTACGCTAACTGTCTAAGTGCGGTCGTGACCTTTTGCCACGTACTAAATCCTAATTGCCCGGTTACATCCAGTTTTTGTTGGAAAAAAACATACTTCTCCTCAAGATCCCTAGATATCCTTAAAAATAAGTTTCTACTCATACGAAAACGACGCCTAAACATTTTTTCATCATACTTAGGTTCGGCTGAGAAATAATCGCTTACCAACAAATTGTTAGCGGTGTGCCGTTCACGAGCGATGTACCTCCTCCGTTTAGGTTTCGAAGTCTCTTCCTCATCGTCTTCCACGATAGCTTTCACCACCGTCGCGATCGTTTGTAGAAATATTTCCGCACCATCGTTAGATGATGATGACGATTCACTTGAACTTGAAGAACTCATGGCAAGATTGTGTTTTATGTGTTTGATATTGTGTGAGAAAAATGTTAAATATGGTAGTGTATTTATATAGGAAAAAAGTTTTTTTTTTATAAAATTCATGCCAAACGGCTAGCCCAAACAACTACTTTTCTTGGCCAATGACATCCCGCCATGTCATGTTCGTAGCCCCGCCCAACGCCCGGGCTGAAACCCCCGCCAAAGGGGCCACGCCGAAACCCAAGTCCACCCGGGGTGGTGACTTGGGCGTTTGTACCCAACCCACTCCCCAACCCCGCCCCATACCTCATAGTCCAAGGGTGTGTATGGTTACCCATCTTCTAGAAAGAGAGAGTTCCTTAGGAGAGAGAGAGAGAGAGAGAGAGCCCAGGCGATAAGAAACCTCCGCAGGACCGCTCCGCCTCCACTTCCCCTCCAGTCGGCGGTCGACCTCAACAGAACACAATCAGATTACACTGATGTGATAAGAAATCTCCAGCAGCGACGGTATAACAATCACGGGTTTTCGTTATTTTTTATAATTAGGGGTATCCTGCATCAAGGTTTTCATGGATTTTTTAGTTTTGATAAATTTTCTTTATGATTTTTTAGATTTGATAACTGAAGATGACGATGTACTGACCGGAACAGCCAGAGGTTATTGTTGATGGCGTCACCGTGAGAAATCGATCAGAAGTTCACTCAGAGAGCTCAGTCAGCCCGTTGAAGTTTCTCAGGTTTGATCACATTAAGTGTTTTGTACGAATTAGTTCAGGGATCTGTTAAAATTGCTTTATATTTGTACTAATTGAAATTAGGGTTTTAACCAATCAAAGTTAGGGTTTCAGGTGTTTTCCTTTAATTGTATGAGTTTAGTACTTCAAAAGCTTTGATGGATTTATATGTAAGTTTCAAACTGTTTAGGTCGCTTCAATGGCATCAAAGCTGACATGAAAACACCATCAGGCAGAAGACTTCTCAAATTCCATTTTAAAGACACCAAGTAAAAAATGATTTAAGTCTCTATTGAAAAAGTGAGTGACAAAATGATTTAAGTTTCTATTGAATAAGCTAACATTTGGGTTTGGTTTTGGTTTTGGTTTAGATTTAAGATAAATGATATATACTGTTTGTGAGAAGGTAGAAACCGATCATAAATTTCTATGGCTTGCCAAGCATTACCACATTTGTCATTGACAGTATGCATTTATTGTCGGTTTTTTATTGCAAAAAGAGTTGAACTTGAGGGCTAACATAGTATTACATGTCTGTTAATATATCTTCTTAAATAATATTAATAATATTGACGATATATAGTTTATTAATCTATTATCATCTTACTAAAGGGCAAAAATCATTACACAGGACAGGGATGCAGGCATATAGCTGCGAAGACTAGCTAACTGCAATTAGATCCAGCTGAGCATACTGTACATTACTTATTATTATTATTATTTTTTTTTTTTTTGTGAATAGAAGTATCAACACAACTAAGGGTGTGTAAAAAGTGGTCTTTAAAATCAGCTTAACCGAATTGGTTAGAACCGATTTATATGGTCTATGTTGTCATGCGAACATCACAATGAAATTAGAAAACCAAGACACATGTATGTTCTCAACGGTGGTGCTGGTGGTTCTCTACTGCCGTATCGCAGCGGTGACATGGTTTGTAGTCAGGAGCGAGGCCTCAAGAGAGGCGTTACAGGCTGCTCTTGACTACGCATGCGGCACAGAAGCCGATTGCGGGTCGTTGCAGCTGTCTGGGTTGTGTTTTCTTCCCAACACATTCACGCACACGCCTCATATGCCTTTAATAGATATTACATGCGTCGATCAATGGCTCCTAGATCATGTGACTATGCTGGCACTGCTATCATTACCAAAACTGATCCAGGTTAGTTTACTAATTTTATAATTACAACTTTAAAGATGAGATTGTAAACTGATTAAAAGAATGTACATGAACATGTATTTGCCTTCTGGTTCACCATGTTTCACCATCATCAGATGTTTTATATTCGTGATTTGGTTGCTTCATAAAGAAACAAAATTATGCTTTACTAATAATTTACTTTGGTCGGTCCATGTGTTGGTTTCATCTGCTGCTACTCTATGGAAATGACTAATGAGTCTACTCCTCACCAAAGCACTAAAAAGAGGCTTCTCACACGTTAAATAATTATAGAAACTACAGTAGTGGTAACAACTCCTTTTACTTTATTGGGTATTTTTTCCATAGATTATGACTAATTTGGTGTAACTTTGGCATGCGTAGAGGTGGAGGTAAGAGTAACATTCGCCATTAGAAAAATTAAAATGCATTTAATATTGACTTTTCTAACACAATAAATATTTAATATGTCTTGGATGATAAGTGATAAGGTATTGTTTTACATTTTACTAATTTTAGTTATATGTTTTTTTCTATTACTTGAAGAATTGTTGTTTCTATGCGAAATTCTTAAATAATCCATTATGTAATATACTTAATTCTATTCCTTGATATTGGAACTATGTGTACAGGCGAAGGTACTGCTTCATGGGTGGGACTTTAAGACAGAAGAGGAGCGGAGAACATACAATGAGCATAAGGAAGCAATGCCGAAGGCTGCAAGTGAGTAGTACCGGCCGCAACGCGGTGGGTGCTATTTCTAGTTACGTTTTAAAATAAAAAAAAAACAAAGAGGTTTGAATTGTATGAACGTGAAACTTTAAAAGAAGGGAATGTTTCGTAAAACTTAAAGAAAGGAGTGAGTGGGGATATAAATGGAGATGGGTATGAATCGTCAACGACAAAAGAGGTTGCAAAACAGAGTATGTGAGGATGTGAGGATGATTGTAAGTACGGAGGTTGGGATATTTGCTGTAACCATTGATGAGAAAGCTCAAGCGCTAGATATTGAGATAGAGATTTGACTGTATCAAAGAGCTTCGATCAGCCCCTTAACTGTGTCTACTGCTTCAAATTGCATATACAAAAATACGCACCAGCTCCTATCATGTCAGGTTAAGTCAACCGAGATTTGACTAGAGTCTTAGATTAAAAAAACAATTATATATAGTACTTACCTTAAAAATAGATTAACAAGAATAATATATACAGAATTACCTTAAAATAAAGTTAAATCTATAACAGATTAAAGGAAACATACGCACTCATTGGCTAAACACTGTTTGGGTACCTGTTCTTTATTTCCTCTCATATCATCTTTCAAACTTATACAAGAAAAGGATGAGCAATTCGTTCCCGGTACCGGTACCGAATTTACCGAACCGGGTACTTTTTTGGTACCGATTCGGTACCCACTTTTAGCATTTTCGGTACCGGTCCGGTACGGTACCGAACCGTAGATTAGAAAAATATGGTCAAAAGTCTTCTAGAACCTGTTACGTAAGCAACCATGATAACAACCCCTTTAATATTTTTAAGATCATAAACAGCTGGTATGGTGACACACCCAGCACTATATATTGTTATAAAGTGTAATTATTGGGGTTACAGTTGTAATATATTCAAATCAATCATGTTTAAAGGCATTGCTTTTCATTCCACTCATCACAACAAATTATTCTTAGGTGTCCTTCTTTCTTAACCATCTTTCAGGCTTCAGCTCACTGTTTTAGTTTACAAAGATTACTAATCACATAAAACCAATCTTTAATAATTATGGATGCATTCTTGCAGCAGTTTCAAGATCTTAAAATCTAACTTGAAGATATAACATCAGCCATCGACGACTTCAACGATGACAACTATGTTGGAGCTGGTGGTTTCGGGAAAGTTTATAAAGGAGAACTGTCTCACTCTAAGGGTCGAAACATGGTTGCTATCAAGCGTCTGGATCCGAGGCATGGACAAGGAATACCCGAGTTCTTGAAAGAGATCACAACGCTTTCCCATTACAGCCATACTTTAAAAATATGGCAGTTTTAGTACTTGTAAAATAACTTTATGAAAACTTATTTTATTTAAAAATAAACTTTAATCTTTTATGCTTTATTAATAAACTAGGTCAGATTATTAAATATTGTAATGCTTCTTTAAAAAAAAAAATTTAATAAAAGTGTTTTTTAAATAATTTAGAGATTAAATGAAAAAAATAGAAAATTAATGATTAGGTAATGATGGATATAAGGCTTTATGACTACACTCTCTTATGATATAAAACCATATAAAGCCCCTCTATAACGCATGTCGTCACTTGTCGCATAACGCTTCCTAAGGAACTTTATGAGCACACATGGTCTTATATAATAACCTTTCTAGTATTAATAATATAACTAACTTTAATAAAAGTATATCCTCTAAATTATTGCAATCTTTTAAACTTTAAAGTTCCCACTAGCAATAATAATTATCTATTCAAAGTGAAAAGTCTAGTAATTATCTTCATTAACCCATCTTTTTCCTTTTCTTTCTTTTCTCGTTACTTCTCATAAATAGCTTTTCTAAAGTCTAGTTAACGATTCTTTTTAGTCATTAACTTCTAGAAGTTACTTTAATTACTCTTTATGTACATGAATCTTTAAAGGAAAAATTACACTTTTCGTCCTTTATGTTTATAGCTAGTTGCAATGGATGACCTTTACCTTTAATAATTACAGCCACAGTCCTTTATTTGGAAAACTCAGTACGTCTTTCATCCTTTAGCACTAACTTGGTTAAAATTTTCAGTTAAATTTATTTACTTAAGGGCAGTTTAGTCTTTCTACTTAATTATTTATAGTATAAATAAAAAAATAAAATCAAATATAAATACATTTTTTTCTCTTTCACTCTCTCTCTCTCACTTTAAACACTCTCTCTCTCACTTTCTCTCTCTCTAAACAAACAACACCCTGTCTTCCGATTCAGATCAAGTCATGCTTTCTTTCTTTTTTTTCATCTCAACAACCCCTTTGATGACCTACAATTTCAAAGCAAACCCCCAAATTCTAAACCCCTCTCTCTCCGGAAAAGAATGTAGGCGATGAATCATTTCAATCTAGGTTTTCTACGGCGACCTGACAACCAGATCTAGGGGTCTCCATCGGTTGGGGATGTTTCAGACGAAGGAGATGGCGACTTGGATCTAAGGCTTCCGGAGACGGTGGTGGTCACAGACGACAGTGAAGATGGTGCCGGATTAGGTGGTTATTCCGGGGGCGGTGATGGTCACAGACTGCGGTGATGGTCACAGACGGCGGTGGTGGTGGTGGCCAAGGTAACCTGATGGACACAGATGTGCGTTTGTGTGTGTTTAGAGATAGAGATAGACGATGTTTGTGTTTGTTTAGAGATAGAGAGAGACGAAGTTTGGTGGCCGGATTTGATGGTGGTAGTGGCTGGATTCGGTGGTGATGGTGGCTGTATTTGGTGGTGGTGGGGGTTTGTTGGAGGGTGAGAGACAGAGAGAGCTGAGAGAAAGAGATATGGTGTTGCATTTAAGTCTGCAATTTTACGTCTGTAAAGGCCTAACCGAATTCGCACTACTATTGCTACCGGTCTAAAGGTGTTGCATTTAAATCTGCAATTTTACGGTGGCGATGAGGTGCTGGGAGTGTCGAAGAGGTGGGAGTGGTGGTAGGGCAGTGGCGGTGGTGGTGGAGATGGGAGATGGGAGATGGTCATGGTTTAGATGTGCAGGTTGTAGGTTATGACTGATCTGGGTTCAGATTGGATAGGAGTTTTCATTTTCAATTTGATTTGTTTTATTAATAAATCATTTTAGATAAATGAGTAAAATTACATAACTACCCTCATGTGCCTTGCACATGTCATGTTTAACTGAAAATTTTAACCAAGTTAGTGCTAAAGGATGAAAGACGTACTGAGTTTTCCAAATAAAGGACTGTGGCTGTAATTATTAAAGGTAAAGGTCATCCATTGCAACTAGCTATAAACATAAAGGACGAAAAGTGTAATTTTTCCATCTTTAAAATTAATGTAATTTCACATGAAATTAGAAATTCAGATTTTGATCAGAGTTGCATAAATAATTTATCAAACTTCTTATATGCCAATTTTACTGATCATTTAAAATTTTATCAAAAGTAAGTAAAAAGTTTTATCCTTCAATTATTTACACAATGACAGCTGGTAGACTGACCGACACGGAGTTGACTTTGGGTCAACTAAAGAGACTTGATATTCACCACTACAACCTTTTTCATGGCGGGCTGTACTCATAGCAAACTAATCTTGTGTATCTCTCTTTCTTAATCATCTTTAACTTCCCTGTTTTAAAGAGTTATCAGAGACTATACACATCTTGTGTTGGTTCTTTACACATCTCTTGTCAAGCTGTGACCTTGCAATTGCTTCATTTCATTTTTTTAATTATTACTTGATCCACGAACGAATATGGATGCTTTCTCGCAGCAGTTTCAACATCTTAAAATCCATGCTTTCTTGCAGCAGTTTCAACATCTTAAAATCCAACTAGAAGATATAACATCAGCCACCGACAACTTCAACGATGATAACTGTATTGGACGTGGTGGTTTTGGAAAAGTTTATAAAGGAGAGCTGTCTCACTCTAAGGGACGAAGCACAGTTGCTATCAAGCGTCTGGATAGGAGGCATGGACAAGGAATACCCGAGTTCTTGAAAGAGATCACAACGCTTTCCGGTTACCGCCATGAAAATCTCATCTCTCTTCTGGGATTTTGTTACCAAGGGGATGAGATGATCCTGGTATATGACTACGCATCTCGTGGAAGCCTTGACCGCTATTTAAATTCACCCCATCTTACGTGGTTACAGCGTCTCAAGATATGCCTGGATGCCGCACAGGGGCTGAGGTACCTTCATGATCCAAGGGGGACACACCAAAGAGTTATCCACTGTGATGTAAAAAGCGCCAACATCCTTCTCGATGACAACTGGAATGGTAAAGTCTCTGACTTTGGATTATCAAAAATGGGTCCCGCAAACGAGCAACAATCGGTTATTGTCACCATGGCAGCAGGTACCCTTGGGTACATTGATCCACTATATTGGATGACAAACACCCTAACAAAAGAGTCGGACGTATACTCTTTCGGTGTGGTCTTATTCGAAGTTTTATGCGGGAGGTTATGTTGTACATATAGCAATCGTGTTGAGCTGAATTTTGTGCGCACGTGGATTGAAAGCTATGAAGAGAAGAAGTTAAATGATATCATCTTTAAAGATACGGCCATTGAACCATTGGAGCAGAGCGCTTTAGAAACTTTTTCTGACATTGCATATCGATGTTTGAAGGAATCTCGTGAAGATAGGCCAAGGATGGTTGAGGTTGTGACGGAACTTGAGACTGCACTTATATATCAGAAGGTACATATTATGTTTGTAGGTTGTTAAATTATATTTATACGATGTTAGCTTATTTGGGAATTTCACTAGACTTATATAAGCTGAAGATACATATTTTTATAAGTGGAGCTTCTTTAAAAGGCATAACAAAAATGTTCTTTTTCTCATTCTTTTTGTTCCTTTCTGTTCATGTGAAAGAATTCAGTTGATTCACTCTAAACGCCAAAGAAATAAGTTTGCGGAATGAATTAAAATCGAAATAAACCAACGAATTGAAATGGAAATGTTTGCATATGATAACATCTTGTGTCAAGCTGTGCATTTGCAATTGCTTTCCCATTTAGTAACTATTATCTGATCCCCAAATATGTTGGTATTCTGGCAGCAATTCCAAGATCTTAAAATCCCGCTGGAAGAGATAACATCAGCCACCAACCACTTCAACGTTGAGAATAACTATATTGGAGGTGGTGCTTTTGGGAAGGTTTATAGAGGAGAAGTGTCTCACCGTAAGGGCCGAAGCATGACTGCTATTAAGCGTATTGATCCGAAGTATGGACAAGGAATCCCTAAGTTCTTGAAAAAGATCAGGACTCTTTCCTGTTACAGGCATGAAAATATTGTCTCTCTTCTGGGATTTTGTTACCAAGGGGATGAGATGATCCTTGTGTACGAGCATGTGTCTCGTGGAAGCCTTGACCGCTATTTGGACTCCCCTCATCTCACGTGGTCACAACGTCTCAAGATATGTTTGGATGCCGCAAAGGGGCTAAGGTACCTTCATGATCAACAAAGACTTATCCACTATGATGTAAAAAGCGCCAACATCCTACTTGATGAGCAATGGATTGCTAAAGTTTCTGACGTTGGATTATCAATAATGGGCCCCGCTAATGAGCATAGCTCTGTTACTGTCACAGTTGCAGCAAGTACCCCTGAGTACTGTGATCCACAGTATGTGGTGACACACACCCTAACGAAAAAGTCGTATGTATACTCTTTTGGTGTGATCTTATTTGAAGTTTTATGTGGGAGATTATGCTCTACGCTTGATAGCAAGGATTATGTTAAGGAGATCTTAGTGACCACGTGGCTTAAGAGCTACGAAGAGAAGAAATTAAATGATATCATCTTCAAAGATCCGACCATTCAACCATTGGAGAAGAATACTTTAGAAATATTTTCAGACATTGCGTATCAATGTTTGAAGGAATCTCGTGAAGATCGGCCAAAGATGGCTGAGGTTGTGGCAGAACTTGAGAAAAGTCTAGAATTGGTCAATTATCAAGAGTTTATAGGTGAATGGAACAAACAATGTCCTCTGAACTATAGATCTGACGTTGAACCAATGAAGTTTCAGTTCAAAGGGATCCTCCGTAACAGCGGCAAAACGGTAATTAGCTTCTGTGTCTGTATTATAGAATATCACATGCCATTTACCGTCCCATTAAGTGACACTGCTCCTCCTAGTGCTACCATCACATGTAACTTTCAACAAACTTGAACTTGTTTAATGGACGTACAGTGGTTTTCAGAATGTTAATTATATTACCTGAGCCCTAGCACTAATTGCATATGTTCAAATTAATAGTAAATTGATCAACCAAGATTGAAAAAAGATATTACAATTTTAACATGCAAGAACAACTAACTTGAACTTGTTTAATGGACGGACGTACAGTGGTTTTCATTAAATAAGAAGGGAGAACACTGTGAGATGATATCTATTGCAGAATGTTTGGGTTCAGAAGTCTTGAGTTCTAGATTCTCATCTAAATATAATTCAAGGTGACTCTTCCTGTTTCTAGCTTTTGAGAATATTTGACAAGTACTTGCCACCTACAATTTATCATTCTTTGCTGCTATTCACGCAGATTTGCTGTGGGCACCTACCATTGGGAAGGATATGAGGATGATATATGGAAAGCAGATGTAAAAACTCAGTTCTTGTCACCAGGAATCACATACACGGTCAACCTTGTGTTCAAATTTGCGTACGTACATGAAAACAGAAGATGTGAACGTATATTCCTTAAATACAAATTACAAGAGGAGAGAGACTTTTCAATGTCATACCTTGCATATGAGAGAGAAGATGGATGGTGGATGTGTGAATTGTATCACTTTACTTGTGACCATAGAGCAGTTGATCTTCAAATTATGTTCCGTACAATCGATTACTTAGAAGTAGAAGGCATTGAATTTCAGCCCTTGGAGAACGTAAGTTTACAAATTAAAGTTTGATTATTCATGTACATCGTTAATTAATTAATATCATCGTTTATTAATTAATTAATTAATTAAAGTTTATTCTTCAATGTAAGAAAACCCAGATTAGTGACTAATTCAAAGTCTGATATGCTTATGTTGTTCTACAGGTGGAACATATAGATGACAAGCAACCTATATCAGATTCAGATTCAGATTCAGATTCAGATGCAAATTGGGAAGAAAAACTGCCTACTGATTATAAAGACATAATGAAGCGGTCAAAAAAGAGATTGTGGTGGAGAACAGAGAGGGAAGTGTACTCAATGATGTGTAGAGGGTTCTTAATTAGTGATAACAAGAGGAAGAGAAGCATTGTAAGTCCATCTGTTTTTTCTCATATGTAGTTGTATGGAGCCTTTGAACATGGTTGGGGATAAATATATTTTGAATTGCTAAACCTATCTACATACTTATTGCTTCACAGTGGTTTTCTCTTGACAAAACTGGGAAGAAATGCCATATGCTATCAGCGGCTCTCATACCGTGTTGGGACACACGTGAAAAGACGATTTCAACCAAACAATCAAGGTTATCTCACTGTCAGATTTCTTATATAAATTACTATCTTTTGCGAATCTTTTACATGTACAATGATTTTCTAAGTTTTCTCAGATTTGGAAAAGCCGTTCTGTGCAATTCTACAGAACTTATTATCAGTACTAAACTCCAGTCCCAACTAGTATCATCAGAAACAACATATGCATGTTACCTTGTCTACAAATTACCAGAAGATCAATCTGGATTTGAGGCTCCTTTGGTAGTGGAAGACAACCAATGCAATTCAGCACGTAATATTTATTATATCTTTTTAACAAGTACTCAAACCCCAGTTACTAGACCAAAGGCTGGTCAAAACACCCACAACCCACTCAATAGACCCAAAATAAAAGGCCTTCCACGCCAAAGGAAGGATGGATGGATTGAAGTGAAAATTTGGGAATTCCAAGTTGCCGCTACAGACATCATAGATCTTGCTTTGAAGCCTTTAGGCACGTTTAGTGGGCTTATTATGGAAGGCATTGAGTTTAGACCCATATAATTTTTTTTATAATGGACAAAAATTAATTGTAAACACAAAATTTGTTTTCTTTTTTCTATATGAGTGGAAGTACATTCGCATTCCTATTTCCTTGAAAAAGTCTTTAATGATGTTGTGCCATACAGAACAAAGAAAAAGTATATACGATCACACAAAAATAAATATATTTTTACATTAATGTAATACTAAAAATAAAACAACGAAGTGGGTTGTTGGTTCTGATTTTTTATGTAATTATTTATCGATTAAAACGTAGATCAACTAACAACGTTCATAAAAAATAAAAATAAGCATAAAAACATTTTATATTTGACATGACCAATATTTGACCCGGATTGTTTTCGAAATTTTCTTACGTTAAAACGTATACCAACTGAAAACGTCCATAAAATAAACATGAAAATACATTATATTTGACATGACTCATTTTCGAATCAAATTGCGTCAAAACGTGAACCAACTTAAATTTATACCGACATGTACATAAACATCAAAACGTAGATCCACTGAAGACATCCATAAAAATAAGCACGAAAACATATTCTATTTGACATGCACTCATGAAACGTAAAGTAACTCGAATTTATATCGTCTAATGAAACCTTTATATTTGACCCGACTCATTTCCGAACACAATTTATATCAAAACGCAAACCAACTGAGAACGCCCATAAAAATAAGCACAAAAACGTATTATATTTGACATTGAGTCATTTTTGAAAAAAAAAAAAAAGAATACGTTGAACGTAAACCAACTTGAATTTATACCAACATGTACACAAAAAGTAAGCACGTAAAATTCAAGGAGGTCAAAATAACATTTTATAAAAGTTTTAGTATGATGGGTTGCTCCAGGTGTTTGCGGTTGAGGATCCATAGTTCTGGTTCTTTTCGTGGTGTGAACCTTGTTACTTTTGTCGGGTGTGTCTCCTCTGTCACCATGACCTCTTTTTTTGGCCTAGATTATCGCTACCCCAGTCTTGGTTGGAAAACCGATTGCGGAATGGGGCGTGGACATAATCAAATATCCTTGAGATTCTCTTCCCAATAGCTGGAAACATCATGAAGTTGACTTCTTCCGTTCGTGAATGTTTTCCGTAACGGGGAACGAGATCTGGCCCAAGGGAAAGACCGCCTCATTGCAGAATCCCGTGAGTGGGTAATCCACTGGTTCGAGACGCGTTTTGTCCTCAAGGTCGAATTGATTGAAGCATTGTTTGTAAATGGTATATGACGGCTCCCTGGGTTAATGAAGACGTAATCAGTTCGGTAATGGCCTATTACGCCAGTGATGACGAGGGGACGCCTATCACGTGGTCCGCCACGCACCACCGGGAAGGCGAATTATCGTTCGCTCCAATTGTCGCTTTGCTGATGTTGACACTTGTTTCTGTTTTGTTTGTTCTTCTTGGGTCCGCCCTGTATCATATGTGTGTCGAGCTGACGAATTTTATTGTTGCTTGAGCCTTCGTCCTTGCACTCTATTTGGCGTGTTTCCTTTCGGACATTTAGCAGCAAGTGCGTGAGCTTTCCACTATTCAGGGTTTCTAGATTTCTGTTCGTAAACTGATGTAGTTGTCGGTTGGATGACCCATATCCTTGTGATATTCGCAGTATAGGTTAGGGTCTTGGCCTTTCTTATGACGTGTTAGCTGCGCAGGCTTGAATTGATGGTTCACCGTGCACAGAATCTCTATTGGAGTTTTCATGAGAGGAGTCCAATTTTTTTTCTCAATTTTCCTGCTTTAATGTGTTTCGATAACTGAGTCTGGAGATCGTAATGCGCACATCATCTGGTAAGTGAGCATCGTAGCTGTTGGGTTAGGTGCACTTCCAGGTAGAGTTCTTACCTTTTTTTGCCTTGTCGGCCTTGTTCTTGGTAGTTGTTGCTACTGTATTGATGACTTTTTCTACCAGTTAGGTGCCACTCAGTTTGTGCGAAAACCTTGGTGCTGACACAACCTTATCCCACTCTTTTGGCATACCATCCCTGCCCGAAATGGTTCTGATGAAGTCATCACATCGTACTACTTTGATAAAGTGCGCGCACATCAAATCCTCACTCACATTACCGATCTCGAGGCACTCGTTGTTATATCTTATGGTGAAGTCTTCAATTCCTTTATTCTCTCTGCGCCATATGTTTATGACGTCAATAGAATCTCTAACATGACGCCTTGGCTGGCTAAAATGTTGCAAAAATTTACCTGTAGGTCCGTGAATGACTTTATCTTGCCGGTAGCCAAGCTGTCGAACCATGCGCGTGTTACGCCTGTGAGACTTTGGACGAAAAGATGAAACCACATAGGACGTGTCCAACAACCGACGACCCTAGCGCTGGTGAACAGCCGGATATGACCATCTGGATCGGATGAACTGCTAAACTTTCCAACATTGAGCTTGAGTTTTGCCTTTTCTAGGGGGGCTAAGGCGGCATTTTAAATGAACTTAGATTCTTCTGCGGCTGTCGTTGGCCTGTAGACTAGGTTGTAGTCCTGTCGCCGCTAAAGGTCTTCGTCGCCGGTATTGCTCTTAGACCTTTAGCGACGACACGTGTCATCGCTAAATGGTCTCCGGTATTGACCTTGGTCGGTAAAGGGTTTAAGGCAATAGCGGCGATGGCAACACGTGTCGCCGCTAAAAGTCTTTTTTTAATACAGCTGCTTTATATACAGCACCCAGCCATTTTTTCGGCCGAAAAAACAGAACCTGCCTATTTCAAACAACACAAACATACGCCATGAACATATACTAAAGGTAATATAATTAAAAACTACGTTTAAGTCGTACATTATAATCCTACAACGTTTAATTAAATCATACATTAAAAACAACAAGTCACTCGTCGTTGGAATCATTATCGAATAACTCATCAGAATCGTAGTCGTTTGACTTTCCTTTTCCTTTTCCTTGTGAAGCAAGATAGTTGTTAAGTTGGTTCAAAAAGGACGGGGTTTGGAACAAGTTGTTAACAAAATCCTACAATAATAGATATCAAAACGTATATTAGCATATTAATTAACGCTACCAACATATATTTAACAAGGAAACATGCGTTCGTTTGTCATTTTATAAATTGCGTAGTTTACCTCGGAAAAGGGTTCTTGCGTCCGAGATTGCGAAGGAGACATGTTCGAGGACGTGTTGGAAGAAGGTTTAGGCCCCATCCCGCGGTACCATCCTCGCCGCTCTCCCAACGCTTCCTGATACGGGGCAATTGGAGGACCATCACCGCTCCATTCATTTGTGGCCTGTTGTATGTTCCGCTGTATTTTACGAAGATGATTAAATATATATATGTGTGTGTATATATATTTGTTATAGAAAATAATACTTAAAAGAAATACTTACGTAATTTTGTTCAGCAACCGAATCAACCCAATTCCCTTGATTGTCCGTGTGGGTTTTAGGATACGTAGGTACCTAATCCATATCCTGTTTAACATTAAACTTAGATTAGACATTAAATAAACAAAAGCTTACACACACGCACACATACATAAAACATAACATTTTATAGGCGGTGCTACCGTACGACGATGTCCCCCCACGGTATGGGAATTGTTGTTTCTCGCGTACTAGTTTGTTGGCCTTGCTTCTTTTAATATATTTTTCTTGCCCGAAACCTTCGATGGTTCTCAACCAGTTTTCATAGGTCATATCCGCGGGATGGTATGCCCTTGCCATCTCAAGATCATCGTAACCTCCCTCGCGCTCAAATAATTTTCTAGCTTCGTACTTGCGGTCAGTGTACCGCTTCATAAGCACAGTCCTAATACCACCCGTCAAGTTTCTCGCCTCATAATCACGTTCCACTTCTCAAGATTGAAATTTTCCTACAAATTAAATAAAAAAGTTAAAATATCATATATAAATTAGATTTGCATGTGCTTAAATATTTGATAAAATTTTAAGCATATAACTTATTTACCCGTAAGTGGTTCATGACAGCATCCTTGTAATGTTGTTCAACGTTATCCCATCCAATTTTATTGAATGGTATGGTCCGCCACATATACAGGCTGGCCTCCCTTTAAAACATATCTCTTGATTTACCAACAGGGGTATATGTGACCTGTCTGTCAAACGTAAGCGATACAGGCCCCCCCCCCCCGCTTTTACCAGACGCCGTAGTTTCTCGTTTTTGGCTTTCCCCTAACCCTCTTCGGGAGAACCTCTGCAATTAAAACAAAAATAATTAGTAACAATATTTATAATATATAAAATATAAGGACTACAAAATAATTTAGTAAAATACTTACCGTCAGTCTCGTGCGTGCCACGAAATCCACCAGGAGGCGGTGGATCACCAGCGCCGTCACCCCCATCTCCCCAAGGGGCCACATCCGCCATCAGATAAGCGAATATAAGCAATACCGAAAACATAATCCCTATAAAGTTACAAATGTTACAGCATGTGTATCTAAACTTTTATCGATAGGCATTATGCAACTGAAAGAAAATCTAATTTAGGATTAACAAGACAAGGGTAGGCTGCTAAACCCACTTTTTGAACACTTTATCTCATATGTGAATGTGTATTACATGATTGTTTGTTTAAGAAAAATTCGGCAGCATTTCCTCTTAGCTCCCAAGTATATATGTAATGATATATATGCCCGAGGAGCAAAGAGAAAATGATAACCGAATCCTTCTTAAACAAACAATCATGTAATACACATTCACATCCTAAATGAGATAAAGTATTCAAAAAGCAGTCCCAAGATAAACGGGGACAACCCGAAATTAATTTCTAAATCAATTTCGGGCGGGTATTTCTAAGCTCGTTATGTTTAAAATGATTAATTCAAACACGGGCACAGTTTTTTAAGCTTGTTATGTTCTTAATGATTGTTTTAAATTTTGGGCGAAACGTTATGTTTTAAATCATGATTTCAATTTCGATTGGGTATTTTCTTAGCTCGTTATGTTTGAAATGATGAATTCAATATCATGCACGATTTTTTAAATATGTAATGTTCTTCATGATGGTTTAAATTTTGGCGGGTATTTTCTTAGCTCCTTTTGTTTTAAATGGTGATTTCAATTTTGGCGGGTATTTTCTATGTTCGTTATGTTTTAAATGATAATTTTAATTCAAGGAGGGTATTTCCTAACTAATATATATCTTTCAAAGTTAAATATAAATGTTTTCAAACCTAAACACAAACATTCTAATTATCAAACTTAAACTTTTTTTTTCAAACCTACACATAAACATGCTACCAACACACATACATACTTATAAAGACACATTTACATACGTACACATACATACCTACAAACACACATTTTGACCAAAAACACAAAATTTATACTTACATACACATTTGCATATTTTATACAAACATACATAATAACATACACATTTTTCACCAATTACAAACATTTACATGCACAATTGTTCATCATTTATATACACCTACATACTAACATACACCTACATACATACATTCATAGACTTACATACACACATACATGCTTACATACACCTACATACACAAATCAATAGATTTTCATATACACATTTTCATCAAATACACCTACATTATACATTTGACATACTAACATACACCTACATACATACATTAATTCATAGACTTACATACACACATACATGCTTACATACACCTAGATACAAAAATACATAGATTTCCATATACACATTTTCACCAAATACACCTACATTATACATTTGACATACAAACATTCATCCTTACATGAACATTTACATACCTAAACCAAAAATTATACAATTTCTAAACTTAAAAAAAACACATATAAAACTAACCGTATTTTTCAAGTTTCAAGGAGACGAAGACCGAGGAGACGAAGTGGTGCCGGAGAAGTGATGGTGGTGACCGGAGAAGAGATGGTGGTGATCCGAATTTTCTTCCACAAACACAAAAATACACAAAAAGAGCAAAAATTAAAGCCTATAACATGTATATAACAAATGTAGAGAAGAAATTTTACATAAAACAAGTTAAACTAACCGATTGGGCAAAAAAAGAATGTCTCCGGCGGTGTAGAAGCAAGAGTTTTGGGGGGAAAGTGAAGAGGAGAGAGGGAAAGGCGCTGATAAACCTGCTGTTACGTTTAGCCTTTTACCGGCGACGGCCTGTCGCCGCTATTGATTATAGTGTCGCCGCTATTAGGTTAACCAGGATAAGATTTGTGTGGCTGGGATTTAATGTGAGACACATACTTTTAGCGGAGACAGCTGTCGCCGCTAATGACCTACTCCTCGTCGCCGCTATTGCCTTTTAAATCCCCAACCGTTTGATCAGGATTTTGATCAATGGCTGGGGTTTGGTTTCAGGCTCCGGGACGCGGATCGAGCAATAGCGGCGACATTTGGCCTGTCGCCGCTAATGGTACCCTTTTCTTGTAGTGATGACTCATGAAACGTAAAGTAACTCGAATTTATATCGTCTAATGAAACCTTTATATTTGACCCGACTCATTTCCGAACACAATTTACATCAAAACGCAAACCAACTGAGAACGCCCATAAAAATAAGCACAAAAACGTATTATATTTGACATTGAGTCATTTTCGAAAAAAAAAAAGAATACGTCGAATGTAAACCAACTTGAATTTATACCAACATGTACACAAAAAGTAAGCACGTAAAATTCAAGGAGGTCAAAATAACATTTTATAAAAGTTTTAGTATGATGGGTTGCTCCAGGTGTTTGCGGTTGAGGATCCATAGTTCTGGTTCTTTTCGTGGTGTGAACCTTGTTACATTTGTCGGGCGTGTCTCCTCTGTCACCATGACCTCCTTTTTGGTCTAGATTATCGCTACCCCAGTCTTGGTTGGAAAACCGATTGCAGAATGGGGCGTGGACTAATCATGTTGAAATCTCCTTGAGATTCTCTTCCCAATAGCTGGAAACATCATGAAGTTGACTTCTTCCGT
This sequence comes from Helianthus tuberosus, assembly GCA_030545235.1. Lineage (NCBI taxonomy): Eukaryota > Viridiplantae > Streptophyta > Magnoliopsida > Asterales > Asteraceae > Helianthus > Helianthus tuberosus. Next base: position 168,030,849 of record CM060423.1, on the reverse strand, counting down.
TCGTGAATGTTTTCCGTAATAGGGAACGAGATCTGGCCCAAGGGAAAGACCGCCTCATTGCAGAATCCCGTGAGTGGGTAATCCACTGGTTTGAGGCGCGCTTTGTCTTTAAGGTCGGATTGATTGAAGCATTGTTTGTAAATGGTATATGACGGCTCCCTGGGTTAATGAAGACGTAATCAGTTCGGTAATGGCCTATTACGCCAGTGATGACAAGGGGACGCCTGTCACGTGGTCCGCCACGCACCACCGGGAAGGCGAATTATCGTTCGCTCCAACTGTCGCTTTGCTAATGTTGACACTTGTTTCTGTTTTGTTTGTTCTTCTTGGGTCCGCCCTGTATCATATGTGTGTCGAGCTGACGAATTTTATTGTTGCTTGAGCCTTTGTCCTTGCACTCTATTTGGTGTGTTTCCTTTCGGACATTTAGCAGTAAGTGCGTGAGCTTTCCACTATTCAGGGCTTTCTAGATTTCTGTTCGCAAACTGATGTAGTTGTCGGTTGGATGACCCATATCCTTGTGATATTCGCAGTATAGGTTAGGGTCTTGGCCTTTCTTATGACGTGTTAGCTGCGCAGGCTTGAATTGATGGTTCACCGTGCACAAAATCTCTATTGGAGTTTTCATGAGAGGAGTCCAATTCTTTTCTCTATTTTCCTGCTTTAATGTGTTTCGATAACTGAGTCTGGAGATCGTAACGCGCACATCATCTGGTAAGTGAGCATCGTAGCTGTTGGGTTAGGTGCACTTCCAGGTAGAGTTCTTACCTTTTTTTGCCTCGTCGGCCTTGTTCTTGTAGTTGTTGCTACTGTATTGATGACTTTTCCTACCAGTTAGGTGCCACTCAGTTTGTGTGAAAACCTTGGTGCTGACACAACCTTATCCCACTCTTTTGGCATACCATCCCTGCCTGAAATGGTTCTGATGAAGTCATCACATCGTACTACTTTGATAAAGTGCGCGCACATCAAATCCTCACTCACATTACCGATCTCGAGGCACTCCTTGTTATATCTTATGGTGAAGTCTTCAATTCCTTTATTCTCTCTGCGCCATATGTTTATGACGTCAATAGAATCTCTAACATGACGCCTTGGCTGGCTAAAATGTTGCAAAAATTTACCTGTAGGTCCGTGAATGACTTTATCTTGCCGGTAGCCAAGCTGTCGAACCATGCGCGTGTTACGCCTGTGAGACTTTGGACGAAAAGATGACACCACATAGGACGTGTCCAACAACCGACGACCCTAGCGCTGGTGAACAGCCGGATATGACCATTTGGATCGGATGAACTGCTAAACTTTCCAACATTGAGCTTGAGTTTTGCCTTTTCTAGGGGGGCTAAGGCGGCATTTTAAATGAACTTAGATTCTTCTGCGGCTGTCGTTGGCCTGTAGACTAGGTTGTAGTCGTGTTCCGCAACTGGGTTGTACACCGCTCAGGGGCATGGTTTGTACCCCACGTGGTTCTCTTGTATTCGGTTAAATACACTTGAGTTATCCCCCTCTTGATATGTAGGATTGGACTCCCCCGTCTGTGTATCCCACTCGTTGAGGATGGTATAGTGGGGACCTAGGCGATCATGGACCGGAGTTCTCTTGCGTAGGTGTTCACACTGAGCGACATTATGTCTGCCTGTGTCGGTTCGTGTATCACCCGTAGTGCTAACATTGTTGTAGAGTCATGATGATGGTGTTTATTTCCGCCTGCTCAGCCGGTTGTTACATGGGATGGTGCACGATCGGGTGCGGAGAGTTATAATCCAGGATTCTTGGAGCTGGTTACCCAAATGACCTACATATATGTGCTAGTCATATTTGGTAGTTCAAGAAGACGACATAATGTTCACCGCAATATACAACTTTTCACCTTTCTATAGTGCACACCAAACCAAATGCTTTGTGTCCATTAGGTGTGTGGTGTGCCTTCCTCTGTCGCAAAATTCCTGGTGCTGCTGCCAAAATCTACACCGCTGAGGTTATGGACTAAGGAAGTTGTCCAAGGAGATAATGATTCCGGTTCAGGTCCTTCCTTTTATCATTGTGAATTCGGTTCTCTTTTGTGGGGTCACAAACCGGGCTGTAACCATAAGGAAAGCTCATTATAGGGTCCATGGGCTTTAAGTCTCATGGGTGCTAAAGTCAGTCGGGTTCACATTGCGAAAATCATAGAAATCATATGTGTCATATGTAAGTATAGTATGTATAGTATTATGAAGAGAGAGAGAGAGAGAGAGAGAGAGAGAGAGAGAGAGAGCATTTAGAAGAAGAAATAACATGACTTTTTTGACAGCGAGCAAGCCCTCCACGCCCCCTACACCACCTCCTCCATTCAAAAAAGTGGTGTTGCACCTTGGGGGCTTGGGATTTCTCACATGGCGTGGGGGCTTTTTACTTTTGGCAGTGAATGATGGTGATTGGTTGTTGTGTAAAGTGCCGCAATAATTAAAAAAAAATTCAATCAATAAAAACACCCCCTTACCACCCCATGGTTTTGGGGTTTTGGAGGACAAAGTCCACTCTGCCTACGTGGCAGACACGTGACGGAAAACACCTTATTGTCCTTGCTCACCACACCGAGTAGCCGTGCAGATGCTTTATTGGGCTTTAACCCTAACGAGCTAGCCGATCACAAGGCTTATCATCATTAGGCCTACTTTAGCCTATCACAAGGCTTAGGCTTTTTGTCTAGGTACTAGGATAGCTATCACTAAGCACACTAAATCAATTGGTGCACCCTTTTGTTAAACCCAAAGAAGTCCAGGTACTAGGATAGCTATCACTAAGCACACTAAATCAATTAGTGCACCCTTTTGTTAAACCTAAAGAAGCGACACCACCACCGAGTGTATTATCCAACCACTTGTAGTTTATTATCACTTTCACTAGTTATCCAAATAGCATCGAAGTACAATACACATAATTAAGTAAAAAACGAGTTTTAACTTTTTAGCTATAATCATTTCCAATATAGAGAGATTACCAAAAATAGATAATTATTCACGCAACATATATTTATACAAGTTATAAAACAATGTGAGACCCGCTTAACCAGCAATTGCACCCGAGGTAGTTTTGAACATGATAATGACACCCAAAAGCAGATCTCATGAAAGATCATGCATTAAAAACATCATTCAAAACCCTGCATTTGTGCATCATCTCTTTTATTGACCTGAATATACCAACCCATAAATCAGTGCCTCTCTACGATTTGCGGAAAAAGTAACGATGCCTAGTGCTCAAGTCCCGTCTTACTATTATTCATTGTGTGTGTTTATTTCTGCTGGCTGTAACGTTTTAATGCATACACATCAACTATGCCAGGAGGGAAAACCGGATCAGTAGCCCCTCTTACAGCAACTTTTGCCACAGCTTTAACATCCACAGGTGGAGTCAACACTGGACCAACGATAGGGACCTGAGTCAACGGCTTTGCATATTGCATAACCTGCATTGTTCAAAACAGCAATTATTTTCAGGGCTTCGGTTAAAGCTGGAAACTCTGACCCGTTTACTTACAAATGTGTCGATTTGGGCTATGCTTTATCTCGAATGGGGCCAGTTTTGCGACTTTCATCCAAAGGTATGTTTTTCTGCATCTGGATCCAAAAGGTTTGAAATCTTGCCATTTTCATCTGGCTCGTTAACTCCATCCATTTTTCTCCGTTAATTCAGGGGTATTTTCATCTTTTTTGTTAACTTAAAGGGCAATTCAGCCTTCTTTTCTTTATGTACAAGCGTTTAGCATAATGCACACATATTCAAAAAGCCGGAAATACCCTTTTAAATTAACAAAAAATGACGGAAATAGCCTGACTTAATGGAGAAAAATGGATGGAGTTAACGAGCCGGATGAAAATGGCAAGATTATTATAACATGCCTTTGGACGAAAGTCGCAAAACTGACCAAACCTCAGGGACGAAAATAGCATTTTACTCATGAGATTATTATGACCATAATAAAATTAACTAAAAATGGAGGAAAAAATTGTTTGCGTATCAAACCTAAGCTGACCTGGCTCATTACCCGACCCATTTCAGCCAACACAGATGTCTTACTAAAACAGTGATATTTTAAACGTACCATCTCTAGTGGAGAACCGATGACACCAAGAGGTAACTTCATGCTGCCAACTCGACGCGTCCCATAGATGAACCCGGGCCTCAAAATCACATCTAAAAATTAAAACGTTACATGTTATTGTGAATTCAGACAACTCGAGACACTAAATATTAATACAAAAGAAAATACAGTTACAGAAAAATAAGAGGATGTTATAAAAAAAAAAAAAAAAAAAAAGGCAATAGGATACTCACGTCCATATGGAAACTTTGTCAGCAACTCTGTTTCAGTAGCTCTCTGCATTATACAGATTTGTAGGGGATTATAGGAAACTGGAAAGACATATTAATCTTCTAGACAGTTTTTGTGATAGCATTTGGTATATAAAACTAGAAATTCTGGTTTATAATCGAATGCCGTTCACGTTTAGGTACAGATTAACTACTTGTGAATGAAAGAAGCGATGTTTGCATATGATCAAAACGTACCTTTCCTTCATAATATCCTTGTATCAAGTAATTAATCACACCAAAGTCAGCAGCGGATATATACACGAATCTTTTAATCCCTGCAGATGATATTCAAGAACCTTTAAATATATAAAAATAAATGAGTAAAATGACCAACCTGCCCTCACGTGCAAGGCACATGACCGGATTCAACTGACAAATTTGACGCCGTTTAGTGGAAAGGATGTAACATGCAAGGTTTTTAAACATAAAGGACATTTTTTGACAATTTTTAAGCAAAGGACAACCGTTGAAAATTGGTATAAACATAAATGACGAAAAGTGTAATTTACCCTATAAAGTTATAACTATAAAACTATATATTATTTATTGTATCTGTATAGAACTTTCATCTGTAGCAACACAATAAATAATAAAGCGGATTAAAGGCACAAATTGAACCTTTTTCAGCTGCAGCTCTAACGGCATTGATGTTTGCAGTTCCATTGATCTTGTACATCTGCGCGTTGGAACCGAAACCACCAACACAAGAGATCTGAAAGATTTAAGCAGGAAATTAAGACTATACTAGTAATACAAAAGAAACCAATGCTAGCTATCAACTATCTAACAGAAGTTAAGTTTTCTTCTATTTTCTTAAAACCAATTATATGGCACATTGATGTTTTCTTATATATACTTTATATAAGCAGTAAAATAATATCTTTTAATAGGGACATTTAGGAGGAAATAGAGACGAAACATACAACAGAAGTGACTCCATCGAGTGCTTCCTTCCATGAATCACCCGACAATAAGTCCCCTGTCATCAAAAGAAGCAAAAAACTAGTGATTTTGCAGAAATAAAAGATCAATGACAACATTAATGTTCACTATTTTCTCATAAAACAAAACAAGAGGTGACACACTATTTTATAAGTATCACAGACTTGATACCATTTCCAATTTTAAATTATTGGGCAAACAATATAACTCGCTTTACATACGCCGACATGATACAAGGAAAAAAACCCATTTTTGTAGACTTGCCATGTACTCTGTTAAACTTATCTGCACTTATTCAAGTGTTCTTTCAACATTTTAGCTGATATGAACTTTAAAGTTGTATACCTTGATGCCAATTCACTTTGTTAGCCCATGACTCTTGGATAGATGACTTGCCGGATCTGCAACAGAAATATTAGAAACATAGGTGGATGAATCAGTAGCATATCAAATCGCCACATGAAAGAGAGCATATTCAAACTAACTGAGTAAATCATTTTGTTAATTATCTAGATTTTGGGCCTATATACAGAAGCAACAATAAGATCAATTCAACTTATACATTTTCTAGCTTATAGCTTAATGTGGAAGTTGTCAATCCACAGAAATTACAAATAATACTTCATATGGGGATTAAGGCTTAAGCTATGACAAAAGTATAACAATCAAGGTTTAAAAAGGCGGAAACGGGCCTCGAGGCAGGCCGAGGCCTAAGCCTCAAACCATTATTAAAAAATTTAAAAAAATGCATATATATCTCATAAAAATCATAAATTAATATAAAACAAGCATTATGAATATTATAAAACCTAATTTAGTAATATAATAAACGTCATAAATAGTTCAACAAGCAAGGTTTAACTTTAACATAAAACAAACATCATAGAATAGTTCAACAACCTAAATTAGTAATGTTATGACATTTAAATATCATAAAACTCTGTGTAAGGAATAAGAAGTGATTCTGTGTACTGTGTTAGCGATTAGGTTTCAAAAGAGAACCTAATCGCTGTTTTTAAGTCCACTACTGGGTTGGCCCACCAATTAGGCCCAATAAACACTAAATGGGTCTAAAAGAAAGTCCAGAAAACTTAAAAAAAATCATTTTTCACAAGGTCTGGTGAGGCTTAAGCCTCACTGCCCCACCGCCTCAGAAAGCCTCGAATGCTGAGGCCTAGGTTTCAATTGACCCCCATGAAGCTAAGCCTCAAGGCGGGCCTCGGAAAGCCTTATTAAACCATGATAATAATCTAAATTATATTATAGATGGGGTCAATGAACACAAACATGGTGATACTTTTAACTATAAGAAACTCGTTTAAAGGTAAGGTAAAAATAAACAATTAAAGGTACCTGCTAAGGCTCGCAACTGACAAGCCACGGTCCAATGCTTCTTTGCATATGTGTGAGCCAACAAACCCATTTCCACCCAGAACAAGCAACTGATTCCAAAAACATTTAGAAATATATAAATATATGCATATACATATATACAAATACACATATGAAAACATCAATGCATATGCAATCCAGTTAGATTTTTGTTAACTACACACCTACACTGTACAAAATTCCGTCACACACTAACAAAATGCTCCATTCATCCCAAAAAAAAATAATTAAAATTCTGGGTTGTGTCCCAAGAATGCAATATTTCCCCTTTTGCCAAAATCAATTCTAATATTACTTGTTTGTCAATTAGAAATTGATATACGATACTCATATCAATGATTTTGGTTCACAAGATTATTCTACTTTGTCTTTCTTGAAGAGCAGCTTAGCCTACCTAATGATCAAACAGGCAGCCCTTACATTACAACAACAACCGTATCCAATATATCTCACAAATAGCAAAGCTACTGGTAGGGTCAATGGATGGTGGGATGTAGGCAGGCCTTACCCCTATCAGTGGGGATAGAGAGGCTGTTTCCAGAGAGACCCCTGGCTCATAAACGGACAACATACGAACAAACAACCTAACACTATAGAGATAGAAAGCTACCAAATAACAAAGGAGTGAAAGAGTAAGTGAAAGAGTAACCTAATAAGATAGAAACAAAGATAACTATAACATCATAAAACATATAGACATAAGTACATGAAGAAAATCACCTACAAAGCCCTTACATTACACTAACTGCTAGACAAAGATGAAGAACACTTTAGATATTTGACTAATGGTCGAACTCGCAACCAATACATTACACTATGTGCTAATCAACATTGATTATGTGACAATGAGATTAACATTTGTACTAGAACCTTCTTTTTAGTAAGGGGTTGTTATATTATCATCCTCAAATGGCACTCTATATACATGATCTCACTCAATATAACACACACATATACATACAGACGCACGCACACAAAACCTGAAGATACCTTTTCTACCAGAGGAGGTGTAGTCTGTACTGTTTCAGCTTCCTCTACTTTAAGTGGTTCATCAATCTTATTAGAATCAGTTGAAAAATACCTTCCTCTTCCAATTGTTCCCAATGTATTCCTTCAATATCACATACACATCCAAATATTCAAAACAAAATCATCATAACAATAACTAAACCCTAATTCTCCAAATTAAAGCATCCTATAAACAACAATAACCATAATTCCCCCAATAATGACTTATTTTCCTCTAATTACAAACAAAAACACATCTGAGTCGATTAAATTAGGTTTCTGAATTCATTTTTGAACCATTTTGGGCGATTTTAGGTTCATTTTTTGACGGATTTTGGCGGGAAAACGGAAGGATTGAGAGTGAGAAACTTACGACAATCTGGATGGTGATAATCTGGAGTGGATTAAGCGAGACATGATGGTGTTATTGGTTATTGAATGAGGGAAACGAAGAGAACAGAGTCGGTTATTCGAAGAGGTAAAATGAAGAAACTTGAAGCGCAGGTTAGCACGAGTGTGGAATGGTGACACGTAGATGGTACACGTGGATTGATTTCGGCCTGTAGCTGATGTTCGTCTAGAAGATGCGGAAAGTGTGTGAGTTACAAGCAAGGTTTTTAAACCCGGGCCGGGATCCGGAAGTATGGTCCCTGAACTAAGGTTGGTTTGTAGTTTAGGCTGTAAACGAATCAAATAAACGTGAATGAATGAATTTTCTTGTTTATGTCCGTTCATTAAGAAGAACATGTCCTTGTTCGTTTATATTCATTCGTTAACATCCTAAATAAAAAGTTTATGAACATAAACAAATATAAATGAACAAACACAAACTAACATAAATAAACTTTTGTATTAAAATATTTAAAATAGAAACAAATATATGTGTATGCGTAGACACTAGACACACATTGAACTTTTGGATTAACATTTAAACAAACATATACGAACATTCACGAACGTAAAAGAACGTACGAAACATGTGTTGGTGTTCATGTGTGTGTATTTATTAAATAAATAAAGAAACATAAACGAACTTCTCACCGAACAATTCATGAAAAGTTCACTGAACGTCTGGTTCATTTACATGCCTAAGCATTGACTTTTCAAATATTCAAATAGGCGTTGACTTTTATCTGAGTCGGCTATGAAGGTGTCGGATTATTTCAGTGTGGGTTATGGAGGTGTCGACTTATCTAAGTGAGGGCTATGGATGTGCCAGATAGGGGTGCAAACGAGCCGAGCGGCTCGCGAGCTACTCGAGATCGGCTCGAGAAAAAGCTCGAAACGAGTCGAGCCTTATCGAGCTCGAGCCGAGCTTGAGCCTAAAAACAAAGCTCGTTTGTTTATCGAGCCCGAGCTCGAACCTTGCATGTGAAGCTCGTTAGGCTCGTCGAGCCTTATCGAGCCTTAGTGTAAACGAGCCGAGTCGAGCCGAGCTTATTTAAACTTGTTTACAAGCCGACCTCGAACCTAAAAATAAGCTTATTTAGTAAACGAGCCCGAGCCCGAGCTTCACTTATCGAGCTCGCGAACTTAAAAAGTCTATTATTTATATTTAATATACTAACTAATAAATAATAAATGATCCGAGCCCGAGCCGAGCTCGAGCTTGAGAAAATACAAACGAGCCGAGCTCGAGCTTTGAAAACAAAGCTCAAATCGAGCCGACCGAGCTCTCATAAGTTAATCGAGCTCGAGCTCGAGCCTGGTTAAGCTCGGGCTCGGCTCGGCTCATTTGCACCCCTAGTGCCAGATTATCAAAGTGTGGACTATGGAGGAGTCGTTGGCTAGGAAGGTGTCGGCTCATCTGAGTGTGGGTTATGAATTTGTCGTATCATTGAGATATGAGTTAGACCATGTGTAGTGGAAGGGGAAGATAATGCCCCCACCCTAGGGCATTTTACGCCATGTGGCGGTCCAGTCAGCAAAGGGGCATTATTGGGCGTTTTCTAAAATGGGTGTAGTGGGGATGAGGCATTATTGGGCATTATTGGGGCATTAAATAAAATAAAGAAAAAACACAGAAAAAATCTTATTGGATAAGGAGAAGGGGGCTGAAAGATGATTGGACAAGGGAGAAGGGGGAAGGCGTTTTATATAAAACGCCAAATTCATTTTTTTTTTCAAAAAAAAAGCCAAAAAACGCCCTATGTAATGGGAGGGGGCGTTTTTGGGAGTTATTTTTGAATTTAAAAAAAAAAACGTCTCACTATACATGGTCTTATAGAGGTGTTGTCTGTGTTTCTTTTTCCTCCTTTGATTGGTTGTTTGAACTAGAATTGAGACCCGCCGCAATGCGGCGGGGATTCTTTAGTTATAACTAAGTCGACCTAGGACCCGCACGTTATGTTAAACCTGTCAAACGGGGAAAAAATAAACGATGTAAAAACGTTCACCCATACACGCACGTTGCGTCGTGTTAACTCGCAAAATTTAGAACGAAATGTAAAAACGTTAAACTAAAGACGCACGTTGTGATGTGTTAATTCACAAAATTTAGAACCAAGCATAAAGCGGAAAATTTGCGGAAAATGAAAACTATAAAGGATCACAGTTGAAAGTAAAAAAAAAAAGTTGTGAGGATATATTGCACAAAGATAAAAGTTTTGGGTTAAAAATAAAAAAAAAAAACAAATAGTTTTGGGCTAAAAGTAATTTATGAAATACTTTTGGATGAAAAGTAAAAAAAAATCAATTTTTTGTTGAAAACCCCTAAAGCCAAGGTTACGACAACCATATATATAACCATTTTTTCTTTGGAAAACCCCCAAAGCACACCCCGCATTACGGCAGGGAGTAAAACGGTGTCAATTAATACTAATGTCACACAACCGTGATCGACCACCAACACTGACTTGACCTAGGATCTGCGTGTTGCGACGAACCTGTCAAACATGAAAAAATTGAGGTAAAAACGTTTAACCACACATGCACGTTGCGCCGTGTTAACTTGCAAAATTTGAAACAAAACATAAAATAGTTGAACCACACTCATACGTTGCGTCGTATTAACTCGAAAAATTTAGAACTATACGTAACGAAACGTAAAAACGTTAAACCAAAGACGAAAAATATAATTGACAAAAGTTGTGAAGTTAAATTGCAAATAATGAAAAGTTTTGAGTTAAAGTTAAAAAACAAATTTTGTAGGGTTAAAATGGCAAAAGAGAAAAACATTTGGGTTAAAACAAAAAAATCAAGTTTTATTTTTTGAGAAATCCCCAAAGCGCATGTTACAAGTCTTTATGCATGGAAAAGTTACTTATTTATATAGGTAACTAGATTTTAGCCCCGCGCGCGTTGCGGCGCGCTAATCCGAATTACTCTACAAAATTTGTTAGAAAGAGGGGGTAGATGTGGCACTTTCGACTCACTTTCTTTCGAGTGGTTTGATTCAGGTTATCATATATATAATTTGTCAAACTGGTAAAATAAAAAAAATCAACAAATAAGTATATTATTAATTCATAAAACCTTTACCATAAATTCTTACAACCCATACTATAAAAAGACATCAGGTTCATAAAACGCATGTGTCATATGACTAACCAAAAGCTATCCGGGTCATGCGCCATGTGTATTAACAGATTTGGCCCATATCTAGTGAAGAACACAAATAAATAAATGGCGAGCACGTTCACGCGTATAATAATTAACTTATCCCTTACATCACCAAGAATTACACGATAAGGTTCCGTGGGTGGAACCTGTTTCCAGAACTCTAAAGACGCAAGAAAAAACTAAAATATTATTCGTGTTCTAAAAATCATCATATAGTAGTAGATACAAAAGATTAATAAATTTGGTACCTACGTAGTGCTTCACATCTCTCGTTGTTGTTTTAAAAAGTGCTTCTGCTCGAACATGTAGTCCATCGGTACAACGCCTCATGGACATCTAAGAAACACAATGATTAAGATCAGCAGTCGTTAATCACAATGAGAAGATGCATCAATTTAAGAAACATATGTACTCAAATACCTCAAAACATGAGATCCTCTATCTGGGAAAAGAACATGTTTGCAGCTGGTGGTTGATCACCTGGTGGTTGTTTTGGTTTTAAATCTTTCAAGGACGGGAGTACCGCTTCCATCAGCGTCTAAAGGAGTTTAGAAAATAAGCATTCATAGATATAGTTTTAGTAACTGTATTTTATACACTAATAATTTATGAAAAAAACCAAGAAAAGGAACCAAACAAAAATGTTTCTAAGTCAACCCAGCCTGTTTTGACCCGACCCTTATTGACAAAAAGCTTACCCTTTTCTTCTTTCTCAATATTGAATGGGCAACCTTCATTGTGTTGAAGCGGGTACTTAAGACATTCATGATCATCTGCTGATATTAGAATCTTTTTATTGAAAAGCCACTGCATATCTAACAGAGCAATATTTACACATATAATGAAACCTCAGGCTAAAGCCCTTATGAGAATCACCTTATCGGGCAACGTATACATGAAAATGACCATGAACATATAGGTACACAAAATAACATATCAGATTCTGTTAACTACTAAGTTGTGTCTAGACTCTTCGTATGAGTGATTTTGAAAACCGGATAATACGTGTCGAGATCAAGCCGATCTAGTATCTCTCGGGTACCCCACAGTTATGAAGAGTGGCCCTCTATGACTTCTGTAACATCAACTTGCAGCCACAACACAGAATATTGGTTTATACATTAGACGAAATCTATTCGTTGTTCGTACGTGGAATATTCAAGGGACCCACTAATACCCTGCTAACTAATAGGATTCGTAAGAATCTAGATTCGAACATGAGGTCTGCTAGAGGAACTCAGGTTGTCAGGCTTTAACCACTATGCCACCCCCTTGAAGGTTGATCAGACCAAACCTTATACATGAAAATGGGTAATAATGAGATACAGAACTCACATTCTTGACTCAGGAACATCCACGAGTTCAATTCCAGTTAATCCTTGACTAAGGAGGCCATGGTTGACTATAAAAAACTATATAGCAAAATATAACATACCATTAATAATATATGATGTCTACGGTGTACCTGGCTCGAAAGGCCACTCCAACCTTTCAATTGGTTGTGGAATAAGCATTGATCAATCTTCCGAAACAGCCTGCAAAAGAGTACATCATGCCTACTATAACTGAATTGTAATACAGAGATTAAAATTACAGAACATGCTCCATACCTTCCTAACAGCTACCTTTTTTCGTCTCTTATAACAACCGGTGCTCCAAGAAGAACAACTTTTTCCACAATTCCAACTGTAAATTGAAAGAAAAGATGCAGATTAGTATCTCTAAATATACTAAAAGTCTAGTACCTTCTAAACGACACCGAGGTTTTTGAATGGGTGGCAATTAGCATGGCGAAATTCGGCCAAATTCTCAAGATCTACGGACCGTTTGTCTGAATGGGTACATTTTTGGTTGTCTCCATGTTAGTAAACCGTTTGACTCTTATAAGCACAGGTAATATTACTAAGCTGGTATTGAATCAATTTATGAGTCCATAATTTTAATGAATCGATACTCTCCATGAATTTGGTGGAGACCATGGCAAGTAATTAACTCCAGGCAATTATAAATAAGAAATCGTAAATGTGTTCTTCAAAGTCTGCTGGTATGGATCAGTTGCTAGTGGTTGGAACAATTTGTACCGACAAAAAGTGTGTGCTTTTGCGCCCTTTTAGACCTTGTCTCCTTGGTACACTTCCCGCTTTCTAAAATCAGAATCAAACCATCTAACAGCTGAGCAACAGTCACATAGTAACAATGGTGATAAAAATACTTTGTTAAGATAAAATCATCAATTCCACAACGAATTGCTACAACTTGGGTTGAGACGGACCCTACAAATGAGACCCAGAAATAAAAATGCAAAATTTCTTTCCACAAAGACATCAAAAGTCAAAACCCAATTCCACAAACCATCGAGCAAAACCCCAACAAAAATTAATCTTATATAACCTTATCAACATTCCAGATATCATTAAAAATGCACGAAAACAACAAATTATCATGTAACATTCAAATTTCAAGCAGATTATGCTAAATGAAGCTCCGTTTAAATCAAATCGTTCAAATGTAAATTGGGGAAAATGTGAGGATCATTACCTAGCAGCGAAATTGCAAGAATTTGAGCAACACCAACTATCAAATTGTGTGAGTGATGTTGTAATCAGAAAGATATATACACAAACGCCATGAAAATCGACTTGATGACAATCAGAGATTGGCTTATCATTGGATATTTATTCAACAACTTCATATAAGAGGTGGGTTATGGTGTAGTGACGACGCCGGAGATGGCGCGCCGCAGTGGTTCCGCCGCATGTCGCTGGCGACCCGGCCTTTCTCTCTCTGCTTTAATCTCTCTCTCTCTCTATAATGTGATTACTGATGTGGGTTTTGTGATGCCAAGGTAGGAGAAGGTCAATACATGTCAAAATGGAAGCTCAATATGTGTAGCTGAGTCAATTTTTTTGAAAATCACCCAAAGCCAAATGTACAAGTGCTAATGCACCAAAAACTTACTTCTTTATATAGGTTTTAATAATTGCTTACTTGAACAAATGTAAAAAAAATCAATGTCTATTTTATAATATTCTTTTTTATCTGCTTATTTTATGATTTTCTTATTTTCTTATTTTTAAAGGTGTTGCAAAATAATAACTTTGTAATGTAATGTAAAGTTTGGTATAGTTTTTTTTTTTTTTAAAGCAAATGTTACTCTACTCTATTTGACACCAAGTAATACAAAATGCTTATCTTGCCTAGGTTTAAACCTAGGATCTCTCCTTTAAGAGACAAATAGTTCAACCAAGTAGGCTAGCCCCAAATTAATTGGTATAGTTAAATTTTAATTTTGTATATGTACTTTTCAAGTCTACAAATATGTTAAATCAATACAAAAAATAAATACCTACTAATAATCATTAGTTATTTGAATTAATAATTTCACATTTATTTATTTACTTTAATATGTTAGATTAATGCAAACACTACATGGTGAAATATTTAAAGTTTATAAAAACAAATGATGGATTGGTTGGCTTAGAAAGTTTACGATAACCAAGTTTGGTGCCACTAATCAGCTTCATGAGTCCCATGTGGCGTTCTTGTCATGAAAATGAATAGGTCTTTCATCTCACGTATAATCAAAGTTTATCGACTTATCATATATCATATGAGGTTAAACATATCTCTTATGTATGTTTAACGCACCTTTTATAAGATAGAGTAGGGTGTTATGTCTGAATTAGTAAGGGAGAGGGGGTATACATTTAAAGTAAAACTTCTAGTAAAGAGGATACGTTTAGCAAAAGTTATTTATTATCCATTAGACTTGTCAATCGGTGAGCAATAACTGAACTATTAACCGAAAATTGACGAAACCAAACCAAAATTAACCAAAAAACGAATTAATCGAGAAACCGATTAACCAAAAACTAAATGAATCGAAAAGTGGTTATAGGTCTTTTTTGTCAGGGCCGACCCATTAGGCTTATCAATCTAGGCACGTGCCTAGGGCCACCAAAAATCAAGGGCCTCCAAGTTTTAGTAGAGTTTTATATATTATATATGTATCAGGCTCAGATAAAAAACAAAACCAAACCTTGTTTTTTTTTTAATAAAGGTACACAAATAAAAATTGTTTAGGAAAAAAGCCCCACATTCAAGACCCAGTTTCGAAATTAAACCACATGCATAACTGCAGTTTGTAGCAACCATCTACCACTTGACCTCATCTGATTTCCGTGAATTAGCTCCAAAAATCCCTAAAATTGAGCCGCAGTCATCATTCCTACCTTCTATCGCAACCTGCTCTTTTGATTTTCTAGGTTATCGGCTATCACTAACGGTAATCACTCATGGCGTCGAGTCTGTCGGGATTGGAGGAGAATTTATGGGCAAAATTAGGGCTAATTACTAAATGTAGGTTAACTTTATCAGCTAATTTTTCTATTAATCTCTATAAGTTTTGCAAAAGGGCCTCCACTTCGTAGTCCGCTTAGGGTCTACAAAAACCTTGGAACGGCCCTGTTTTTTGTACTCTTGGCTAACTTAACCGAATCAACCTATTCATACTTTCAATATTTCTGGTTTTTATACTTCTTTCCAATTCATTTTTTCATGTATTTTACTTATACCACCAATTCATGTATTTATACAGTCATTTCATATATTTATACTAGCAATTCATTTATCTATAAGCAAAAAAATTAGCCAAGTTTGGTTTTGGTTATTAACCAAGAACCGATTAGTTAATAAAATGTATTAACTAATGACTTCGGTTGAGGCTAATAACCAACCCAAACCGAACCGATTAACAAACTAACCGAATAAACAGAACCGATTAACCTAAAACCGATTAGTTAATAAAATAGATTAACCAATTACTTCGATTTTAGTTTCGATTTAGGCTAATAACCGAACCAACCCATATACCCATCTACTTGTCACAAAAGTAATCCCAATCCACTCTGTTCAAATAAAAAACGAAATGTTTAAAAAAGAAAAGAAACCAACTGTGATCACTTTGGTATGACCTACGACAACTCATGGATCCTGCACCTTAATTCGTTAGGCTTTACGTCTCTTTACAGCTTTTCTCCAACTTTTATTTAACTTTATTTATCAATTAATAATATTAACTTAATTATTTTATTTTTATACATGTTTTTTTAACATCATCAAACTTTATAATCGTTATTTAATTTTTTTATATTACACAAACATTTAATTTAACTTTTTTAAATTTTTAATTAATTATAACATCAATAATCCGATCTGATATTCGTCGCTTTCTTAGACCATGTGTAGTGGTAGAAGGTTATAATGCCCCCACCATGGGGCATTATACGACACGTGGCGTCCTAGTCAGCAAGGGGGCATTATAGCAAAAGTGGTGTAGTGGGTATAATGCCCCATAATGCCCCATTCAATCATTTCACAATCATTTCACAATTATTTATTTTAATTTAAAACATAAAAAAAAACTTCATTAATTTAAAAATAAAATTACATTAATTGAAAAAAAAATAAAAAAAAAACTGAAAAAAACCGAAAATAAAAAAAAAAACAGAAAAAAAGCTGAAAAACAGAAAATTAAAAAAAAAACAGAAAAAAATAAAAAAAAAACAGAAAAAAATAACATGATCTAGAGTCCATATTTTTCTCTAATTTTTTGGCGACGCATTTGCGCAAGGATCAACGCATCGCCTTGTAGGTGGTCGATAGGTTTGGACAAAAACTCGATGTCCTTTTCCATTTGCCTCGCCTCCTGCATCTCGTTAAATTTTTTGGTTTCAGCCACTCGTTCCTTCATGATCTCATAACGTTGGTGGCCGAGATCGCGAATGTCTTGGAGACGACGGTTCATCTCCTCGAAATCTTCCTTTAACTCGAGATCGGAAGACGACTCGACCGTTTTTTTCCCGGTTCCCTTTCTTCTACCGGGGGGTCGGACCAACTCTTCTTGAATGCCCTCGTCAACGTCCACCGCCTCATTTAAATCAACATTGCGGGCATCCGATGTCGGAGTTGACGGGTCAACGGAGGATGATGTTTTTGACCTTTTAGCCCGACGTCTACTACTAGACGTCATTGGATTAACTACCGCCCACTTTGGACTTTTTCGTAGTACCTCCCAACACTTGTAGTACGTGAAAGGGCATTTTGTCCTCTCGAACTCCTCCAAAGTCTTCGTTAAAACCCACACGTCACCTTCACCGCTCGGCCGATTATCGTAGTTACGTTGGAAGACTTCTTGGAACGCTATGGAGTCTTTGCTAGAAATGGAGTCTTTGTCCCGATGTTCGCCTTGACCCCACGTGCTAAAGAAGAGTGCACGAACCCTATCCCAAAAAACCGGGCCCGTTTGAAAGTTTGCTACAAAAAAAAAAAAAAATAAGTTGTTTGTTAAAAAATAAAGTAACAAAATAAGTAAAATAATATTTATATAAAATAGTTACCGGTCTCTTCGTCCTCCGAAATGTCGACAAACGCCCGAGTCAATGTGTATTCCTCTTCCTTCGTCCATTTGATGATATTTTTTGTACGCCGCGGTGCGTCCTTATCCTTCTTCTTATGCGACCTTTTGCCGCGTTTCGATGTTTCTTGCACCGGTTCGGGTTGCGTCTCTGGTACGACTTCCACATCGGGTTCGGCTTCGGGTTGTGACGGTTGAGACCCGCCGGCTTGACCATAGCCGAAAGTGGGAGGAACAAACGGAGGGGCGCCACTCAAGTAAGCCGCGTAAGTTAAAAAGCTCGGGTCCATGTCTTGAAGGTTGTACGGGATTTGCGGTTGGGTTGTGTTCGGGTTTGCGGGTCTAGCGGGGACACCAAAAGGCGTGCGGTATGGATGCATGATTGTATAAAAATTAGAAGAAAGTGGGTTTTTTTTTATAAAAGTTAGAAGAAAGTGGGAGAGATAGTGAGTTTTTGTATAAAAAATGGTGTGAATGTGGGGTATATATTTATAGTGGGAATATTTTAAATAAAAAAAAAATAATAAAGAAAGTTACCGTTTGAGAACGGTTGAATAGTGGGCCCCATGTCAATTTAAGCGTTATATTTAAAACGCCGGGACGATTTTTCTTCGAAAATAACGCCCCCAAACGCCCCATGTAATGGGGGTATGGGCGTTATTGGGCGTTTTCGGGCAAAAATTTTTAAAAAAAACGCCCCACTACGGGGGTCTTATAACTTAACGTTCTTCATCCTTTGTCGTCACTCTCTTTTTATAATTTAACAGTCTTTACCCTTCGTCGTCACTTTCTTATAGTTTAACCGTCTACTTGATAGCAAATGTAAAAAAATTAAAAAGAAAATACATGTATCACGACCCAAAAGAAATTTTAATATCTAGTTAACTGCTCATGCTTAATATTAGGATTGTGAATTGTGATCAGTTTAATAAATGAAGAACAATGAAACTGAAAACCACATTGTCACACAATGGTACAGATTCACATGTAAAATACACATGTACATCATCAAATTAAAGAAAATATAATTATAAGGCCGGTGGGTGTGGCTTAACGCCACCCCGCCACCATAGCGCCCCTGGGGCGCCATCGACCATACCGCCGGAATTAAAGGGGGGGCGCCATCATGTCGTCGCCATTGTGTTAACAAGCAGAATTGAGGGGATGAAGGCTGAGATTGGTTAGAGGGGGGCGCTATAGCTTAAAGGGGGGGGGGGGGGGGGGGGGGGCTTTAAACCACACCCTGCAAGTTAAAGAAAGAGCATTTAAAGCCCCCAGTGTGACGTGACGATGAAGTGGCATAATAAAGCCCTTAGGGGCTTTATAGTTTATACCACACCATGTAGCCTAAATGATTTATATGGCACAAATGTTATTCTCATAAAAATATGATACCTTAATCGTAAAAATACGATACCTTAAAGTGCTGTAAAAACTATAGTGCTGTAAAATACGATGAGGTGGCGTGATAAAGCCCCTAGGGGCTTTATACCACACCCTCTATAGCCTAAATGATTTATAAAAATACGATACCTTAAAGTGCTGTAAAAACTATAGTGCCAGAGCTCCAAAAATGCACTTTTATACCAAAACAATTGTACATAATAAGAACATCACAAAACTTAACAATCTTGCTTGCTAACTCAAAAAACAAAACTGATAACTATAGATTCAAAGGAACAACGATACCGAAATTTACGACTTCACTTGTCTACCAACCTCAAAAGGACATTATTGATCCACCTTGATTGGTTAGCATGCTAGTCCAAGAAACCGCAAAACTCCCATTTCACAAGCAACTTCAAGAATTTAAACTCAGGGTGACGACCTTTTCACTTTGTTCCTCAATATATACAAAGGACCGGTTCTTGCTCGATGACATGGGTGATGTCAGGCTGATGCAATGGTAGGTGTAGGAGAAGCCGATAACTGTTCCTCCACGCCGTTGCTGAACTTTCTACTGCGTTGTCTGACTTTAAAACTGCCATGTCTCACGGGTTTCGGTAGAAAAAGAGAACTAATCGTTTGTTCCAGAGATTGAGCGGTGAATTTCACGTACTTTCCAGCGTTTAAATCTTGTTCGACAAGTGGCCCGTAGTTCTGCATATAGCTTCTGTAAACCGGCACGATTGTTTGAATAATAACCTGCAATGTTTTCTCCCTTAAATCTTTATCCAAAATGACCCACTTGGAGTTCTTCTGGTAAATGTTATCAAACGCTTCGTTAAACGCTTTCAGCCGCTTTTTCACAAGATCGCGCGCAGTGGCACGCCCCCCAGAGAACAAAATCAAGCCTTCCCGACTTAAGTGAGACGGAAGTTTTCCCCAACTTTCTTTTAAAAAAATTGTCGAATAATATTCTGTTTCTTCTTGGTGGCCTCTTAGCCATTGATCGCCTAATAAAGCTCCAATCGTTGTGGCATTTAAATGCTTGTAAAGATGCCAATGATTGTTCATCAAGAAAACGAACGAAAGGTGCGCATCTTTATACGCTTTAGACCATGTGTCAAGATTCAACTCAACGGCTCGGATCAGATTAAGAAGCTCGTCATGAACGAGACGTTCGTGAAACTTTTCACGTTTCCAGCTTCGTTCAATTGCTAAAGCTTGGTTCAAGATTGGCTTATAATCGTTTCCGAGAAGCCGATTAGAGTACTCGGTAATAAAACTTACAAGTCTTGGAACGCTACCATCAGGTGGCGGTGGAGATTGTCGTTGCAACTCCACTTGAAGCAAAAGCTCCCAGAAAATCTCTGACGCGCCTTCGATCAAGCTTTTGATAAGATCGCGTGTGAGATTTTGGATTTCAGCGCACGCGGCCCCACCGAAAAGACGGTTAAAATCCAATCTTAACCTATTTAACGCTGCAAAGATGTCTAGTAACTTCAATAGCTTTATCGGATCCTTCTTACTCTCGGTAACCGTCTTCCCGAACTGGAGAAACGCGAGCATTCCCGCTTGGGCTGCTATATTCGCGAAACAATCACGCCACACATCCAACCCCAACTTCTCAAACACATCGTTACAAAGTTTATATTCAGCCTCGAACAAATGCTTCACAGCAAACTCTAAATGCTCGCTCCATTTCGTTATGTAACCTTGGATGCTATTCACATCGTTAAACTCCGAAACCGAAATCTCCAAATACTCCAAGTTTAAAGCGCGTAAACTCGCTCTAACAATCGAGCTACGCACATCAACGTATATAGATTTACATCTTTCAAGCCTGTTGTTAACGATCAAGCTCCCGATAATATCCTGCAACTTTTTAATCACCGGGACTGGTAAAGGCGACGGGGAAATGCAGGCTTGTTCGTCTTTTAACGGAGACGAAGACATAGGCAACGGGACACTGTTTTCAGTCAAAAGCCGACGAAACTCACCCTCTAATCTATCTAACGAAACCGCTAACAACCCGCCATCAAAACAACCCTTTTCTTCATGCTGCAAATCCTTAAGACGCGTTATAGCGTTTTTCAAACTCGAAATGTATCGTTTATCAGCTACGTTATAATCCTCTAAATACTCAACAATATCACCCAACCACTCAACCGCCATCCCACAGTTATCCGACAGAAACTTAACCGCACCCCGCAAGTTTCCCAACACTTTCAGGTAACCCGACAGATCAGATTTTGGGTCCGATAACGACTTCTCCAACCCGTGAATTGCGTCGAACACCTTCAAGACAGCAGCAGCTGGGACAACAGCTTTGTTTATATGACCATTAACCGTGTCAAGCGCGTCCGGTTGAGCACGTATCGGACGAACAGCGGATTCTAAACGCGGTAACCGCTGATTAATCTGTTCTAACCTAGGCTCAGATTGTTGTAATGCTAACCCTAGGGTTTTGGATTTTTGTAAATTAAGTTTCAATGAGTTCTTCATAGAGATCAAATTAGTGATATTCATAATAAGATCATCTTCACCCAATGAACCCATATCATCAGAAATTAATAACAAGCCCTAGATTCAGTTTAGTAGTATAAAGCAATAACACTGATATGAATTGAAGGTTATGTATGTGATTGTGGAAACAAAAAATTATTTGAAATTGAGAGTGGGGAAGAGGGAAACTTACGATTGATGGAAGAAAGGTAATAATGGGGTTTTGAAGATTGAAGAGTGATGAATAATTGGATTTCGATGAGAATTATGTGTGAAAATTTTGAAAGTGGTAGATAGTGTGATCTGTATATGCCTTTTTGGTAGATAGTGTGATCTGTATATGCCTTTTCTGATTGTTGTTAACTTTATGCTTTTTGAATTTTGACCTTTTTTTCTTCTTTTTATAGCGTAAATTATGTTTATGGTTTTAGGGCTTTTTTTTAGTATTGTTTATGTTTATTTGTTTCTAATTTTTTTTTCGAACCACGACTTTCATTGAAAAACGGCCCGCTAGCAAGGCGAAACAACTACACAAACAAAACAGACAAATTACACATTGAAACGCTTTCATTTTGTCCACTCTAAAGACAAGTTTCTGGATTTGTTGCTAATCCACAAGAAACTACAATATTTGATCTACCCTAATATGCTTTGAATTTTTATCGGCTTGTTAGAGAATAAGCATTGGTTCCTAGCTCTCCACATACTCCAACACACGACCATCAACATCGCTTGAATGAGTCGTCTCTTATGACCGTGTTCCGGAACAAACTTATGATGGTCAAAAATGTCTTTAACGGAGAAGAAGTAAAGGGGAGGGAGTTTACACCATGAACTGATATGCTGCCAAACTACCGTGGCGGTACGACACGATGTAAAAATATGGTTAATGGATTCGTTTTCATTCCTGCAAAAACAACACAGGGATGTACTCTGGATGATGTATCTTCTCACTAATTCATCCGTAGTCGGAAGCCTTTCGAGCAGCGTTCTCCACCCAGACACATTTAACTTTAGCGGGATCCAGCTATTCCAATCTAATCTGGGGCTGTTTTGGTTATCTTCACCTGATAGAATAAGTTTCAACTGTCACAGTAGAGAATGAATCCAACATCACTCCAAATCCATTTATCCACCCCTTAGCCAAAGTGCATCCGGGACAACATGGCTTTAAGACTATTCAGCTCATTTAGGGCTTCTTCTTGGGACAATTGTTGTTTATTTGTTTCTAATGTTTTAATAGCATATTCACATCTCTTCATCTTTTTTTACCTTGTAATTTTGCTAAAATTAATTATATTTTCTCTCATCTTTTATCATTACCTTTTCTCTCTCCTCCACTCACATTTTACTAAAATTAATTATATTTTCTCTCCTCTTTTATCATTATCTTTTCTCTCTCCTCCACTCACATCTACTTTCAAAATATATTTAAAAATATAGAGGGTGAATAATGTCCCCTCAATTTTACAGATGAACAGTAACATTTTCTCTACTCTGCACATAACCATTTCCAACCATCTACAATCATTTTTCATAATCTAAAAAGCTTCCTCACAGAATTTGAGGGACGGATTATGAATGCTCTAAGAACTGGAACAGTTATCGAACCGGTTTTGGTTCATTGGTTCGTTTTATGGGTCTGGTTGAATCGGAGTTAAAAACTATATTAGTTTAAAAAATTATGTAAATAATTGGTATATGTTGTGAAACTAGCCTAATATCAAACAATAAGAGAAAGAGATGTAGGGAGAAAAATATATTTCATTGATAGATATATCATACAAGAGATATAATGCGAAGTATATATAGGAGAAGAAAACTTGGAAAATAAGCTAATCTATTTTTGGTGTTGATAACCATAATATTAATAATATATTTATAACACTCCCCCATGGTTATAAACTTGATACGCTTGGAGATGATGCCTAATTAAAAACATTGTCAGGAAAACCCAGTGGGACAAAACCTTAGCTAAAGGAAAAAGAGTGCGGCGCGTATCGTCTCCCCCTGATACTTCTGGATCATATACGTTGCCTCATTAAAAACCTTACTAAAAAACCTTAATGGGATAAAACTTAGTGAAGGGAAAAGAGTGCAATTTGTGTAATACGCCCCCTCATTTGAACATGTATTCTTAAAGTGACTAGTGCCCATTTTTCTTGAAAGTTGCTCAAAGTTTTTGTACTCAATGATTTGCTGCTTGATCCCTTAATGTGCAATTCTTTATGTTCGCAATGTTGTATATCTTCATATGAGCCTTCTAGTGCCTCTTCTTTTAAATAAATATCATAAGATCCACAACTGCGATTTGTTACATTTCCTGCATTTACAAAACTGACCAAACTTGTTTTGTTAGGTTAGTAAAATATAAATTCATATCTTACATACCTTAGATGTATTGAAATAGATGTTTTCCCATTTCAATATTTCGTCGTTTAACACATGCTATATTAAAGCGATAAATTCAACAAAGATATATAAAATCATGAATACATAGCAAGAATACTAATGCACAATTGCACTTAAAGATGGTACCTCAAGACCAAAATTTTCAATTTCTTTCATATGAAGCTATAACAGCCATTTTATATAGCAAGTAATTGAACAACCTTTAACGTAGTTAAAGGATAAGCTTTGTCCATGGTAAAACGCGTCAAACTCTTATAGATATAGTTTGATTGATTACACATATACTCGAACTGCAGGTCAAGCAATAATTACAATGTGTCAAGGTCATTTGAACATTCTCCCTCTAAAAGCTCGACAGTTTTTCTCGATGGTGCCTAGACATCATCACTGTAAACTGCGATTATAGTGAACTTTTAAGCGAGGACTTTTGATAAAGATGGATGATATTATCAAACTCATATTGCTCTTTATCAGAATATCTCATGAGTTGTACAACACTCAATCCAACTATTTTATCCATACTATCTTTTTAAGTTTATAAAGATACATTCATATTTATTATTCTTGTGGTTATCAACACCTAAAATAGATTAGGCTTGTTCCACAAGTTTCCTATCTTATTATATATAGCCTCTTGTACATCTTCTAATATACACTCATTCAATAATATTAATATCTTCCTCCCTATTGTTCTCTTGTATTGTTTTGCTATTAGGCTAGTTTCACAATAGTATAAACACTATATTTTATGTTGATAAGAGTATATATTTTAAATGAGTATTTAAATATATTGTGTTGTGAAGGCAAAATAGAAAATCATTTTAAGTTTATAAAGAAAACCTTTATGCTCCTCTTGAAGATTTGCAAGTGAATGAAACTCTGCACTTTGTGGAAAAACTAGTAGAGATCATGGACCGAGAGACCAAGAAACTCTGACGCTCTCGCATTCCTATAGTGAAGGTTCGCTGGAAAGGCAAATGCGGCGCCGAGTTCACTTGGGAAATCGAAAGTGATATGAAAGTTAAATATCCACAACTCTTTGTTACGCCTGCGCCTTAATTTCGGGACGAAATTCCTTAAAGTAGGGGATGCTGTAACAACCCGACTTTTCGGATCGTTACTAATCACCGTCATTTCATTCTTGATCGCTTGCACTCCCGAGATTTCGAATATCGCAATGGGTTTAAACTATATTTTGACGCATTTTAAAACGCATGTTACAACGTTTATTCAAAACACAATTATCGCATTTAAAACGCTGTTTACAACGCTGTAACACCCCGAAAATGTAAAACTTTATATTTGAATTATTAAATATTAAATAAACAAGAACAAACTAACTAGGGATAGATAACCTAGTTAGTTACGAGTCTTGTAATGCCAAATAAGTGGATTAAAACTCCTAAATTATAAACAAAACAATAGTCAAGGGATCTAAGTTGTGGAAAAAGGAAACTTGGATGATTAAAATTGAAATAACACACATCAAACACACACTTAGGTGTGTCTGGTCGATCAAGAACACAGGGGCGACACAAGAGCTCCCCATCAAACCCTAGACTTGCAATTTTCACCAAATTGAAGGCCCTAATCTAGTCTAAATCGATTTCCAGGCACACATTCGTGAGCACCTCGTTGAAGGGATCATAAGGTATGCAAAATCTTGATGTTTTGATTCATCTTAAATTCTAGGTTAATTGTAAAAATCAAATTTAGACTTGATTATGGGATGCTTAGATGAAACTTGTAATGAAAACAAGTTTATGAGTGAATCCTAATTGATAATTAGCAAGAATCATGTTTAAAAATTCTGAAAATTTTGACAACCCATTCATGAGTTAAATGGGTTTTTACAAAAAGATGAACACAAGAATTTGGGTCATTAGAAGTAGTATTACTTGAATCCTCCATGATAATTTTGTAGAGTTTATGCATGCATGACATGAGGAAATCGAAATTTGTGATTGAAATTGGTTAAAATAACAAGACATGAACTTGATTCTAATTATGTAAAAATCAGACCCGCTAGGTGTTTGTTAAAATGCCTAAGTGAGGATTAAAATGTTAAAATCGGATGAAAATGCATAATTGATTACTATAGCGAATTATGCGTTAATGATTATGAAAAGAGTTCTAAAATGGTTGTGAATTGAACTCTTTAGGCAAATAAACCGGAGCGTCAAGTGGACAAGCCGGTGGAGATGCGCGATAGAAGGGTGTGCTCTAAAGGTACGCCGTACGTGACTTTGGTTCCGTTACATTACGTATAAACATTTGGTTCTAGCTTGTTAACTTTGTCATAATGTGTATATACGTTCGATGTGTCATTAAAATGGTGAAGTCCATTCGACACTCAAATGGGTCAAAATCTTGGTTAAAAATAGTTTGGCTTGATATTGAAGTGAGAAATTTCACTCGTCAACCAAACGGGTCAAAAATTATGTCCTTATATTGAATTTGCGCATAGAGAGTTGAAAGCCTCATATTGCGCTAGTGCTAGATAACAAATTAGAAATGAATGGTTACGTTATGTTAAGTCTATGAATCCGTGATTATCGGGTCAAATAGTAGAAACTAGTTGCAAGAATTGTATAAAGCGGTAATGCTTGAAATTATAGAAAATAAACATGAAATTTGAATACGAGCGTAAAGCCATGTAATGGTATGAATGCGCCAAGAATTTCAAGCCCGGGAAATGGGTAAATAAGATTAGAATGCCAAAGAATGGATTGGCAAACAATTTGCATACATAGCTAATGGGTCGAATAATCGAAATAAGGATTTGGTGGACCATATGCTCGTAACCAGGGTTTCGTAAGGTGAAATTTATATGGTTAGATCCGTAATTTTAATACGGATCTATAGGAAAAAGAATCGGCTAAAAAGGATATGTAAATAAAAAGTTATGCTAGTTTAAAGTTAGTTTTTTTAGGAAAATCCGGAGCTGGGCAAATATGCAGGTCCAAAAACTGGACCTGCTGGAAAATGGTATCCCCCGCGCCACGCGACAGGATCACCTAGATCCGGCGCGACACGCGAGAGCCGTCGCGACACACGACAAATAGAGGAGGTTCTGGCGCGACACGCGACAGGACCAAAACTAAATTTTTATTTTATTTTTGATGAATCCATACCAGAACTCGTTTATATGCATTATATTAATGTCAAGACTAACTTTTTAAGTGGTTTTGACTCTAGGTAATGATGGGGTCTTTCCGGATGGCGATCAAGTATGTTTTGAAGAACCGAACACAAACTATTGAAGCTTCCGCGTTAACTTAATTTTGTTAGACAATGTTTATGCTGTAAACAAATTACTAATCACGTATCGAATGTTTAAACTAGTGGTAGTTAACTAGTATGTGATCACTTACAAACTTTGATTTTGTACTTGTGTTGAAATAAAGTACTTTTTATATAAAATTATGCATATTTCTACTAAATTCGAATAGAAAATAAACGGGTGTTACAAACGCTTACTATTTAGACGCATTTTATCGCATGTTTCATCGCTTGTTTAGACTAAAAGCTATCGCAACGCAAACTCAACGCAGACTCGAAATGCGGATTTACTTTTATGCATCTTAGTTGTTATGTGTGTTATTTGTGTGATTACTTGTTTAATGTTATGTTATTATCAACACAACGCTTACACGCTCAAACGCTCACTCGCAACTCTATTAAACGCAACGCAACGCTTAACAAACAAAACGAAAGTTGGAAAACTAACAAACGCACTCCGGCTGTCCGAATGGACATCCGATCGAATGGATTTCCGTCCGGATGACCATCCGACCGAATGGCCATCCGACCGAACGCCATTCGACCGAACACCACATCGCAAACCGACTTAACTCTCACCCTCACACTATAAATACTACCCGTACACCTCCCTTTCACTGATTTGACACCTCCATCCGATCACACGCACTCAAGTCGCTCTCAGTCACTTTGATCGCGATTCAAGGCTATTTCGTAAGCATTTCTCCTCAAATCTTGTACAACCTTCATCTTTAATCACTTCTACATCATCTTCTTCATCAAAATCACACACAAACACTAACTTTTTCCCTAAAATCACTGATATGGACCTCTTGAAGATGCTTTTCCTCTTGGTTTACTTAGGAAAGCTGTTATGGAGCTCCATTCAATCGAGATTGGTCCAGATCTAAAAGATTTCCACACTTTTTAACTTAATATCCACAAGATTTCAACACTTTTCAACTGTTTTCAACTTTTCTTCAACTTTCTACACAAAACCGATGGAATCTAGACTCAATCAGACTCTCTACTCGTTCCTTAGTCTAGAGCCGGCTTGAAAACGGATTTCCACCAGAGAGATGACCGATTAACGGGTTGAACATGGATCTTCATCAAGAACAGTAAATCTGACCGAATGGGCTGAGACCATTCGATCGAATGAGCTAGGCTTGGTGTATTCCCGTTGTTTGACACGTCGTCACACCGTCTCCATTAAACTTCAAACTTTTTACTTAGAAAATTTTACGAAGTTACAAACAACGGTTTACCCACTCGAATGACCATCCGATCGGAGGACCAGACCTTCATAATTTTCACCACTTAAACGCTTTTAACAAAACTTCGAATTTCTCAACGATTTACAAGCTACCACACTCATTCGAATGGCCATCCGTTCGAATGGTCATCCGCTCGGATGACCATCCTCTCGGATGGGATATACTCATTCGACCGGATCACCATTCGAACACTCAACCATTCGACACTCCGTTTACGCACTGTTCAACACTCTGTTCAACGACCTATGCTACTATTTCCATGCTCAGGCTAACTCAACGCGCTCTCTTCAATCCAATCAAGTTTGTGTTTACTAGCTAAACACACCCTGTGAGTATACTTGAACCCATTTTCTTTTAACGCACTTTTGGGTGTTGCATACGTTCTATATCAAAACACATCACAAAACGCAAACACTTTACAACGCTAACCGCTCCCGCGTGCTATACGTGATCTATGAATGCTTGTACTATGCCTATAAAGTGTTACACTATACCGCCTCTAGCAACGATAGTACTATAGTTTGGACTCAGCACCTGTCGTGGACAGGGGTTGCTAGGGATCACATCACTTTACTTCACGTGTTCGCTGAACATGTGTCGCGCATACTCTACAACGCAGTCTCGTGGTTAAGTTGTAATCATTGTGTGATAGTTACTTGCTTCGCCGGTTACGTGATACATGCTGGTTATGCGTAAACGCTTTTATTACTATATGCTATGCAAACTTGTGTACTCACCTTTACATTTTACGTATTGACTTTATTTTAACGTATGTGACAGGCTGATGTTATGCTATGCTGGAAATCAAGATAGGCAGTCTAGAAACTCCACTAATAGAAATCTAGGTTGTCAGACTTGTTTTGCTTTTGAGAACACGCTGTCTGTAATAATTGTTTGTGGAATGTTTGTTGATTGGTATGGGACAATTAACCTTTTAAATATTGCCATTTAATAGTTGTTATGGATTCTCTTGAGCAATCTGGTTCGCCTAATGTCGCGCCCCAATGATTCCGCCATCGGTTGGGGTGTGACAATGCTCGAAGGTTAAGGCTGAACATCAGAAGCCGTCTGGGCTTCTGCAGCAACCAGAGATTCCTAAATGGAAATGGGAGCAGCTTACGATGGACTTTATCACCAAATTACCTCGTACGTCACGTGGACATGACACCATATGGGTAATTATGGATCGATTGACAAAGTCTGCTCATTTCTTAGCTCTTAAGAAAACCTACAACACGAAAAAGAGATCGCAGTTGTACCTCAACGAGATTGTAGCCCGTCATGGAGTACCAGTGTCAATAATCTCGGATAGAGATGGACGGTTTGACTCCCGATTTTGGCGATCTCTTCAGGAGTCGCTGGGTTCTCGATTGGACATGAGTACTGCGTATCACTCCCAAACGGATGGTCAGAGTGAGAGAACCATTCAGACATTATAGGATATGTTAAGAGTGTGTGCGATTGATTTCGGTGGAAGTTGGGATACTCATTTGCCGTTGGCTGAGTTTTCTTACAATAATGGTTATCACGCGAGTATCAAGGCCACTCCGTTTGAAGCCTTGTACGGAAGGAAGTGTCGATCACCTCTTTGTTGGGTTGAAGTCGGCGAAAAGCAATTGACCGGACTCGAGCTTATCCAGGAAACCACCGACAAGGTTGTCCAGATCAAGGGGAGGTTGAAGGTAAAATCCGGCACTAAGACAGAAAACGCCAAAAGTTGGTGCCGATTTTTTTAATACTTTTATTATTTTAATATTATAATAATAGTTATTTTCTTTACTTTTTAACTTTAATCTTTTTTTTAATATCAGGGGTTGGGATAAGCTTGGTGCCAACCGGTATCGAACCAGTACTGGTATCGAAAATACTGGGACGGTCCTGTTCGATATCAGTACATGAAGGTAAAATCCGGCACTAATACAGAAAACGCCAAAAGTTGGTGCCGAATTGATATTGGAAATCTTTTGGTTCGGGAAATTCAGTGCTGCTACCCGGTACCATTTGCTCATCCCTGATCACGGTTACCGTACGAACAACGGTATCGTACAACTTTTTTTTGTTGATTTTCTTCAACTTTTTTTTTTTTTTTAGTTTCAGGGGTAGGGATGAGCTCAATGCCAACCGATACAGAATCGGTACTGATACTGAAAATACCGGTTACGGTACCGGTATATGAAGGTAAAAAAACGGTAGTGAATCAGTACCAGGAACGCCAAAAGTCGGTACCGAATTGGTACTTAAGATCTTTCTGTTCGGAAAAATTGGTACCAGTACCCAGAACAATTTGCTCATCTTTGACCACGGGTTTCATACGAACAACATCGTTACTATACTACTTTTTTGGTTGATTTTCTTTCGGTTATCTTTTAGTGTTTTTTCTACATTTTCTTTTTATTCTTGTCAGCAATTCTGTCCGTAACACACTCGTAGTGCTTTCAAAACACATATAAACATAGACTAAATAACAAAAGAAATTCGCCACAACGTGGCGAACTTCTTTAAACCTAGTTATGTAAATTTTATCAAACATCATGTATCACGTAAAACCAGATATATAATTTCACCTTGCTTTGTTTTAAATTGATGAATTAATTTTTTTCACTTATCCCGATGATATTGTTGTACCATCACTAAGACCATGTGTAATGGTTAATGCCTATAAGGGGCATTTTTCGCCACATCAACATTGTAATGCCCCTGCAAAAAATGTGTAACGGTTAATGTCCATTTCATTCAATACTTACCATTTTTTTTCCTCATCTTTGGGCATTATTCTAGAAATGCCCATCCTTTTTTCATGCCCCTATAACGCTCAAGGGGATGGTGCTAGGGGCTTTATCAAACTCTTTCATGCCCTTATAATGCCCATTACGCATGGTCTAATATACTTAGGGTATAGAGAGTGGTTAGACACTTGAAAGTGGTAAACTTCAAAATCAATCAATGAGAGTGTGCCATGTCAAAGTGGTAAACTATGCTCAAAAGTGTTGGCACTGGTTAGACACTTCATGAATTGGTAAACTATTTAAAAAAAAGGAAAAAAAGTGTAATTGATTGAGATGGCATGGACCCCACCACACACACCCCCTCTCTCCTTCCCTCCCTTCACCCCTTCAAAGTCACCGATCGGCAATGAAACACCGATTATCAAAGTCACCGCGCGGCAATGGGAGGTAGGCGGCGGTGTTCCCGAGCGGCAAACTCGGTTTGCCGATCCCCTTTGCTGCCCACTCCGTATGCCCTTAGTGGGTTCGAATGATGGGTCAAAACTAGTTTGAGCCAAATGACTTCGGAACAAAACGGACAATTTTTGAAAAAAGTATCAATCCATTCTAGTCAAATATAGGTTTTGATCAGTGGCGGACCCAAAAGTTATTTGTTGGGGGTGCGGATGCGGTCGGGTTTTTTGCCTAAAAAATACACTAAATTTTTTATTTCAAGGGGTACGCCTGCCCACCCAAGGCTTCACCTAGGTCCACCCCTGGTTTTGATAAAATAGATTTGATTGAAATGAGTCATCTTAAAAAAATTACCAAAATAGGGTCACCTTCTATGTTCTTTTCAAATATAAATAATATTTTTTTATTAAAAACTAGTTACTAATATAATTTATAAAATTAAGCCCATGTTAATTTGAAGGACCAATAACCAATATCTAAATGTTTAGTTTTTGATGGACTTAATTCTTAGACCCAATGTCCAAATAATGTCCAAATGTTAAGCCTTGGTCATGATTTTAAACCTTCTTAAAAAAAACGACAAACACAGAACAGAAGCAGCGGTGCAAAAAAAGACCTGATACGACCCGAACCGGACTGAAAATTATTATGATATAGCGATAGACAAACAACTCTTAAAAATTTCCACCCCTATAAAAAAGTTTCCCATATCCGCCATCGAAAGTAGCTAAAATAGAATCAATCAAATCAATAAGATCTAAAAAGAATCAGTGAGCACAAATGTAGAAGCATCATAACTAAAACAACTTTTGATAAACTTTGTATAAAAAGTTCTGGTAAAGTAACCAAATTTAGCTAAACGAAATCCTAATACAACTCTAAAAATGCATTTTATAGTTGTATTTACAACCCTCGTGGTTGTTTTAAAATAAAATTGTATTATTGTAAATGTATTCTTTTTTTGCTAGTGTGATCATATTTACAACCGTCGCGGTTGTTTTAAAATAAAAGCGTAGCATCACAAAAAAAACTTATTTGAAGGAAACTGGATTTAGAAATGTAATTCAACTCAAATAGAAGAATGGAATCAGATTTTGTACTTATGATCAACTCTTGTCCATTATAAATAAAAAGAAAAGAAAAATCTATATGGGTCTAAACTCAATGCCTTCAATAATAAGCTCACCAAACTTCGTCCTGTCACAGAGTCTCAACCAAAGCCTCAACATAAGATCCTTGTATGTGGTAGTAGCAGTTCCCCATTCCCATATTTGTACTTCCATCCAACCATCGTTCCTTTGTTGCGGAAGACCTTTAAATTTTGGCTTATTGAGCGGGTTGTGGGTGTTTTGACCAGCCTTTGGTCTAATAACGGGGGTTTGAGGACATGTTAAATGGTTATACCAAATTATATCCCCTGATTTGCGTTTTACGCCTTTCACTTCCATAGGAGCCTCAAATCCAGATTGGTCGTTTGGTAATTTGTAGACAAGGTAAATTGCATATGTTGTTCCAGTTGATACTAGTCGGGATTGGAGTTTAGTCGTGATAAGAAAAGAGCCCGAATCCCAGTGAATAACTTCTTCAAATCTGAGAAAATCATCTTACATGTAAAAAAATTGAAAAAGATAGTAATTTCTACAAGAAAACTGATGGGTAGATATGGAAGAACCGTGATTCCGGAAAAAACATCTTCTTGCCAGATTTGGCCTGATAGGACCACCATAGAACTGCTGATAGCATATGGCATTTCTTCCCGTTTTTGTCAAGAGAA
Organism: Helianthus tuberosus; assembly: GCA_030545235.1. Lineage (NCBI taxonomy): Eukaryota > Viridiplantae > Streptophyta > Magnoliopsida > Asterales > Asteraceae > Helianthus > Helianthus tuberosus. Next base: position 167,997,381 of record CM060423.1, on the reverse strand, counting down.
AACCACTATATATCAAACAATCAAATCATTATACAATGCGTTCCTTTGGTGGAACAATGCAGTATGCTCATAGGCTCCACAACAACTACATATGACAAAAAATAAAAACCAACGGACTTACAATGCGTCTCTTCTTCTTGTCGTCACTGAAAAATAAGCCTTTGCGGATAATTGAGTACGCTTCCTCCTTGGTTGTCCATTGCAGACTGTTTTCTGACCTTTTTATTAGGCCTTCATAATCAGTTGGCATTTTTTCTTCCCAATTTGTATCTGAATCTACATCTGAGATGGGTTGATTCTCATCTTTATGTTCCACCTGTAGGAGAACATCACTAAATTAATCAGACTTTCATCCAATATGGATTTCCTTACATTGATCAATGATCAACGGCGTACATGTACATAAATAATCTTACTTTCTCCAAGGGCCGAAATTCGATGCCTTCTATTTCCATTAAAGGAGAAAAAAAACTGGAGCTGTGAAACAAAATTTGAAGATCAACAGTTGTATGGTCAGTAGTAAGCTGATACAATTCACACATCCACCACCCATCGTCTCTCACATACGCCAGGTGTGATATTGAATTCTCTGTCTCCTCTTTTAATCTGTAGTTGAGGCTTATATAACTACACCTTCCATCTATAACTGGGTGCCGAAATGTGAACACAAGGTTCACCGTGTATGTGATTCCTGGTGACAAGAACTGAGTTTTTACATCTGCTTTCCATACCTCATTCTTAAAGAAATATTCGTAGGTGCCTGCAGTAAATCTGCATGAATTGTAGCAAAGAAAGATACATTGTGGGTGGCAAGAATTGAGTTTTTTTACAGGTGTTGGATACTTATCAAATATTCTCAAAAGCTAGAAACAGGAAGAGTCACCTTGAATTATATTTAGATGAGAATCTAGAACTCAAGACTTCTGAACCCAAACATTCTGCAATAGATATCATCTCACAGTGTTCTCCCTTCTTATTTAATGAAAACCACTGTACGTCCATTAAACAAGTTCAAGTTAGTTCGTGTGTGTTATAACGTAATAATATTATCGTTTTTTAAATCACTTATCTGTAAGATTAAATATATTATGTTTTAATATTTAATCTATAGCCATCATAATCATTTACATTATATGGATCAAAATATATAATAACCTATTAAATAATTAGTTGGTAATTGTTGATGGACCATATTACCCTTATTAACTAATTAGGGTTTCCTCCTGGGTGCTTATATAAAGGAGTCTTATGTAGAGGTTGAGGGGTTAGACAATTAGACACAAAACCCATAAGCATAACATCATCATCGACCTCCTCTCCTATACCGATTCCCTTGTCGGTTTTCTTAGTCCCCATCATTAGATTGCACCATAAGGAGGAACCAGATCAAGCTGACAATCATGTCAAACACTACTGCTGGCCTGTCTGATGCAATCAAAGGTATGTTTTCATGTTTTACATTATGTTCAAAACAGAACTGAACCAACATGTGGTATCAGAGCATATGTTGATTAGTCAGTTCTGTTTTATATCCGTAAATCTGGAATAAAACTGAAAAACAGAATTGAAAACCATTAAAAATCCGTTTTCTGTCATCCGAGATGCCATTACGGATGCATCACGGATGAATATCTTCAAATAATTTTATCCGAAATGCCATTCCGGATCATCACAGATCCATTACGGGTGCATCACGGATGAACGTCTTCAAACCTTTTTTTACCCGAGATGCCATTCCGGATTAGAATCATCCATTCCGGATCATCTCGGATCATATATTCATCAAATTACTGTTCCGAAATCAACAGTTTAAGGAAATGTGTTTAAACATGTAATAATTTCCAGATTTCGGATGGATTATGTCTGGGTTTTACCATCTCGAATGCATCACGGATCATCTCTGATCATTTCGGATCATTACGGATCATTACAGATGATTTCGGATCTGGAGTTTTCATCATTACGGATCACCTCTGATCATTACGGATGATTTCGGATCATTACCGATGCATTTCGGATGAATGTTTGAATGTTTATTTTTTTTTAGGGTTCATCACTTGTTCATCAGAAAATTCGAAATTTCCCTTAGTTTTGGAATGAATTCGGATTATTGGGTGTTTGTTCCTGTTTGATTTATTTTTTATCTAATTATAATTTTCGAAATCTATTAATTTTATTAATGGATATAGTTTTGAAATAAACAGATAAAAATAACTAACTTTTAAACAGGAAACTTAATCCCATAATCCCTAAGATTTCGGATTTGAACCTTATCAATTAGTAACTGCTTAAATTAAGGATTTTATAGCTTGAGGAACACATTTCGGATGATCATTACGGACCATCACGGATCAACAACTAATTGAACATTCCGGATGAACATCTGTTCGTCCATTACGGATCAATAACTGTCTGATCATTTCGGACCATCCGAAATCATCCGAGATCATCCGAAATCATGAGTGTTCATAAAATTTCAAGACTTATTCGAAATCCTGTTTGAGCTGTTTAATGTGAACTAAAAAAAAAATTTTGCGGGGCTCCGCCCCGAACCCCGGGCGGGGCCGCGCTGCCCCCCGCACCCCCCAGCGAACTCATCGCGGAGTTCGATCCGCGCTAACAGGTGGTTTGCTATTAGATGATTGGTTTTTTGTAATTACTTAGTTAATTAATAAGGATCAAATAATGCTTTACAAAACCAAAATGGCTTTACTTGAATGAGCTTCTGATGTATCATTTCTGCCCAAAGCTGACTTGATACATCTACTTATCATCCAAGTATTACGAAAGCTATGTTGTGTGTGCATCATAAGCATGAATGTCTTAATTTCTGGCCAAAGCTGATTTAATTCATTCATAGATGACATACTCAACAAGTGCATAACTAAAGTGATTGTCTCAGTTTCTGGCCAAAGCTGATTTGTTACAACCACTTTGCACATATGCTTAAATGATTACACTTCTGGCCAAAGCTGTTTTGTCTTCGTTTAAGTAGAACTTTAAATAGTCTATTATTTTGATGTTAGTAATAGACACATCACAACCTCTTCACATGATGATCCTTATATTAATGATCCTTAATTAATTCTTATGATCATCTCGTCTGCCTTATTTGTAGTACCCGTAATTTTACTCACTATAGTTTTCTTCTATAAGTTTATATCTCATCCACTCTAATTCCTAAACCTAAAATGTTTGCTTTATTTAAAGTTTCTATTAGAATTAGCTCTTAAATTAAATCCTTGATTATCTCTTAAGACACGATAATCCTATTACTCTTTTCTGATAATGATTACTACAGAATAAAAGTAGAGCATGATTAATAGGACAAATCGAACATGATGTCTCTTATGATAATCAAGAATAAGTGCTGTTACTAAAAGGTTATTCCAGATTAAGTCTTTCCTAAGACTAATCTATAATTGTGGAATAATCACAAGAACTCCTAAGGTGCATGCCTTCATTAAGTGGTATATGTGAATACATTATAATGTACAATACCATGACCTATAAAGTTAAGGGCTTACGCATGAAAATAAGTACAATTTTCCAGTACATAACATACTTAGATTTTCACTTGTACAATTTGATGCCTTATAAATCAACTATAACACTCAAAAGTACCAAAGTACAATGAGTGTGTTGATAAGCAACATATGTACAAAGAAATAAATGTTTAAAGCTGGAAAATAAATTGTTATTCACCTTACAACCACTAAAACCTTAAAAGAGGATTGTTCTAAGGTCCATAGACAAATTACAAGTGCTAATTTCAACTTTATGGTTCTTCAAGGGAAAATCTCACTGCATAATTATGCCATTAGACTAGGCATAAGCAACGAGACTATCCATTATTCAGAAGAACAGTTGGATAAGTTAACTAGGTAGTCACTTACTAATGATATTTAAGTCTGCTAATTTTTAGTATTCCTATTAACACATGATTAGTTGACCCTAGTTCCATACGTTTCCATACCAGAACTCGACAAATAACTAACATGAGAGTTGGTGACAAAATTAAATGATAAGGCTATAAGAACCATAATAAGCAGTCTTCTAACAAAGCTTTTCGATACCTTACATATTCTGATAATTAATCAGAGTACAGTATCATTACTTAGGCTATGTCATGAAGGTTGTGAGGTTTGCATAACCAACATAAAGTCACACTTATCGTAAACTCTCATTTTATTTGTTCTAAATATCTGGATTGAAACATTACTGAGATGGAACTAGATGATACCTTACACTTTCACAACTTTTGTCATCATGCCAATGAGAATTTGACAAAAGGAAAATGAGACTTATAAATTTCATCCATTATAACTGAAATTCATGAGAAATCATGACATGGTTAATGAGGATGATTTTTTTATCTAATCTCATTCTAAGTGATTTTAAATCATGACGTTATAGCCCTAAATATTACTTGGCTTAAGGAATAAGTATGGGTCCATCATAAGTCATTCATTGACATTCGTGGAACTTATTCTAAATGGAATATCCGGACATAATTCATTTAACAGACTATCAACTTGTATCTAAATTTTGTCGCATATGGCACATGGTCTTAGAAGAAATCTATTCATATATATACTTAATAAGATTTCTATTAGATATGTCACTAAAGTTTCTTATGATATCTGGACATTAAAGAAATCAAATAAAGTCTAACGTATATGTGATAGGTTCCCATGTCACGTAACTCATTGAAACTTCTCTTGTAGCATTCTAGAGATATTAAAGATCAGTGGGAGCATTAAGTGTCTTCATAATAACTTGCAAGAGTTGGGGGAGTGAAAATTTCACATTACCTCTATTTGCACCTCTTGTACAAGACACCGCTCCATCACGACACTGTTTCATCAATACTTATCTCCTTAAATCTAATGCTACTCTTACAAAAGTTTCATTGTTGCCTAATTGTGGGCACACTTAGATTTCTTACCGAGAAACTACAACGACTGACGTCATTAACTTGTTTCTCTATTAGAATTTGTTGGTCGTTAAATATTGACCCTAAGCATGCTGAGTTCCTAAAGTTTTCTAAGGTCAGTGGGAGCAGTCGAAGTCCTTATAATGATTTGCAAGGAATACAAGAGGCGGGGGGAAGAGTGTCATTAAATTTCACTCCAAATTTAACTCCGAGTACACCTCTTGTACACCATACTGCACCAACTCTTACAAACTTAGAATCATGAAAATGATAGCAACCTAACCAAGAGCTAATCCATAAAACTGAAACTTCTAATGAACCCAATAATCAACTCAGGAGGTCATCTAGGTTTAAAAGCCTACTAACTTTGATGATTACATAACCTCCCTAACTGAAGTTGAAATGGATTTTGGAAATGTTTACTGATCCTATCTCTTCAAATTAAGCCATTAGTGTCAATCAATATTCTTAATGGAATAAAACAGTTTTCTAGTAAAACTGATTTTATGTGCTCGTATAACGTTTGGGATTTGATTGAATTACCTAAGAGTGTTCATAACCAAATCAAATCCTAATATAAGCGTTAAGACACGAAGAAGCATGATTGATTGTCAAAGGTTGTACTTAGGAAGAGATAAATTATCAAAGTTTTCTTTGAGGATCATCACTGTTCTAGTAGCTTATAATGGTTTAAGGCTACATTAGATGAACATTAAAAGCAATTTTCCCTAATAACTGGCTGACACTTTTACATGTTCATAAAACAACCTGAAAGTTCTAAACTGAAGGTTAAAGAACACTTTATTTGTAAGCCAATAAAATCCATGTATGGGTTAATGCAAACATCATAATGTGATGAAATCTTAACGTAATTATTTTCATTAACAACCAAGTGGATTAATGTACCTACCTCAAAATGAGTGGGAGCAACTAAGATAAACTTGTCTATATAGATGATATTCTTTTGACAAGTATATGTTACATAAGTCAAAGCATCGTTAACACAAACTTTGATATAATAAATCTCAGAGATATCTCTTACGTGATTGATATCATAACATACTGAGATAGACCAAATGGGATATTAGTTCCGTTCCATAAATTTAACATTAAATGGGTCCTTACATATGTAACAATCAATACTGCTCTCCTTCAGAGGATAATATGGTAAATGAGATTATTTTTTACGCTTCATTAATTGGAAGCCTTATGTAAGTTTAAGTCTATACTCGTTTAGATATTACTCACATTGCAACACACTAGATATGTCTAGATTAATGTGAAGCATCTAATGGAGTATTACAATATCTTTAAAGAAACGAGAGGCTATAATTTGAAGAAGAAGTGAGAACTCAAACCGGTTTATTACTCTAATTTTGAAATATTCAAAGATGATAAAATGTAATTTCGGGTATATCCTTATGTCAGCAGACAAACATATCTCATGGAGGAGTAATGCACTGATATCAACAACCTAAGTTATAACGACATAATATAGTCACTAAATGTTGTTGGAAATTTATCAGTGGACTCATAAGCTTATTAACTCCATATAATTAATGTTTTGAAGACTTAGTGTGATAAAGTCAGCTACCATGACTCCTTGAACAGTAACAGTTCAAGAGGTGCTGCATTAAGTTTCGATACGCAATTAATTATTCGTTTATGAACGAATTGAGGAAACTAAGTTTGTATCGAATACATTCATGATATGCTTAAGGATCCTATAACTGAAGGGCTATTACCCATAAGTCTTATTAAGAGAGCTCAGAGACGGGTATTAATTAATGGCCATGCGCAACTGCATATCGTACTATGAATGACTAAGTATTAGTTAATTTTCCTCATCGGTTTGATTTTGTATGTCTCTAAGAATATGTCAAGCTAGCATAACGACATATAAGACAAATATAGTTACAAATCAAACAAAGGGCTTATGCGTATTTTGATCATAACGATTAGGTTTTAAATTAAGGCTATAGTATGATTAATGGGGGTCCTGAGTCGCATAATGATTCAACGGCTGTATTTCTCTGCTATAGTACTTGTTTAAGGCTAAAATGAGTGTTAACTCCTGATCAGGCTTATCTAATACTCATAGTAAATGATTACTCGGCTAAGTGGGAGAATGTAAGATTAAATATATTATGTTTTAATATTTAATCTATAGCCATCATAATCATTTACATTATATGGATCAAAATATATAATAACCTATTAAATAATTAGTTGGTAATTGTTGATGGACCATATTACCCTTATTAACTAATTAGGGTTTCCTCCTGGGTGCTTATATAAAGGAGTCTTATGTAGAGGTTGAGGGGTTAGACAATTAGACACAAAACCCATAAGCATAACATCATCATCGACCTCCTCTCCTATACCGATTCCCTTGTCGGTTTTCTTAGTCCCCATCATTAGATTGCACCCTAAGGAGGAACCAGATCAAGCTGACAATCATGTCAAACACTACTGCTGGCCTGTCTGATGCAATCAAAGGTATGTTTTCATGTTTTACATTATGTTCAAAACAGAACTGAACCAACATTATCTGCTTGCTTTATTTGAGCATATACAGTTAGTTCAAGCACACAGGTGTATATAAGTGTTACTTGTAATGGTTGCATTAGGAGGAGCAGGTAATTACCGATTTGCCACCGTTAAGGAGGACCCCTTTGTACAAAAGTTTCATAAATTCAACTTCGGATCTGTAATTCAAAGGAGATTCTGTAGTCTTACTCAGCTCTTCATAGAAAAAAAGTTTCCCTTTCCATTCACTAAACTCTTGACTTTCGAGCAACTCTTGACTTTCTAGTGCACTCTCAAGTTCTGCCACAACCTCAGCCATCTTCGGTCGATCTTCATGAGATTCCTTCAAACATTGATACGCAATGTCTGAAAATATTTCTAAAGCACTCTGCTCCAATGGTTGAATGTTCGGATCTTTAAAGATGATATCATTTAACTTCTTCTCTTCATATCTTTCAATCCACGTGCGCACTAAATTCTGCTCAACACGACCATTGCTATATGTACAACATAACCTCCCACATAAAACTTCGAATAAGACCACACCAAAAGAGTATACGTCGGACTCTTTTGTAAGGGTGTGCGTCATCGCATACTCTGGATCACAGTACCCATGGGTACCAGCTGCCAGGGTGACAATAACTGAGTGCTCCTCATTAGCGGACCCAATTATTGATAGCCCGAGGTCTGAAACTTTAGCTTTCCATTGGTCATCGAGTAGGATGTTGGCGCTTTTTATATCACAATGGATAAGTCTTCGGTGTGTCTCCCTTGGATCATGAAGGTAGCTTAATCTCTTCGCGGCATGAAGGCATATCTTCAGGCATTGTCTCCACGTGAGATGAGTGGACCTTAAGTAGCGGTCAAGGCTTCCACGAGATGCTTGCTCGTAAACCAGGATCATCTCACCCCTTTCGCAACAAAATCCCAGAAGAGAGATAACATTTTCATGCTTGTAATCGGAAAGCATCGTTATCTCTTTCAAGAACTCAGGTGCTCCTTGTCCACGGGTACCATCCAGACGCTTAATAGCGACCATGCTTCGCCCCTCAGAGTGAGATAGTTCTCCTTTATAAACATTCCCAAAACCACCGCGTCCAATACAGTGGCTCTGATAGTCGAAGTTGTTGGTGGCTGATGTTATGTCTTCTAGTTGGATTTTAAGATGTGGAAACTTCTGCAAGAATATCTGCAATTTTGCATCCATATTTGTGTAAAGAACCAACACAAAAGGTGTTTGTAATTTCTGAAAGGAATGGAAAAATGGTTAACTATGAAATATTAATTTCCTGTCACTAATTTAATCAAGACCAATGCCCTTTATATAGGATTAGAGAAGCAAGAAATTAGGGGTGTTTAGGATTCCTTTTAAGTTCTAACTTCTCAAAAGTCCACAAAATTGAGAAGGTAGAAGTTAGAATGGCATAAAAGTCCTTCTCAAAGGAGGTGTTTGGGATTCCTTTTAACCATAAAAGTCCATCTTAGGAGGTGTTTGGGATTCTTTTTAACAGTGTCGAAGCTTGAAAATTTCCACCGGGGGATCGGAAGTCACTGGACCTAAAAATTTTATATAAGTATTTTTTTTATAAAACCGGGGGGTCGAGACCTAAAAAATTCTATACAAAACATACATACATAACACTATTGAGCGAAAAGTTTGGGGGGTCGAAACGTATATACCTAAAAAATTCTATACGAAACATACATAAATAACACTAATAAATCAAAAGTAACTCCAAAATAAGTTAATCCAAACACCCAATTGGAGTATATTTAGCCAGATCAACAATAACATCTTTTATTAGTTATAAACTAAAGGATTAGGTTCAAATACAAAGGATCCTAATTGTAAGAAGTGTAAGAAGGATTTATAAAGTGACAAGTGTTCAATAACCTAAAAAAACCCACTACAAAAAAAAAAAAAAAAAAAAAAACTTAAACATCTTCTTCGTAATCTAATTCTTCCTCGAGTGAACGTTTGTCTTGAACTCTCTCTGCCGCATCCAAGTAATCTTTTAAGCAAATCGACATCTCAACCGCCTTAGGTGTTAGTCGAGTCCTCCTTATCGAAATCACCCTACCACTAATAGAAAAAGCACTTTCCGAAGCTACCGTGGAAGCTTGGACCGTTAGTAAATCTCGGGCCATTGTGGCTAAGATCGGAAATTGATCTTCCTTACTTTTCCACCAAGCCAACAAATCAAAATTTTTAAACTCTTGTGAAGTCATCATTTGTAGAAAGTTCGACCCACCATACCAACCGAGTTCACTACTACTAGTGTTACCACGATGCATTTGACTCGACTCATCATACAATTGGTTATAAACATACAAATCGGTATCTTCCATTTGACTTGAACCTTCACCGAAAGCGGCGTTTCTCATTGACGCGTGAATGTGTGACGAGGTTGAACCATATTTTGTTACATAAACATCAAACAATTTTGAAAGTTGATCATTGAAACGAGAATTTGCGACTTCACCAAAGTTTGGTTCTTGAGTGGTGTTTAAATTCAATTGGTGTGCAATTTTTTCAATCAAAGACCCGGTTCCAAAAATATTAAAACAAGGGTTTAGAGCGGCGGCACAAGTGAAAACCACCGGTAGTTCTTTAAAATATTTTCTTAATTTTTCCTTCATTGTATCCTCCATGTCACAATATGGTCTACCTCTAACCGACAACTCGTTTACTTTCAAACACATTTTAAACAAATTGTGAAGTACCAATGAACTTGTTGGATAATAAACCCCCGACAAAGTCTTTGTTGATGTTTTGAAAACTTGAAGCACTTGTGTAACAGTTTCAATAGCATCCCAACCCGATGGGTGGTAAGGCGAACACTTTCCACGACTAGCCAAAAGGTTATGAAATTCTATTAAACTTTCCTTTTGCAAAATAGCTTTTTCAAACATAATGCAAGTCGAGTTCCACCTATGAGCAACGTCCCAATTGGGTCCTAAGCATATTCGACCCGCTTCCTTACAAGTTTTAATATATTTTGAATGTCTTTGCGTGTTACTAAATATACTTCGTAACATTCTTTTGAAAGCTTCTTTTTGTGTTTCAATAACCCTTAAACCGTCTTGAACGGCCAAATTTATGATGTGTGCAACGCATCGGCTATGGAAAAAAGTACCCTCACAAATCGGATTGTATTTTAATTTTAAACGCATAACCGCGCTCGTGTTGTTTGAGGCGTTATCAAAAGATATTGAAAAAAGTTTATTTTCCAATTTGTATGTTGTAATACATTTGTCGATTACTTTATATATAGCTTCACCGGTGTGAGGGTAATCGAATAATTTAAACAAAATCATGCGTTTCATCATTTGCCACGTCGCCGGTTCAATCCAATGGGCGGTGACACAAATATACGAATCGGGTGAACCGTGCGGTGCGGACCAAACGTCGCTAGTCAAGTTAACACCGGTTTCTAATTTTTCAAAATAAGAAATTAATTCTAGTTTAGCTTTTTTCCACAATTTTAAACAATCCATCCTAAGAGTAGCACGACTTACATGGGTGTATCGTGGTTGGAGAGTTCGTTGAACCATCTTTGTATAGCGTTGGTTGTCGAAGTGGTTGAACGGCAAACTTTCTTGGATTACAAACTTCACCATTTCATCCCTAACCATATTGAAATTGTAGTTGAAAATATTAGCGCCATCACTTGCCATGGAAGCTTGACCACCAACGTGTTGTTGTTTCAACGCCTTGCAAAACGGTTTTTCAATGTGTTGTTTCAAGGTGGAGTTTGCGGATTCGGAGTAAAAGCCTTGACAATGATGACAACGCGCTTTCTTTTTACCGTTGGCCATCTCGCACAAATCAAAATGTGACCAAACATCGGGGTTGCGCTTCGTTGGAACAACACGAATCACCGTGTCGGTTGTAGACTCGCCAACATTGACCGAATCATGGGCACTAGAGCTTGCCATAGCGTTTTGAAAGTTATCGAACAAGAATAAGAGACTTTTTTAGAGTTTTTGAAGATTCTCAAGTGTTGTGATTGAACCTAAACACCCACCATCCTTTTATACTAAGTTTGAGATGAGTTTTGGTAAAAAAAACAAAAAACAAAAAAAACCGGCTATAACAGGCCTCTAACGGTCATATGACCGTTTTTTCTCGCTGGGCACAAAAAACCGGTTTTTTTATAACGTTATCAGTTAACCGGTTATTTTAACCGGTTTTTTACCTCATTCGGTTAATAACCGGTTTTTTTATAAACCGGTTTTAAAATCGATTTTGTTGAAAAATATAATAACCGCTTTATAACCGGTCAAACATGTTAGTATCCGAACCGGTTACAAAAAAACTGGTTTTTAAAAAAACCGGTTCCGTTTTTTTTTTTCCGGTTTCGGTTGGATAATCAGTTTTTTTTGTACACATCTAGGTGGGGGGGGGGGGGGGTATGTTTTTGGGGTTTTTTTTGGTGAGGTATAGTTTTTTTTTTTTTTTCTTTGCTGCGGGGGTGGGGGTTAGGTTTTTTTTTTAGGTTTTTGGGGGGTGGGGGTGGTTAGGTCTTTTTGGGGTTTTTTTTGGTGAGGTATAGTTTTTTTTTTTTTTTTTTTGCCGAGGGGGGGGGGGGGTTAGGTTTTTGGGTGGGGGGTTTAGGTTTTTGGGTGGGGGGTTTAGGTTTTTGGGTGGGGGTTTAGGTTTTGGGTGGTGATGTAGTGGGTTTAATTTTAGGTTATTGGACACTTGTCACTCTATAAATCATTCTTACACTTCTTACAATTAGAAACCTTTATAGAATAACTTGACCCATAAACTAAATACTCTGCCTCAAATGCATAGAAGCTGTTGTAGGTTTCAGCATAATGGGGCAAGATGCCTTGATCACATGATTTCACAAAAAATAAAATAAAATAAATAAAAATCAAATCCAGCTATTATTATAGTCTAAAGAATCTGTGGCCTTCTGAGTGGTTTACACGTCTCCGTAGTTCACGTTAGGTTGTGATGGCGAAAGTCAACCCAATCATTCATGATTCATGATTGTATATAAAATAAAACGAGTAAATTACTATTTCGTCCTTCTCGGTGATCCTAAGATTGTATTTTATAGGAAAAATTACACTTTTCGTCCTTTATGTTTGTAGCTAGTTGCAATGGATGATCTTTACCTTTAATAATTACAGCCACAGTCCTTTATTTTGAAAACTCATTACACCATTCATCCTTTAGTGCTAACCAGGTTAAAATTTTGAGTTAAATCTTGTCATATGAGGGTATTATGGTCATTTCATGTTTTTATTTAATAATAAAACTAAAACATAACATATATACATAATGCAGCTTATTTAATCTACTTTATCTGTACATCTGAATCTCTCTTGTATCTACTCAACCACCGCCTAAGTCCACCACCGCCACCGCCTGTAACATCACCACCACCATCATCGGAGCTATTTAAAACCCAGAAAAACCCTCTGTATATAGATCGATGCACACCCCTATTTAAAACCCAGAAAAACCCCCAAACAACATCCCACAATCCATGGTTTCTTTCAAAGAAGAAAGCAACATGATCAAAGATCTTTCACATCTGGAAAAACTTCACTCAATAACTTGGACGAATAGGAAAAAAAAAGGTTTTAATTTGTACTATAAAAGATCATATGGCAGAATTAAAAAAGGGGGACTACTGCCACATGAGATCGGACGAACAGGAAAAAAAGGGATAGATTGAAGGGTTGCAAAAGATTGAAGATCTAGCTTAGCGGTTCTCACGCAAACACCCCCTCAGCTGCAAAAATCATGGATCAACAGCTTGAACCTCCACCCGGCCATGATGAAGCAGATTGACGACGGGAATACCAAGAAGCCGGCGACGATGAAGCAGATTTAGGCGATGATGAAGCAGATTCCGTTACCTGGACACTTTCGCACCGGAGGTGCGACTCTCACAATCTCCACCATCTTCGTGACTTATTGAGTATAGGTTTTTATTGAGTGAAATTGATGATAGATTTTGGGGGCTTTTCTGTGATGGAATTCGGTGGTGGTGGGACTTGGTGGTGGTGGTTGCCGGATACTACTGTGATGGTGGAGGAGGTTGGTTGAAGAGAGAGAAAGTGGGAGAGAGATGGAGAGATAGGTTCGTTGAAGAGGTTGGTTGCCGGACACTGCAGCGATGACGTAACGGTGGTGGCAGGTGGTGGTGAGTTTGGTTGGGGAAGAAGGGTTGAGAGTGAGAGAGATGAGATCTCAGATCTGATATTGATATGTGTTATATATATTTGTTTATTGTTTTTTATTAAACTATTTTTAAATAAAAACATGAAATGACCGTAATACCCTCATATGACTAGATTTAACTCAAAATTTTAACCTGGTTCGCACTAAAGGACGAATGGTGTAATGAGTTTTCAAAATAAAGGACTGTGACTGTAATTATTAAAGGTAAAGGTCATCCATTGCAACTAGCTACAAACATAAAGGACGAAAAGTGTAATTTTCCTATTTTATAATGGTTTTAACCCCTAACACAGTCACACCCCAAATTTCCAGGCTTTACCGGTGGGCCCGGTAGGGGAGTATCGTGACGTGGTTGGTAACATCATAGTCAAACAACACAATATATAAATGCACAGCGGAAGCAAAAGGATAAATATATTACAATCCTAAATAATGTAACATCAAAGTATTACAACGGAAGTAAAGGATCCACAGGCGGATCGAAAATAAAATAACACTGTTTAACAGACTTTAGGCATCTAAGCTTGCGAGACTCTTTAATGATGCTAGGAGTAGCCAGCCGATTCCGATTAGTACCTGCACTTAGCCTTTTTGGAAAATACGTCAGTTTACACTGGTAAATACAATCAACTGACTCATTTTGAAAAGGGTTTAAAAATGATTGATTTGCATGCACATGGCACAAATAATATTTTATAACTTGGGATGCTTATTTAAATATATAAACTTGTAAAGGATTTACATGTTCCTTATGCGTTCAGTAGCCCGGATCGAGCCGGGTTAAAGATCAATAGACACACCACTTTATTTATGAGACACTGACAGGTGTACGCCTACACCTGAGTGCTAAGGTCGTGGCCATTTCGTAAAATGATGCCAGGGATATCCGGGACACGGTCATTAACCCCCAAAGGCTTTAAGCAAACAAAACAATTTAAACGAAACATCTCAATACTTTAACCATCATACAATTAAAGATTCAATGTCCGACCAAGCGGTATTTTATATACCGTACCCCAAGCCCGTATAGGGAAATAAGTTAAAAGTATTTACCTGAGCTAAATATAAATTCAATCCCAGCCGTATCAAATCAGCAAGTACAGATAGCTTTTACTGGGCTCCTAAATCTGGAACGAATGTTTTTAATAACCTATTAGAATCCTAACGGGTCTTTAATTAAGTCATGACTTAGACCGGTTAGTTTTCAAAAGGAAGATACGGTTCAAACGCATGATAAGGCGAAGACTGGAATAGAATGTGATTTAGACCCGACAAGTTTGGAGACTTGTATAATATGGGTATATTATACACATTCTGGATTTTGAGATAAAACCGATAAGGTTTGACCCGTTTCGGCTAATTTATGTAAACTAGTTACATAAACCGAACCGAACGCGTATGAAGCGTAACGGGTAACCATAAGAGTCCTAAACAGGTTTCCTAAGTTAACATGCCTTAAATATGTTGTGATATCAGTAGGATACCTTCCATTATGCCCAAAACGAGTTTAATTTCATATTAAGCCCCTTAGGGGTATTTTGACCATTTTAATGATTATAAAAGGGATCAATTAAGCTTCTATGATCCGGGTCTGAATAAATCAGTAAAATAACTTATTTTAACTGGTTATAACATTTGGTTATAAGTCTTATATGCCAAAATAGTTTTAAACCCTAACTATGCGTTTAATACGCGTATAATGTCGTTTTAAGCGATTTACGGGTTAATATAGGATTCTGAGTTTTCTGATCACTTCAACAGGCTCAAAATACTCCATTTATTATTTGAAATTAGTAGCAATTGGATTGGTGTCAAAAGGATTTGTAAAACTCATTTTTTGGCCGAAAAGGGCATATTCGGTATTTACCGAATTAAGGCGATAATCCTAGCTTATGATCAGTTTAAAAATAATTAAAAATCTTCAAAAATCCCAAAATATTATATTACATCAGTGGGTAAAAGGTTTGGTGTCAAAAATGGGGTTTAGATAGGCTTTACGCTAATGACGCCGATTAATTACTAAGAAGAGTTATAATTACGTCATTAAGCATAACTCCTAATCTAGACCTCCGACTGATGTGAAAATTTACAGACATGTTTAAAAATCAGTAACTAAGATTATTGTACTTTCACATTTCCAAAATTCTCGTTTTATAGTCATAAGGGCATTACGGTCAATATTTAAGCATTCAACGGAAACGTCGGACAATCGAGGGTTCAAGTGGTATAAACGCAGAGGATTATACAATCATGTAACTAGGTCCTAATGGAACTTTAAGGCATGTCTAAACCTTTCTAAATCGGGTCAGAACCGAAGTCAAAGCAGAAAGTCAAACTACGCGCCTTTCGGTTCCGAATCGATCTTAAACAGAAAGTTGTCGAATCAAACAAGCTTAGACAAGCTCTTATACTTATTACCAAGTTATATCAATGATAAAACAGGTTACACGCCTTCTATATCGCTAAAAACATGTTTAATGATTCTGTTGACTTTTTCAGACAACGTTTGACTCGACAAACGACCTAGCTAGGATGGGAATCAGTGAGTACCCTTTTAAGGGTTAATTGCTCACATAATTACCAACTTATAACAACTTTCAATTCGGCAAAACACTGGACCGTTTGTGTTTTATCGTTAAGTCAAACCGTAGTTACGACGGTTTGACTTCTAGGCTATAAACTAAGCATAACTTAATTTAGAAAGGTCAAGGGTACTTACTTGTGTCTAATGGATGATTAGGAAGCTCTTGGTC
Source organism: Helianthus tuberosus (assembly GCA_030545235.1). Lineage (NCBI taxonomy): Eukaryota > Viridiplantae > Streptophyta > Magnoliopsida > Asterales > Asteraceae > Helianthus > Helianthus tuberosus. Next base: position 167,980,958 of record CM060423.1, on the reverse strand, counting down.
TGCTGATGTGCTCCTCAAAATGATCAGAAATGAAGTGTGGTTGCATGTTGCAACTTTGTGACTTATAAAGTGACTTAGATCATCAAAGATTGTTGCGACATGAGTCTACGGATGTTAGAAGATGTATACAAGTGTCTCCTAAGGCTAAAAACCAACATAGGCAGCCCATAGAATCGAAAACTTGCATTTTAAGTCGGTTAGAAGGCTAGGACAGCCACCTGTGGGTTTTTCTGTCGCTGGGCACTGCTTGCGCACCGTAACAATTATTTGTTGCGGTGCGCAACAATTCATCAGACTTCTCATTTTTTTTGCACTTTTGATCCCTGGTCCTCCTAAACATCGCTTTCGCTTCAATTCTTGCATTATGAGGCTTTAATATTAACATATGGGGGCTTTAATACTTATACCCACTTTGTAAAGTCCTCGGGTAACTTTGTGATCACTCGAAAAGCCCTAATTTTCAATGTTGACGATTCTAACCCTCACACACGAATTTTATCATAACTTTCTCATACGGTAACGAAACTTGGTGAAATTTTTATGGTGCATTCTAGTGAGCATAATTAATCGTTACAAGGCTTCGAGTTTGCTAAAAGGTCACTCAGAGGTATATCTTAACATGTTGACACATTTAACCCCTGTAGTTTGTAATCTCTCACTTTCTTTCACAATTCGCTTCATATGATCCATGATTCATTCGTTTAAGGTTATAAACATCATGTAGGGTTATTGTAAAGTATATTTATTCATTGTTGACACTTTGAACCCTTATATTTACATAGTTTCATTGTTTGTCAACTTTAGTCCTTCGAAAGTATTCTTTCACACGTTTAAAGGTTATGACACGTGTCAAGACATTATAGGACGTAAATTTTCGAGGTGTTACATCCTCACCCCCTTAAAAGAAATCTCGACCTCGAGATTTGTTAAAATGCTGGAAGTACTTTTTGTCGCATAATGGACTTAACTTTTATAATATATCTGGAGTCTTTCCAAGCTCCCAAAGTGATTCCTATATTAGGTACACGTATCCTTTTGGAGCTTCTTTACCTGTTGATTCTCAATCGATACAGGATGCTCAACACGTCATAATTCTGCATATCATTATGTGATAGTGTTTCTTGACTTATTGGCGAAACACATCCTTCAGTCACTAGGGTGCAATGTATTGCGAGCTCCGCCAAGCTCCTTAAATAGGTTTTAGCTTATAAGCTACTTGATCTTGATATATTCGATTTCCTTGGAATGATTTCCATATATTCAGAGCTTAACTAGCCTGATAATTTAACAAATTTGGTACACCCTTCCTGGGTGATATCTTTTGTTAAACCTTATTCCTTAACAAGAACTTAGGAAGTTTGCTATTTTCATAACTCCTTGATTTCCTGCCGGATACTGGTAACCTACAATCGATTATGGATTTGTATGATCTTATTTGTTATCTCTCAGGCAACTTTCAGATCTTGATAATTGGACTTACCAATTCTCTATCTAACAATAGATATTTAACATTCCATCTATACAAAGTCTCCAAAGGAGTAGCCTTAATACTTACATATCAATTATTATAGAAAAGCTTATTTTAAGGTGAGATGGTTATTCCAACCACTGCTCAAAACTAATATTAAGGAATAGCTAATCCTTGCCGCTAGTCGAACAATTCGACGATCCTAGGCAGCTGATGGCAAATTCTTAATCGTTGCCTAATTAGGGTTGCAGTGAGTAATGAATAAACATAATGAACCGTCTTTCATAATTACTATACCGAATTCTTAGGATATTGGGTTAGGCTATAAGAACCCTCTATTTTTAAAACTTAGTTAACCAGGGTTTCGATTCTTCCAATGATAGTACTAGCCATTTTGGAGATTTCATAATAACACAGCCTTAAACGGAATTTAAACCTTAACTCTACCTGCCTCTCAGGGGTAAACAGGGTAATAATAGGAGAAGATAATCAAGGTACAAGGAGGTTACAAAGATTTTTACAAAATCTCAGGCTCCAATTCATCCACCATTGTTTGTGTCAATTAAGTGACACATTTATGTTATGAGTCCAAGAACTCCTTAATCGGGAACATTTACTTGGACAATTCCATTCTGGATATCTCCTTTGAATACCATTAGTTGACTTTAGTACCATATGACCTCTCGGAATATCTTTGTGGTCCCATGCATTAAACCTCCATACTGATCAGGCATGGAAGCAATCTATGGAACTTATTTAGGTACACCAATCTTCATATGGCGCTTTTATCATACCATCTGGTATTCGGAATCGATAGAGATTAAAGAGATATCAACTATATATGCTTTCAAACTTCCTCTTAGAGAGAGGATACTTCGAAAATTTTATGCCTAAAGGTTTCTGACAAGAACCGAAGAAATGGTTCTTATGATTTTCCTGAAGGTTCTACCTTACACTTAATATCTGGGGTTCTTACAGGGAAAAATTTCTAAAAGTTTGCTAAGTTTATGGTCTTGTGAGAGACTTAACAGCACCCGAAACCACATGTAATTTATAGCAATAAATCACAAATAAGGGTTTATCTGGTGAAATTCCTAATGTGAGCTGTCTCTAATTATTCAACAGGAGGGTTAAACACCTCCATTATTAATCCTTCTAAACTTAGCTGTAAAATCTTAGATAACTTTAGGGCAGTCTCAGCTTTGACTGGTTATTTCTTAATCTATGCAACGTGAGTAGCTGAGGTAGATCCATAATGGATTTTTAAATGAGTAGGTTTTGAAACCTTAGTGTGCCCTCTTATTGCCAATGCTACTCACTAATAATTATGTGCTTTAATAGGGTACTATCTCAGCCAATGAATTAAAATTTGCGACATACAGTCGACAGTCTAGAACTTTTATGGCGAGAGTCAGAAATTCTTATTCCGTCTTTTCCCTTTTCGCGAAACGGATGCTAGGTTTTTCTAATAAGGTCCTTAAAACTTGGACCATTCCACAATGTATAAGAGGATCCTTCTTGAGGATTTCATTAATGTCCTTCCTAATTAAAAGTATTGCCATCGAATGACTGTGATGTATACCTTACCATGTCCTTTCTAGCATAACCACTGATATACTTAATGGTTTCTACTTCATCCTTTCTAGTGTTTAGTCAACATAAGCAAGCCAAGAGTAATTAAAAATAGAGGTAAAATCTTGGATTTTAATACTTAGTCAACATAAGGAGGATAAGTATGTGACTTATAGTAAGAAGTAAGGAAGTTATTGTACATGTGCTTATATTTAATCAAAATGGAAATTTCACAAACTAGGCACCTAGCTCGGTTGGCTAGGCGCGCGAAAGGGTGTGGCCTAGACCCAGGTTCGATTCCGGGGACGGCCAATTCCACCATTTTTTTTATGTTTAATATTAATTAATCGTACGGATACATGTAATTATGAAGGTTGTCTCATAAGGAGTCTTGATAAATAATTGCTTCTTATCACCCACAATATGGGCTTGGTTTTCAAGGCAACCAATCGATTTTTATCACTATATTGAGTCCTTATATTTTAACGGAAAAATAGGACATCGGAAAAATGATTCCTAATGGATATAAAACATCCATCTAATATTGCTGAAGTAGTTTCTGAGGTACTATCGGCCAAATTTTACTTCACACTTAACGCTTAGAGTTTTAACAAGTAGATTTAATGATTTACAATATCTATTGTCTACGAGAGACTTATCTGAACCTGAATCAATTAATACTCTAGCGTGAGCGTTATTGGTAAAGAAAGTACCTGTTGTGACATTGTTATCCTGAACAGTCTCTTGAGCACCCATTTGAGAGCTTCCAGCTTTGATCTTTTTAACTTCCTCAAGCTTTTTAGCATATTTAGGGCAGTTGGTCTTAATGTGCCCTCTTTCATTGCAACCATAGCAGGTTGCGTCCTCCATCTTCTTGCAGTCCAAGGTCTTATGCCCCTTGGACTTGCATATCCCACATGCAAAAGTTTTCGACCGTGTATGCAAGTTCGATCCATACCTGCACTTCCCGAAGTGTTGTTTCTTGCAGATTTTGCATCTGGGTTTTTCACCCGACTGTTGGTTGTTTTTCAATTCTTTGCATTCTTGAGTCTTGTGATCCATCTCTTTACAGATACCACATCCCCTAATCTGTTCGTATATACATTTACTGGAGTGCCTCTTCTTCCTGCAATTCTTACATTCGGGTTTAGCCTCCTTTGGCTTAGACTGGTTATAGTTTGAACCGGTCTTACCCTTTTTACAACCTTGCTTAGGGGTATTATTGCACTTTCACTTGTGATCCCTTAACGCTCGGTTCACGGCTTTGTTTACAGCTGTATCTAACATAGCCTGTAACTCGGCGCCCGATAAATTCAGTCTTATATCATCATTCTGATTAACTGGATGATTGTGAGCTTCTGAGGAGTCAACCATGGTGAAGCTTTGAAGGCTACAAACCAGTAGTAATATTTGATTTAATTATATTGTGAATTGTCGAATTTGTTGAATAAATAGCCATGGCGTAATTAAACCATATAGTCCAATAGATAGAATTTAATTTATTTGATTATGTTTTGCCTAAGTTTAAATAAACCATCTTTGGAATTTAAGCGGAATATAATCCTTCATATTTATTAGACAGGGGACATAAGTCACGACTGCCAATGTCATACTGACATCTTTTATATATAGCACAAGGGCTTGTTCCAAAGGACTTATGATGGCTCAGAGGCCTTGTCACTAGGGAAATTTTAAAACATAATCGATAATTCCTTTGGGTCGGAAAATTTCATAGTTCATTGTCTTGACAAGAAGTTATGAAATAAAACTATCTTTTTCATGTATTCATCTTTACCCGTATGTATACATCCCAAATGGATGTCTTGATGCGTACATCATTTTCGACGTCTACCAGCCAAGATTCCTATTAATCATTTACGCTAACTAAGGGATTTGGAAACTTCCTAATATAAGGATGACAAGTGTGATTTTATCGCATCACGGTTGTCGAGAGTGTTAACACATTTTCAGATGTTAACAAGGATCTGAATCTCTTTTTAAACAGATTTTACCATCTTAGCTAGGTCTCCAATGACATTCAAGCTAGGTCAAACCTTTTAAGATTCTCTTTTAATAATTATACTGGCAGGAAGGGATCATATTTATTTTTATTCAGGATTTTTATCATAATCCTAATTTATAAGTTAATAATAGCACAAATGGCCTAGTCACGTAGACAAGTTTAATTTATAAGCCATGATTTCAGAGAATCGAGGCATTAAGGTTTTACTGATAGCACAAATGGCCTAGTCACAAGGACATTTATAAATTATAAGCTATGCTTTCAGAGAATCAAAGCATGAAGGTTTGAACCTAGTTCATTACCTTTATCTGACAGGGAGTCATTGCTACCACTGTCTTTTGGTTCATATGGAAATGAGCAGGGCCTGTAGGCGCTATATTACCACGTATGGTCAAAATATGATTATCTCAAGGGATGATATAAACCCATGATTCAGAGATCATTATATTGGGTTAGGAATCTTTTGAAGAATCCAATAATAAGAATGACGTTTGTGATTTTAATGAATCACTTCTGCCAGGAGTGTTAACATATTTTCATATGTTAACTGGGATTTGAATCCTTGAATAGGTCCTACCATCTTGGCCTCGTCATATAGGCTAGGTTTACCTTTAAGATTCATTTTTAATAATAAACGCAGAATAATCCTAACTCAGGATGTTAATAAGGATCTGAATCTAGTTGTGGGACTACCATCTTGGCCCTGTCTTAAGGTGACATATGGCTAGGTCTTTGTCCTTTTTAGATTTTGCCATTTTATATAAAGGTAGATCTTATAAAAGGAATGTTTGAATGAAAATTTAAAGTTAATTATTCCACTATAAAATTAAAAATACAGATGTGCCCTAGACGGGACTTGAAAGGAATAATGTTGTCCTCGAAGGAACTGAAAGGTAATTATGTCCTTATAAGGACTATTAAGGAAACGATTTTTAGAAAAAGGAGTTTCTTCTTCATTTTATTTCTGAATGCTTTCTCCTTGGTTGCATGTTTCGTCCTAGCCGCTGTACGAAGGTCAGCAAATTAAGGCTCCGGGTGTGGAGAATTATTATTACGGCTTCTTCGCTTGGCAACGTATCCAAAATATAAAAATTTGGAAGCAGAATTTCCAGATAAGGATTGAGAATATTCCTATGTTAAGTCTAGACTCAGAAGGTCAAGGTATGTGCTAATGTGTCATTGAGATTAAACACAAAAAGATAGTGTTTAATTCACTCAATGTTGGCTCTGATACCAACCTGTCACAGCCCAAATTTCCACGCTTTACCGGTGGGCCCGGTAGGGGAGTATCGTGACGTGGTTGGTAACATCATAGTCAAACAACACAATATATAAATGCACAGCGGAAGCAAAAGGATAAATATATTACAATCCTAAATAATGTAACATCAAAGTATTACAACGGAAGTAAAGGATCCACAGGCGGATCGAAAATAAAATAACACTGTTCAACAGACTTTAGGCATCTAAGCTTGCGAGACTCTTTAATGATGCTAGGAGTAGCCAGCCGATTCCGATTAGTACCTGCACTTAGCCTTTTTGGAAAATACGTCAGTTTACACTGGTAAATACAATCAACTGACTCATTTTGAAAAGGGTTTAAAAATGATTGATTTGCATGCACATGGCACAAATAATATTTTATAACTTGGGATGCTTATTTAAATATATAAACTTGTAAAGGATTTACATGTTCCTTATGCGTTCAGTAGCCCGGATCGAGCCGGGTTAAAGATCAATAGACCCACCACTTTATTTATGAGACACTGACAGGTGTACGCCTACACCTGAGTGCTAAGGTCGTGGCCATTTCGTAAAATGATGCCAGGGATATCCGGGACACGGTCATTAACCCCCAAAGGCTTTAAGCAAACAAAACAATTTAAACGAAACATCTCAATACTTTAACCATCATACAATTAAAGATTCAATGTCCGACCAAGCGGTATTTTATATACCGTACCCCAAGCCCGTATAGGGAAATAAGTTAAAAGTATTTACCTGAGCTAAATATAAATTCAATCCCAGCCGTATCAAATCAGCAAGTACAGATAGCTTTTACTGGGTTCCTAAATCTAGAACGAATGTTTTTAATAACCTATTAGAATCCTAACGGGTCTTTAATTAAGTCATGACTTAGACCGGTTAGTTTTCAAAAGGAAGATACGGTTCAAACGCATGATAAGGCGAAGACTGGAATAGAATGTGATTTAGACCCGACAAGTTCGGAGACTTGTATAATATGGGTATATTATACACATTCTGGATTTTGAGATAAAACCGATAAGGGTTGACCCGTTTCGGCTAATTTATGTAAACTAGTTACATAAACCGAACCGAACGCGTATGAAGCGTAACGGGTAACCATAAGAGTCCTAAACAGGTTTCCTAAGTTAACATGCCTTAAATATGTTGTGATATCAGTAGGATACCTTCCATTATGCCCAAAACGAGTTTAATCTCATATTAAGCCCCTTAGGGGTATTTTGACCATTTTAAAGATTATAAAAGGGATCAATTAAGCTTCTGTGATCCGGGTCTGAATAAATCAGTAAAATAACTTATTTTAACAGGTTATAACATTTGGTTATAAGTCTTATATGCCAAAATAGTTTTAAACCCTAACTATGCATTTAATACGCGTATAATGTCGTTTTAAGCGATTTACGGGTAAGATGGTAAGATGGTGTTTTTTTTTTTTCATTCCTTCAAGAAATGGAAAGATATATTATTATTATTATTATTATTATTATTATTATTATTATTTTACCATTATTATTATTATTATTATTATTATTATTATTATTATTATTATTATTATTATTATTATTATTATTATTATTATTATTATTCTTATTGGTTTTAATAACTCACTCACGGGCGACACCACTACTGCCATAGCTGCCGCCGTGACTACCGTCGCCGCTGTCACCCACTTCCGCCACCACCACCACCCACCTCCACCCCAGCTGTCTCCCGCCACCACCCACCTCCGCCGCTACCAACCGTCACCCACCATCCACACCTCCACCCCGCCGTCACTCGCCACCACCCACCACCCCGACACCACCGCACCACAGCTGCCACACACCCCCGCCTCCGCCGTCAGTCGCCACCCACCATCGACCACCACCGTCTCTGTCACCCACTACCATTGTCGTCGCCACCACCTACCTCTGCCCCTGCCACCACCCACCACCGCCACCCACTGCCACCACCTCCGATCATCGCTACCATTGCCACCTATCCCCACCCACCACCACCGACTACCGTCACTCATCACCGATTTTATTCCTTCGTCTATTCTTTCCTACCAAACAACACAAAGTAATGATTCATTTCATTCTCACATGGTAACCAAACAAGACATGGAATGGTAATGATCCATTCCATTACATCGTCCATTCCATTACCTCGTTCATTCCATTCACCCGTCTATTCCATTACGCCATACCAAACAGACCCTAAGGGGGTTTGTGAAAAGCTCTTCAGAATCTCTTATGTCTGTCCAACGCAGACTACGCGCAGACGTTTAAGTCTGCAGTGTGTTTGTTTTCTCGAAGACCTTTCATTAAAAAAGGTCTGCGTAACCTCTTTTTGGTGCAGACATGGATCAAGGTCTTCTTCGGTCTGTAGACTCTCTTATCATCTACAAAGCCCTAGCACCTCTCCACCTCTTCTCCTCCCCACCCCACCTTCTCAACCGCCGCCACCCACCCTCCCACTGGCGGCACCTTCCCATCGGCGGCACCCTCCCACCACCCGCCACCACCTCGTCACCCTCCCACTGTCCGCCACCCACCTCTGTAACCGACGGCACCGTCCGCCAACCTCCCTCCTCACCAGTCGTCCGCCACCTCGTCACCGACATCAAGTCATCAGCAGCCGCCTTCATCAGTATCTATCCAGGTAAGTTAAATTTATGTTTTTTTGTGTTAATTTTCAGAAATTGGTGCTAGTTTTCAGATTGTGGTGTTATTTTTTAGATTTTTTATGTTAGTTTTTCAAAATTTTGGTGTTAATTTTAAGATTTGTGGTGTTACTTTGTTGACTTTTGGTGTTAATTTTCATAATTGTGGTGTTAATTTTGGTGTTACTCATGCCTGTTATGTTGTTTGATTATGATATTCATTATGATAAAATGGTAATTAGAATCTGTATGATGTTCAGCATCTTGCAGAAGTTAAAAACAAACAGTCTTCTTCTGGCAGACTGCAGAGGTTTAGTCCACCTCTTCTGCCGCAGATGTCTGTTAAGTTAAAGGGTATTATGGTCCTTTTACATTTTAGAGGCTATTTAAGTAAGTTGTAAAGTTCTTTAATATTTGTATTTGTGTAATTGCTCAATTTTTTTATTATTTCGTTATGATTATTATTTAACAAAATACGTTTTAAATATACAACTAAATACATATTTCTTTAACAATTTGTTTTATTTATAAATGTCGTTTTCAAAAAACATTTGTTTTTTGACCTTTTTAAAACCGTCTAACGTTTTTTAAATTGTTCTTTTTAAAGTTGTTCACTTTTTTTATTGAACGATTCATTCTTTTACCATTCTTTTTAAAACCATATGTTTTTAAACAATTCATTTTTTTAAAGTCTTTCATTTTTAAAACCATTTATTTTTAAAGTATTTCTTTCAGAATCGTTTTTGTAAAGTGTTCCTTTCATTTTTAAAGCGTTATTTTATTGTTTATCTTTTTAAAAATCTTCCATATTTTGGACCGTTTGTTTGTTCGAAATTCGTTATTTTTTGAAACCTTATGTTTATTAAAATCATTCGCCTTTTAAAACCTTATATTTTTAACATAAGTTTTCAATACCTTTTGCTTTTAAAAAAATGAACGAATTTCGAACAAATGAACGGTCCAAAAAATGGAAGATTTTAAAAAAGTTAAACGATTCGCATAATGCTTTAAAAATAAAAGGAACACTTTACAAAAACGATTCTAAAGGGAACACTTTAAAAATAAAGGACTTCTAAAAAATGAATTGTTTAAAAAAGTTTAAAATGATTTTTAAAATATTGGTAAAATGAATTGTTCAATTTTATTTAAAACGAACAACTTTAAAAAGAATGATTTTAAAAACAAACGAGTTATAGAAAACGGTTTTAAAAATGAAAATGGTTTTAGAAAGGTTAAAAACAAATGTTTTTTTTTAAAACAAAATTTAATAAAAAAACACAAATTGTTAAAAAAATATGTATTTATTTATATATTTAAAACGTATTTTGTTAAATTATATAATTACACAAACACAAATATTAAAAACACAATTTTTTTACAAAAATATGTATTTATTTGTATATTTAAAACTTATTTTGTTAAATGATAATCGAGAAATAGCGTAATAAAAAATTGAGTAATTACACAAATAAAATATTAAAACAACTTTGTAACTTACATAAACAACCCTAAGGTCAATACCCTTTTGGGTTATGTAATATCTGCTGATGATGAAAGCCAAAACCCAAGGGAACCATCATCTCTGCCTGCTAAAATAAGTTAAAATACAGTCACAATTTCAAGAGTTTCTCTCCCTTGAAGGTTTCTCAAAACAGCTGCCCCAAACTAGTGCCTTCAAAGAGTCGAGTATAAAAGAACAAGTGCTGATTGTCAAAGTGTTGGTCAACAAGTCAACAGTCAAGTCAACCAAAGTCAAAGACTGAAGACTAGAAGACCAAGTCAACAAGTCAAAGACAAAAGTTCTGGATTTCTAGAAGTGCTGGTTCTCAACCAACAATTCTGTGAAATCTAACAGTTCATTATTTCTTTCCTCAGAAGTAGCATTTCAATGCAACAGTGTAACTATCTAGCAGTTTGTAAAACTACTTGTAGTTACACCATTTAATGAAGCTGTTAAGGGTCATTTTCATGATGACGTCACCAATTGTTCACTCCTCCTATATATAGTTTAGTATGTTCATTGTATTGGTTAACACTTAGAGCCGAGAACATAAAAACTAAGTGAGAAAGTGATCACCTGGTGAGGGGAGTATTGTATGTACCTTTGTGATTGTATTACATCATATGAATTCAATGAAGTCATTTTGCAATCATTCCCAAATACAGTTATGTTAGATTGATGTGTTTGCTGATTACTGTTTGACTGAATTTTCAATTTGATTAACTGTTTTATTTGAAAAACACATACTCTACACACTCCCATATCCAACAATTGGTATCAGAGCCTGTTTCACTGAATTAACTTCACCGATTACTTAGAAGATAAACTAGCTCAAATTGATATTTGATTGAGTGATCAAAGGACATTGAGAAGAACTAGACCAATCAAACCATTAAATTGTTTCTGATACTCTGTTTTCCAGAGTTAAATCTCAACAGAATTCAGAGAGATGTCAGTCACTAATGATCCTCACAATACTGGATCGGCAAACAAGCCTCCGATGCTCGTTCGTCGTGAATTCAAGATATAGCAACGAAGAATGGGTCACCATTTGTCACATCAAAACACTGGTTGCTGGAGTGGTATATGGCCCTCATGCCCCCTCTGTTTCAAGTATCGAACAACCGAATGTTAATATTCCTAAGAAAACCACTGATTATTCCGAGCAGGATTTCTAAAAGTTGGAGCTCGATGCTTAAGGCATTCGTGATAATGACCATGGCCTTACCCAACAAAATATATGCTGGATTGCTCCATTGTGAGAATGCCAAAGAGTTGTGGGATGCTTTGAATGAACAATTCGGTGGTATAGATGAGGTTCATGAGAATAACAGAGAAATTCTAAATCAATAGTATGAAGCATTTGCTCATATCAAGGGAGAATCTCTGACTCAACAATTTGAGCGGTTTAACTGCTTAATCAATGAGCTCTGGCATGTAGATAAAATTTATACAAATTCTGCTTTGAGTCACGGATTCCTGAGATCTCTTCCTGATAAATGAGATACAACTACTTATGTGTTGAGAAACATTGTTGGTTTTTAAGGAGATGACTATGACCAACTTCATGGCAAACTCCTCACTTTTGAGAGAGAGCTTGACCAAAAACAAAAACTGATGTCATCGCCAAAACTGCTAATGATTACACATTTTGTAACACAACCCTGATGAGTTAAGATGAGTCATCATCATCTTACAGAGTAAATGAACGGAGTTATAATCACTTTGTTGATATAACTACTGGTTTTAATTCTCAAAATGACACATTACATATGGGGAATCAGAATTATGCTTTGATGATGTATGATCATAGACCAATGGACCCTGTTGACCAGGAAAAGTTTGATCTCCTTGACCAGCTTGCTTTATTGAGTATAAAGTCTAATCAATTTTATAACAAAATTGGTAGGAAATTTCCTGGTGTAAAGGGTAGGGGTAAATTTGAAAAGGATAAATCCAGGGTTAAGTGCTATAGATGTCATAGGTTAGATGACTTTGCAAGGGAGTGCAGGAATCTTACACAAACCTCTGTTCCAAGTGTAACTTATCCTAATCAAATGGATCAAACAACTACTGGCCAGTATTCAGGTGTTTGGGATTCCTTTTAACTATAAAAGTCCATCTTAGGAGGTGTTTGGGATTCCTTTTAACAGTGGCGAAGCTTGAAAATTTCCACCGGCGGATCGGAAGTCACCGGACCTAAAAATTTTATATAAGTAAATTTTTTTTATAAAACCGGGGGGTCGAAAACGTATATACCTAAAAAATACTATGCGAAACATACATACATAACACTATTGAGCGAAACGTTTGGGGGGTCAAAAACGTATATACCTAAAAAATTCTATACGAAACATACATACATAACACTAATAAATCAAAAGTAACTCCAAAATAAGTTAATCCAAACACCCACTTGGAGTATATTTAGCCAGATCAATAATAACATCTTTTATTAGTTATAAACTAAATACTCTGCCTCAAATGCATAGAAGCTGTTGCAGATTTCAGCATAATGGGGCAAGATGCCTTGATCACATGATTTCACAAAAAATAAAATAAAAATAAATAAAAATCAAATCCAGCTATTATATTTTAAAGAATCTGTGGCCTTCTGAGTGGTTTACACGTCTCCATAGTTCACGTTAGGTTGTGATGGCTAAAGTCAACCCAATCATTCATGATTCATGATTGTTTATAAAATAAAATGAGTAAATTACTATTTCATCTTTCTCGGTGATCTTAAGATTGTATTTTATAATGGTTTTAACCCCTAACACTAAGGGGGTTTGTGAAAAGCTCTTCAGAATCTCTTATGTCTGTCCAACGCAGACTACGTGTGACAACTGTGCCTACAGTTATCATTAACCAATCCCAAACAATTTTGTAAGCATTGAAACCTTATGTTCTATTTCTTGGATTGTGTAATTATCTATTATACTTGCACAATAACAATCCTTGTTCAAATCTAAACCCTTAAACACTTTCTGGAAAGTTATACGCAAATTGATACGTAAACGTAATCAGTTTAACGCAACAAACACTCCGGAATAGTGACATAAGCTTAACATACCTTAAATAACCTTTACATAACTTAGAAATAAGTTTGAAGGGTTTGGTATGGCAAAAACAAGTTTATTCGATCGCAGGGACTATTTGCGTCAAACTGTAAAAGTCTGCCGATTCGTATAGTAACGTACATTCCGGAACATGATCATAAGCTAAACATACCATAAATAACCTTAACATAGCTTAGAAATAAGCTTTGAGGGGTTCAGTGTGAGAAAATATGCTTATTTGATCAATAGGGACTAAAAGCGTCAAAAAGTGCATAAGTTTGCATTTACGCGCCTATCTTACGTTCTGACCATATCCGGACATCCAAAAATTTTTCTAATCATTAAAATATTTTATTTTTGTGATGGGAATGCAAAAATACCATTCGTCGCGCAATTTGGATCGTTTTCGCATCCGTTCGAGTTTCATCGTAATTAACCGAACAACGCGATCGTACGTCCAAACGAACCAACATCCATGATATTTTCAAGCATATTTCTAGTCCCCTATACTTTAACATCCTTGTAGAGCCTTGAAATTGGGTTAACGGAGCTTAAACGCATCAAAAAACAAGTTTATAGCTTGCAGGGACCTGTTCTGCCATTTTGAGAAAGTTTCTGTCTGAAAGCTCTCGCCTGAGGCGAAGCCCAGAGCCTCTGTCTTCGCGGCCCGCGACAGCTGGAGCTGGGCAGAAATCTGTTTTCTTCAATCAGCAGCTAATTCCTTGGTTTTAATCCTAGTTTTAGCATACCTTGGGGTTGTTTTTGGACTCCCCTAGTATTTAAAACTATGGGCAACAAGTGTAAGGCCAAGATCAAGTCTCAAAACACATGGAATGATCTTCATGGTGCTTGATTTCTTATAAATAGTCTTGGGTTTTCATTCTTGTTTCTTGCTCATTGATCTAATCTGCTCTAAGTTGAAGCTCTCCTTTGTTGAAGGCCTCATACCTGAGTATTTTTATTTCAATTCTTCCTAGCTTAGACCATTTGTAAGCTTTTTTCATGCTTGTTCATGTATTTTAAGCATGAAAGTCAAACAGTGTTTGACTTTCTGCTTTGACCATGATTTGGTCAAGTCAAAGTTCATTTGAACTTTGAAACGTGAGCGTAATCACGATGGTTATAGTCCCTTGTGACTATACCTACTGATTACCACGTTTATTAGGCGTAGTGACGAGTCATAGTTTCGGTCAAAATGCCGATCATGTGCATTTTGCGACGAAACTATTTTTGGGTATCAAAACACTTTGTTTTGATATCAAACTTGTTTTCTAACTTAGTTAAACATGTTTTAACATGTTTAACTCGTCACTCTTAGTTTAGTGCTTGTTTAGGGTCGTAAGTCAAGCGGTCTAAACAACCGCTTAGACTTTCGAACCTGATCCATTTGGTCGATCATTAGGATCCGACCAAACATATTTTGTAGCCATAGTTGTATAGGGAATAACCTTCCGAGGTTATACCTTATGGTCACTTCGTCTAGTTAGTTGTATGATAGGTAGTTTATATACCTTAGGAAAATGACCAAAATGCCCTTTTTGCGCATAATTTCATTTTAAGCATATGTAACTTAATTTTTGCCACGTAAACTGATTATTAAACATATTAGGGCATATAATACTTGTCATAGGACTAGTTAGGCTACTCATTTGCGCTTCAAAACAAATGACGCGTTAAAGTAGCATAAGCTACCTAAACGGGTCATAACAGGTCATAAGCACTTAGGATAGGTTCCATTTTAGAATGTAGGCTTTGTTAAACCATATCAAATGAGTTTCAATACTCATTTGGTTTACGAAACCTCATTCTATTCGATCTCCCGATTTAGGTCCGGTTTATTAACATAGTTACCTATATTAGGTGCCGTTTGATTCCGTGATCCTTCGAGCATTACTTGGTTGTTATTTCAAGACTATAAGCAATATCAAGTGAGTACATAGTCCCCTCTTTTACTGTTTTCAAATATTTTGTGATGATACACATGTGCCTACTTGTTACTTTCGTGCTTACATGACATTTTGGTTACACTTGACATTTGATTATACACGACATTATACCTATGGTTTGAGTAAAGACTTTTATTCACCATACAAGACATTGGTTGTTATCTGACATTCGTTTATACAAGGCATAGTTTATACCTAACATTGTGACACTATACATTGTTTGTGCATAACATTTGACATTGATTTGACAAGACATTTTTGGTGGTTTATTTGGTAAGTGATTTAAATGACGAGGCGTGTGTAAAATAATAAAAGCATGGTGGATATGCCGCTGGTACTTCTTATATATAAGTGCTTTTATGATATTACATATCGCATCATTATCTAAACCACTTTGACATAAACAAAGACATGATACATTTTATACAAAGACACGACATATTGTTTACAAGACACTGTTACTCAAATAACACATTTTATACAAACTCGTTTTTACTTGGTTATTTATTTAACCATACATTATTCTTTTATTTCATCAGATTTTCATATCGATTTTCACATGAATTTATAAAAGAAAACATTTTACAAGATTCATGACGACTTTTTGTTAAACACATCTTTTAACTTACAAGTCATGAATCCTGCTTTAAACAAAACCTATGTATCTCACAGGCATTTTTATGCTGACGTACCTATTTTCACATGTGTTTCAGGAACTAATGTATGATGATGATCGTGCTACACTTAGGCGGACTTGGGCCTTAGTGACTTAAAATGAAGCAAGACAATTTAATTTATGTTACGTTTTCAACTAAATTCCAAGACATTGTAAACAATTATTCTAATGAAACCAAACTTTAAATACCATGTGTTGTGAAACAATGATTCTGTTACTCCACTCCCTGACGTTTCCGCCGCGGTTTGTTGTTTTACGCGGTCGGGGTGTGACAGAAGAGTTGGTATCAGAGCTCATGGTTATAGGAAATTAGGTTATTAGTAATGCTTTGACCTAGTCTATAACCTTCCTAGGACCCTAACGCGAGTTCACTTGCGTTTAGATTCTAAAACAATACCGTCACCTATCTTTAGGTGACAACCACAACCAGAATACAAATTACAAATCCGTTTTGAAGACCAATCATCTATTCTTAGATGATTTTTTATAAGGTTTTGAACCTTCAAAGTTTTCAAAATTTCGTCAAAGCTTGGGTCTAAATAATGTGAACACGTGCAATCTGGAAAGGTGGGTGCATGTATTCCGAGTTTTCTGTCTAAGGCTAGAGTGTTCATACAAATCCACAGTCGGACCAGTCACTCTTACCTGGGAACTCTTGGGATGAGTGTCCACTTATAGGCTAAAGCATGTCTTCGCCATACATTATAAAGACCTATTTACTTTGATTAGCCACTAGGTGTCATTTGTTTGTTTAAAGTAACAAACAGATGATCGCCTTCCTTTTGTTTCGTCGACATCTTCAATACCTCTTTTGCTTATCCAAATTGTCAATCTCACTCGTTTCTCATGTTTCTTCGTTCTTTTTAGAAAATGCCTCCTAGACGCGATCAAGCCGAGGATGCTACCCTCGCAGCCCTAGTCGCTCAGCAGATGGCTGCTGTGATTCCAAACCTCATTACCCAGATAAATCAAGCGAATAACAATAACAATAATAACAATGCACATTGTAGCTTCAAAACATTCAATTCGGCTAAACCACTGAAATTTTCTTAGTCTCAAGGAGCAACCGCACTCCTACAATGGTTTGAGAGTATAGAAAGCACATTCCGACATGTTCAGTGTCCAAATGAGCAAAAGGTTGAATTTGCATCTAGTGTTTTTGAGAAACGAGCATTAACATGGTGGAACGGTATGATGAGAGATAGGGGTGCCAATGTGGCAATGGCACAAACCTGGGAAGAGCTTCGAGCTCTAATGATGAAGGAATTCTGTCCTCGTCGTGAAATCAGGGCGTTGGAAAGGGAATTCGACGATCTTAAGCAAGACAGCGGTGACATCGAGCCTACACTGATCGTTATGAGGAACTGAGCCTGTTATGTCCTACCATGGTTACGCCTTTGGATAGGGCGATTGAAAAGTACATTAATGGCCTCCCTGGCCCAGTTCAGGACATTGTTACTGGTAGCAACCCTATCACAGGTAGACAGGCCATTGAGCTATCCACCACCCTGACTGAATCTCAGATCAGGAAAGGTAAACTTTTTCGAAAAGGCGACAAGAAACCAATAGATGAGACAAAATCCAAAGATAACATGACTGAATCCCCCAAAAAGTCAAAGAAGCGTAAGGCTTCAAAGAATTTCGCTGTAGTTGCTCAAATCAATCAAGCTGTCCCTAACCAACCAGCTCAACCCTCTGCTAAAAAGCCATACAATGGAACTGCACCTCTGTGCAACCAATGTAATCTTCATCATCACGCTAATGTACACTGCCGCAAATGCCTAAATTATGGACTCGTTGGTCATACAGCTAGGGTTTGCCGAGCTGCGACTACACAAAATCAAGTTGTTAACAACCCTGCTCAGGCTCGTTTTCCACCAGGTTCTTGCTACAACTGTGGCAAGATGGGCCATTTCAGAAACAATTGCCCAAGGCTTAATAATGCAAATCCAGCCCGTGGATGAGCATTTGGATAACTGGAAGACGATGCTGCTTAGAGACAATTGAACTTTATTTATTATTTTCTTTTATCCAAGGCTACGGAACAGTTATTTTGTTGTATAAATAAATCTTTATTTACATTACGATGTACAAAAACAAATGTGGTTACATATGTGCATGACATACCCCTACGATACCGACACCAAGAAACTATGTTTTTCGCAAGACAAACTACTCTTGTAGTTCTCCCATTCATGTGATCGCTCGCGATCTCCACGAAAATCCTAAGTACTCGTTTCCTTCTAAGAAACAAAGTACAAGGTACAAGTTACAACTCTGGACGAATACTCAAAGTGCCACTTTAAATCCTTGCTTGGATATCTAAGGGTACTTTTCTTAAGTCCTTCAATAGTCTTATATGATATGTCTATGTACATATCATTACATTCTGGTATGCATAACAACATACATAGTATATGTTTTCAAACCATCCTTTATAATTTCAAAAACATTTCATATAGTCTAAAAATATTTTAACATAGTATATTTACTTAATATACCAAGTGCATAATTTCAAAAACATTATCCATGTTTTCAAAAACCCTATATATGATTTCAAAACCATCTCACATGGTTTAAAACATTTTATAAACATATTTACCTAATACACCTACCACATGATTTCAAAAGCATTACGTAAGGATTCAAAAACATTAAACACATTTCCAAAGAACCCCATACATAGTTTTTAAGAACACCCTGCTCGTATGTTGACTTAACATACGTAGTACACGATCTCCAATTTCTGCTTCATATGTTGACTTAGCATATCTAGCATCTTGACTTCATGAACACTTTACCTCATGTATTGATTTAAGCACATCTAGTATAAGGCTTCTGAACATTTCTCGCTATACGAATTCCAAATCCTTACAAGATCTTCCTATCTTCGTAGCAAGATTCTTAAGAATGTGTAAAGTACTAATCGAAGTCCATTAAATGGATTCCTAGCGTACTTTGAATACAAAATGTACAAATCAATAACAAGTTAATAACAAATTGACAAATTGATAACAAGTTGGTAACCAAGTTGACAATTGTGTGACTATGTGAAATTGTGCTTACGTGCTTATGTGTTGACCTAATTAAAGAAACTCTTTTGTGATCTAGTCAAAGTTATCACAAGGTTGTTCGATTGATCCTATCCCCTACACATTATAAAATAAACTGTGCAGACTGTGCAAGGAATTTTGTAATTATTGATGCATACATAATTATGGAATTCAGTGCACAGAAACCACAGTAAGTTTCGTCATGTGTTAGTTTAAACTAGAAACAAAAGTTATCTATATTCATTTCCGTTTCTGATGAGGTATCCACTGAGGAAAAATGAACTAGCTACTCATTTTTCGCTTCTGAAAGAAATATCCACTGAGGGAAATGAATAATCTATTTGTGAACCGTGTTCATATTCGTTTCTTGAAGTACCCACTGAGGAAAATGAACTATCCGTCCATTTTCGCTTCTGAAGAAATATCCGCTGAGGAAAATGAACAAATTCATTTTCATTTCTGATGAAGTATCCATTGAGGAAAATGAACTATCCGTCCATTTTCGCTTCTGAAGAAATATCCGCTGAGGAAAATGAATAAATTCATTCCGTTTCTGGTGAAGTATCCACTGAGGAAAATGAATTGTTCATTCATTTTGCTTCTAAAGAAATATCCACTAAGGGAATGAATAATCCTGCACTGATCTTGTCATTTTCGTTTCTGACGAAGTACCCAGGAAAATGAACTATCCGTCCATTTTTGCTACTGAAGAAATATCCACTGAGGAAAATGAATAAATTCATTCCATTTCTGGTGAAGTATCAACTGAGGAAAATGGATTGTTCATTCATTTTCGCTTCTAAAGAAATATCCACTGAGGGAATGAATAGTCCTGTATTAATCTTTCATTTCCACTTCTGACGAAGTAACCACTGAGTAAAATGAATTATCCATTCATTTTCGCTTCTGAAGAAATATCCATCTGGGGAAATGAAAATTCTTTACGATAATCTTTCATTTCCACTCCTGACGAAGTACCCACTAAGGAAAATGAATTATCCATTCATTTTTTATTCTGAAGAATATCCATCGGGGAAATGAATAATCTATTTAACTATCTTTCATTTCCGCTTCTGACGAAGTATCCATTGAGGAAAATGAATTATCCATTCATTTTCGCTTCTGAAGAATATCCATCGGGGAAATGAATAATCTATTTAACTATCTTTCATTTCCGCTTCTAACGAAGTATCCACTGAGGAAAATGAATTATCGATTCATTTTCGCTTCTGAAGAGTATCCATTGGGGAAATGAATAATCTATTTAACTATCTTTCATTTCCACTTCTGACGAAGAATCCATTGAGGAGAATGAACTATCCATTCATTTCCGCTTTGGAAGAATATCCACTGGGGAAAATGAAATACAAATCCTTATAAAACCCTTCTATTTTAAATAGTTGGATTCTTAAAGGATACTTATAAGTACTATTGATTGATTTAGTTCTACCATTAACATAATCCCTCATTCCCACTTCCTGCATTATCTAAGGAAACATCCATTAGGGGATGATAAAGTTATGCCTTACGTGGAGATCCTTGAAGAGTTAATCTATGAGAATAGATGAAACTCTAGATTTCCGCACAAGACAATTACTTAAACAACCTCCTACAAATAAATTTCAGGACGAAATTTCCTAAAGTAGGGGAGACTGTGACAACTGTGCTTACAGTTATCATTAACCAATCCCAAACAATTTTTTAAGCATTGAAACCTTGTGTTCTATTTCTTGGATTGTGTAATTATCTATGATACTTGCACAATAACAATCCTTGATCAAATCCAAACCCTTAAACACTTTCTAGAAAGTTATACGCAAACTGATACGTAAACGTAATCAGTTTAACGCAACAAACACTCCGGAATAGTGACATAAGCTTAAAATATCTTAAATAACCTTTACATAACTTAGAAATAAGTTTTTAAGGGTTTGGTATGGCAAAAACAAGTTTATTCGATCGCAGGGACTATTTGCGTCAAACTGCAAAAGTCTATCGATTCGCATAGTAACGTACATTCTGGAACATGATCATAAGCTAAACATACCATAAATAACCTTAACATAGCTTAGAAATAAGCTTTGAGGGGTTCGGTGTGAGAAAATATGCTTATTTGATCAACAGGGACTAAAAGCGTCAAAAAGTGCATAAGTTTGCATTTACGCTCATATCTTACGTTCTGACCATATTCGGACATCCAAAAATTTTCTAATCATTAAAATATTTTATTTTAGTGATTGGAATGCAAAAATACCATTCGTCGCGCAATTTGGATCGTTTTCGCATCCGTTCGAGTTTCGTCGTAATTAACCGAACAATGCGATCGTACGGCCAAACGAACCGACATCCATGATATTTTCAAGTTTCAAGTCCCCTATGCTTTAACATCCTTGTAGAGCCTTGAAATTGGGTTAACGGGGCTTAAACGCATCGAAAAACATGTTTATAGCATGCAGGGACCTGTTCTGCCATTTTGAGAAAGTTTCTGTCTGAAAGCTTTCGCCTGGGGCGAAGCCCAGAGCCTCTGTCTTCGCGGTCCGTGATAGCTGGAGCTGGGCAGAAACCTGTTTTCTTCAATCAGCAGTTGATTCCTTGGTTTTAATCCGAGTTTTAGCATACCTTGGGCTTGTTTTTGGACTCCCCTAGTATTTAAAACTATGGGTAACAAGTGTAAGGCCAAGATCAAGTCTCAAAACACATGGAATGATCTTAATGGTGCTTGATTTCCTATAAATAGTCTTAGGTTTTCATTCTTGTTCCTTGCTCATTGATCTAATCTGCTCTAAGTTGAAGCTCTCACTTGTTGAAGGCTTCATACCTGAGTATTTTTAGTTCAATTCTTCCTAGCTTGGACCCTTTGTAAGCTTCTTTCATGCTTGTTCACGTATTTTAAGCATGAAAGTCAAACAGTGTTTGACTTTCTGCTTTGACCATGATTTGGTCAAGTCAAAGTTAATTTGAACTTTGAAACGTGAGCGTAATCACGATGGTTATAGTCCCTTGTGACTATACCTACTGATTACCACGTTTATTAGGCGTGGTGACGAGTCATAGTTTCGGTCAAAATGCCGATTATGTGCATTTTGCGATGAAACTATTTTTGGGTATCAAAACACTTTGTTTTGATATCAAACTTGTTTTCTAACTTAGTTAAACATGTTTTAACATGTTAACTCGTCACTCTTAGTTTAGAGCTTGTTTAGGGTCGTAAGTCAAGCGGTCTAAACAACCGCTTAGACTTTCGAACCCGACCCGTTTGGTCTATCATTAGGATCCGACCAAACATATTTTGTGGCCATAGTTGTATAGGGAACAACCTTCCGAGGTTATACCTTATGGTCACTTCGTCTAGTTAGTTGTATGATAGGTAGTTTATATGCTTTAGGAAAATGACCAAAATGCCCTTTTTGCGCATAATTTCATTTTAAGCATATGTAACTTAATTTTTGACATATAAACTGATTATTAAACATATTACGGCATATAATACTTGTCATAGGACTAGCTAGGCTACTCGTTTGCGCTTTCACGCAAATGACGCGTTAAAGTAGCTTAAGCTACCTAAACGGGTCATAACGGGTCATAAGGACTTAGGATAGGTTCCATTTTAGAATGTAGGCATTGTTAAACTATATCAAATGAGTTCCAATACTCATTTGGTTTACGAAACCTCATTCTATCCGATCTCTCGATTTAGGTCCGGTTTATTAACATAATTACCTATATTAGGTGCCGTTTAGCATTACTTTGTTGTTATTTCAAGACTATAAGCAATATCAAGTGAGTACATAGTCCCCTCTTTTACTGTTTTCAAATATTTTGGGGTGATACACATGTGCCTACTTGTTACTTTCGTGCTTACATGACATTTTGGTTACACTTGACATTTGATTATACACGACATTATACCTATGGTTTGAGTAAAGACTTTCATTCACCATACAAGACATTGGTTGTTATCTGACATTCGTTTATACAAGGCATAGTTTATACCTAACATTGTGACACTATACATTGTTTATGCATAACAGTTGACATTGATTTGACAAGACATTTTTTGTGGTTTATTTAGTAAGTGATTTAAATAATGAGGCGTGTGTAACATAATAAAAGCATGGTGGATACGCCACTGGTACTTCTTATATGTAAGTGCTTTTATGATATTACATATCGCAGCGTTATCTAAACCACTTTAACAGAAGACATGATACATTGTATACAAAGACACGACATATTGTTTACAAGACATTGTTACTCAAATAACACATTTTACACAAACTCGTTTTTACTTGGTTATTTATTTAACCATACATTATTCTTTTATATCATCAGATTTTCATATTGATTTTTCACATGAATTTATAAAACAAAACATTTTACAAGATTTATGACGACTTTTTGTTAAACACATCTTTTAACTTACAAGTCATGAATCCTGCTTTAAACAAAACCTATGTATCTCACAGGCATTTTTATGCTGACGTACCTATTTTCACATGTGTTTCAGGAACTAATGTATGATGATGATCGTCCTACACTTAGGCGGACTTGGGCCTTAGTGACTTAAAATGAAGCAAGACAATTTAATTTATGTTACGTTTTCAGCTAAATTCCAAGACATTGTAAACAGTTATTCTAATGAAACCAAACTTTAAATACCATGTGTTATGAAACAATGATTCTGTTACTCCACTCCCCGACGTTTCCGCCGTGGTTTGTTGCTTTACGCGGTCGGGGTGTGACACTACGCGTAGACGTTTGAGTCTGCAGTGTGTTTGTTTTCTCGAACACCTTTCATTAAAAAAGGTCTGCGTAACCTTTTTTTAGTGCAGACATGGATCAAGGTCTTCTTCGGTCTGTAGACTCTCTTATCATTCACAAAACCCTAGCACCTCTCCACCTCTTCTCCTCCACCCCACCTTCTCAACCGCCGCCACCCACCCTCCCACCGCCGGCCACAACCTCATCACCATAGTCACATGGTTCGCGATACGCTCCGGTACGGGAACGTGGTACGGGATCGCAATTCGCTAGGTCCCTAAATGTCACACTCCAACCGATGGCGGAAACATCGGGGTGCGGCACTGAGCGAAACAAATTGTCAAGAGAAATTCCATAACGACTAGATTGAAGGGAGCACTGAGAGAGATTAGCCTGAGCAGTTAACGATAGCGTAAACGATAAGTGGCGCGTAAAACGATGCGAGAATACCAAGTGTCGGATGGTAATCCGATCGGATGGCAATCCGATCAGATGGCCATTCGATCGGATGTCAATCCGTTTAGATGGTCATCCGATCGGATGGCCCTTCGATTGGATTGCCATCCTGTTTGGCAAAATTATGTGTTTGTATATGATGTTTTGTCTTTTAAAGTTGTCGTTGTGGTATTTTGAAAACAGAGAAGTATCTCTACCCTTCAGGTCGATCGATCGAACGGCGGTTCGATCGGACGACGATCCGTTTGGTGAGACATTCTCAGAGAACAAGTTCACAGCAGTGTTGTCACTCGATCGGATGGTCTACCGATTGGGTGGCAATTTGTTAGAACTGACTACGCATTGAATCATGTTGAAACTGTTTAAGTGTTGAAGTTCCAAACATCACATGGTCGGGTGGTCGTTCGATCGGATGGTAATCCGATCGGTCGGTAATCCGTCCGAGGTTCAAAACTTTGAAAAGTTGAAATAATTGACTAAGTGTGGGACCAAGGTGCAAGCCAATCAAATGGCTATCTGATCGGATGGCAATCCGTCTCAATGAGCTGTTCGTCTTGACACTTGGTTGTTTTGATAGTTTGTAGTTTTGATCTAGACGGCGTGATATCGTGCTAAACAACAGAATCCCCATCTTGACCCAGGTGACCCGATCGGATAGGAACCACCCTAGTCCGGTCAGTCAGCGGTTCGAGATGGTGGTTCATGCTTAACCCGAAATCAGTTGTCTCTTGGATAGGATTCAGATCTTGAACCAATACTTCACTAAGAAAGCGTAGAAGATCAGAACGAGCTCCAATTCTATCGGTATTGAGTGCATTGAGTGTAAAAGAGTTGAAAGAAAGTTAGAAAACTATCTTTCAATCCTTTTCACCATGAATATGTTCGGATCTATGCATGATCTTTGTTCATTCGTGTGGAAATCGTCCAGATCTAAGTTGTTCTTGGTGGATTGAAGCCAAAACATGAAGTTCATGAACTTCATGATGACATCACCCTAGAACACCTCAAATCCATTGATTTCACGGTTAAAAGTTGAGATTTGAAAGAGAGAATGATGAAGAAGTGTGTGTAGATCATAGAAGTACAAGATTTAGGTTGAAAACTTACAAGAATCGCGAGAAATCGAAGGAAAGAAGGCTGAAGTGCGGCTGGATCGAGTGGAGAGCTGTCACCTCACAAATGATATGACAGGTGGGTATTTATAGGGTTTCCCAAAAAGGAAAGGGAAATGGTTCGAGTGGGTCACCGATCGGACGGCTGTCCGATCGGATGGCAATCCGATCGGTTGACCATTCGATCGAGGAGTCACTCGATCGAGTGGCTTCGATGACTGAGTTTCGGCGTCTCACTTCGTGCGTTGGGTTTTGTGATGCGTTTAAGCGAGCGATGCGATAGAATTACCCATTAGATTACACAATTAGTCCCAACTACTATATCTAACATACAATCACTATAGTTAACTTGCGTTTAGCGTTTGCGATTCGATTGTGATAGCGTTGCGATTGCGTTTCGATTAATCACCACAGCATAAACATAAATAAACATGCACAAGTAACACACAAGTAGCACATACACGTAATCCATATCCAGGACGCATAATTTAGGTGGCGAATGCGATTGCGAGGCGTTAAGCGATAAAGCGACAAAACATGTGGTAAATATCGATTAAACCTCGATTATTAATAGATACTCCACATAATACAACTAAAGAGATAAAATAAATAGGTTATCTACAAGTCAAAGAAGTCAAAACAGTAGTTAAGCAAAGAGTGGCAGATCGCAATTAGCAATCTTTTCTTCCTTTGACTTCAATCTTGACTTTGACTTTGACTTTCGAAACACGGGGTGTTACAGCCTCCCCTTCTTAACGGAATTTTGTCCCGAAATAAGGCTGAAGCCGTAACAAACAACTGTGGGTACTTCGCCTTCATGTCGCTTTCGAGTTCTCAAGTGAACTCGGCGCCTCGTTTGCCTTCCCATCGGACCTTCACAATGGGAATGCGCGAGCGTCTGAGCTGCTTGGTTTGGCGGTCCATGATCTCGACAGGCTTCTCCACGAAGTGTAATGTTTCGTTCACTTGAAGATCCTTAAGTGGCACGTGTAAATCATGCTCAGCCAGTCACCTTCTGAGGTTCAAAACGTGGAAAGTCGGGTGGACGTTGCTAAGTTCCTCTGGTAGTTCGAGTCTGTAGGCCACTTTGCCGATCCTTTCCAGAATCTTAAAGGGTCCAACATATCGAGGCGCGAGTTTCCCTTTCTTGCCGAATCTGACCACACCTTTCAAAGGTGATACCTTTAGGAGTACGCAGTCGCCAACGTCAAATTCAAGGGGCTTGCGTCGTCTATCAGCGTAACTTTTCTGATGACTCCGAGCTTTCAGCAGCTTGTCTCAAATTTGGAGGATTTTGTCAGTCGTTTCGTGCAGTAGCTCAGGACCGGTTAATTGCGAATCTCCAATCTCGTGCCATACAATAGGCGATCGACATCTTCTTCCGTATAATGCCTCAAATGGTGCCATTTGAATGCTGGAATGATAACTGTTATTGTACGAGAATTCGACTAAAGGTAAGTATGCGTCTCAATTACCACCGAAATCTATGACACACGAACGGAGCATGTCTTCCAAGGTACGGATCATTCTCTCAGTCTGACCATCGGTTTGGGGATGGAAAGCGGTACTTAGATTAAGCGTAGTACCGAGAGCAGATTGAAAGGTTTCCCAAAGACACGAGGTAAACCGATCGTCGCGGTCAGAGATGATGTCGCGAGGCATCCCATGTCGACAAATGATCTCGTTGGTGTAGATTCGGGCT
Organism: Helianthus tuberosus; assembly: GCA_030545235.1. Classification (NCBI taxonomy): domain Eukaryota; kingdom Viridiplantae; phylum Streptophyta; class Magnoliopsida; order Asterales; family Asteraceae; genus Helianthus; species Helianthus tuberosus. Next base: position 167,953,719 of record CM060423.1, on the reverse strand, counting down.
AATTTTTCTACCTAGTAGTCTTCTCGTATCGGCAGAAAATGCGCAGATTTGGTCAAGCGGTCAACGACAACCCAGATGCTGTCGTGACTTGATGGCGTGCGCGGAAGTTTCGTTATAAAGTCCATAGCTATGCTCTCCCATTTCCATATAGGAATCTCGGGTTGGACGAGCAAGCCAGAGGGTCTTTAATGCTCGTCCTTGACTTTCGAGCAAGTCAGGCACTTCGAAACATAGAGAGCGATATCTTTCTTCATGCCCGGCCACCAGTACTTGTAGCGAAGGTCCTGGTACATTTTATCGGCACCGGGATGAATAGAATATCGAGACTTGTGGGCTTCGTCCATCAAAATCTGTCACAAATCGGTCCGCTTGGGGATCCAAATTCAGTCCAGATAATGGAATATCCCATTCGATTTATTCACTAGCTGGGCTCCATCGTTGAGAATCCTTTCCTTCTTCAAAGTGCATTTGGTAAAACACGCATGTTGGGCTTCGTGGATGAGGGTCTCGAGATGATGCTGGGCGTGAACATTACGAGTGCTATGCAAATAGCTTCATCTACTGAGGGCATCGGCAACGACATTTGCTTTGCCAGGATGATAACGAATCTCACAGTCGTAATCGTTGAGAAGTTCCACCCATCGGCGTTGACGCATATTAAGTTCCTTCTGGCTGAAGATGTGTTGTAGGCTCCTATGGTCGGTGAAGACCGTACACTTGATACCATAAAGGTAGTGTTGCCAAATCTTCAATGCAAAAACAACTGCGCCTAGCTCGAGGTCATGGGTTCTATAGTTCTTCTCGTGGATCTTGAGCTGACGAGATGCGTAAGCGATGACCTTGTCTCGTTGCATGAGAACACAACCAAGACCAAGGTTCGAGGAATCACAATAGACAACAAAGTCATCGTTTCCGTCAGGTAAAGCGAGGACGGAAGCATTGCAAAGCATATGCTTGAGGGTTTGAAAGGCAGTCACTTGTTCAGTTCCCCAAACAAAAGGCTTGTCTTTGTGCGTGAGAGAAGTAAGCGGCACAACGATTTTAGAGAATCCTTCGATAAATCGGCGATAATAGCCCGCTAGTCCGAGTAAAGAACGGACTTCAGACGGGTTCTTAGGTGTAACCCAACTCTTAACAGCTTTGATCTTCGCGGGGTCAACGTGAATACCTTGACTATTGACAATGTGACCGAGGAATTGAACCTCCTCTAGCCAAAATTCGCACTTGGAGAACTTGGCATAGAGTCGATTCCCCTGGAGTAGCTCGAGAACCAAACGTAGATGCTGTGCGTGTTCGGTTTTTGACTTGGAATAGATCAGGATATCATCGATGAACACGATGACGAAGCGGTCGAGAAAAGGTTTACACACTCGATTCATCATATCCATGAAAACTGCGGGTGCGTTGGTTAAACCAAAAGGCATAACAACGAACTCATAGTGGCCGTAACGAGTGCGAAAAGCGGTTTTATGTATATCCTCCTCTTGAATGCGTAGTTGGTGATAGCCTGAGCGTAGATCGATCTTCGAAAAACATGTAACACCTTGTAACTGATCAAACAAATCATCGATTCGAGGCAGGGGATATCGATTCTTGATTGTCAGCTTATTCAGTTCCCTGTAGTCGATGCACATCTGGAACGACCCATCCTTCTTTTTGACAAAAAGGACTGGCGCGCCCCAAGGAGAGGTGCTAGGACGAATGAAGCCTTTTTCAAGTAATTCTTGGAGCTGACTCGAGAGTTCGTGCATTTCGGACGGAGCGAGTCGATAAGGAGCTCTGGCAACAGGATTGGCTCCAGGAATGAGGTCGATACGAAAGTCGATATCACGACTTGGGGGTAAGCCCGGAAGCTCATCAGGAAATACGTTGGGGAATTCACAAACAACGGGGACATCCTTCACTCCTGAATTACCTTTCTTTTCCTTCTCCGCTACTACAATGTTGGCCAAGAAAGCTCTGTATTCCTTGCGGAGATACTTGCTAGCTTGGACACATGACATGAGTTTGAGACCTTTTGAAGGAGTTTCCCCATACACACAAAGTTGATCACCATTCGCGAGCAAGAATCGAATCATCTTATCGAAGCACACAACTTCAACATGGTTTTCGCGAAGAAAGTCCATGCCTACTATGACATCAAAACTACCGAGCTGCATCGGAATAAGGTCGATAGGAAAGATGTGATTGTTGAGTTCGAGAGTACAATCATGAAGAATAGAATTGACAGCGACGGTTCTTCCGGTGGCAACTTCAACATCGAACGTTGAGGGGAGATGGGCGTGCTTACGATTAAGGAGCTTTTCGAATTCAAACGATACAAAACAGTTATCGGCTCCAGTATCAAACAAACACGAAGCATATATACCATTCACAAGGAACGTACCATTAACCACATTGTTGTCAGCTTGAGCCTGGCGCACATTGATGTTGAAGGTTCGGGCGCGGGCTGCCTGCTGCTGTTGCTGCTGCTGGGGCTGCTGCTGTTGTGGCTCTTGCTTCACCACTCGATTCGGGCATATATTTGCAAAGTGGTTGGGATCACCACATGCAAAGCAAACTCTAACATTGTTCGCGGGTGCCAGAGCCGCTTGTTGGCCTTGAGGAGCAGGAAGTAGAGCTTGTTGAGCAGTGGCTGGAGCTGTAGCTGGACGTGGACTTGTACGACAGTTGGCGGTGAAGTGGTCATACATATTGCAATGCACACAAAATCTGCAAGCGATTCCCACTGGGTGGTGATAAGTACAATTCGGACAAGCCGGGTGAGGACTAGTGTAAGCACGCTTTGCAGGCGGTGCTTGGGTAACTGGTGCCGTGACTTAGCGATGTTGAGTCTGCTGCTGAGCTGGTACAGCTTGGAGCGGGGCAGCGATGGTGATAGCGTAGTTTTTGCTACTGTTGTTGTTGTTCTTCCTCTTGCGATGAGAGGCTTTTGAAGACTGAGGAGTGGCGGCGGTTTCAGCGGTTGGTGTGGTGGTAGCTTGATGCAGATTCTTGGTGGCTTTATCCCAGTAGCCAGACTTGACTCGCTTGTCGTTGATCTCAGCGGCGAGCAGATATGTTTCCTCAATCGTTGCTGGTTTCGAAGCTTGCACAAAATCTGCGACACAATCCGGCAGAGCTCAGATATACTTCTTGATCGTCACATCGGGAGTCTTAACTTGATCAGGACAGATTATGCTTAGTTGCTTGAAGCGAGCAGTTAAAGCAGCATTGTCACCATCCTTTTGCTTGATATGCCAGAATTCGTCCTCCAACTTTTGGCGCTCGTGGGGAGGGCAGAACTCTTCACCCATGACGTCCTTCAACTCATCCCACGTCAAACCATAAGCTGCGTCATTTCTGCGTTTGTTCCTCTCGGCCGTCCACCAATCTAGAGCTCGAGATTGGAAGACGCCGGTAGCATTGAGAGTGCGAACATCATCAGGACAGCCACTCTGGCGCAGGGTGACCTCGATCGAATCAAACCATTGAAATAAGGCCGTAGGGCCATCTTCGCCAGTAAATTCTTTCGGTCCGCAAGCTTTGAACTACTTGAAGCTAAAAGCGCTTTAGGGGTTTCAGTCCTGGACTCTTCAGAAGACTTGCTAGCATTCTCGTGTAGGTCGCTAACGATTTGAGGGATAACTTTCGCTATCTGCTTAGCGACGAGAGCAGCAAGACGTTTATCTTTCTGGTTTCGACGGGCAGTTCGAGAGTGACGGGATCCAGATGACAACATTTTCTGCAACAGACATCGCCATAGGACTCAGACACAATATAATCGATTCTTACCTCACACGCCTAACATTACTAAAGCTCAGGAAGACGATCATGTAACACATAAACACACAGGCACATAAACATAGAATCACATAAGCACAGAAACACATAAGGCATAGTAACACAAGAGGCAGTCAGAATACAGAAACCTATCATTCAAAGTTCGCGTGTTCGGGAATAGCGATCGTGATTAGCGAGTACACGTCGTATAATATAGCATAAGCGAGTAACATAGCATGCGATCATCCACAAGTAGTAGCGATTTGTTGACGTTTTGAGACAAATGTGCAGTGCGAGTAGTGTGTGTCGATCTGAGCGAACAGCAGAAAAGCGAATAAATCACCAAAATCGAAACATATAAACAGGTAAAACCACATAAAACACATAAAATCCACATAAAAAGTGATAAATTTCAGAGTTAGCGGCGGCAATTCCAGAATCGAAACACATAAAATCGAGAGATAGATTGTCTCGGCTAGATAGACATCGACTACCCGAAGTGATTCGACTATTCACAAGGACTTGTAGTACATACTTTGGCTTTCGGGACTGTGCTATCGCCTCGTCTTTGGGCGAATGGCACGCATCCTTCTAGTTACAGTGTGACTTTGAGTCGTTGGAGTCCGTCGAGACTTTGGTGAGAGTTTTGTAAAACCAAATCAAAGGTCGGAACAAGTCGTCAAGGTTCGGGTTTCACCCCTGACTTAACAACTTCGTTCCTGTTTTGATATAATAGAAAGAGAATGTCGGCATCGAAATACGGATTTCACTCCTGATTCAACGCAAATTCTCCTGTCTGCAGATAAAATGCGGGTTGAACAAGTGATTTAGTCGAGAGTTTGCGGTTTTCACACCTAATCTTGACTTAATCACTCGTTCGTTTTCGAAAATTTAGGGTGCAGTGATAGTGTTGCGTAAGAGAGAATAGCGAGATATAGCAAGTAAGCTTGTACAAAACCCCTAAGAGTATGCACAAGTCGGTCTGTTGGTACTTAACTATAGACTAGGTCGTTTCTAAGACATCGACCCGGACTAGGTCGAGTCTTTCCTAATTCCCTATAGTTATGGCTCTGATACCAATCTGTCACACCCCAATCGATGGCGGAAACATCGGGGCGCGGCACTGAGCGAAACAGATTGTCAAGAGAAATTCTATAATGACTAGATTACCAAATAGTTAACATTATGTCCCATACCATAACCCATTAAGTAATCTAATTATTACAGACAGAGATATTCTCAAAACAAAACATGTTCCGACAACTCAGATTCAAATAAAAATAAATTGTCTTTGTTTCTAGACTCCATCCTACTTGATTCCACAAAAGCAAGTAAAACACAGCATCCTAGCAGATAACATCCTAAACACCTGTCACATACGTTAAAATAGAGGTCAATAAACATAGTGTAAAGGTGAGCATACAAGTTTAATAAATATGACAGAGTTCGAAATCATTTGCGCATAACCAGCATGTAACATGTATAAAGTGAAGGCAAGTAGGTTATCGACAGAAAAATATGCACAGACGTGACTGCGAGTTGTAGAATGCGCAACACAAATCCCCACTGGGACACGTGAAGCAAAGCCCTTAACAACCCCTGTCCATGACATGTGCTGAGTCCAAACCATAGTACTATCATTGCTAAGGTGTCAGGCAACAATCCCTGTGTTAACATAACATACAAGCATTCATCAAATAACACGTAGCATGCAATAACGGTTAGCGTATAAATAGTGTTTGCGTTGTGTGTCGATTGTGATTTAGAATACGTAACGTATGTAACACCCAAAAGTGCATAAAGCAGAAAGGGATCGAGTATACTCACAGATTGTGTTTAACAAGTAAACACCCTCTTGGATTGAAGGGAGCGCTGAGAGAGATTAGCCTGAGCAGTTAACGATAGCATAAACGATAAGTGGCGTGTAAAACGGTGTGAGAATACCAAGTGTCGGATGGCAATCCGATCGGATGGCAATCCGATCGGATGGCCATTCGATCGGATGTCAATCCGTTCGGATGGTCATCCGATCGGATGGCCATTCGATTGGATTGTCATCCTGTTTGGCAAGAATGATGTGTTTGTATATGATGGTTTGTCTTTTGAAGTTTTCGTTTTGGCATTTTGAAAACAGAGAAGTATCTCTACCCTTCAGGTCGATCGGACGGCGGTTCGATCGGACAGCGATCCGTTTGGTGAGACATTCTCAGAGAACAAGTTCACAGCAGTGTTGCCACTCGATCGGATGGTCTACCGATTGGGTGGCAATTTGTTAGAACTGACTACGCATTGAATCATGTTGAAAACTGTTTAAGTGTTGAACTTCCAAACATCACATGGTCGGGTGGTCGTTCGATCGGATGGTAATCCGATCGGTCGGCAATCCGTCCGAGGTTCAAAACTTTGAAAAGTTGAAATAATTGACTAAGTGTGGGACCAAGGTGCAAGCCGATCAGATGGTTGTCCGATCGGATGGCAATCCGATCGGACGGCAATCCGTCCCAACGAGTTGTTCGTCTTGACACTTGGTTGTTTTGATAGTTTGTAGTTTTGATCGAGACGGCGTGATATCGTGCTAAACAACAGAATCCCTATCTTGACCCAGGTGACCCGATCGGACAGGAACCACCCTAGTCTGGTCAGTCAGCGGTTCGAGATGGTGGTTCATGCTTAACCCGAAATCGGTTGTCTCTTGGATAGGATTTAGATCTTGAACCAATACTTCACTAAGAAAGAGTAGAAGATCAGAACGAGCTCTGATTCTATCAGTTTTTGAGTGCATTAAGTGTAAAAGAGTTGAAAGAAAGTTAGAAAACTATCTTTCAATCCTTTTCACCATGAATATGTTCAGATCTATGCAAGATCATTGTTCATTCATGTGGAAATCGTCTAGATCTAAGTTGTTCTTGGTGGATTGAAGCCAAAACATGAAGTTCATAAGAACTTCATGATGACATCACCCTAGAACACCTCAAATCCATTGATTTCACGGTTAAAAGTTGAGATTTGAAAGAGAGAATGATGAAGAAGTGTGTGTAGATCATAGAAGTACGAGATTTAGGTTGAAAACTTACAAGAATCACGAGAAATCGAAGGAAAGAAGGCTGAAGTGCGGCTGGATCGAGTGGAGAGCTGTCACATCACAAATGATGTGACAGATGGGTATTTATAGGGTTTCCCAAAAAGGAAAGTGAAATGGTTCGAGTAGGTCACTGATCGGACGGATGTCCGATCGGATGGAAATCCGATCGGTTGACCATCCGATCGAGCAGTCACTCTATCGAGTGGCTCCGACGACTGAGTTTCGGCGTCTCGCTTCGTTCGTTGGGTTTTGCGATGCGTTTAAGCGAGCGATGTGATAGAATTACCCATTAGATTACACAATTAATCCCAACTACTATATCTAACATACAATCACTATAGTTAACTTGCGTTTAGCATTTGCGATTTGATTGTGATAGCGTTGCGATTGCGTTTCGATTAATCACCACAGCATAAACATAAATAAACATGCACAAGTAACACACAAGTAGCACACACACATAATCCATATCCAGGACGCATAATTTGGGTGGCGAATGCGATTGCGATGCGTTAAGCGATAAAGCGACAAAACATGCAATAAATATCGATTAAACCTAGATTATTAATAGATACTCTACATAATACAACTAAAGCGATAAAATAAATAGGTTATCTACAAGTCAAAGAAGTCAAAACAGTAGTTAAGCAAAGAGTGGCAGATCGCAATTAGCAATCTTTTCTTCCTTTGACTTCAATCTTGACTTTGACTTTGACTTTCGAAACACGGGGTGTTACACTAAAATCCGGTACGAAGGGGGTAGGCTCATTTCGGATCGTTTCGGTACGATGTACCATATCATGCGGTACGATGTACCAATTAACTAAGTGCTATTATTTTGGATCATATTTCATAAGTAACTTCAAACTTGAAATTTCAAAACAGATTACATAACTAAGTGCTATTATAAGTTTAAGTATAAAATGTAAAGTAGTGAAGATAGAGAGGGTTAAATATTAAAATACACAAACCAATTTTACACTTTTTATATAAACTTTACAAGTTTTAGGGATTAAATGTGAACTAGTGAAATATGGAGGGGCTAAAAGTTAAAACACCTAAACTTATTATATTAAAACCCTAGAAGGCTTAAAACGCAGGAAGCACCGCTGCTATTCCTGGTTTCAGGCAGAAATTGTTTTTTTTTTCTGTCCGACTTTCCATTTTCATGTTTGGTTCGACGTTCCAACGTATTTGTATACACGTTCCGAATTCAAGCAAATCGCGATCCCGATAGCACGTAATACGATTGAATTGATGAGTTGAGAATGCCAATTTTAACTTCGAAATTGCGATCCGGGTCGATCCGGGATCGCGAACGTACAGCGATTGGGATCGTTCGAACTGGATCGGAGATCGTGGCTCAACTAGCGAATTATGTGACTATGCTCGTCACCCTCCCCCTGTCCGCCACCCACCTCTGTAACCGACGGTACCGTCCGCCAACCTCCCTCCTCACCAGCCACCGCCACCTCGTCACCCTCCCTCCTCACCAGTCGTCCGTCACCTCGTCACCGACATCAAGTCATCAGCAGCCGCCTTCATCAGTATCTATCCAGGTAAGTTAAATTTATGTTTTTTGTGTTAATTTTCAGAAATTGGTGCTAGTTTTCAGATTGTGGTGTTATTTTTTAGATTTTTTATGTTAGTTTTTCAAAATTTCGGTGTTAATTTTAAGATTTGTGGTGTTACTTTGCTGACTTTTGGTGTTAATTTTCATAATTGTGGTGTTAATTTTGGTGTTACTCATGCCTGTTATGTTGTTTGATTATGATATTCATTGTGATAAAATGGTAATTAGAATTTGTATAATGTTCAGCAGCTTGCAGAAGTTAAAAACAAACAGTCTTCTTCTAACAGACTGCAGAGGTTTGGTCCACCTCTTCTGCTGCAAATGTGGTCCGCAAACTGCAAACATTTTACCTCTGAGAAAACAAACAACACCTAACTCTATTACTCTCTCTGTTAAGTTAAAGGGTATTATGGTCCTTTTACATTTTAGAGGTTGTTTAAGTAAGTTGTAAAGTTCTTTAATATTTGTATTTGTGTAATTGCTCAATTTTTTTATTATTTCGTTATAATTATTATTTAACAAAATACATTTTAAATATACAACTAAATGCATATTTCTTAAACAATTTGTTTTATTTATAAATGTCGTTTTCAAAAACATTTGTTTTTTGACCTTTTTTAAAACATTTTTTTTTTAAAACGGCGAGGAGGGAGAAAGAGAAGACGTGTGAATGACGGTGGTGAGCAGGTTATGTTGGGTGTGACCAAAATGCCCTTCCGTGTTTTTTTAGTTAAAATGAACAATTTAAATCACAACCATTGATTAGTTTGATCTAAGGGCTTTTAGAGGGGTTCCCCGGTTCCCCACTTTTTTAGTGTTTCCCATTGAACCTCACACAATATATATATATATATATATATATATATATATAGTGGAGGGTTCAAATGAGAAGAATTTTTTATAAGAAGAAAAAAGAAGAAGTTTCAACCAATAACCAATAAGAATGTTTCATTTTAGTTCATTTAATATTTGCATTTAATTTTAATATAAGGGTATATTGGTAAACTTACACAGGTCATTAATTTGTATTCTTTCTCTTTAATAACTAAGTAAATTAAATTTGTAACTCCTTTTCAAAATATATATATACTTTTTTCAAATTAAAAAACAAATTAATTTAAAGTGTAGAATAAATTACTAGGTGTGTAAGATAAATTACAAGTTGTGTAAAATATATTTCCAGGTGTGTAGGATAAATTTCGACGTGTGTAGGATAAACTTCTATAATGTGTAGGGTATATGTAGGAAAATTTTGATATGTGTAGGTTTTGTAGATTATATGTAGGATAATTAATGATTAGTTGACTAATTAATTAAAGAGAGAAAAATTAATGAGATGAGTTATAAATGAATTAGTATTTTACCAATATGTCTTTTCTTCTTTCAATAATTTTCTTCTCATTTGATCATCTATATATATATATATATATATAGGGGAGGGTTTAAATGAGAATGCTAAATATTGTGAGAAACGTAAGAACAAATGAAAAAACCGCAAGAAATTGGTCAAAAACAATTCAAATTCAAAAAATTTTTCTACACTTATCATTATTATTCATTATTATTCGAATACAATGTTAGAAATTTAATTTACACGTTTAAATTTACGTGAATTCGTAAATAGAGAAAATTTACACATGTGTAAGTTTGCCATTTACACATGTGTAAATCTGTTATATTTACACATGTGTAAAAAATCTAAAAAGAGTGATTTTGAAAGGAGAAATGAATTATTTGATGTTGTAAATTATTTTTTTGATGTTGTATCTTAATTACAATGAGTTTGTATTAAAAAAATGGTTTTGATTGGTTTATTTATTCGTTCTCACAGTTATCGCAATATTTAGCGTTCTCAAGATAACCCTCCCCTATATATCTACTACTTCTAATAAAGCAAAATAATTTATGCCACGTGCATATGCTGAGACCCCTTTTTTTTCAATTGTCCACAAAAACCATTCTCCTCATACGCTTCTCTTCTTTTCCCCTATTCTCTAAAACCTAATTAATATCCAACCGTTTCAAAATCATCTCTTCAATCAAGCGCTCCTCTCAATCAAATTCACAGTTTCCATAATGAATACAACCTTTCCTTTGTATCTTATTTTGCAAATCAAGAACCCTAAATCTAAGTCGATCTTCCCTTTAGCGATTAGTCTTTGATGCATTCATCAGCTAGAACGATTTCTTCTTCGATCGGTATGTTCTTCCTTCAATCAGGCCTGGTGACATTCAACTACAGGAAACTAAGTAGCAGGTTTGTTTTCCTCTTCATCTTTAATACTTTAAACTGACATTCTTTGGTGATTCGTGTTTAATTGTGATTATCGTTCATAGATGTTAATGGTAAGCATAGGTTAATGCTTCATGACTTGACTGATATCGATTTTGAAAAGGAAAGAGGGCTAGCGACTGAAGAATCGTGTTTAATGTACGTTCAATGTTAATTTATGATTCCTACATCCATCTTTTTGTTCGATTGTGAATTGTACTATGTCTGTTTGAATTGTTATTTTTGTTTGTGTGTTGGTTTTATGTGATTTGGAAATCTAGGGTTTCTGTTTGATCAATTTACAAGTTAGGGTTATTTTTTTTCTTTCACAATTTAGGTGAAATTCAGATTGCGCCTTTTGGCCGTGATTCCAGCTACATTTAGCACTATGTCAATCTCAGGGACTTTCGGCTCCTCTGTTTCGGATCACCTCCACATCATAAGTTTTTTTTTTTTTTTTTGATTCAATATGAAGGAATTTCAAATCATTGGATTAGTGTTTTTGTTGTTGCAGATTGTTAGGGCTCAAATTGTACTTGAGATGGTTCTTTTGTTGATATAGATCTTTAAGTAGAACTAAACACCTGTTGTTTTCAAAGTGAGTATTATGATCTTGAAAAGTAAATATTATAGGTCCAAGTAGTGCCTTGGGTGAACCACATTATATGGCTAAAGCATGGCAAACAAAGCTAGCATGTGACAGAAATTGTAAATTAAGTAGGCATCTGAGGATGAGCCACTGGTGACCACAACAATCTCCGTCCTTTGCTTTTCTTATTTCTAGTGTAACGAACCTTCTATAAGAAGAATCCATGGAGAAATCTGATGAACTTAGGTGCGAGTTTTAAAGTCGCAGCCAATTGGTTTCGATTTAGGTAGTAAAAAGTCAAATCTCACATTTTTTAGATGCTCAGTAACTTGGTTAAGTGTATTTTTCTTTTTAATGTATCTATCTTGACCTAAATTTTCTTGATTAAAGTTGTTTTTGTTAGTTTGACTCTGATTATGCTTCAGATTTGACTAGGATGGACACTGTTGATTAGTGGTTGAGACTAAAAGGTACCTACTTTGTCGAGCTATTAAGGTATTGGTGAGTAAAGAACAGGATCTGGATTTTTTTGTCAAGAATCGTTTATTAGTTTTGTTTCTTTTCTTTCCTTCTTTTATATTATAAATAATGTTTGTTGCTTGCAGGCTTGCAATGAATTCTGAAGTCAAGTAACATCCACCGCAGATATGTTGAGCTTGCTGGAAAATTCAGCCGCTGTTTCACACCGGCCACCTGCGCTGCTGCTCCACCGCCTGGTCTCATTAGGTTTGCACAAATTAGCACAAAACTGTTTCAATTTCATGATTTTTCGGATTTAATTGAATTTTGTGGGTGTTGTTTATGGTTATTATTTTATAAGTTTACTTTTAACCTATCCCGCATTTTGCTGACATGACATATGTTGCAGGCTTCTTTACAATAACAATTTATCAGGCCCTTTTCCTTTAGAGTATAGTGAACGGCCAATACATCTTATATTGTATGTGTTCTATCTTTACTAGATTGACATTGAAAACTAGAGGTGTCAATATGTGTGAGTTGGATAACTGTTAGCTCATTGTATTTTGTAAATAGATATGTTTAGCTTGATATTATGTTTTAATCATTCTGCTATTTTTATTTTTAGGGACATAGATATGCTTAGTAGGGAAATCGACTACTAGCGAAATTCACCACATCGGGAGACGCTCGCCCAAAGCTAGAAGGAAGGTGCAGTAGAAGAGGCTCCTATTGGTCCCACATCTCTCATATCCCCTGCATCAAAATAAACCCAACAAACTTCTATACCACACATCAAAAATTGTAAGTAATATTTCAATAAAAGTACATTATCACTTCAATAAAGTCTAAAAAATAGTATGTGTTTGATTATCAAGTTAAACCCATCATTCCATCACAGCCTGTTTAATGGCAAACGGGTCAACTGGATGGGTTTTCATTAAACTGGTGGCTCTTTATACGTTTTTATGTATTTGCAAAATTGTTTTGAAAAGAAAATTTATTTTGTCTTTTTATGTTTACAGTCGAAACTGACAATATCTGTTTTGAACTGATGTCAACAGAATTCAGTTGTCTGTTGCTTGATCGTCATTTGGTAAACGTGGTACTTTGTCGACTTAACGTTATGGAGTGTACCGTCAGAAGAAGATGATGTGAGTAGATGTAGCCAGTTGTCCAATCTTCTTCCTTTATCTCTTACTATCAGCAGAAATTAAAACATTGAAGGTAAGTACACGTATATGCATAATTGATACTAAATGAACTTGCTTAACGTCTTTATTTTTATAATAAATTTATAGAGAAATTCTTACAAATGCTTCTCTTATGACTTGCCAATACCGACAGGCAGAGAAGAACGAGCATCAATATAAGTTACCAGTTCTTTTATAGGGACAATATAAGTTAATTTTATTTTTTACAAAATGGGGAAAAAAAAGACTTTAATAATCTAAGTGGCTTTTTAAAAATAAAAGAAAACTTTAGTCACTTTATTTCATGTTAGACGATACAAGTGTTTTAATCAAGTAATGTACTCTTTTGACATGTATGTAACTATGGACTATGGAGAGGGAGACAAAGGTGAAATGAAAAAAACAGATGGACATCAAGCAAACGAATCATGGATCAGCCCAAGTAAATGGGCCTATCTATGGAACCCCTAATTGGATGATACTCAACTTTTTGAAGGGACTGCATACATGGTTTATATGCTGAACGTTGTTTCGTTTCTATGACATTTTAAAGGAATTTTCGGATAAAATCGGGATCTGTATTTGTTCTTTGACCCGTTTACACATTAATTGGATCCTTCAATAATCATACTCATCGTAAAATGTCGATTCTGTACTGCAGCTTCTAATGTTAGTGAGTTCGTCAATGTCGATTTTGTTATTCTTTGTTCGTGTCACTAATTTTTCTTTCTTATAGTTTGTGTTGTTCCTCGATTGTTTGAATTGTCCTTATTTTCTTTATTTTTGGGTTTCGTATAGTGATTTGTTGCGCGTACATACCTATTTGTTCATCTTCATGTGGTTTGTGTATGTTGGAATTGAGTATCTATACATGAAAAAGGTACGTATTCTTCTATTTCTATTTAGGAAAAACACGGTTCGAAGATTCCTTGAAATGCTTTCACCTTCATGAAACTTTGATACTGGTGTATCCATTTACCATATTTTTTATGAAATCTTGACCTAGAGGTAACTTTTTTACATCAGCTTTTGTGGAGGAATTTCAAATTTTAGTACTACTTATAGTGATCAGAGGACTAGAGTATTATGATTACAAGATGTTTGATATACTTTATTATGTTTGATTTTTTTATTAATGTTCATTGTTAACAGTAGTTATTTGGTGTTTGGATTTCTTAGATTAGATTTTGATTTTCGATGTTGATGTGGATGATTTTATTGTTATTTTCAGATTTTGGCAGGGAAAAGTGGATATAAGATTTTCCTGATGCTACCTTCCAAGTCGCTACAAAGATTGATGAATCCTAAGCAACTGGAGTGGAGAAAGAGACCACTGCTAATGAGAACACTGCTGCTGCTCATGTAAGAATACATTTCAAACGTGTCATGTAGTTTTTGTTTCTTTGTAGCTAGCATCAGGAATGATTTTTAAGTCCCCAATTCTCTTTTATGTATAGCATCACCACTTACTAAATATGTTTGATATTAAACCTTCGGGTTCAAGGAAAAACAATATAGTAGTGGTACGGCTACCTCCGCAATAGACAGGCTTCAAGTTTGGCTTTCACACATGTACATGTTTGTTATTTTCTTTTGATTTGATTATTGTAAGTTAATAATTTTGACTTGAAAATATATAACTTGATGTTTATTTGTGCAGGGGATTGATCCAATAATGTACCCATTGTTAAAATATAAACCTACATATTTAAGTATGCATTTTAGCTGGTGATAAATTATTTCAATTTATCCTTTCTTTTTTGCTTTTCCTTTTTATTTGTGTGGGTTTTCTTTCTCTTTTTATATTATTTGTTAACTATGAACTAATACTATTAATTTGGACACTATGAGAAAATTAGCAACTAATTGAACGTTGATTACATTAAATGGCATTTTTAAGAGATCCTGAGTAAATCATAAAAGTGGTCAAAATAGGTATCATATTGGTTTTTTTCCTGTGAAATTGTAGTGTTATACTCACAAAATTGTAGGGATGAGCTCGGTAGCGGTACCACAAATTGGCAAATATGGGTACCGGTATTTGTATGTAAATTCGGTAAAATACCGGTACCGTACCGAACCGAAAATATTGGTACCAAAAAAGCAAAAAAGTGGGTACTGAAAAAATTCGGCAAGGGAAATTCGGTACCGGTACCAAGTCCCAAATGCCCATCCCTACAAAATTGTACTTACCCCAAATGGAACAATTGAAAATAGTAAAATTTGATTGATAGGCTTTAGGACAAAATGCAGTTGAGCTTTTGAACAAATATTCGATTCGATGAGTATGGGTGAGAGACTCTTGATTGGGCTTTGGTGAACGTCGCTGTGGCAGGTGATCATGTGATCGCAGTTAATGTTTGTTGAAAGTCAAGGTAGTATTGCATGTATCCATTTTTTTCAAAGTAAAGATTTAAACTTTGTTAGTCTATTCGTTTGATGTTTTACAACTTATGTATCGGGAAAGTAATTCACTTCTTAATAAGCATGTACGGTTCTTAAACACTTGATGTTACTGAGTAAATATCTCATGTTTAATATAAATTGATTTTACTATTTGTTTTGCAGCTAATATAACTAGGATTGTTAAGCAATTATATTGCAAGAAGGACAAGTGGTGCATTCTCTTCAAGTTCTACTTTTGTTGCACTACAACTCAGCTTTAGAAGGAAGACTTCAACCGCCATGGTGTGAATATTAAAAATTGTGATATGGCAGTTATAAGTTGCTTGATGAGGCGGAGTAATACTCTTTACATGACAACCGACATTTGGCAAATTTAATGCTCATTGGACGTTAGCGCACACAAATGGCAGATGGACAAGTGGGAGTTGGCAGGTATTCATTCTATGGCAAAAGTTGCAAGTATTTTTAGCATTAAAAAGACATAGTTTTTATGATTATTATAAGACTAATACACATGGTTTTGAGAGATATAACTTTTTTATTATTTGATATATAAAATTACATTTATTTAACCCGTACAATATACGGGGTTCATAAAGATCTAACTTTTTATTGTTTAATATATAAAATTACATTTATTCAACCCGTGTAATACATGGGGATCTAACCTGCTTTTGTAGGAAAAGGTAGGAGCTTCACTTTTAGCACACAAGGCGGCACTAAAGTTTTTAGAAGGCATATAGGTACTGGTGCCTGCCTTTAACTCTTGCTACCTTAAAATAGACAAGACTTACATGCTATTTGAGCTGGGAAATCGATCGGAGGCACAAAGGGCTATTATTTATTGATTTACAAACCGGTTAAAGGTCTTCAACTTTAAAAATACATTTGTATACGAGAAATTATCTATCCGAACTAAAATTGGCATTAATTCATGAGAATGTGAGAGCGTATGCCCTTAATAGTCATAAGTATGTATGATTAAGGATTTGTATCGGGATATATCATTTCTCTTTGTATAAAAAGTGATGCCTACTTTTTTGTAGTTGATAAACATACTTTGAAATAAATATTATTATATGTATTTTCATAAACATCACTTTAGCCCAGTTTGTAACCAGTTACTAAAAGATATGCTCTACCCTATTAAGTTTAAACATGCAGTTTTAGAGTGGATGACTAATTCATTAGATATTTATTAATTATTATTTGTTATTTGTCAAAAGTGGTATATTCGATATGATATTGTCATTCTTCATTAGTTTATTAGCTTTTGTATTTAACTTTTAGATACTGTTTTTATAATATATAATCTTCTTGCTCTGTGATTACATAGAACTACAGATTAGAAGAGATATTATCTGCCACCAACAACTTTTCAGATGGAAATCTCATTACGGAAGGTAGATTAGGAAAGGTGTACAAAGGACAACATTTGCAGTATGAGAATTTGGTGAATTTTGCCGTACGAAGGTTAGATCGTGAGTACGGGCAAGGAGACGAGTTTGAGACCGAGATTTTAATGCTTAAGAGTCTCCAACATAAAAATATTGTTTCCTTCTTTTGGCTTTGTGATGAGGATAATGAAAAGTTAGGGTGATTATTTTGTTTGTATTATTGATGTATTATAAATTATCCATGAAGACTGCTACATAAGGGTGATTATTTTGTTTGGACTACTAATGTACTATAAATGATCCATGTGATTTTGATGCTATTTTAGTTTAACTTGTTAATTGTTTTTCGATCAATTCGATTTGGGAACTTGATTTGATGGACACTAATGTGCAAAAGAGGTAGAGAGTTATAATATATGAAGCATATGAATTAAAACTATTGTTTTGACCTTTATAGTCAAAGTAAGACAGGTAAAGGAGCAAGGATTAAATATATAACTTCATTCACCTCAGCGAGCTGTGAATACAAGATTGTCCATGTATTGAGTCATATTTACAAGATTGTCCATGTATTGAGTCATATCCTAACCTTGGGCTATAGAATCTCACTTTGTTAAGATATATGTTTATCATAGGCCGTCAACTTTGGATGATTCCTTTCATCATGGACAATCTTACTTGGTATATGGTTTGATTTGAACCTTGCGCTATAGAACCCGTAATCGCTTATTTCAACATCTGTCATCTTACTTGGTATATGGTTTGATTCGAAACTCAACAAATTTTAGATGCCTTACCTTATTTTTAGCTTAATTTTTTAAAGTTAGATTGAATCTAACTCCGTTTGATACATTACGTACCCGCGGGTAGAGAGATGGATTTCCTTACTTTATTTCTTTCAAAGGATTATATAAACAATTTTAATTTATATATTTGTGTGTTAAGCCACCCGCGAAACTCGCGGGGTCTTAGACTAGTATATATATATATATATTGAGATAAGGCATGTGTGATGATTTTAGCCGTTAAAACATGAATATGCATTATAATCATGAAGAGCCATTACCATTTTACATTTTTAATACAAACTAGTGATTTTGAAACAAAATTGGTTCCAAAATTAAACCATTAAATTGGTTAAACCAGCTAGCTTGGTCTCTCTTTTTTCAAAACCATAGTTGTCCGTTCCACCCATGATTTTCGTCAAAACTGGCCGAACTGGATCGTATCTACCTTAGTGCTTTTGTTGGGACTAATCTTGTCATAACTCAAAAGTTAGAGAATGCAAAATGGTTTAGTTTTATTTTAGTAGGAACTAGATATTCGATCCGCGCGCGTTGCGGCGCGGGCAACGAATGTCGAAACTCGAAACATAAAATAAGGGGGTAGCGTTTGACATCAAACGAACCAAACGGACGTTATAACTCTATGGCCCTTGGCGTCAATCACTGTTTATGCAAATGATATAATCTGAATAGTTAGAACTTCATAAGTCTATTACTTTACAATTCGTTAGATAACCAAAACAATACATGTCTATCCAATAAGTCTATTATTGTACAATTCTTTAGATAACCAAAATATCTATACTATATTATAATGCATGAGGGAGGAGTATTTTAAAATACCTAAAAAATAAGAACTTTTCACCCTCTTTATTTATATAAAGACCCCTAAAATGAGGGTAGTTTGGTCTTTTAAACGTTATTTATTTTTTAGCCCATAAACTTATTACACTTAGATCCCTGAGCTTTTAACAAAATTATAGATAATTAGTTACAATTCACCCCTCCACAACAAACTTATAATTTTTTACGTATTCTTGACATATATGATAAACTATATTGTTTAAAAAAATCCAAAGATAGTATGACGACCTACACATTTTTGGCGACGTTTCGGTAGTTGTCTTGTTCAATATCGACGCACGGATTAAAAGGTACAAGTCGATAATGCTTTAATGTACAAGTAATTAATACTTGTGATCTAATGCACCTAATCTACAAAGATAGGTTTCATCTATGCAAACAATAACAAAAAGAATTAAAAGTACCATAACATAAAATGAAGATATTATGTGTCACATTTAATTTTATTAAAATTTCCTAATATCTATACTTAGATATATCTTATAAAAACTTAAAACTAACCACAACAAACTTCCTAAATAAAGGGGTGACAAATCTAAAATTAAACCCTTATGTACTTCTATAGTTACTACTATAAATACATAACATGACACCTCTATATCTATTGCTAAACAAAGTTTAAAAAAAAAATGGATCCAGTTCGGAATTCAATTGTTGCGAAAAACCAAGTATGCGAGATTGAAAATTCTAAGGTCACTTCTGTTATATCGCAACAGTGAATAATTGTTTTCTTTTATTTACTTTTATGTCAGTGTTAACTTATTTGATTTTTCAGATTCAGTTGCATGATGAACAATTGAACATGCCAATTTAAGCAACTCAGTTATCGAACAAGCTTCTAAGGTATTGATTTTTAAGTATTATTTTTGTGTATATCTTTCATATTAACATGTTCGTTATGTTATTATATGTGTGTTTATTGCAGGATGATGGTGATAAAAGTGTTGATATTATTTCTTATGGTGCAATATTTAGTCCATACAAGTCTAAGGTTTATTTAATCTTTTTTTTAACTTTTGTATTCAATTATTGTCCTTTTTAAGGATCAGAAGTTTAAGACTCAAATGAAGAGATCCACGAGACTCTCTGAATGGAAATGGAGTGAGGTTATTAATTTAGACGATTCTGAGGACAATGACAAAGAAGAGGAATTAGAAGATACTGCCGATTCAAGCACATACCAGAAAACCTAATTAAAAATACATTGAGTGTCGATTCAGAAGTGGAACAGATTTCATGCAGCCTAATATGAAATCTATCAAGTGTTTTTATGTCTTTTTTTTAATTTTCAGTTGTTATGTTTGATCTAGACGTATCAATAAAGTTATTTTATATTTGAACTTTATTTTTGCTATTAATATAATGCAGTTATTGACTATATTAATAAAGTTCAAAATAAAGTTAGTATCCTAAATTTACAAGTCAACTGAACTTATATAAGTTAATATTCCTAAAGTTACAATAAATAGATATTGCAGTTAGATATAGTTAAGCTGAAATTATAAAATATTGCAGTTATTCTTGGATATTAATCTAATAATTTGTATTTATTAATTAAAAAATAATAAATAATAAACTGTAAAGCGAAACTAAAAAACTGAACTTATTATGATATAAAGTTAATGAAGATATAAACTCTTAACATCCTATTTTTTTATAAAAACTGTTTTTAAAATTTTATAATAATATATTTTTTATATATATAAAAACGAAATTTAACAATTAAAGTTAAAGGTGTAAAACGTACTTACGAGTCAACTACTATTTTTTATTTTTATAGGAACAAAATTTTAAACTTAAAGTTTATTGGACGAGTACCAATGTGGATATTTAAAAAAAGTTATGAACTTTAAAGAATAAAATTTATCATTTAACCAACAAAATAAACTTACTTTACAACTATAACCACTTATCTTTTATTTTTTGTCATTTGATTGTTATTTTTTTATTAAAAAAATGAAACTTTACATGTGTAAAACAATTTTTTACTTTTTTTATAAAAAACATTTTATTTTTATAAAAAAAATAATTCTTTTATAAACATTTTTTGTAACGAGTAATATAATTAAAATACTATAGAAATTTACAATCTTTACTAGATAAATACTAAATTGTGTTGCAAATTTTTAGGAATTATAAGTTAACTATATTGTTATAGATAATATTAGTCAGTTTCAAAAGAATTCTTTACCAACTTGACTAGATATATAGTAGATTGTGTTGCATATTTTAGGGATTATTAGTTAAAAGTAGACTCATATAGATAAGATTAGTTAGGAACTAAAAATCTAAACTTAGTATGATATAAAGTTAATAAACATATAAACTGTTAACATCCTTTTTTTTTATTAAAACAGTTCTTGAAATTTTATTAAAATATAATTTTTTTATATCTGTAAAAAAATAAAATTTAACAATTTAAGTTAAAGGTCTAAAACGTACTTAGGAGTCAAATACTATTATTTTATTTTTATAAAAATGAAAATTTTAAACTTAAATTTTATTGGATAAGTACTATGTGGATATTTAAAAAAAGTTATGAATTTTAAAGAATAAAATTATACTTTATAATTTAACCAATAAAATAAACATACTTTACAATTATAATAACTTATCTTTTATTTTTTGTCTTTTGATTATTGATTTTTATAAAAAATAATATTTTTTTGTCTTTTGATTATTAATTTTTATAAAAAAAAAAAACAAAACTTTACATTTGTGTAACACTTATGACATATATCCACCACAATAATATTATCATAATATATACGAATAAGAAAACTACCAGAAACGAGTGCCGCAATACAAAGTGTCGTTCCCGCCGCATCGCGCGGGCACCCTACTAGTATACTTAATGACAAAAGTTAACCAACCCCACACATGATTTGAAGCGAAACTTTGGTTTTCCTACCTTTGTGATCCATTTGAACTTCCACATAAACCAAAGCAGCATCTCCTTGGTCATTTCCTTTTTCATGAGTGTTAATTTTTATTGTTATAAGATCATTGTTCCTTCTATCCAGCGGCGGACCTACCTCTTTGGTAGGGGTAACCCCCGCTACCCCTTGGTCGGAAAAAATTTGGAAAAATTAGTGTAAATTTTGGAAAAATTTGACGCTTTTTCGATTTCGTTACGGCTTATTTATACCACGTTACCCCTTGGTTGGAATCCTAGATCCGCCACTGCTTCTATCGTTGGTTTTGTTTGATGTTGCTCCCAACCTACAAAAATCAAGTATATGCAACTGTTATCACAAAAACAAAGTCCTTATTCAAACATCAACATATTAATCCCAATATCTATAATTAATGAGATAACTACCAAGTCATCATTTTGACTTGCTGGGAGCATTGCCTGCAACTTTGGCGAGACGAAGAGGTACGAGTCCAGCCTTTAAGTCCTTCAGCTGAGCAAACAAATTAGTCTTTCATTTGATTTAAATAAGAAGTAATATACAACAAAGTACACTTACAAAGCCCAAAAAAAGTTTCACAAAATCAATGGACTGGTTGACTTTGAAAAGTCAACTGACTTGAGGTCTGGTAGTGTTATTATTTTGAAGATAATTTCGGTGTGCTTTGTTTTAAGCTTAGGATAATGTTTTGATCATCGCTTTGGTCTTTCTAATTAGGGACACTTATAATTGTATTTAAGTAATGAATTCTCAATTGCCAAGCAACTTGCTATCACTGAAATCGCTAAACATATCAACAAAACAAAATAAAGCAAGATTCTTCGCCAGCTCAAATCGTACCAGCCAGCACACACACAAACATCAGAATGAATAGAGCAGTAGCATTATACACAAACACAATATGATTTACTAACAACCTCAAAAGGAAAAAAGATTCGGCTCGGATTTGGCTATTGGACCGTTTTGGCTGTAACACGGGTTGCAAGTGAAATATATGACACTTGTCGTCCTTGTTTATAACACTCCAGGTAACACCGTTTACCACAACCATAATATCAGAAACCCAACAACGAAAAAAAGCAAATAGTAAAAGGTCGGTTTGTGGTTCTGTATCATAAACCTTAACCGCCGAAAATGGAAGCGAATCGAAGCCTTCAAAACGCCAGGCACCGAAAACAACATAAATCGACCTAGGGTTTTATAACAAAAACCCTAACAAAGGAGACCAAAAAAGAATCAAACTATAGCAGAATCATCATCAAAGACCTTGCTTTTATAAAAAAAACAACCACCTAAATAAAATATACTCCATCAAGTATGATTCATAATCTATTAACGCTACAATGACCACATATGGCGTATACACATATGCTTAGCAGAAACATTAAAATAACATTGGGCAACATAAAACAGTACTGTGAAACTGTGAATCAAGAAAAGACTCCCAAGGATCATTTCCAAGCTGTTCCATTTTTAGATGCTTCCAAACTTTTATCAAAAAATTTGACATACAACCAAATCAAGACTTGTAAGCAGATCTAACTGAAAATAAAGCACGCATACCTGACCCGGGTCACCAGAATCTTGCTAAAATCTCATCGGAACCCTGGCAACGCCGATCTGTTGAACCATATCCACCACCATCAGTCATTTAACCACACGTGTTTTCAGATTGTCGTCTGATGTGACAATTCAACCATCCTAAGCCATCGACCCGCTCTCCCTTAAAACCCTCTATCGTGACTGCCGGTAATCATCTATTGAACCTTCATCACCTACTAAGTATCGTTGATGCCGGAGATATGGCAGCGGTGGTGGTGGCGGTGACGCCTATAGAGGTGTGATGCGGAGGGATGGCTCTCTCATCTATGGAACCTTCATCACCTACTAAGTATCGTTGATGCTGGAGATATGGCAGCGGTGGCGGTGGCGGTGACGCCTATAGAGGTGTGATGCGGAGAGATGGCTCTCTCATCTATGGAACCTTCATCACCTACTAAGTATTGTTGATGCCCATCTATGGAACCTTCATCACCTACTAAGTATTGTTGATGCCGGAGATATGGCAGCGGTGGCGGTGGCGGTGACGCCTATTGTAAGACCCTAACACGCTTTAACTAAAAAGACACAGCGGAAATACGTACCATAAAATTTCATTCATTATAAACGTTTTGACTTACTTGAAAATCCCTTTTAAAATATAAAAACATAACTTATCATCACTAAATTACAAATGTAAACATTTCCGTACAATCTATCTTGTGACTCGGTCTTCGATCGCTACTCCTTGTGAGGTTAATCGCCCATGAACCGTACAACCTGCACTCACCACATACATTCATAATATTAGCACACATTATATAAACAAGATTCATTCACGTACACATCACATTCCATCATTTTTCAAACTTTAAGCATTTCATCTGCGTAACCATTCCTTGGTGAGGCTTCAATAATGCACCTGCATTACTTTTTATTCTCAAGGTACACCATTAATAACGTTAACACTTAACGTATCTAAATCATGCATGCATACGTACTTACATACATACTTACATACACATCTACATACATACATACATACATACCCTTCCTACAACTTTACATACGTGCATACACTCATACATGTCTTTATACATACATACATACATACACAACTACATATGTACATACCTTTACTACATCTTTACATACATGCATACACTCATACATATCTTTATACATACACACATACACATCTGCATACGTACTTACCTTTCCTACAGCTTTACATACATGCTTACACTCGTACATATCTTCATACATACTTACATACATACACATTTGCATACATACATACATACATACGCATCTGCATACGTACATACCTTTCCTACAACTTTACATACATGTACATACCTTTCCTACAGCTTTACATACATGCATACACTCGTACATATCTTCATACATACATACATACACATCTGCATACGTACATACACTCTTACGTACACGCCCAAGATCTTACATACCTCTTATATATCCATACGCTAATTGCATGATACTTAGACTTGGGTTTACAACTCATAAGCGTCAAGGGAACACTCTAAATCATGTTTAGAAGGCTCGACATAGACCACGGATAACATGCCGAAGCCTACAATGCATAAATAACATAAATAACTAAATTTCAGCTTTTTGGACATGGGGAGGGCGTCGCATTTGCCCGTAGCCCAAAACCTCCGTAGGCAGCAAGATAGCCCGTCAGCAAAAACTGGGTTTCCAGAGGGCGTCGGTGACGGCCCCTATGGGCGTCGGCGACGGCCTCTCAAATGTTTGTTTTTCCTGCTGTGTTGTTTCGTCGTTCGCACGCACTAAAACTCGCATAACTTTCAACCCGTTTACCCGTTTAACCTCCCGTTTCTTCCTACATGCTTGTAAATTCACATTCTGTCATATGAACTTAAAATCCCACATACGGATTAAGGAAATTCCTAACTTACATGCATTCGGCTTATTATCATCTTCTAATTATTTGACCCGTTCGTGCATTTATCAACATAATCTGTTTATTTGACCCCAATCTCATATGAACTTAATAATTTCATTGACGCCTATCATAAAAGATTAAATTCTCGGATGCCTTGCATCCTCTTAACCCGTTTTCGCTCAAAAGCTTATTTTTGACCCGTTATGGGTATTTGCGCATTAAATGGACTATGACATACAAAACCCTATACTTCGCTTTCACACATGACCAAAACATTACTCTAATCGATTCGCTTGTTTCCAATAGACATTTAAGGTCGTTTGCCCGATATACCTATCAAGGGCGTTTTTGTCAATTTCGCTCTATCCCTAACAAGAAAGGAATTCCTTACATAAGTAACCAATCCTACTACTTAGCTACTATTCTTAATCACACATACCTTGCTCGGATCAAAACTAAGATCCGTTTAATACTTCATCGACATCATACAATTCATTCCTATTTGACTTCAATTATCATATTTAATTAAGTTGCATATAACTTTACATAAACAACTAAGAAGTGATTACGGAATCACTTACCTTATGCTTCCGTGCTCGTACCCGATCTCTTGCCTCCTTTTGGCCCGTTAACACCTCGTGCTTGAGCTCGTCTCGACGTGATTCCTATGCTTCCATTTCATCGAAATCACGCTCTTATTAGCATACTCATTTGTACATGTTAACGGTCATATCATTAGTCATTTCTAACAAACGTAACTCATATAGCCATACCCATATCCGTTTGCACTCATGTAATTCATCATGTCATCGCATTAAACACACATAAGTCTAACACGCACCGTATAACTTACTCTAATCTTACAATTATGACAACACGTCTAACCATTCTTCTTATACCCAGTTGACTTTTAGAAGTCAACGGTTCATTTAATTTAACTTTCGACTTATCATTATATACCCGTAACATCATAATCGACTATACGGACGACAATATATACATCTTATCATACGATTGGTGTACATACCACCTTTTAAGCATAACGTACAACTAATTCATGCACAATCTTCTAAATTCATACATAGTTCATCAAATCCTTCTACTAAGCAACATGTGGTATTTAAAATTAAACATCAATAATATGAACATATTATCATTTTCATCATATCATCAAAACCCGCTTCATAACTATTTTTCTAATCACTTACAAGTGATCTAATCTTAAGTTCTTCATAATTTCTTCATGCTTTTGATGTGTGTACTACCTCCTAAGCATAGTGTACAACTAGTTCATGCATATCCTTCAAATCTCATACATAATTCATCAATTTCTTCCTTCTAATCAACATGAATCATACATGCATAAACATCAAACATACTACTATCACATTTCTTTCAATTCCTCTAACAAGAGTCCATCATACACATCAACATTCAACAAGAATTAGACATGGATGATGATTCAAATCATCATTCTCACCATAACTAATAGGTTTCACCCTTAAACATCAAATTAACCTAATTCATGCATAATCCATGTTCCAAATGATGACTCTAACACATACTCATACTCAATTTCATACAAATTCGTGATTTACATCATAACCCGCTTCATGCATAATCACCAAACTAACTTTTAAGACATACCTTGCGATCCCCTTGTGAAGGTGATCATTAATCTATGCTCGGTTATGAATTTGAGCTTCGTTTGACTCCTCAGTTTGATGATTATGTTAGAACTAGGGTTTGGTTCATGGGGAGTTCCCCTGATCGATCTAGAACACACACGATGTGTGTGTTGTGTGTGTGTTTGTTTTGTTTTTAAAACATAACTTTCCCCTTTTTCAACTTTGGTCCCTCATGTTTATTACTTACTCATAATATTGGCAAAACTCTTGTCTTTTCATACTTCTAACCACACACTTAACTAGGTTAAATAGCCTAGTCTTTTATTTCATGCTAAGTCATATAGGACATACGATTATTATAAACATTCGGGTTTTGGGGTGTTACAAGTCTACCCCCCTTAAATAAGGTTTCGTCCCCGAAACCTTTCTCATTTCCTCTTACACACACATCTATGTTTGACTTCATAGTCACGTCATATTTATAAGTAATCATCCTATCTCATTTCATAATTATTCGTACAATTTAGCAGTTAGCATATTTCATTCAAACATTCATTATACTAGGTGATTGCTCATCTATAATCCTTTCACAACTTCTTATGTACATGTTATTACACATTCCATGTTTCATTCCTTACATGCAATTCTTTTATTCTGGTTACTTATTTTGCCTATCTTTGCAGTTTGACCTTTTAAGGTAAACCGACTTTTCTTACTTATCATAGATGCATTGGGGTACACATTCGTACTTCCTTCCATTCATGCTTACTTATAAAGGCATTCATTACATCCTTTTTATGTTTTAAATCCGTCCCACGGATTTAAACGTAACATCCATACCCTTCATTCCTTCTATGTTTGAATCCATCTAGCGGTTTCAAACATATCATTCGTACCTTTTCTTCCTTACATGTGTTGAATCCGCCTCGCGAATTCAAACAGGTAATTCATACTTTATTCCTTTCATGCTTCGAATCCATCTCGCGGATTCTAACACATCATTCATACTTTAATTTCTTTCATGTTTCGAATCCGTCTCGCGGATTCTAACATAGTATTCATACTTTAACTTCTTTCATGTTTCGAATCCGTCTCGCGGATTCTAACATAGCATTCATACTTTAACTTCTTTCATGTTTCGAATCCGTCTCGCGGATTCTAACATAGCATTCATACTTTCATTCCTGAGAGTCTTACATTTCTCTTCACCCTCACGTCCACCTACTACTTAATTCTAACGGACATACCTGTAACAATTATCACGGTCTCACGAACATCATACGTTTCTTGTGTACTGGCCAGGTACACAATCCACATACTAGTTTCGTGCCTTCGTGTAATCGCCACCTTATGTTCGGAGAATTAAGTTTCGGCACGTGTAACATTTTCAAAACTTCATTGCCATGTCACTATTATATTTCATTTATAATTTTCTTTCACTTGCTTAATTATACCACTTCATACACCCAGACGTTGAATTTATGTACCTGGGGTTCATTTATCTTATCACTTGCCTTGATGCCGGTGTAGACCGCATTCACGGATCATCCTTTCCAAGCAGTTATACTTACCTTACACCTAATATAACCGTTAGTTTCTTCATATAGATGCATACATACACGCTTTCATTTCATTTCTACCTTTAGATCTTGATCGAGTCATGGATTGTACGGGTTCCTTATCACAAGAGCACACAGGTTTGAGTTCAAGCATTTATCTTCTCGTACTTGATTCACTCAAACCAGGGCTCTGATACCAACTTGTAAGACCCTAACACGCTTTAACTAAAAAGACGCAGCGGAAATACGTACCATAAAATTTCATTCATTATAAACGTTTTGACTTACTTGAAAATCCCTTTTAAAATATAAAAACATAACTTATCATCACTAAATTACAAATGTAAACATTCCCGTACAATCTATCTTGTGACTCGGTCTTCGATCGCTACTCCTTGTGAGGTTAATCGCCCATGAACCGTACAACCTGCACTCACCACATACATTCATAACATTAGCACACATTATATAAACAAGATTCATTCACGTACACTTCACATTCTGTCATTTTTCAAACTTTAAGCATTTCATCTGCGTAACCATTCCTTGGTGAGGCTTCAATAATGCACCTGCATTACTTTTTATTCTCAAGGTACACCATTAATAACGTTAACACTTAACGTATCTAAATCATGCATACATACGTACTTACATACATACTTACATACACATCTACATACGTACATACCCTTCCTACAACTTTACATACGTGCATACACTCATACATGTCTTTATACATACATACATACACAACTACATACGTACATACCTTTACTACATCTTTACATACATGCATACACTCATACATATCTTTATACATACACACATACACATCTGCATACGTACTTACCTTTCCTACAGCTTTACATACATGCTTACACTCGTACATATCTTCATACATACTTACATATACATCTGCATACGTACATACCTTTCCTACAGCTTTACATACATGCATACACTCGTACATATCTTCATACATACATACATACGCATCTGCATACGTACATACCTTTCCTACAACTTTACATACATGTACATACCTTTCCTACAGCTTTACATACATGCATACACTCGTACATATCTTCATACATACATACATACACATCTGCATACGTACATACACTCTTACGTACACGTCCAAGATCTTACATACCTCTTATATATCCACACGCTAATTGCATGATACTTAGACTTGGGTTTACAACTCATAAGCGTCAAGGGAACACTCTAAATCATGTTTAGAAGGCTCGCCATAGACCACGGATAACATGCCGAAGCCTACAATGCATAAATAACATAAATAACTAAATTTCAGCTTTTTGGACATGGGGAGGGTGTCGGCGACGGCCCGGGAGGGCGTCGGCGATGGCCCTAGGGGGCGTCGGCGACGGCCCTTGCATTTGCCCGTAGCCCAAAACCTCCGTAGGCAGCAAGATAGCACGTCAGCAAAAACTGGGTTTCCAGAGGGCGTCGGCGACGGCCTCTCAAATGTTGGTTTTTCCTGCTGTGTTGTTTCGTCGTTCGCACGCACTAAAACTCGCATAACTTTCAACCCGTTTACCCGTTTAACCTCCCGTTTCTTCCTACATGCTTGTAAATTCACATTCTGTCATATGAACTTAAAATCCCACATACGGATTAAGGAAATTCCTAACTTACATGCATTCGGCTTATTATCATCTTCTAATTATTTGACCCGTTCGTGCATTTATCAACATAATCTGTTTATTTGACCCCAATCTCATATGAACTTAATAATTTCATTGACGCCTATCATAAAAGATTAAATTCTCGGATGCCTTGCATCCTCTTAACCCGTTTTCGCTCAAAAGCTTATTTTTGACCCGTTATGGGTATTTGCGCATTAAATGGACTATGACATACAAAACCCTATACTTCGCTTTCACACATGACCAAAACATTACTCTAATCGATTCGCTTGTTTCCAATAGACATTTAAGGTCGTTTGCCCGATATACCTATCAAGGGCGTTTTTGTCAATTTCGCTCTATCCCTAACAAGAAAGGAATTCCTTACATAAGTAACCAATCCTACTACTTAGCTATTATTCTTAATCACACATACCTTGCTCGGATCAAAACTAAGATCCGTTTAATACTTCATCGACATCATACAATTCATTCCTATTTGACTTCAATTATCATATTTAATTAAGTTGCATATAACTTTACATAAACAACTAAGAAGTGATTACGGAATCACTTACCTTATGCTTCCGTGCTCGTACCCGATCTCTTGCCTCCTTTTGGCCCGTTAACACCTCGTGCTTGAGCTCGTCTCGACGTGATTCCTATGCTTCCATTTCATCGAAATCACGCTCTTATTAGCATACTCATTTGTACATGTTAACGGTCATATCATTAGTCATTTCTAACAAACGTAACTCATATAGCCATACCCATATCCGTTTGCACTCATGTAATTCATCATGTCATCGCATTAAACACACATAAGTCTAACACGCACCGTATAACTTACTCTAATCTTACAATTATGACAACACGTCTAACCATTCTTCTTATACCCAGTTGACTTTTAGAAGTCAACGATTCATTTAATTTAACTTTCGACTTATCATTATATACCCGTAACATCTTAATCGATTATACGGACGACAATATATACATCTTATCATACGATTGGTGTACATACCACCTTTTAAGCATAACGTACAACTAATTCATGCACAATCTTCTAAATTCATACATAGTTCATCAAATCCTTCTACTAATCAACATGTGGTATTTAAAATTAAACATCAATAATATGAACATATTATCATTTTCATCATATCATCAAAACCTGCTTCATAACTATTTTTCTAATCACTTACAAGTGATCTAATCTTAAGTTCTTCATAATTTCTTCATGCTTTTGATGTGTGTATTACCTCCTAAGCATAGTGTACAACTAGTTCATGCATATCCTTCAAATCTCATACATAATTCATCAATTTCTTCCTTCTAATCAACATGAATCATACATGCATAAACATCAAACATACTACTATCACATTTCTTTCAATTCCTCTAACAAGAGTCCATCATACACATCAAAATACATCAACATTCAACAAGAATTAGACATGGATGATGATTCAAATCATCATTCTCACCATAACTAATGGGTTTCACCCTTAAACATCAAATTAACCTAATTCATGCATAATCCATGTTCCAAATGATGACTCTAACACATACTCATACTCAATTTCATACAAATTCGTGATTTACATCATAACCCGCTTCATGCATAATCACCAAACTAACTTTTAAGACATACCTTGCGATCCCCTTGTGAAGGTGATCATTAATCTATGCTCGGTTATGAATTTGAGCTTCGTTTGACTCCTCAGTTTGATGATTATGTTAGAACTAGGGTTTGGTTCATGGGGAGTTACCCTGATCGATCTAGAACACACACGATGTGTGTGTTGTGTGTGTGTTTGTTTTGTTTTTAAAACATAACTTTCCCCTTTTTCAACTTTGGTCCCTCATGTTTATTACTTACTCATAATATTGGCAAAACTCTTGTCTTTTCATACTTCTAACCACACACTTAACTAGGTTAAATAGCCTAGTCTTTTATTTCATGCTAAGTCATATAGGACATACGATAATTATAAACATTCGGGTTTTGGGGTGTTACACCTATAGAGGTGTGATGCGGAGGGATGGCTCTCTCTCTCATGTGCGTGAGTGTGGGTGAGGTGAAATTAAACCCTCTTCTGGAATATAAAGCTTCCTTTGGAAGCTTACAACTCAAACTCCACAAGGTATAGCTAAGAGTTGCACAAGAAACCTAAATAACCAAATGTACAACCACTGATGCATAGTTATGTTACAAATTAGATCTATATATAATATTTATGATTTATGTTATTTTTATTTTATTTTATTTTGTTTTCTTACTTATTATCAAAGAGATTGTTTTTTCTTGTTAAATCTATTGTTGATTATATTATAGAAAGCCCGATTTCCAATAACTTTTGTCTAATTTTTAGATTTTATAAATACTTAGTATGTTAAATATGAATATAGGATCGTAAAATTTACTATTACAACAACAATAATAATCTATCTAGTTAATACATCAATCAAGTTGATTGTGGTAAGGCTATTGGGTGTGGTCAACTGGTCATCACCTTTATGACCACCATGACCCTTCACCTCATCGTCATGTCACCCACCACCTAAAACCACTATCCCCTAATTTATTTTTGTCTAAAGACAAAGGAAAGGAAATCATGAAAAATGGAAACTAGGACCATGGTTGCCATGGTTTAATCCATGAGAACCATGGTGGATCAAGCAAGGGGATGGTGTAACCTTCTATTCATGTTCCTACATGGCAAATCATGTTCCAACCAAGATCCCCACACCCTTTAGCCTAATAGGTGACGTTTAACCAATTCAAGTCACTTGAATTTTTTTTCTTTAAATGGATATTAGATTTAAATAATCCCAACTTTCACCAATTGGCCAATAACACTTCCAACTTTCGATTTGTACATCGGCACTCCCAACTTTCAACTTATTGGCCTATAACACTCCCTAACTAACTGAATCCTAACCCAATTAGCTGCTGTCAGCTGCCACGTCAATCACAAAATACCACATCAGCTGCCACATCATAAAAAATGCCACATCAGCAAAAAATGCCACATCAGTTGCCACGTCATATGCCACATCATCAAAAAGGGCCATATTAGATGCCACATCAGTAAAAACTAACTGAGTTAGAGTTTAGTTAACTAGAGAGTGTTATCAGCCAATAAGTTGAAAGTTGGGAGTGCTGACATACAAATCGAAAGTTGGGAGTTTTATCAGCCAATTGATAAAAATTAGGGTTATTTAAATCCAATAACCCTTTTTTTTATAACTATATATTTAATTTCTCGAGATGAAAGGTAACTGACAAACTTCTGTAAAGAAGATGCTTCTACTAAAAAAACAGATAAAAGATTTTCATCAATTTTATTTTCAGAAACTGCAAGATTTAATCAAACAAGATGAACATTTCATTCTATCATTGTTATATACAATATCACTTACAACATACACGAACCATAAAATTGGTCTGGTTACACAATCGGATTTCGCCTTTGGAAAACAAACACCGAGCCTCGAGACCCCTTCCCTAACCTTAACTTATCGTCGATATATGTAATCTCGAGCTGCACCTCACTCTCACCACCAAACTGGAACTCTACTGATCCAAGCTTAAGTTGGGGTGGCTCAAACAACACCTTAATCCATTTCTCATCTAGAACTATCAGTTTTCCTACACATAGAAAAACAGGAAAACTAGAGGTGAACATGTCATATAATCCAAACATCAAACTTGAGCACAAGAAACATAAGATATAAAGTATCAGATTTTCATATTAATTGCATACGGGTGTAAATCATGTCAGGTTAGTGGGTTGAATCAATGAACCTGAACACAACTCATAAATTTATTTCTGTCAAAGACATCAACCCTAACCCGTTCACGCTTAAAACAATGTAACCCGAAAACGGCCCGTTTAACCCATTTATCTAAGCGAGTCAAACAAATTGATGTGTTGGCAGGTTATAAACATGCTAAACTGGTTGCAGGGTTGTAATGAATGGTTTAAACGGTTTTGTGGGTCGACTTGTTTAATTAAACAACAAACCAATGTCAACCCAGCATGGCCCATTTATTAAACACGTTATATATAACAACCCAAAACATTGATTATTTAGTGTCGTATTTCCATTTGGTGTATGGAATTGCCACTCGCATAATCATAGGTAGCATAGGCTCATGTTCGTTTTCCCAAGCATATAGATTTACAATATCTTTTATTGTATTTTAAAGGTGGAGACATACCTTTCAAGGAGACTTGACCATCAAGGAAACCAAGAGCAGAGAAAGACACTTTGTTTCTCACAATATCAGGAGCTTCAACAACCTGAATCATTTCATTTGTTTTGAAAATAAGGCGTCCAAATCCACTCCTGAAACCGCCTCCAGGTGATGTAGGATTTGAACAATACACCACATCCCATTCTGCATACAAATTCATGAATTGGTGAGATTTCAAAAGAATCATAAACATTAGGAACAATACTACAAAGTAAAAAGGCCACGGTCGGCTCTACGAGCCAAAAAATGAGGCTAGGCTTTAGGCCTGAAAGTTTTAAGGTCCCCAAGTTATTATTATTTTTACTTTAAAAGAATTGATTATTTGAAATATGGGTGTTGCATGATGTGCCTTTCACTTTTCTTTAAAGGTCACATGTACTCTCCACAACACACACATACATATATATACATACACATACACACACTTATTCTTCTTGAATTCCTCTTTAGGCCCCAAACTGTTGGGCTGGCCCTGAAGAAGGCATGTATTCTTCTTGCTAATTAATTGCTTGATGAGATAGGCTAAGTTTAAACAGATATTAAATAAACAGACACTACAATAACAGTGTACCTCCAAAAATTAGAGGGCATGTTACAGGCGAATCTATACAGTATTTACTCAATTCGCTTGTTAATAACAGCTACTTGCAGGTGTTGTTCCTTTGTTAGAGTAACTCCACGATCTGTTTGCGTGACCTAATTTAGATATACATACAACTAAGTTCATCATGTCATAAGATAAGTGATAAATATAAACTAAATCAATGATCTAGGGTTCTAAAGGTGTCATCATTTTTTAGGAAGAAAACATTTTCAAATTAGGATCATTGCAGAAATGTGAATGTAAGCATCTTAAATCTGTTGATCCTGTATATAAGGTTTGTAAACGAACACAAACAGAGCATGTTCATGTTTGTCTGTTTAACTTTTACCGAACAAACGATCGAACACAAACAATTAAACAAACAGAGTTTTCTTGTTAAGAAAATGAACGTGTTCATGTTCATTTATGTTCATTAATAGTATAAACGAACGGTTCACGAACGGATATAACTTAACATAAATAAACGCACATAACTAAGTTAACACCAATCAAAAGTAAATATAAACAACAATGTGTTGGGCCTAAAAAAATTAATATAACTAAACTAAATTGTAATGGGCCTAACAATTTTAAATAAATATATTAACAAAAAAACAAAAACAAATATAAACCGACAAATCTAACCATGCGTTCACGAACATAAATGAACAAACCACACATGCATTCACGCTCGTTCATTTAACTAAATGAACAATAAGTTTTCTCCATATAGGTCCGTTAACTAAATAAACGAACTTCCAACCAAACGGTTCACTAGACACCCGGTTCATTCACACGCCTAGTTCAAATCATACTCATGGCAACTACATCTCAATCAATATAAATTTTGAGCAAACCGAACAAAATCATCAAGTTTTACCGTAAGTTCCGCATCAATTCAGCTCCAAAACCACAACAAAACAAATAAACAAATAAACAAAACCACAAAAACCTAAAAACCAGTGCATACATGTTAAAAACCAAAGATCTAACAATATTTACAAACAACATGAAATCAAAACCTTCGAAAAAATAGAAGCAGCGAGTTCATCCGGCCGGCGCTGCGACGGCGAAACCTCCTGAGCCGGAAACGACACCGAAGCACTAACAACATTCCGACTGGCACCGGATCTGAAATTGCGAACTCGAAGATCACAAATTCGACGAAATTGAAGCCTAGGGTTTACTGGAACCAAATTTGGTCTAGTAACTGATAGTTCAGTGTTAACAGATGAAAAGGAAACCACTGAGAACGCAGGAGAAGAAGCCATTGCTGTTAAGAACGAGATTATGAAGAAGAACTGAAGAAAGGGGAAGAACAACAATGGCGATTGGTGTGGGTTTGTTACAGATGGCTATTGGTGGTTATCAGATATGCGCCAATTAGAAGATATGACCACGTGGATATTATTGGAAAGATTTACCATAGAGTTAAATGCTTGGTTGGTCCATGTGGTTTACAAAAATCGCAGACTTGGTCTTAGTGGTTTACTAATTACACGTTTGATCTTAAAACTTGTCAAAAATGAACTCGGTTGGTCCCCTGCCCTAACATCAGTTAGATTTCTCAGTTAACACACCCCATGTGCATGTCACATGAGGTAATCTTATATGAATTTACTTATTTACCCTTGAAGATAAAAAGAGAATATAAATAATCAATAAAAACACACGTATACTCTCTCCCTCTCTCTAACTACCGGACCACCACCACCGCCTGCCCCCACCACCCCACCAGACCACTGCCACCACCTCCACTCACCCCACACCGCCTGTCACCACCAATTCAATTAATAGTTTTGAGTAAGAATTGTTATAAAGCAATGATATGGAACACTCCCTGAACCTTTTTCGAACTCGTACTCGCTCTCAATCTCATATGTCTTCTTCAGCATCACATCGAAACATCGTCGGAGATTCATGAACTCCGACCACCACCGTCCCTTTCATCCACACATCGCTAATCGGTAAGATTCTTTTGAGCATTGCGTCTAGTTTGTCGTTCCGAATAAACACCCCTTATCAGTTCGTTAAAACAGTAATAGTTCTTGTTTGATTTATGAGGATTAGGGGAGATCTTGAATGTCAATCGGTTTCAGCAGAAATAAACCGGAGATGACGAGGTAATTCGCTAATTGTTGATCGATCTGTTGGATTTTAGGTCTGTTGTCTGATAGTTAATCGATCTATAGTTTGGTGGTGACCTTGAAGATTAGGGAGTGGTTGTTGGCCTGAAGAAGAAGAAGAAGGGGGAGGTTGTCGGCCTGAAGAAGAAGAAGAAGGGGGAGGTTGTCGGCCTGAAGAAGAAGAAGGGGGATGAGGGGTTGGCCCCAAAAGGTTTTTATAATATAGTAATTTATATTCTCTTTTTATCTTCAAGGGTAAATAAGTAAATTCACACAAGATTACCCTCATGTGACATGCACATGGGGTGTGTTAACTGAGAAATCTAACTGATGTTAGGGCAGGGGACCAACCGAGTTCATTTTTGACAAGTTTTGGGACCAAGCGTGTAATTAGTAAACCACTGGGACCAAGTCTGCAATTTTTGCAAACCACAGGGACCAACCAAGCATTTAACTCTTTACCATATGAGACCATGGTACACATGAATAATACCTCCACCCATGGATATTGTGCGACACGTGTCATCTCAGTCAGCAAAAAGGTATTGTGGGCGTTTTCACAAATGGGCGTAGTGGGATAATGCCCCATCAATGATTACCCAATTATTATTTTCTGGTCTTTTTAATTTAAAATTAATTGTATTTGACATGGAAAAAACTCATTGGCCAAACACTTTGAAGAGAGGGACATTTAAGCGTGTTTTAAAGCACGCCGGAAGGGGGGGGGGGTTGGTTAAATTACGCCAGAAAACGCCACGGGGGCGGGGGATGGGCGTGTTTGGGGGGAAGACGCCGGAGAAGACGCCCATTACGGACGGTCTTATTGGAAAGTACACAAAATGACCATAACCTGTATTGCTTTTGTTTAGGAAAATAAATTTTAAATCGAGAAGTGAAATCTGAGAAGTTTTGTTTGGTTAAAGAATATGTCTTTATTGAGATCAATTCAATGGGAGGAGTAGTGCAAATACCTGATGTATATGTTGTAATTGTCTGGTTCCTTGCGCATTTGGGTCGGGAGCGAGTTTTGTTTTGTCCTTTTGCCCTTGTGGGTGGGGGGCGTTTTGTTAATGAAGTTAATTTTCAAAAAATAAAAAGGGAAAATAAATTTTAATTTAAATTATGATTTATATAACAGTAAAATGCAAAAAGCGTCCCCAAGGTTTGGTCATATTTTCTTTTTTCATCCAAAATGATTATATTTTGTGCTTCTGATTCCTTGATTTTTGGGCTTTATTGTCATTTCTATCCGACCAAATTACTTACACCGTTTAAATTCAACGTTAACTGATGGGCTTTTTAGTCTTTTTCGATTCGTAAGTGGGGTTTTTTTTATCTTTATCTTTTTTTTAATTTTAACTAATAATTCATCGTCTTACTTTCACCTTCATGTAAGTGGGGTTTTCTTTTTTTTCTTTTTTTTTTTTATCTTTTTGCTTTTTTATTTTAATTAATAATTATAATTTATCGCCTTACTTTCAACTTCATAATATATCCTATATTAATAATAACTAGTGGGAAGGCCCGCGCGTTGCAGCGGGTGTTCCGAAGTCGTTTGCCGACAACGGTCCCAACTTAAAAAATAACCGGTGGTTGCCCCACCTTTTCATATATTATAAACCAATGAACCTTTACTAAACCGAAAAAGATAAGGGGACAAAAATAAATTAAGGTTCTATTGGTAAAGGTCTATTAGTTGACAATATGTGAAAATGTGGAACCACCACCGGTTATTTTTTGAAGTTGGGACCGTTGCCGATCAACCACTAATAGTTAGGTAGCTTGCTTCCATAAAAACTCAATTTGATTTGAGTCAAGTAACTGTAGAATACTGCAAATTCACACTCTAGTTTTTCTTATTACATTTGTTATAATTAAATATTTCATATGCATACACCGATTATAAATCCCTTTGCATTAAAGATGGATAACTCATACAAATATTATACATTAAATTCTATGAGGACATATACCTCATTGTCATGGCAAGGAAACGTGACAAGTTTCTCAACTGGAAAACTTCCATTGTCAGGGTTTGATTCATTTTCCATATTGGTAATCCATTGGATGTTGCAACGGCTATCAACTCATATGGCCTAAACTTGTTACATGTTTAAAAACCAACAATTAGTAAGCACTATTAGAGATCACTTTGTTTACATACACAAGCGGACCCAGAAATTATGTGCTGGGGTTGCGGATGAGTGGTTCAAACATATTTTCAGGGGGTGCGGTCGGGTTTTTTGCCTAAAAAATACACTAATTTTTTTTTTCAAGGAGTGCGCCCGCCCACCCTGGGCTTCACCTAGGTCCGCCCATGACAACAAAAGCAACCAATTAGTATAGATAAACTCAAAACTCAAAAGCAGTCTATGTATGTGAGTATATATGATTATACGCACACCTTAAAGTTGTCGTTTTACCTTCTGATGTTCGGAGCCCATGCGAGAGCACATACACGATCATTGTTGTCATCGAGCTCTGCTAGCTATGCAACTGGAAGCCATCTTTGATGATCTTGATCAAATTCCCATACCTGAGGAAAGAACGTTTTAGCATAGAGAGTAGTATATAAAATGCATCCTAAAAGCATACCTGAATAACAAAAGGCTGCAGGGTGTGAATCTAATAGCGGCATACTGATACGACCCCAGAGCTAGGTCAAAACAGTTATCGGAAAAGGGGGGAGTGGGTTAATTAGTAGCTGAAGTTTAGGGACAGTTATTATCTCTACTAATGCTTATATATATCTTCTATTCTAGTCAAAGGGGGGAGTCGTTTTATATAAAATTAGGGTTCTAAACCTTTGTTTCTGGAGATTAACCCATCTCGAATTGGGTCACTATTTGTATCGTTCTTATTTCAATCCAATCAGAATTTTAGATTCTATCATTTGGTTCCATTGCCGGGAAATCAAAGAGAAGATGGTTCAAAACACATGTTTTTCCTCTTGTTTAAGCCAAGATGCTATTGTTGCTCAATTAGCATCTATTGCAGCACGACTGGATGCTATTATTTTACCCCAGAAGAATGACATTGCAGCGCTCAAGACTGAGATGTGTGGAACACCCTTCCGAAGCAACAGTAAAAAAAGAAAGTGATGAATTTGCTCCTAATTATGTTGATTTCAGGAGCATCCAGGGATCTACGAGTGGAATTCAGAGCCCATTGACAGGTCCGGTGGCGACCTCAGCCATTTCTCCTTCAACCAGCCTCCATCCTAACCGAATAAGCGGAGATGACAGTTTTAAACCCCAACCAACGCTCGATCATCAGGCTCCTTCACAACAAGTCACTTATCATCAAGTCCAGAATCCACCAAAACCGATCCTCCTTCGCATCTCAAAAGCTGGAAAACAGGTACCCTACCCTTATGAAGGAGCAACTTTTTGGTCATCTTTAGATGCTCACGAGGAAGAGAAGAAATTGTTACACAAAAAGTTAACTGACTACAAGGTTTGTGTTAACAATCATGAAATGGTTGCAGTTCATCAATGGAAGCAGAAAAAGAAACAACTGTTGTTGGTGGCCTTCAGGGGAATTTATTATTGACTGGAGTCCCAGTTTCACTTCCTTTCGACTTGAGGACAAGTCGTTTTTCCGGGCGGGTAGTATTGATACGACCCCAGAGCTAGGTCAAAACAGTTATCGGAAAAGGGGGGAGTGGGTTAATGAGTAGCTGAAGTTTAGGGACAGTTATTATCTCTATTAATGCTTATATGTATCTTCTATTCTTGTCAAAGGGGGGAGTTGATGTTTTATATAAAATTAGGGTTCTAAACCTTTGTTTCTGGAGATTAACCCATCTCGAATTGGGTCACTATTTGTATCGTTCTTATTTCAATCCAATCAGAATTTTAGATTCTATCACATACCTTGGGAGAATTTAATTGTGGAGTATCGGAGTTGAAACCCACCACAAAACTTGTAGGGCGGGGTTCACTTCTTTGCGGGTTCCAAGAAATAGAAGCGGATGAACATGAAGCCTTTCCAAATTTAGTTACTGAATCCGTAACATTCTGAAATTCAGCCTAGAAACCAAAACGAGGGGGTAAAATGGTAATTATCAACATTTTGTAGAAAAAGAGACGTAAGAGAAATCCAGAAAACGCTAAAAAATCTAAGAAACAAAGATAAGTAAATAGATATAACAATGAAGCAGCATTCGTGCATTACAAAATCATGGTCACCTGAAGTTGCCAGTTGTCCAGTTCCATTGAATATAAGATTTCATAGACTTTTACAAGGCCATTAGAATAAGCAATTGTCTGCAAATGAAACATAAACTTAAATAGGGTATACGATTTTGAAAATAAACTAAATCAAGCACGACAAACACAATAATGATTACTAAATAAGCCAATATGATAATACACCATGACAGATGACTCTGGAAGTTTGGAAGAAAGACGACTTATAGAGTAAAAACATATAGTAATGAATATGCACATACTAGGTTTTTTAAGAAACATATAGTGGGCATCATATGTCTCTATGTTGCAGCGGGTATTTAATTTTTTGGCTACACGTTACGCGACGGGTTCCACGTATTGTCACCTAGGCATAACTGACCCTCGAAGAGCCCCAAAAGACTCCAGTAGCTCCCTAACCTGAGCCTCAGTGAAATTCGCAAGGAAGCCCACCAAAATATACACGGCCAGGACCCTCGAGCCCACCAGTTGAACCAGGGCTTAGCCCAACAGCAGCTAGATTCAGGTTAGGATTAGGTTGACTTGGACCACGAGTAGCAGCTAGTGAAAGATTGTAATCACTTGGTCTCCTAACCTTCACAGGTGCACCGTGAAAATACATGACATCAGAATAACAAAACAAAACAACATCCTCATGCACATTATTTCATTAATTAGTAAAAATACCTCAAATATAATGCCATCCAAAGCCATTGCATTACTGGCCTCCTCAACGGATCTCATCTCCACAAAAGCAAACTTCTTTTCATGATTAATATGAACATCGACGACAGCATCACCTGACCATGTTTATGGAAACAAATCTTTAGA
Source organism: Helianthus tuberosus (assembly GCA_030545235.1). NCBI lineage: Eukaryota > Viridiplantae > Streptophyta > Magnoliopsida > Asterales > Asteraceae > Helianthus > Helianthus tuberosus. The sequence goes on along the minus strand of CM060423.1, from coordinate 167,912,120 downwards.
ATGTGAAGCTAATAGAGCTGCTCATTTATTTAAAACCAACATGTAATGAATGCACTAACCTAGACCCGCAGTATTTCCACCAATTGCAGACATAACATGGCTGAAAAAGGTTGCCACAGTCTGAAAACAAGACAATGAATTACAATCATTTGTGTACAATAAAACTTGGATAAAATTAGAAAACATGAAAGTTCACCTGTTCATTAGCAGTTGGTGAAAGTCCGCCAACATAAACCCGCCTTGCATGTCTAGTGGCCTGAATTGCAGCGTTTATAAGTATTTTACGCACACCAGGTGCTCTATCCCCATCTCTCTCTCTCTACCTTCTCAGTAGGTTGTATAACCACCACCGCCATCACCTATCTGATCCCACTACCACTTGCCGCCCATCACCACCCCTCCAACCACTGTTTTACCAGCCACCTCTAGTGAAACACGTCGGAAAAAAGAAAAACCCAACCCCAAAATCGGTACCCAACCCAAATCAGAACCCACCATCTTCATCTTCAACCTGAACCAAGAACATCAACCCTAGGCCTCCTAGCTGTGCAAACCACCTGCAAATCCTAGCCGCTCGACAAAAAACCAGCAAACATCACCGCCACTGCCACTCCACCCCACACCGGCCACCATTTGCAAACATCACCGGTGTTGCCATTCCACCCCTAACCGGCGAACATCACCGCCACTGCAACTCCACCCCACAACAGCAAACATCACCGCCACTGCCACTCAACCCACACCGGCCACGGTCAACAAACATCTGAATAGTCTCTTTCTCTCTAAATATGTATTTCCCCCATCTGAATAGACCTAGATATGTATTTCCCCCATCAACACCATTGTAGATCCAAGTTGTCTCTCTCTCTCTAAGCCCCAACCATCGTCATCTCAAATCTGAAACGCCAGCGACCCCCACCTCAAACCACTCCCACTTTCTCTCTAAATTGTCTTCGTCTGAAACAGATCTGAAGTTCTAAACCATCTGCGACGGTGATGACGTGGCGACTCTAGCGAAGAGGCGGCAGAGACTGGCTAGATGTGTAGGTGGTTTAAACCTCTCCTTATTCTTCTACGTGCATCCACCGTTTTGTTGATGTTTGGTAAGTTCTTGATGGTATATGTTAAAATAGTTTTGAGGGTTTGTTGAGTGCTTGCTTTCTGAGAAAATAAATAAAAGAAAGATGAACTGAAAATATGAGAAAGAATGGTGGTGATGAGTAGATTAGCGCTTCGATTTTGGGGATGGTGGTGGCTGGCACATGGTATCAGGTGGTGGTTGGCGATGGTGCTCAAGTGGTCTGGAGAAAGAGACAGAGAGAGGTGTGTGAGGTGAGAGAGAGAGAATATTAGGTTCATATATGGGATGGGAAAAGACTAAAATTCCCCTCATGTGAGGGGCATGTGACCTGGATTTAACGGTTGAATTGGATGGCGTTAGGGGCCAAGAGTGAAATAGAGATAAGCTTCATAGATCAGGGAGTAAACTGTCTATTTTTAAAGGTTTGGGGGCAAAACCATTAAAGTGACCAAACCACAGAGAGCAAAACGGAAGTTTACTCAAAAGATTATATAATCATTTGCACCTCAGGTACAAAAAACGTTACGCTTTTGCGCTTGTTGAGACAGTTTTAGACCTTGTCGCTTTTGTACGCTAAACCAAGACTATAACTCAAATTCTGAATTTCAAATGCAACAACATAGATGAAGTTTCATACATATTAGCTACTTCAGAACATTAAAACATAATTACAGTCTATATCTAGTTACTAAAGTTTAATCCATGGAATTAGAAGAGCTTTCAAAGTCAGTCAACAAAATAAACAAGAAAATTCAAATACTATATATAACAGTAACATAATCTGATCTTAGATCCAAATAAATAACCACAACAACTATTCAATCAATCGTAAATTATCAATCAAAAGTGATTCGTATAGATCTAATACTTGAATTAGGGCAGTGAAGACAGCAAACACGACGTACAGATCTATAATCCAGATCAGATATAAACAACGAAAACGTAAGTCAAAATTAGGTCAATAAGAAATATAAAAACACACAGATAAATATTAACCTTGAGATTAGTCGGAGTAGCGGAATAAGCAGATCGGAGAGAGTTAAAAACATACAAGGGTACCTGAAATTTTGGAAGTTTTTGAGTGATGAGGATGTGAATTAATCTTTGGAAACCTGGGAAGAGTACCTTGTCACGGGATTCATCCGCACAAAACCCCTAACAATCGCCGGAACCCTAGCCTTGACCGGAAATGTTGAACCCTCATCCAGGCGATACACTGTGGGAGCCGGATGTTTGAGGTTTGGAAGAGAAAGAGAAAATGTTTCATGAAATGGAAGAGAATGTTCGGTCTAAGACCTTGCGTACTGGGGCGCGAAATGCCTCCATAGCGCCGAGATGGCGCCGGCCACACCAACACGGAGGGCGCTATGCCCAAAAAAAAATTCAAAGCGCTATAATTTTCGCGGCGCTATTCGATGCATGTTTATGACTTTTGACCGTTGTCAAACGGTCATGTTTAAAAAAAAAAAAAATTTCAATTTTTTTTTATTTTCACACTATAAATACATTCCAACTCTACCATTTTTTTTACAAATCAATACATTCCAACTCTCATTCTCTCTATATTTTTTAAAAAGTGTTGAAGCTACTCTCACCTTATTCAAAAAAATGGGTTCCCCGTCGGAAGACTCGTTCACCGATATTTACCGAAGATTTTTTTCGCCCGAAGAAGACGCGGAGGAGGAAGAAGCGGTTACGGGTGTGTGTACTTTTATGATACAAGCACTTGAGCACGTTCGGCCTACTCCCCCTCCACGACCCATCTTGCGGCGCACCTATATCTTGCGAGATCGTGAAGCTGCGAACGAGCGTTTGATGAGAGACTATTTTGATGCGACACCGGTTCACGGACCCAATGTTTTTAGACGGCGTTTTCGTATGAGCCAAAGGTTATTTTTGCGCATTTCTAATGATTTGGAAAATACGTATGATTTCTTTAAGCAAAGAATAGACGCGCGAGGATATTTAGGCTTCACCTCAATTCAAAAGGTCACATCCGCGTTACGCATATTAGCATACGGAAAAACGTACGACATCAACGACGAGTACTTGAAGATGGCGGAGAAAACAACCCGAGATTGCTTGGAACATTTTTGCTATGGTATTTTTTATTGACTTTTATTTATTTACTTACTTTTATATATTGATTTTTTAGTAGCTTACTAGTAAAACTTTTATATATTAAATTATATTTTAGGTATATGCCAGTTATATGGAAAACGTTATTTGAGAAATCCCACTTGGAACGACCTTCAACAAATATATGAGGTGCATCTAGAAAAGCATGGAATACCCGGCATGATTGGTAGCTTGGATTGTCGTCAATGGCGTTGGTATAATTGTCCAACCGCATGGCGAGGTCAACATACACGGGGTGATCAAAAAGGGCCAACTTTGGTATTACAAGCTGTTGCGTCATACGACCTTTGGGTTTGGTCGGCCTTCTTTGGTGTAGCCGGGTGTTTTAACGATATTAATACGTTAGAGGCTTCACCATTAATAGAGGGCTACATTTCTGGAACTATACCAAAGACCGGTTTTCATGCAAACGGGAATGACTACGAGCATGGCTACTACTTGGCCGATGGTATCTACCCGGAGTATTCGATTATTGTTAAAACGTTTTCTGAAACGTTCGATGAAAAAAGAAAGTATTTTAAAAAATTACAAGAGTCTTCGAGAAAGGATATCGAGAGGTGTTTTGGGGTTCTACAGCAACGATGGCATTTTCGCAGAAATCCTTGTCGCATGTGGCATAAGGATAGAATACGAATGACCATGTATGCTTGCATCATTTTGCATAATATGATCATTGAGGATGATGGAAGAGCGATATGCCAAAACTATATTCCAGAAGATTTAGTCGAAGGAACCCAAGCAACAATGGAAGAGAGACTCGCAAATGCTCAGCTATTGCGATCTAGAGAAATACATAACACGTTGAAGGCGGATTTGGTTGAGCATGCTTGGGCGATTCGCCCAATTCGATTCAACAGTGATAACGACGAAGATTCCGAGGAAGAAGAGGTTGAAGAATTCGAAGACGGGAACTTTGAAGACGTAGGTTTGGATGCTGGAGAAAACGAAGAGGAAGAAGGAGAGAACGAAAATGAAACCGAAGAATAAATTTATTTTTTAGGTGTAATTTTTTTTTCTTTAACTTTTTTTTATTTTAATGTATTGTTTTTTATTTAATGGAATGTTTTTTAATTTTATAAAACTTATAAATTAATTAAAAAAATGAATATTAACATAATTGAGTAATGATGACAAAGGGGCTTTATGACTACGGCCTCAAATTGCATAACGCCCCATAAAGCCCCTTGCTGACGTGGCGCGCCACGTGTCGCATAACGCCCCTAAAAGGGCGTTATGACTACACATGGCCTAATAAATATGGAATTTGGAGGATCACCAAGCAATGACAAAATTATGTGTCTTAAAAGTTTGGTGAAAATACAAGTTCAACCCCTCTAAAAATGCTTCATCTTCTTGTACATGTTGTTATAAAGTTTGTATGTCATGTAAAAGTACATTTCAGTACATCACATTTCCTTTATATAGTACTAGTGGGGAACCCGCGCGTTGCGGCGGAATTGATAATATGGGTGTGAATATAATTCAAACCTTGCGCTTCGTGGCGGGGTAAGTTTTCAATGGCTACAGGAGATGGTTAAATTAGGGCATACTATGTCCTGTACATAGTTTGGCACAACAAAATGTTTAGAGGGGTCTTAAGTTTACATTAAACATAGGAAGCAACAACTGTTATAAAGAAATGGGCAGTCTCCTTAGATTTAGAAACTTTCGTCTAGAGAAAGCAATTCACTACAACATATTAGCTAAATGTACACGCATTGTTGACATTTTCACATAAAAAAGTAACTATAGTGAGGTTTCTGGATGCTTCTAAATAAAAATAAAAATAATTAACAAAACTTAAAAGAAACTTGCGTGTGCTTCACCGATTCATTACTATAAATTAGAACCTCAGCTGAATGTTCCTGTAGAGGAGAAGATGATATATTAGATTAATTACTCCTATATCAACATAGAAATATCTTGAATAAACCCTACATGGAATGTAGGGTTCCCCTTTCAATCCGTAAAAGAAGAATAATAAATTGCATAAAGGAATGCAAAGAACATAATTAGTAGTGCCAAGTTATTCTTTAAATCCGTTAAAAGTTTGCATAAAAAGCTAGTTAAGATGAAGCATTCAATAAATGCCAACCCTCATATAACAGTTTTCAATCAACCAATCACAAAGTAAGTTTGGATTCAACAATAAGCCTAAATTTCATTACTTTTGGAATAGATGAATAAATGTAGACCAGCAAAGACCTACTCTTAGGCTGCGAGGTATGGGGATCGTCCCCGGTTCATTCTGGTCCGGCGCCGGGCCAGACACTGCCCCGGCCCCCAGCTTCGTCCTTACCGTCCCTTTCCAGACGTTGGTGCCAGTCCACAAAAGGACAAAAATCATCCCTCCCCTCTCTCACACACCTATACATACATACAATATATACATATACGTTTTAGGTCCATCCTCCCATTTCCATACCTCCATCCTCTTTGCCTCATCCTCACACCCATCCTACGTGGATCCTACATGGCGGATCATCCTCCAAGGGAGGACCATCACCATACCGCATAGCCTTATGGTATGGATCCATTGGTTATTTAAAACACATTTTATATTCTAATTTTATATTATTGTTTCTGCAAAATTTGTTATGTTGCATTGAAGTTAATGTTTTTTTTGTTTTTGTTATTTTTTTACTTTGAAACTTTAAAATTCTGCTAAGTAATATTTGACTCTACATGTAGATTAATGGAAGTACTCTCGCAAGATTCTAGAATTAGATGAACATTTGTTAAGGACAATCACTTTTTGAATAGAACTTAATGGCAATAAAGTAATTTTGGCCTAGCAATAAATAAGTGGCATTTTATAATTTTTCATGGCCTTTTATAACTTTTGGCTCGATATACAAAGTATTTACATTGTTTACCTATACAATCCACTTGGAATAAAATGACTGCCCATCCTACACACAATGATTTTAACTTATACAGGTAGTTTTACAAACTCTCCTCTATTTTCATCATGAGTATTTTGATAAACTGGCAAGGAGAGTTGCATATGACAAATGATCTTGTTAAATCGTACATCTATCCGATGATATACAAGGTTTTATGCTTTTTTATTACTCATTTGCCATCTACTAAAAAAATTAATTCGGCCTTCTTAAGTGCAGTACCTGCATATCCTAGTAAGAGCTAATATAACAATTTGATACCTGACATAAGACGCAACAGCCCATCCAGCAGCCAGAAACAAGTGCATCACACATCCGCAGCATGAATATTTCGTCATATAAAAGAACATTATGATAGTGTGAGACATGAGCAATAAACAAAAAACAGAACTTCCTAGAATAAGTTCATAAAAGAGTTTTCAGGACTCTATATTACAGCACAAGTGCCTTTTGTAATATATAATCTAACAGCCTATGAAGTATAAACAACAGTAATATGTTGGATTAGTTTCGTTTAAACATAATGGAAAACATGAAAACATACATGTCACCGCAGACAGTGCAGTGGAGAATCCAGGGAGGGAAGACGACATGGAGTTCGACATCTTTGTCAAGGTGATCTGGTTCTTCCTTAGGGTGCTGACTGATGATGGTGATTATGAAAACCGACAAGGGAGATCGGCTATGGAGAGGGAGGTCGAAATTGATGTTATGCTCATTAGGTTATGTGTCTAAGTGTGTAACCTTTTAACCTCTACATAAGTCTCCTTATATAAGCGCCCAAGAGGAAACCTAATTAGTTAATAAGGGTAATATGGTCCATCAACAATTACAACTAATTATTTAATAGGTTGTTATATATTTTGATCTATATAATGTAAATGATTATAATGGCTACTAGATTAAATATTAAGACATAATATATTTAATCTTACATTCTCCTACTTAGCCGAGTAATCATTTACTATGAGTATTAGATAAGCCTGATCAGGAGTTAACACTCATTTTAGCCTTAAACAAGTACTATAGCAGAGAAATACAACCGTTGAATCATTATGCGACTCAAGACCCCTATTAGTCATACTATAGCCTTAATTTAAAACCTAATCGTCATGATCAAAATACGCATAAGCCCTTTGTTTGATTTGTAACTTTATTTGTGTATATGCCATTATACCGGTTGAACATATTCTAAGAGACATACAAAATCAAACTGAGGAAATTTCATTAATCATAAAACATAAGCTAGTACAATATGCTAAACAAGGTCTTTACTAAATCCCATATTCCGAACATGTTCTTCGTAAACCTTAGGAGGGAGACCTTTAGTCATCGGATCCGCAAGCATATCTTTAGTACTAATATACTCGATATAAAGGTTATTTTCCTCAACTCCTTCACGTACGAACATATATTTTGTATCGAGATATAAACTAGCTCCAGTCGAACTGTTACTGTTCGAGAAACTAACGGCATCTGAATTATCACAATAAAGCTTCAATGGTCTAGAATGGTCTAGAAATGGAATTAACGAATTTGAGTCCAGTGATCAGATTTCTAATCAACATTCCATGACAGGTTGCGTTATAAACAGCAATGTACTCTGCCATCATTGTGGAAGTTGTGGTCAACTGTTGTTTATGACTCTTCCATGAGATAGGTCCGCCTGCTAACATAAAAATATAGCCCGAAGTGGATTTCTTGCCATCTTTGCATTTGGCAAAGTCAGAATCAGAATAGCCTACCACTTCTAAATGATCACTTCTTCTATAAGTCAATTTATAGTCTTTCGTCCCTTGCAGATATCTAAGGACCTTCTTAGCTGCTTTCCAGTGATCTAGGCCAGGATTAGTCTGATAACGGCCTAGCATTCCAGCAATATAAGCGATATCTGGGCGAGTACAGACTTGAGCATACATCAGGCTCCCGACTACTGACGCGTAAGGTATCTGGCTCATTTGCTCCTTCTCAACCTCTGTTGTTGGACACTGGAATGAACCGAAAACATCTCTCTTAACTACTGGAGCGACGGAGGGTTTGCACTGTTGCATGTTATAACGTGTAAGGACACGATCTATGTAAGCCTTTTGAGACAATCCTAAGATCCCTTTGTGTCTATCTCGGTGAATTTCGATGCCAATGACGTAAGACGCATCTCCGAGATCCTTCATGTCGAAGTTATGCGAAAGAGTAACCGCTTCGACTCATGCAACATGTCTAAACTATTACTTGCCAATAGAATATCATCTACGTAAAGGACAAGTATAGTAAAGTTGCTCCCACTCATCTTGAGGTAGGTGCATTGATCCACTTGATTCTTCATAAAACCTTGCTTCTTCATGACTTCATCAAACTTGAGGTACCATTGACGTGATGCTTGTTTTAACCCGTAAATGGATTTCTTCAACTTACAGACTAGATGCTCCTGACCTTCAGGTTTAAAGCCTTCAGGTTGTTTCATGTAAACATCTTCGTCTAAGTCTCCGTTAAGGAAAACGGTTTTAACGTCCACCTGATGCAGCTCTAAATCAAAATGAGCTACAAGGGCCATGGCGATCCTTCAAGAATCTTTACGAGAGACAGGTGAAAACATCTCTTGATAATCAATTCCTTCTTTCTGAGTGTAGCCCTTTGCAACCAATCTCGCTTTGTAGCGTTTAACGTTCCCACTCGGATCCAGTTTTGTTTTGAACACCCATTTACATCCTACGGGTTTGACACCGTTGGGTAATTCTACCAAATCCCAAACGTCATTTTTCTTCATGGATTCAAGCTTATCAATCATTGCTTTATTCCATTCAGAAGACTGATCACTGCTAATGGCTTCATTGTAAGAGATAGGATCATTGAGCTTTCCGGGATCCATTTCAGTCAGGTAGGTAACATAATCATCCCAATTAGTAGGCCTTCTTTGCCTAGATGACCTCCTGAGTGGATTATCGGGTTCAGCGTTGTCTTGGTGTTGAGCATTTGATTTTGATGTGCCTTCGTTATGAGGTATAATGGGTTCTGATTGTGGAGATAAATTTGGGGTTGGTGCAGTAGCTTTAGGTACAGTAGTTGCATTGGGTACAAGAGGAGTAATCGGAGGCGACGAGTCTCCCCCCCCCGCGTCTTGTACTTCTTGCAATTCTTCGTAAGGGTTGGTACTGCTCCCACTGACCTTGAAATCCTCCAGGAACGCAACACTCTTGGTTTCAACAATACGGGTGACATGAGAAGGACAATAGAAATGATAACCCTTTGAGTTATCAGGATACCCGATAAAGAAACATGTAACTGTCTTAGGGTCAAGTTTCCTTAGGAAAGGATTGTAAAGTTTTGCTTCAGCAATGCAGCCCCATACTTTCATATATTTAAGACTAGGTTTCCTTCCTGTCCAAAGTTCATAAGGAGTTTTAGGGAAAGACTTAGAAGGAACTCTATTGAGTATATGAACAGCTGCTTTTAACGCTTCAGTCCAGAGGAATAATGGTAAATTAGTGTTGGCTAACATACTGCGCACCATGTTTATAAGGGTACGGTTTCTTCTTTCAGCGACACCGTTCTGCTGAGGTGTACCAGGCATGGTGTATTGGTTCACAATCCCCTGGCCCTTACAAAACTCATAAAATGGACCAGGAGCTTGACCCACATCAGTATGTCTTCCATAATATTCACTGCCTCTATCTGATCTCACAACTTTAATCTGATGATCTAATTGCTTTTCAACTTCAGCCTTATAATCTTTAAAAGTTGTAAGAGATTCAGACTTCTCCTTAATAAGATACAAGTACATGTAACGAGAATAATCGTCAATGAACGTGATAAATGAAGTATGTCCTGTTATGTCAGCGATTTGGTAGGGACCACTAATGTCAGTGTGAATGAGTTCTAATAAATTAGAGCTCCTAGTGGCACCTTTCTTATTCGCTAATGTCATTTTACCTTTAAAACATTTGACACATGTTCCAAAATCAGAGAAATCGAGAGGAGGTAAGACTTCATCCTTTACAAGACGATTTAATCGTTCTCTTGAGATGTGGCCTAAACGTTGATGCCACAACATGGATGAAGTTTCTAAGTCTCGTTTCTCTTTCATCTTTGTGAGTGATTCATTAATGTTATATGACAACAAAGATTTGGAAAAATTATCATCTAGTTCTAATCTATAGAGACCACCATCCAGAATACCAGTACCATAAAGAACATAATCATAGAGGATAGAGAGTTTGCGATGACCATCGGAAACAATAAAACCGTCCATGTCTAACTTTGGTCCTGATACTAGGTTCCGAGTTACCTCAGGAACATATAAGGTATCATAAAGTTTAATACATAAACCAGTTTTCATAAATAATTGTAATGTTCCAATGGCCTTCACTTCTAATTCTCGATCATCCCCAACCTTAAGCGTTCTTTGGTTTCTTTCCAGCTTCCGGATTGTAAGGAATCCCTGAGTTGAATTGGTAACATGAACCATAGAACCAGAATCAAACCACCTAGAATTAGCAGGAACATTTAAATTATAGGACTCAAGTATCATAAAATAATCGTTACTTTTCTTTGCCAGCCACTCCTTAAAGTCAGGGCATTTCTTCTGCATGTGTCATGCCTTTTTACAGAACTTGCAGTGGATTCTGCCTAAGGAGTTCTTAGAGCTGGAAGGTGCACTTGTATTGGGATTGGGCCTTTGGACTTTAGAAGCATCCTTCCTCTGATGATTGTTCTTCCTCTTCTTAGAATTAGAGGTGGTGAAGTTAGCAACATCAGTAGTGCGATCCATCCTCATACGCTCTTCCTCCTGTACGCACATAGCGACCAGCTCACTCATCGTCCATTTGTCCTTCTGACTGTTGTAATTGATCTTGAATGCTTCAAAGGACGAAGGAAGCGAAGTAATGATGAAATGAACGAGGAAACCATCACTGATTTGCATTTCCAGCCCCTTCAGCTTATTGGCCATGTCATTCATCATCATGATGTGCTCGCGAATGCCGCTCCTCCCATCATACTTAGTTGTCACCAGCTTGAGGATAAGGGTACTGGCGTGTGCTTTAGACGTCCCCTTGAACTGCGCCTCCACAGAAGCCAAGTAGGTTTTAGCATCTTCAGAATCAGGAATGGCTCCTCTGATTGTATTGCTTATGGACTGCTTCATGAACATGAGAGACATGCGGTTACACCTAGTCCATTTCTCATGAGTCAACTGCTCAGCAGCAGTACTTTGTGGAGTAAGGTCCGCTGGCCTATTCTCTCTTAGAGCATAGTCAAAGTCCAGCAATCCAAGCGTAAGCATAAGAGCATCCTTCCATGCAGCAAAGTTATCACCAGTCAAAGGTGGAATCCCGCAATTGGGCGCTAATAGTGGAAATAAGACGAGCAAGTTATGATACTAGGGAAGAAGTCCTAATGTGATCTAAGGGCACGTTATACTAAGGCAGGCATAAATAATGACCATTTTAATTATGAAGCTGTGATATTGTCTATTACTAACATCAAAATAATAGACTTAGTAAAATTCTACTTAAACGACGACAAATCAGCTTTGGCCAGAAGTGTAATCATTTAAGCATGTGTGCAAAGTGGTTGTGACAAATCAGCTTTGGCCAGAAATGAAACAATCACTTTAGTTATGCACTTGTTGAGTATGCTATAAATGACTGAATTAAATCAGCTTTGGCCAGATGTTAAGACATTCATGTTTGTAATGCACACTTAACATAGCTTTCGTAATACTTGAACGATAAGTAGATGTATCAAATCAGCTTTGGCCAGAAATGATACACAAGAAGCTCATTCAAGTTAAGCTATTTTGGTTTTGTAAAACATTATCTGATTCTGATTAATTAACTAAGTATTTACAAAAACCAATTATTTAATAGCAAACCACCTGTTAGCGCGGACCGAACTCAATTATGAGGTCTCGAGTGAGATCTCTAGTCAAGTCTCGACTCATCTTGTAACATTATGAGGTCTCGACTCATTGAGGTCTCGAGTCGCAACCTCAGTGTCTCGAGTCGTAATCATGGTCTCGACTCCATGTTTTATGAGATCTCGACTCCTTGATGAGGTCTCGAGTCGGAACCATGGTCTCGAGTTGTGAAGATTGAAGCCCTTAGTCGAAACCTTAGTGGTCTCGAGTCGAAACCTTATGGTCTTGAGTCGAAATCGTTGTCTCGAGTTGTAAATATTTGAGAACACTTATGATTTCGAGTCGAGATCTTGTGGTCTCGAGTCGAGATCTTGGTCTCGGGTCGTTAAAATTGATCTCCAAACTTCTGTTATAGCTGTTAATGTGAAAACATAACTGAAAATTCGAATTCTTAGGGATTTTGAGATGTAATTTCCTATTTTAGTGCTAATCTAATCTTATCAAATATTTCGAAAAATTATAATCTGTTTACCAATAACAGTTTTCAAAAATCTTTAGAGGACAAAATCAGATCAAAACAGGAAAAAACACTCAATAATCCGAATCTTATTCCAAAACATAAAGGAATTTCGAATTTTCCTAAGAACATGTGATGAACCCTAAAAAATAAAACATAATTCTGGAACCCGAAACCTAAAACTTTTAATGTTTCTAAACAGATTTCAGTCATAAAAAACATAACCCATTTGATTTCGAGTGAACATATAATTAATCTTTTCCGAAAACAGCGATCTCGAGTGATCCTTTATGACTCGAAACTGGTTGTAAGTTTATTAAGTTACAAAAATTCTGTTTTCCAGATTTCAATCCCAGAACTAATGGATACGAAAACAAAACTGACTAATCAACATATGCTCTGATCCCACATGTTGGATCAGTTCTGTTTAAACATAATGGAAAACATGAAAACATACCTGTCACCGCAGACAGTGCAGTGGAGAATCCAGTGAAGGAAGACGACATGGAGTTCGACATCTTTGTCAAGGTGATCTGGTTCCTCCTGAGGGTGCTGACTGATGATGGTGATTATGAAAACCGACAAGGGAGATCGGCTATGGAGAGGGAGGTCGAAATTGATGTTATGCTCATTAGGTTGTGTGTCTAAGTGTGTAACCTTTTAACCTCTACATAAGTCTCCTTATATAAGCACCTAAGAGGAAACCTAATTAGTTAATAAGGGTAATGTGGTCCATCAACAATTACCAACTAATTATTTAATAGGTTGTTATATATTTTGATCTATATAATGTAAATGATTATAATGGCTACTAGATTAAATATTAAGACATAATATATTTAATCTTACATAATAGGCATCCAGTAACACCATCACCCTCCTATGGCTAACAATGATTTTTAAAACATTGCGAAAACAGAGTTACGTTTTAGACAAACAAAGGGTAGGCATCAGATGAGTTACACCCCCAACATATAAACATCATTAGTAGCTCAATTTGTTGTCTTAGATTGAATGCCTTTTTCAATTTTACCATGCTTCGCTATCAACTTCACTGCAACAGTTCGTGGTAAAGAGACAAAAAGTAACCAGAAGAAAACAAATACGACTACCGGCTATCATATAACTTTTGTTTCTTAAAATCGCCCAAACATGACAGGGTATATGATATGACAAACATCAAAACAGGAAGTTTGAATCACTTAAAAGTAAGAGATACCTGGAACTGCAATAGTTGAACGTCAGTCAGATGGCCGGAGGAAAGAAATCCGTACTCCTAGACGCCGCCTCCGCAACCTTCGGTTTTCATCGATTGGGAAGAAGATCCCATCGCCTTCAGAAACCACCGTCCGCTTCCCTACTTCTCCCTCTCTCTCACTCCCGTTTCTCTACTTCCTTTATTGTACCTGGACCGCCATTTATATGCCTATGACCCGTGAAAAGGTCTGTTGTAGCAATCGATCAACCAATTGAAGCCCTTTAGACAAATTCAATGAAAGAAAGCAATGGTATCAAATGAAAAAACCATCTCATTTCAATATGATATATCCAAACCAGATAAAAAATATATATATATAAGACAGACTAGGTTATTCCCTGTGGTACCCACTGGTTGCTATATTTTACGGATATTAATATTTTATTATTAAAAGGTTTTTTTTTTTAAAATTTGTGAGGATATATATACAATGATTCAATGTTAATCGTATATAATAATATAGGTTATCACCCGTGAATACTCACGGGTTGGCCATTAAAATGATGTAAACAATGAATGTAATTTTTTTTAAATGTGTACTATGTGTAGGATTGAGAATAGTACAATTTTCTTTACAAAGCAGGTAGTCTTCAAAAATAAAAACAAAAAAATAAAACGGATGAAGTATTAGTTTAATGTATACTGTATTTAGTGGGATTCCCCTGAACAGACTCGATGTTAGATGATTGAGCTCCAATACTCAACCTCATGTTTTTTGTTAACTTTAAAACCTTGCATTCTGACCATATATATGAAGAACTCAAAGATGCATTAACAATCTACTGTCTAGGTCAAACTGAAAGTCATCTAAAAGGGGAACACGTTAAACAAACTTACAATGAGTCAAAAGTAATTGGGGTAAAATCACAAATGGTACCTATGCTATATGTTTCATATATCCCCATTGCTGGGAGTTTGCAGCGAAATTTGACAAAGGCCGCCCTAACACGCTCCAAAGTCAAACTTTGGCGTTCTACACTCTTCATTTCTTCGTCGTAGAGGGTTTCCAAGAGAAGCGGAACTGTACATCACATGTCACGCAGATATATTAGAACAATTGTACCGTCAAAATCCCACATAAAATAGTACCGAGTATTAAACATTTATGTTACAATTTTATGAATTTTATCATTTTTATAGATCAACCCGTGTAATACACGGTTTACTAACCTAGTAAATTATTAAAATACAAAAGGATTAGTTAATTTGTAAAAGAATCAAGGTAGCAGTTTAACCTATTAACAGCGAAGCCTACTTAGCTAAAGGACCCCTCGTATAAATTAAAAAGCAAACAAAATCAAATTCATACAAAAAATTGCTTAACCCACATTTATTATAAACATGTATTGTAAAATAAATATGACACTATTGTGCTCTCAAATGTAGTGAAAAGACCCCATATCTAAGCACCATTACCATCCTACCAATTATACAAATAATTCACCGATTCAAAGTTCATATATTGACATTCAACAATAGTAAAAAAAGATTAAGATGAAACAAAGGTGAATCACAAGGATGCATCCTCTTCTAAGGGTTTAGGTTGGATTGGTGACTTCCATTGGCCCACGTTCAACTGTAATAAACCAAAAAGTTCAAATGTTAACATGGGTTCGGGTTGGACTGGTGGACCCACAAATGTTGTGTCGGCATGACGAAGCGTTATTTGTTGAACCGAGTATTAAAAGTTGTGTCAACTAACCTTCCTCAACTGTTAAATAACATGATTGTGGTTAAAAAGGAATGTGCTTTAGTAAAGGAATATGCTGTAAAAACCAAGCCTGCCCCAACCCGATCCTTTTAACACCCCGGGCCATTCATACTTTGGGCGTCTAGTGAAATGAGAGGTTTGGTTCCATTTCACCTCCAATAATTGTATTAAAGAAGATTATGCTTTAAGAACATAAATTTAAGGATCTTTAGTTTGAAACCCTACCCAACCCGTTAACACCACCAGGGACCATCCATAGTTAAACCTCTAGTGAAATGTTAGGCTTGCTTACTGACCCATTAGCATCCATTTCACCTCCAGCAATCATATTAAAAAGGATTATACTTTAAAACATAAATTTAAGGATCATGAGTTTGAAACCTTACCTGACCCGATAACACCCCTAGGGACCATCCATTTTTGCACCCCTAGTGAAGTATTAAATTCGCTTACTGGGTTGCTTGAATCCATAGTTGTCAATAGCGAGTGTATCGATCCCTATAGTGTGCTACGTAGCGTATAGGTCTAGGCTCTCTATTAGGGTTGTAGCAATAGATAGCTATTAGACAATTTATTTATTCTTTTTTTAATATAAATAACAATTAAATATAGCTATAAAGTAGTTGGATTTTAGTTTGTTGTTAAATATACATGTAAAATACCATATGTACCATGGTATTTTGATATAATATACATATAAAAAAATTTAAAATATTTTTTCAAGTGTACCGCTATGTATAAAATAGCGTCCGCTATGTATCGCTATTCGCTATGTAGCATATTGGTACCTTATCGCTATTTGTCGCTATGCGCCATTAACAACTATTCTTGCATCCATTTCATTTCTAGAGATCGTATTAAAAAGGAATTATGCATTAAAAACCTAGATTTAAGAAGTTTTAGTCTGAAACTCAACCCGTTAATACCCCCTGGGACCGTCCATTTTTGCATGGCTAGCGAAATGGTAAGTTTAGTTACTGACCTACTTGCACCATTTCACCTCTTAGAAATTGAATTTAAAAGGATTATGCTTTAAGAAACCTATATTTAAGGATCTTCAGTTTCAAACCCAACCCGACCCGTTAACCCCATTGGCCACTAGAAATTGTATTTAAAAGGATTATGCTTTAAGAAACCTATATTTAAGGATCTTCAGTTTCAAACCCAACCCGGCCCGTTAACCCCACTGGCCATTTTTTGCACCTCAACCGAAATGAGTAGTTTGGTACTAACCTGCTTGCATCCATTTCACCTCTGGCCCACGCCATGCAGTGAGGAAAGTTGACCCATTTTACAAACAACCATATGTAATCTGACCTACAAACTGATAAAAAAAAAAATCCTAGCAACAGTTTTGAGTCGGTAACAACTATTATAAGATGCTACATTCTATGAATCATACAATTTGTAGTGTGTTACCCGGTGATGGCCTATTTTGTGTGTTATAAGAATATCAAGCATGATAGCCATAAGCGAAAAGACCAAAAGGCCAACTGCATTGAACACATAATCAGTTGTCCTACAATAAAAAAATATATAGGTATATACCAACTGTATATAAAGCAATACGATCTGGTTAACCATAAATGACAAATAATTTAGATGTAAAATCATTACCATAAATGACTAAATGCAAGACTTACTTTGTTCTTTACATAATGATAAGTAGTTTTCTTGTCATTAGTGAAGTCGTGAAGACATCCAAGTATCCTCTCATTTTCTTTGTTCTTTCTCTTGTCACCCCTAGTGGGGGATTTGTTTCCTACACATAGTACTTGCCTGTCATGGTGTTTATGACTATTATAATCACAATTCACAGATGCTATGTTTTGCGATGTTTAACGAATAGGTTAGTCGTCGGTGTTGAAGACTTGCAACACCGATCTTAAGACTGGCAAAAAAAATATATATATCAGTTTAAAATTTTGAAACAAAAGTTATGCATACAATCTAATTATCTAATTTAACAAAAGTGATGAAAAAATCAAAGTTGACCCAAGTAACTTACTGTGTAGGTGCTCGAAGAGAGTTCCATTTGGAGTATATTCAAAAACCATAACTTTAATGAAAGGTTTTTGTTCTTTAAATTACCCAATAAGATTTACATAGTTCTTGTAATTCACCTTTGACAACATTTATGCAAAGTTCGAAACCATCTGTTAAAAATAATCCCTTTTAAATATATAAAAAAACCTTTTGAAGAATTAAAAACAATACGTAAACCTTAAGTTACTTAGCGAACTGTCATACCACCAGGAAGCACGACTGGAGTAAGTCGAAAAGGTGAACCTGTGTTGAACATAATTAGTTTACACTCCGGGGATGTAGTTCTTTTAGACGAAACCAATTCGATATCAATAAATCAATCTGCGATAGTCGCATTCGACTTTCACAAAATTGACATCATATATAATTGTTATGGGTGAAACTCTGAGCCCATATCCTGACACTATATCTTGATTTTATGTTAGCTGTTTATGATCAGGATACCGGACCAGGATATTGGTAACATCTTGAGGCAGTATCCTGGCAGTTACTAACGATTTACTTGTAGCTTGTAGCTGAAGGTTGTCAACGTTCACAAAGACCAATTCCCCTGAAGACTCGCTCAAATTAGTTGGAAAAGAGACGTTGGAGCCAGGAGAAATAGTCTACAACGTTCAGAAGGGAATATTATCAGTATCCTGGAATAATAGGGGAATATTCTCAGTATCCCGGAATTTTAGGATAGTTTGTTATTTCTTGTAACTATAAACAGGAGTGCCGGATCATAGGAACTCACACACATTCGAGCTCTCATACTCGAACACTCTTATTTCTAGCTGCAATTACACTCTAAACACTCACAATTCACAATCATTGTAACACTTAGATTCGATCCGAGCATTATCCTGCACTGTATCCTGATATTTGAAGCAATAAGAAGAACAAGGCAGCTGCGATTGTCAGCTCCCGAGGTTTTGTGCCGGCGATCTAGATTGATCAAGGGCTTTCCTCGTACATCCTGTGTCACCCTTTACATTTTCGCTCATTGTTTGATCATAGATACAGCTCAATATCCTGAGCCGTATCCTGGAAGCTGTTTTTGCAAACAACTTAATTAGCATATTTTCAACACACTTTCTTAGCACACTACATCACTTAACTAATTTGATCACTTAATTACCTCGGTAATTTTTAACCAAAACAATTTGGCGCCCACCGTGGGGCAAGTGGTACTATTTCTACTAAAAGTTTTTGCAAAATCATTTCTTGGTTTTCTATTTTCAAAACTTTTTGCTACACTATTTTCAATGGCCTCGAGATCAAACATGAGCTCTTCCACCGTGTCTGCTACGACCTCTACAACAATTGGTTCGGTGCTTCCACCACCTCCTCCGAGAATGCAAACCTCTTCACAAGGAACTGAAATTCATGTGGCTCGGGATGTTATCCCCGCTCGCAATATTCAGGGATCTGGTCCTGTTTTGGCCTCTAATGAAGAAATTCTAGCTTTATTTGGTAGTGTACAGGAACAGATGAGGCAACCGCAGGAAACCAACGAAATGCTGATGAGAGAGATACAACTCTTGAAATCCAGCTCAAGCAGGTCCGCTGAGGACACTGTCACTCCCTTGCAGCCTAGAGCTTTGAACTTCAGTTCTGCAGTATATACTGAGGATAACAGGGGAAATATTGTACCTAGCCATTCTCAGGATCATACTCCTGAGATACCCTCTTCGGTTAGGGTATCAACTGTGAGAAGCTCAGGATATGGCCAGAATCCTCATACTGGTAATGTATCTAATAGTAATAATACTCTTGCTACTAACGGTATTGGATCTTTGCAGGATGCAGGTATGACATTAGCATTTTCTAGGGAGCTTCAGAAATTGATGGACATGATATCCAGTGTACCTGGGGTGGTCCAGCCAATTCCAGAAGTACCCCAAGACAGCCACAGGATATCCTGGTTTGCATATCCTATTTGTGATGCTGAAATCCCAAAAAGATTTCAGACCCCCGACATGAAGCTCTATGACGGAACTACGGATCCTGAAGAGCATATTGCCCAGTATAGGGAGATAATGGAAATCAATCCTATCCCTCCAGATCTCAAGGAAGCATGCCTCTGCAAGTGTTTTGGTTCTACCTTAACAGGATCAGCCTTAAAATGGCTCTTAAACGTTCCTCCTCACTCAATTACATCATTTGATCATCTTGTGAATTTATTTAATAGTCAATTTTCATCCAGTCGAAGTTTTGAAAAACTAACAAGTGATCTCTGTAGGATAACTCAAGGACCTCAAGAATCCTTAAGAGATTATGTGAACGAGTTTAGCCGCGAATCCCTGGATATTCCACATCTTGATGTTGCAACAACTGTGCAGGCTTTCAAAATGGGTTTGCAAAAGGATTCCCAATTTTACTAGGATCTTGTAATGAATCCCTGCAGGATCATGGATGAAGCTCGAAACAGGGCTTTAAGATATATTCGGCTGGAAGATGACAAGAAGATGCAAGAGAGGATGAACTCATCCACAATCTATGAGTCAACCAACAAGAAATCAGAATCCTCGTACAAACCATATCGCTCTAAGCCATATGGCAGGAATGGCAGCAAGAAAGTGAATGCTGTTGAAGACGAGGATCCTGAGGAGTATCCTGAGTTGTCCGAATATTGTTTTTCTGTTAATATACCTGAACTGATGTATGCTATGCAGGGTTTAGGAGACAAAGCAAGGTGGCCTAGGAAGAACCAACAGAAAGCTGATTGGAAGGATAAATCCAAGTGGTGTGCCTTCCATGAGGATTTCGGACATGTTACCGAGGATTGCATTGCTCTAAGGAAAGAAATAAGCTATCTCCTGAGCAAAGGATATCTAAAGGATCTCCTGGGAAGAAAGAAGAATAAGGGTCAGGATACTGAGAAGGATCCTGAACGAGCGGCACCTCCTGCAGATGCCAAGATAATTAACTTTATTTCAGGAGGATCCGACATTTGCGGGACGTCGTATTCTGAAGCAAAGAGACATGCAAGGGAAGCCAAGGCAGAGAGGGGAGATAAACCAACCAGGATGTCAACCCTCACAACCGACAAAGTGATCACGTTTGATAATGATGACAGGGATACTGTCCAAGATCCTCATCACAATGCCTTGGTAACAACTTTATATGTTGCTAATCATTTTGTGTGCAGGATATTGGTGGACAACGGCAGCTCCATTAACATAGTTCAGCTGGAAACACTGAAGAGGATGAATGTATCCCCGATGGATATTACTTCGAAATCCACTGTGTTTGTTGGATTCAGTGGAGAAGCCAGGAATACCGTGGGAGAAATAAAGTTGCCTGTGTATGTTGAAGGAGTCAACTCAATGCAACGCTTTTGTGTCATGGACTCCTTATCCTGCTACAATATTATATTGGGTAGGCAGTGGATCCATGATATGAAAGCTGTGCCATCAACCTATCACCAATGCATCAAGATCCCTATACCTTGGGGGGTTGTCAAGGTAGATAGTGATCAGCAGGAGGCTAAGGAGTGTTATTCATCCTCGATGAAATCCTCAACCAAGCCTAATACAACATAGCAATTAAAGATGCGGGCCCAGGATATCGTGGAGGCTTCAGAGCAGGATGTAAAGAAAATTATCCTGGATCAGGATAATCCAGATATCTCGGTGCTCGTGGGAACCAATATCCCTCAGGATATTGAAGAGCAATTGACTAACTTTTTAAGATGCAGGATGTCAACATTCGCATGGAAGCACGAGGATATGACAGGCATTTCCAAGGATATTATAACTCATAAGCTCGATACTGACAGGTCATTCAAGCCTGTCCAACAAAAGAGAAGGAAATTTGCTCCGGAGCGAAATATGATTATTCAGGAAGAAGTAGAGAGGTTACTGAAATCCAAAATGATCAGAGAGGTCAAGTTTCCAAGATGGCCAGCAAATGTAGTTGTGGTACAGAAGAAAAATGGGAAATGGAGAGTTTGTGTAGATTACACAGACATGAACAAAGCTTGTCCCAAAGACCCATTTCCTCTTCCTCATATTGACTCAATGGTGGATGCTACTGCTGGCCACGAGATGTTAACCTTCATGGATGCCTCCTCAGGATTCCAGCAGATCCAAATGGAACCCTCGGATCAGGAGGATACTGCTTTCATGACACCAACAGGTATCTATTGTTATACTGCTATGCCTTTTGGTTTAAAAAATGCAGGTGCAACATACCAAAGATTGGTGAACATGATGTTTAAAGACAAGCTGGGGGACACCATGGAGGTGTACATCGATGACATGGTAGTAAAATCAAAAAAGGCTGAGGATCACCTCCATGATATTAAGGGAGCATTCGATATCCTGGATCAGTACAGCATGAAATTGAACCCTGCCAAATGCCATTTTTGGGGTGGGAGCAGGAAAGTTTCTAGGATACATGGTAACAAAAAGGGGGATAAAAGCAAGCACGGAGCAGATTAAAGCTATATTGGATATCAAGTCACCTTCGAATATGAAAGATGTTCAATGACTGACGGGGCGAGTAGCAGCATTAAACAGATTTATCTCAAGATCCTCGGAAAAATGCAAGGAATTTTATCATATCTTGAAGAAGAATAAGAAATTTGAATGGGGAGAGAAGCATGAAACTGCCTTGCAGGATTTGAAGCAGTCACTACGTGAAAAAGGGGCTACGGCCACACTTTTGGCAAAACCGCCGTGCCACACATTTGTAAAAATGTGTGGCTAAAGTTTATTCATAACATTTTAAAACACCTTTAGCCACACATTTTATTATTAATGTGACCATTTATACCAGTTCAGAACCTTTAGCCACACTTTTAGAAAATAATGTGACATTTATTAGCCACAAATCGAAATGTGTGGCCAAATGTGATCTATGGCCACATATTTTTGTTTCATGTCACGAAAAAACATGTATTGACACCTTTAGCCACACTTTAAGAAAAAAATTATGACATATATTTGCTACACTAGCAAAGTGTGGCTAAATGTTATCTATGATCACATTATATATTTTCCTGTGACCAATAACATGTGTATTCAAAACCTTTAGCCACACTTCAAGAAAAAACTGTGACATTTATTAGTCACACTAAAAAAGTGTGGCCAAATTGATCTACGGCCACATTATTTGTTTAATAATGTGGCTAAAATTTAATACATATGGCCACATATATTATTTTATGTAACCAAAGGTTGGACAATATTTACACTTAAAATTGCAAAATTTAATGTGGTTTTACATTAAAATTCGTCACACAATCATCATTTTGCTTATTTTGTGTGACGAAATGTTATCAAATGTCATTAGAAAAATGTGTGACCAAATGTTAAACTTACTACATCTTTAAAAAATTCCCACAAAATATTTAATTTCAAAACTTAAACTTCCACCTAAAATATTTCATCCTAAAACTCCCCCCCCCCCCCCAATTATTTCATCCTAAAACTTAAACTTCCTCCTAAAATTTTTCATTCTAAAACTTAAAGTTCCCCCCCAAAATATTTGATTCCTCTCAAATAATATTTTTATTTAAAAAATTACATTATTTAATATTAAAAAATAAAAAAATCTTACTAGATATTTATTCAAACTATTATTAAATATTATATATTTTAAACCATATTTGTTTTTTTAAATAATATACTAATGTATGCATATTAATAATGGTACCGAATTTCTCGTAGTTAATTGTTTTGGTACTGGTAGTTTCAGTTCGATACGGTACCGGTAGTTTACCGAATTTTACTT
The DNA here is from genome assembly GCA_030545235.1 of Helianthus tuberosus. Classification (NCBI taxonomy): domain Eukaryota; kingdom Viridiplantae; phylum Streptophyta; class Magnoliopsida; order Asterales; family Asteraceae; genus Helianthus; species Helianthus tuberosus. Next base: position 167,888,890 of record CM060423.1, on the reverse strand, counting down.
TCAAATAGTGTTGCGATACGAGTATTGTACAGTACCATACCGAACATTTTTGGTACCTGTACCTGTACCCATATTTGATGATTTCCGGTATCGGCATTTTCGGTACCGGTATGTTCGGTACCAGTATCGGTACCGAACTCATCCCTAATCATATATGTGTTAATAGACTATATTGGGCTTTACTAGTTCACAAAATGGCCAATAGTGGTCATAAATATGTTAATGAACCATATTGGGCGTTAATGGATCCCAATGGACAATAGTAGATCACACATGTCTTTATGGACCATATTGGGCCTAAATGATAGTGGATCATACATGTCTTAATGGATCACAATGGACTATAGTATATCGTATCTGTATTAAAGGATCATCACAACGGGTAATAGTAGCTCATATATGTCTTAATTGACTACATTGGGCCTTAATGGATCACAACAGACAATAGTAGCTCATACATGTCTTAATGGACCATATTAGGCCTTAACAGCTCACAACGAGTGATAGTAGATCATATATGTCTTAATGGACTGGGCCTTAATGGATCACAGTGAAACTTAGTAGATCCTACATGTCTTCGTTGATCATATAGGACCTTAATTGATTATAATTGACAATAGTACATCATACATGTCTTCGTTGACATATTTGGCCTTAATGCATCACAGTGGACACTAGTAGATCGATCACACATGTGTTAATAGACCATATTGGGCCTTAATGGATCACAACAGATAATATTAGATCATACTTGTCTTAGTGGACCATATTGGACCTTAATGGATCACAATGGCCAATAGTAGATCATACAAGTGTTAGTGGACTATATTAGGCCTTAATGGATCACAATGGCCAATAGTAGATCATACAAGTGTTAGTGGACCATATTGGTCCTTAATGGATCACAATGGTCAATAGTAGACCATACAAGTATTAATGGACCATATTGGGCCTTAATGGATCACAATGGACAGTAGTAGATCGTACATGTCTTAGTGGACCATATTGGGCCTTAATGGTTCTAAATGGACAACAGTAGATCATACATGTCGTAATTGGCCATACCAGGCCTTAATAGATTACAATGAACAATGGTAAAACATGCATGTCTTAATGAACCATATTGGGTCTTGATGGATCACAACATATAATAGTAGATTATACATATCTTAATGGAACATCCTGGGCCCTAATAGATATAAATAGACAATAGTAGACCATACGTGTCTTAATGGACTATACTGGGCCTTAATGGATCACAATGGACAATATCATAATGGGCCTTAATGGATCACAATAGATTATAGTAGATCATACATGTCTTAATTGATCACAATGGACAATAGTACATCAGACATGTCTTAATGGACTATATTGGGCCTTAATGTATACCAATAACTAACTTGAAGCAAATTGTACCCTAACTTTGCATTCTTCTGCACATTTCATCATACCCATTTTCTCACAATTAAGACCGGTTTTTGGTTTAAACCATAAACGGAACCATACTGTACGGTTTGAAAAATTATAAATTGACCGACCGAAACTTTATAAAAAAACTGTCTGCTTAACGTTTTTGTTAACCGGTTTAGAAGATTTTACGGTTTCAAACCGAACTATAAACAACCATAATCATTGTTAGTGCCTAATTCTCTTGAGATTTCGGCACTATTTTTAAATTTACTTAGATGATCTATTACTAACTCTTTTACTTATTCAATTTCAATAATCTTTCAATTTCATCTAAATATTATTCATGTTTCCCACCTCACCAAAATCATCCCCGCCCAAATTTTCCCAATTTTATCAAAAACCCAAATTCCCCCTAATCCTTAAAACCTAAACTGAGCATTTTCCCTCCAACATCCCTCTCTCTGTCTCGCTATCAATCAACCAAAAATAAGCATCGATTATTCAAGATCTCCGTGAAGCTTCAAGCGGTGGTGTTGCTCAAGCACTAAGAATTGTCTCTTGAATTCTATTTGTTATTCTTATTCTTTGATTGAAATCTTTACATAATTTTGTAATCTACACTAGTGTTAGGGTTTCAATCTGCAAAAATCGACTCCATCGTATGACATCTTTCTGTCTCCAACGCAATAGATCTCAGATCCAAACGTGAACCGAAAACCTCTGCTCATGCTATCGATTGAAGAATCGGTGGTGGTGCTTCTAGCAGCGTGGACAAGCATCTATGTATGTGTGTACGTATAGATCGTTGGTAGCATTTGTTACTCATTAAATTTTAAACAAAAAAATGCAGATTTATCAAGGTGCGAAGTTGATTTGGGATTCAAAAGGTGAAAAGATGCAGAAAGGAGTTGAAGAATTCATGGAAGCAGAATAGAGAAGAAAAACGTCTGGTGTTTGTTGGTGGGTCACTGGTGTTTGGAGCTGTTTGACTGGAAACCGGATGTCAGGTAAAAATGTATGCATGCAGATTTGATAGATATAAAGAGGTTAATTGTGATTTTCTATGTGTTTACAATGGTGTAACGGGCAACCTGTAAGGATCGCATGTCCTTTTCTCCCAGTTATCCAAACTCATAATTCTTACCCACTATTTGGTGATTTTCAGTAAGAGGTTTACCTTTGTTCCTTTATTATGCACACTTGTATTAAAAATGTTAACAATTTTTCTCAGTTAGTTTGGTTTGGTTTGTTAACCATGAGTAAAGTCATAAACTACATCAGTAATTAAGATGGCTTACTATATTTTAATGGTAAAGAGGTTAATTGTGAATTTTAAATGGTTTAATTTGTGTGCATAAACTTGTGATCATTTAAGTATAAACTTGTGATCGTTTAAGTGGCAGAGAGGCTAATTGTGATATGGATTGGGGTACTGATGGTGCAATGGAAACTTTATAAACATTGGTTCAATAGCACTGCTTTTGTAAAATTAGTGAATTGGGAAATTAAAAAGGTTTATATAATTTCGTTATTTAACTTGGTAATTTTATAATTAGTCATTATAGTTATTTAAATATATATTAATTAAAAATTATATAAACAATGGGCTTTTTTAGGCTCGCAAGTCGGCTCGAGCTCGATAAGCGAAGCTCGGGCTCGTTTACCAAACAAGTTTATTTTTAGGCTCGAGCTCAAACTCGTTTAAGCTCGGCTCGTTTGCACCCATGGAACCACTCCAGTTTTGTTTTCAGATTCCATTTCTCATTATGTTAGATACTTTTGTTTGTATCCAATTTTTTTTAATTATCTTGTAAAATGTAGGCAACTTTTTACTTGTGGGAATGGATCATTTGGTCAACTTTGGCTGGGTGATTACATGTCATAAGTTCTCTTCTATGATAAAAGTATCACATCTTGCATCAAGGCATGTTTACCAAATCACACTGGCAAAAAGAGAAATTACCGTTGAAGACCGCGATGTGCGTGCCTAATCCTATTGCCATGTGTGGTCTTTTTTTCACTTTTTTTTGCCGAGGCCTATGAAATTGGTTTAAGTGAGTGTTGATTGTAGTCTTCTGAATAGCTTCAATTTTCGTAGATTTCTAATAGCTATTTAGGATCATAAATGAACAATAATAAATTAATATTACATGCTACACATTTGATTCTTGAAACAATTCTTATTGCCAAACTTTGGTTGTTGAGTGGTATATGATATTTGTTTCGTTTCCTTAGTAATGCAGGTGCATATACTGTATTTTTACTTACACCATCAGCTTGCCACTCACTTCATTTCTATAAGATCAATCCAGATGTTAAAAGGTTTTGGAGCTTCTCCTTTTTTTTGAAAAGTTTTTTTTTTTTTTTTTTAAGTCATGAGGTTTTTTAGTCTTATATGTTAGCCACTTTAGGATATGTTAAGTTTCATGATGTTTTTTATAGTTCATTTATTACTGTAAATGTGATCTAAAAATAGCATTTCCATCCAAACATTTTGCAAGTCAGATGCTCATAAGTTATAATACCTGCCCTATGGTGATACATCAACCGAGAGAACAATACAAATAGATAGAACAGTGATCAGATTGAGGTTGGGAAAACAAATGGTTAACGAAGTAACAATAATATATGTCATATGTATATCTATGCACGTGGGGAATACTTATTCCTCGTTTATTGAAGACGATAAATAGTAAATTTTATAATTGTTGTGTGGATACGTGCAAGGAATCCAATGGGGGCGGATACTCTCAGCAAGGTTATCAAGCCCAGCCGGTGTGCCATAACAGTCGGATTCTATAGTTGAGTACATTGAAGTTGAAGAGAAACTGCTGGCCTAAAAACCAAAAACTTGGACTTTTTGCAGGCTGCTAGTCTCCCTCATGCAATTGAGACCATGTATAATGGTCTAGAGCGAGCCAGTTTCTTAGAAGGTAAATCCCTCCTTGTCTTAAATGGTGCTGGCGAAGTGGGATCGCTCGTGATTTAGGTTAAACAAAATCAAGATGTTAAATGCTCAAATACATACATATTAATGATCTATGTTTGACCCGTACTTTGATTCCTTCAGGTCATTATGCTGCTGATTTAGTTACCTGCTGCAATTGATGGGGCTACTTACCTGCTGAAGTTGATGGGGCTGGTATGTGCTATTGTTGGCACATATACATCACTTGCAAGCATGCCTGCTAGCAATAACCCAATTTCTACTGTTGTACATAATTAAACCCCAGTAGCACCTATTCCAACAAAGGTAAACAAGGCTTGATTGATCATGTTTATCTATTGTCGATGTGGCATCGAATCAGACAAGGAGCAAGAACAAGAAAGAAGCGTGAAAAAGTTTTTAGTTTGTGTATAGTCGTTTCCCTTTGAAACTTTTGTAGATAACTTTTGATTAGAAGTTTATGTTTAATTATTTAAATTGAAAACTTCTGTATGGATTTGGGTTTATTATTGTTAATATAATTTGGTTTTTTGGGTTTCCGATGTTTGGTGTTGTTTTAATTTTAGAAAAAAATGAAAATAAAATGGCTAATTACACGACAATGGCCACATAAAACCACAATAAATATGTGTGACCAAATGTTAGCAAATAGCCACACTTAAAGTTATAAAATTTCATGTGACTACACATAATCATTCACCACACTTTTGTCACTTTGTTAAAAATATGTGTGACAAAATGTATACAACAGCCGCACCTAAAATTACAAATGTGTGTTTAGAAATAGTTTTTCGCCACATTTCTAGTAAATTCATGTGGCCGTTGTCACCCTTTAGCCACATAATGCTTGATTTCAACAACCCATCCACCATAGTTTTTATAGATTAGTGTGGCTTAAGCTAACATTGTAGTGACTATATAATAGAAACGGTCACACTTACACAGTAATTCATGTAGCTGTTGCTAACCTTTAGCCACACTTAATAGGTAAAAGCTTGATTAAAACAACCCTTTTTGCCACACTTTTTTTAATTGATGTGGCTAAAACAATTTCTTTTGGTAATTCATGTGACTATATAGTAGTAATGGTCACACTTAAAGTAAATACATGTGACCGTTGCTATCCTTTACCCACACTTAATGGAGGAAATGTTGGATTTTAACAAAAAAAATGTTAGTACCCTTTTGCCACACTTTTAAGTTCTACGACCACTAAAAAGTGTGTGTGGCCGTATGATACCTACGATGACTCGAGCTTTGGTCACACTTGACCTGAAAAAAATACGTGTGGCGAAAGCCATATCGTCACACTTTTTTTGTGTGGCTGTATCCCTATTTTGGCGTAGTGAGTATCTTTCAACCGCGCCCCTATTAATGAAACCTGAGGATGGTGAACCATTATCCCTGTATCTTGCAGTATCAGGGAACGCAGTAAGTGCTGTCCTTGTAAAGGATCATGAAGGTCAACAGTATCCTGTCTATTATGTTAGTAAAAGTTTATTAGATGCTGAAACTAGATATTCTCATTTAGAAAAATTGATATTAGCCCTAGTTATGGCATCAACAAAACTTAGACACTATTTTGAGACACATAGGATTCATGTGAAGACCGACTATCCTGTTAAAAATGTGCTTAGGAAACCTGAGATGTCGGGTAGGATGGCTAAATGGTCGGTGAAATTAAGTGCCTATGATCTAGTATATGAACCTAGAAATGCCATAAAGTCTCAGGCTCTAGCTGACTTTGTGGCTGATTTCAGTAGTGATATTCAAAATGAAGTAGACTTAGAAGTACAACAACTTGGAGAAACCTCAGAATCGTGGGCATTATATACTGATGGTGCATCTAATGTCAGAGGTGTAGGATTGGGTATACTACTAAAATCGCCACAGGGGGGACATATTACCCCAGGCTATTAGGTGTGAATTTCCTGCTACTAATAATGAAGCAGAATTTGAAGCCTTAATTACAGGATTAGAATTGGCTAGGAACATGAGGATTAAGAGTTTACAAGTATTTGTTGACTCTTTGTTAATTACTAATCATTTTAATGGAACCTATGCAGTTAAAGGAGAGAAACTAATTGAATATCTCGAAATTCTCAAAAAATTAGCAGGATATTTCGATGTTTTTACACTTGAACAGGTACCAAGAGATGATAATGCTGAAGCTGATGCCTTGGCAAATCTAGGATCATCAGTCAGGATACTGAAGGGGACCCAAATACCAATATTACATATCCTGTATCCTGTGACGGATCCTCAGGATAAGGAAGTCGTAAGAGTTCAGGATCCTGATGACGAGTATCCCGAGGAGGATCCTAAGTCCTGGACGTCTCCAATCATGAGATATCTCAAGGAAGTACACATCACAAAGGATGAAAATCCTAAGGCCTTTAGAATGAAGGTATCACGATTCACTATTATAAATAATGTTTTGTATAAGAAATCTCTTGCAGGACCATATCTGAGGTGCTTGGAGGACCCCAAAACTAAAGAAGCGATTCAGGATATACACGAAGGGGATTGTGGTAACCATACTGGGGGCAGATCATTATTCTCAAAGGTATTGAGAACAGGATACTATTGGCCAACGATGAGGAAAGATGCTGCGGAATATGCTCGAAAATGTGATGCATGTCAAAGGCACAGTAATATATTACATCAGCCTGCTGAACCTCTGTATTCTATTGCTTCCCCTTGGTCGTTCATGAAGTGGGGAATGGACATAGTAGGAAAATTGCCAAAGGCTCCGGGAGGAAAAGTCTTTATGCTGGCCATGACTGATTATTTCTCTAAATGGGTTGAAGCTGAAGCATTTGTTCACGTTAGAGACCAAGAAGTGGTCTCCTTCATTAAGAGAAATATCCTGACCAGATTTGGAGTACCAGCTAAGATAATTTGTGACAATGGATCTCAATTTATAAGTAAGAGGACTACTGACTTTTGCAAGAGTTGGGGAATTAAAATGATCACATCTACACCAGTACATCCTCAAGCAAATGGACAAGCAAAATCCTCAAATAAGATAATTGTCAACAACTTGAAGAATAGGCTTGGAGCTAAGAAGGGAAGATGGGCAGAAGAATTACCCTTTGTTTTATGTGCTGATAGAACGACGGTAAAAAGTGCAACTGGCCAAACCCCATTTTCCTTAGTATTTGGAGCAGAAGCGGTGATCCTGACTGAAATAGTGATACCTATGGCGAGATCCAACCTCCAGGATCCTGAGCAGAATCCTGAAGCCCTTTACCAGGAATTGGATACTATTGATGAGACAAGAAATGCAGAAAGGCTAAGGATGGCAACATATCAACAGAGGATATCCAGAGCATATAACAAGAATATAAGGACTAGAAGATTTCAAGTTGGAGATTGGGTATTAAGAAAGGCTTTTCAGAATACTACTAATCCTGCTGATGGAAAGTTAGCTCCTAAGTGGGAAGGACCTTATGAGATTGAATCAGAATCAGGGAAAGGAGCATACCGACTCAAGAATATGGAGGGGGATATGCTACCAAGATCCTGGAATGCTATACATCTAAAGCTCCACTTCAAGTGAGTTTAGAATTTAATTTCTAAATCAGAATGGTATGGATTCTATCTCTTTTAATATATTTGATGTTATTTATTTTGAACCCAATACTGACTTAAGCATCAGAGGGGTGTTAGCCAGGCTAACACCCACCTTAGTTTACAGTTGTTTTGCAGTATAAGCTTTGGGATATAGCTCCAGGATACACACTCAGGATACTTTGAAAGATTAGAGGATTGGCCCCCTCTCTCACATTTAAGGGATCCTTATCCCTTCAAAGGTTTAAAGGTATTCACCTTTCTCTCGAATTGGGTTTAAACACCCCGCCTGGAGCACAAGTTATCCAGGGATAGTTCAAGATAACGGGACCAGTTCATGTAACAGTGGCTGACAATTTCGTTATTATTGGCTATATCCTGGATCTTTAAGGTATATGACGATTGATCACCCTCTCTCACGAAAGGGTATTTTCATACTCTCTAAGGTTTAAAGGTTTTTACCTTTCTAAGTCTTGGAGTTTATACACTCCCGCCTGTAGCGCACGAAAACAAGGGTTTATCCCCAGGATGCTAAGGGTTTATCCCCAGGATGCTAAGGGTTTATCCCCAGGATATTAAGGGTTTATCCCCAGTACATTAAGGGTTTATCCCCAGTAAAACTAAAGTTTTCGGACAAGTTCCAAAGATATGGCAAATTACGATTGTGTTTACACACATTCTTCTGTTGGTGAAAAGTTACGAAGTTTAATCACTAAGTGAAGAGATACTCAAGTGTGTCATATACTGATGCAATATCCTGCACAGACAGGGGACATCCATGCTGGGGACATTGCGAATGATTCAAAGGTTTAAGAACGAATATTATTGCCTAAGTGTTTCTGGTATGGATTCATACTTTTCCTAAGTTTGAAGGCCTTATCTGAGTAAGTTAAGTTTTTATGAAAAGTTGTAATTAACTAAGTTTTTGTCAAACATTTTGAACAAAAGTGACAAAGCAATTAAGTATCATACCAGTATCCTGATCAGGATATTCAGAACAAAATTTTCAAAATAACATATAACACAGAGATAAGGTCGAAAAGATTAGTATGATATTAACGATTCAAAAGATTACATTCTTGGCTTCATCTCAAACCGAGACCTATCCACCAAGAATGCAAGTTGTTCAAAAAAACATATTAACATGGACAGTTGAACGCTTCATCCTGAAACAGCAGGATCCCTCCACCTTCAACTATTATGCTATTCTACGTGCAGGAAATGTAAATTGTTTAGGGGTTACAGACCATTCAAATTTAAAAGAGTGGGCTCTGACCTAAGCAATACTATCCATCATTGCCCACTTCGATGCTCTCACACAGCAACATCAGCTCCAGCCTCCACCTTCTCTGCAGCTTCAACCGCCACCTCAGCCGAGTTTGAAGGCCTACCAGAACACAGGTATCATTAATATTGTCTAATCGGGATACAGACTCAGCATATGTATGCAAAATACATGGTCAAGATATTTACCTTGTTGAGGAACGAGGTCATGGGCCAAAGGAGTCGCCGGAAGATGATCTGGTCTGTCTTGCCATTGGTGATCGGAGGTAAAGAAGAAGAAGATGAAGGGAGTTAAAGATAAGAAGGAGGACTTACCTTTTCGATTTCTTGGATGGCATTTAAAAAGAAGAAATTATGGAAAAGATATGGGCATGGGAAGTTGTTCCGTGTCACGTCATATCATCAAATCAATTAAGGGCCTTGAAGAAATTAGAAAAAAATATTACCATTAGATCAGAGATCCCCAACGGCAATATTTTTGGGGACAATTGTTATGGGTGAAATTCTGAGCCCATATCCTGACACTATATCTTGATTTTATGTTAGCTGTTTATGATCAGGATACCGGACCAGGATATTGGTAAGATCCTGAGGCAGTATCCTGACAGTTACTAACGATTTACTTGTAGCTGAAGGTTGTTAACGTTCACAAAGACCAATTCCCCTGAAGACTCGCTCAAATTAGTTGGAAAAGAGATGTTGGAGCCAGGAGAAATAGTCTACAACGTTCAGAAGGGAATATTCTCAGTATCCCGGAATAATAGGGGAATATTCTCAGTATCCCGGAATTTTAGGATAGTTTGTTATTTCTTGTAACTATAAATAGGAGTGCCGGATCATAGGAATTCACACACATTCGAGCTCTCATACTCGAACACTCTCATTTCTAGCTGCAATTACACTCTAAACACTCACAATTCACAATCATTGTAACACTTAGATTCGATCTGAGCATTATCCTGCACTGTATCCTGATATTTGAAGCAATAACAAGAACAAGGCAGCTGCGATTGTCAGCTCCCGAGGTTTTGTGCCGGCGATCTAGATTGATCAAGGGCTTTCCTCGTACATCCTGTGTCACCCTTTACATTTTTGCTCATTGTTTGATCATAGATACAGCTCAATATCCTGAGCCGTATCCTGGAAGCTGTTTTTGCAAACAACTTAATTAGCATATTTTCAACACACTTTCTTAGCACACTACCTCACTTAACTAATTTAATCACTTAATTGCTTCGGTAATTTTTGACCAAAACAATAATATTTTAGGATTTCAGGAGTAAAATAAATTACCAAGAAAAAAATATAAAGCTAAAAAAAAAAAAAAAAAAAAAACAAAACACACACAACAACTAAGTGGCAAAACATGGCCAAAAATACCAATAATAGTAGAATTTGGTGTTCTTCTTGTTATAAAGTAATGTGCAGAGGTAAACGAAATCCTAGGGCCAAATGTAAAATATTATTTTTTTGGAAATATGCTAAATCACGTTAAGCATCCGTTGTAATAAAAAATTTTCTAATGAACAAATCTTAAATTTATATCCAACCCATTTTGTCGTATGGGTTGATGAACAGGACATTTAAAACACCCTTTTCCAGCTCTGCATAACTTTTAAAACCATTTCAAGTTAAACAATTTGACCATATAAACTTTCTCAACTAAATCTGTGAGTTTAAATAGCTTAAATTTTGAAAATAATCTCCTGTTTTAAGACCATGAACTTTACTTGCTCCTTTAAAGTAATCAACCCCTAGTTTTAATAGAATAAAGTAGCTTACAAATAGTGATGATAATGATTCTGAAGAAAAAAACAAACAAAGACTATACCTTCAAGGCTTATTTATTAAAAATCAAAGCATGTTGGGCGAAAAATGAAGCTTAAACATAATTTCTTACCAAGAAGGAAGATGTGAAACACCTGTGTTGGTGAAAACTTCCTACTGTTGAGCCCAAAGTTCTTCATTTCAGCCTCCAAACTCAACTAACATGAACACAACACCAACATCGCACTCAATTTTCTTAGATACCAAGCAATAGAAGCATTTGTAGGTTAAATTCACTTACCTCACAGAACTTCAACTGAGATTTAAGGTTGAGATGATGATTTACTATAGAAAAATCAAACACCCAATGATCTGAATCGGTAAAGTTCTTTGCTTGATACCTGATTCAGGAGTGTTTCCTGGTCAGAATCGAAGACAACCAGAACATAGCTTGTATCATACGGAATCCAAACAACCGTCACCGTATGAGTTGAAATCACCGCCGCTTCCTTCATCAATCATGGATTTCCCTCACCGGTGTTTCCTTTTTCTTCGCCGGAAAGAGGCATTTCCAATCGGCGATAACTTGTACGGTACTGGAGATGACCCATATGGTGAGAAGATGGAGACACGTGGAAAGGTGGGAAGCCTAAAAGGGAACACGTGGTGATGACCGCCAGATGTAGATTGATGTTTCATAGGTTATCACCCGGGTTGGAAAATTTAAATTACATTAGCTATTACTACTTCCTGTTCTGGAGAATTGACTTGTATTGAAGCATCCGAGGAGAAATGAAAGAAAGAAAACAATGCTGCATAAAAAATGATGTAAAAATATCAATAAAGTCGTAGATTTGTGAATGTTTGCCCAAATCTTCTAGGGATAGAATAAATTGTTGGAAATTTCGAATTAAAGGTTCCTTTGCGTGCAAGGCAAGGAAACTAATTAAGGAGTGGATAATTAATTCTTATTATCATGTCCTAAAATAGATAGATTTTAGCAATCCTAGTTATAATCTAATAGGTGTGTTTAGATTATAAATACCATGCTTTGGGTATTAGGGATTGTATGAGTCAAGTTTTGTGATAGTTTCTTGACATTAATAAAATTTGGGTGCTTAGCCAAGTTCTTGTTATTTTCTGTTTTTGTTCCTGTTCGATACCGATTCGTCTTGAATTGGTATCAGAGCGTACCTGGGATAAAAGTAACCTACGATTGAGATAGAAATCGGAGCTGAAACTTGTGTTGGAGTGCTTGGCTCGAAGAAAAAGGAGGAGGCAGTGCGTGGAAGGTGCTGTTGTCTTTGATATCGGCCAGAGCCAAAGGAGAAGTCAGCAAGGTTTGTAATTCGGTCAAACAGAGGTAACAGTAGCGTGAAATTGGCTGCTGTTGTATTGTGTGTGACCAGAATTTTAATCGGATATCAAAGAAAGGTGCAGAGATGAGATAAGCTACTTCATCTACGTTTGTTTCTTTTGTGTCGTGAAGAACAAAAGACGTAGTAGGGGTTTATTGGATCAAAAGGTTTTGTTGCTATTGGATCAAACGTTTAGGCCCAAGTCAAAACTTTAAAGTTCAGTTACCTATTGCTTTGGAAATTGCTACTGGTGGTTCCACGAAAGCAGTACATAAACAAAGCTATATTTGTCTTGAACTTAAAAAAAATAGCTTTGCTTTATTTTTCGGGTTTGCGTTCGTATTGAAACTCGGGAATTAATCGTGTAGACTGGAAGAAACTGAACCAGTTACACCGGGTTCGTTTTCTCATACGTATAATTGACAAAAGAAAAATATGGTTGGAAGCAATGGCGGTAGCGGCTCGAATACCGAGAAATCGGTTCCATATTCAACAACGCTTCAATGCCCGATGTTGAATAAGGTTAATTATACAATTTGGGCGTTGCGTATCCGCACGATTTTTAACGTTCATGGCGTGTGGGAGGCCATTGAACCCGGAACTGAAACCGATGTGAAGAAAAACAATATGGCAATTGCCTTGTTGTTTCAATCCATACCGGAAGAACATATCTTGCAAGTTGGTAATATGAAGACGGCAAAAGAGATGTGGGATGCACTGAAAGCGCGCCATCTGGGAGCCGATCGGGTACGTGAAGCAAGACTACAGACACTCATGTCAGAATTTGAGGCGTTGAAGATGAAGGATTCTAGTACAGTTGATGAGTTTTCTAGCCAGTTAACAGGAATGTCTTCAAAAGCGGCGTCTCTCGGTTCTATAATAGAGGAACAAAGGATCGTGAAAAAGTTTCTCAGTGGTTTACCAAGGCGGTTCATCCGTATGGTAGCCTCAGTTGAGCAACTTGTGGATCTAAAAACAGTTGCATTCGACGATGTGTTGGTCGAATAAAGGCGTATGAAGAACGCATAAAAGATGAAGAATTGCAGTCAGATAATCAAGGTACTCAAACGAAACTAATGTTTAATAATTCTAATGCCTCTTCAAGTTCTAGACAGACTTCACGCGATTCGAGTAAGGGACGCGGGAAAGGCTCGAACCGTGGACGTGGTGGTGGTGGTGGTGGACGCGGTCGAAACCAATCTGGTAAAAACCGCGGGTCACAAGGCGGGTCCAACGAAGGGGATAAACAACAAGGAAAGAAGGATTATTCAAAGGTTCAATGTTTTCGATGTGACAAGTTCGGTCACTTTGTTTCGAGATGTCCAGAGCGAAAGAAAGAGAAACAAGCAAACTTGATTGATGCGGAAGAAATTGACCCGTCTTTGTTTATGGTGCAAGATGTTCAAGAGATCGTTTACTTGAATGAAGAAAAGGTCATTCCAAAAAATTACGAGAACGGTTCGGAAGAAAATGACTTGTGGTATTTGGATAATGGCGCGAGCAACCATATGACGGGTAATATATCTTTTTTCTCTGAATTAAATAAGCGTGTTGGTGGCAAAGTTAAATTCGGGGATGGTTCTCAAGTCAAAATATGCGGGGAAGGGTCTATATTACTATTGGGTAAAACGGGGGAGCAAAGGTTAATGATCGATATTTATTATATCCCTAGTTTACGTAGTAATATAATTAGTCTCGGTTAAGCAACGGAGTGTGGATGTGATATTCGTATGAAAGACGATTATTTATTAATGCGTGACGCTCAAGGCAAGGTGTTAATGAATGTTACTCGATCTAAAAATCGTCTTTATACGATTAAATTAAAAGTTGGAAAACCCGTTTGTTTGAAAGCTCGGATTGATAATGAAAACTGGTTATGGCATGCGAGACTTGGCCACCTAAATTTCGAGTCCATGAAACAAATGGTGAATAAAGATATGGTCGTGGGGATGCCAAAAATCAATCATGAAAATCAAATATGTGATTCGTGCTTAGTCGGGAAGCATACGAGACAATCTTTTCCGAAGACGGCGTCGTTTCGGGCAACGCGTGCCTTGGAACTTATTCATGGAGACTTATGCGGTCCAATTTCTCCGAGCACAATAGCGGGAAATAGGTATGTATTTGTCTTAGTTGATGATTTTTCACGTTTCATGTGGACTTTTCTTTTGAAGGAAAAAAGTGACGCGTTTGAAACCTTCAAAAAGTTTAAAGTCATGGTGGAAGTGAAAGTTAGTAGAAAAATCAAGACGTTTCGAACCGATCGAGGGGGAGAATTTACGTCTCATGAGTTCAATCGGTTCTGTGAAAACGAAGGGATTATTCGACACTTAACCGCTCCATATTCACCTCAACAAAATGGGGTGGTGGAGAGGCGAAACCGTACCTTAATGGAGATGACTCGAAGTATATTAAAAGCGCGACAAGTTCCTAATTTTATGTGGGGGGAGGCGGTGAGGCACTCAACCAATTTAATAAATAAAATTCCAACACGAGCGTTACACCAAGACAAAACACCGTACGAGATGTTAAAAGGAAAGAAACCGGATCTTCAATTTCTTAAGGTTTTCGGATGTGCCGCTTATTTGAAAATTGTGGGCGGGCATCTTCCAAAATTAGACGATCGTTCGACTCGTCTAGTTTATCTTGGAAGCGAAAAAGGTTCGGGGGCGTATCATTTATACAATCCAATGACTCGAAGAATTGTTGTGGGTCGAGACGGGGATACGGAGTTTGATGAAACGCGTGGTTGGAATTGGGGAAAAAATATTGTTTTTAATGACGAAGTGTCTCGCGAACCGGGTATCATTAGGCCCAACTAACAATGGAGTGAATATTGGGTCACGTGATTTGTTGCAGCAAACTCCAACAACTACTAATATTATACCTATAATACAAAAAGCAACAAAAGGTTTAACAAACAATGAATAGGCGCAATGCTTCGCACCACCGTTTGGCTTTGTATCGCAAAGTCATAACTCACACTGCTTTCCAAAATTTTTCCCACATACGCACGCACCGTTTGACTTTGTACCCACACAAAAACTACTTTCTCCCCCACTTTTCTAATCTAAACCGAAACGTCGCATCCTTTACGGAACCGTTATGTCTACTCCGGTAACATCCTCCGGTGGGTATAAATAGGGTCGGTAGGGTTCTTCTTAATTGTTCATGTTCATCTTGATTCATATGCGTCTATTGATCCGATTATAGGGCCATCAAATTTGAATCATATCAAAGGTTGTGAAGAACAAATCAAATCAAGAAGACGATCACAAGGGGTACCGGTGCCGTCTTATTCTTTTCTGATTATTCGGTTCTCTCATGTGTGGTATGAACAACACATTCGTTTTAATGTTAACTGTTTGCATATGATTTTTTGTTTGTACAATCTACAACTACCTGTGCATTTAATATTATAAATCAACTTAATTATTGATGAACCTTGGGTAACATAATTCTTTCAAATGATGCCGACTAAAGAGAATTGCCCCGTTCCTAACTTTCATTTAAGTAGTTGCTTTATATTTAAGTTTGAGCCCCTGGGTTGTTTTTTGGTAATTTTTATTTAATTATTTTCCTGGAAAATATTTTAAGTTTGCCCAGAAAATATTATAAATTGTAATATCTGTTGTATTGTTATGTTCTTTGAGGAAAATATTACGAACATCCCTTGTTATTTCAGAAAAATCAAATTGGAATAATGGATCACATGGCTCAAATTATGAAGACAGTATAGTTGGGCGTGAATGTCAAGGAAGTATTAACTCTAATTTTGTGAACAGTAATGCACAACAAAATAATTTTATGACGCCCGAGCCAATTGTTCGTAGATCGAATCACGCTACGGTTACCCCGGTACGTTTTAATGATTACATATTAAATTGAGTACGATTGATGAAGATTTTTTATTGCTTACGGATGATGAACCGGTTCGTTTTGACGATGCAAAATCTAAACCGGAGTGGATAAAAGCAATGCGCGCAGAAATTGAATCAATTAATAAAAATAATACTTGGTCGTTAACCGAGTTACCGCGCAGTGCAAAAGCGATTGGTTTGAAGTGGGTTTTCAAGGTTAAGCGAAACACGGATGGCTCACTAAATAAACACAAGGCTAGACTCGTGGCGAAGGGTTATGTTCAGCAACCCGGAGTCGATTTTAACGAAGTGTTCGCGCCAGTTGCTCGACTTGAAACATTTCGGTTACTTTTATCTTTGGCAACGAATGAAGGGTGGGAGTTACATCATCTAGATGTTAAATCCGCGTTCCTACATGGCGAATTAAAAGAAGAGGTTTATGTCGTTCAACCGGAAGGATTCGTTAAAGAAGGCGAAGAGCATAAAGTCTACAAATTATCGAAGGCGTTATACGGTTAAGGCAAGCTCCACGTGCGTGGAATACGAAGTTAAACAATATATTGTTAAATATGAAATTTCACAGGTGCTCGCAAGAACAAGCCGTATACCGAAGAACCGTTGGAACGGACGTCTTATTAATCGGCGTGTAAGTGGACGATTTAATTGTGACGGGTTCAAATTTGAAACTTATTATGGAGTTTAAGCGCGGGATGGCTAAAAACTTTGAAATGTCGGATTTGGGAAAGCTTACTTATTATCTTGGAATTGAAGTGTCGCAAAGCAAGGACGGGATAAAAATTAAGCAAGAGGCGTATGCAAAGAAAATACTGACGGAAGCCGGTATGATTAACTGCAATCCTACTAGTGTTCCCATAGACCCGGACGTGGAAGTTTCTAAATTTGAAGACGAAGAAGATTTTGATGCAACGAGATATCGAAAGATTGTCGGGTGTCTCCGGTACCTTTTACAGACTTGACCAGATTTGGCTTTTTTGGTCGGAGTAGCCAGTCGGTACATGCAATGCCCGAAGCAATCTCATGCAGCTCTCATCAAGCAAATTCTTCGCTATTTAAAAGGTACTTTTAGTTATGGCATTACCTATACTCGAGGAGAAAATATGTTGGTCGGTTACAGTGATAGTAGTCACAACATAAATCCGGACGATGGAAGAAGTACTACGGGACACGTGTTTTATTTTGGGTCTTCCCCAATTACTTGGTTTTCTCAAAAGCAAAGTACGGTTGCTTTATCATCGTGTGAGGCGGAGTATATGGCGGCTAGTGCAGCCGCGTGTCAGGCGGTTTGGCTAAAAGAATTGATTGGTGAATTACTCGACAAGAAAATTCAAGCGGCGGTGTTACGTGTTGATAATACATCGGCGATAGCTCTCGCGAGGAACCCGGTTTTCCATGGAAGAAGCAAACACATAAAATCCCGGTTTCACTACATTCGGGAATGTGTTGATCGTGAAGATATCGTGGTCGAGCATGTTAGTGGCATTGATCAAAAGGCGGATATTTTGACGAAGGCTCTTGGGAAGATCAAGTTCAAGGAGATGACTGAAAAGCTTGGAGTTGAAGATTTGTCAGATACGAGTTCGAAATTCCGGGGGTGATTGTTGGAAATTTCGAATTAAAGGTTCCTTTGCGTGCAAGGCAAGGAAACTAATTAAGGAGTGGATAATTAATTATTATTATCATGTCCTAAAATAGATAGATTTTAGCAATCCTAGTTATAATCTAATAGGTGTGTTTAGATTATAAATACCATGCTTTGGGTATTAGGGATTGTATGAGTCAAGTTTTGTGATAGTTTCTTGACATTAATAAAATTTGGGTGCTTAGCCAAGTTCTTGTTATTTTCGGTTTTTGTTCCTGTTCGATACCGATTCGTCTTGATAAATGTGATTTTAACTGGATATATAATTTAGGACAGACTATTGGTAATTTTTGGGATCAGAATCAACATAATTAACAAAGTCCTATATGAAAGTAGATGACAAAGTGACTCGTGTGCTACACGGGTTTAATAATAAAATCAATAGTTCTAAAATCCGTAACTATTTATTATAACAGAAGTAGTAAATTCGAAAACATATCGTGTGAAGAAAGGCGTTTACATTATTGAGTAATGAGGCATTTAATAATTAAAAAAAAATCTTGTACCTGGCCACCCCCCTCCGCAGCACTCCTGCCATCGATTTGGCACTCCTTTCACACTCCAAGCTTGAATTATAACACATAACCTGCAAAGTAAAATATTACTTAGTGAGCTTCATCCTAAGATAATACAAAATTAAATCATCCATTTGAGTCGTAGCAAGTAAAATACAACCCAATTCTTTTCAACATAACTCAATTTAATGGTTACATACAAATGAAAACCATTTTTATCATACATCCCAAACATGGATTCATACATAAAGATCTATATCGAAAACCCACTTGATAGACGAAGATAATGCCTTTTGTCCTCCTTGGCTATATATATAATATGAAGTGCAATTATAGCCACAATAACCTAATATTAGAGGATCATTGTGAGGATTACAAGAAGGTGTACCCAAGTTCACCAAGCTAAACGGTGAACACAATTAATCAAGAAAATCGTTTAAATGCATTAAAATTTCAAGACACAAATTAATAAAAAATAATTATTTAAATTTCAACAAAAATTCCAAGAACCAACTTGTTGCACTAAACTTACTTTCAATATATCACAATGTTTCTACGATCTTTAGTAGGAGAATGAGCCAGAACATCACAATTTAGATAAATTCTGATGGGTTGTTTTGCATTCTTAGAAAAACTTGAAACATTCAGAATTTCCAACAATGCCTCTCCCATGCAGTGAAGAGGCTCAGTGTATCCCTGGTAATCTTGGTACTCTGATCATATAAAAAATGGGGTGCTAACAAAAATTGTGCCCAAAAGAACATGGTTGTATTCTTTCTAATCTGATCAACACAAGTTTGAACTATCTTTTATTAACTTCCTCTTGAAATTCACCATATATCAGATACTTTACAAACACTTCAAATGATACAACACCATAAACAAAAATGTCTTTCTAAGAAGATGAACACCTAGGTTGGCTTGAGTGTCAGCTTTAGAGTTGCATGCATTCCAAAATTTTAAAACAAATCCCAAAAAAAAAAAAAAAACATACTTAATTATTTACAAAAATAAAAACACATACCATTTCAATATGACAAATCTGGAGAGATAGAAAATTCACCTTAGGCTCCTTTGACACATTGCACAAATCAGCCATGTTTTGAGTTTTAGTTTTCCAAAAACCATTAACCTAATTTGTCAAAATTGTGTTACAGATTGATATAACCCGAGCATTAGTTGTATAGTATATACATTACAAAAATGACCATCTCCTCGAGCTTACAACTTAAACATTACCGAACCAAAAGTGTAAGGTGATTATATTTTCATTGGTATAATTAAACAAAGAATATATCATGCTTACAGAACATACATTAGCAATAAAAGGAACATCAGACCGGCCATGAGTACCATCTGACTTTTATAAGCATTCATCTTCTTGTGATTATTAAGGAGAAATACATCTAAAACAGACACGGGTGCGGGTAGTGAGAGCATTGGCATTGAAAGTCATGGAGTTTGTGTACGAATTTCTTTAAATACCTGTCATCATGCAAAATATATAAATATCAGATGCAAAATTTTCAACTACCATCCTCATAAACTTGGCAACCTTCTTTTCATGTATTTGGCAACCTTCTTTTCATGTATAGACATGGTGTTGGCGCCATCCTCATAAACCTGCAATGTTTGCCATTATCCCTTGTAGAATCAGACGCCCTGCATATTGATTACCACTACTTGTAAGATATTAACAAACAATTTATTTATGTTATCTATTAAAACAAAAACCTAATCTCACGCATTAATCAGATAAAATGATGTTTTAGGAATGATCTGTATTACTATATTTATCTTCTTTAATTTATTTATCCTGTAAGCCACTCTTTATATCAACTTCTTAATTATAGAACTCCACTAATCAATCCAACCTTCATTAAGCTACTTGTAAGATATTAAGAAACTATTTTTTGTATCAGCTGGGCTGGGGCACAATTACCAGGTGAAGATCAATGTAAGCAGATTCATCAAAATAATGCCACATCCATTTGCCCCTTCGTAACCATTTGGCCCTACTTCATGGATTAACAAATTAAGACGTGTAGAGACTCAAGTGAAAATGATCAAAAACATTTTTGTTACTTAAAGATGGTATCTTAATATGTGTGGTTCTAAGTGAAAGTGATGCTTTTTAAGTGCATAGAAACTAAGAAAAGGCACCGTCATACCTACCAAGTGCAAAAAAGAAGGTACTGAGCCTTTGATCTCTAAAACAAAAGTTTTGTATTTCACCTGCGAAGTTAGCGATTAGGCTTGAGTGTTAACCAATATGAATTGTATGAAAGTAAAATGTAATAAAAATGTAAAAAAAAAAAGATCAAACCTGTAAAGACGGAGCCGATAAGCAGCAACTACAAATATATGACAACGACGATGGCCAACAGAGGAAGACAATTGGAGTCCGATTAGGCTAAAAAGGCGATTATTCGACGTTCGAGTCTGATTAGGGATGTGACCGATGGCGGTTCTGCACTTTCGCAGAGAGAGAATGAACGGCATAAGTGAGCGGGGTGAATTATGAAGGAAATCTGATCTAGGGTTGAAGAAAGATACCCAAAAAACCTGTATTTGGAGTCGATGATGAATGTATGACAACATATTTGAAGCAACAATCTTTTATTCAAGTTGATATACATTTAGATCTGATTTGGAGTCGATGATGAAGATTTGATAATGGGTATACATGCGAATGAAAGATCAAAATTGGGGAAAGAAAAATGGGTCGGATCAATAGATATGCGGATCAGTAATTTCCGGGTTAAATCTAGGCGGGAAACCAGAAAAAAATATCAAACCTGTTAAATCTAATCGGATTGAAATAGTGATTATTACCGGTGCAGGTCCAAGCGTTAGAGCCGTCGGTGATGGAGAGGTTGAAGTGAGAAGAAAACCAGGTACCTTTGATGAAGATTGGTTGGGGATGTTGAGGGATTTGGAGTTGTAAGCAGGTGTGTTTTGGTGTGGTCATGGTGGATTAGGGTTTGAAGGTTTGGCTTGAAGCAGAAGGATGAATCGTGAAGGAGAAGATGTGGGTGTAGGGTTTGAGAGCATTGAAGAAGTGAAGGAGCGTGATGTTTAAGTAGGATCTGAAAACATTAGGTCGGGTAGCTCAAATCATGCTCCGCGTCCCATATCTTGACCCAAGAAGTTTTGAAGCCAAAAAGCAAAATCTAGGGCCCTCATTGCCGACACATCAGCAAAATTTGACACATTTATTATATATAATAGATAATAGATTGGTTCCACGATATATTTTCATATATGATTGTATGAGTTCAATTAACAGGTAGTGATGCTTACTTTTCATCGAAAAATCATAAAATAAATAAGAGAGATAAAAAAACTTACTAAACATTAGAAGAAAGTTGTAATGATTGGGGTATGGAGATGGATTTCAGCATTAGTGAGTATCTAATTTCCATCTCCAATTTTACCCCTATGTGCAGCTATTTTTTTTTACAGTTTACACAAGCCATCGTCATCACCAAAAACCTCTCATATCCCGGTCTCAGTTGTATGATCATGGATATGTATGAAATCAAAGTAACCAAGTCAGAATCACACACCTAAATCTCATGGACGAATGGTAGAAGAGAAGAGCAAAACTCAAACTTGATAATTGGGAAATCAAGTAAGAACTTTGTGGCTGATTTCAATGGTCGACTTCTTAATATGAGGGGTTAACAAAAACGGGCAGGCCATTGAAGGAATGACGATTGAACTGCTAGAATTGATAATCGCATGTGAGTGTAGGGTTCAATTGAATGCGTTTAAGGGAGGGGCAGTTTCACAATTAATAAACTAATCAATCAATTTCGACATTCAATATACCTTCAAATGAAGGGTTTCACAATCAATTGAAACATTAATATACGTTTCATTTGCGTTCTTAATTCACATTGGTTTTGTTTCAACTTTGAAGCAATCATTGAGACGACATTAAATGGAGGGCAAATTTGGGAGCTGAGATGAAAAGTTAGAGAGAAAAGCCATGGCTGTTGATATGGCGTCTTAAAAATAAGGGGAGAAATTACATCTTAGTCCTAGGGAAATGCTTTATATAGTATTATAGATATAGATTATAGATACGTAATTTACACCTTCTACCTATAGATATTTTATTAATGGGGTTCAAATATTATTTTTACTTAGTATTAACACGGGCTTCCATCTCAAAATAGCAATGCAACATTAAGGATTCTTGCTTCTAACTCAAAATTTGGAGCATATATAACCTGCCCCTCGTGTAGCATCATTCTCTTCTAAAGGTCCTAATGCTTTGACCTTAGAAAATTTGAAGGTAAAAGATTAGTTGACATTTGTGTTGCACATTTTACCAGGTACATATTTTAATATAATTATATAACTAAACTATTTTACCTTTTTTATAACACGATATTGTAGCGTCAGGATTGAATATCCTTGCAGCATGGTCACCTGCATTTGGAAAAAATGAACTTCAACGTTCTTTCTGGGACTTCAATGGTCTATCCACATGTAACCTGGATTGTAGCCTTGATCAAAGTTGTTCATCCCACATGGTTTCCATCTGCGATCAAATATGCAATCATAACAACAGGTAAAGTTTAAACTTATTAAGTTTAGTAACTTATAGACCCGTGTATTACACAAGTTTGTATAATATAAACGATATAATTATATAATCTTTAAATAAATTTATATAACTAATGGACTATGTTAATTAGTAAAGGAACTTTACATAAACGAATTTTTATTATCATATGCCGGTTCAGATAACTAACTTGAATTATCACAAAAACCGATCTATGTTAAATAGTAACACTTATATACCATAATGGCCATAAAGCTAAACCCCGCAACTAAATGCTAAAAAAGTTTTTTTATATTTTTATTAAAAATCGCTAAATTTCGTCACGAAAAAAATTGAACAACAGCACCGATACAATGTGTAACGGTACTTTTTGTTAATTTTTTTTATATAAAAAACGCTAAATTTTGTCACAAAAAATCGCTAAATTGCATATGCACATGCTACCATTTCATAAGTGAATGCGTGGAAAATGAACACATCAATGTTGAACACATTAGTGGAGAACTATAACGGGCATACATACTAACAAAGGCACTAGCAAGAGTTAAGTTTGCTACAATGCGAGAACTGCTCGGAGTTCAAGACCTACAACAACTCAAGGATGTTCGTAATTAGGAGGTGAACCGTGACACCCGGCTATTTTGAGTATGTATCGTACTAGTGTGCCACACGTTATGAATAAATAAATGCAATATTTTTGTTGGCTCACGTGATCCTTTCTTGAAGAACAGATGATAGAAAAGCCAAAACTGGTTCTCAACAGATGATCACCAATAAGCAGTGTTTGAACTTAATTCCCTCCAAGGGCAGTGGCACTTAACAACTGATGAATCTAAAGACTGTTGCTTTGTAAAGACTGTTATAACAAAGCCCTGTTGATTGTAAAGACTGTTGAAGACCAATCAACTACTGTTGTCAAAGTGCTGCTGAAGACATGTCACACCCAGACCACGTTAAAACAACAAAACTGTGGCGGAAACGTCGGGGAGTGTTGCAACAGAATCATCGTTTCACAACCATGGAATTTAAATGTTTCTTTTTATTGATTTATTAAGTAATTTACATTGTCTCAAAACCAAACAAACAATTTAAACATCGTCTACTATCGTTTTTATGTCACTAAGGCGACGTCCAGATCCTAAGTGAACATGCTTCCTAGCAATCATCACGCAACATCACCTGAAACATATGTAAAAACAAAGTCAACAAAGAAATGCTGGCGAGCACATAGGTTTTGTGAGAGTATCGGATTCATGGCTCGTTTGTATGTTGCAGTACCTCATTAGACTACAAGAGTCAAAAGTACAAACCTTGTTTTGAAAAGTGTATTGCAACATAATTAACCAACTCAAATCAAGATGGTTATAGTTTTAGTAAACCAATTCGTAAAACATCTCGTTAAAAACTCGTTAATAAAACTCGTATGGTTTATATCATTTTGAAAACCTCGTTGTGTGACATCATTTCAAATCGTTTCCCAAGTGAACTAAATAATCACACGCAATGTAATATGATAGAAGCACTTATATATAAGATGTACCAGTGGCGTATCTACCATGGTTCTATCATGCTACACCCGTCCCATTATCTAATCACTATCCAAAACCAATCGTTCGTTCAAATTGTTTACTTCGTTTAGTTCGTTCCAAATCGTTTAATTCGTCCCAAAATCGTTTTTGTTTTAATTGTGAAACTACTTTTGGTCGTCTCGCTAATAACATTCAAACCTTCGTGACTCGACTACCTCATCTATCGCATTAACAAACCACCAAAGGGTAAGTTAACAATCATCAGATTCGGTCGTTACCTACATAACCCCCACACATAACCATGGGCGTAGTCTGATAACGGGATTTGTCAGATCCTATGGCACCATAACCTAATACTGGTCGGCTTGATCAATGCTAATGAATGTCATTCGTTATGTAATTACAACCAACAAGCTCGTTCACATTATCGAAATCGTTATTAGTTTAATATAAACCATCTTAATCGTTTTTGAAAACATCGTTAAAATATCAAAAATCGTTTTGATACATATGAATCACCCCAAAACAATTTAAAACAGTAAAATAGGGGAACTATGTACTCACTTTGAATGGAAGGGTATCCTTGATCTAAAGAACTTAGCGAAGCTCAGACAAACCAAGAAAATTCAAGTAGTACCTAGTAATCGGATCACTAGTAAATAAATCGACACCTAAATCGGAAGATCGGATAGAATGAGATCTTGTAAACCAAATGAGTGTTGGAACTCATGTGATATGGTTTAACAAAGCCTACATCCTAAATCGGAACTTAGCCTAAGTGCTTTCGACCCGTTACGACCCATTAAGGTAGCTTATGCTACTTTAACGCGTCGTTCGCGCAAAACTATGTTCAGATGGTTAACTATGTGCTATGTCAAGTCTTACATGCCCAATAATTCCTAAACATGTTACCAAATCAGATTATATGTCAAAAACATGTTTACATATGTAAAATACAGATTTAAGCTTCAAAAGGGTGTTTTGACTTTCTGCACTAACATAAATAAAAAGAATGAAAGAATGTTACCAAAAGGGCCTTACCAAAGGGCGTTTTGACTTGACCAATTGATGGTCAAAACCGAAAGTCAAATTGTTGGCCAAACTGTTTGACTTTCTGCACTAACATAAATAAAAAGAATGAAAGAATGCTCACTAAAGGTCCTTGCTATCTTTTCTACAAAGAATAAGTTTCCAAACACTTGAGAGAGAGCTCCCAAATCAGATGTAGAGAAGAAATGAGAAGAATGAGCAAATGAAACAATGAAAATGTTGGCTATTTATACTTGAGTATGATGAACAAGATCATTCCATGTGTTTATGTGGCCATCAAGGATTAAATCATGGCCATACAATTGTTAGGAGCTGATTAGTAACCTTGGTGATCACTTATACTTGCCCATCACACAAAAGAATTGCCATAACAGCCCCTGAAGTATCAAACAGTTGCTGAAAATAAATTTCTAGTCGCTGGCACATTAATACGGCCCGCGTAAGAGACAGGGGCAGGCTTACGCGCCCCGCCTGGCCTCCCCAGATCAGCAAAAGTTTGAAAATTGACAGTTCAGGTCCCTGCACTTGGTTTAAGCTCATTTCAGGTCCTTTTGACCCCCGTTAAGCCATTTTCAAGGCTCTACAAGGTCAATAAGGTTTAGAGGACTCAAAATGTGCTCGGAAAACTCTCGGATGTCGGCTCGTTTGGTCGTACGGTCGCGTTATTCGTCAAATTACGACGAAACTCAAACGGACGCGAAAACAATCCAATTTAAGCGACGAATGGAATTTTTGCATGCCGATCACTAAAATAAAAATATTTTAGTGTGTAGAAAAATTTTGGATGTCCAGATGTGGTCAGAACGTAAGATATGCGCGAAAATGCAAACTTACGTCGTTTTTGACACTTTTAGTCCCTGTAAGATCAAATAAGCATGTTTTCGCACACCGAACCCCTCAAAGCTTATTTCTAAGCTATGTTTAGGTTATTTAAGGTATCTTTAGCTTATGATCAAGTTCCGGACTCTTTGATATCATACGAATCGGTATAGTTTCACAGTGTGACACAAATAGTCCCTGCGATCGAATAGACTTGTTTTCAACACACCAAACCATCCAAAACTTATTTCTAAGTTATGTAAAGGTTATTTTAGGTATGTTAAGCCTATGTCACCATTCCAGAGTGTTTGTCGCATTAAGCTGACTGCGTTTACGCACCAGTTTGCGTATAACTTTCCAGAAAGAGATTTAAAGCTTGAAATCAGAATCGAATCGAATCGTAAAATCATCAAACACAAATACACATAATAACACATATAATAACACCAAAGAACATTGTTTTATTGATAGTTAACATCATTTTGCATTGTACATCAATTACAGAGCACAGTTGTCACAGTCTCCCCTACTTTAGGAAATTTCGTCCCGAAATTTTAACTAGAGGAAACTTGTGAGAACAATTGCGGATATTTCGTTTTCAATTGGTCCTTACGTTTCCAAGTAAATTCTGGGCCACGTTTGGATTCCCTGCGAACCTTGACCAAATGAATTCGTTTGTTCTTCAACTGTTTGTATGTACGGTCCACTATCTCCACAGGTTTCTCGACAAAGTACATCGTTTCATCGATTTGGATTTCATCGAGTGGAATGTGAAGATCAGCGTCAGCTAAACACTTTCGCAGAATGGACACGTGAAAAGTTGGATGAATATTTCCAAGCTCTGGAGGTAGCTCTAGTCGATAGGCAACCTTTCCAACTCTTTCAACAATCTTAAATGGTCCAACATATCGTGGTGCAAGTTTTCCTTTCTTTCTAAATCTCACCACTCCCTTCCAAGGTGACACCTTGAGTAGCACATGGTCTCCGACTTGAAATTCTAAGGGCTTGCGTCGTAAATCCGCATAACTCTTTTGACGGCATCTAGCTGTCACAAGATTATCGTGAATTTTCTTGATTTTGTCTGTTGTTTCCAGAACAAGCTCCGGTCCAGTAAGCTGAGCTTCACCGGTCTCGTTCCAACAGACAGGTGAACGACATTTTTGACCATAGAGAGCTTCGAATGGTTCCATATTAATGCTAGCATGATAACTATTGTTGTAAGAGAACTCGATCAATGGCAGATGAGAATCCCAATTACCACCAAAGTCTATCACGCATGCTCTAAGCATATCCTCCAAAGGTTGAATCGTTCTCTCAGATTGTCCATCTGTTTGGGGATGATAAGCAGTGCTTAGATTTAGTTGGGATCCCATAGCAGATTGCATGGTCTTCCAGAAATGAGATGAAAATCGAGCATCACGATCGGATATGATGTCCAAAGGAACACCATGTCGAGATACAATCTCATCAACATAAATCTTTGCAAGTTTATCAGCAGATAGATCCTCGCGAATCGGAATAAAATGAGCTGACTTCGTTAATCGATCGATAACAACCCAAATAGCATCATGACCTTTAGATGTACGCGGTAATTTAGTGATGAGATCCATAGCAATGTTCTCCCACTTCCAAACCGGTATCTTTGGTTGTACAAGCAAACCTGATGGTCGTTGATGTTCAGCCTTGACTTTGAGACAAGTTAGGCATTTCGACACATACAAGGCAACATCTTTCTTCATACCAGGCCACCAGTACTGAGTACGAAGATCCTTGTATATTTTATCAGCACCAGGATGGATAGAATATCGAGACTTGTGAGATTCGTCCATCACTAAAGTGCGAAGATCTTCTTGTTTCGGAATCCCCAAACGATCCTTAAAATAGAGCAAACCATCGTCCTTCGCTTCGAGCTTAAGCTCAAGTTGATGTGGTAATTCCTTACCCATCAAATCTTGTGAAACATAAGATTGCTGAGCTTGAAGAACACGAGTTTGGAGATCAGATAGAGTTCGAACAGAATGAAGCTTGACTCGCTCCTTTCGACTAAGCGCATCGGCTACGACATTCGCCTTACCAGGATGGTAGCAAATCTCGCAATCGTAGTCATTTAGGAGTTCAACCCAACGTCGTTGCCTCATGTGCTGGAGACTTTTGTGGTCTGTGAAAACCACACACTTCGTACCATAGAGGTAGTGTCTCCATATTTTGAGAGCAAAAACTACAGCTCCTAACTCAAGATCATGAGTCGTGTAGTTCTTCTCGTGAACTTTCAATTGTCTAGACGCATATGCTATAACCTTACCTCGTTGCATGAGAACACAACCAAGGCCCAAGTTAGACGCGTCACAGTAGACAACGAAATCATCGTTTCCCTCGGGTAAAGATAAAACAGGAGCATCACAGAGCTTCCGTTTCAGGGTTTGGAACGCTTCTTCTTTCTTGGGTCCCCACTCAAAAGGCTTATTCTTTTGAGTCAAAGCAGTGAGTGGAATCGCGATCTTAGAGAAGTTTGAAATAAATCGACGATAATAACCAGCAAGACCAAGAAAAGATCGAATCTCGGTAGGCGTCGTCGGTATATTCCAATCCTTGATTGCAACAATCTTGGCTGGATCCACATGAATACCTTGCTCGTTGACTATATGTCCCAAGAACTGAACTTCTTTAAGCCAAAATTCACACTTGGAGAATTTAGCAAAAAGTTGTTCATTCTTTAGGAGTTCTAGTGTCAAACGAAGGTGTTGCTCGTGATCGGCTCGAGACTTCGAATAAATAAGAATATCGTCGATGAACACAAGGATGAACTTGTCTAAATAAGGTTTACATACCCTATTTATTAAGTCCATAAAGATAGCTGGGGCATTCGTCAAACCAAAAGGCATGACAGTAAACTCGTAATGCCCATATCTCGTTCGGAAAGAAGTTTTGGGAATATCTTCCTCGAATACACGAAGTTGATGATACCCAGAACGCAGATCAATCTTAGAAAAACAGGTAGCACCTTGAAGCTGATCAAAGAGATCATCGATTCGGGGTAGGGGATATCGATTCTTGATGGTAAGCTTATTCAGCTCACGATAATCGATACACATCCTAAAAGATCCATCTTTCTTTTTCACAAAGAGGACAGGAGCACCCCAAGGTGAATAACTCGGTCGGATGAATCCTTTATCAGATAACTCTTGAAACTGTTGTGATAATTCTTGCATCCCAAACGGTGCAAGACGATAAGGTGCTTTCGCTATCGGGTTGGCGTTGGGTACAAGGTCAATATGAAACTCGACTTGACGAACTAGAGGCAAACAAGGCAGTTCATCAGGAAACACCTCTGGATAATCCCGAACAATTGGAATATCCTGAATACTCTTGTTCTTGCCTTTCTCCTCGGTGACATGTGCCAGGAAAGCAAGATATCCCTTTCGTAAGTAACTTTGGGCTTTCGTGCATGACATGAGTTTCAATCCACCAGATGGTTTCTCGCCACGAACCTCCAGGATATCACCAGACGAAAGAGGAATACGAATGATCTTATCGAAATAAACAACCTCGGCATGATGTTTGGTTAACCAATCCATCCCCACGATAATGTCGAAACTCCCAAGTTGCATTGGTACGAGGTCAATAGGAAAAAGATGGTTATCGAGGTTCAATTGACAACCATGAATAACAGAATCGAGTACAAGAGGTTTACCAGTAGCAACTTTGACAGATAAGGGCTTCCTTAGTTTAGTTCTAGGTATCGCAAGTAAAGGCTCAAAGGATAACGAAACAAAACTCCTATCGGCACCAGAATCGAAAAGAACAGATGCTAGTTGATTGTTAACAAGAAACGTACCGTTAACAACCTCGTTGTCTGCCCTCGCTTCGTTGGCGTTCAGATTGAATGTTCGTCCCCGAGCGGGATTCACATTCGCTATCGCGTTCGGGTTCGCATTCGCATTTACTAACCTCGAGAAGTTGTTGCGGAAATGACCCATTTCTCCGCAATTAAAACATGAACCAGGTGGGAATCTCGCAGCATTCCCTTGAGCTTGTGCTGGAACCTGAGCAGCTTGATTTTGACCAAAACGGCAAATGTTGGCCAAATGCCTAAGTCTACCACACGTAGCACACTGTTTACAGGCCTGTTGGGCAACATGGTGACCGCTGCATCGGGCACAGTGAGGTGCGGTACCAGCATATGCTTTCTTTGCAGGAGGTTGAGTTGGTGGGTTCTGAGGGTTCTGGTTGGTGACAGCAAAGTTCTGGGAAGCCTTGCGCTTCCTTGACTTCTTCGATGACTCACCTTTCTTACCCTTACCCTTTTCCTTGTCAGAATCGGTTGTCTTCTTTTTATCACCCTTGCGGGTGAGTTTACCCTTCCTGACTTGGGACTCAGTCAGGGTAGCCGATAACTCGATTGGATGACGGACGGTAGTAGGATTAACGCCGATCACAATATCCTGTATGGAATCGGGTAAACCATCGATATATCTCTCGATTGCTTTCTCTAGTGGGGTAACCATAGTGGGGCACAACAAACTAAGCTCCTCAAATCGATCCGTATAAGCACGGTGTTCTCCCCCATCTTGTTTCAAATCATCGAATTCTTGTTCCAAAGCTCGAACTCGTGACGAGGACAGAACTCTCTCATCATGAGAGCTCGGAGCTCATCCCAAGTTTGTGCTAATGCCACTTTGGCACCCCTATCGCGCATAATACCATTCCACCAGGTAAGCGCTCGCTTCTCAAACACGCTAGATGCAAACTCAACTTTACGCGCATTCAAACACTGCACATGTCTGAATGTGCTCTTGATACTCTCGAACCACTGCAGGAGTGCAGTTGCTCCTTGCGACCCAGAAAACTTAAGCGGCTTAGCAGAATTGAAATTCTTGAAATTACACTGAGCATTGTTGTTGTTATTATTGTCGTTGTATAATTCATGAATCTGGGTCACTACGCCTGGAAGTACAGCAGCCATTTGCTGAGAGATAAGGGCTGTGACTTCTTCAGCAGTAAAAGTTTGAGTATCGCGTCGAGGAGGCATTGTCTAACAAGGAAACATGAGAAACGAGTGAGGTTGATAATTGGAGAAACAAAAGAGGTATTGATAACATCGGCAAAACACAAGGAGTGCGATCATTTGTTTGTTACCTCGAACAAACAAACGACACACAGTGACTAATTAAAGTAAATGGATCATAATAATGTATCGCTGAAGACATGCTCGCCTATAAGTGAACACTCACCCCAAGAGTTCCCAGGTAAGAGTGACTGGTCCGATACTGCGGATTTGTACGAACACTCTAGCCTTAGACAGAAAACTCAGGGTACAGGCATTCATTCTTCCAGTTTGCACGTGTTCACATTATTTAGACCCAAACTTTGACGAGATTTTGAAAACTAAGAGGGTTTAAAACCTTACAACAGAGGGTTCAAAACCTAGCAATCAATCATCCAAGAACAGATGATTAATTTTTGAAGCGGATTTGTTATTGTGTTCTCGTTGTGGTTATCACCTAAGGATAGGTGACGGTATTGTTTTAAAATCGAAACGCAAGATAACTCGCGTTAGGGTCCTAGAAAGTTATAGTCTAGGTCAAAGCAATGCTAATAACCTAATTCCCTATAACCATTGGCTCTGATACCAACTCTTCTGTCACACCCCGACCACGTTAAAACAACAAAACCGTGGCGGAAACGTCGGGGAGTGTTGCAACAGAATCATCGTTTCACAACCATGGAATTTAAATGTTTCGTTTTATTGATTTATTAAGTAATTTACATTGTCTCAAAACCAAACAAACAATTTAAACATCGTCTACTATCGTTTTTATGTCACTAAGGCCACGTCCAGATCCTAAGTGAACATGCTTCCTAGCAATCATCACGCAACATCACCTGAAACATATGTAAAAAAAAAGTCAGCAAAGAAATGCTGGCGAGCACATAGGTTTTGTGAGAGTATCGGATTCATGGCTCGTTTGTATGTTGCAGTACCTCATTAGACTACAAGAGTCAAAAGTACAAACCTTGTTTTGAAAAGTGTATTGCAACATAATTAACCAACTCAAATCAAGATGGTTATAGTTTATAAAATCTCGTAGCCATGGTTCCAAACTCAAAAACTTTTGTTTTAGTAAACCAATTCGTAAAACATCTCGTTAAAAACTCGTTAATAAAACTCGTATGGTTTATATCATTTCGAAAACCTCGTTGTGTGACATCGTTTCAAATCGTTTCCCAAGTGAACTAAATAATGACACGCAATGTAATATGATAGAAGCACTTATATATAAGATGTACCAGTGGCGTATCTACCATGGTTCTATCATGCTACACCCGTCCCATTATCTAATCACTATCCAAAACCAATCGTTCGTTCAAATTGTTTACTTCGTTTAGGTCGTTCCAAATCGTTTAATTCGTCCCAAATTCGTTTTTGTTTTAATTGTGAAACTACTTTTGGTCGTCTGGCTAATAACATTCAAACCTTCGTGACTTGACTACCTCGTCTATCGCATTAACAAACCACCAAAGGGTAAGTTAACAATCATCAGATTCGGTCGTTACCTACATAACCCCCACACATAACCATGGGCGTAGTCTGATAACGGGATTTGTCAGATCCTATGGTACCATAACCTAATACTGGTCGGCTTGATCAATGCTAATGAATGTCATTCGTTATGTAATTACAACCAACAAGCTCGTTCACATTATCGAAATCGTTATTAGTTTAATATAAACCATCTTAATCATTTTTGAAAACATCGTTAAAATATCAAAAATTGTTTTGATACATATGAATCACCCCAAAACAATTTAAAACAGTAAAATAGGGGAACTATGTACTCACTTTAAATGGAAGGGTATCCTTGATCTAAACAACTTAGCGAAGCTCAGACAAACCAAGGAAATTCAAGTAGTACCTAGTAATCGGATCACTAGTAAATAAATCGACACCTAAATCGGAAGATCGGATAGAATGAGGTCTTGTAAACCAAATGAGTGTTGGAACTCATGTGATATGGTTTAACAAAGCGTACATCCTAAATCGGAACTTAGCCTAAGTGCTTTCGACCCGTTATGACCCATTAAGGTAGCTTATGCTACTTTAACGCGTCGTTCGTGCAAAACTATGTTCGGATGGTTAACTATGTGCTATGTCAAGTCTTACATGCCCAATAATACCTAAACATGTTACTAAATTAGATTATATGTCAAAAACATGTTCACATATGTAAAATACGGATTTAAGCTTCAAAAGGGCATTTTGGTCATTTCCTATGGGCATATAAGCTACTTAATAAAGAACTAACCAATCCTATGTGATCATAAGGTATAACCTTAGTGGTTATTCCCTATGCAACTATGATCACTAATCGGGCTTGATCGGATCCTAATGATCGAACAATTGGGTCAGGTTCGAAAGTCTAAGCGGTTGTTTAGACCGCTTAACTTACGACCTTAAACAAGCTCTAAACTAATAGTGACGAGTTAAACATGTCAAAACATGTTTAACCTACTTAGAAAACTGATTTGGTATCAAAACAATGGGTTTTGATACCCGAAAATAGTTCCGTTGCAAAATGCGTGTTAAAACGCATTTTGACCGAAACTTTGACTCGTCACTACGCCTAGTTAACGTGGTAATCAGTAGGTATAATCGCTAAGGATTATAACCATCGTGATTACAATCACGTTACAAAGTTCAATTGAACTTTGACTTGACCAATTGATGGTCAAAACCGAAAGTCAAACTGTTGGCCAAACTGTTTGACTTTCTGCACTAACATAAATAAAAAGAATGAAAGAATGCTCACTAAAGGTCCTTGCTATCTTTTCTACAAAGAATAAGTTTCCAAACACTTGAGAGAGAGCTCCCAAATCAGATGTAGAGAAGAAATGAGAAGAATGAGCAAACGAAACAATGAAAATGTTGGCTATTTATACTTGAGCATGATGAACAAGATCATTCCATGTGTTTGTGTGGCCATCAAGGATTAAATCATGGCCATACAATTGTTAGGAGCTGATTAGTAACCTTAGTGATCACTTATACTTGCCCATCACACAAAAGAATTGCCATAACAGCCCCTGAAGTATCAAACAGTTGCTGAAAATAAATTTCTGGTCACTGGCACATTAATACGGCCCGCGTAAGAGACAGGGGCAGGGTTACGCGCCCCGCCTGGCCTACCCAGATCAGCAAAAATTTGAAAATTGACAGTTCAGGTCCCTGCACTTGGTTTAAGCTCATTTCCGGTCCTTTTGACCCCCGTTAAGCCATTTTCAAGGCTCTACAAGGTCAATAAGGTTTAGAGGACTCAAAATGTGCTCGAAAAACTCTCGGATGTCGGCTCGTTTGGTCGTACGGTCGCGTTATTCGTCAAATTATGACGAAACTCAAACGGACGCGAAAACGATCCAATTTAAGCGACGAATGCAATTTTTGCATACCGATCACTAAAATAAAAATATTTTAGTGTGTAGAAAAATTTTGGATGTCCAGATGTGGTCAGAACGTAAGATATGCACGAAAATGCAAACTTACGTCGTTTTTGACACTTTTACTCCCTGTAAGATCAAATAAGCATGTTTTCGCACACCGAACCCCTCAAAGCTTATTTCTAAGCTATGTTTAGGTTATTTAAGGTATGTTTAGCTTATGATCAAGTTCCGGACACTTCGATATCATACGAATCGGTATAGTTTCACAGTGTGACACAAATAGTCCCTGCGATCGAATAGACTTGTTTTCAACACACCAAACCATCCAAAACTTATTTCTAAGTTATGTAAAGGTTATTTTAGGTATGTTAAGCCTATGTCACTATTCCGAAGTGTTTGTCGCATTAAGCTGACTGCGTTTACGCACCAGTTTGCGTATAACTTTCTAGAAAGAGATTTAAAGCTTGAAATCAGAATCGAATCGTAAAATCATCAAACACAAATACACATAATAACACATATAATAACACCAAAGAACATTGTTTTATTGATAGTTAACATTGTTTTGCATTGTACATCGATTACAGAGCACAGTTGTCACAAGACAAAGTCTTGCTGGAATCAAAGGCCTGATCAACCTTAGAGGAAAGCACTGCTCAGACTAATCAGTGTTTAAAGCATCATCAGTGGATTGCTTCATCAGTGCTTAGTATAGTCTATTTATTAATTTAACAGTGTTTTTCTAGTATCAGTGTTTAGAGGTTGTTAGACTGTTAGATGTCACTGTCTAGGTGACGTCAGCAAAGATGCCACAGTGGTTTAATTTGTACTATAACATGTATTGTTCTATTAGCTCTTTGCACACACTCATCTTGTATGAACAACTATTGTGAGCTCAGGCTGAGGGGGAGTTAGTGTTCATGCATGCATAAGTTGAAACTTTGTAATCTTTCAATCTTTTATCTAATGAAAGCATTGTATGATGAAAGCTAATCTTTCCTTGATTGTGTTATAAAGTTTTACATTCATTCCGTTGCAATTATTCTATGTTTTATCTTCTTCCATTTACCAACTTAATTAAAACAACACATTCAAGTCAAATTCAGATCCTAACAATTGGTATCAGAGCATAGGACAATCAAATTCGATCTAACAATCAATTTGACATAAAAGTTCAGCTCAATTTCATTGATAATAAGTTGTTCGTATTTGTTGAAAAATAGAGTACAAGTGTAATTACGTTCAAAGTTGATTATTCAAAAACTTCTGTAAAACAACCAAGATGTCTTCACAATCATAGGACCCTCACAACACTGGAACACCCTACAAGCCACCTATGCTTGTCAGATCTGAATACAATATCTGGCAACGTAGGATGGGCCATGTGTTAGCACAACAAAACACCGGTTGCTGGAAGTCTGTCATCGTTGGACCTCATGTTCCAATGGTGCCAAGCACAGAAGATCCCAAGGTCCATGTAACACCTCGCAAAATCATGTCCAATATAATAACGACACGTGTCATAAACCCTAAATGTGTAATAAGTTGACATTGATGGACTAAAATTGACAAACAGTGAAAAGATGTATGTGGAAGGACTAAAAGTGTCAACATGCCAAACTTGTGCCTCTGATTGACCTCACACGATGTTCGTATTCTTTATTGAGTAAATTGTCGGACGCAAGAAGCCATTTATGATTAAAATCGAAAGTTTATAAAGCACAGGGGTTAAACGTGTCAACATGTTAATTCTTACCTCTGAGTGACCTTTTAACAAACCTGGGGCTTTTTAATGTTGGATTATACTCTCACGAATATCGAATAATGATTTCATGAGGTTTCGGTACCATTATATAATTAAATCTGCAAATTCAAAGAAGAAGGGTTGAAAGTGTCAATATGATAATTCTACTCCTGGGAGACCGTTTTAACGAATCCAGAACTTAACAGTACTTGATTTTATTCCCAAGAACATTTGAAAACTGAATGGAAGGGCCCCTAGTGCTGAAAATGAAAAATATACGAGTTATATAAGTGCAGGGACCAAGCTTGTAAATAACGAAACAAGTTTTGAATTAGCACTTCCCCGCGTGTCGCGCCAGACCCGCCTGCACCTGGCGCGTGTCGCGGGCGAGACCAATTTCCAGCCAGAACTGGCTGCTACCAGTAGCCAGTCTTGCCACCCACACAAAGATCTCTGCAACCTGATACGAAAACAGCAGCATGCAAATGGTTTTATAAAACCTCTAGGACACATGGAGGCATCTAAAAACATCTGAGAACACTTGGATTAATCTCAATCAACCTTCTTGTGCTATATATAGAGCTCACTTTGAGCTTTTAGAACTTGCCCATTCAAAAAATTCTCAAGCTTTACTCTCTAGCTTCATTCTCTGGTATTCCAGGACAAGAAGGAAGCCCTCCTCAGTTCAAACTTCGTGCTAGGACCTTGTGTAGGTGTTCTTAGCTTCTGTTATTTGGTTTTTATATGTATAAGGACCGAAAGTCAAAGTTATCGTAATTATGCTTTGACTTTTAGTTTAAACTTTAACGGTCCAGCCATGGTTCTAAACGAATGTGGCTATGTGTTGGTAATTAAGTAGGTGTTTATCCCTCAAAAGGGCACCTCCTAATTATCACGTTTACTTAGTTAATTGTCAGGTCAAAGTAATTAACATAAAAAGTCAAACGAGTCAGTTTTTAAATAAATTCATATCTGATAATGTAGAAGCTATAAAATATGTTTTATCACTTTAATAACTTGGTGAATATTATTAGAACATGTCTAGACATGTTCAACCCGACAATTCTGAGTTTAGGCTCGGTTCGCAACCGAAAGTCTCAAAAGTTTACTTTTGCTTTGACTTTCAGTTCTGACCTGAATTAGCTTAGGTTCTTTATGCATTAAGGTTCCTTTGTGACCATATTATATAGTAGTATAACCCTCTGAGGTTATACTACATGGTCCCTTAGTAATATGAGTTAATTGCTTGTTTCCGTTATTATGCTTGATTTCGACTATTATGCCCTTATAGCTTAAAAATGAGATTTTTGAATATATGGTCATATAAATAACTTAGTTGCTGATATATAAACATGTCTAAGTTAATTTGACATTATTTTCTGCTCTCAAAACGATGTTATGAAAAATATCGTAAAATTTAACTCTTATAAAATTAAATTACGCTTTTGTGCATAAATCATGTTTAAACCTAAATTTTGGCACCAAACTCATTACCTACTGTTATCATATTATTTTAAGGGATTTTTGGAATGTTGGGTCAGATTATATACTGACCATAACTTAAAGTTCTTGTATAAAATCTATAAATGACGATAATGCCCTTTTTATTAATAAAATATGATTTACATATGGTTAACATACCAAACCTTTTCCTACTGATGTTATATGTAAAATAAAATATTTTAACCATCCAAGGCTCGTCAAAATCTCAGAATCACATAAACTTTGCAAATATCGTCAATTATCGATTTTTACGCTAATTAGGTGCATAATATGTTTTAAAACCATATGAGTTAATTATATAGTTAGTCCCTGTGGTTTGCACAAAATAACATACTTAGGTACTAATAGTTTAAAATCACCTTCTAGGGTATTAACTTTTCATTTTGTAATGTTTGGACGTATTAACTTCTAGGGTATTAACATAGTTAGTCCTTATGGTTTGCACAAAATAACATACTTAGGTACTAATAAAATGTGATTTTAAACCTACAAGTAACGTTAATACCTCCAAACGTTACAAAATGAAAAGTTAATACCCTAGAATGTGATTTTAAACTATTAGTACCTAAGTATGTTACTTTGTGCAAACTACAGGGACTAACTATGTAATTAACTCAAACCATTTTTAGCATCCAAGACTTGTTATCTACTGAGTTTATAAATAATTTTTAATATTTTTATAGTAGGTATAAGTCATGAACTCAGACTTCCAATTTTGTCCCTAAAAGCACATGTGAAATGACCAAAATACCCTTTCAGGGCATAGTTTGGCCATAAATGGTAAACCACACATATGTATGATATCCTACTGTTATAAAATCATAAAATAAATATTTTTATAGAATGTTTTAGACCAGAAAATCAGTTTATTTTAAAACCTCTTTTATAAATCTTAAAATGACCAAAATGCCCTTACGGGACTTAATTTGGTTTAAAAATCTTTTTTGGGCATAATTGTTGATGTCCTACTGATATCATAACATAGTTAAAGCATAATAACTTATGGAACTTGTACATGACTCATCCGGCTACCCGTTATGCATATACGCGTTCGGCACAGTTTATGTAACTAGTTTGCACAAATTAGCCGAGACGGGTCAAATCTTATCATTTTAACTTCAAAATCCAGAATGTATTTAGTTTACCATTTTATACAAGTCTCCATACTTGTTGGGTCTAAATCACATTCCAATCCGGTCATCGCTTAATCTAGTGTTTCGTACCGTAAATCTTTCTTTAAACTAACCGGTTTAAGTTTACAACTTAAATAAGACCCATTAGTAATCTAATAGGTTAATAAAACCTTCGTTCCAGATTAGGAGCCCCGGTAAAAGCTACTTGCACTAGTTTGAATAGATCATACGGCTGAGTAGACAAATCTTGCATTTTAAGCTCAGGTAAATACTTTTAACTTATATTCCCTTATACGGGCTTGGGATACGGTAAAATATTACCGCTTGGTCGGGTGTAAAATAAATTAATCGAATATGGTTAAATTGCATAATCCCGTTTTTATCAGTGTTGCTTGATAACAATAAACATTGGGGGTTAACGACCGTGTCCTGGATATCCTCGGCTCATTTCAATTGTAAATGGCCACGACTTAAGCACGGGGTGTAGGCATACACCTGACAGTTGCGTATGTAAAAAGATATACCCACTTGTTGAGGATAACTCGCCGTGGGATTATATTAGTGGTATGTCGATTAATCTTGTCCCTGCTTCTATCCTGGGCCCTAAATGTTTGACAAACATGTAAATCTGATACAAGATTATCATTATATAATTGTCCCAAGTTATAAAAGAATATTTGTACCTTGTGCATTTAAATCATTTTTCATAAATGTTTTCAAATGAGTCAGTTAATTGTATTTACCAGTGTAAACTGACGTATTTTCAAAAAGGCTAAGTGGCAGGTACTATTCGTAATTGGCTGGGAGCTTCTGGGCGTAAATAGTGAATCTTGCAAGTTCGTATACCTTAAGTCTGCTGAACAAGTTTTTGTATTATATTTTAGATCCGCCTGTGGATCCTATCTTACAACCGTCTGTATATTATTTTATTCGTACTTTACATTTCGGTCTGTAATAGAAATTTCTACCAAGACTTCCGAAGTGCTATAAACTGTGTATATTTGACTATGATGATATCAACTACGTCACGATACTCCCCGCCGGGCCCACCAGTAATATATGGAAATATCGGGGTGTGACAGGTTGGTATCAGACCCAACATTGAGTGAATTAAACACTAACCTTTTGTGTTTAATCTCAATGACACAGTAGCACATTCCTTGACTTCCGAGTCTAGGCAAACGACCTAGGATTAATCCTAATCTTATTTGGTTTATATATTTTGCTTGTTTTTCTTGTTTTGACAGGACTACACACTAAACATGCCACCCAGAGTACGAGGACGAGGAGGACGAGGCAAGGCACCAATGAGAGGAAGGCATGATCACGAAGCAGGGCCTTCACATAGACGAACTCCTTCTGCGACTTTCAGGTCCGACCCACATCTGGATTGGAGAACTTACCTTGAGCCAGCGAGACGTTCCATTTCGCTCAGTTCTTCGCCTTCTTACCATAACTCCTCTGGACCACAACAAGAAGATGAACCTCAGGACTCGCATCACTCACACCATTCTTTGCAACGATCGGGTTCCCATCATTCTTTCCAAAACCCCACACCTTACTTTTAAAGTCGTTTCAATCCTATTGACCAAATTGATGAACCAGTGGGTCATAACCCATTGGGACCCGCATATCACTTTCTTGAATATCAGTATATGGAGGTGGACGATGATCCAGATCCCGCCATGCCACCTTCTGGGACG
Source organism: Helianthus tuberosus (assembly GCA_030545235.1). NCBI lineage: Eukaryota > Viridiplantae > Streptophyta > Magnoliopsida > Asterales > Asteraceae > Helianthus > Helianthus tuberosus. The sequence goes on along the minus strand of CM060423.1, from coordinate 167,848,020 downwards.
CCTACGCATCCCATAGAAATTTCCAGCAGTTCTTCTTTTGCAGGATCGCCATAAAGAGGCCCTGATTTATGGGCCGAAACAAGTGGGAGTTTACTCCCCCTCACCACAACTCACCTCCACAGCGGGCCCCCTCTGAGGACCCACACTTTCAAGCAGTCACGCCACCGCCACCGCCAGCACCAGAACAGCCTCCGCCACAGGAACCATCGAGGTGAAGAAGAAGCGCACGGATGTCCGTGCGAGGGGGTTTCCATTTTAGCATCCCACAAAATTCTAGCAACTATCCTCCCATCTTTGAAGACCCACAATTGGGCGGGCCTTCAAACGCTGTTTCAGAAGTCAACTCTGCACCAGTCACTCCTTCACCTCCACCACCACCCATGGGTTATGAAAACCCAATCCCTACTTCCCAGATACCACTGGGTACAACCCGTTTGAACCACAAGCTTACTCGGGTTATAACTATCATGCACCTGCTGTCGACCCATACGTTGAGGCAGCAAACTTTAATGCTCTCTACCCCTCACCTTTTCCACCCGCGTACCCAACTGGGTACCCTGCTTATGGGTATCAATACCCGCCACCTCCACAACCTCAGCAGCAGCAGCCACCGCAACCTCCACTTCAACAACCGCAACAAAAAGAAATTCCCCAAAGGTTGCATGAGGTCGAACAAAGGGTGGAAAAAAGGGATAGAAGTCACAATAAATTTCTTAAGGGTTTGGCAAACTTTATTAAAGGAAAGAAGAAGAAAGATCCTTAAAGACCCTTATTTATTGTTTTGTAATTTCCATTTCAATTAAGTCCCTGCGTGGACATTTCTCTTAAGTATTAGTCCCTGCGTGGACTTGTTTCTTATTTTAGTCCCTGCGTGGACAAGTTTATTTATTTAAAGACCCGTTTAGGGCAGTTATTGTAATTCTTAGGACTATTTATGAGAAGTTTCCTTTTGAAATTACATTTGTCATTATACATATACATATACATATACATTGTATCATTGATTAAACTATCATTTCAATTTATAATTGATCTGCCAATAAATCTCAAAAAGCAAATCTTAAAGGTATAACCTAGCCTATATGTCATTTTAGACATGGCCATGATGGTAAAGCCTTCTTAAGATGATAAATCCTTGTTAACATCTAAGAACATGTTAGCACTCTTGGCAAATGTGGTTCGAGAAAATCACACTAGTCATCCTAATATTGGATTCTTCCAATTCCTTATCTAGCCAAATGATCTAGAAAATCATGGCTGATATCATCAAATGAGATGATCATATTAAAGCATCCACTATGTGCTGCCAATACTTCGCCTTCGGGCCAAACTATTACAACTGCCTAACAAACAACAGTAGTAGTCCATGACTCCCTATCAAGAAAGGTGAAGAACTATGTTCAACCCTTAATGCCTTGATCCAATAAGATCATGGCTTATAAATTAAAACTGTCCTTGTGACAAGGCCTTTTTGTGCCACCCTAATATTCTTAATGGTTGTGTAACTGAGAATAATTATAATGAAAAGTTTAAAATAAATCTGATTAACAAATTAACCAATATGGTCTATTTATACCATGGTTAATGAATCACCGAAAATGATGATTCAATAATTGACCACTAAATAAGTTGTTGTCATATGTTATACAACATTCAAGCTTCACCATGGCCGACTCAGTTTAAACGTAACGGGTGCTGATCTGCAAGCTTTAATAGACAATGCTGTAACTAAAGCCGTTGGCAGAATGTTCAAAGATTCAAGTGCTGCTCGCACAAAGACCCAATCAGTGGCTCATACTAAGCCCCCTTCCAAAACACATACATCAAAGAAGGACGATTCTCAGCATTCTTCAAATCAGAAAAGCCAACCGTCTAAGAAAATAGTGTTTGATCAGGAACCGCGTTCCAAGACTTGTTCTTATAAATACTTCGTCTCTTGCAAACCAAGAGATTTTACAGGTGGAAAAGGTGCCATAGATTGTATGACATGGCTTGATGAAATGGATACCATTGTGGATATCAGTGGATGTGCTGAGTAGGATGTAGTGAAGTTTGTATCCCAGTCGTTTAAAGGAGATGCCTTAGCTTGGTGGAAGGCCTTAATTCAAGCCACAGGGAAAATTCCACTCTATAACTTGTCATGGGCGGAGTTTGTGGCACTGATTAAAGAAAACTTTTGTCCTCAGCACGAGGTAGAGAAGATCGAAACTGACTTTTTGACTCTGGTCATGAAGAATCTAGATTGCCAAGCATATGTTACGAGTTTCAACACTATGTCCAGACTTGTCCCCTATTTGGTTACACCTGAACCTAAGCGCATAGCGCGCTTCATTGGAGGCTTGGCCCCTGAAATTAAAGGAAACGTCAAAGCTTCTAGGCCTACCACCTATAGGTCAGTGGTAGATCTGTCTTTATCCCTCAGGCTTGATGCAGTTAGGAATAAGGCTGGTAAGGCTTCAGATGAGGGAAAGGGAAAGAGAAAGAGGGAAGATGAGAGCTCACGTCGCTCTGATAAGAGAAAGAAAGGAAATTCAGAGTTTAAGAAAAGTTCCGAGTTTAAGAAAAGTTCCGAGTTTAAGAAAAGCTCAAATCAATCGGGTGACAGACCCGTATGTAAGAACTGTAAGAAACGCCACCTTGGCAAATGCACTATTGATCCAAAAGAGAGACCCTGTGGAATTTGCAAAACGAAGGGTCATAAGACTTTGGAGTGCAAGGAATTAAAGAATGCGACCTGTTATGTTTGTAACGAGAAGAGGCACATCAAGAGCAATTGCCCAAAAAACCCAAAGAAGCCCGAAGAGGCTAAAAAGACCAACGCTTGAGTGTTCCAAATGAATGCCAGAGAGGCAGTGCAGAATGATAATGTTATAACAGGTACTTTCCTCATAAATGATATATATGCTAGAATTTTATTTAATTCTGGCGTAGATAAGTCCTTTGTAGACGTTAAATTTTGTAAATTGTTGAATCTGCCTATTAAAATTTTAGACATAAAATATGAGGTAGAGCTAGCCGATGGTACCTTAGAAACTGCCTCAACAATTCTAGATGGATGTTTTATATCCATTAGGAATCACTCTTTTCCGTTGTCCTTGTTACCGATGAAATTGGCAGGGTTTGATATAGTTATAGGCATGGATTGGTTATCTCTTAACCAAGCTCAAATTGCCTGTGATAAGAAGCAAGTTATTATCAAAACCCCTTTTGGTGAATCAATTACTATTTGTTGGGATTGAACCCTACCAAAAGAACAGTTGATAAAGCCAAAACTGGATCAGATCAGTGGATTCAGAATAAGCAGTTGTTTGCATCAGTTTTCCTCCTTGAATGTGGCCTAACATCTGATGACCTCTATCTGCTGTCCTTTCACAACAACTGCTGATCTTCAACAACTGATGAAGACTTAAAGACTGTTGGAGATGAAACACTGATGCTCAATCTACTGTCATGGTTCAAGTATTGCTGAAGACACAAAACACTGCTAGGAGTATAACAGTGGAATGAGAAGCAGTAGTTTAGTTTATCTCTTGTATTCATTGTAATCAGTAGTTTGTTAAAGCAGTAGTTGTATAGGTCAGTGGTTGTAAGTTGTTAGGAGGTTAGATGTCACTTTCATGGTGACGTCAGCAAAGATGCTTCAGTGGTTTGTTCTATACTATAAATAGAACATTACCCTGTACTGTTCTATTAGCTCTCTTCTTCATTAAGTCATTCTGTATGAACAAATCACTATGAGCTCAGGCTGAGGGGGAGACTTTGTGCATGCATGCAGTAGTATTTATTATTGTAACTAAATACAATCATTCGATTCTATGTTAAACATGTTTGCTGAAAATTGTCCTCTCTTGATTGTGTTGAAAGTTTATTCATCTAATTCTGCTGCAATTATTTCTTATTCATCTTCATTTAATTAAACAAACACAATCTTATCAAGCTCAGATCCTAACAATTGGTATCAGAGCAAGGACAGTCAATCTTGATATAACAATCATTTTGACGTAAAAGTTCAGCTCAAAATCGTTGATACTTTTAATTATTCGTTTCATTGTAAAACAGAGTAAGGACTAATCACGTACAAAGTTGATTATTCAGTACCTGAAAAACAACCAGAATGACATCACAATCACAGGAAGTTAATACCAACATCGGTTCACTCTTCAAACCACCTATGTTGAAGAGATCTGAATACAACATCTGGGAGCGAAGGATGGGTCACATCCTAGCTCAACAGAACACCAGATGTTGGAAGTCGGTTATCTTTGGACCACATGTTCCAATGGTGCCAAGTGCTGAGGATCTAAAGGTCATGGTTCCTAAGAAAATTGAGAACTATACTGAACAAGATTTTCAGAAAATTGAACTGGATGCCAAGGCATTTAGCATCGTTGCATCCGCACTACCATATGAGATCTATGCTGGGCTGTTACATTGTAACAGTACCAAGGAATTGTGGGATGCACTTAAGGAACAATTTGGGGGGACTGAAGAAGTAATTGAAAATAACAGGGAAATTTTAAACCAGCAGTATGAAACCTTTTGTCACATTAAGGGTGAATCATTAACACAACAGTTTGAGCGATTTAGCTGTCTCATAAGTGAACTAAAACTTGTTAAGGTTGAATTTGCTAATGCAACACAAAATAGCAGGTTTCTTAGGTTACTTCCTGATAAATGGGACACAATTGCTTTTGTATCCAGGAATTCTGTGGGTTCAAAGATCTGACACTAACCCAGCTTCATGGTAGACTCCTAACCTATGAAAGGGAGTTGAACCAGAAAAAGAAGTTACAAGAGTCTGGAAAAGTTGCAGATGACTATTCATTTGGCAAGACAGCTCTTTTGGGCCAGGAAGAATCTGGTAGTAGTAAGGATCAGGGTTATGATCATTACATTGACATAACAGCTGGTGGATCTTTCAATAACTCTGATTCTTACTCATCCAATTATACTTTTACAGCTAATGGAGAAAACCAGAATTCTGAGAATTTGTGCTTTAAACTCAATGATCTCTAGCATTTTGATCCAACTGATTTAGAGGAAATGGACATATCACACCAACTTGCACTGCTGAGTGTTAGAACCAGCAAGTTTTACAAAAGGGCAGGGAGAAAATTCCCAGGGTTGCATGGGAATCTAAAAGTTGGGTTTGATAAATCAAAAATCAAATGCTACAAGTGCAACAGGTTAGGTCACTTTGCTAGAGAGTGTAGGAGTCAAAACAGTGGACCAATTATCACACACCCTAGCCCTAGACCACAAAATAACCAAAACACTGTGCAGTATTCCCAATATGCCCCTGCTGCCCATGTAAACACTGCTCATTATGCAAGTCCTGCAACCCTTGTTCCTGTGTAGTATATCCAAGCCATTGTTCCTCAAATTCAGTATGTCCAAGCCCCTGTCCCTCAGGTTCAGGTGCAACCAGTTGCACCTTAACAAGCTGCACCAATAGTGGTTCAACCAGATTAGCAAAGCTTTTTCACCCAAGGATTTGTTGACTGGAGCAGCTTACCTGATGAACTAGGAGATGAAAATTTTGCTCTATATGCTAATGATGCTATTTCTAGTGATGAATTCTGTTTTGTAGCATTAGAGTCAATACCAGAAGGGCTGGAAGCTAAAGAAGGACAGTCAAATGAAGAAACAGTGGATGAAATTGCTGAAGCAGTGGTTACTGCTGTTGCTGGTGAAATACTGTTGGGAGAAAATTCAAAACCCCTGTTGGAACCACTGTCTGACCCCTGGTCTGAAGAAGAACAGAAGAAACAAGGTGAAAAGGAAGAGAAGGTGCCAGTTGAAGAAGAACATGTCTTTGATTGTGCCATGATGGCTGCAGCTAAGGTATCACCTCAGGTTCTTAAAAACCTTTGTTCAGACAAATGCATCATAGCATTTGCAAACATCAAAGGGGTGAATGAAGTATGAGGTAGAGCTAGCCGATGGTACCTTAGAAACTGCCTCAACAATTCTAGATGGATGTTTTATATCCATTAGGAATCACTCTTTTTCGTTGTCCTTGTTACCGATGAAATTGGCAGGGTTTGATATAGTTATAGGCATAGATTGGTTATCCCTTAACCAAGCTCAAATTTCCTGTGATAAGAAGCAAGTTATTATCAAAACCCCTTATGGTGAATCAATTACTATTCAAGGAGATACGTAGTATGGATTGCCCGATCAAGTATCCATGCTTAAGGCATCAAAGTGTTTGAAGAAAGGTTGTGTCATTTACATGGCACAGGTGACAGTGGACGTGCCAAAGGCCAAGATAGAAGTTTTTCCTGTTATTTCTGAATACTCAGATGTTTTTCCTGAAGAACTACCTGGGTTACCTCCTGACAGACAAGTGGAATTCAGAATTGATATTATACCAGGAGCAGCACCAGTCGCACGAGCTCCTTATCATTTGGCACCGACCGAAATGAAGGAATTAAGAACCCAGTTAGATGATCTATTGGAGAAAGGCTTCATTCAACCAAGCTCACCACCTTGGGGACGCCCATTCTGTTTATAAAAAAGAAAGATGGTTCAATGCGTCTATGCATTGATTATCGTGAGCTAAATAAGGTGACAATAAAAAATCGCTATCCATTGCCCAGGATCGATGATCTGTTCGATCAGCTTCAAGGGGTAAGTTTCTTCTCAAAGATTGATCTAAGGTCGGGGTATTATCAATTGAAGGTTAGAACCGAACATGTAAACAAGACCGCGTTCAGAACAAGATATGGCCACTACGAGTTCTTAGTGATGCCTTTCGGATTCACTAATGCACCTGCAGCATTCATGGATCTCATGAATCAAGTCTGCAAGCCGTATATAGACAATTTTGTCATTGTCTTTATCGATGACATACTTATTTACTCCAAGAGTCAAGCTGATCATGAGAAACATCTCCGATACATCCTTAAACTTCTGCAACAAGAGAAGCTCTACGTAAAATTTACCAAATGTGAATTCTGGCTTCGAGAAGTCCAATTTCTTGGACATGTGGTAAGTGAGCGTGGCATCCAGGTGGATCCTGCTAAAATAGAAGCAATTATGAATTGGCAAGCACCTAAGATGCCCACTGAAATTCGTAGCTTCCTAGGGTTGGCAGGTTACTACAGGCGTTTCATCGAAAACTTTTCAAGATTAGCTGCACCTTTAACTTCTTTAACTCGCAAGAATGTGAAGTTTGATTGGGGTCCCAAACAGCAAGAATCTTTGGAGATTCTCAAGCAGAAATTAAGCAATGCTCCTGTGTTGACATTGCCTGAGTGAATAGAAGAATTTGTTGTATATTGTGATGCATCGCACACTGGTATGGGCCGTGTGCTTATGCAAAGAGGTAAGGTGATTGTCTATGCATCACGACAACTAAAAGTTCACGAAAAGAACTACACCACCCATGACTTGGAATTGGGTGTCATTGTATTTGCACTCAAATTATGGAGGCATTACCTGTATGGAACCACGTGTGTGATTTACTCAGATCATAAAAGCCTCCAACACTTGTTTAACCAGAAAGATCTCAATACGAGGCAACGCGTTGGATGGAAACATTGAACGATTATGACTGTGAAATTCGCTATCACCCGGGCAAAGCAAATGTGGTTGCTAATGCTTTAAGCAGGAAAGAAAGGGTCAAACCTATTAGGATCAATGCCAAAAGCATTGAACTAAAGAACAATTTAAACGAGAAGTTGTTGTCAGCACAAAAAGAAGATGTAAAGGAAGATAACTTTCCAGCAGAAAGATTAGGTGCAACTGTTGATCAGTTGTTACCTGGGAATGATGGAATCCTTAGATTGAATGGTCGAATCTGGGTTCCAATACGTGGAGGACTTAGAGATATAATCCTCCAAGAAGCTCATAACTCTAAATATTCAGTTTATCCAGGCAGTGATAAAATGTATCAGGATCTGAACGAAAATTACTGGTGGATGGGTTTGAAGAAATCCATAGCCACACATGTGGCTAAATGTCTGACGTGCGCACAGGTTAAAGCCAAGCATCAAAAGCTGTCAGGTTTACTGCAACAACCAGAACTTCCCACTTGGAAGTGGGAAATGGTAACTATGGATTTCATTACCAAGTTACCAAAGACAAAACATGGGAATGATACGATATGGGTTATAGTTGACAGACTAACAAAGTCAGCTCATTTCATACCCATCAAGGAGACGCATAGCTCCGATAAACTAGCCCAGCTGTATGTGGATGAGATTGTGTCTCTCCACGGAGTGCCAGTATCTATTATATATCAGATAGGGATACTAGATACACTTCTCATTTTTGGAAAAGCTTCCAACAATCCCTAGGCTCTCGTTTGAATTTCAGTACCGCTTATCATCCTCAGACGGATGGACAAAGTGAGCGTACGATTCAAACACTGGAAGACATGCTCCGGGATTGTGTTATTGACTTAGGTGGAAGTTGGGATGACCATCTTCCATTGATTGAATTTTCATACAACAACAGTTATCATACGAGCATCCAAGCTGCGCCTTTTGAGGCCTTATATGTAACACCCCGCAACTTTGAAGTCAAGGTACAAGTCAAAGTCAAAGTCAAAGGAAGAAAAGATTGCTAAATGCGATCTGTCATTCCTTGCTTAATTATTGATTGTACTCTTTGACCTTGTAATCGATACTCTGTTTTAAGTTACTTTAGTTGTATTATGTGGAGTAAATGCTAATAATCGCAGTTTATCGACTTAACGTTATCGCAATCGCTATCGCATCGCAACTCGAATTATGTGTTCTGGATATTGTTTTACGTGTGTGTGCTACTTATGTGTTATTTGTGTATGTTAGGATCTGAGTTTGGATTGATTGTGTTTTACATTTGATTTAAGATGAAAATGAACAAGTAATGCAGCGAAATTAAGATGGAATTAAACTTTGCACACAATCAAACAGGAGAAATGCTTTCAACATACAAGTTTAACATTGAACCGAATGCTTGAATTTATTACAAGATTCAATTAAAATATGCATGCATGTCACAAACTCCCCCTCAGCCTGAGCTCACAGTGTTTGTTCGTATAGGAATGAAAGTGATGAAGAGAGCTAATAGAACAGTACAGGGTACTGTTCTATTTATAGGCACAGACAAACCACTGTGGCATCTTTGCTGACGTCACCATGAAAGTGACATCTAACCTCCTAACAAACTCTAACAACTGACCTAATACAAACACTGCTATGCTAACCACTGATTACAATACATTACAAAAGAGAAACTAAAATACTGCTTTATCCTTCCACTATTGTGACTCCAGCAGTACTTGATAACTTCAGCAGTGCTTGACCCATAGCAGTAGATTGATCCAACAGGGCTTTAGATTCATCAGTCTTTAACATGATCAGCAGTTGTAAGTCAGCAGTTGATGTAAAGGATCAGTGGATGGAGGTCATCAGATGTTGAAACCACTTTCAAGGGGAGAGATTGTAAACATAATATCTGCTTATTGTGGATCCACTGCTCTGATCCAGTTTTGGCTTTAATTATCTGTTCCTCTGATAGGGTTCAATCCCAACAATCCCCCCTGCAACAGATAATGCCAAAACCCTTCATTATTGTGGAACTTTATTGCCTCATCAGCAGTTCCCTTATCTGACCTTTAAGTTGTAACTCAAAGTCTAAGGCATCTGTATCATCTTCATCCCTACAAAGTGGAAGATCAAGGAGATCCTGTAGATCTTCAACACTTAGGCCTAGTGCTTATTCCCTTGTTATTTTCTTCACTTCTCCACTAGACTTGAACACAGTCAGTACATGGGTCTGTTTATCAGTTTTCCACTTTAGTACTTTTGAGTCCAATAGGTTTCTTGGGAGATTTTTATTAGATGAGGTATTGGGAGAGGGTGGCCTGGTGATGACTGACTGAGCAGTGCTTTGAGCATTAGCAAGTTCAGGAATATCAACCATCATTTGTTTGAGAACCATTTTCAACACTTTATTACCAGCAGCTAATTCCTCTGCTGTTTCTGCATCCATTTGTTTTTGCCTTCTTCTTTGATAAAGAACAGCACCAGGTGGAGCAGTGGCTCTCCTTACTTGCAGCTTTGGTGGTCTTGTTGAAACCTCTGCTTCAGGATAGTCAAGTTTTTGTGGAACCTTTGGATCTTTCTTCCTTAGTTCCTCCAACCTTTTGTAGGATACCCTGACTTTATCTTCTTTCCACCTTATCACTTGGTTTCTTGACCCAAAATCAGCAGTGATCAATTCCTCTTTCATTCTCTTCAACTCCAATGCCTTATCAGGTACATTTTTCTTGTATTTTGCCCAATCAGGAGGAGTATGTTTAACCTTGTTTTTGATCATGTCTTAGATCCTGGTTGCTTCACTTTCAAGCTCAGGAATTGTCCAATCTTTGTACATGTATTTTTCTCCCTTGTATTTCTTATGGGCCATGATGTTTTCAATATAGTCTTTTCTCAAGGATTCATCTGCTCTTTCTAAAATTTGTTGACATACATTCTTTGCAAACTGCTCCAAAGATCTGACTTGTGTAAGTAAAAATTGATAATGCCTTTGAATTTCTTTGTCAGTTTTTCCTTGTGAATCTCTTTTAGAGATATCCTCTGCTTGTTGAGCCTTAACTTCCAAATATTCTTCAATATTTTTAGGCCTAGGATATCCTTCAACTGATGGCAAACTCCTTTTAGCAGGGTCATCCTCAAAGTAGAAGGATTTGATCTTTTCTCTAACTGCTGTGAGTTCTAGAGGATATTGGACACCTGCAGGAGTGATGGCAGTGGTTGGTTGTTGAACTTGAGCTGAAGAGAGAGGAACAAGGTTTGGTATAGTGACAAGTGATAAAGATTGTGAAGATGTTGGTGGTGGTGAAGAATCATCATCTTTCAGGATTAACCTTCTCCTTTTTGGTTGAGGAGAGGCTGATGATGTTTTGGATGGTTCAGTGATGGTGACTTGAGTGGTGGTGATTGTAGTGGAAGTGATTGAAGTGGGAGGTTGCTGACTAACAGTTGTTGAAACAACTGGTGTTTCAACCACTGTTGTCATTACAACTGATGATGTGTCATCAGCTGTCTTCTGCTTTTTGGCAGGAGGTGATGGTGGTGAGATTGTTTTTGGTGGTGATGGAATATTTGGTGGGGCAGTGGTTGAAATGGAAACAGTTGTTGTGGTGGAAGTGGTGGTTTTTGGTTTAACAACTGCTGATACCACTGAAGTACCAACAGTTGTTGATACAACAGGTGTTACAACAACTGTTTGGGTGGAAGATTGTTGTTTGGAGCTTTTGGAAGGTGGTTTGGAAGCATGCTTTGTGGGTCTGGATGATCTGTGTTTGGGTTCCCTCACTTTTCTAGTGGGATTTTTCCTTTTTGGCTTAGGATTTTTATCATCCTTCGGCTCAGACATACCTTGCTCATTCAGCTCCATAAAAGCTCTTTTCTCCTCATTCCACCTTGATTTATCCTTAGCCTCTCTATCCCTTTTTACTCTTGCTTTTGCTTCAGCAAGTGCATTTGTGGTAACACCAATCTTTTTACTACCATCTGACAAGGGAATGTCTGCAAGAATGCTTGAAGTTGACCCATCAATGTACAACCCATCTTCATATCCCTTTTTCTTCCACTGCTTTATTTTCTCCCCCTTTTTGGCATTAGCTAGTGTCACACCCCCAAAATTCACCATGCGGAGTATCACCGCTTGGAGGCGTGACATGACCAGGATCGAGCCACCAATCATATTGAACAACATAATTAAAAACCAACCACAATACGATTGGTGACCAAAAGGAAGTTAACCAAGTTCAATTTAAACAGCGGAAGCATAAGATGTTAAACCAAAACATAAGTTCGTAGTTCATAAGTTTAAAGACCCAAAACATAAGTTTCATAATCATAAAGTTTATTTATTAAGTACGGGACATAACAGTTCACATCCAACAACGACCACCTCCCCGTGCAAGCTCCATAGCATCTAACGACCTGCAAAGCATGTAATAACGAGTCAACAACAAAGTTGAGTGAGTTCACGGTTGGTTGTCCATTTTAGAGTTGTTTCCAAAAACGTAGTTTAATCTTAATCAGCTATCCAGCCGTGGGGGTTACCCCATAGTTCGAAAACGTTTATCAGTTAACCATCCCATGTCCACCTTCCCTGGCTATCCAGCCTGGCACTCCGGCCATGGGAGCTACCCCATTATTTAAACTACCAGACTCGTTTATCATTTTGACTACTAACGAAAATTTATTGTGCCCTAGCGTCGGTGTCTATCATCACCGACGTGCCATAGTCCATTAGTACACGCCCGTTCACTGGCACGGCGTGAGGTTTGTTAAACCTAATAGCGCTATTAACTAATGACCTGCTCGCCATAGCCTCGGCGATTAAGTCGATACAAAAAGGGAGGGACTGCGTTGATAGAGTTCTAGTCTAGTAAGTATAATCCGTCCTAACAGGACAAGGAATTTACATTCCTGAACACGTCCCAAAGGACGAGGAATCCCTATTCCTGAACCCATTCCCATTCCCACCGGGAATTACCATGCTTTGTAGAAAAGTGTGAACTCACCTCGGTTTGCTCGGTTAGATTCTCAAATATAGCTAACAGTCAAGGTCGGTCAATCACGTCCTAATAAGGTATGGATAATAATCAGTTTCTCATGCATAACACGTATCCTACGTACGGTTTATTTACTCATTACTTCTATCACATAACATGTACACACTTTAATAGTTCACGCTCATATAAACATTCCACCTATAGCTACTCAAGAACAAGCATACGATATTGCACATAACACTTTCATTGACATATAACATGTTAGATCATTTTCATATAACCTACCCGACATTTAGACACGCAAATTACTACTTATGTCGTTTCAGCTTTTATATTCGAAACTGGGCTGATTTCGGGGATTTTAATAAAATAGTTAACTTATTCCAACAATTCCCAAATTTTTACAGAATATCTTAAACGATCCAAATATTATTGTGTAAAAATATCGGGGTCCAGTTCATTACCAGTATTTTATAAAAAATCATTTTCTGGACTGAAATCAGATTTATCTTTTTCTGACTGCAGTCCACGGAATAATTTATTTAAAATTCATCGAGAGTCCGATTTATGAAATTCCATTCAGAGAATTACAAATACATCGGTGGTCATCTACAGTACAAATTTCATGATCTAACTCTACACAGAATTCAAGTTATGATGGAAAACAGAATGCATATTTTCAGCAGTAAAAATGCAGCTCTAGCTGCTATTACAAAACAACACTTTAAAAATAGTAAACGAAGTCCAAAAATTATGATTCCAGTGCCATTAGAGCCATATTTCATAATACATAAATCTAGACTTTAGAAAATACATTTTTCGTTTTATTAAGGTCCTGTTACAGCCAACTGAAGTTGGCTGTAATCACCAAACAACCTTTTGTTTTCAGTTTTTAACATTCTAAAGTGCGCTCGATTGATTCCGTTAACATGTTTAGCAATAAACAACGATACATACAGCAGATTATAAGTCCTTCATATCAGCACATAATCATCATACACCAAACAACATCATTCTAACATCATTTCTTCATGTATCATCTTGTTTAAACTTATGTTCAAGTTTTAAGTGTAAGATCTTATGGTGTTCATATGTTTTCTTCATAATACATCTATTAACCACTTGAATAACATGAATAATGAATGGATCTAAGTTCTTACCACTAGTTCAAGACTAGGGAAGTTCAAGTGAAGAAATGTGGTGGTTAATAGCACTTGCAAGATGTCCTTCAACTACCGAGAACACCGAGCTTCGTTGAACGCCTTGTAGCACCTAGAAGTACACTTGGATCGCTAGAATGAAAACCGAAAATGTGGTGGTGATGGGGAGGATGTTCGGCCGAGCTATGGAGGGAGAGAGAGAGTTTTGGTGTGTTGAAGTTGTGATTGAGAAGATGAAGCTTGGGACTTTTGGTGTATACTTATAACCATTCTATTACATTAACTCTTGTGTAAAATGCTCCTCATGTGCCAACATATTCCAATATTATAATCAACTAAAATCTTGATGTGGGCACTTGGTGTTGGCCGATCATAGGTGGGGGGGGGGGGGTAGTAGGCTAGGTTAAACTACATAGTTACAATCTAGTTTAATCTTAAGTATTAGTTACATATATAAGTTAGTAGATATTTTGTAAGAGGTGTCATGATGTTCGCGAACCATAACTAGCTCAGAAAAATAAAAACAATGTGTTTGACAATATTTTTGTGTTCCGGTTAAAGTCAGGTTGTTCGGTTTGATACCGGTTCGTTAAAGTGCTTAATTAATCCGTAGAGTGTCCTATATGTATATTTTTCTAACACTTTTAATTTTCAACACTCAGGAAAGAATACCGGACTATTTAGTAACTTTTCTATACACTCCTAGTATATTAACAAGCACATGTAAATATAACACAGTAATCAGAGAGCAGTTAAGTAATTCCACACAGTCGTCAAGCACTTTAATTATCATTAATAAATCGTACGAATACATGGAATTATGTGGGTTGTCACATTCTCCCCCTTGTTAAGAAAATTTCGTCCCGAAATTTAGCTCGTGGTTACTGAGGAAGCTAGTTATGTTGCGTTGGTTTCCTAGTTTTCCTGGGGTGTCACATCATCCTCCCGTTGGTTTGGAATTTCGTCCCGAAATTCTGCAGTAGCTTCAGCCTCAGTGGTGGTTGCACTTTTCTTAAACAGCTGGGGATATTTGAGTTTCATTTGGTCTTCTCGTTCCCAGGTATACTCTGGGCCACGACGGGAATCCCAACGGACTCGGACAAGAGGCATTCTGGTTAGCTTGAGGATCTTAACATCTCGATCAGTAATCTCTACTGGTTCCTCGACGAATCACAGCTGGTCGTTGATAGTGAGCTCCTTGAGAGGAACTATGAGGGTCTCATCTGACAGACACTTCTTCAGATTCGACACATGGAATACGTTGTGAACTCCGCTGAGTTCTTCAGGTAGATTCAACTTGTAGGCGACTTTGCCGATTTTCTCAATGATTTCGAACGGTCCAACATAACGCGGATTGAGTTTGCCTCGTTTGCCAAAACGAACTACACCTTTCCAAGGTGAGACTTTGAGTAGCACTCGATCCCCAACCTGGAACTCGAGTGGTTTCCTTCGCTTATCAGCATAGCTTTTCTGACAGTCACGAGCTGCCGCCATTCGCTGTCGTATCTGAGCAATCCTCTCAGTCGTGTCTACCACGAGTTCTGGGCCTGTGATTTGGCTGTCACCAACTTCTGCCCAACAAAGAGGTGATCGGCATTTACGTCCGTACAATGCCTCAAACGGAGCGGCCTGAATGCTGGTGTGGTAGCTGTTGTTATATGAAAACTCCACTAGCGGGAGGTGTTTTTCCCAGCCATTACCAAAGTCGATTACACATGCCCAAAGCATGTCTTCAAGGGTTTGGATGGTACGTTCAGATTGCCCATCCGTTTGCGGGTGATATGCTGTGCTCATATCTAAATGTGAGCCAAGAGACTTGTGCATAGCTTGCCACAGTTCAGAGGTAAAACGCGCGTCACGATCAGAAATGATGGAGGTTGGCACTTCGTGCCTTGATACTACTTCCTTTAGGTAGATGTATGCTAGAGTAGAAAACTTGTCGGTTTCCTTGATAGCCAAGAAGTGTGCAGACTTAGTCAGTCGATCCACGATCACCCAAATGGTATCATTTCCGCGTTGGGATCTAGGCAGTCCAGTAACGAAATCCATGGAAATTTGCTCCCATTTCCATTTCGGGATCTCTGGTTGTTGAAGTAGGCCTGATGGTTTCTGATATTCAGTCTTGACTCTCGCACAGGTCAAACATTTGCTAACGTGGGTTGCTATGTGGGCTTTCATACCAGGCCACGAGTACGTAGTCTTGAGATCGTGGTACATCTTATCCGAACCAGGATGTACTGAATAACGAGACTTGTGCGCTTCGTCCATCACAAGCTCGCGTAAGTTTCCGTAAAGCGGAACCCAGATGCGCCCTGTTTACATAGTAAGCGCCGTTTTCCTTTTGTTCTAAGCGCTGCCTCGATCCTCGCAAGGACTCAGCCCTGATGTTCTCTGCTTTCAATGCTTCAACCTGAGCATCACGAATTTGAGCAGGAAGACTAGATTGGATGGTAAGCTATAACGCACGTACATGCTTAGGTATAGTATCCTTTCGACTGAGGGCGTCGGCCACAACATTGGCCTTGCCCGGATGGTACTTGATCGTGCATTCGTAATCATTCAAGAGCTCGACCCATCGACGTTGTCGCATGTTCAACTCCTTTTACTTGAAGATATGCTCGAGACTCCTGTGATCGGTGTAAATGGTGCACTTGGTACCGTACAGGTAATGTCTCCATATCTTAAGCGCGAAAACGACTGCTTCCAGTTCCAGGTCGTGCGTAGTGTAGTTCCTTTCGTGAACCTTAAGTTAACGCGATGCGTAGGCAATGACCTTGTCACGTTGCATCAACACGCAACCAAGTCCTTGGATGGAAACGTCGCAATAAACCACAAAATCATATGTGCCTTCAGGCAATGAGAGGATAGGTGAGCTACAAAGCCTATCTTTTAAGTGTTGAAACGCAGATTCCTGTGCATCATCCTAACGATAGGTGACACCCTTCTGAGTCAGTGAAGTGAGAGGTTGCGCAATCTTTGAGAAATCCTTGATAAACCTTCTGTAATACCCTGCCAAACCCAAGAATTGGCGGATTTCTGTTGGTGTGCGGGGTGCAGGCCAACTCTTGATCGAGTCAACCTTGGATGGATCTACATGAATCCCATCCTTGTTTACCACATGGCCTAGAAAGTGGACTTCGCGAATCCAGAAGTCACATTTCGAAAACTTGGGATACAACTGCTCTTTTTGAAGAAGTTCCAGAATAAGCCTCAGATGTTGCTCGTGTTCCTCCTGACTCTTAGAATAGATCAGGATGTCGTCGATGAAAACAATAACGAACTTATCCAGGTAAGGTTTGCATACTCGGTTCATGAGGTCCATGAAGACCGCTGGTGCGTTCGTTAATCCGAAAGGCATAACCAGAAACTAGTAATGGCCGTAACGAGTTCTGAACGCTGTTTTGGAGACGTCCTCCTTTTGGATTCTCAGCTGATGGTATCCCGATCTCAAATCAATCTTAGAGTAATAACTCGACCCTTGCAACTGGTCGAACAAGTCATCTATACGTGGAAGAGGATAACGATTCTTCACGGTCACCTTGTTAAGTTCGCGATAGTCGATTCACATCCTGAAGGTACCGTCCTTCTTTTTTCACAAATAACACTGGAGCTCCCCAAGGCGAAGAGCTAGGATGTATGAAACCCTTTTCCAAGAGTTCTTGTAGTTGCGTAGACAGTTCTTCGAGTTCTGATGGAGCTAGACGATATGGTGCTCGAGCTACTGGTGCTGCCCTAGGAGCTAGCTCGATTTGAAACTCGACTTGTCGATGAGGTGGAAGACCAGGTAATTCCTCAGGAAATATCTCAGGAAAATCGCGCACAATAGGAATGTCTTCTATCTTCCTTTCTTCCGAGGATGTATAAGAAATGAGGGCTAGAATAGTGGTGTGGCCCTTTCACAAACACTTCTGGGCCTTAAGGAAAGAGATGATGCCTACAACAGCACCACTCTTGTCGCCACGAATCACGAGGGGTTCTTTACCAGAATGAGGGATACAGACGATTTTCTCCTTGCAAATAATCTCCGCTTGATGTTGAGATAACCAATCCATCCCAATAGCAACGTCAAAACTACCCAGAACGATAGGAATGAGGTCGATAGAAAAGGTCTGATTGGCAAGGACAAGCTTACAATCCTTAACTACATGTGTAGCCTCTTAAACTTTTACCATTCGCTAACTCTACGATGTGCTTGGTGTTCAAAAGTGTTGGAGTGCGCTTAAGCATTTGGCTAACTTTTAAGGACACATAACTAGTATCGGCACCCGAATCGAATAAAACAGTAACAAAGAAATCATCCAGAAGAAACTTACCCATCACAACGTTGGGATCCTTCCTTGCATCAGCCTGACCAATCACGATGGTACGACCTCGGGCGCCATTGCCATTATTGTTACTCCCGTTTTTGTCTCCATTGTTACCTCCATTGTTATTCTCATTTCCTTGGTTGTTGTTCTGATTCGGATTTCGATTCAGCTGTGGACAATGCCTCTTGAAGTGACCCTCAGCACCGCACTAGAAGCATCCCTTATTACTCTGCTGGTGTTGCTGTTGGTTCTGGGGAGCTTGTGGCTGCTGTTGTCAATTCTGATTCGCAGGACGTGAGCTCCGGCAATCTTTGGCTTCATGTCCAAACTTGTTACATCTCTGACAACGACCCTTGTTGCATGGCCTGCTGTGGTGCAAACTACATCGATTGCACTTAGGGTTATTTCCCCTGTATCTACCCTGACCTTGATTTCCAGAAGGCTGCTGACTGGGGTTCCTGTGTTCATCTGTCTTTCGCTGCTGGGACTGAGACTGAACTGAAGTAGAACCCTTGCCCGAATTTCCATCCCACCTGCGCTTGTTATCACCGGGAGCATTAGTAGTAGTAGCGTTAAACGCTTAGGCAGCTTGCCCTCTTCCACCGCCTGATCGGTGAGCTGGTGTGCCAAACGAACGACTTGCTGGATTGTGGGAAGGTTGGCCGCACTTACAGACCCTTGGATTTCCGGGACTAAGCCTCTGAGGTATAGCTTGATTCGCCTAGATATGGGTTGTGACATGTTAGGACATAAGGCAGCCAAGTCGTTGGACCTCTTTGTGTATGCCTCAATCTCTGATCCTTCCATCTTCAAACCATAATACTCTATCTCAAGTTTTAGAATGTCGTCCAGGTGGCAGAAATCTTCCTTAATCCAATCCTTGAAGTCGCTCCAGAGGATGGCATTCGCGTCTGCCAACCCGAGCATCCGAACTTGTGCGTTCCACCAAGAATACGCTTTCCCCTGCAACATGCCAGTAGCGTACTCTACTCATTTGCTGGCAGGGCTTTCACTCTCTTCGAATGTATATTCGATTCTCCGGATCCAGTGTAGAAGGCCGATTGCCCCTTCAGTGCCATCGAAAGTGGGAGGTTTGCATTCTAGGAACGCCTTGAAGGTGCCCATGCGTGTTTGAGGGTGCATGGGTTGACTCCCGGTTTGGGTTGCTAAGGCTTCAGCAATCCGTTCGTTAATCAAAGCCGTCAGCTGACCCTGGGTCATGTCGAGACGTCCACTCATGATCTTCACATCGAAGGAACACACGTAAGAAAGGTGTCGCAAAGTGCGTAAGTGTGAAGTGACAGAAGAGAGTAAGCACACAAGGTTCAAAGAGCGGTTATCACATTAACTAATGCATACCATGAACAATGTATCATGTAACTAAGAAGTAGGTAATATAAACATAACCCAGATCACCTAGGATGTTGAGTCTTGCACGTGGAGCGAAGCGTCGTTGTGGATCGTTGAGCACTGTACAGGTTATAGTATGGTTTTATTAAAAAGCTTTTCCCTTTTTAAAACCAAGTTCACTATAACCAATGGCTCTGATACCAATCTGTCACACCCCCAAAATCCACCATGTGGAGTATCACCGCTTGGAGGCGTGACATGACCAGGATCGAGCCACCAATCATGTTGAACAACATAATTAGAAACCAACCACAATACGATTGGTGACCAAAAGGAAGTTAACCAAGTTCAATTTAAACAGCGGAAGCATAAGATGTTAAACCAAAACATAAGTTCGTAGTTCATAAGTTTAAAGACCCAAAACATAAGTTTCATAAGATCATAAAGTTTATTTATTAAGTACGAGACATAACAGTTCACATCCCACAACGACCACCTCCCTGTGCAAGCTCCATAGCATCTAAAGACCTGCAAAGCATGTAATAATGAGTCAACAACAAAGTTGAGTGAGTTCACGGTTGGTTGTCCATTTTAGAGTTGTTTCCAAAAATGTAGTTTAATCTTAATCAGCTATCCAGCCGTGGGGGTTACCCCATAGTTCAAAAACGTTTATCAGTTAACCATCCCATGTCCACCTTCCCTGGCTATCCAGCCCGGCACTCCGGCCGTGGGAGCTACCCTATTATTTAAACTACCAGACTCGTTTATCATATCGACTACTAACGAAAATTTATTGTGCCCTAGCATCGGTGTCTATCATCACCGACGTGCCATAGTCCATTGGTACACGCCCGTCCAACTGGCACGGCGTGAGGTTTGTTAAACCTAATAGCGCTATTAACTAATGACCCGCTCGCCATAGCCACGGCGATTAGTCGATACAAAAAGGGAGGGACTGCGTTGATAGAGTTCTAGTCTAGTAAGTCTAATCCGTCCCAACAGGACGAGGAATTTACATTCCTGAACACGTCTCAAAGGACGAGGAATCCCTATTCCTGAACCCATTCCCATTCCCATTCCCACCGGGAATTACCATGCTTTGTAGAAAAGTGTGAACTCACCTCGGTTTGCTCGTTTAGATTCTCAAATATAGCTAACAGTCAAGGTCGGTCAATCACGTCCTAATAAGGTACGGATAACAATCAGTTTCTCATGCATAACACGTATCCTACGTACGGTTTATTTACTCATTACTTCTATCACATAACATGTACACACTTTAATAGTTCACGTTCATATAAACATTCCACCTATAGCTACTCAAGAACAAGCATACGATATTGCACATAACACTTTCATTGACATATAACATGTTAGATCATTTTCAGATAACCTACCCGACATTTAGACACGCAAATTACTATTTATGTCGTTTCAGCTTTTATATTCGAAACTGGGCTAATTTCAGGGATTTTAATAAAATAGTTAACTTATTCTAAAAATTCCCAAATTTTTACAGAATATCTTAAATGATCCAAATATTATTGTTTAAAAATATCGGGGTCCAGTTCATTACCAATATTTTATAAAATCCATTTTCTGGACTGAAATCAGATTTATCTTTTTCTGACTGCAGTCCACGGAATAATTTATTTAAAATTCATCGAGAGTCCGATTTATGAAATTCCAGTGAGAGAATTACAAAAATTCATCGGTGGTCATCTACAGTACAAATGTCATGATCTAACTCTACACAGAATTCAAGTTATAATGGAAAAACAGAACACATATTTTCAGCAGTAAAAATGCAGCTCTAGCTGCTGTTACAAAACGACACTTTAAAAATAGTAAACGAAGTGCAAAAATAATGATTCCAGTGCCATTAGAGCCATATTTCATAATACATAAATCTAGACTTTAGAAAATACATTTTTCGTTTTATTAAGGTCCTGTTACAGCCAACTGAAGTTGGCTGTAATCACCAAACAACCTTTTGTTTTCAGTTTTTAACATTCTAAAGTGCGCTCGATTGATTCCGTTAACATGTTTAGCAATAAACAACGATACATACAGCAAATTATAAGTCCTTCATATCAGCACATAATCATCATACACCAAACAACATCATTCTAACATCATTTCTTCATGTATCATCTTGTTTAAACTTATGTTCAAGTTTTAAGTGTAAGATCTTATGGTGTTCATATGTTTTCTTCATAATACATCTATTAACCACTTGAATAACATGAATAATGAATGGATCTAAGTTCTTACCACTAGTTCAAGACTAGGGAAGTTCAAGTGAAGAAATGTGGTGGTTAATAGCACTTGCAAGATGTCCTTCAACTACCGAGAACACCGAGCTTCGTTGAACGCCTTGTAGCACCTAGAAGTACACTTGGATCGCTAGAATGAAAACCGAAAATGTGGTGGTGATGGGGAGGATGTTCGGCCGAGCTATGGAGGGAGAGAGAGAGTTTTGGTGTGTTGAAGTTGTGATTGAGAAGATGAAGCTTGGGACTTTTGGTGTATACTTATAACCATTCTATTACATTAACTCTTGTGTAAAATGCTCCTCATGTACCAACATATTCCAATATTATAATCAACTAAAATCTTGATGTGGGCCCTTGGTGTTGGCCGATCATAGGTGGGGGGGGGGTAGTAGGCTAGGTTAAACTAAATAGTTACAATCTAGTTTAATCTTAAGTATTAGTTACATATATAAGTTAGTAGATATTTTGTAAGAGGTGTCATGATGTTCGGGAACCATAACTAGCTCAGAAAAATAAAAACAATGTGTTTGACAATATTTTTGTGTTCCGGGTAAAGTCCGGTTGTTCTGTTTGATACCGGTTCGTTAAAGTGCTTAATTAATCCGTAGAGTGTCCTATATGTATATTTTTGTAACACTTTTAATTTTCAACACTCAGGAAAGAATACCGGACTATTTAGTAACTTTTCTGTACACTCCTAGTATATTAACAAGCACATGTAAATATAACACAGTAATCAGAGAGCAGTTAAGTAATTCCACACAGTCGTCAAGCACTTTAATTATCATTAATAAATCGTACGGATACTTGGAATTATGTGGGTTGTCACAGCTGGTGTTGGGTTATCTACAAAGATAACAGAGGGAGGAGCAGTGCCAGTGGTGTTCAGCAAATGGGCCTTTATTACCTTGATATCTGCTTGGGTGTCTTTAAACCTTGCTTCCATGAGATTTCTGATCTTTTGAACTTGTATCTCATGTTGCTGATCAGCTAATTCTCTTTGATGATGGAGCTGTGGTTGAAATAAATTCCAGAGCTCATTTGCAGCAGGTGCAGGTTGTGGTGCAGATGCTTGAGCTGGAGCAGCAGTGGTTGGAACCTTTTGAGCTTTTAACAACTGTTGCATCATATCTTTAATTTCAGCAACAGATGTATCAAGATTATCAATTTTACCCGTCAATTCTTGATATTTTAAATCAGCACCCAACTTAATGGGATCATCTGATTCCCCACCAGCAGTGGTTTTACCAATGTGTGATTTAGGGAACGAATTCCAAAAGTCACCCATTGATGCCCCTTGTTCTTGGTACTGGGGTCTTCTTCCTTCAACACTTGATAATCTTTTGATGGTGCCAGTGGTCATAACAAACTCACTAGTGGATATCAGAGGTGCTATGGAGGGAATTGCCTTCAAGGGAGTCTGATTGATGAAACAACTGGCCAAATGTAGATCTGTTGATCCAACACTTGTAGTTGCTGCTCCACTTGAACTACTGACTAGAATTTCAGGCAATTCCAGCAGTGTAGCCTCCTCATTTGTTGTTGGTGGGTTAACAGTGATAGAAACACCAGACTCAGTCACTTGTTGATGGATATTCTCATTGATAGGTGATTGAGAAGAACTGATTTGTGTCTGGGCAATATCAACTGTATCTAACAAGGGTTTTATGGATGGTGGAAATTGTGAAGTGAGGATATGAGTGGAAAGAGAATTTGCCATGGGAAGTGGGCTGTGGATGATGGAATCAAGTGATTCCAGAGCATCATAATTTGGTGTCCCTGTGCTTACAACCTAATCTTTTTGTGAAGATGCAGGAGGAGTTTGAGGCAAGGGTGGAGATCTTTCTACCATTTGCTGTGAGGAAATAGCAGCAGTGGTTATTGGTGACATTTGTGTTGTCACTGGCAGTGGCTCTGGGATCTCATCTTCTAGAGTTGCCTTTTAGTGGGTTTGGGGGGATTTTTGGATGATTTCTTTTTAGGCTTTTTGGTAATGGCAGGTGTGGGTTTCATAGCAGTGGGTGTGCTACTATGATCACCTGGAGCAGTGGGCTCAGCAGCAGATACCTGAGGAGCAGTGGTGGCTGCTAAAGTCTGCTCAGACACCTCTGCTTGTGTTTTTGAAGGTTTTAACATTCTTGTGAATGTTTCAGATGTTAAACCATTTATTTGAAAATATTCCCCTTGGATGAGCAAATTTGCATCTTCCTTTCTGAATTTTTGTTGAAAATAGTAGCTTAGGAATCTTGGAAAAAGTAAAAATGATTTGCTATCAACGTTTTTTACCAAGTCATCAAAGATCTCATGGGAGTAGTTAAAATTTTCATTATGTAAAATAGCAAAACCCAGGAACTGGATCTTTAGTGGTATTTCGTTAAAAGCAGTTGTTTTATTTGAAACACACATCAAGAGGGTATGGAATAAAAATTTTGGTGCAGGAGGGAAGAAGCCTTTTTGTAAGGTGACCCTTTTCATTTCTGCAGCATACCCTCTCTCAAGAAAATCATTTTGATACTCGTGTTTAGAGAAAGAAGTTTTACCTTGTAGATCATTGAGTTGAAAAACCTCTGAAATAGATTTTGGTCTAATTTGAACCTTTTTACCCTTCATTGAGGAATTGATGGCAATTACCATTTTACCTTGTGACTCAAGTGTGGCATTCTTCCAAAATTCTCTTTGGGTTTGTAGGTAAATTGGAGCATAGCAGTTAACAAAGTTTTGTACTTTGAAGCGGAAAGAGCGTCAATGATAGAATCGAAGGTTTTGGTGTTAGTGGGTTTTGTGAGTAGACCCAAGTAATTGTGAGGGGATTTGTATGGAATCTCAATGGATTCGTTGGCTATTTGAGTGACCTTTTTGGAAGATGAAGAAGATGTTGATTTTGATTTTGTCATTTTGACGAAGAAGAATGATGAATGATTTGAGAAAGAAGGATGGAAACTGCTTTGAGAAAGGAATTTTAGAATTCAATTCGACAGTGTAAAACCCTGTTTGGGGGGTTTTGATCAGGGTTTTATAGAGAAAAAGTGAATGCTGATGTGGCAGTGGTTTCAAAAGATCTGACCGCTATGTACTGTCCACGTGCCAACCTCTGATGACAAGAAGAATAATGGAAGACAGTTGTTTAGAAAACCACTGATGAAGCAGATATCAGTGGTTGCAACGGTCATAAAGAAGGTAGTGGGTGATTTTAACTATCAGTGGATAGCCTTATAAGTGGATAAAACACTGATTTTGAACAACAGTGATTACCAAGAAGATGAGAGAACAGGGATTGACTTTCAGCAGTGGACAACCTTTAGGGAACAAATGTTTGAGCAAAACAGTTGTTATGGCAGACTTTTAAGGATTTAATGAAAAGTTCATTTTTAGCTATTTTTAAGGATGGATTTTTTATTTTCTGAAAAAATTTTAATGCTTTTATTCATAGAAAAACAAGATTTTGCTTGTTATTCCATGTTTAGCATGCCAATCCTAGAGATCAGGCTTTCAAAGGTGGATGTATCTAATGCTTTTGTTAGCACATCTGCCAGCTGATCTTTAGTTGGTACATGGTGCAGAGAAATCAGACCTTTTTCATAGCAATCCCTCAAAAAGTGATGTCTGATATCAATGTGCTTGGTGGTTGAATGGGAGACTAGATTTTTGATGATATTTTCTGCTACCTGGCTGTCCAACATGAGAGGTGTTTTTAAGGCAGTGATACCAAAATCCAGCAATTGATTTTGAAGCCAAAGCAGTTGGGCTGTACAGCTTGCAGCAGCTATATACTCTGCCTCAGCAGTGGATGTGGAAATAGCTGCTTGCTTTTTGCTTTGCCAAGACACTAAGCAACTGCCTAGGAATTGGCACCCTCCTGAAGTGGACTTCCTTGTCTTGTCACATCCAACAAAGTCACTATCTGAGAAACCTGAAAGCTTGATATTTCCATCAGCTGGATACCAGATACCAAGTGTGGGAGCACCTTTTAGGTATCTGAATATCCTTTTTACAGCAATTAAATTTGACTTTCTAGGGGCTGATTGGGATCTTGCACAAACACATGTTGCAAACATGATGTCTGGCCTAGATGCAGTCAGGTACAATAAAGACCCAATCATGCTTCTATATAAAGTTTGATCAACCAAATCATCCTTTTCATCAGACATGACAATTTTATTGGTTGCAATGGGTGTACTGCATGGCTTACAATCATCCATCTCAAATTTCTTTAAAAGTTCTTTGGCATATTTGCCTTGATGGATAAAAGTGCCATTTTGCAGTTGCCTTACTTGGAGACCAAGAAAGCACTGGAGTTCACCCATTGCACTCATTTCAAACTCAGCTGTCATGAGTTGCCTAAACTCTTCACACATTTTATTACATGTGCTTCCAAAGATGATGTCATCTACATAAATCTGGACAATCATCAAATCCTTTCCTCTCTATTTTGAAAATAGTGTTTTGTCTATTTTACCTCTTGTGAAACCAATGGAAAGTAGAAAGGTAGAAAGAGTTTCATACCAGGCTCTTGGTGCTTGTTTCAGGCCATACAAAGCTTTATTTAGCTTGTAGACATGATTTGGATTAAATGGATCCTCAAATCCTGGAGGTTGACACACATAAACCTCTTCTTGAATCTTACCATAGAGGAAAGCACATTTAATATCCATTTGATACACCTTGATGTTGTGGTTGACAGCAAAGGCCAGGAATAATCTGATAGCTTCAAGTCTTGCTACAGGGGCAAATGTTTCATCATAATCAATGCCCTTTTCCTGTCTGAACCCTTGAACCACAAGCCTAGCTTTATTCTTGACAACAATACCCCTTTCATCAGTTTTATTTTTGAAGACCCACTTTGTGCCAATAGGACTTACACCCTCTGGTAGTGGTACAAGTTCCCATACTTGTTGTCTTTTGAACTGTTGGAGCTCCTCTTGCATGGCTTCTACCCAGCTGTTTTCTTTCAGTGCCTCTTGGTACTTGACTGGCTGATGGAGAGATAGAAAACCAGCAAAAAGACAGTTGTTTTGGGATTGACTTCTTGTGAGCACCCCTTCACTGATGTTGCCAATGATTTGGTCAGGTGGATGAGACTTCAAGAAGATTAAATCTCCTTTGTATGGAACAATGGCATTGAATGGTGAGGGCTGCAGATGTGATTCATCTGAGCTAACCACTGCTGGTGACTTTGATGATCCAGCAGTGGCTTCAAATGGTGGTGGAATAGGAGGTAATGGTGTGGACACAAGCTGACTTTTATCCATTGTTTGGGGACTTTTGTCAGCAGTATCTGATGATGTGGAAGCAGGGGTTGATGGGCTACTTTGATCAACAACTGTTGAGGTAGCAGTGGTTGAGCTTTGATAACTGTTTTGTACAACTGCTGCTCTTCCCATTGAGGCAGACTTTTGTTGAGGAATGATGACTTCATACCCATAGTCTGATGGAGGATTTTCTGATGGACCTGCATTGTTAGTCTTGACAGCAACATTTTCAAATGTGAATTTATCAAGATCAAATAATTCTGCAGGGTTTGCTGGGATTTTCATTGATGAAAGTTCATTGAATTTTACATTCAAAGTCTCTTCCACTGTTTTGGTCCTTGTGTTAAACACTTT
This sequence comes from Helianthus tuberosus, assembly GCA_030545235.1. Taxonomy (NCBI): domain Eukaryota; kingdom Viridiplantae; phylum Streptophyta; class Magnoliopsida; order Asterales; family Asteraceae; genus Helianthus; species Helianthus tuberosus. The sequence continues at coordinate 167,820,801 of CM060423.1, read as the reverse complement.
GTAGGCCTTAGCAGTGGTTGAGTATCCCAGATGATAACCACAATCAATTTTGGCTGCAAACTTTGAGATAGAATCTTTTAAGTTTAAAATGAAGCATGGGCAACCAAAAACTTTGAAATATGAAATCAATGGCTTTATTTTATACAGCAGTTCATAGGCAGTCTTTTGATGCCTGGGGTTGATTAAAACTCTGTTTTGGACATAGCAAGCAGTGTTTACTGCCTCAGCCCAAAAAGTTAATGGCAAACCTGAATCAGCAAGCATGGTTCTGGCAGCCTTAATCAAGGTCCTGTTCTTTCTTTCAACAACCCCATTTTGTTCTGGTGTTCTTGGAATGCTGTATTACCTCACAATTCCTTTTGACACATAGAAATCATCTAACTCCTTGTTTCTGAACTCTGTGCCATTGTCACTTCTGAAGATTTTTACTGGCAATTCAAACTGCTTTTCAACCTGTTTCACAAAGTCTTGCAGAATGCCTGCAGTCTCATCTTTTGAGTGTAAAAAGTAAGTCCATGTAAACCTAGAAAAGTCATCAACAATAACCAAACAATATCTTTTCTTCCTAAGACTCATGACTTTAACTGGGCCAAACAAATCCATATGAAGCATTTGCAAACATTTAGTTGTCTTGGACTCTTCAATTGATTTGTATGAACTTTTATGTTGTTTTCCTTTTAGGCAGGAAACACAATGCTCAGGAAAGGTGAACAATTTTTGAGGTAAACCTCTTACTAACCCCTGTTTTGAAATAGCAGTGATTGTCTTGAGATTTGTGTGCCCCAATCTCCTGTGCCATAATTCTGTCTCTTTATTTGAGGCAGCTGAGAACAGACAAGCATCAGTCCTGGGGCTCTCTTTTGACATATCTACCACATAAACATTGCCACTTCTTTGAGAAACAAGTTGGGTTTTTCCATTTTTGATTATTGCTTCAATCTTTTCAACCATTTCTGGTCCAACAATCCTACAACAATCTTTTGTAAAGAATGAGCCATAGCCCTTATCACTCATTTGAGAGACACTTAAGAGGTTGAATTTTAGATTGTCTATTAGATTGACATTTTCAAACTTAACTTTACCAGACTGAACAGTACCAGACCCCAGAACCTTTCCTTTACTATTATTGCCAAAGGATATATCACCCCCTCCATGAGTTTTGAAATCCTTAAGAAGGGCTTTACATCCTGTCATGTGCCTGGAGCCTCCACTATCTACATACCAAAGACTATCTAAGCATGCAGAAGCTCCCTGCACATGTAGTAAAGGATTAGTTCATTAAGGTCTCCAAAGACAATATAGCTTTGGATGGGGTCTCAGCAGTGTCTAGGTTAAGTTCAGGTGGATGAGCAGTGGTTAGATCAGGTGTTTGGACAGTTTTGGAACTGGTTTTCTCTAACCACTGTTGGGGGTCTTGCCCAATTATCTTTTGGTACCCAAAGGGAGGCCTGTTCACTCTTGGTTTAGAGGGCCTTTTTTTAGGCCTCATAAACATGTGGTACCCTAGGGTATGGTGGTTGTCCCTTACCTCTTCTGTATTGATTGGCATGGGGTGCATCAGTTACCTGAACATCTCTTTTGACAGATGTTTGGTTCAGCTGTTTTATGACAGCAGTTTGAACTGGCACAAACAGTGGTTGATTTTTGGTAAACTTGACAGATGAATTTGATGAGCTCAAGAATGTTTTTGCAGTGTACTCATTCTTTTTCTCATCAAATGATTTGAGATACACCCATTCTTGAGTTTTGTGGTTTGTTTTACCACAGATGGTGCAGCTTTCAGCAGGTACAATGACACTTGTTTTGTTGAGATCATATGCTTTTAGATGAAAACAGTCTTTTGTTAGATGATTCTTCTTTTCATAAAAATCACAAAACAGGTTTTTGATCTTTTCTTTTTTCTTCCTCTTTTCAAACTCATTAACAACAGAGTTTTGAACCACTGTTGGGATGTCTTTTAGAGGAATGACCTTGGCTTGAGGAGCTTTGACACCATCAGTGGTTGTGAAATCCATAGGCTTAAAATTTTCAAGAATGTCACACTCATCAGACCATCTGGGTTTAAATTGATATTCCTCAATCTCTTCATAGGTTGAAGAGTGCAATGGTCTTTCAAGTGTGATTTTGTTGCCATTTTAGTCAGTTGTTTTGATTTCTTGGCCATTCTTGTTTGTGGGTATGATCTCCACTGAACCAGATTCATTTATAGCATTGTTTTCAACTTGATCATGCTTTCTAAAGCCTACACCAAATTTTACATTGCTTTTAATATGTTTTTCAAGCATTACTTCATAGCCTTTGCAAGATTCCACCCACTTTTGACAAGTGATTTGGGTGGACTCCAACTCCTTTTTGCAAACATGATATTTTTCTATCATAGTTTGGAGTTGGTTTTTGGTAATGCTTTACTCTTCTTTTAGACTGCAAATTTCTTTGTCTTTTTCAGCCAACTTGATTTTAAGTTCTTTTAAAGACTTTTCAAATTTGACTTCATCAGTTAATACCTTATCCCTAAGGTTTTCATTCACCTCTTTAATGCTAGCAAATGCAATAATGCATTTGTCTGAACACAAATTTTTAAGAACCTGAGGTGATACCTTGGTAGCAGCCATCACAGCACAATCACATTGATGATCACTTTCTTCATCAGCTCTCTCTTCTTTCTCACCCTCTTTCTTTTCTTCCTTTTCTTCTTTATCTTCTTTGGACCAGGGGTCAATTAGTGGTTCAATCAGTTTTTCTGAATTTTCTCCCAGCAGTGTTTCACCAATAACTGCAGTAACCACTGCTTCAGCCACTTCTTCCACTATTTCAACACTTTCCTGTTCTCCTTCAGCTTCAACCCCTTCTGGTATGGACTCTAGTGCCATAAGACAAAATTCATCATTAAAATTATCAATAAAAGCATAGAGTGCAAAATTTTCATCACCAAGCTCATCAGGCATACTGCTCCAGTCAACAAAACATTGGGTGAAAAAGCTTTGTTGATCTGGTTGAACCACTGTTGGAGCAGTTTGTTGAGGTGCAACAGGTTGCACTGGAGCCTGAGGGACAGGGGTTTGAACATACTGAATTTGTGGAATAGTGGTTTGAACATAATGCACAGGCACAGGGGTTGAAGCATAATGAGCAGTGTTAACATGGGCTGCAGGGGTATATTGGGCATAGTGCACAGTGCTTTGGTGTTATGGTCTAGGGTTTGAGCTGGGATGAGTTATAATTGGACCAGTGGTTTGACTCCTGCATTCCCTAGCAAAATGACATAGCCTATTGCACTTATAGCACTTGATTTTTGACTTATCCAACCCCACTTTTAAATTCCCATGTAACCCTGGGAATTTTCTCCCTGTTCTTTTATAGAATTTGCTTGTTCTCACACTAAGCAAAGCCAATTGATGCAAAATGTCCATTTCTTCTAAGTCAGTGGGATCAAAGTGCTGTAAGTCATTGAGTTCAAAGCACAAATTATCAGAGTTCAAAGCGAACGGCCATCCGATCGGACGACCATTCGACCGGATGACCTGAAAGGTAGAGATACTTCTCTGTTTTCAAAATGCTACAACAAAAACTTCAAAGACATCATACACAAACACATCCATCCCAAATGGATTACCCTCCGAGCAAATGGCCATCCGTCCGGATGACCATCCGTCCAGACGGTCATCTGATCAGATCACTATCCGTCACCCTGTTTACTTGCACCGTTTAACGCACCGTTCATCGCTTATGCTATCGTTAACTGTTCAGGCTAATCTCTCAGTGCTCCCTTCAATCCAAGAGAATGTTTATTTACTAAATACAATCTGTGACTATACTCGATCCCTTTTTGCTTTACGCACTTTTGGGTGTTACAAACGTTACTTATATCAAATCACATCGATCACACAACACAAACACATTTTATACGCTAACCGCCCTCGCATGTTATACGTGTTATTCGGTAAATGCTTGTATGTTATGTTTACACAGTGATTGTTGCCTGACACCTTAGCAACGATAGTAATATAGTTTGGACTCAGCATCTGTCATGGACGGGGTTGCTAAGGGTATTTCTTCACGTGTCACAGTGGTGATATGTGTTGCGCACTGTACAACTCGCAGTCACGTCTGTGCATATTTCATTGTCGATAACCTACTTGCTTCGCATTACTTCGTGTTACATGTTGGTTATGCGTAAACCGCTTTCGCTATCTACTATACTATTAAACTTGTATGCTCACCTATTGACTTTTATTTTAACGTATGTGACAGGTGTTTGAGATGCTAGGATGCTTGCTATGTGGAATCAAGTTAGGAAGATTCTAGAAACAAACAATTAATAATTTGAGTTGTCAAAACAATGATTTGTCTTGAGATATCTATGTCTGTAATAACTGTTTTTATTTTGATAAGTTATGGTATGGGATATAATGTTAATTATCTGGTAATTTAGTTGTTATGGATTTCTTATTGACAATCTGTTTCGCTCAGTGCCGCGCCCTGATGTTTCCGCCATCGGTTGGGGTGTGACAGATTGGTAACAGAGCCATAACTATAGGGAATTAGGCAAGACTCGACCTAGTCCAGGTAGCTGTCTTATAAACGACCTAGTCTATATTCTAAGTACCAACAAACCGACTTGTGCATACCCAGTAGGGGTTTTGCACGAGCTTACTTGCTATTCTCGCTCAAACTCGCTGAACACTATCACTCTTCCTTTCCTAAGGCAGGCACACCACACGCTATTTTCAACGAACGAGTGATTAGATCGAGACTAGGTGTGAAAACCGCAAACTCTCGATCGGATTGCTTGTTCGATGAGACTTTTTACTATAAACACGAGAATTTGCGTTGAATCAGGAGTGAAATCCATACTTCGACGCAGATTTTCCCTCTCTATCTCGTGATTCTATCACATAAATAGGAATAAAGTCGTTAAGTTAGGGGTGAAACCCGAATCTTGATGACTTGTTCCGCTCTCTATTTTGGTTTTACAAAACTCTCAACAAAGTCTCAACGGACTCCAACGACTTGAGTCCCGCTGTAACTGAAAGGATGTGTGTCGTTCGCCTAGATTGAGGCGAGAGCACAGTCCAGAAAGCAAAAGTGTGTACCCGAAGTCCTTGAGAATAGTCAAATCGCTTTGGGTTGTATACGTCTATCAACCAAGACAATCTATTCCCGATTTTATGTGTTTCGATTCTGAGCAGCAATCCGCTGACTCTGTGATTTGTCGCTTTTATGTGGAATTTTATGTGTTTTATGTGGTTTTACATGTTTAATGTGTTTCGATTTCTAGTGATTTATTCGCTTTTCGGTGTTCGCTTTGATCAACATGCACAACTCGCACTGCACATTTACCTCAATACGCTAACAAAGCATGGAACTCTCGCACGCTATACTATTTGCTATGTCCGCAATCGCTACTCGCTATTCGCACTCGCAACCCTCGAACGCTTACGCGGCTGTGAAAGATAGGTGAATACGTGTAATATATGTAGGTGAATACGTGCAAAATTTAGTTGAAGATGTGCTTATGTGGACTACGTGCTTCTGTGCTTACGTGGACTACGTGCTTATGTGCTTACGTGCTTCTGTGAATTATGTGCCTACGTGATTATGTGGTTAGACGTGTTCCTGTGCTTTATAAAGTAGCTTTTGGGGAATTCGCTAGACTATACTAGGGTTAATCGACTTGTGTTTGAATCCTATGACGATGTCTGTTGCAGACAATGTCGTCATTTGGATCGCACACCTCCCGAGCCGCTCGTCGTAACCATGAGGACAAGCGTATCGCTGCTCTAGTCGCTAAGCAGATGGCTAAAGTTATCCCGCAAATTGTCAGTGAGCTGAGTGAAAATGCTAGCAAGTCCTCAGAGGAATCTAGGACTGACTCTTCGAAGGGTACTTTTAGCTTCAAGCAGTTCAAAGCCTGCGGACCCAAAGAATTCACCGGAGAAGACGGGCCTACTGCCATGTTTCAATGGTTCGATTCTATCGAAGTCACCCTGCGCCAAAGTGGCTGTCCTGAAAACCTACGCACTGTTAACGCCACTGGCATTTTCCAGTCCATGGCTCTGGACTGGTGGACTGCCGAAAGAAACAAGCGTGGGAATGATGCAGCCTACGGGCTTACGTGAGATGAGTTGAAGGACATCATAATGAAAGAGTTCTGCCCTCCCCATGAGCTTCAGAAGCTGGAGGATGAGTTCTGGTACATCAATCAAGAGGGTGGCGACAATGCTGGTCTAACTGCCCGCTTTAAGAAGCTGAGTATAATCTGTCTTGGCCAAGTCAGTACCCTGAGATCACCATCAAGAAATACATCCGTGCTTACCGGATTGTGTGGCTGATTTCGTGTAAGCCGCGAAGATGACAACTATTGAAGAAACCTTCCTGCTCGCTGCCGAGATTAATGACAAGCGAGTTCGGGCTGGTTACTTCGATAAAGCCACCAAGAATCTTCACCAAGTTACCGCTGCTCCCACCACTGAAACCGCCGCCGCACCGCAAGCTTCAAAGTCCTCCCGCCGCAAGAGAAAGAACAACAACAACAATAGCAAAAATTCTGCTGCTACCGCTGCTCCACTCCAAGCTATCCATGCTCAACCGCAACCCCAGAACCGCCAAGTAGCGGCCCCGGTGACCAATGCACGTCCTGCGAAGCGTGCATATACTGGTCCACACCCGCTCTGCCCTAGTTGTACTTATCATTACCCAGTTTGAATCGCATGACGGTTTTGTGTTCACTGTAACATGTACGACCACTTTACTGCCAATTGCCGCACTGGTCCACGCCAAGCCCCAGCTCCAGCTCAAGGTCAAGCTCTTGCACCACCAGCTCTCCTTCCTGCTCCCCAGAGCCAACAAGCAGCTCCTGCACCCGCAGCTCACGCAAGAGCCTGCTTTGCATGTGGTGACCCCAACCAGTTTGCAAACGTCTGCCCCAACAGAGTGGTGAAGCAAGAGCCACACCAGCAGCCGCAACAACATCAACAACCACAGCCTCAGCATCCGCAGCAGCTAGCAGCCCACGGACGTGCTTTCAACATCAACGCCCGCCAGGCTCAAGCAGACAACAATGTGGTTAATGGTACGTTCCTCATCAATGGTATATATGCTTCGTGTTTGTTTGATACTGGAGTAGATAACTGCTTTGTATTGTTTGAATTTGAAAAGCTCCTTAACCGTAAGCATGCCCATCTCCCTTCGAAGTTCGATGTAGAAGTTGCCACTTGAAGAACCGTCACTGTTCATTCTGTTCTATGTGATTGTATGCTTGAACTCAACAATCACGTCTTCCCACTTGATCTAATTCCGATGCAGCTTGGTAGCTTTGATATCATAGTAGGCATGGATTTTCTTCGTGAAAATCGTGCTGAAGTCGTTTGCTTCGATAAAATGATTCATTTCTCACTCGTTAATGGTGATCAACTTTGTGTGTATGGCGAAACTCCTTCAAAAGGTCTCAAACTTATGTCGTGTATCCAAGCGAGCAAGTATCTCCGCAAGGAATACAAAGCTTTCTTGGCTAACGTTTACCTCTGAGTTGTGATATCGACTTCCGTATTGACCACATTCCTGGAGCAAACCCTGTTGCTAAAGCTCCTTATCGACTCGCTCCGTCTGAAATGCGCGAACTCTCGAGTCAACTCCAGGAATTGCTTGACAAAGGCTTCATTCGCCCTAGCACCTCTCCTTGGGGCGCACCTGTCCTTTTTGTCAAAAAGAAGGATGGATCGTTCCGGATGTGGATCGACCATAGGGAATTGAATAAGCTGACTATCAAGAACCGCTATCCCTTGCCCCGAATCGATGATTTGTTTGATCAGTTACAAGGTGCTACGTGTTTCTCGAAGATTGATTTACACTCAGGCTATCACCAGTTACGAATTCAAGAGGAGGATATACCTAAAACCGCTTTCCGAACTCGATACGGCCACTATGAATTCGTTGTTATGTCTTTTGGTTTAACCAACGCACCCACGGTTTTCATGGATCTGATGAATCGCGTGTGTAAACCCTTTCTCGACCACTTCGTCATCGTGTTTATCGATGATATCCTGATCTATTCCAAGTCGAGAGCTGAACACGTGCAACATCTACGTTTGGTTCTCGAATTGTTCCAAGGGAATCGACTCTATGCTAAGTTCTCCAAGTGTGAATTTTGGCTGGAGGAGGTTCAATTCCTCGGTCACATTGTCAATAGTCAAGGTATACATGTCGACCTCGTGAAGATCAAAGCTGTTAAGAGTTGGGTTACACCTAAATCCTCATCTGAAGTACGTTCGTTCCTCGGATTGGCTGGTTACTACCGCCAATTCATCACAGATTTCTCGAAAATCGTTGTGCCGCTTACTTCTCTCACGCATAAAGAAAAGCCTTTTGTTTGGGGAAATGAACAAGAGACTGTCTTTCAAACTCTCAAGCATATGCTCTGCAATGCTCCCGTGCTCGCTTTACCCGACGGAAACGATGACTTCGTAGTCTATTGCGATGCCTCGAACCTTGGTCTCGGTTGTGTTCTTATGCAACGGGACAAGGTTATTGCTTGCACATCTCGTCAGCTCAAGATCCACGAGAAGAACTATACAACCCATGATCTCGAGCTTGGTGCAGTTGTTTTTGCTTTGAAGATTTGGCGACACTACCTTTACGGTACCAAGTGTACGGTCTTCACCGACCATAAGAGCCTACAACATATCTTGAACCAAAAGGAGCTGAATATTCGCCAACGCCGATGGGTTGAACTTCTTAACGATTATGACTGTGAGATTCGCTATCATTTTGGCAAAGCAAATGTCGTAGCCGATGCTCTAAGCCGACGAAGCTATTTGCAAAGCGTTCGTAATACCTAAGCCCAACACAACCTCGAAGCCCTTATCCGTGATGCTCAACATGCTTGTTTTACCGAACACACCTTGAAGAAGGAAAGGATTATCAATAATGGCGAGCAACTAGTGAATAAATTGAATGGTATATTCAATTACCTAGACCGAATTTGGATTCCCAAGCGCACTAACTTATGACAAATTCTGCTGGACGAAGCACACAAGTCTTGATATTCTATTCATCCCGGTGCCAATAAGATGTACCAGGACCTGCGCTACAAGTACTGGTGGCCGGGCATGAAGAAAGATATCGCTATCTATGTTTCGAAGTGCCTGACTTGTTCGAAAGTCAAGGCCGAGCAACAAAGACATCCCTATGTGGAAATGGGAGAGTATAGCTATGGACTTCATAACGAAACTCCCGCACACGCCATCAGGTCATGACAACATCTGGGTTGTCGTTGACCGTTTGACTAAGTCTGCTCATTTTCTTCCAATACGAGAAGACTATAAGGTAGAACGATTAGCAAGGATCTACACCGACAAAATTATATGTCGACATGGGACGCCTTGTGATATCATCTCTGAACGCAATGGTCGGTTAACCTCGCGCCTTTGGGAAACGTTTCAATCTGCCTCGGTACTACTCTCAATCTAAGTACCGCTTTCCATCCCCAAACTGACGGTCAGACTGAACGAACGATCCGTACCCTTGAAGACATGCTTCGCTCGTGTGTCATAGATTTCGGTGGTAATTGGGACATGCACTTACCCTTGGTCGAATTCTCATTCAATAACAGTTATCATTTCAGCATTCAAATGGCACCATTTGAGGCATTATATGGAAGAAAATGTCGATCGCCTATTGTATGGCACGAGATTGGAGATGCACAAATTACCGGTCCTGAGCTGTTGCAAGAAATGACTGACAAAATCCTCCAAATTCGAGACAATCTGTTGAAAGCTCGGAGTCGTCAGAAAAGTTATACCGATAGACGCCACAAGCCCCTTGAATTTGACGTTGGCGATCACGTACTCCTAAAGGTTTCACCTTGGAAGGGTGTGATCAAATTCGGCAAGAAAGGAAAGCTCGCGCCTCGATATATTGGACCCTTTAAGATTCTGGAAAGGATCGGCATAGTGGCCTACAGACTCGAACTACCGGAGGAATTTCGCAATGTCCCCCCGACTTTCCACATTTCGAACCTCAGAAAGTGTCTTGCCGAGCAGAATTTACAAGTGCCACTTGAGGATCTACAAGTGGAAGAAACATTACACTTCGTGGAGAAGCCTGTCGAGATAATGGATCGAGAGACCAAGAAGCTTAGACGCTCACGCATTCCCATTGTGAAGGTTCGCTGGGAGGCAAACGCGACGCCGAGTTCACCTGGGAACTCAAAAGTGACATGAAGGCTAAGTATCCACAGCTTTTCGTTACGCCTGCGCCTTAATTTCGGGACGAAATTCCCTAAAGTAGGGGAGGCTGTAACACCCCGCAACTTTGAAGTCAAGGTACAAGTCAAAGGAAGAAAAGATTGCTAAATGTGATCTGTCATGCCTTGCTTAATTATTGATTGTACTCTTTGACCTTGTAATCGGTACTCTGTTTTAAGTTAATTTAGTTGTATTATGTGGAGTAAATGCTAATAATCACAGTTTATCGACTTAACGTTATTGCAATCGTATCGCAACTTGAATTATGTGTTCTGGATATTGTTTTACGTGTCTGTGCTACTTATGTGTTATTTGTGCATGTTTATAATTGTTTTGTGTGGTGATTATCGAAATGCAATCGCAACTCTATCGCAACGCCATCTCATCGCAAACTCAAGATGTAAGGTGACTTATATTATTGCATGTTAGTTAGGTTATTTGTGTAATTATTGTTTAATACTATCGCATCGCTTACTCGCATCGCATCGTGACGCTCAACGCACGAAATGAAACATTGAAACTTGACTCGCCGGAGACGTTCGATCGAATAACCATTCGATCGAATGGTCATCCGTCTGGATGACCATTCGATCGGATGGCCATCCGATCGAACTGCCCTCCGATCGCACCTGTGCACCGCCTTTCCCCTTTTGTCACCTATAAATACCACTTGTCACATCATGAATAGTGATGTGACAGCTCTCTCGTCCGACCAGCGCACTTTGGGCAATTTTCTCTCGATCTCTCGCAATTCTTGTAAGTTTCTACCTCAGATCTTGTACTTCTATGATCTACACACACTCCTTCATCTTTTTCACCATCAAGTCTCAACTTTTAACCAATGAATCTACCTGATTTGGGGTGTTCTAAGGTGATGTAATCATGAGTTCTCATGAACTTCAAAGTGTGACTTCATCCCACCAAGAACAACTCGAATCTAACAGATTTCTACAGTGTTTAAACATTATTCACACTGATTTCACCTAAATCTAAACATTTTCAAGATTTAAAAGGATTGAAAGATGTTTTCATAAATTTCTTTCAACTCTTTTACACTCTTGCACTCAAAACCGATAGAATCGGAGCTCATTCAGGCCTTCCACTCATGCTCTAGTGAAGTGTCGGTTTGGGGAGTGATTCCTATAAAAAAGACAACCGATTCACGGGTTGAACATGAACAACCATCAAGAACAGTTAACTGATCGGACTGGGTTGATTCCCTTCTCGATCGGATGATACTGACTTGACTTGTTTCCGTTGTTTAACACGTTGTCATACCATCTCGGTCAAACCGCAAACTTTCAAACTTAACAAATTTCAAAACGAGCAATTCATCAAACGGAATGCCGTCCGATTGGATTGCCATCCGATCGAACGACAATCCGATTGGATTACTTGTGGTCTTAGCACTTAAACATTTTTATAAATTTCCAACGCATGACAATATCAAGCGAATGGTCATCCGATCGGATGACCATCCGATTGAATGACCATCATGCTGTGAACTTGTTCTCTAAGAAATGACTCACTTAGAACAGATCGCCATCCGAGCGAACGACCATCCGATCAGACGACCATTCGACCGGACGACCTGAAAGGTAGAGATACTTCTCTGTTTTCAAAATGCTACAATGAAAACTTCAAAGCCATCATACACAAACACATCCATCCCAAAGGGATTACCCTCCGAGCGAATGGCCATCCGTCTGGATGACCATCGGTCCGGACGGTCATCCGATCGGATCACTATCCATCACCCTGTTCACTTGCACCGTTTAACGCACGTTCATCGCTTATGCTATCGTTAACTGTTCAGGCTAATCTCTTAGTGCTCCCTTCAATCCAAGAGAGTGTTTATTTACTAAACACAATGTGTGAGTATACTCGATCCCTTTTTGCTTTACGCACTTTTGGGTGTTACATACGTTACTTATATCAAATCATATCGATCACACAATGCAAACACATTTTATACGCTAACCGCCCTCGCATGTTATACGTGTTATTCGATGAATGCTTGTATGTTATGTTTACACAGTGATTGTTGCCTGACACCTTAGCAACGATAGTACTATAGTTTGGACTCAGCACCTGTCGTGGACGGGGGTTGCTAAGGGTATTTCTTCACGTGTCACAGTGGTGATATGTGTTGCGCACTCTACAACTCGCAGTCACGTCTGTGCATATTTCATTGTCGATAACCTATTTGCTTCGCATTACTACATGTTACATGCTGGTTATGCGTAAACCGCTTTCGCTATCTACTATACTATTAAACTTGTATGCTCACCTTTACACTATGTGTATTGACTTTTATTTTAACGTATGTGACAGGTGTTTGAGATGCTAGGATGCTTGCTATGTGGAATCAAGTTAGGAAGAGTATAGAAACAAACAATTAATAATTTGAGTTGTTGGAACAGTGATTTGTCTTGAGATATCTATGTCTGTAATAACTGTTTTTATTTTGATAAGTTATGGTATGGGACATAATGTTAATTATCTGGTAATTTAGTTGTTATGGATTTCTCCTGGACAATTTGTTTCGCTCAGTGTCGCGCCCCGATGTTTCCGCCATCGGTTGGGGTGTGACATTATATGGAAGGAAATGCAGAACGCCAGTTTGTTGGGCGGAAGTTGGGAAAACCCAGCTATCAGGACCTAAGATAGTCCTGGAGACGACATATAAGATTGTTCAGATCCGTGATCGATTAAAAGCTGCCAGGGATAGGCAGAAAAGCTATGCAGATAAGAGGCGCAAACCTCTAAAATTCGAGGTTGGTGATAAAGTATTACTCAAGGTGTCACCCTGGAAAGGAGTGATGAGATTTGGTAAAAAGAGCAAGCTGAGCCCAAGATATATTGTACCATTCGAGATCATCGAATGTGTCGGGAGCGTGGCCTATAAGCTGAATCTACCTGAAGAGCTTAGCGGAATACACAATGTGTTCCACATCTGCAATTTAAAGAAATGTCTAGCTGATGAGTCACTAACAATGTCTCATAAAGACGTGCAGATTGACGAAAGTCTGAAGTTTGTTGAAAGACCTTTATCGATTGAGGTTCGACAGGTTAAAAGGCTTCGGAAGAAACATGTGCCAATTGTAAAAGTGAAATGGGATGCCCGTAGAGGCCCAGAATATACGTGGGAAGTTGAATCCACGATGCGACATAAATACCCGCATTTGTTTTAGTAAATCTCAGGGTCGAGATTTCCTTTAAGGGGTGCGGATGTAACACCTCGCAAAATCATGTCCAATATAATAATGACACGTGTCCTAAACCCTAAACGTGTAATAAGTTGACATTGAAGGACTAAAATTGACAAACAGTGAAAAGATGTATGTGGAAGGACTAAAAGTGTCAACATGCCAAACTTGTGCCTCTGATTAACCTCACATGATGTTCGTATTCTTTATTGAGTAAATTGTCAGACGCAAGAAGCCGTTTGTGATTAAAATCGAAAGTTTATAAAGCACAGGGGTTACACGTGTCAACATGTTAATTCTTACCTTTGAGTGACCTTTTAACGAACCCGGGGCTTTATAATGTTGGATTATACTCTCACGAATATCGGATAATGATTTCATGAAGTTTGCAAATTCCAAGAAGAAGGGTTGAAAGTGTCAATATGATAATTCTACTCCCGGGAGACCGTTTTAACGAATTCGGAACTTAACGGTACTTGATTTTATTCCCAAGAACATTTGAAAACTGAATGGAAGGGCCCCTAGTGCTGGAAATGAAAATATACGAGTTATATAAGTGCAGGGACCAAGCTTGTAAATAACAAAACAAGTTTTGAGTTTGCACTTCCCCGTGTGTCGCGGCGGACCTGCCTGCACCTGGCTTGTGTCGCGGGCGAGACCAATTTCCAGCCAGAACTGGCAGCTGCCAGCAGCCAGTCTTGCCACCCACACAAAGATCTCTGCAACCTGACACGAAAACAACAGCATGCAAATGGTTTTATAAAACCTCTAGGACATATGGAGGCATCTAAAAACATCTGAGAACACTTGGATTAATCTCAATCAACCTTCTTGTGCTATGTATAGAGCTCACTTTGAGCTTTTAGAACTTGTTCATTCAAAAAATTCTCAAGCTTTAGTCTCTAGCTTCATTCTCTGGGATTCCTGGACAAGAAGGAAGCCCTCCACAGTTCAAACTTTGTGCTAGGACTTTGTGTAAGTGTTCTTAGCTTCTGTTATTCGGTTTTTATATGTATAAGGACCGAAAGTCAAAGTTATCGTAATTATGCTTTGACTTTTAGTTTAATTGCTTGTTTCCGTTATTATGCTTGATTTTGACTATTATGCCCTTATAGCTTAAAAATGAGATTTTTGAATATATGGTCATATAAATAACTTAGTTACTGATATATAAACATGTCTAAGTTAATTTGACATTATTTTCTGGTCTCAAAACGATGTTATGCAAGATGTCGTAAAATTTAACTTTTATAAAATTAAATTACGCTTTTGTGCATAAATCATGTTTAAACCTAAATTTTGGCACCAAACTCATTACCTACTATTATGATATTATTTTTGGGGATTTTTGGAATGTTGGGTCAGATTATATACTGACCATAACTTAGAGTTCTTGTATAAAATCTATAAATGACGATAATGCCCTTTTTATTAATAAAATGTTATTTACATATGATTAACATACCAAACCTTTTCCTACTGATGTTATATGTAAAATAAAATATTTTAACCATCCAAGGCTGATCAAAATCTCAGAATCACATAAACTTTGCAAATATCGTCAATTATCGATTTTTACGCTAATTAGGTGCATAGTATGGTTTAAAACCATATTTAGCACCCAAGACTTGTTACCTACTGAGTTTATAAATAATTTTTAATATTTTTACACTAGGTATAAGTCATGAACTCAGACTTCCAATTTTGTCCCTAAAAGCATATGTGAAATGATCAAAATACCCTTTCGGGGCATAGTTTGGCCATAAATGGTAAACCACACATATGTATGATATCCTACTGTTATAAAATCATAAAATAAATATTTTTACAGAATGTTTTAGACCAGAACATCAGTTTATTTTAAAACCTCTTTTATAAATCTTAAAATGACCAAAATGCCCTTACGGGACTTAATTTGGTTTAAAAATCTTTTTGGGCATAATTGTAACACTCGTCTTATTTATTTAACATTTTATTATAAAATACGCATTATTCAAAACCAAAATGCTTGATTAACATAACTTAGTTAATAAGTTAGAATGTACATCATTATAGTGTTTAACATAACCAACTAGCTATTTAAAACAATCGATAATCAGTAGTGTTTACAAAACAGACATTGTTTAAGACAAGACTAGATTAGCGTGAAAGCTACAAAATTTGGTGTTCGGTTCTTTCGTCTTTGCTTGATCGACATCCAGGATGAAATGAGCATTACCTAAGGTCAAAACCGCATTAAATGTTAGTTTTGACAACGTTATAATAAGCATAAACAAGCCCCAATAGCATACGGATAACAAAAAAAAATTTTGGTTTTTGGTCTGTCGCGCCACGTGCCAGACTCAAGAGTGACCTTCGCGTGCCGCGGGCGGCCTCGCGTGTCGCGCCAGAATTAAGTTGCCCCGTCGCGTGGCGCGGGGGAGTGCGTTTTCCAGCAGGTCCAGTTTCTGGACCTGCATATTTGCCCAGCTCTGAATTTTGTTAAAAATCTAACTTCAAACTAGCATAACTTTTCACTTGCTTGTCCGTTTTGGTCGATTCTTTTTCCTATGCGTCCGTAATAAAATTACGGATCTAATCACACAAATTTCACATAACAAAACCTGGTTTACGAACAACGGTTCACAAAATCCTAGTTTCGGTTATTCAACCCATTAGCTATGTGTGCATAATACCATTATTCAGTTCTAAGGCATACTAGACATAATTGCCCAAATCCCCGGGCTTGTAAATCTTGGTGTATCTGCGCCATTCCATGGCTTTACGCTTACATTAGAAATTCATGCTTGTTTCTCAAAATTCAAGCATACCGCTTCAAGATACACTTATAATAGATTTCTATCATTTGACCCGATATCTCGGATTCGTAAACTTAAATTAGCATAACCAATTCATTGGTGTATTACTATCCAACGCTAGCACAATATGAGACTTTCAAGTCTCTACACACATGATCGTTTTAAAGACATAATTTTTACCCGTTTGGTTGTCGAGTGAAAACCATCACTTTAATGACAAGCCAAACCATTTCCAACCATTATTTTGACCTGTTTGATTGTCGAGTGAGCTTCACCACTTCAATGACACACCAAACGTGTATACCACACTTTGACACCGATAACACACTAATTCCTAACATTTATGCATAATATGACGGGACTAAAGTCACGTACCTTTCAAGCACCCCTTTCAAGCGTGTGTCCACTCCGGCTTGTCCACTTGACGATCCGGACTCCTTGCCTAAAAGAGTTCAATTCACAATGTTTTTAAAACCCTTTTTATGCACTTTAACGCATAATTTGTCATAATAATCAAACATGCGCTTTCATCCAAATTTAACACTTAATTCCTCACTTAGGCATTTTAACGAACACCTAACGGGTATAATGTTTACATAACTAGAATCAAGTTCATAACTTGTTATTTTCACCAATTATAATTGCATATTAGATTTTCATAATGTCAAGCATGCATATATTCATCAAAATCATCATGTAGAAGTCAAGAAATACTACTTTTAGCAATCAAATCCTTGAGTTCATCTTATTTTTTAAAACCCATTTAACCTATGTATGGGTTATCATAAGTTTCATAATTCTAAGCATGATTCTTGTAAAATATCAACTAGAATTCAGTCTTAAACTTGTTTTCATTACAAGTTTCATCTATAGATCACATAATCAAGCTCAATTTTGATTTTCACAATTCACCTAGAATTTGAGATGAATCATAACACCAAAATTTTGCATACCTTATGATCCCTTCAACGAGGTGATCACAAATTCTTGCTTGGAAATCGATTTAGACTAGATTGGAGCCCTCAATTTGATGAAAATTGCAAGACTAGGGTTTTGGTGGGGAGCTCTTGTGTCGCCCCTGTGTTGAGACCGACCAAACACACACTTTTGTGTGTGTTTGGTGTATTTTATTTTGTTTTTATTAAATTAAGTTTCAAGTTTAACACTTTTAGTCCCTCTAATTTTCCTTAGTTCATATTTTGAGTGTTTTAACCCACTTATGAGTCACTACAAGACTTGTAACTAACTGGGTTATTTAGTCCTAGTTAGTTTGTTCTTGTTTATGTAATACTTTATAATTATAAGACAGAGCTTTATATTTTCGGGGTGTTACAAGTCCACCCCCTTAAAAGGGTTTTGTCCCCGAAACCATAATACGTACCGAATATTGTAGGGTAGAGCCGTTGCATCTCCTCTTCGGACTCCCATGTGGTATCCGAACCCTTTCTGTGTTCCCATTTAACCTTTACTTGATTAATCACTTTGTTCCTTAAGCTTTTCACTTTACGATCTAGAATCGCAATCGGCTTCACCGCATAGTTAAAACTATTATCCACTTCAATGTCACCATAGTGAATGTAAGCTGTTTCGTCAGCTAGACATTTTCGGAGATGTGATACATGGAACGTGCTATGTATCCCACTCAACTCCTCGGGCAGTTCGAGACGGTATGCTACCTTACCAACCCGTTCGATAATCCTAAATGGCCCAATAAACCTTGGGCTTAACTTTCCCCTTTTTCTAAACCGAATAATCCCCTTCCACGGGGATACCTTTAACATTACCTTTTCACCAACTTGAAACTCAATCGGTCTCCTTCTTTTGTCCGCATATGATTTTTGTCGATCCTGAGCCGCTTTCAAGTGAGTTCGTACCAGGTCGATTTTCTCATTCGTGATTCGGACTACATCCTTATGTGCAAGCTCACGCGGACCAACCTCATCCCAATACACCGGGGTTCGACATTTTCTTCCATAAAGCATCTCGTACGGAGCCATACCGATGCTTGCGTGGTAACTATTATTATAAGAAAATTCGACCAAGGGTAGATAAACATCCCAACTACCCCCGAAGTCAATAATACATGCCCGTAACATATCTTCCAACGTCTGTATTGTTCTTTCACTCTGTCCATCCGTTTGTGGATGGTATGATGTGCTAATGAACAATTTAGTTCCCATTCACTCTTGGAATTCATGCCAAAAGTTCGAAGTGAACCGATTATCTCTGTCAGACACGATGGATATCGGTACTCCATGGCGTGCTACTATTTCATTGGTATACACTTCTGACATCTTTTCAGATGTATAAGTTTCACGAATCGGAATGAAGTGAGCACTTTTTGTCAATCTATCCACAACTACCTATATAGCATCGAAACCACGGTTGGTTTTGGGTAGTTTGGTCAACAAGTCCATTGTGATTTGTTCCCATTTCCAAACTGGGATGTCCAACGGTTTTACCATACGGCTTTTGGTGCTTCACTTTGACTTGTAAACAGGTCAAGCACTTCTCTACATACTTTACAACATCTCTTTTCATTTCGGGTCACCAATAGTTTTGCTTTAGATCGTTATACATCTTGGTTGCCCCCGGATGGATAGAATAACGGGATTTATGGGCTTCGTCAAGTAAAAGCGCCTTGACCCCGCACGAATTTGGGACCCATATTCTACCAAAACGAGTCTTTAGCCTGTTGTTACTATCCACTAAGTCTTTCAACTGGCCCACCATTCTTTCTTTCTTCAGATTTTTCTCTTTCACTGCTTCGACTTGAGATTTTCGAATTTGTTCAAGTAGACCCGATGCCACAATTAGTTGCATCGATCGTACTCGGATCGGTGTATAGTCTACCTTTCGGCTTAATGCATCGGCCACCACATTAGCCTTCCCGGGATGGTAATGTATATCACAATCGAAAACCTTGACTGTTTCTAACCACCGCATTTGCCTCATATTTAATTCCTTCTGAACGAAGAAATATTTCAAACTTTTATGGTCGGTAAAGATAGTACATTTTACCCCATACAAATAATGCCTCCATATCTTTAAGGCAAATACCATCGCCGCCAACTCGAGGTCGTGTGTCGGGTAATTCTTTTCATGAGTCTTTAGTTGTCTCGAGGCATAGGCTATAACATTGCCTCGTTGCATCAGAACGCACCCAAGACCCGAATGCGATGCATCCGAGTAAACTTCCATATCATCAATTCCATCCGGCAGTGTCAATACCGGAGCATGGGTCAATTTTTCTTTAAGCGTTTGGAACACCTTCTCTTGATCTTCGCCCCAAATAAACTTTTCATCCTTATGGGTTAGCTTGGTCAACGGCATAGCAATCTTGGAGAAATATTGTATGAATCTCCTATAATATCCCGCAAGCCCCAAGAAGCTTCTGATTTCCGAAGGATTCTTCGGAGGATTCCATCTCGCCACTGCTTCTATTTTTTACGGGTCCACCAATACCCCGTTCGCACTAATAACGTTCCCGAGAAATTGCACTTATCGTAACCAGAAAGCACATTTCGAGAATTTTGCATATAATCTCTCTTCTGAGCGTCTCCAACACTTCACGTAAATGGCTTGAATATTCTGCTTCATTCCTTGAATACACTAAGATGTCGTCGATGAACACTATCACCGACTTATCCAACATTGGTTTGCAAACCCGGTTCATGAGGTCCATGAAAGCCGCGGGTGCATTGGTCAATCTGAAGGACATCACGAGGAATTCGTAATGTCCGTACCGTGTACGAAAGGCCGTATTCGGTACATCTTCCTCCTTGACCTTTAACTGATGATAACCCGACCTAAGGTCAACCTTTGAGAACCAACTCGCGCCTTGTAGCTGGTCAAATAAATCATCAATTCTTGGGAGCGGATATCGATTTTTCACCGTGAATTTATTTAACTCCCGGTAATCAATACACATGCGCATGGTCCCATCCTTCTTATTCACAAATAGCACCGGTGCTCCCCACGGAGACACACTTGGCCTAATAAACCCCTTGTGGAGCAGTTCTTGGATTTGAGACATCAACTCTTGTAGCTCTGATGGCGTGAGTCGATACGGCGCCTTGGCCACAGGTTTCGCGCCCGGATTCAATTCGATTCCGAACTCTATCTCCCGTTCTGGCGGTATTCCCGGTAAATCTTCCGGAAATTTATCAGCATATTCACGTACCACCGGTACGTCTTTAATCTTTGGCGATCCTTTGTCTGGTTCGTTTGCGTATATCATGAACGCTCTACATCCACACCTCATAAGTTTGTGAGCTTTAAGCATTGAGCACATAACGGGATTACCCCCTTTTTCGCCATAAATGGTAACGTGTTTTCCACTTGGAGATGTTAATTTTATCTCCTTGCGGAAACACACGACATTCGCGTGATGTCGGGATAACCAATCCATCCCGACCACTACTTGGAATTCTCCCATCGACATTGGAATCATATCTATTGAGTATTCTTCACTGTCGATACTTATCTTACAATTTTGACACACGTCACATACATAAAACTTTTGTTGTCACTTATTTCTACTTCTAAAGGAATAGGTAATTTTGTCAGTTCGAATGAAGGATGTCGAATAAATCCATGTGAAATAAAGGATTTATTTGCACCCATGTTAATAACACATGTGCGGGAATTGAATTTATGGCAAATATACCTGAGACCACATCAGGTTCCACCTTCGCCTCGGCTGGGGTTAACTGGAAGGATCTGGCTTTTGCTTTTGGAGTCTCTGTATGTGAATCCTTGCCATCCTTTTTCCCGACTAGCTCCGGGCATTCTGATTTCTTGTGACCCGGTTGGTAGCATTTATAACACACCAACACCTTCCCGGGGCATAATGCAGCCGTGTGCCCTGTCTTCCCACATATAGGACATGGCTTATCTTTAAACCGGCACTCGTCCTTGTGCCCTTTCCCGCAAACCTTACAGCTCGGCGACCCGCCTTTCCCATCCTGTTTCTTAGATGACTCAGTTGTACGCGCCTTTTTCGTAGGGCTTGGATTAACAACTTGTGCCTTTCTTTCACCTCTCTCTATTTGCTTTTTCAGCTCTATCTCCCTTTCTCGAGCAGTATTAATGATTTCAGTGAGAGTCTCGTACTTCGAGGGAGTCATGAACTCCTGATACTCTGTACTTAGCATATTATAGTAATAATACACTTTCTGTTCTTTGGATGTCACCAACTCATCACAAAACCTCAGTTTGTTGAGAAAGATCCCCATGATCTTATCGATAGATTCACCTTTCTTCTTAAGCTGAATGAATTCCTCTTTGATTCGATTGATAACCGCCTTGAGACTGTGGTGTTTAAGGAATGGTACCTTAAACTCGTCCCAGGTCATTGCCCTAGCCGCTTCGCTTCTGATTTCCTTTTTCTTGTTATCCCACCAATCCTTTGCTTGACCTCTAAGCTGACCCGTACCATAAGCTACGAAGTCGTTCGTGTCGCAGTGGGTTCTCTCAAACACCCTCTCCATTATAAAACGGTGGTTTACATGCCATAAATTCCTTGTATGAGCAGCCCTTGCGCTCTCCCGATTTCTCTTTAGCTATGTTGGTGCTATCTTCCAACTTTTTGATTCTTTCATCAACTACCGATAGTACCGTGTTTTGGATCTTATCAATAAATCCGGATAAGTTTTTTTGATTGCCTTTCCTACTTCCTAGGCAATCGCTTCCTTCATTTGCTCGGTGACTACCGGCACCGCGTTATCGTTACCTTCGTCCGTCATCTTTAAAACTGAAAGTTTATACCAACCGTTAAACATTTCATCTATAACATATGATTTATTTACTTCGGTTTTGCCAAGTTCATAACTTACTTTAACCGTTCTTATTTAGTGCACTTTCCGGGTTTGAGTGTGTTAACACGCTCTTCCCGTGCACGTCAACTTATACTTCCCTTCTACATTTAATAAGTCTACTAAAACGATTAACTCTTACCGGATGTTTGATCAAGCTTGAACCGAACACACCTTGTTAATAACCTTAAGCTCTGATACCAACTTGTAACACTCGTCTTATTTATTTAACATTTTATTATAAAATACGCATTATTCAAAACGAAAATGCTTGATTAACATAACTTAGTTAATAAGTTAGAATGTACATCAATATAGTGTTTAACATAACCAACTAGCTATTTAAAACATTTGATAATCAGTAGTGTTTACAAAACAGACATTGTTTAAGACAAGACTAGATTAGCACGGAAGCTACAAAATTTGGTGTTCGGTTCTTGCGTCTTTGCTTGATCGACATCCAGGATGAAATGAGCATTACCTAAGGTCAAAACCGCATCAAATTTTAGTTTTGACAATGTTATAATAAGCATAAACAAGCCCCAATAGCATATGTATAACAAAAAAATAAAAATCTTGGTTTTTGGTCTGTCGCGCCACGCACCAGACTCAAGAGTGACCTTCGCGTGCCGCGGGCGGCCCCGCTTGTCGCGCCAGAATTAAGTTGCCTCGTCGCGTGGCGCGGCGCGGGGGAGTGCGTTTTCCAACAGGTCCAGTTTCTGGACCTGCATATTTGCCCAGCTCCGAATTTTGTTAAAAATCTAACTTCAAACTAGCATAACTTTTCACCTGCTTGTCCGTTTTGGTCGATTCTTTTTCCTATGCGTCTGTAATAAAATTACGGATCTAATCCCACAAATTTCACATAACGAAACCCGGTTTAAGAACAACGGTTCACAAAATCCTAGTTCGGTTATTCAACACATTAGCTATGTGTGCATAATACCATTATTCAGTTCTAAGGCATACTAGGCATAATTGCCCAAATCCCCGGGCTTGTAAATCTTGGCGTATCCGCGCCATTCCATGGCTTTACGCTCACATTAGAATTTCATGCTTGTTTCTCGAAATTCAAGCGTACCGCTTCAAGATACACTTATAATGGATTTCTATCATTTGACCCGATATCTCGGATTCGTAAACTTAAATTAGCATAACCAATTCATTGGTGTATTACTATCCAACACTAGCACAATATGAGACTTTCAAGTCTCTACACACATGATCGTTTTAAAGAAATAATTTTGACCCGTTTGGTTGTCGAGTGAAAACCATCACTTTAATGACAAGCCAAACCATTTCCAACCATTTTTTTGACCTGTTTTATTGTCGAGTGAGCTTCGCCACTTCAATGACACACCAAATGCGTATACTACACTATGACACCGTTAACACACTAATTCCGAACATTTATGCATAATATCACGGGACTAAAGTCACGTACCTTTAAAGCACCCCTTTCAAGCGTGTGTCCACTCCGGCTTGTCCACTTGACGATCCGGACTCCTTGCCTAAAAGATTCAATTCACAATGTTTTTAGAACCCTTTTTATGCACTTTAACGCATAATTTGTCATAACAATCAAACATGCGCTTTCATCCAAATTTAACACTTAATTCTTCACTTAGGCATTTTAACGAACACCTAACGGGTATAATTTTTACATAACTAGAATCAAGTTCATAACTTGTTATTTTCACCAATTATAATTGCATATTAGATTTTCATAATGTCAAGCATGCATATATTCAACAAAATCATTATGTAGAAATCAAGTAATACTACTTTTAGCAATCAAATCCTTGAGTTCATCTTATTTTGTAAAACTCATTCAACCTATGTATGGGTTATCCTAAGTTTCATAATTCTAAGCATGATTCTTGTAAAATATCAACTAGAATTTAGTCTTAAACTTGTTTTCATTACAAGTTTCATCTATAGATCACATAATCAAGCTCAATTTCGATTTTCACAATTCACCTAGAATTTGAGATGAATCAAAACACCAAAATTTTACATAGCTTATGATCCCTTCAACGGGGTGATCACGAATTCATGCTTGGAAATCAATTTAGACGAGACTGGAGCCCTCAATTTGATGAAAATTGCAAGACTAGGGTTTTGGTGGGGAGCTCTTGTGTCGCCCCTGTGTTGAGATCGACCAGACACACACTTTTGTGTGTGTTTGGTGCATTTTTTTTTGTTTTTATTAAATTAAGTTTCAAGTTTAACACTTTTAGTCCCTCTAATTTTCCTTGGTTCATATTTTGAGTGTTTTAACCCACTTATGAGTCACTACAAGACTTGTAACTAACTGGGTTATTTAGTCCTAGTTAGTTTGTTCTTGCTTATTTAATACTTTATAATTATTATACAGAGCTTTATATTTTCGGGGTGTTACAATAATTGTTGATATCCTACTGATATCATAACATAGTTAAAGCATAATAACTTATGGAACTTGTACATGACTCATCCGGCTACCCGTTACGCATATACGCGTTCGGTACGGTTTATGTAACTAGTTTGCACAAATTAGCCAAAACGGGTCAAATCTTATCATTTTAACTTCAAAATCCAGAATGTATTTGGTTTACCCATGTTATACAAGTCTCCATACTTGTTGGGTCTAAATCACATTCCAATCCTGTCATCGCTTAATCTAGCGTTTCGTACCGTAAATCTTTCTTTAAACTAACCGGTCTAAGTTTACAACTTAAATAAGACCTGTTAGTAATCTAATAGGTTAATAAAACCTTCGTTCCAGATTAGGAGCCCCGGTAAAAGCTACTTGCACTAGTTTGAATAGATCATACGGCTGAGTAGACAAATCTTGCATTTTAAGCTCAGGTAAATACTTTTAACTTATTTTCCCTTATACGGGCTTGTAATACGGTAAAATATTACCGCTTGGTCGGGTGTAAAATCAATTAATCGAATATGGTTAAATTGCATAATCCTGTTTTAATCAGTGTTGCTTGATAACAATAAACATTGGGGGTTAACGACCGTGTCCTGGAAATCCTCGGATCATTTCAATTGTAAATAGCCACGACTTAAGCTCGAGGTGTAGGCATACACCTGACAGTTGCATATGTAAAAATATATACCCACTTGTTGAGGATAACTCGCCGTGGGATTATATTAGTGGTGTTTCGATTAATCTTGTCCCTGCTTCTATCCCGGGCCCTAGATGTTTGACAAACATGTAAATTAGATACAAGATTATCATTATATAATTGTCCCAAGTTATAAAAGAATATTTGTGCCTTGTGTATTTAAATCATTTTTCATAAATGTTTTCAAATGAGTCAGTTAATTGTATTTACTAGTGTAAACTGACGTATTTTCAAAAAGGCTAAGTGGCAGGTACTATTCGTAATTGGCTGGGAGCTTCTGTGCGTAAATAGTGAATCTTGCAAGTTCGTATGCCTTAAGTCTGTTGAACAAGTTTTTGTATTATATTTTAGATCCGCCTGTGGATCCTATCTTACAACCGTCTGTATATTATTTTATTCGTACTTTACATTTCGGTTTGTAATAGAAATTTCTACCAAGACTTCCGCTGTGCTATAAACTGTGTATATTTGACTATGATGATATCAACTACATCACGATACTCCTCGCCGGGCCCACCGGTAATATGTGGAAATATCAGGATGTGACAGGTTGGTATCAGAGCCAACATTGAGTGAATTAAATACTAGCCTTTTATGTTTAATCTAAATGACACAGTAGCACATTCCTTGACTTTCGAGTCTAGGCAAACGACCTAGGATTAATCCTAATCTTATTTGGTTTATATATTTTGCTTGTTTTTCTTGTTTTGACAGGACTACATACTAAACATGCCACCCAGAGTACGAGGACGAGGAGGACGAGTGTAGGATCGTTGTACGACCTGAATGAGTCGATCAGAAGAGTTGTTTATCCGAATCAAAGGCAGAATCAATGACACGGACGCTCGATTCAATTTAAATGTCTCTTGTATTGAATTGATAGTATTACAGCACCTGAAGACGATTTGGCAGCACTCCGTTGCCAAACACAAGACCCTAATTCCGTTCCAAATGAAACATACATGCTCCTATTTATAGTTGTTGTGATTTCGCTTGAAATGGACATGGAAGTTTCAAGCGGAATTAACTAAGTTAATTTTGCTTGAACTTGTCCTTGACACTTTCAAGCAGAATTACTAGAAAACTCACTAATCTCAGTTTCTAGCACCCCGAGCACTGGTTATTCTATCCTATTACATTACATGACTCGATACAAGACGAAGTCAATAGACATAGTGCACTAACAGACTCCCCCTTGGATATTGACGAAGTCTTCAGTGTCGAGTCTTTATCATGACACATCTTCAGTCTTGATCAGTCTTCATGCTCTTACCAAATTGTCTAACACTGTAAGCATCCATCAATCTTTATCTTCTTTGATCAACTTCTATCTTTGAATGTTGTACCAGGATCTGTCTCTGGCTCGAACATTAATAGCTTCTTCAGGCTCCCCCTTTCGTCAAGCTTCCGTGCTTTAGGGATCGACACCTTGCTTTCCGGTTACAAGCTCCCCCTAGCTTTGAGCTCGTCTTCAGTCTCCCCCTTAGACTTTGCTGTCGGGATCGTAGTCTGGTACAATATCTGTAACACTCATACATTTATAAGTAACAGCATTTCAAACATTCAATTATCCAGGAATTGTGACCTGGCTCTTTCAAACTTTCTAAACTAACACAATTAACACATTTCATGGATTTAGCAGTTTCAGGATCGGAAACTGGCTCTTTAACAATATAAGCATTCAAATCCCTCACAGTTAATCATCCAAGTCCAAACTAATGACCTTGGAGATATCACAAACTGTTTTTGATTTTTGTTAAAAACTTCAAGTCTCAATTTAATGAACTTGTTTTATTTTCAGAAACACAATCAGCAAACTCAGATTTTGAAACTCAGTTCTCAGACATCGGTTGTCGAAAATAAAACAGAATCAAAATCTTTTTGTATTTTCTGAAACATAAAGCAGTAAAGAAATATGTACAAACATATTTACAAGCAATATTTTTGTTTGAGTTTGCGTCAGAGGATCATATCAGCTTTTGACAAGTCACAAGTACCATTGAGCTTAGTTACACATTAAGAATTAAACAATTCACTTAGATTGTCGATATACTGATCCACTTAAATATTCACACAAATTTCAACAAATTCATGATACGAATTAGGTGTTTTAAGAACTTAAACTTATTCATGTGTCCCTCCTCTTGAATATACTCCCGTATCCAGATCCCAATATTCAGTCTTACAGGTGAGTATACCTAGATGATATCTGTAAGGGGTGAAATTGCGAAGAATCGTGAGAGCTCAGGTCAGAACTTCCGTTCAGCAGAGAGATGACGGCTTCGACTTTAGGTGTGTTCCCTTTAGAGAATCTTTTCTTCAACAACACATGATTGACATTTTTCAATGTTTCATCATTTTTTATGCTGAGGGTGTGCTATATTTCAAGCAAGCAGAAAGTATTATACGGGGACTAGGCCATTGCTTCCGCAAAATCAGAAGTCCCGGGATATTACCCCAGATATCACTAAGCATAAAGACCTAGTATCTCAGAAAGAGGGGTCCTTCAAATAAGATTTCAGGGGTTACCTATATATCCAAGTAGTGTTCCCCACAAAACAAGCAAGTTTGAATTTAGGTTTATATCCCGAAAAAGTTTACTAAATGTATAAAAACCTATCGGCATATCATCAGTGAGACCGTTTAACGCTATATAATCATTACATTTCTTTAGCATACTGTAACTGTCTACTGATGTACTATCATTTCCTCTTTTAACACAAAAAACTCATTTTTGAATTTTTTATCATGTTTTTGGCTTTTTCAAATTTTCTAATGTTTTTGGATTTTCTGATTTTCTGACAATAATACTCCCCCTAAATGCAAAATCATTTAAAATTTGACAACCAATACTGATAGCTTTGTCTCGCCATCCATTTTCTGCTTCACATGCTCTGTTTTGAAAACAAATGTAACACTTTAAGTAGAAAATATAACATACCCCCATGATTTACAACACATTGATATTTACAGTTTGAAAACCGTTTTTCAATCTTGTGAAATTAATCATGTTTGTTCAGCCGTGAGGGTTTCGGCGTATTCAGGTAACAAAATTTTGAATTTTTGAATTTTTACAAACTAAAAACATATTTTTGATTTTTCAAAATTTTCTATTTTTAGGGTTTTTTGAAATATTGTTTATTTATGTACGGAAATCAAACACACTCCCTATTTCAACCAAACCAGGGTTCAGCAGCCTCCTCTTCTTGTGCCAAGCTGCTCCGACATCCATTATCACAATCTTCAGATTTCTTGAGCACCTGCACATTTAGACTACTTGATTACTTGAACAATTTAGCCCAGGTCTGTTGGACCTTAGGCATTTCAACACAATATGTATCATGCAATTTCAGAAAATCTTTGTCATCAAAGATTTTTTCAACTTTGACTTCAACTTTCTCATCTTTTACCGAAGTCACTTGTTTCTTTACATTCCATGTTTGACCTTTTGGAGTACCTATTTTATAAAAATGTGATTCTTTTTGAATATTTTGACTTTGAACAACATTTGGTTTCCAAAACTCATTTGGTTTTGTTGTGACAATTGGCACCAAACCGGTAATTTCCGTACACTTTAATTATTAGTTAATGACTGCAATTATGTGCTTAAATGTCAACATTGACTGATTACATGCTAAACAAGTGAATTCATGCACGTTTTATACTACGAAATATTGCTTTATGCATAAACGAGAGCGTTGCGTCAAAAATACTAGTAAACTCACCGGTAAGACACAATGTGTCAACAGAACTGCAGAAAGCAGTCAGACTTTAGAATTGAGGCCTAGGTGTAGGTCCAAAAACAAGAATACATTAAAACCCAAGAGTACATACAAGGGTTAACATATAGACATTCCGGAAGCTAAAATAAGCACTAGAAAGCACCCGAAATGCACTTTAAGTGCATAATTTTATTAAATTCAGCTCAAATCAGCTTTTAAACTTATAAATATCACGCAGAAATTATGTTTTATTACCCAGAATACTTCCCCAAGTGTTGGGAATTGAAAGGGTTACAAAAGGATACTTAAAAGATGCTAAAAGGTGCAATTTAGCACTTTAACGAACCGGTTTCTAACCGAACAACCGGACATTACCAGTAACATCAAAATATTATTAGAGGCATTGTTTTAACATTACCAAGCTAGTTATGGTCCCTAGACATCATATTACATTCTAAAACACCTAAACACACTTAACACTAAAACTAAACACCTTATAAGTAACTAGATTGTGAAACTACGAATTGAAACCAAACTAACACCCCCCCCCCCCCCATAACCGGTTCTAGACAAGGGTCCTACACCCTTGATTTTTCATCATTATTTTATAAGATTATGTTGGAAGGATCAAGAACATAATACACATGATGTAAATAAGTGTTGGAAATTTTTATAAATAACCAAGAGTTCTCCATTCTCTTACTTCACAACCACCATCACCTCCATTCTTTCTCTTCTCCTCCCTTCAAGCTATGGCCCAAGCATCCCCTCTCCATACATTCATTTTCAATCCACATCCATCCATTCTAAGGTGATATTAAGGTGTAAGGAGGTCACTAACGAAGCTCGGTGCAAGCGGATCTTGAAGGACCTTCTTCATTTGCATTTACCCACTTCATTTACCCTCTTGATCATCCCTAGCCTTGTGCTAGTGGTAAGAACTTTGATCTTGCTATTTTACATCTATTCTAAGTGGTTAATGATGAATCAGGTTCAAAAACATCAAGAACACTAATGAACCATAAGAAGTAAACATGTGCATAAGCTTTAAAAGTAAAGAAAACTTGATATACATAAGTTGTTTTGAATGTTGGTTATTGTTTGTTGGTAGAAATGATGTAGACCATCATACAATCTTGCTAGATCATGATTAAAAACATAATCTAGCAAGATAAGGGGATGGACATGTTAAAGATTATGAATCATCCACAAAAAGATCATGAACTTGAAGGAACACTATGTTTTCCTAAAAATAAAAATCAAAGTAAGATGGTAAACATGTAGATCTAAATATCCATGTGTGGTTTTTCAAAAGAACCAAGTTAAAAATACAAGGCTTACTTAATCTTGGTTCTTAAACAAATAAACCTTATTTTTGGTGGTTAATGAAGTAAAGATACACATATGTAACAAGAAAAATACAAGAAGAAGTATTTTTAGAAAAGATGAACATAAGTTGTAAAGAATCATATTCTTTAAAAATGGAATTTTTAAAGAAGCAATCACACTTTAAAGGGTAACAAGACTTACTAAATACCCTAGTAAGTTACTACGCGTTTTTATAAATTATCAAGTTCATGAAGTAGAGCAATTAGTATATGTTGTTGATTGTTGTTGAAAATTGATTGTTGATGATTTAAAAGAAAATAAACACATGTTTTGAAAACATGGGAAACCTCCATTTTTAGGGGAAACCCTGTCAAAATTTTTATAAATTTCGACACGTTGAAAAATATAAGTTTTTGAGAAACTTATTCCCTAAAAATGTATCTAAGAATATTACCAAGGTTTCCCTAATTTTTGGTAATAAGAAATGATGATTTCTTCAAGATTAAAATTTATATTAAGTATGTATATTGTTGAGAAATATATATATATTATTTGATCACCAAACTTTGTGCTAAGTGTATGTAGTATGTACTATACGTGATAGTGTATTAGGACTTGAAAATACACTAAATACTCATGAGAAGTAAAAACACAAAAATACACATACAACATACAAGATACATAATTCGGGTGCAAAATACAAGATACTTATATTTATTTTTGAGAAAATAATATAAGTAAAACACATAGTTAAAAATATAAAATATTTTTAACCCAAGAATACATATACAAAAGATAGTGACTTGTGCCTGCGCGATACAAGTCTAGTGACTAACGTTAAGAAAACATGTATAGGTGACGACGTTAATTAAGCAAATCCGGTGAAGTTTACGATGCAAGGAACGCAAAGTTGTGAGTTCATGCTCCCCCTTTTCTTTTAACTGTTTTCAGTTTTATAACGTCGGGGGTGAAATACATTTACAAATGTCACAATGTTTATAAATGGTATGATACAAAAATAAGAAGCACTCTTGGTGAGAACGAGTACCAAGTATGATGCGTTTTGAGAATACAAGAATACAAGAAGCACTCTTGGTGAGAACGAGTACCAAGTATGATGCGTTTTGAGAAATGATACGAGAAATCGTGTCACGAATAGGGTACCATAAGCACCATTAATCAACAATATACCTAGACCGCAGAACAAAAGGTTAGATCTAACGGGTGTCGGGCAGCCAAACTCTTGGTGAGAACGAGTACCAAGCAGTGCTTTTGTGTCTCAGAATATGCCAACTAGAAAAATGCCTAAGGTTTGGTGACTTCCTATGTCGTGTCACATGTTAATGGCCTTGCAACCCATTAACAACTTGATACATACATGAATACTTGATTTATACATGAATACTTGCTTTACACAAGATACATACCATGTTTTTCATACAAAGTATACAAACAAGAACTGCATGAATTCACACCAACATTATGTTGACGTTTTTCCAAAACTCACATGTATTTCAGGTAACTAGAAGTGGATGGGCACGCGGCCTTACTCATGCTTGTGGATGTCGCTTATGTTTATCTTTAAATAAAGTTTAAACTTTTTAAGACAATGCTTTATGCTATCTCGCGATGTAAACGCTAACTTATGTTTTCAAATTATGAAATGTTTGGTATTTGAAGATATTTTTATGAGTATGTAGAATGTTTACTAATCGTATGCAATGAAAACCTTTCATGTTCACACCTCGTGCTTCCACCGCAGAAAGGGGTGTGACAGATTGGTATCAGAGCTGCGATTGTAGTGAACCAGGATTCCTTTTCGAGTCTAGTCTACAATCTCTAGGATCCTTTCACGAAAATGATTTTTCAAAGAGTTTTCATTGCATAAAACGTACCGCGACATCCACTACCTGAAACTATTTACATGAGTCAAGAAAAGACACTACCAGACTTAGAGTGCACAGAAGTAGCACTTGTCTTTAACTGAGAAATTACTTGCAATTATGTGTGATAATTAGCATATACTAGAAGTAGAATGTCACAAGTATACGTGACTTTACCTGAAAGAAATGGTCTATCTGAAGGAAGAAATACGCGGATGAAACGAACTGTGCGGACTGTGCAAGGAGTTACATAATTATGGATGCACACATAATTACGGAATTCAGTGCACAGAAACCACAGCAAGTCTTGTCCCGTGTAGATTCCCTCAGTGCAAGCCTACTAAGTACTCTGCTAGAGTAATAATTGTTTGATGTCACTTATGTGGTATATACCTGTGAATATATATACTACTACTGTCTAGTATGACGATATTAAACAAATGTCTAACCCTGTTGTGTTATGTTCTGTCAGAACATTGCACCCAGGAAAGCTGTGAACGCTTGTGATCAACCTCCTCCTCCCCCACTGCCAAGAACTGCTGAAGAGCTGAACGCTCTACTGGAAGAAAGGATCTCCTCTGCTATCACCCAATACGAGGCAAACCGAACTCAAGACAGTGGCGGCCCAAGCAACGCTAGACGTAATGGGAACATAGATTCATCTGGAGGCAATGCAGCTCCAGGCTGCACTTTCAAGCAGTTTCTCGACTGCAAGCCGATGAACTACGACGGCACAGGAGGTGCAGTAGCATTTGTACGCTGGACGGAGAAGACTGAAGCTACTATCCGCATGAGCAAGTGTACCACGGATCAGCAAGTCACTTTTGCTACTGGGTTGTTTGTCGATGAAGCTCTGACTTTGTGGAACTTACAAGTCCAAACCTTGGGCGATGATGCCGCTTATGGCCTAACTTGGGATGAACTGAAGGAAAGAATGAGAGAGAAGTATTGCTCTCGTGCTGAACTCCAAAGACTAGAAACGGAGTTCTAGCACTTGACTATGAAAGGTGCTGATATTAATGGTTATACTCGAAGGTTCCACGATCTGTCTAGAGTGCTTCCCTACATGGTGACTCCCGAATTCAAGCGCGTTGAATGCTACATTTGGGGATTGGCCTCAGAATTCCGTGGTATGGTAACTTCAGCCAAACCTCAAACAATCACCGAGGCTGTAACTCTGGCTGTCAGCCTTACTGAAGATTGTGTTCGTATGAAGAAGCTATCACTAAACCAACAGAAAAGACCGAGATGCATGCTGAGTCGTCCGGCGACAAGAAAAGGAAACATGCAAACCTGAATCAAGCAACTCGCAACAACAAGGGTTTCAGCAAGAAGCGCGACACTAACTCGCCTCAGGAGACGAAAACCCTTGCAACCAAAGGATACCAAGGCACCATGCCTAAATGCCAAAAATGTAAGTATCATCATGAAGGATCTTGTCGCATTCCAAGGTGCGACAAATGTGGTAGGTTGGGTCATCAAACAGAAAACTGTTGGGGAAAAGGAAAGAACTGGAATGGAAATGGTGCTGGTAACAAGAATGGTAACGGGAAGGGGCGGAACCAAGGATGCTTCAGTTGTGGAAGCAATGATCATTTCATGAAAGACTGCCCAAAGGGAAACAACGCTCAGGCTCGAGCATTTGTGATTGGAGCAAAGAACGCACGCGAGGACCCTAACGTGGTCACCGGTACGTTTCTCATTAACAATCACTTTGCATCCATATTATTTGACACTGGTGCCGACTATAGCTTCATGTCGGTGGAATTTAAACGTATGCTTGGAATATAATCTAGTAGATTAGAAATTCCTTATTCCATAGAACTAGCCAATGGTAAACTTGTTAAATAGGGCGAAGTCGTTAGAGGCTGCTCATTAGAACTTGGTGAACAAAATTTTAGCATCGACCTCTTACCTATTCAATTGGGTAGCTTCGATGTAGTAGTCGGAATGGACTGGTTGTCCAAGAACAAAGCTGAAGTTATTTGTCACGAGAAAATCATTCGCATCCCGTTGGCGAATGATGAAACTCTCATCGTGCATGGAGAAAAGCGAGACGCGCCTCTACGAATCATTAGTTGTATGAAGGCACAGAAGTGCTTAAGGAAAGGATGTGTTGCTTTCCTAGCACACGTTGTAGATAAGAAGGCTGAGGAGCCAAAACTCGAAGATATTCCTGTGGTAAAGGAATTCCCTGATGTTTTTCCCGAAGATCTGCCAGGACTACCTCTGCAACGACAAGTCGAATTCCGTATAGACTTGGTTCCAGGAGCCGCTCCTGTAGCCAAGGCACCCTATCGACTTGCACCATCCGAGATGCAAGAATTATCTACATAACTCCAGGAGTTGTTGCATAAAGGATTCATAAGGCCAAGCTTCTCACCCTGGGGAGCTCCAGTATTATTTATGAAGAAGAAGGATGGAACACTGCGGATGTGTATCGATTACAGAGAACTGAACAAGCTCACGATCAAGAATCGGTATCCACTACCGAGGATTGATGACTTATTTGATCAGTTGCAAGGATCAAGCTACTATTCCAAGATCGACCTTCGATCTGGATACCATCAGTTAAGGATACAAGAAGAAAGCGTACCAAAGACCGCATTCCGAACGCGTTATGGGCACTACGAGTTTCTTGTGATGCCATTCGGACTGACAAACGCGCCAGTGGTATTTATGGATCTGATGAACCGCGTATGCAAACCATATCTCGACAAATTCGTGATTGTATTTATCGATGATATCCTGATTTACTCGCAAACGAAAGAAGAACATGAGCAACATCTCAGAACTATTCTGGAACTACTGAAGAAAGAGAAGCTTTATGCAAAGTTCTCGAAATGCGAATTCTGGATTCATGAAGTACAATTTCTTGGTTACGTTGTGAACGAAAAGGGCATTCATGTGGACCCATCCAAGATCGAAGCAATAAAGAATTGGGAAGCCCCCAAAACCTCAATTGAGGTTCGACAATTTTTGGGCCTAGCGGGCTATTATCGGCGATTCATCAAGAATTTCTCCAAGATAGCTCAACCGCTAACCACCCTTACGCAGAAAGACAAGAAATACGACTGGGGTGACAAGCAGGAAGAAGCCTTCCAACTACTCAAGAATAAGCTATGGATGCACCGAAACTATCTTTACCCGAAGGCACTGAAGACTTCGTGGTATACTGTGATGCTTCACAACAAGGTTTGGGTTTTGTGCTCATGCAACACCAAAAAGTCATCGCTTACGCTTCAAGACAATTGAAGGTGCATGAAAGAAACTATGCCACTCACGACCTGGAGCTAGGCGCAGTGGTATTCGCCTTGAAGATCTGGCGACACTATCTATATGGTACTAGATGTACAATCTTCACAGATCACAAAAGTCTACAACATATATTTAATCAGAAGGAACTAAATATGCGCCAGCGACGTTGGGTCGAGCTACTAAACCATTACGACTGTGAGATTAAGTACCATCCTGGAAAGGCAAACATTGTAGCAGACGCTTTAAGTCAAAAAGAAAGGGTTAAGACCCTCAGGGTTCGAGCATTGAAAATGATTATTCAAACGAACCTCACTGCACAGATTCGTGACGCGCAACAAGAAGCCCTTAAGATAGAAAACCGTAAAGCTGAATACCTCCGGGGTATGTTGAAATACATGGTGCCAAATGAAGAGGGAGCCTTATACTTTAAGAAGCGTATTTGGGTTCCGCTCTATGGTGGCCTACGAGAAGTCATCCTTGATGAAGCGCATAAATCGAGATACTCGATCCATCCAGGATCAGACAAGATGTATCAAGACTTAAAAGAATACTATTGGTGGCCGAGACTTAAAAGAGATGTTGCTGTCTATGTTGGAAAATGCCTAACCTGTGCTAAGGTTAAGGCCGAATATCAGAAACCGTCTGGCCTACTACAACAACCAGAGATTCCCATGTGGAAATGGGAGCAAATCTCGATGGACTTCATAACGAAATTACCCAGGACCCCTAGAGGACACGACATGATATGGGTGATAGTCGATCGTCTAACGAAGTCTGCGCATTTTCTACCAATCCAAGAGAAGGATAGTACTGGAAAGCTTGCTGAGATATACTTAAAAGAAATTGTGGCACGTCATGGAGTGCCTATCTCAATCATTTCAGACAGAGATGGACGCTTTGTCTCAAGAATCTGGCAATCTTTTCAAGAAGCCTTTGGATCTCAACTAGATCTAAGCACAGCATTCCATCCACAAACAGACGGCCAGAGCGAATGAACATACAAACGTTAGAAGATATGCTTCGCGCATGTGTCATGGACCTAGGCGGCAGCTGGGATACTCACCTACCTTTGGTTGAGTTTTCCTACAATAACAATTATCATACAAGCATAAAAGCCGCACCGTTCGAAGCTCTGTATGGCCGCAAGTGGCGATCACCCTTATGTTGGGCAGACGCTGGAGATAAACGTATGGTTGGTCCTGAACTTGTACAAGAGACAACCGACAAGATCATGCAGATCCGAGAGCGCATTGAGGCGGCTCGAGATCGACAAAAGAGCTACGCTGATCGAAGACGAAAACCATTAGAATTCGAGGTGGGAGACAAAGTGTTGTTAAAAGTCTCACCTTGGAAGGGCGAAGTAAGATTTGGAAAGCGTGGAAAGCTGAACCCACGATACGTCGGACCATTCAGAATCTTGAAAGAATTGGTACCATGGCATACAAGTTGGAATTACCGGAAGAACTTAATGGAGTACATGATACGTTCCATGTATCCAACCTCAAGAAGAGTCCAACACAAGAAGATGTGGTCATCCCTGCGGATGAAGTACATATTGATGACGCCCTCCGATTTACAGAACAACACGTCGAGGTTACAAATTGGAAAGTCAACAAGACCAGGAGGAGCGCTGTTAAACTTGTCAAAGTACGTTGGAACTCTAAGCACGGACCCGAGTACACATGGGAACATGAAGACCAGTTCAAAGAAAAGTATCCCCACCTATTCAAGAAGACTCATGCGAGAGTTAGTTCAGCCTGAATTTCGGGACGAAATTCTTTTAACGGGGGGAGACTGTGACAACTGGCACCAAACCGGTAATTTCCGTACACTTTAATTATTAGTTAATAACTGCAATTATGTGCTTAAATGTCAACATTGACTGATTACATGCTAAACAAGTGAATTCATGCACGTTTTATACTACGAAATATTGCTTTATGCATAAACGAGAGCGTTGCGTCAAAAATACTAGTAAACTCACCGGTAAGACACAATGTGTCAACAGAACTGCAGAAAGCAGTCAGACTTTAGAATTGAGGCCTAGGTGTTGGTCCAACAACAAGAATACATTAAACCCAAGAGTACATACAAGGGTTAACATATAGACATTCCGGAAGCTAAAATAAGCACTAGAAAGCACCCGAAATGCACTTTAAGTGCAGAATTTTATTAAATTCAGCTCAAATCAGCTTTTAAACATATAAATATCACGCATAAATTACGTTTTATTACCCAGAATACTTCCCCAAGTGTTGGGAATTGAAAGGGTTACAAAAGGATACTTAAAAGACGCTAAAAGGTGCAATTTAGCACTTTAACGAACCGGTATCTAACCGAACAACCGGACATTACCAGGAACATCAAAATATTATTAGAGGCATTGTTTTAACATTACCAAGCTAGTTATGGTCCCTAGACATCATATTACATTCTAAAACACCTAAACACACTTAACACTAAAATTAAACACCTTATAAGTAACTAGATTGTGAAACTAGGAATTGAAACTAAACTAACACCCACCCCCCCCCCCCCCCTTAACCGGTTCTAGACAAGGGTCCTACACCCTTGATTTTTCTTCATTATTTTATAAGATTATGTTGGAAGGATTAAGAACATAATACCCATGGTGTAAAGAAGTGTTGGAAATTTTTATAAATAACCAAGAGTTCTCCATTCTCTTACTTCACAACCACCACCACCTCAATTCTTTCTCTTCTCCTCCCTTCAAGCTATGGCCCAAGCACCCCCTCTCCATACATTCATTTTCAATCCACATCCATCCATTCTAAGGTGATATTAAGGTGTAAGGAGGTCACTAACGAAGCTCGGTGCAAGCGGACCTTCTTCATTTGCTTTTACCTACTTCATTTACCCTCTTGATCATCCTTAGCCTTGTGCTAGAGGTAAGAACTTTGGTCTTGCTATTTTACATCTATTCTAAGTGGTTAATGATGAACCAGGTTCAAAAACATCAAGAACACTAATGAATCATAAGAAGTAAACTTGTGCATAAGCTTTAAAAGTAAAGAAAACTTGATGTACATAAGTTATTATGAATGTTGGTTATTGTTTGTTGGTAGAAATGATGTAGACCATCATACAATCTTGCTAGATCATGATTAAAAACATAATCTAGCAAGATAAGGGGATGAACATGTTAAAGATTAGGAATCATCCACAAAAAGATCATGAACTTGAAGGAACACTATGTTTTCCTAAAAATAAAAATCAAAGTAAGATGGTAAACATGTAGATCTAAATATCCATGTGTGGTTTTTCAAAAGAACCAAGTTAAAAATATAAGTCTTACTTAATCTTGGTTCTTAAACAAATAAACCTTATTTTTGATGGTTAATGAAGTAAAGATACACATATGTAACAAGAAAAATACAAGAAGAAGTATTTTTAGAAAACATGAACATAAGTTGTAAAGAATCATATTCTTTAAAAATGGAATTTTTAAAGAAGCAATCACACTTTAAAGGGTAACAAGACTTACTAAATACCCTAGTAAGTTACTACGCGTTTTTATAAATTATCAAGTTCATGAAGTAAAGCAATTAGTATATGTTGTTGATTGTTGATGATTTAAAAGAAAATAAACACATGTTTTGAAAACATGGGAAACCTCCATTTTTAGGGGAAACTCTGTCAAAATTTTTATAAATTTTGACACTTAGAAAAATATAAGTTTTTGAGAAACTTATTCCCTAAAAATGTATCTAAGAATATTACCAAGGTTTCCCTAATTTTTGGTGATAAGAAATGATGATTTCTTCAAGATTAAAATTTATATTAAGTATGTATATTTTTGAGAAAAATATATATATTATTTGATCACCAAACTTTGTGCTAAGTGTATGTAGTATGTACTATACGTGATAGTGTATTAGGACTTGAAAATACACTAAATACTCATGAGAAGTAAAAACACAAAAATACACATACAACATACAAGATACATAATTCGGGTGCAAAATACAAGATACTTATATTTATTTTTGAGAAAATAATATAAGTAAGACACATAGTTAAAAATATAAAATATTTTTAACCCAAGAATTCATATACAAAAGATAGTGACTTGTGCCTGCGCGATACAAGTCTAGTGACTAACGTTAAGAAAACACGTATAGGTCACGACGTTAATTAAGCAAATCCGGTGAAGTTTACGACGCAAGGAACGCAAAGTTGTGAGTTCATGCACCCCCTTTTCTTTTAACTGTTTTCAGTTTTATAACTTCGGGGGTGAAATACATGTACAAATGTCACAATGTTTATAAATGGTATGATACAAAAATAAGAAACACTCTTGGTGAGAACGAGTACCATGTATGATGCGTTTTGAGAATACAAGAATACAAGAAGCACTCTTGGTGAGAACGAGTACCAAGTATGATGCGTTTTGAGAAATGATACGAGAAATCGTGTCACGAATAGGGTACCATAAGCACCATTAATCAACAATATACCTAGACCGCAGAACAAAAGGTTAGATCTAACGGGTGTTGGGCAGCCACACTCTTGGTGAGAACGCTCAGAATATGCCAACTAGAAAAATGCCTAAGGTTTGGTGACTTCCTATGTCGTGTCACATGTTAATGGTCTTGCAACCCATTAACAACTTGATACATACATGAATACTTGATTTATACATGAATACTTGCTTTACACAAGATACATACCATGTTTTTCATACAAAGTATACAAACAATAACTGCATGAATTCACACCAACATTATGTTGACGTTTTTCCAAAACTCACATGTATTTCAGGTAACTAGAAGTGGATGTGCGCGCGGCCTTACTCATGCTTGTGGATGTCTCTTATGTTTATCTTTATATAAAGTTGTAAACTTTTTAAGACAATGCTTTATGCTATCTCGCGATGTAAACACTAACTTATGTTTTCAAATTATGAAATGTTTGGTATTTGAAGATATTTTTATGAGCATGTAGAATGTTTACTAATCGTATGCAATGAAAACCTTTCATAATCACACCTCGTGCTTCCGCCGCAGAAAGGGGTGTGACATTTGTCGTGTCAACATTTGTTCTCCAACTTTGTGTTGTTCTAAATCTGGGTGTGTGATAATTCCAACTCTGTCTTGAATCGAACCTATTCGGGTTTGATTTCCAAGTTTGGTTCGAAACAAACTTGTTTGTATTGAACCTCCAAGTTTGTTTTGAATCAAATTTGGTTGACCTTTGTTTCACATCCTCAGATTTCTATTTCTCAACATTATCAGACTTCTTTTTGTCAACATTAACAGGTTTTAGATTTGGACCCTTGCGTGCAAGATGTCCTGTTTGATCACATTTAAAACATGTTCTTTTGGACACATTCTTGACCTGTTGTTGTTGCCTTTTCTTAGCATGGAACTTTTCATTAGACTGTTGTCTAAATATGAGTTTTTCTTCTTCTTCTAAACGCGTTCCTTGAACAAAATCCAACTTTTGTTGATAATTTGGACTTTCATTTCTTTTCCAACTTTGTTTCTTTTTATAACCCAACCCAGCCTTCATGTTTTTCTTCTTGAAACCAGGTTTGTTATAAAAAGTTTTGTGACACTTTCCAGCAAACTTTGAAATTTCAGACTTTTCAATCTCAACCATTTTGAAAAATTTATTAACCTTTTCTGAAATCACATTCTGAATTGGGAATACAACATCTAAGAATAATTTGTCTGATCCAATCATGGTATAAACCAATCCTTTTGAATCATCATTCAAATTTTTCTCGGATTTTGTGTTTTTCAGATATCCATCATGAAAATTACCTTCATTTTCATCCTGTGATTCAGATTTACCTGTATCAACTGACTCTTGTTTCAACACACTTTCAACAACCTTACCTACCACATCTGAATCACTAGAATCATCAGATTTGGAATAGGTTATGTCAATGTTATCTGGGAATTGATCTACCAAGTTGAAAGCTTTTTTGACCTTTTCATCATCATAAAATGCAAACTTTTTTGGTGGTGGAACTTGATGAAACTCTGAGCCAATACCTTTCTTGTTTTGCTCAGAATCTTTTCCATCCGGTTTTATGTTGAAAATTCTTTCAAGCACATATGACGACACGTGATAACTCTTTAACTTGTTATTATCCTGTTCTAAATCAGCAATCTGACGCTTTAGCTTAGCAACGTCCTCAATATAGGAATTAACAACACCTTGTTTTATTTCATACATTCGCTTAAGCTCTTTAGTTGTTTCAGATAAGTAATTCATTCTTGATTGAGCAAATTTCATTTCATCCTTCACCTTTTCATATGACTCTTTTGTAGTGTGATATGCCAATTTTATTGAATCATATTCTTTCTTCATTTCTTGACAAACAATTTCTTTTTGATCACATTCTTCTGTCTTTTTCAAAACATTTTCTTTTAACATTTCATTTTCTTTTTCTAACTTTTTACATTTTTCCAAAAGTTTTTCATCATTTTCTTTCAAAACTTTTTCGTTTTCTAATATTACTTATCATTTATTTTTGAAAACTTCTTCAATGTTATTGAATTCAAGATTTCTTATTTTGAATTGTTTGTCTTTTTCAGTACAAGCACTGCACGTTTCCATGCATTTCTTGCACTGTTCAACAATTTTAATTTTAATTTTAATTTGAGTTTCAGAATTAGAATTTACCTCAGTGATTGGCACTTCGGTGTTTACTGCAATCTCTGTCTGCTTCTGATCAGCATCATTCTGCTTTTCTTCAACCTCAATTTTATCACCAACATCACCAGCTTTCAAATTCTTATTCTTCACTTCTTTAATCA
Source organism: Helianthus tuberosus (assembly GCA_030545235.1). Taxonomy (NCBI): domain Eukaryota; kingdom Viridiplantae; phylum Streptophyta; class Magnoliopsida; order Asterales; family Asteraceae; genus Helianthus; species Helianthus tuberosus. Next base: position 167,778,635 of record CM060423.1, on the reverse strand, counting down.
AATTTTCAACTTTATTCTCATTTTCTCCAACTTGTAGTTTTTCAGTAACTGCTTTCTCAACCTCTTTATTCACCTCAACTTTTTCTTTCACTTCTTCAACAATCTTCATAACTTCTACTTTAACAACTTCAACTACCTTCACAACCTCAACTTCAACAGCTTCAGCTTTAACCTCTTCAGCAGTTTTCTTCAAATTGTTTACCATTTCTTCAACATTCTTCTTCATTCTCTCTTCATCCCTCTTCCTTAAACACGATGTCATGGCATATTTTATTTCCTTTTCATGCCTTTTTGCATAAGTATCATCTTTTAATACATTTCTATACTATTCGGCAGATCGAGGAATTATGAGAAGAACATCTTCAAAAATTATATCTTTCTTCGGAACAACAGGTTCACCTTCTCTGTTGAAATAACACTCTCTCTTCTTATCCCATCTCTTATTACTGACAACACTCTCATATTCTTCTTGTATTTCATCCATTTTGTTCAAAACAATGTTTCTTTCTCTGTATGTTTTCTCACTCAGAATCTCTTCTCTAGTTTTCTCTTTGACCTCAGCAACAACATTTTCTTCTTTGTTTTCCTCTTTAATTTCAGCAACGAAAACATAATGGTTGTTCTTTGATATAGTTTTGCCGTGAGCTATTTTTCGAATATCAACGCGATCTTCTTCCGGACAGATTTGACTCCAATCATATCCTTCATCGTCGTGAATTACAACACAAGCTCTTGACTTATCTCTGGGTTTATCTTCAATCATTTTCGGTTCTTCTTTGCTTCGGTGGTAGATTGCCTTTCGGTAATAGTCATCATTGAACGGATGTTCATTTCCACCTACTGCAGAATTGTTGCATTCTCTCTTGAAATGACCTTTCTGCTTACATTTGAAGCAGGTCACTTTGGACTTGTCAAAACCAAGTTTTGTTGATGCACCACCAAGAGACTGTTTCCCAGTAATTTCCATGTATCTCTGAGCTCTGCGGATGCAACTAGCTAAACACCAGCGGATGTTAATGAGTTCCATTTCTTCCGGATCAATCTGGTCGTAGTCTTCTTTGGTTAACTCTGAGTTTCCAATTTTGCCAGCTACAAGACCTTCATACGATTCCAGAACAGATGCAAGGAAGCTCATTTGCTGCTTAGCTGCATTAATGCTCATAGTGGGGGAATTCTTCAATTTGAGAGCAATGTTGCACAGTATTTCCTCTGTTTCTTCAGAACTAGCTTTTGAAGCAGATGAATGATAGCCCGGATCGTGAGTTGATGAGCTTTTCTGTGGCTCTTTTGTCCTCTCACCACTGAATGCTGTCTTTGGTGATTCACCAGCTTTCACCGAAGGTAAATTACCTTTGTAGTAGAGACCAACATTCTGTTGATGTGAAGAACTGCTTATCTTGTTCTGTTTCTGCAATTCAAGCTCATGAGTTTCAATCTTTTCAATTAATGTATCGAGAGAAATTGTTTCATACAAAGTATCATTTTTCAATATGAAAAAAAACGTTTGCCACTGATCAGCTCGTGGTAACGCTTCTATAATTTTATCAATAATTTCCTCTCTTGTTTTCACAATCTCAAACCTTTCGAGTTCAATTTTTAGATGACAAAATATTTCTATCAATTGCCTCACAGACTCTCCTTTAATGTTATCAAACAAATCGAATTCTTTCTTTAACAAAGTAATTTTGTTCTTTTTAATCTGTTTACCCCCCTCAGCTTTAACTCGTAAAGCTTCCCAAACAGATTTTGATGACCCATCATGGTTAAGCAATGCAAAAATGTCATTTCTAATTGCTGACTGGATCAAAGCAATCATTCTCTAATCAGCTGCAAATTCGGATTTGTCATCTTTGGATAATTTCTTGAATGGAAGATCTTATCCTTTATCATCTTTTGGTTTTTCATATCCAAACTCCAAACAGAACCAGCTCTCGTGTGCATACGCTTTTGCCCAGTTCAGAAACTGTTCTTTCCACCAAGTATAATCCTCAATACTTTCCAGAGTTGGTGCCTTTGATTGTGTGCCATAGAAGTTATCATGTTTGATGTTCTTATTGATCGCTTTTGTAATGGTTTTTGGTGTAACAGTTGTAATCTCGGAAGATTCAGATGTAAACGCATTGAAGAACGTATTGTAGAACTCTTCAGCCATTACGTGAAATTCTTGTATTACCTGGAGACGAAACAATCAAACAAACACAATCAATTTAAACAATAACAAACAATTTGATACAGACTGACACTCGGTTGACGCGAAATGATCTTGACACGAAAAATCCACTTTCAAACGGAATAAGTATCTCAAGCGGGAATCACTAGTTGAAGCGAAATAACCCTTTCAAACGGAATCCCTTGGATGAAACGTTCAAGCGAAATTAGAACTTCAAACGGGATCACACTTTGAAGCGGAATTAACTGAACTTTCAAATGGAATTAAACTTTCAAGCGAGATCTTTAAACAAAATAACACTTTGAAACAGAATAACTAATTCCGTATGAACCTTTTCAAGCGGAATCAGATGGAACTCAAATGAAATTAGTAATTTCGTATGAAAATGTCTCAACTTTTCAAGCGGAATTAGAAGCTTCGTTAAAACGGAATTAGGTTTTTGGTCCATTTTTGTCACTTTTAATCCGTATTTAAGTCTGATTCTTTCAAGGCTTTGTTAAAACACTGTTTCGCATGTACTGTGAAAAATTCAATCCATTTTGACCGTGAAATCTTGTTGAATTTGAAAAAGAAGGTGTAGAAGTCAGAAAATTGATGTAATCAAGCTAAACTCTTCCTCCTGAGCTCTGATACCACTTGTAGGATCGTTGTACGACCTGAATGAGTCGATCAGAAGAGTTGTTTATCCTAATCAAAGGCGAAATCAATGACATGGACGCTCGATTCAATTTAAATGTCTCTTGTATTGAATTGATAGTAATACAGCACCCGGAGACGATTTGGCAGCACTTCGTTACCAAACACAAGACCCTAATTCCGTTCCAAATAAAATGGACATGCTCCTATTTATAGTTGTTGTGATTTTGCTTGAAATGGACATGGCAGTTTCAAGCGGAATTAACTAAGTTAATTTCGCTTGAACTTGTCCTTAACACTTTCAAGCAGAATTACTAGAAAACTCACTAATCTCAGTTTCTAGCACCCCGAGCACTAGTTATTCTATCCTATTACATTACATGACTCGATACAAGACGAAGTCAAAAGACATAGTGCACTAACAACGAGGCAAGGCACCAATGAGAGGAAAACATGATCACGAAGCAGGGCCTTCGCATAGATGAACTCCTTCTAAGACTTTCAGCTCTGACCCACATGCGAATTGGAGGACTTACCTTGAGCCAGAGAGACGTTCCGTTTCGCTCAGTTCTTCGCCTTCTCACTATAACTCCTTTGGACCACAACAAGAAGATGAACCTTAGGACTCGCATCACTCATACCATTCTTTGCAACGATTGGGTTCCCACCATTCTTTCCAAAACCCCACGCCTTACTTTCAAAGTCGTTTTAATCCTATTGACCAAATTGATGAACCAGTGGGTCATAACCCATTGGGACCCGCATATCACTTTCCTGAATATCAGGATATGGATGTGGACGACGATCCAGATCCCGCCATGCCACCTTCTAGGATGCCTACGCATCCCATAGAAATCTCCAGCGGTTCTTCTTTTGCAGGATCGCCATACAGAGGCCCCGATTTATGGGCCGAAAGGTGGAGCACTACAAGTGGCAGTTTACTCCCCCTCACCACAACTCACATCCACAGCGGGCCCCCTCTAAGGACCCACACTTTCAAGCGGTCACGCCACCGCCAGCACCAGAACATCCTCCACCACCAGAACCATCGAGGTGGAGAAGAAGCGCACGGATATGCATGCGTGGGGGTTTCCATTTTAGCACCCCATAAAATTCCAGCAACTATCCTCCCATCTTTGAAGACCCACAATTGGGCGGGCCTTCAAACGCTGTTTTAGAAGTCGACTCTGCACCAGTCACTCCTTCACCTCCACCACCACCCATGGGTTATGAAAACCCAATCCCTGCTTACCCAGATACCACTGGGTACAACCCGTTTGAACCACAAGCTTACTCTGGTTATAACTATCATGCACCTGCTGTCGACCCATACGTTAAGGCAGCAAACTTTAATGCTCTCTATCCCTCACCTTTTCCACCCGCGTACCCAAGAGGGTACCCTGCTTATGGGTATCAATACCCGCCACCTCCACAACCTCAGCAGCAGCAACCACCGTAACCTCCACTTCAACAACTGTAGCAACAAGAAATTCTCCAAAGGTTGCATGAGGTGGAACAAAAGGTGGAAGAAAGGGATAGAAGTCACAACAAATTTCTTAAGGGTTTGGCAAACTTCATTAAAGGAAAGAAGAAGAAAGATCGTTAAAGACCCTTATTTATTGTTTTGTTATTTCCATTTCAATTAAGTCCATGCGTGGACATTTCTTTTAAGTATTAGTCCCTGCGTGGACTTGTTTCTTATTTTAGTCCCTGCGTGGACAAGTTTATTTATTTAAAGACCCGTTTAGGGCAGTTATTGTAATTCTTAGGACTATTTATGAGAAGTTTCCTTTTGAAATTACATTTGTCTTTATACATATATATATACATTGTATCATTGATTAAACTATCATTTCAATTTATAATTGATCTGCCAATAAATCTCAAAAAGACAATCTTAAAGGTATAACCTAGCCTATATGTCATTTTAGACATGGCCATGATGGTAAAGCCTTCTTAAGATGATAAATCCTTGTTAACATCTAAGAACATGTTAGCACTCTTGGCAAATGTGGTTCGAGAAAATCACACTAGTCATCCTAATATTGGATTCTTCCAATTCCTTATCTAGCCAAATGATCTAGAAAATCATGGCTGATATCATCAAATGAGATGATCATATTAAAGCATCCACTATGTGACGCCAATACTTCGCCTTCGGGCCAAACTATTACAACTGCCTAACAAACAACAGTAGTAGTCTATGACTCCCTGTCAAAGAAAGGTGAAGAACTATGTTCAACCCTTAACGCCTTGATCCAATAAGATCATGGCTTATAAATTAAAATTGTCATTGTGACAAGGCCTTTTTGTGCCACCCTAATATTCTTAATGGTTGTGTAACTGAGAATAATTATAATGAAAAGTTTAAAATAAATCTGATTAACAAATTAACCAATATGGTCTATTTATACCATGGTTAATGAATCACCGAAAATAATGATTCAATAATTGACCACTAAATAAGTTGTTGTCATATGTTATACATCATTCAAGCTTCACCATTGCCAACTCAGAAGAGGTTAATAGTCACCCTGATGAAAGAAATGATAACACAAGTGTTGGTGTATAAATGTCTGTTAACTTCGTCTTTATCGAGTCTAATGTCTAGATAGGATAAACCAGTGCTCAGTAGATTAGAAAATAGGTTTTGTTTGTGTAAGAGTCATTTCGCATGAAATAGCAAGAAGCATTTCGTACGAAATGGATCAAGCCCATTTCGCACGAAATGAGTTTTGCTTGTTTCGTACGAATTGAACCCTCTATATATAGTGGAGCATTGGTTGTCATTTGGAACGATCCGGATTTCAAAGCCGAGGTGCTGCCAAACTGTCAAGTGATCTGTATAGCTTTGAAATCAATAAAAACAAGATAATTAGGGAGAATCAAGCTGTAATCAAGTTCGTATCATTGATTCCGCCTTTGAAATGGATTAAAACTCTTCTGATCGACTCATTCAGGTCGCACAACGATCCAACAAGTGGTATCAGAGCTCAGGAGGAAGAGTTTATACCGATTCAGCTTGATTTCACCAGAATTTCTAACTTCTACTCATTCTTCTTCACATTTTCCAAAATTTAACGGTTAAAATGGCTTGAATTTCACATATATCACGTAAAACGCAGTTTTAATGAATCCTTGAAAGAATTGGACCTTAATTCGACGTAAAACCGGATCAATTTGACAAAATCTTGGCCGACAGGGTGACGTCATCATTCATTTCGCACGAAATCAACATTCTGATCGTCATTTCACACGGAATCGACCTTAAGAACCTCATTTCGCACGGAATCGACCTTGAGAACCTCATTTCGCATGGAATCAACCTTGTAGACTCCATTTCGTACGAAATAGTCATTCGTTTCATACCAAAGCTTCATTTCGTTTGACGACCATTTCGTGTGAAGATTATTTCGCTTGAAATATGCATTTCGTGTGAAAGCCACGTTCATTTCGTTTGAAGTCATTCCACTTGAAGATTGATCTATTTCTCTTGAGATTCATTTCGTTTGAAATTGTTTCTAAAATCACAAAATTTTTTCTAAGTGTTTGTTGATTGTTTCAGGTACTTGAAGATGGATGATTTTCTAAATCCGTTCAGTGATGCTTTTACTTACACTGGAAGCATGGGAGATGATACAACAAACAACACTAATGAAAATGCACCAACAAATCCGAGTCCGAAGAAAACCATTGCTGATTCTTTGAGTGTTGATAATGCCTACGGCACCTACAACAAACCTCCCAAGCTAATGGCCATAGAGGATTACAATAGATGGGCAAGTAGATTTGAGGAATGGCTACAGGCATTTGCATATCAAAGTTGGAAGAGTTTGAAAACTGGTTTTAACATCGGAAGAACTGACTATGAGAACTTAACGGATACTCCACAAGAGAATTTCATTGCGGAACAGAAATGCATTGCTTTACTTCATCAATCGGTGAGAGATGATATTATATCATTGATTGAATATAAAGATTCTAGAGTTCTTTGGGAAAAATTAAAGATGAAATGTGTGGGTGGTGCCGAAATTTGCTTTAATGATAAACAACACAGTAAAGTCGATTGATCTGACAGTTGATTTACTAATCGAAAGATTGGAGAGTCATGAATTGGAGATCAGAAAAACGAACAAAGTCAATAATTCCTCGTATCAGCAAAATGTTGACTTATATTATCGAGGAAGTATGATTCCTAAAACTGTGTCCCCGAAAACTGCCTTCTCAGCAGAAAATTCAAACATGTCAAATCAAGAAAGTCCAAGCAGTGGTTATCATGGAGGATCATCTTCAACTTCTTCAAGTCAATCAGTTCTGAAAAATTTGTTCCAGTGTAATATTGCTATTGTCCTCAAAAATGCACAAAACTTCAGTGAAGAATCTGCCAAGCAACAAATGGTGTTTTTTGCATCTATCTTAGAATCATATGAAAGTCTTGTTGCTGGAAAGATCGGAAAGACAAACCTCACCAAGGAAGATTATGATCAAATCGACCCAGAAGAGATGGAGTTGATAGATATAAGATGGTGTATGGCGACTGCGGTCAGAAGGGCTCAAAGATTCATGGAGATAACAGGCAGACATTCCATTGATGGACCTTCAACAAAGCTTGGTTTTGATAAATCGAAGGTTACATGTTTCAAGTGCAAGCAAAAAAGGGCACTTTAAACGAGAATGTTGAAATGCAGCCACTGATGAAACAACCAACCCTTTCCGTGAAGATTATTACAAAAGAGCCATCTATCACCAAAACAAAGCAGAATCTCCCAGAATGAAGCAGATAGAAGATGCTCCCAAAGAAAAGTCGAGAGCATTAGCTGTTATCCATGACGATGAAGGCTATGATTGGAGTGATGTGTTACCAGAAGAAGACGCAATGGGATATGCATTCACGGAAAAAAATGTTCCTTGGAAAGATGCCCGATCGGAAGAAGTAAAATATGTCAACAGAAAAATGTTAGCCCTAACAATGAAAGACAGACATTTTCGTGCTTGGAAAGAGGCAAAAAGCGTGAAGACATGGGACGCTGACAGAGAATGCTATTTGGATCCTAAGGGAAATATACTTATGGAACCATCAACAATTCTAGTCGAGAATGAAGCAGATAGAAGATGCTCCCAAAGAAAAGTCGAGAGCATTAGCTGTTATCCATGACGATGAAGGCTATGATTGGAGTGATGTGTTACCAGAAGAAGACGCAATGGGATATGCAATCATGGAAAGAATTGTTCCTTGCAAAGATACCCGATCGGAAGAAGTAAAATATGTCAACAGAAAAATGTTAGCCCTAACAATGAAAGACAGACATTTTCGTGCTTGGAAAGAGGCAAAAAGCGCGAAGACATGGGACGCTGACAGAGAATGCTATTTGGATCCTGAGGGAAATATACTTATGGAACCATCAACACTTCTAGTCGAGACTCTGATCGAGCAAATAACAGTAGAGGAAGAAGCAAATCAAAGATTGTGGTGGGGAAGTGATGAAGAAGAGAAAGAAAAGGAGCTACAGTAAAAAAAGATCGATGAAGGGATAATCGATACGACCAAAGAGTTTGCTGCAAAAAACCTGAAGAAAATGGCTGACAAAGTGCTTGCAGCGAAAGAGTTAGAGGTAGTTTCTGAGTCTGGAACTGAGTCTAAAAGCAAGGTCAGTTCTAATGATTCAACCAACGAGTCAGGTAAGAAAGCCAAAATTGAAAGCGACTGCAAAAATTGCATGAAAGACTGCAAGGTTTGTAGTACACATGCTTACCTCAGTGGTAAAAAGACTGAAGAGCTGACATAATGAGTCAGAGAAATTGAAAATCAGATCTTAAGTCGTGACAAATTGGTAAAAGCTTCAAATGATCGAATAAAACAATTAACTGATAAACTTGAAAATGATAAAATTGACGTAGAACGAATCAGGAAAGAAAATGAAAAATTAGTTCATGAAAACCGTCAAATTTCAGAAAATTAAGAGAAACTAAAAAGGACGACAAAAGATTCTGATGAAAGAAATGATAAAACAGTCAAAGAAAATATCCAACTGACAGGAGTACTTCAGTCAAAAGAGTGGCAAATCAGCCAACATTTGGATGAGATTGCTAATCTGAAGCTTCAGGTTCAGGAAGCTAAGATTGAAAATGAGCGCATGAATCTGAAACTCAATAGTTACAACTCCGTAAGTTTTGTTCTTCAACATATCGTTCCTAATCCAATTGGCAAGAACAAAGCTGGCGAAGATGTTTATTCGGACAGAACTGGGGTTGGGTATCATCAGGTTCCACCGCCAGTGTTAAATAATTTTTCAAAGAAAAAGTCTGGGTTGGTTAATGAAAATGACACAAATGAAGTTAAACTTCCAGAATCAATTGATGTCACATTCACTTCATCATCCGATGAAGACAACGTTCAGTCAAGAGTTGTTAAAAATATGGTTGAAAGTGTTTTGAAATCTGAAAATGATTCAACTGAGGATGCAGAATGTTTTTTGGACAAATATATTCCGAAAACAACATCCAAAAACAACGTAAATGAAGAACCTAATCTTGTGATGTACAAGATGTCGGGATCAGATAAGTTGTATTCGGATTTTGAATTTCCTTTGGAAAATGTGAATGTGGACAAGTTGAAAAATGTGTTTAAATTGATTGAGATTGATGTGTCTGAGATCGAAGGTTTGAAACGTTCCAAAAGACAATTAAATTTTGAAAAAGATAAAGCTTACTACAAAAAACCTGTTGTACCGCCACGTTTTTCTAAAAACAATCAAAACAAATGGTCGGGTGGATATCAGGGTGGTAAGAATTATCAAGGAACGAACTTTCAAAACTAGAAGTTTGTCGAGAAAAAGGTGTTTGTGAAAAGCTCGAGTTCTCATTCCGAGCAGGAATCTGAAATATTTTCAAAATCAAATGAAGAGTTCTTTGAAAAGAAGGCCTCACAGCCTCAGACCGAAGGCACAAATAGGGTAGTTGATACCCGTACATGCTTTAAGTGCAACAAAGTTGGACACATTGCACGAAAGTGCACCAACTTAAAGTCTAAGACTGAAGTTGTTGAGAGTCAGAAAAAGAAAGTTGATGCAAAAGGAAAATCTCCAATCACTACAAAAAAAAAGCCATTTAGTGGCACACATTTTTAATGGCATATAGCTTTTGTGCCACTAATTTTTATTTTTAATGGCACTTTAGGTATTTAACACATACATTCAGTGACATTTTACTTTTATGTCACTAATCAAGGCTTTTAGTGGCATTTTGCATATGCCACCAATTTTTTCTATATATTTTAATGGCACTTTGCCTTGCCTGTGCCACAAAAAATTTTGAACAATTCAGTTTAAAATTTTCACCATTTCTTCTTCTCTTTCACCAAAAATGAATTTCCCTCCACAAATCATTTCATATTCCCGCTCATTCCCCACACCACTCATCGATTTCCCTCTCACTCTCACCAAAAAGATCAATTTCCCCCGCTCTAATTTTTCTCTCTCCAAAATCTCTTCCATTCCAAAGATGATTGTGCTCCTGTTTAAATCCCGACATCAATTTGGTAGGTTATCACTACTAGAATAACGGGTACATATCATCATAATAACCACAGATCGATTCTCGTACAGCCGATTATTAGGATTCATCTCCATCTCCATTGATTAAGGATCGATTCTCAGTTGAAGGAGATGTAGTTGCTTGCCCTATCACCACAACCGCTATAATAATCCTCCTAATTACCTCCTATTTCGTTAAGTCTCGTGATCTGCTCTGTGGTTCGTCGATTTCTTCGTTCGATCGGCTCTCTTGCAGTCGGTTCTTTGGTTTGGACAACCTCAATTCGGATTTTGGAGCCCTAGAAGTCCCCTGGTGTAAGATCCGTCACTATTTGATATTATGTGGTTTGATTTTGTCTGATTTGTATTGATATAATAATTTGATTACTGTTACGCTAGAATGTTTTTGTTGATATGCCCCGTTATGATCAGGATGTAGTTAGAGTAGTTTTAGTGTAGTTATTGGTTGGTTTGGTAAGATTATGAGATGACTGTGCTATTAGGAATGTGATTATGCCTGTAATTAGGAGTATCTAGTATTTCTCTGCTTGTAGTGTAGAATGTGAGTATGTGAATGTAATATGAGGTTGCGTTTGAACTGTGATTGATCTGAATTTTACATTGTTTGTGATGGAAAATGTTGATGGTTTAATTTATAGGAATTAGTTTGTGATTTTTGTATCCTACAATACACAGAATCGAAACTGGTATTATTTAAACCGTATAATCATATCGTTATAAAACCTTAATTTATATTAAAAGCACCGGGACCATAAATATGAGAACGGATCTAGACAGTATATTCATTAAAGAAACAAAATCTAGTCATCAGTGCAAATAGTTGTGAGTTTGATGTTGCGATTCTTGCTTTTTTCTGCTTCGCTTGTAACTTGTAATGCAAACATCTTTGAAGAAATAATGGGTGCAAAAAACCATACACAGGTTAGAAAGACACATATAAAAAACACTTTTTATGCATGTATGTTAATTCAGAACCAACAGATATAAATTTCCCAGTAATATATATCAATCGTAGATAAAAATATAAACAATTATATAACCAAATGACAAAGTGGATAAGTGAACAGATCAAGAAGGTCACATTTCTAACAGCGCGCCGTTGGAGAATGTTGTATAATTCAACAGGTTTGCAGTAAACCGAAAGACTCTCCTCAGCTGCAGCTTGTTCTTCCTGACTCATAGACAATCTAAAGAACTGAACAACTAGTTATCTATATATAACAATTTACGTAGCTTGTTGGCTACAGTAAATAACGTCGTTAGAAAACGTCGTTGACAAAAGAGAAACCACGTGTGACCCTAATCCAGTTCCACCGCATCCCTCGACGTCATCCCCTTCCTCCCTCTTCTCTTTGTCGCTCCATTCAATATCGATTCCAGCGAACTCTCCATTGGAATCCACATTTGATGCAAGTCGTCTAAAAAATTAGGCCTCTGCAGGTATGTTTTGGTTAAGTCTTTAGTTTTGCGTCTAAAATTAGGGCTCCGATTTAATTACTTTGGGTAAATCTTTACAATTTGAGGTATGGTGTTTTCTGTATTTGCATTTCTATTTTCAGATTACATGTATGAATTGGGTCTCATTTGGGTTGATTGTAGCTTCTTCAGTTATGTTTGCTTTTCATCTAACATTCACCATGGCAACGGATAGGAGGTACCAAGGGTTTTTGCCACACTATTTTAACTTAGATTTATTAAAATACCCGTTTAGAGGACCATCATTTTATCAATCTGGTGTAGACAGAAGGTTTGATATTGCCCCTGTTCTCATTTGATGAGACTGATAGCTACATTAAAGATGAATTAAATTTACAAATAAAACTAGACATGGCATAAAATGTGCATATAACATATGTACCCTGTGCATTAATATGGTGATTATAAGAAGTGCATATTAGTTTTTTGGGTGCAATACAACATATATAAATACACAATGTTGTTGTAAGTTCATGTTTATATAAGAAACAGTTAAAAAAAAGGGTGCAGAATACTTCTTTTTGTTATTGCTATACATCTTTGTTTGTGCTTAAAGTGGAAATGATGTGTTGAACGGGTCATATCAGGTTAAACATTTTGTATGGGTCAAATGGGTGCCTTTAACAGTAGCTTGTTTCATGTGGAGATTAATTCAAGATCGCATCACGGTTGCTAAATATTTGAGCCATAGGGGTATTTTGGTAATCTCTGTAATCTGAAATCTTTGCTTAAAGGATGAAGAGTTTGTGATCTGCAATCCATGTTATCGGATTTTTTTACATTTATTAGGGTTCAACTGCTTTCATTACTTACGAGGATGAATATTCTCGCTTCCCCTTATACAACAATCAAGTGTTAGTTTGTAAGGAAATGTGGCTCCTGTTAGTTCATTGCTAATGTACAGTTTGAAAATTGAAATATGAACTGCTAGAAAAAAAATTCACAGGAGGGTATCAGACAAACTGATTTTCAAGAAGTACACTAAGATTATGTTGCAGCTTGGTAACAATGATCATTGTCGGAAGCTATATATGAAAAATATCTTGAGTGGTCACCTAAAAACCTCTATGATGTACTATGTGTTGGTGTTGATGGGATTTTGTCGGCCGGGTTTCGGGAGCATCCACAGGAATGAAGCTAGATCCAGCAAAAGTGGAACAGGTTTGTGGATTTTCAAATTATAAAGACCAGTTATTTATTGCTTTAACTTACAATAAGATATGCAGGTGTACATGAACATCCATGTCGTAACGGTAGTAGAAGGGATGCTTTGGAATCATTGGCGTACACTTTAATAACTCGAATAAAAAAGGTTAGCATGGCAAGGCTAGCAGGTAAGTTGGCTTCTTTAGCCACATTCTATTATTTATTGTTTTTTAATAGATAATGCTTATTATTTTGAATGTTTCAGGGAGATAATAAGACGTTCAAGATGGCTTCGGAAACAAAATACTCATCTTATTAAAGTTAGTTCATGGGGACTGTTTCTTCTTTTCATGGTCAAGATGGCTTCGGAAACAAAATATTCGTCTTATTAAAGTTAGTTCATGGGGACTGTTTCTTCTTTTCATGGTACTGATCGAAATAGTTGGCTGATTTTTTCATGGAGGCTTCTTTAGGTATTAATTTCATTTTTTTTTTGGAATATTTACATTGTTCATGCATGTTATATGTTTAAAAGAACTTTATTAGATACGTGGGGGATGGGGTGTGTTTATGGGTGTGAATTTTTTACACGACCCGAAAACCCAACACGAACCTAACACGAAATTCACAGGTTTAGGTTTAGTCTAAACGGGTTCGGGTTTGTTCAGGTTGAACCCACGAACCCGTTTAGGTTAACGGGTCGGGTTCGGGTCAACCTGGTCGGGTTGGCAGGTTAACCCGTTTAACACATTTATACTATATTACAATATATTTTATGTCATAAATTAAATGATGTGTGTATTTTATGCCATTATTATAACTTAAAAAGAGAAATTAACATAGATTTTATAATTTAAATATGATATTATTATATACATTTGTGTTTTTTTAAGTAAATTTTAATTTTAATATATTAATTTCAGAAAAAAATAAAAAAAAATTGCGTTGAACGGGTCGTGTTCGGGTCAACCCACGAAACTTCGGGTCGTGTTTGGGTTCTTATGTATGATATGATTTTCGGGTTCGGGTCGGGTTGAACCCAACAATCCACCATCACGACCTGTTTAGCACCCCTAGGTGTGCTTGCTTAAAGTTGTAACAATCAGACAATTAGATGTCCGTGTGATCTTTAGATAATCCGTTTTGTGAAGCAATAGAACAAGCGAAAGTTGTTCTAAGAATTTATAAAATCGATTGTTTTAGTTTAATAATTGACCCGTTTAAGATAGAAGATAACTCATTTTGACCCATTATAAACTAATGGGAAAGATTCTCATCATGAACCCTCTTTTCGTTAGGTGATGGCAATATAGATAACTAGATGTATTGAAAGAACCAACCAATCTTTGGCTAAAGAGAGCTAAAAGTGATGTCAAAAGAAGTAAATTCGTCTTTTATTAATTGCTCTTACATCTTTAAAGGCTATGGTTATGAGATCTAATCATTTGAACATGAATTGTGAAATTTCAGGTTGAATATAGTGAATTGGCTGATGCGGCGACAATAAGGAGTAAGTGCAGGGAACAACTATGAAGTGGGAAATACGATCGCTAACACACAATGAATCTTTTACTCGCATGAAGACTGTGAAAGAGATTCATGAACGTAATGGAGTTTTGAGTTTTTGGTCAAACATTTTTTTAATATTTGTTTTGTATGTTCGATATTTAGACTTAGGTTGATACATATTAGTTATTTATTTGCAAACATTTGGAATCTTTGGAAGACGATTGATTGAAATTTTTAATTGAATTGATTATATTATTATGTTTTCTACATTTTACAAATTTATTTTTAATGTAAATAAATAATAATTGTAATCAATAAAAATTAATATGATAAATAATTTGATGTGATTTTTGTGGCAAAAAATATGTGCCACTAAAAGCCTAAAAGTTTGTAGTGGCAGAAAAAACAGTGCCACTAAAAGCCTATATACTTTGTGCGGCACATTGAAAAGTGCCACTAAAAGGCTTTAGCGTCAGCACTTCTAGTGGCACTTTTTTTGTGTGCCGCCCATTCCTACAGGTGTTTTTAGTGGCATTATTTTGTTGTTTTGTGGCACTTTTTGTATGTCATTAAATGACATTTTTTTTGTAGTGAATGGTTGTTGAGAAGAAAATTTTGAAAAATGAAAACACAAAATTCAAAATTGAACCTGTAAAGAATGTGGTAACTAAAACTGATAAATTTTACAAACGGGTTGCTTCGCCTCAACAAGCATGGAATCCAAAATCAGTTGAAAAGAAATCAAGTTCTCCAAAACCAAAGGTTTCTGAGACGGAAAAACAATC
Organism: Helianthus tuberosus; assembly: GCA_030545235.1. Classification (NCBI taxonomy): domain Eukaryota; kingdom Viridiplantae; phylum Streptophyta; class Magnoliopsida; order Asterales; family Asteraceae; genus Helianthus; species Helianthus tuberosus. Next base: position 167,763,360 of record CM060423.1, on the reverse strand, counting down.
ATCCTCTACCACTCCGGTAAAGATGAATGTTTCTTGGGATTACTATGAGAAACTTGAAAAACAGATGTCTACTACTTCTGAAAAGAAGGATGTACCAAAGAAAGACCAATCATCTGGTCAACCTCCTAAAAATGATTTCTTTTTATACAAAGAGGTTGAGATTGGGTCTGAGGAGAACTTAAAGATGAATGACAAGAATTTTCCGCCACTTTACACTACAAAAAATCACCTCAAAGTTAAGCTACCCGAGTCAAAAGAGGCTTGGGTGGCATCAAAATCTAACTAAGTGTTTGTGATATGTGCAGGAGCTTCCAAGATCCGTTTTACGTTGGATTATGGATAGTGAAGCTTCTCGGCACATGACGGGGAAGAAGACCCTATTGTACGATGTTCGAGGGTTTAATGGAGGATATGTGGGTTTTGTAGGTAATCAAGGTGGTCGAATAGTTCGAGGATAAGGAATGTTTGATATTGAAACCAGGATTTGTTGTTCCCGAAGAATGGGTTATCATGAGAGCATCCAGAGTCAATGATCTGTACGTGTTGGACATGAGTGTAGCAACTACTACCACGGGTCGGGCTCACTGCTTTATGTCAAGAGCAACGGAAAAAGAATCACAATTGGGCCACATTCGCCTGCGAAAAATGAATCACCTGGTGCATAACGACTTAGTAACTGGTGTTCATGTAAAAGGTTTCCATCTGGAAAGGGGAGTGCATTAGCTGCATTAAAGGGAAGCAAAAGAAGAAATCACATCCTCAAAAGAAGGTTAACTCAGTCTCGAGACCGTTAGAAAGACTTCACATGGATCTTTTTGGTCCGGTGAATGTCAAAAGTATAACTGGTGATCTCTACTGTCTAGTAGTAACAGACGACTACTTGAGATTTTTGTGGGTATCATTTCTAAAGACAAAGGATGAGACATTCGAAAGTTTGATGACGTTGTTCAGAAAAATTGAAAACTTGTACGAAACTCGAATCAGAAGAATCATGAGTGATAACGGTACAGAGTTCAAGAACAACAAGATGGAAGAATATTGTGATGAGAGAGGTATATTGCAAGAATTTAGTGCTCCTTACACTCCACAGCAAAATGAAGTAAATGAAAGAACATGACGCTAATTGAAACGGCCAAGACGATGCTTGCTGATTCAAAATTACCAGTCAACTTTTGGGCAGAAGCAGTGTCAGTCGCTTGCTATACACTCAACCGGGTTCTTACAGTGAAGAAATTCAACAAGACATGTTTCGAGCTGATCAACAACCGCAAACTTAACCTGAAGTATCTGGAACCGTTTGGGTCTCCCTGCACAGTTCTAGAACCTTTTGGTAAATTTGGTCCAAAGAGCATTGAAGGAATTTTCATGGGTTATGCAAGTCCATTGAAAAGAGTCTTTGTTCCAAGCTTAAAGTGGATCATCGAAGCACATAATGTTGAGTGTCAAGGTTATACGATGCCACCTCAGAATCCAAGAGACTCATGGCGTTTTAATTACGATACTCTGTGGGATTCCTTCGACATAGAAGAAGAACCAGATTTCTTTGACGAGTTGGATATTCTGAGAGAATATGAGGCATCACAAGAAAGATTTCCAGCTGAGCCTTCTAGACGTCTATATCGAGCTTCCAATGACGATGAAGCCGGTCCTAGTAATGCTGGAGAACATGATGATATTCAGCAAACTCTTGACAATCAGACGACAGTCAACGACAATCTAGAATCTGATGACAAGCCAATATTCGATCATGGTGATTCAGATTCTGAGGGGGAGTAGATCCAGATATCAAGTCAAACATTTCTAGTCAGTGAACAAGGTGCAAATCAGAATGTCACAAATTTGGAAGGCGAGGTAGATGTTCCAGGCGAGGTGATGCCGAGAACTCTTTCGTACCATCCAGAAGAGCTGATTATTGGAGAATTGCAATCAGGCATCCGCACTAGACGACAAATTGATCAAGGCCTTACTTGTTTTTATTCTACAGTTGCTCCGTTACAAACTGAGTTTTTACTTAGTTGTTTTATTTCGCAGATTGAGCCGCGAACATATAAGGAAGCTCTAACTGAAGATTCTTGGGTCAACACGATGCAAGAGGAGCTAAGTCAGTTTGAGAAGTTGGGAGTGTGGAAATTGGTAGACTTGCCTGATGGTCACAGGAAGATAAACACCAAGTGGGTGTTCAAGTGCAAAAGGGATGATCGAGGGGTTATTATTCGTAACAAAGCTCGACTCGTAGTCCAGGGCTTTAGTCAGCAGGAGGGTATAGATTTCACCGAAGTATATGCTCCCGTTGCTAGACTTGAAGCGATCAGAATCTTCCTAGCATTTGCATCTGGGAAAGGTTTTAAAGTTTATCAGCTAGATGTTAAATCGGCTTTTCTCTACGGGAAGGTAAAAGAGGAGGTATATGTCGGACAGCCACCGGGCTTCACCGACCCAATCCACAAAGACAAGGTCTATTTACTGGATAAAGCGCTGTATGGTTTACACCAGGCCCCGAGAGCCTGGTATGAGACATTTTCTCAACATCTGCTTGCCAACAGCTTCATCGGTGGAAAAGTGGATGCCACTCTCTTCACCAAAGAAGTCGATGGACATCTTCTGATAGTTCAGATATATGTGGACGAAATCATATTTGGGTCAACAAATGAAAATCTATGCAAAGATTTTGAAAGAGTTATGAAGCAAAAATTTGAAATGTCATCGATGGGTGAGATGAAATTCTTCTTGGGACTTCAGGTTGATCAACTACCCGAGGGAATATTCATACATCAAACAAAGTATGTTCATGATATCTTAGAGAAATTTGAGATGTCCGGGACTACTCCAGCTTCAACCCCATTAGCGACGAACCATCGGATCGCTGATGTACTTGACAGCTTCAAGACCAGATATATGTACCCAACCTGCCTCGCAGCGCGGTTTCAGTCAAGCCCCAGAGCTTCGCATATGGTGATTGTGAAACAGATATTACGCTACCTGAAAGGAACTCCATCACTGGGGTTGTGGTATCCAAGAAAAGGCAATTTCACGCTCGAAGGGTATTCTAATTCTGATTTTGGATGCTGCAAAGTTAACGCTAAGTCAACAACAGCGGGGTGCCAGTTTTTCGGATCACGTTTGGTCACCTGGCAATGCAAGAAGCAGACCTCTGTCGCTTTATCCACATGTGAAGCCGAGTATGTATCTGCTAGCAGTTACTGCTCTCAGATCTTGTGGATCCAGCAACAGATGCGAGACTACGGTTTGCAATTTCTTAACACCCCTATTTTTGTTGATAATGAGGCAGCGATAAACATTACAAAAAATCCTGTTCATCACGCTAAAACGAAACAGATTGAAATTCGTCATCACTTCATCCGAGACTGTTTCGAGAAGAAGTTGATACGAATTGAGAAAATCCACACTGACAAACAAAAAGCTGATTTACATACCAAAGCGTTTGATAAAACTCGTTTTCAATATCTTTTAAAATTGAATGGTATGAAGCTTTTATCGGTGTCGAAGGAGATTATTGGCGTTGATGAAGGTACCACTGTAGATGATGTTGAGAAGCAATCTGCAATGGTTTGTCGATTTTTTACTTGTTTTGGTATTTAGGGGGAGTAGGTTATATTTTCATAAAATACAAAAACAGTAAAAAATTTGTTCAAAAATCCAAAAACATGAGATATTTTCAAAATCCAAAAACAATAGAAAACCGAAAAAGAGCTAGTGTAAAAAGGGAAAATGATAGAACATCAGCTTGACAGTTACGGTATGCTAAAGAAATGGAAAGTTTAAAATTTTTAAACAGTCTCGCTGATGATATGCAGGTAGGTTTTTACACATTTAGTAGGTTTGTTCGGGATATAAACCTAAATCATTACTTGTTATTACGTGGGGAACATCTCTCGGATATATCGGTAACCCCCGAAATCTTGTTTGAAAGGCTCTATTTCTGACATACTAGGTCTTTGTATGTGGTAATATCTGGGGTATTATACCTGGACTTCTGATTTTGCGGGAGGAATAGCCTAGTCCTCGTATAATACTTTGCACAACTTTAAGCATAAAGCCCGCCCTCAGCATTAAAAATGATGAAACATTGAAAAATGCTAATCATGTGCTGTTGTAAAAAAAGATCCCCAAAGGGGACCCACCTTAAAGTTGAGCCATCATCTCTCTGATTTTGCGAAAGCAATAGCCTGAGCTCTCATCGCTTCAACACTTAACCCCTTACAGATATTACTAGTGTGCACTCACCTGTAAGACTGAATATAGTAGTCTGGATACGGGAGTATATTTTGAGGTGGTACACGCGTATAAGCTAAGTCTCTAAAACGCTAAATTCATATCCTGGACAAATTGAAATTTGTGTGAGAACTTAAGTGGATCAGTATATCGACAATCTAAGCGAATTGTTTAATTCTGAGTATGAAATTAAAGCTTAACGGTACTTGTGACTTGTCTATAGCTGATATGATTCCCTAAGACGCTCACCAAAAATATGTTTGTAAATAGTTTACATTTACTGCATTTCATTTCTGTTTAGCATTCTAGTATAGAAACTTTATTCAAAATCCAAAAAGATTTTACATTTCTGCTTTATCTTTCCGACAAACCAAAGTGGAAAGCTGATCTTCAGTCTCGCAGTTTGAAGAAGATGCAGGAAGTTTCTGAGCTGGACAGTTGAGTTGGGAGCTTATTATGTTAAACCTGTAAAATCATAAAGTTAAATCAAGTTCATTAAGTTGAAACTTGTGATTTTCAGAATAATGTTTTGAAATATGTTGAACAAAAGTCAATTTTATTTTGTCTCAAGTCAACCAAGGTCATTAAGTTGGACTTGGTAGACAAATTAAGTGCCTAGGGTCATTAACTTGGACCTAGATACTTAAGTGGATTACTAAAAACTGATAAAAACAACAAATGAAGACAAAAAGGAGAATAGATTATAATGTCAAATTTCTGAGAAGCAGGGAACAGGTTTGTTCCTGTGAAAGCAGCAAAGCGAATTCCCCGTGGCTTAGTCTAAACAAAGTTTGAACCAGAATTCTATCCCAGCTTATTGAAAGAGGGAGTCTAACAGTTTCTGGATCAACATTCAAGGGGGAGTTTAAAGATTATCAAAGACATGTTCGAGTGCTAGCTGCTGATGCTGATAGAGATTGGAGGATGCTTACAGTGTCAAACAATTTGGAAAGAGCGAAAAGACTAATCAAGACTGAAGACTCGATGCCGAAGACTTCGTCAACATCCAAGGGGGAGTTTGTTGGTGTATAAATGTCTGTTAACTTCGTCTTTATCGAGTCTAATGTCTAGATAGGGTAAACCAGTGCTCAGTAGATTAGAAATTAGGTTTTGTTTGTGTAAGAGTCATTTCGCATGAAATAGTAAGAAGCGTTTCGTACGAAATGGATCAAGCCCATTTCGCACGAAATGAGTTTTGCTTGTTTCGTACGAAATGGACCCTCTATATATAGTGGAGCATTGGTTGTCATTTGGAACGACCCGGATTTCAGAGCCAAGGTGCTGCCAAACTGTCAAGTGATCTGTATAGCTTTGAAATCAATAAAAACAAGATAATTAGGGAGAATCAAGCTGTAATCAAGTTCGTATCATTGATTCCACCTTTGATATGGATTAAAACTCTTCTGATCGACTCATTCAGGTCACACAACGATCCAATAACAAGTTTAAACGTAACGGGTGCTGATCTGCAAGCTTTAATAGACAATGATGCAACTAAAGCCGTTGGCAGATTGTTCAAAGATTCAAGTGCTGCTCGCACAAAGACCCAATCAGTGGCTCATACTAAGCCCCCTTCCAAAACACATACATCAAAGAAGGACGACTCTCAGCATTCGTCAAATCAAAAAAGCCAGCCGTCTAAGAAAATAGTGTTTGATCGGGAACCGCGTTCCAAGACTTATTCTTATAAATACTTCGTCTCTTGCAAACCAAGAGATTTTACAGGTGAAAAAGGTGCCATAGATTGTATGACATGGCTTGATGAAATGGATACCGTTGTGGATATCAGTGGATGTGCTGAGCAGGATGTAGTGAAGTTTGTATCCCATCGTTTAAAGGAGATGCCTTAGCTTGGTGGAAGGCATTAATTCAAGCCACGGGTGACAGACCCGTATGTAAGAACTGCAAGAAACACCACCTTGGCAAATGCACTATTGATCTAAAAGAGAGACCCTGTGGAATTTGCAAAATGAAGGGTTATAAGACTTTGGAGGGCAAGGAATTAAAGAATGCGACCTGTTATGGTTGTAACGAGAAGGGGCACATCAAGAGCAATTGCCCGAAAAACCCAAAGAAGCCTGAAGAGGCTAAAAAGACAAACGCTCGAGTGTTCCAAATGAATGCCAGTGAGGCAGTGTAGAATGTTAATGTTATAACAGGTACTTTCCTCATAAATGATATATATGCTAGAGTTTTATTTGATTCTGGCGCAGATAAGTCCTTTGTAGACGTTAAATTTAGTAAATTGAATCTGCCTATTAAAACTCTAGACATAAAATATGAATTAGAGCTAGCCGATGGTACCTTAGAAACTGCCTCAACAATTTTAGATGGATGTTTTATATCCATTAGGAATCACTCTTTTCCGTTGTCCTTGTTACCGATGAAATTGGCAGGGTTTGATATAGTTATAGGCATGGATTGGTTATCTTTTAACCAAGCTCAAATTGCCTGTGATAAGAAGCAAGTTATTATCAAAACCCCTTATGGTGAATCAATTACTATTCAAGGAGATACGCAGTATGGATTGCCCGATCAAGTATCCATGCTTAAGGCATCAAAGTGTTTGAAGAAAGGTTGTGTCATTTACATGGCACAGGTGACAGTGAACGTGCCAAAGCCCAAAATAGAAGATATTCCTGTTATTTCTGAATACTCAGATGTTTTTCCTAAAGAACTACCTGGGTTACCTCCCGACAGACAAGTGGAATTCAGAATTGATATTATACCAGGAGCAGCACCAGTCGCACGAGCTCCTTATCATTTGGCACCGACTGAAATGAAGGAATTAAGAACCCAGTTAGATGATCTATTGGAGAAAGGCTTCATTCAACCAAGCTCATCACCTTGGGAAGCGCCCATTCTGTTTGTAAAAAGAAAGATGGTTCAATGCGTCTATGCATTGATTATCGTGAGCTAAATAAGGTGACAATCAAAAATCACTATCCATTGCCCAGGATCGATGATCTGTTCGATCAGCTTCAAGGGGCAAGTTTCTTCTCAAAGATTGATCTAAGGTCGGGGTATCATCAATTGAAGGTCAGAACCGAAGATGTACACAAGACCGCGTTCAGAAACAGATATGGCCACTACGAGTTCTTAGTGATGCCTTTCGGACTCACTAATGCACCTGCAGTATTCATGGATCACATGAATCGAGTCTGCAAGCTGTATCTGGACAATTTTGTCATTGTCTTTATCGATGAGATACTTATTTACTCCAAGAGTCAAGCTGATCTTGAGAAACATCTCCGATGCATCCTTAAACTTCTGCAACAAGAGAAGCTCTACACAAAATTTTCCAAATGTGAATTCTGGCTTCGAGAAGTCCAATTTCTTGGACATGTGGTAAGTGAGCGTGGCATCCAGGTGGATCCCGCTAAAATAGAAGCAATTTATGAATTGGCAAGCACCTAAGATGCCCACCGAAATTCGTAGCTTCCTAGGGTTGGCAGGTTACTACAGGCGTTTCATCGAAAACTTTTCAAGATTAGCTGCACCTTTAACTTCTTTAACTCGCAAGAATGTGAAGTTTGATAGGGGTCCCAAACAGCAAGAATCTTTTGAGATTCTCAAGCAGAAATTAAGCAATGCTCCTGTGTTAACATTGCCCGAGGGAATAGAATAATTCGTTGTATATTGTGATGCATCGCACACTGGTATGGGCTATGTGCTTATACAAAGAGGTCAGGTGATTACCTATGCATAGCGACAACTAAAAGTGCACGAAAAGAACTACACCACCCATGACATGGAATTGGGTGTCGTTGTATTTGCACTCAAATTATGGATGCATTACCTGTATGGAACCAAGTGTGTGATTTACTCAGATCATAAAAGCCTCCAACACTTGTTTAACCAGAAAGATCTCAATATGAAGCAACGTCGTTGGATGGAAACATTGAACGATTATGACTGTGAAATTCGCTATCACCCGGGCAAAGCAAATGTGGTCGCTGATGCTTTAAGCAGGAAAGAAAGGGTCAAACCTATTAGGATCAATGCCAAAAGCATTGAACTAAAGAACAATTTAAACAAGAAGTTGTTGTCAGCACAAAAAGAAGCCGTAAAGGAAGATAACTTTCCAGCAGAAAGATTAGGTGCAACTGTTGATCAGTTGTCACCTGGGAATGATGGAATCCTTAGATTGAATGGTCGAATCTAGGTTCCAATACGTGGAGAACTTAGAGATATAATCCTCCAAGAAGCTCTTAACTCTAAATATTCAGTTCACCCAGGCAGTGATAAAATGTATCAGGATCTGAAGGCAAATTACTGGTGGATGGGTTTGAAGAACCAGGTTAAAGCCGAGCATCAAAAGCTGTCAGATTTAATGCAACAACCAGAACTTCCCACTTGGAAGTGGGAAATGGTAACTATGGATTTCATTACCAAGTTACGAAAGACGAAACGTGGGAATGATACGATATGGGTTATAGTTGACAGACTGACAAAGTCAGCTTATTTCATACCCATCAAGGAGACGTATAGCTCCGATAAACTAGCCCAGTTGTATGTGGATGAGATTGTGTCTCTCCACAGAGTGCCAGAATCTATTATATCAGATATGGATACTAGATACACTTCTTATTTTTGGAAAAGCTTCCAACAATCCCTAGGCACTCGTTTGAATTTCAGTACCGCTTATCATCCTCAGACGGATGGACAAAGTCAGCGTACGATTCAAACATTGGAAGACATGCTCCGGGCTTGTGTTATCGACTTAGGTGGAAGTTGGAATGACCATCTTCCCTTGATTGAATTTTCATACAACAACAGTTATCATACGAGCATCCAAGTTGCGCCTTTTGAGGCCTTATATGTAACACCCCGCAACTTTGAAGTCAAGGTACAAGTCAAAGTCAAAGTCAAAGGAAGAAAAGATTTCTAAATGCGATCTGTCATTCCTTGCTTAATTATTGATTGTACTCTTTGACCTTGTAATCCATACTCTGTTTTAAGTTACTTTAGTTGTATTATGTGGAGTAAATGCTAATAATGGCAGTTTATCGACTTAACGTTATCGCAATCGCTATCGCTATCGCATCACAACTCGAATTATGTGTTCTGGATATTCTTTTACGTGTGTGTGTGCTACTTATGTGTTATTTGTCCATGTTGATAATTGTTTTGTGTGGTGATTATCGAAACGCAATCGCAACTCTAACGCAACGCCATCTCATCACAAACTCGAGATGTAAGGTGACTTATATTATTGCATGTTTGTTAGGTTATTTGTGTAATTATTGTTTAATACTATCACTTACTCGCATCACAACGCTTAACGCACGAAACGAAACATCGAAACTCGACTCGCCGGAGACGTTCGATCGAATGACAATTCGATCGAATGGTCATCCGTCCAGATGACCATCCGATCGAACTGCCCTCCGATCGCACCTGTGCACCACCTTTCCCCTTCTGTAACCTATAAATACCACCTGTCACATCATGAATAGTGATGTGACAGCTCTCTCGTTTGACCAGCACACTTTAGGCAATTTTCTCTCGATCTCTCGCAATTCTTGTAAGTTTCTACCTCAGATCTTGTACTTCTATGATCTACACACACTCCTTCATATTTTTCACCATCAAGTCTCAACTTTAAACCATGGAATCTACCTGATTTGGGGTGTTCTAGGGTGATGTCATCATGAGTTCTCATGAACTTCAAAGTGTGACTTCATCCCACCAAGAACAACTCGAATCTAACAGATTTCTACAGTGTTTAAACATTATTCACACTGATTTCACCTAAATCTAAACATTTTCAAGATTGAAAAGGATTGAAAGATGTTTTGATAACTTTCTTTCAACTCTTTTACACACTTGCACTCAAAACCGATAGAATCAGAGCTCATTCAGGCCTTCCACTCATGCTCTAGTGAAGTGTCTGTTTGGGAACTGATTCCTATAAAAAAGACAACCGATTCGTGAGTTAAACAAGAATAACCATCAAGAACAGTTAACTGATCGGGCTGGGGTGATTCCCACCTCGATCGGATGATTCAGACTTGATGGGTTTCTGTTGTTTAAAACATTGTCATACCGTCTCGGTCAAACCGCAAACTTTCAAACTCAACAAATTTAAAAACGTGCAAATCATCAAATGGACTGCAGTCCGATTGGATTGCCATCCGATCAAATGACAATCCGATCAGATTACTTGTGGTCTCAGCACTTAAACATTTTTATAAATTTCCAACACATGACAATATCAACCGAATGGTCATCCGATCGGACGACCATCCGATCGAATGACCATCCTGCTGTGAACTTGTTCTTTAAGAAATGTCTCACTTAGAACAAATCGCCATCCGAGCGAACGACCATCCGATCGGACGGCCATTCGACCGGACGACCTGAAAGTTAGAGATACTTCTCTGTTTTCAAAATGCTATAAAGAAAACTTCAAAGCCATCATACACAAACACATCTATCCCAAACGGATTACCCTCCGAGGAAATGGCCATCCGTCCGGACGGTCATCCGATCAGATCACTATCCGTCACCCTGTTCACTTGCACCGTTTAACGCACCGTTCATCGCTTATGCTATTGTTAACTGTTCAGGCTAATCTCTCAGCGCTCCCTTCAATCCAAGAGAATGTTTATTTACTAAACACAATCTGTGAGTATACTCGATCCCTTTTTGCTTTACGCACTTTTGGGTGTTAAATACGTTACTTTTATACGCTAACCGCCCTCGCATGTTATACGTGTTATTCGATGAATGCTTGTATGTTATGTTTAGACAGTGATTGTTGCTTGACACCTTAGCAACGATAGTACTATAGTTTGGACTCAGCACCTGTCGTGGACGGGGATTGCTAAGGGTATTTCTTCACGTGTCACAGTGGTGATATGTGTTGCGCACTCCACAACTCGCAGTCACGTCTGTGCATATTTCATTATCGATAACCTACTTGCTTCACATTACTACGTGTTACATGCTGGTTACGCGTTTAAAAAAAAAAAAAGCTTTCGCTATCTACTATACTATTAAACTTGTATGCTACCTTTACACTATGTGTATTGACCTTTATTTTAACGTATGTGACAGGTTTTTGAGATGCTAGGATGCTTGCTATGTGGAATCAAGTTTGGAAGAGTCTAGAAACAAACAATTAATAATTTGAGTTGTTAGAACATTGATTTGTCTTGAGATATCTATGTCTGTAATAACTGTTTTTATTTTGATAAGTTATGGTATGGGACATAATGTTAATTATCTAGTAATTTAGTTGTTATGGATTTCTCCTGGATAATCTGTTTCGCTCAGTGCCGCGCCCCGATGTTTCCGCCATCGGTTGGGGTGTGACAGATTGGTATCAGAGCCATAACTATTGGGAATTAGGCAAGACTCGGCCTAGTCCGGGTCGCTGTCTTAGAAAAGACCTAGTCTATAGTCTAAGTACCAACAGACCGACTTGTGCATACCCAGTAGGGGTTTTGTACGAGCTTACTTGCTATTCTCGCTCGAACTCGCTAAACACTATCACTCTGCCTTTCCTAAGGCTAGCATACCACACGCTATTTTCAACGAACGAGTGATTAGATCAAGACTAGGTGTGAAAACCGCAAACTCTCGATCGGATAGCTTGTTCGATGCGACTTTTTACTATAAACACGAGAATTTGCGTAGAATCAGGAGTGAAATCCATACTTCGACGCAGATTTTCCCTCTCTATCTCGTGATTCTATCACGCAAATAGGAATAAAGTCGTTAAGTTAGGGGTGAAACCCGAATATTGATGACTTGTTCCACTCTCTATTTTGGTTTTATAAAACTCTCACCAAAGTCTTGACGGACTCCAATGACTTGTGTCCCGCTGTAACTGAAAGGATGCGTGCCGTTCGCCCAGATTGAGGCGAGAGCACAGTCCAGAAAGCAAAAGTGTGTACCCGAAGTCCTTGAGAATAGTTAAATCGCTTTGGGTAGTCGACGTTTGATGCGTGTGAAGTGTCGTTAGTTTTTAATGTATATGTTAAGCCCTTTTTAACACTTTTTAGTCAAGTTTTAAATTTATAAAACACGATATTTACTAACACTAAACACACATATGGGCAAGTGCACCCATCGTGAGCGTAGTATAGTGTTGGTAAGATACCGAGGTCGTCCAAGGACACAAGAGCTTTTAGTACCGGTTTATCCTCAACGTCTAATCAAATCAAAAGTTTAGAAAAATATTTTGAACTAAATAAAATAAAAACTAACTAAAATGCTGAAAAATAAAAATAAAAGAGAAAACAGATAGACAAGATGAATCACTTGGTTCCGACTCGTGTTTAGTGTAACCTTTGATTATTTCCGTACTTTTGCACTATTTAAGAGATTATCTTAGTTATTGTAGTAGGCCCCTCTTTTGGAGGTGACGTTACCCTCAACCCAGTAGTTTGAGTCAGCAAGGATACAATCCTAAAGGGTCGGATTATTGAAAGATAATTAATTAAGTTATTAATGCATAATGTGGTAGGCCCCTCTTTTGAAGGTGACATTTCCCTCGGCTAAGTAGTCTGAGTCAGCAGGGATACAGTCCTAAGTAGCCGGGTTAAAATATTAATAGTAGTTTAACTTATGAGGGGATCAAAGAGTTTGGACCCCCGCCATCCAATACCGTTAAGTATTGAAGGAGGTCCTACTAAATTTGACCCAGGTCCTTTGCAGGATCTATATACTGAAAAATGGCAAGACTCTTACCAAACCGTTCCCTTAACCCCTGACCAGATAGCCAACATACCTCCATATAGACCGTGGAGATATGAATGATGAAAATATTTTATTTTATATAGACAGTAAAATAATGCCAAGACACCACGGACAAACGATAAGGAAGAATCACCTTCAACATAAGAAACTAGTTATTAAAGTCATCAATACATAACCAATTAAAAAGTGCGAAAAGATTAAAAATAAAAAGTATTACACTAGACACTTTGTCTTCACCAAGTGATGTAAGAGACTTAGGCAAACATGGGCTTGATTGTCAAGAACTCTTACGATCAATCTTGGATCCCGAGACGACTCACAGACTCTATGATGGATAATGGATGATGGTGGTGGATGATGGTATTATGGTGGTGGTGGATGGTGGGTGAAGTGTGAGAGAGGTGGTGTGCCAAGGGATGGTTTGAGCTTGAGCCAAGCACTCCTATTTATAGGCTGAACAGAAGCTCAGGCACGGCCCCGTGTCCACATCCTTCTCTTTCTTCATTAATTGCTCTTGTCTTTATTAGTTGACCACGGCCCCGTGTCCGCTGGGCACGACCCCGTGTGCAGAAGCATATCTGTACTATCAAGATTTGCCTGGATTCTGCGAATCTTATAGTTGACCACGACCCCGTGTCCGCTGAGCACGGCCCCGTGGTGGCCGATGGAAGCTTCTACAACTTTGTCTTTTATGCTGACACTTGGGCACGCCCCGGTGCTCACTGAGCACGGGGCGTGTTCAGCCTCCTGTCTTCTTGTTTTGCTTGGGAAGATGCTGTCATGGGGTCGGGCATGTCACGTTTGTTCCCTTTCTTGTATTTATGTTAGATTTTGCTGTCTTTTTGCTTCTTTTGTTAATTTGAGCTCATTTAATCCTGAAAATACAAAAGGAAGTCAAAAGCACACTTTTTCCAACATTAGTACTAAAAAAGGGTTAGTTTTATGCCACAATTGATGTAATTTATATGTTGCATTTTGCACACATCAAATACCCCCACACTTGAATCTTTGCTTGTCCTCAAGCAAAACTCTTTATTATGTGGCTTACACACCCAAATGGAATGGGTAGAAGAGAAGGTTTGGGCTTGTCTTGAGTGTCGGGAATCCAAGATCTTTATTGGGTTTTATTTTTATATTATTTACAATCCTATTCGTTATGATTTATTTAGAACGTTTCATAAGAGAAATTACTTATTTGGGCATAACATACCTCTTTAAAATTTTATTTATATACAAGTTCACATACCTCATGGGGAATCACTCAACACTCGGCCGAAGATGTATTTTTGTGAGACACTCGAGACCGGCATGGAACTTACTTCTACCATATGCTTGCCAAGTAATCAATCCTACTCCTTTTTAACTATACACCTTTGTAAATATTAAGAGGACTTGGGGAAGGGTTAGCCTTGGGCTAAAGGTAGGTGGTTTTGGTTAGTGGTTAGTAATAGGGCGAAAGGCGTAAAAAGCGTCGGTTTTCGTAAGACTTTTTTTTTTGTAACTTTTTATTTTGATGAAACATTTTTTTTTTCAAACAAAGTTATTTTTGATAAACTTGTTTGTTTATTTCTTTTGGCTTCATCAACTTTTTTTTTTTTGAAAGTCATAGGAAAAACCGAGCTTTGTTACTAAAATAAAGGGTTTAAAATGAAAAAGGGTTTTGGTGGGTAAAAGGGTGTTTGTTTTGGGTTAAGAAATGAAAAGGTTTAGGCTCAAAGGGGTTAACTAGGGGGATTTTGGGTAGGTGGTAAAAAAAAGAAAAATAATGGTGTAGAAATAAAAAGGGTTAGTCCTAATGCTTCCATCATTTACTTACTCGGGGTTAAGTTGGTAAGGACCGGGAATGTATCGTCATGGCAAGTTCTAGAGTCGTAAGAAACCAAGCGGCTATTCACACAAGAAACGAAAGATGAGCATTTAATCTAAAGATGTGTATTTGTATGCTCAATAAAGGCTCAAAACTCACTTTTTGTGGGAATGGGTTTTTAATGTGATCAAGTATATAAAATCAAATTTTAATTAAGCTTGTCATGCCTTTTCATAATTTTCTTATGTTGGTTCTTTTTATCACGATGCGATCGGTTGTAAATTTGTAAAAATATAACCTTTTTAGAACTTGTTATTCCAAAATTAAACCAAGACAAGTAAAAAAAAATTGAAAATTTTTGAAAAAAATTTGGGGTGATTAGCAGTTCCAATTGAGTTTTGTGTAAGGCTTGTTTTTAGGACTTGCAAGATTCAAGGTTTTAGCATCCCCCCCCCACACTTAAATTACACATTTTCCTCAATGTGTCCCAAAAATAAGTTTTTCGGTTGATTAAAATGCGTAAAAGTGGGGTTAAAAACAAGATTTTATGATACTGGGTAGCTGAACACGGGGTGTGTTGGGCTGAGCACGGCCCCGTGCTCAGACTGCCAGTACCAAAAGTAAACAGAAGGCTGGGCACGGGGGCGTGTTCAGTGAGCACGGCCCCGTGTCAAGATACCTGAACTGGGCGTTTTTCCTGCAGACCATGAGCACGGGCCGTGTTGGCTGAGCACGGCCCCATGCTGAACTTGCTGTAATGAGAAAAAAATGTCGGGAGGCTCTGTTTTTGTGCATGGGGTGTTGGTTCAAGCTTCCCTTAGTATCATTCACCATCCCGAGTGTGTTTTATTCCTAAAAATTAAAACTAAACTAGAAAATATAAAAGTTAATCTAAACTAAAGCTAAGGATAGTTCCGCGGGATGCCTCCGTGGTGCACCACGTTTATAAGGGTCCTTGGCTAGACCAACCTTATCGGGTGGTTCTGGCTCATCTTCAATTAGGGGGTCATTATTGCCGAATGGATATTTCATTGACCGCTCAAAATCGACACTCCTTTTAAACGCCCCTAATTGAAGAGGTAGATTGTTGTACTTCCGGTTTTTCAATGCTTTGTGAGTTTTTACAAATGGTCGTCCCAACATTAGAGGAGCGTCATCGAGGATGACAAAGTCGGTGGGAACTACCATTTGATTTGTTTGAACCAAGACATCCTCAACTACACCGATTGATTTTATTACCTTCCGATTGGATAGAAAAATGGGTATTTGAAGTGGAGAAAAATCACTAATACTTAATTTTTCGAAAATGTAGTTAGGCATTATGTTAACACAAAGATCTTTATCGATTGTGACATTACTAATAAACGAATTTTGAAAGAAACATGGAACTGGTGTAATGTTAATTTCAAATGGGTCTTCTTTTATTAGTGAGGTTTGATCAGTAGTTAACTTAACACTTACCGTTTCGTCAATCTTAGTGTTAGTGTTTAACTCTTTTAAAAACTTAGCATGGGTGGGAACTAAACAATGATTTTCAAAAGAAGGTGACAAGAGATTAATTTCTTCAAAATTAGACTCTTCTTGTATTTTAACGTTTTCGGACTCACCTTTTTCGTTGTTTAACTCATGTGTCGGTTTCTCCCTTGTTTGTTCTTCCATTTTTACACTTTCAGTTATCTCTTCTTTATTTAATTCTTCTCTTGCGCGGGACTCCTCTTCCCTTGCGCGAGATTCTTTTATATAGCGATCGATAACTCTAAGGTGTTCTAATATCCTATCGGTCACTTCGGTTATAGAAAAAGGATCAGGATTTTCAAAGCTTGAATCCGGTTGTTCAATCCTTTGTTCCTCATAATACCCATATGAAGTAGATGGTTCACACCATTGTTCTTCATTGTAAGCATATGATGGATAAGGGTCGTAATTTTGTTCTTCATAATACTCATATGAGGTGGGTTGTTCAAGCCATGGCTCTTCATAATAAGCATATGAAGGTGGTGGCTCATATCTTGGTTACTCAAAGTATGAGTATGAAGGCTCATACCTTGGTTCATCAAAATATGAGTATGAGGGAGGAGGTTCATACCTTTGGTCTTCATAGGATGTGTATGAGGTTGGTGGCTCGTACCTGGGCTCCTCATAGTAGGTGTATGAATTGGATAGTTGATATGAGTGACAATATTGAACCGAGTGCGGGTTACTACAATTAGTGCAATAGTTACTCCTATAATCATCCTCCTCATAGGTGTAGTTGTAACCTCCTGAGTATTGATCCATGAGAATCACTCAACAGACCACAACCAAGTCTCGAGATCAGAAAACAAAAAATAAAAACGGAAACAGAGGCTGGACACGGCCCTGCGTTCAGTGGGCACGGCCCCGTGGACACGGCCCCATGTACAGAATCTGTATCTGGGCGTTTTAATTAAAGTGACTGATTTCATTGAGCACGGGGTGTGTTCAGTGAGCACGGCCCGTGTTCAAGCTACTGTTACTGGGTGTTTTATGAAAAATGTGCAGCACGGCCCCGTGTTCAGTGAGCACGGCCCGTGTTCAAGTTACTGTAAATGCAGAACTAAACTAAAATGCAGAAAAATATGCGCGCGTTTTAAAAAGGTTTGAAAAACTGATTAGGCCGTCGATTTTAAGCTTTCTTAAAATCCTTGTGTCCTCGGCAACGGCGCCAAAAACTTGATGCGTGTGAAGTGTCGTTAGTTTTTAATGTATATGTTAAGCCCTTTTTAACACTTTTTAGTCAAGTTTTAAATTTATAAAACACGATATTTACTAATACTAAACACACATATGGGCAAGTGCACCCATCGTGAGCGTAGTATAGTGTTGGTAAGATACCGAGGTCGTCCAAGGACACAAGAGCTTTTAGTACCGGTTTATCCTCAACGTCTAATCAAATCAAAAGTTTAGAAAAATATTTTGAACTAAATAAAATAAAAACTAACTAAAATGCTGAAAAATAAAAATAAAAGAGAAAACAGATAGACAAAATGAATCACTTGGTTCCGACTCTTGTTTAGTGTAACCTTTGATTATTTCCGCACTTTTACACCATTTAAGAGATTGTCTTAGTTATTGTAGTAGGCCCCTCTTTTGGAGGTGACGTTACCCTCAACCCAGTAGTTTGAGTCAGCAAGGATACAATCCTAAAGGGTCGGATTATTGAAAGATAATTAATTAAGTTATTAATGCATAATGTGGTAGGCCCCTCTTTTGAAGGTGACGTTACCCTCGGCTAAGTAGTCTGAGTCAGTAGGGATACAGTCCTAAGTAGCCGGGTTAAAATATTAATAGTAGTTTAACTTATGAGGGGATCAAAGAGTTTGGACCCCCGCCATCCAATACCGTTAAGTATTGAAGGAGGTCCTACTAAATTTGATCCAGGTCCTTTGCAGGATCTATACACTGAACAATGGCAAGACTCTTACAAAACCGTTCCCTTAACCCCCCGACCAGGTAGCCAACATACCTCCATATAGACCGTGGAGATATGAATGGTGAAAATCTTTTATTTTATATAGACAGTAAAATAATGCCAAGACACCACGGACAAATGATAAGGAAGAATCACCTTCAACATAAGAAACTAGTTATTAAAGTCATTAATACATAACCAATTAAAAAGTGCGAAAAGATTAAAAATAAAAAGTATTACACTAGACACTTTGTCTTCACCAAGTGATGTAAGAGACTTAGGCAAACATGGCCTTGATTGTCAAGAACTCTTACGATCAATCTTGGATCCCGAGATGACTCACACACTCTATGATGGACAATGGATGATCGTGGTGGATGATGGTGTTATGGTGGTGGTGGGTGGTGGGTGAAGTGTGAGAGAGGTGGTGTGCCAAGGGATGGTTTGAGCTTGAGCCAAGCACTCCTATTTATAGGCTGAACAGAAGCTCGGGCACGGCCCCGTGTCCAGTGGTCACGGCCCCGTGTCCACATCCTTCTCTTTCTTCATTAATTGCTCTTGTCTTTATTAGTTGACCACGGCCCCGTGTCCGCTGGGCACGACCCCGTGTGCAGAAGCATATCTGTACTATCAAGATTTGCCTGGATTCTGCGAATCTTATAGTTGACCATAACCCCGTGTCCGCTGAGCACGGCCCCGTGGTGGGCGATGGAAGCTTCTACAACTTTTTCTTTTATGCTGACACTTGGGCACGCCCCCGTGCTCAGCCTCCTGTCTTCTTGTTTTGCTTGGGAAGATGCTGTCGTGGGGTCGGGCATGTCACGTTTGTTCCCTTTCTTGTATTTATGTTAGATTTTGCTGTCTTTTTGCTTCTTTTGTTAATTTGAGCTCATTTAATCCTGAAAATACAAAAGGAAGACAAAAGCACACTTTTTCCAACATTAGTACTAAAAAAGGGTTAGTTTTATGCCACAATTGATGTAATTTATATGTTGCATTTTGCACACATCAACGTCTATCAACCAAGACAATCTATTACCGATTTTATGTGTTTTGATTCTGAGCCGTAATCCGCTGACTCTGTGATTTATCGCTTTATTGTGGAATTTTATGTGTTTTATGTGGTTTTACATGTTTAATGTGTTTCGATTTCTGGTGATTTATTCGCTTTTTGCTGTTCGCTTTGATCAACATGCATAACTTACACTGCACATTTACCTCAATACGCTAACAAATTGTGGAACTCTCGCACGCTATACTATTTGCTATGTGCGCAATCGCTACTCG
The DNA here is from genome assembly GCA_030545235.1 of Helianthus tuberosus. NCBI lineage: Eukaryota > Viridiplantae > Streptophyta > Magnoliopsida > Asterales > Asteraceae > Helianthus > Helianthus tuberosus. The sequence continues at coordinate 167,743,894 of CM060423.1, read as the reverse complement.
CTATTCGCACTCGCAACCCTCGATCGCTTACGCGGCTATGAAAGATAGGTGAATTCTTGAAATATATGTAGGTGAATATGTGCAAAATATAGTTGAAGATGTGCTTAGGTGGATTACGTGCTTCTGTGCTTACGTGGACTACGTGCTTATGTGCTTACGTGCTTCTGTGAATTATGTGCCTACGTGATTATGTGGTTAGACGTGTTCCTGTGCTTTATAAAGTAGCTTTTGGGGAATTTACTAGACTATACTACGGTTAATCAACTTGTGTTTGAATCCTACGACGATATCTGTTGCAGACAATGTCGTCACTTAGATCGCACACCTCCCGAGCCGCTATTCGTAACCATGAGGACAGGCGTATCGCTGTTCTAGTCGCTAAGTAAATGGCTAAAGTTATCCCGTAAATTGTCAGTGAGCTGAATGAAAATGCTAGCAAGTCCTCAGAGGAATCTTGGACTAACTCTCCGAAGGGTACTTTTAGCTTCAAGCAGTTCAAAGCCTGCGGACCCAAAGAATTCACTGGAGAAGATGGGCCTACTGCCATGTTTCAATGGTTCGATTCTATCGAAGTCACCCTGCGCCAAAGCGGCTATCCTGAAAACCTACGCACTGTTAACGCCACTGGCGTTTTCCACTCCGGGGCTCTAGACTGGTGGACTGCCGAAAGAAAAAAAGCGTGGGAATGATGCAGCCTATGGGCTTACGTGGGATGAGTTGAAGGACATCATGATGAAAGAGTTCAGCCCTCCCCACAAGCTTAAGAAGCTAGAGGACGAGTTCTAGCACATCAAGCAAGAGGGTGGCGACAACGCTGGTCTAACTGCCCGCTTTAAGCAGCTGAGTATAATCTGTCCTGGCCAAGTCACTACCCCTGAGATCACCATCAAGAAATACATCCGTGCTTTACCGGATCGTGTGGCTGATTTTGTGCAAGCCGCGAAGACGAAAACTATTGATGAAACCTTCCTGCTCGCTGCCGAGATTAATGACAAGCAAGTTCGGGCTGGTTACTTTGATAATGCCACCAAGAATCTTCACCAAGTTACCGCTGCTCCTACCGCTGAAACAGCCGCCGCACCGCAAGCTTCAAAGTCCTCCCACCGCAAGAAAAAGAATAACAACAACAGTAGCAAAAATTGTGCTGCTACCGCCGCTCCACTCCAAGCTATCCCTGCTCAACCGCAACCCCAGAACTGCCAAGTAGCAGCCCCGGTGACCAATGCACCTCCTGCGAAGCGTGCATATACTGGTCCACACCCGCTCTACCCTAGTTGTACTTATCATCACCCGGTTGGAATCGCATGCCGGTTTTGTGTTCACTGCAACTTTTACGGCCACTTTACTGCCAGTTGCCGCACTGGTCCATGCCAAGCCCCAGCTCCAGCTCAAGGTCAAGCTCCTGCACCACCAGCTCTCATTCCTACTCCCAAGGCCAACAAGCAGCTCCTGCACCCTCATCTCACGCAAGAGCCTGCTTTGCATGTGGTGACCCCAACCAGTTTGCAAACGTCTGCCCCAACAGAGTGGTGAAGCAAGAGCCACAGCAGCAGCCGCAACAACATCAACAGCAGCAGCCTCAGCAGCCCGCGGACGTGCTTTCAACATCAACGCCCGCCAGGCTCAAGCAGACAACAATGTGGTTAATGGTACGTTCCTCGTTAATGGTATATATGCTTCGTGTTTGTTTGATACTGGAGCAGATAACTGCTTTGGATCGTTTGAATTCGAAAAGCTCCTTAACCGTAAGCACGCGCATCTCCCTTCGACGTTCGATGTAGAAGTTACCACTGGAAAAACCGTTACTGCTCGTTCTGTTCTACGTGATTGTACGGTTGAACTCAACAATCACGTCTTCCCTATTGAACTAATTCCGTTGCAGCTTGGTAGCTTTGATATCATAGTAGGCATGGATTTTCTTCATGAAAATCATGCTGAAGTCGATTGCTTCGATAAAATGATTCATTTCTCGCTCGCTAATGGTGATCAACTTTGTGTGTATGGCGAAACTCCTTCGAAAGGTCTCAAACTTATGTCGTGTATCCAAGCGAGCAAGTATCTCCGCAAGTTATACAAAGTTTTCTTGGCTACATCATAGTAGCGGGGAAGGAAGAGAAAGGAAATACACGAGTGAAAGACGTTCCCGTTATTTGTGAATTTCCTAGCATTTTTCCTGATGATCTACCTGGTTTACCTCCGAGTCGTGATATCGACTTCCGTATTGACCTTATTCCTGGAGCAAACCCTGTTGCTAAAGCTCCTTATCGACTCGCTCCGTTTGGAATGTGCGAACTCTCGAGTCAACTCCAGGAATTGCTTGACAAAGGCTTCATTCGCCCTAGCACCTCTCCTTGGGGCGCACCTGTCCTTTTCGTCAAAAAGAAGGACGGATCATTCCGAATGTGCATCGACTATTGGGAATTGAATAAGCTGACTATCAAGAACCGCTATCCCTTGCCCCGAATCGATGATTTATTTGATCAGTTACAAGGTGCTACGTGTTTCTTGAAGATTAATTTACGCTCAGGCTATCACCAGTTACGCATTCAAGAGGAGGATATACCTAAAACCGCTTTCCGAACTCGATACGGCCACTATGAATTCGTTGTTATACCCTTTGGGTTAACTAACGCACCTGCAGTTTTCATGGATCTGATGAATCACGTGTGTAAACCCTTTCTCGACCGCTTCGTCATCGTGTTTATCGATGATGTCCTGATCTATTCCAAGTCGAGATTCGATCATGCACAACATCTATGTTTGGTTCTCGAATTGCTCCAAGGGAATCGACTCTATGCCAAGTTTTCTAAGTGTGAATTTTGGCTGGAGGAGGTTCAATTCCTCGGTCACATTGTTAATAGTCAAGGTATACACGTCGACCCCGTGAAGATCGAAGCTGTTAAGAGTTGGGTTACACCTAAATCTTCATCCGAAGTACGTTCGTTCATCGGATTGGCTGGTTACTATCGCAGATTTCTCGAAAATCGTTGTGCCGCTAACTTCTCTCACGCATATTGAAAAGCCTTTTGTTTGGGGAACTGAACAAGAGACTGCCTTTCAAACTCTCAAGCATATGCTCTGCAATGCTCCCGTGCTCGCTTTACCCGACGGAAACGATGACTTCATAGTCTATTGTGACACGTCGAACCTTGGTCTCAGTTGTGTTCTTATGCAACGGGACAAGGTTATCGCTTGCGCATCTCGTCAGCTCAAGATCCATGAGAAAAACTATACAACCTTGATCTCGAGCTTGGTGCAGTTGTTTTTGCATTGAAGATTTGGCGACACTACCTTTACGGTATCAAGTGTACGGTCTTCACCAACCATAAGAGCCTACAACATATCTTGAACCAAAAGGAGCTGAATATGCGCCAACGCCGATGGGTTGAACTTCATAATGATTACGACTATGAGATTCATTATCATCCTGGCAAAGCAAATGTCGTAGCTGATGCTCTAAGCCAACGAAGCTATTTGCATAGCGTTTGTAATACCAAAGCCCAGCACAACCTCGAAGCCCTTATCCGTGATGCTCAACATGCTTGTTTTACCGAACACACCTTGAAGAAGGAAAGGATTATCAATAATGGCGAGCAACTAGTGAATAAATCGAATGGTATACTCCATTACCTAGACCGAATTTGGATTCCCAAGCGCACTAACTTATGACAAATTCTGCTGGACGAAGCCCACAAGTCTCGATATTCTATTCATCCCGGTGCCGATAAGATGTACCAGGACCTTCGCTACAAGTACTGGTGGCTGGGCATGAAGAAAGATATCGCTATCTATGTTTCGAAGTGCCTGACTTATTCGAAAGTCAAGGCCGAGCAACAAAGACATCCCTATGTGGAAATAGGAGAGTATAGCTATACACTTTATAACGAAACTCTCGCGCACCCCATCAGGTCACGACAGCATCTGGGTTGTCGTTGACCGTTTGACTAAGTCTGCTCCTTTTCTGCCGATACGAGAAGACTATAAGGTAGAACAATTAGCACGGATCTACACCGATGAAATTATATGTCGACACGGGATGCCTCGTGATATCATCTCTGACCGTGATGGTCGGTTTACCTCGTGCCTTTAGGAAACGTTTCAATTTGCCTCGGTACTACTCTCAATCTAAGTACCGCTTTCCATCCCCAAACCAACAGTCAGACTGAACGAACGATCCGTACCCTTGAAGACATGCTTCGCTCGTGTGTCATAGATTTCGGTGGTAATTGGGACGCGCACTTACCCATGGTTGAATTCGCGTACAATAACAGTTATCATTTTAGCATTCAAATGGCACCATTTGAGGCATTATACGGAAGAAAATGTCAATCGCCTATTGTATGGCACGAGATTGGAGATGCGCAAATTACAGGTCCTAAGCTGTTGCAAGAAACGACTGACAAAATCCTCCAAATTCGAGACAATCTGTTGAAAGCTCGGAGTCATCAGAAAAGTTACGCCGATAGACGCCGCAAGCCCCTTGAATTTGACGTTGGCGATCACGTACTCCTAAAGGTTTCACCTTGGAAGGGTGTGATCAGATTCAGCAAGAAAGGAAAGCTCACGCCCCGATATGTTGGACCCTTTAAGATTCTGGAAAGGATCGGCAAAGTGGCATACAGACTCGAACTACTGGAGGAATTTAGCAACGTCCACTAGACTTTCCACGTTTCGAATCTCAGAAAGTGTCTTGCCGAGGAGAATTTACAAGTGCCACTTGAGGATCTACGAGTGGACGAAACATTACACTTCGTGGAGAAGCCTGTCGAGATCATGGATCGAGAGACCAAGAATCTCTGACGCTCACGCATTCCCATTGTGAAGGTTCGCTGGGAAGGCAAACGCGGCGCCGAGTTCACCTGGGAACTCGAAAGTGACATGAAGGCTAAGTATCCACAGCTTCTCGTTATGCCTGCGCCTTAATTTTGGGACGAAATTCCCTAAAGTAGGGGAGGCTGTAACACCCCGCAACTTTGAAGTCAAGGTACAAGTCAAAGTCAAACAAAGAAAAGACTGCTAAATGCGATCTGTCATTCCTTGCTTAATTATTGATTGTACTCTTTGACCTTGTAATTGGTACTCGGTTTTAAGTTACTTTAGTTGTATTATGTGGAGTAAATGCTAATAATCGCAGTTTATCGACTTAACATTATCGCAATCGCTATCTCATCACAACTCGAATTATGTGTTCTGGATATTGTTTTACGTGTGTGTGCTACTTATGTGTTATTTGTGCATGTTTATAATTGTTTTGTGTGGTGATTATCGAAATGCAATCGCAACTCTATCGCAACGCCATCTCATCGCAAACTCGAGATGTAAGGTGACTTATATTATTGCATGTTAGTTAGGTTATTTGTGTAATTATTGTTTAATACTATCGCATCGCTTACTCGCATCGCATCGCAATGCTCAACGCATGAAACGAAACATCGAAACTTGACTCCCCGAAGACGTTCGATCGAATGACCATTCGATCGAAGCCATCCGATCGAACTGCCCTTCGATCGCAACTGTGCACTGCCTTTCCCCTTCTGTCACCTATAAATAGCACCTGTCACATCATGAACAGTGATGTGACAGCTCTCTCGTACGACCAGCACACTTTGGGCTATTTTCTCTCGATCTCTCGCAATTCTTGTAAGTTTCTACCTCAGATCTTGTACTTCTATGATCTACACACACTCCTTCATCTTTTTCACCATCAAGTCTCAACTTTTAACTAGGGAATCTACCTGATTTGGGGTGTTCTAGGGTGATGTCATCATGAGTTCTCATGAACTTCAAAGTGTGACTTCATCCCACCAAGAACAACTCGAATCTAACAGATTTCTACAGTGTTTAAACATTATTCACACTGATTTCACCTAAATCTAAACATTTTCAAGATTTAAAAGGATTGAAAGATGTTTCATAACTTTCTTTCAACTCTTTTACACTCTTGCACTCAAAATCGATAGAATCGGAGCTCATTCCGGCCTTCCACTCATGCTCTAGGGAAGTGTCGGTTTGGGAACTGATTCCTATCAAAAAGACAACCGATTCACGGGTTGAACATGAACAACCGTCAAGAACAATTAACTGATCGGATGATTCGGACTTGATGGGTTTCCGTTGTTTAACACGTTGTCATACCGTCTCGGTCAAACCGCAAATTTTCAAACTTAACAAATTCAAAAGGAGCAAGTCATCAAACGGACTGCCGTCCGATCGGATGGCACTCCGATCGGACGGAAATTCGATCGGATTACTTTTGGTCTTAGCACTTAAACATTTTTATAAATTTCCAACAGATTACAATATCAAGCGAATGACCATCCGATCGAATGACCATCCTGCTGTGAACTTGTTCTCTAAGAAATGTCTCACATAGAACAGATCGCCATCTGAGCGAACGGACATCCGATCGGATGACCATTGGACCGGACGACCAGAAAGGTAGAGATACTTTTCTGTTTTCAAAATGCTACAACGAAAACTTCAAAGCCATCATACACAAACACATCCATCCCAAACAGATTACCCTCCGAGCGAATGGCCATCCGTCCGGATGACCATCCGTCCGGACGGTTATCTGATCGGATCACTATCCGTCACCCTGTTCACTTGCACCGTTTAACGCACCATTTATGCTATCGTTAACTGTTCAGACTAATCTCTCAGCGCTCCCTTCAATCCAAGAAAGTGTTTATTTACTAAACACAATCTGTGAGTATACTCGATCTCTTTTTTGCTTTACGCACTTTTGGGTGTTATATACGTTACTTATATCAAATCACATCGATTGCACAATGCAAACACATTTTATACGCTAACCGCCCTCACATGTTATACGTGTTATTCGATGAATGCTTGTATGTTATGTTTACACAGTGATTGTTGCCTGACACCTTAGCAACGATAGTACTATAGTTTGGACTCAGCACCTGTCGTGGACGGGGGTTGCTAAGGGTATTTCTTCACGTGTCACAGTGGTGATATGTGTTGCACACTCTACAACTCGCAGTCACGTCTGTGCATATTTCATTGTCGATAACCTACTTGCTTCGCATTACTACGTGTTACATGCTGGTTATGCGTAAACCGCTTTCGCTATCTACTCTACTATTAAACTTGTATGCTCACCTTTACACTATGTGTGCTGACTTTTATTTTAACATATGTGACAGGTGTTTGAGATGATAGGATGCTAGCTATGTGGAATCAAGTTAGGAAGAGTCTAGAAACAAACAATTAATAATTTGAGTTGTCGGAACAATGATTTGTCTTGAGATATCTATGTCTGTAATAACTGTTTTTATTTTGATAAGTTATGGTATGGGATATAATGTTAATTATCTGGTAATTTAGTTGTTATGGATTTCTCCTGGACAATCTGTTTCGCTCAGTGCCGCGCCCCGATGTTTCCGCCATCGGTTGGGGTGTGACATTATATGGAGGGAAATGCAGAACGCCAGTTTGTTGGGCGGAAGTTGGGGAAACGCAGCTATCAGGACCTGAGATAGTCCTGGAGACGGCGGATAAGATTGTTTAGATCCATGATCGATTAAAAGCTACCAGGGATAGGCATAAAAGCTATGCAAATAAGAGGCGTAAACCTCTAAAATTCGAGGTTGGTGATAAAGTATTACTCAAGGTATCACCCTGGAAAGGAGTGATGAGATTAGGTAAAAAGGCAAGCTGAGCCCAAGATATATTGGACCATTCGAGATCATCGAATGTGTCGGGAGCATGGCCAATAAGCTGAATCTACCTGAAGAGCTTAGCGAAATACAAAATGTGTTCCACATCTGCAATTTAAAGAAATGTCTAGCTGATGAGTCGCTAGCAATGTCTCATAAAGACGTGCAGATAGATAAAAGTATGAAGTTTGTTGAAAGACCTTTATCAATCGAGGATCGACAGGTTAAAAGGCTTCGGAAGAAACATGTGCCAATTGTAAAAGTGAAATGGGATGCCTGTAGAGGCCCAGAATATACGTGGGAAGTTGAATCCACGATGCGACATAAATACCCCATTTGTTTCAGTAAATCTCGGGGTCAAGATTTCCATTAAAGGGGTGAGGATGTAACACCTCGCAAAATCATGTCCAATATAATAATGACACGTGTCATAAACCCTAAACGTGTAATAAGTTGACATTGAAGGACTAAAATTGACAAACAGTGAAAAGATGTATGTGGAAGGAATAAAAGTGTCAACATGCCAAACTTATGCCTCTGATTGACCTCACACGATGTTCGTATTCTTTATTGAGTAAATTGTCAGACGCAAGAAACCGTTTGTGATTAAAATCGAAAGTTATAAAGCATAGGGGTTAAACATGTCAACATGTTAATTCTTACCTCTGAGTGACCTTTTAACGAACCCGGGGCTTTATAATGTTGGATTATACTCTCACGAATATCGGATAATGATTTCATGAGGTTTCAGTACCATTATATAATTAAATCTGCAAATTCCAAGAAAAAGGGTTGAAAGTGTCAATATGATAATTCTACTCCCAGGAGACCATTTTAACGAATCCGGAACTTAACGGTACTTGATTTTATTCCTAAGAACATTTGAAAACTGAATGGAAGGGCCCCTAGTGCTGGAAATGAAAAATATACGAGTTATATAAGTGTAGGGACCAAGCTTGTAAAAAACAAAACAAGTTTTGACTTTGCACTTCCCCGCTTGTTTCCCTGACTATCGCGCCGTACCCGCCTGCACCTGGCGCGTGTCGCAGGCGAGACCAATTTCCAGCCAGAACTGGCAGCTGCCAGCAGCCAGTCATGCCACCCACACAAAGATCTCTACAACCTGATACGAAAACAGCAGCATGCAAATGGTTTTATAAAACCTCTAGGACACATGGAGGCATCTAAAAACATCTGAGAACACTTCGATTAATCTCAATCAACCTTCTTGTGCTATATATAGAGCTCACTTTGAGCTTTTAGAACTTGCTTATTCAAAAATTTCTCAAGCTTTACTCTCTAGCTTCATTCTCTGGGATTCCTGGATAAGAAGGAAGCCCTCCTAAGTTCAAACTTCGTGCTAGGACCTTATGTAAGTGTTCTTAACTTCTGTTATTCGGTTTTTATATGTATAAGGACCGAAAGTCAAAGTTATCGTAATTATTCTTTGACTTTTAGTTTAAACTTTAACGGTCCAGCCATGGTTCTAAACGAATGTGGCTATGTGTTGGTAATTAAGTAGGTGTTTATCCCTCAAAAGGGCACCTCCTAATTATCACGTTTACTTAGTTAATTGTCGGGTTAAAGTAATTAACATAAAAAGTCAAATGAATCAGTTTTTAAATAAATGCATATCTGATAATGTAGAAGCTATAAAATATGTTTATCACTTTAATAACTTGGTAAATAATATTAGAACATGTCTAGACATGTTCAACCCGACAATTCTGAGTTTAGGCTCGGTTTGCAACCGAAAGTCGCAAAAGTTGACTTTTGCTTTGACTTTCAGTTCTGAGCTGAATTAGCTTAGTTTCTTTATGCATTAAGGTTCCTTTGTGACCATATTATATAGTAGTATAACCATCTGAGGTTATACTACATGGTCCGTTAGTAATCTGAGTTAATTGCTTGTTTCCGTTATTATGCTTGATTTTGACTATTATGCCCTTATAGCTTAAAAATGAGATTTTTGAATATATGGTCATATAAATAACTTAGTTACTGATATATAAACATGTCTAAGTTAATTTGACATTATTTTGTGGTCTCAAAACGATGTTATGCAAGATATCGTAAAATTTAACTTTTATAAAATTAAATTACGCTTTTGTGCATAAATCATGTTTAAACCTAAATTTTGGCACCAAACTCATTACCTACTGTTATGATATTATTTTTAGGGATTTTTGGAATGTTGGGTCAGATTATATACTGACCATAACTTAGAGTTCTTGTATAAAATCTATAAATGACGATAATACCCTTTTTATTAATAAAATGTGATTTACATATGATTAACATACCAAACCTTTTCCTACTGATGTTATGTGTAAAATAAAATATTTTAACCATCCAAGGCTGGTCAAAATCTCAGAATCACATAAACTTTGTAAATATCGTCAATTATCGATTTTTACGCTAATTAGGTGCATAGTATGGTTTAAAAACATATTGAGCACCCAAGACTTGTTACCTACTGAGTTTATAAATAATTTTTTATATTTTTACAGTAGGTATAAGTCATGAACTCAGACTTCCAATTTTATCCCTAAAAGCATATGTGAAATGATCAAAATACCCTTTCGGGGTATAGTTTGTCCATAAATGGTAAACCACACATATGTATGATATCCTACTGTTATAAAATCATAAAATAAATATTTTTACAGAATGTTTTAGACCAGAATTTCAGTTTATTTTAAAACCTCTTTTATAAATCTTAAAATAACCAAAATGCCCTTACAGGACTTAATTTGGTTTAAAAATCTTTTTGGGCATAATTGTTGATATCCTTCTGATATCATAACATAGTTAAAGCATAATAACTTATGGAACTTGTACATGACTCATCCGGCTACCCGTTATGCATATACGCGTTTGGTATGGTTTATGTAACTAGTTTGCACAAATTAGCCGAAACGGGTCAAATATTATCATTTTAACTTCAAAATCCAGAATGTATTTAGTTTACCCATTTTATACAAGTCTCCATACTTGTTGGGTCTAAATCACATTCCAATCCGGTCATCGCTTAATCTAGCGTTTCGTATCGTAAATCTTTCTTTAAACTAACCGGTCTAAGTTTACAACTTAAATAAGACCCGTTAGTAATCTAATAGGTTAATAAAACCTTCTTTCCAGATTAGGAGCCTCGGTAAAAGCTACTTGCACTAGTTTGAATAGATCATACGGCTGAGTAGACAAATCTTGCATTTTAAGCTCAGGTAAATACTTTTAACTTATTTTCCCTTATACGGGCTTGGGATACGGTAAAATATTACCGGTTGGTCGGGTGTAAAATCAATTAATCGAATACGGTTAAATTGCATAATCCTGTTTTAATCAGTGTTGCTTGATAACAATAAACATTGGGGGTTAACGACCGTGTCCTGGATATCCTCGGCTCATTTCAATTGTAAATGGCCACGACTTAAGCACGGGGTGTAGGCATACACCTGACAGTTGCGTATGTAAAAAGATATACCCACTTGTTGAAGATAACTCGCTGTGAGATTATATTAGTGGTGTGTCAATTAATCTTGTCCCTGCTTCTATCCCGGGCCCTAAATGTTTGACAAACATGTAAATCTGATACAAGATCATCATTATATAATTGTCCCAAGTTATAAAAGAATATTTGTGCCTTGTACATTTAAATCATTTTTCATAAATGTTTTCAAATGAGTCAGTTAATTGTATTAGTGTAAACTGACGTATTTTCAAAAAGGCTAAGTGGCAGGTACTATTCGTAATTGGCTGGGAGCTTCTGGGCGTAAATAGTGAATCTTGCAAGTTCATATGCCTTAAGTCTGTTGAACAAGTTTTTGTATTATATTTTAGATCCGCCTATGGATCCTATATTACAACCGTCTGTATATTATTTTATTCGTACTTTACATTTTGGTTTGTAATAGAAATTTCTACCAAGACTTCCGCTGTGCTATAAACTGTGTATATTTGACTATGATGATATCAACTACGTCACGATACTCCCCGCCAGGCCCACCGGTAATATGTGGAAATATCGGGGTGTGACAGGTTGGTATCAGAGCCAACATTGAGTGAATTAAACACTAGCCTTTTGTGTTTAATCTCAATGACACAGTAGCACATTCCTTGACTTCCGAGTCTAGGCAAACGACCTAGGATTAATCCTAATCTTATTTGGTTTATATATTTTGCTTGTTTTGCCAGGACTACATACTAAACATGCCACCCAGATTACGAGGACGAGGAGGACGAGGCAAGGCACAAATGAGAGGAAGCCATGATCACGAAGCAGGACCTTCGCATAGACGAACTCCTTCTGCGACTTTCAGCTCCGACCCACATCCGGATTGGAGGACTTACCTTGAGCCAGCGAGACGTTCCGTTTCGTTTCGCTCAGTTCTTCGCCTTCTTACCATAACTCCTTTGGACCACAACAAGAAGATGAACCTCAGGACTCGCATCACTCACACCATTCTTTGTAATGATTGGGTTCCCACCATTCTTTCCAAAACCCCACACCTTACTTTCAAAGTCGTTTTAATCCTATTGACCAAATTGATGGAACCAGTGGGTCATAACCCATTGGGACCCGCATATCACTTTCCTGAATATCAGGATATGGATGTGGACGACGATCCAGATCCCGCCATGCCACCTTCTGGGATGCCTACGCATCCCATAGAAATTTCCAGCGGTTCTTCTTTTGCAGGATCGCCATACAGAGGCCCCGATTTATGGGCCGAAAGGTGGAGCACCTACAAGTGGGAGTTTACTCCCCCTCACCACAACTCACCTCCACAGCGGGCCCCCTCTGAGGACTCACACTTTCAAGCGGTCACGCCAACGCCACCGCCAGCACCAGAACAGCCTCCGCCACCAGAACCATCGAGGAGAAAAAGAAACGCACGGATGTCCGTGCGAAGGGATTTCCATTTTAGCACCCTACAAAATTCTAGCAACTATCCTCCCATCTTTGAAGACCCACAATTGGGCGGGCCTTCAAACGTTGTTTCAGAAGTCGATTCTGTACCAGTCACTCCTTCACCTCCACCACCACCCATGGGTTATGAAAACCCAATCCCTGCTTACCCAGATACCACTGGGTACAACCCGTTTAAACCACAAGCTTACTCGGGTTATAACTATCATGCACCTGCTATCGACCCATACGTTAAGGCAGCAAACGTTAATGCTCTCTACCCCTCACCTTTTCCACCCACGTACCCAACTGGGTACCCTGCTTATGGGTATCAATACCCGCCACCTCCACAACCTCAGCAGCAGCAGCCACCGCAACCTCCACTTCAACAACCGCAGCAATAAGAAATTCTCCAAAGGTTGCATGAGGTGGAACAAAGGGTGGAAGAAAGGGATAGAAGTCACAACAAATTTCTTAAGGGTTTGGCAAACTTCATTAAAGGAAAGAAGAAGAAAGATCGTTAAAGACCCTTATTTATTGTTTTGTAATTTCCATTTCAATTAAGTCCCTGCGTGGACATTTCTTTTAAGTATTAGTCCCTGCGTGGACTTGTTTCTTATTTTAGTCCCTGCGTGGACAAGTTTATGTATTTAAAGACCCGTTTAGGGCAGTTATTGTAATTCTTAGGACTATTTATGAGAAGTTTCCTTTTGAAATTACATTTGTCATTATACATATACATATACATTGTATCATTGATTAAACTATCATTTCAATTTATAACTGATCTGCCAATAAATCTCAAAAAGACAATCTTAAAGGTATAACCTAGCCTATATGTCATTTTAGACATGGCCATGATGGTAAAGCCTTCTTAAGATGATAAATCCTTGTTAACATCTAAGAACATGTTAGCACTCTTGGCAAATGTGGTTCAAGAAAATCACACTAGTCATCCTAATATTGGATTCTTCCAATTCCTTATCTTGCCAAATGATCTAGAAAATCATGGCTGATATCGTCTAATGAGATGATCATATTAAAGTATCCACTATGTGATGCCAATACTTCGCCTTCGGGCCAAACTATTACAACAGTAGTAGTCTATGACTCCCTGTCAAGAAAGGTGAAGAACTATGTTCAACCCTTAACGCCTCGATCCAATAAAATCATGGCTTATAAATTAAAACTGTCCTTGTGACAAGGCCTTTTTGTGCCACCCTAATATTCTTAATGGTTGTGTAACTGAGAATAATTATAATGAAAAGTTTAAAATAAATCTGATTAACAAATTAACCAATATGGTCTATTTATACCATGGTTAATGAATCACCGAAAATGATGATTCAATAATTGACCACTAAATAAGTTGTTGTCATATGTTATACAGCATTCAAGCTTCACCATGGCCAACTCAGAAGAGGATAATAGTCACCCTAATGAAAGAAATTATAACACAAGTTTAAACGTAACGGGTGCTGATCTGCAAGCTTTAATAGACAATGCTGTAACTAAAGCCATTGGCAGAATGTTTAAAGATTCAAGTGCTGCTCGCACAAAGACCCAATCAGTGGCTCATACTAAGCCCCCTTCCAAAACACATACATCAAAGAAGGATGATTCTCAGCATTCGTCAAATCAGAAAAGCCAGCCGTCTAAGAAAATAGTGTTTGGTCAGGAACCGCGTTCCAAGACTTGTTCTTAAAAATACTTCGTCTCTTGCAAACCAAGAGATTTTACAGGTGAAAAAGGTGCCATAGATTGTATGACATGGCTTGATGAAATGGATACCGTTGTGGATATCAGTGGATGTGCTGAGCAGGATGTAGTGATGTTTGTATCCCAGTCATTTAAAGGAGATGCCTTAGCTTGGTGGAAGGCATTAATTCACGCCACGGGGAATATTCCACTCTATAACTTGTCATGGGCGGAGTTTGTGGCACTGATTAAAGAAAACTTTTGTCCTCAGCATGAGGTAGAGAAGATCGAAACTGACTTCTTGACTCTGGTCATGAAGAATCTAGATTGCCAAGCATATGTTACGAGTTTCAACACTATGTCCAGACTTGTCCCCAATTTGGTAACACCTGAACCTAACGTATAACATGCTTCATTGGAGGCCCGACCCCTGAAATTAAAGGAAACGTCAAAGCTTCTAGGCCTACCACCTATAGGTCAGTGGTAGATCTGTCTTTATCCCTCATGCTTGATGTAGTTAGGAATAAGGCTGGTAAGGATTCAGATGAGGGAAAGAGAAAGAGGGAAGATGAGAGCTCACGTCGCTCCGATAAGAAAAAGAAAGGAAATTCAGAGTTTAAGAAAAGTTCTGAGTTTAAGAAAAGCCCAAATTAATCGGGTGACAGACCCGTATGTAAGAACTGCAAGAAACACCACCTTGGCAAATGCACTATTGATCCAAAAGAGAGACCCTATGGAATTTGCAAAACGAAGGGTCATAAGACTTTGGAGTGTAAGGAATTAAAGAATGCGACCTGTTATGGTGGTAACGAGAAGGGGCACATCAAGAGCAATTTCCCGAAAAACCCAAAGAAGCCCGAAGAGGCTAAAAAGACCAACGCTTCCAAATGAATGCCAGAGAGGCAGTGCAGAATGATAATGTTATAACAGGTACTTTCCTCATAAATGATATATATGCTAGAGTTTTAGTTGATTCTGGCGCAGATAAGTCCTTTGTAGACGTTAAATTTAGTAAATTATTGAATCTGCCTATTAAAACTCTAGACATAAAATATGAGGTAGAGCTAGCCGATGGTACCTTAGAAACTGCCTCAACAATTGTAGATGGATGTTTTATATCCATTAGGAATCACTCTTTTTTATTGTCCTTGTTACGGATGAAATTGGCAGGGTTTGATATAGTTATAGGCATGGATTGGTTATCTCTTAACCAAGCTCAAATTGCCTGTGATAAGAAGCAAGTTATTATCAAAAACCCTTATGGTGAATCAATTACTATTTGTTGGGATTGAACCCTACCAAAGGAACAGTTGATAAAGCCAAAACTGGATCAGATCAGTGGATTCAGAATAAGCAGTTGTTTGCATCAGTTTTCCTCCTTGAATGTGGCCTAACATCTGATGACCTCTATCTACTGTCCTTTCACAACAACTGCTGATCTTCAACAACTGATGAAGACTTAAAGACTGTTGGAGATGAAACACTGATGCTCAATCTATTGTCATGGTTCAAGTACTGCTGAAGACACAAAGCACTGCTAGGAGTATAACAGTGGAATGAGAAGCAGTAGTTTAGTTTATCTCTTGTATTCATTGTAATCAGTAGTTTGTTAAAGCAGTAGTTGTATAGGTCAGTGGTTGTAAGTTGTTAGGAGGTTAGATGTCACTTTCATGGTGATGTCAGCAAAGATGCTTCAGTGGTTTGTTCTGTACTATAAATAGAACAGTACCCTGTACTGTTCTATTAGCTCTCTTCTTCATCAAGTCATTCTGTACGAACAAATCATTGTGAGCTTAGGTTTGTGCATGCATGCAGTAGTAATGATTATTGTAACTAAATATAATCATTCGATTCTATGTTAAACATGTTTGCTGAAAATTATTCTCTCTTTGATTGTGTTGAAAGTTTATTCATATAATTCCGCTGCAATTATTTCTTATTAATCTTCATTTAATTAAACAAACACAATCTTATCAAACTCTGATCCTAACAATTGGTATCAGAGCAAGGACAGTCAAACTTGATCTAACAATCATTTTGACGTAAAAGTTCAGCTCAAAATCGTTGATACTTTTAATTGTTCGTTTCGTTGTAAAACAGAGTAAGGACTAATCACGTACAAAGTTGCTTATTCAGTACCTGAAAAACAACCAGAATGACGTCACAATCACAGGATGTTAATAACAACATCGGTTCACTCTTCAAACCACCTATGTTGAAGAGATCTGAATACAACATCTGGGAGTGAAGGATGGGTCACATCCTAGCTCAACAGAACATCGGATGTTGGAAGTCGGTTATCTTTGGACCACATGTTCCAATGGTGCCAAGTGCTGAGGATCTAAAGGTCATGGTTCCTAAGAAAATTGAGAACTATACTGAACAGGATTTTCAGAAAATTGAACTGGATGCCAAGGCATTTAGCATCGTTGCATCCGCACTACCAAATAAGATCTATGCTGGGCTGTTACACTGTAACAGTGCCAACGAATTATGGGATGCACTTAAGGAATAGTTTGGGGGGACTGAAAAAGTAATTGAAAATAACAGGGAAATTTTAAACCAGCATTATGAAACCTTTTGTCACATTAAGGGTGAATCATTAACACAACAATTTGAGAGATTTAGCTGTCTCATAAGTGAACTAAAACTTGTTAAGGTTGAATTTGCTAATGCAACACAAAATAGCAGGTTTCTTATGTCACTTCCTGATAATGGGACACATTTGCTTTTGTAACCAGGAATTCTGTTGGGTTCAAAGATCTGACACTAACCCAGCTTCATGGTAGACTCCTAACCTATGAAAGGGAGTTGAACCAGAAAAAGAAGTTACAAGAGTTTGGAAAAGTTGCAGATGACTATTTATTTGGCAAAACAGCTCTTTTGGGTCAGGAAGAATCTGGTAGTAGTAAGGATCAGGGTTATGATCATTACATTGACATAACAGCTGGTGGAGCTTTCAATAACTCTGATTCCTACTCATCCAATTATGCTTTTACAGCTAATGGAGAAAACCAGAATTCTGACAATCTGTGCTTTGAACTCAATGATCTCCAGCATTTTGATCCAACTGATTTAGAGGAAATGGACATATTACACCAACTTGCACGGCTGAGTGTTAGAACCAGCAAGTTTTACAAAAGGACAGGGAGAATATTCCC
The DNA here is from genome assembly GCA_030545235.1 of Helianthus tuberosus. NCBI lineage: Eukaryota > Viridiplantae > Streptophyta > Magnoliopsida > Asterales > Asteraceae > Helianthus > Helianthus tuberosus. The sequence continues at coordinate 167,726,444 of CM060423.1, read as the reverse complement.
AGGGTTGCATGGGAATCTAAAAGTAGGGTTGGATAAATCAAAAATCAAATGCTACAAGTGCAACAGGTTAGGTCACTTTGCTAGAGAGTGTAGGAGTCAAAACAGTGGACCAATTATCACACACCCTAGCCCTAGAACACAAAATAACCAAAACACTGTGCAGTATTCCCAATATGCCCCTGCTACCCATGTAAACACTGCTCATTATGCAAGTCCTGCAACCCCTGTTCCTGTGCAGTATGTCCAAGCCACTGTTCCTCAAATTCAGTATGTCCAAGCCCCTGTCCCTCAGGTTCAGGTGCAACCAGTTGCACCTCAACAAGCTGCACCAACAGTGGTTCAACCAGATCAGCAAAGCTTTTTCACCCAAGGCTTTGTTGACTGGAGCAGCTTACCTGATGAACTAGGAGATGAAAATTTAGTTCTATATGCTAAGGATGCTATTTCTAGTGATTAATTATGTTTTGTAACATTAGAGTCAATACCAGAAGGGCTGGAAGCTGAAGAAGGACAATCAAATGAAGAAACAGTGCTGAAGCAGTGGTTACTACTGTCGTTGGTGAAATACTGTTGGGAGAATATTCAGAACCCCTGTTGGAACCACTGTCTGACCCCTGTTCTGAAGAAGAAGATGAGAAGAAACAAGGTGAAAAAGAAGAGAAGGTGCCAGTTTAAGAAGAACATGTCCGTGATTGTGCCATGATGGCTGCAGCTAAGGTATCACCTCAGGTTCTTAAAAATCTTTGTTCAGACAAATGCAACATAGCATTTGCAAACATCAAAGAGGTGAATGAAAACCTTAGGGATAGAGTATTAAATGATGAAGTACAATTTGAAAAATCTTTAAAAGAATTGAAAAACAAATTGTCAGAAAAAGAAAGTGAAATTTGCAGCCTCAAACAAGAGCATAGCATAACCAAGGATCAACTCCAGACCATGATAGAAAAATATCAAGTCTGTAAAAAGGAGTTGGAAACCACCCAAATCACTTATGAAAAATGGGTGGAATCCTGCAAAGGTTATGAGATTATGCTTGAAAAATAGCTTGACAGCAATGTAAAATTTGGCATAGGGTTTAGGAAAAATGACCAAGTTGAAAACACTGCTGCAAATCAAACTGGTTCTATTGAAATCATACCCACCAACAAGGATGGCCAAGAAGTTAAAATAACTGAAAAACTTGGTAACAAGATCACTTTGGAAAGATCTGTGGGGTCCTCAACTTTTGAGGAGATTGAGAAATACCAATTCAAACCCACATGGTCTGATGAGTGTGACATCCTTGAAAACTTCAAACCCATGGATTTCACCACCATAGATGGTGTTAAAGCTCCAAAGGCCAAGGTCATTCCTCTTAAGGACATCCCAACAGTAGTTCAAAACTCTGTTGCAAAGGAGTCTGAAAAGAAGAAGAAAAGAGAAAAGATTAAAAACCTGTTTTGTGACTTTTGTGAAAAGAAAAATCACCTGACCAAAGATTGTTTTCACTTAAAAGCTTATGATCTTAACAAAACAAGTACCATTGTGCCTTCAAAGAGTTGCACCATCTGTGGTAAAACAAACCATTCTACTCAGCAGTGTGTGTACCTGAAATCCTTTGAGGTCAAAAAGGAAGAGTACATTTCAAAAACACCAATGAGTTCATCAAAACCACAAGTCAAGAAACAACCACTGTTTGTCCTAGTTCAAACAGCTGAACCAAACCTCTGTTAAAAGAGAAGTTCAGGTAACTGATGCACCCCTGCAAACCAATACCAAAGAGGTAAAGGTCAACCACCATACCCAAGGGTCCCACAAGTTTATGAGGTTTACAAAAAGCCTTCTAAACCAAGAGTGAACAGGCATCCCATTGGGTATCAACAGCTGATAGGACAGGACCCCCAACAGTGGTTAGAGAAGAACAGTTCCAAAACTGTCCAAACCCCTGAGCTAACCACTGTCCATCCACCTGAACTTAACACAGACACTGTTGAGACCCCATCCAAAGCCTTATTGGCTTTGGAGACCCTCATGAACTAATCTTTTACTTGATATGCAGGGAGCTTCTGTATGCTTAGATAGTCTTTGGTATGTAGATAGTGGAGGCTCCAGGCACATGACTGGATGTAGAGCCCTACTCAAGGAATTCAAAACTCATTGGGGGGGGGGGTGATATATCTTTTGGTAATAATAGTAAAGGGAAGGTGATGGGATCTGGTACAGTACAGTCTGGAAATGTTAAGTTTGAAAATGTCAGTCTGATAGACAATCTAAAATTCAACCTCCTTAGGGTCCCACAAATGAGTGATAAGGGCTATGGCTCATTCTTTACTAAGGAGTGTTGTAGGATTGTTGGACCAGAAATGGTTAAAAAGATTGAAGAAATAATAAAAAATGGAAAACCCCAACTTGTTGCTCAAAGGAGTGGCAATGTTTATGTAGTTGATCTGTCAAAAGAGAGCCCCAGGACTGATGTCTGTCTGTTCTCAGCTTCCTCTAACAAAGAGACAGAACTTTGGCACAGGAGATTGGGGCACACAAATCTCAAGACAATCACTGCTTTGTCAAAACAGGGGCTAGTAAGAGGACTTCCTCAAAAACTGTTCACCTGTCCTGAGCATTGTGTTTCTTGCTTAAAAGGAAAACAACATAAAAGCTTATTTAAGTCCATTGAAGAGTCCAAAACAACCAAGTGCTTGCAAATGCTGCACATGGATCTGTTTGGCCCAGTAAAAGTCATGAGTCTTAAAAAGAAAAGACATTGTTTGGTAATTGTAGATAACTTTTCTAGGTTTACATGGACTTATTTCTTACATTCCAAAGATGAGACTGCAGGCATTCTGCAAGACTTTGTCAAACAGGTTGAAAAGAAGTTTGACTTGCCAGTAAAAGTCTTTAGGAGTGACAATGGCACAGAGTTCAGAAATAGGGAGTTGGATGAGTTTTGTGTGTCAAAAGGAATTGTAAGGCAGTACAACATTCCAAGGAGACCAGAGCAAAATGGGGTTGTTGAGAGAAAGAACAGGACACTAATTGAGGCTGCCAGAACCATGCTTGCTGATTCATGTTTGCCATTAACTTTCTTGGAAGAGGCAGTAAACACTGCTTGCTATGTCCAGAACAGAGTTTTAATCAACCCTAGGCATCAAAAGACTGCCTATGAACTTCTGTATAACATCAAACCACTGATCTCATACTTTAAAGTATGTAGCTGCCCATGCTTTATTTTGAACTTAAAAGACTCAATTTCAAAATTTGCAGCCAAAGTAGATAGTGCATATCATTTGGGATACTCAACCACTGCTAAGGCCTACAAAGTGTTTAACACTAGGACTAAGACAGTGGAAGAGACTTTGATTGTAAAGTTCCATGAACTTTCTTCAATGAAAATCCCTGCAAACCCTGCAGAGTTGTTTGATCTTGATAAATTTACTTTTGAAAATGTTTCTGTCAAGACTAACAGTGCAGGTCCATCTCAAAATCCTCCATCAGACAATGGGTATGAAGTGATTCTTCCACTACAAACCTTCAAATCCATTGCCAGAGCAGCAAATGTTCTAAACAGCTGTCAAAGCTCAACCACTGCTACCTCAACAGTTGTTGACCAAAGTAGCCCTTTAACCCCTGCTTCCACATCATCAAACACTGTTGACAAAGGTCCTCAAACAGTGGATAAAAGTCAACATGTTTCCACACCAATTCCACCTATTCCTCCACCTCCATTTCAAGACACTGTTGGATCATCAAAGTCACCAACAGTTGTTAGCTCATTTGATTCACATCTGCAGCCGTCACCATTAAATGCCATTGTTCCATACAAAGGAGATCTAATCTTCTTGAAGTCTCATCCACCAGACCAAATCATTGGCAACATCAGTGAAGGGGTGATCACAAGAAGTCAATCCCAAAACATCTGTTTTTTCGCTGGCTTTCTATCTCTCCATCAGCCAGTCAAGTAACAAGAGGCACTGAAAGACAACAGCTGGGTAGAGGCCTTGTAAGAGGAGCTCCAATAGTTTAAAAGACAACAAGTATGGGAGCTTGTACCACTGCCAGAGGGTGTGAGTCCTATTGGCACAAAGTGGGTCTTCAAAAATAAAACTGATGAAAGGGGCATTGTTGTCAAGAATAAAGCAAGGCTAGTGGTTCAAGGTTTCAGACAGGAAGAGGGCATTGATTATGAATAAACTTTTGCCCCTGCAGCAAGATTGGAAGCTATTAGACTGTTCTTGGCCTTTGCTGTCAACCACAACATAAAGGTGTTTCAAATGGATATCAAATGTGCATTCCTCTATGGTAAAATTCAAGAAGAGGTATATGTTTGTCAACTTCCTGGCTTTGAGGATCCATTTTATCCAAATCATGTCTACAAGCTAAATAAGGCTTTGTATGGCTTGAAACAAGCACTTAGAGCCTAGTATGAAACTCTTTCCACCTTTCCTCTTTCCATTGGTTTCACAAGAGGTATAATTGACAAAACACTGTTTTTAAAATGGAGAGGGAAAGACTTGATGATTTTCCAAATTTATGTGGATGACATCATTTTTGGAAGCACATGTTCTAAAATGTGTGAAGAGTTTAGACAACTCATGATAGCTGAGTTTGAGATGAGTGCAATGGGTGAACTACAGTGCTTTCTTGGTCTCCAAGTAAAGCAACTGCAAAATGGTACTTTCATTCATCAAGGAAAATATGCCAAAGAACTTTTAACAAAATTTGATATGAATGATTGCAAACCATGTAGTACACCCATAGCAACCACCAAATTAGTCATGTCTGATGAAAAGGATGATTTGGTTGATCAAACTCTTTGTTGGATCGATCGGTGACCCTAAACAGTCAGTATGAGTAGTTCATCATCAAGTACAAAGGCGAAATCAGTGTAAAAGATGTGAACACAGCTTGCTCCTTTCTAATTATCTCTTTATTGATCAATCCTGAGCTTTTTACACGTTCAAATGATACACGGACAACACCTCGGCTCAGAGATAATGATCAGATTCCGTTTGAAATGAATCAGCACACACCTATATATAGTTGTTCTGATTTCACTTGAAAGTGACACAGCTCTGTTCAAGCGAAATCACATGTGTTGATTTCGCTTGAACATGTCCATGTCACTCTCAAGCGAAATTACCTACTAACACATGTACAAACCCTAATTTCTATCCTGTTGTGTGCTAGTTTATCATATCTAGACATAAGACTCGACTAAGACGAAGTTAACAGACAGTAGGTGCACCAACAGACTCCCCCTCGGATGTTGACGAAGTCTTCGGTGTCGAGTCTTTAGTCTTTGTCTCTCTATCCAAATTGTCTTAACATTGTAAAGCTCTCTTCAATCTTTATCTTCAAACTTTAATCTTCAATCTCCCCTTTGAGTGTTGATCCAGAATGTGAACTCCCCCTTTCACAGACTCCCCCTCTCGATCAGCTGGAACTTGAATTCTGGTTCAAACTTTAACACTTTCTTTTCCATGGGGATCTTAACTCCTGTTATCTGCACAATCTCTACCAAAATATAAGATATATGACAATAACAGTTTCAATCCAAAACTTACCATTCAAATTCATTCAATGATCTTGTCAGAATTAGAAATCCACTTAAGTATTCAGGTCCAAGTTAACGACCCTGATTACTCAATTAATCTACCAAGTCCAACTTAATGACCTTGGTTGATCTGAGACAATTTACACTGACATTTTGTTCAAACATTTTCTGAAAAATTATAAGTTTCAAATTAATGAACTTGCTTTAACTTTTTAACTTTCACGAACTTATCATATTAAGCTCACAACTCATCCTCCAATCCAGAAACTTCCTGCATCTGCTTCAATTCGAATCTGAAGATCAGCTTTCCACTTTGGTTTGTCAAAAATAAAGCAGAAATGTAAAATCTTTTTGGATTTTTAATAAAGTTTCTAAACTAGATATGAAATAACAGAAACTAAAATGCAGAAAATGTAAACTATTTACAAACATATTTTTGGTGAGCGTGTTAGGGAATCATATCAGCTATTCGACAAGTCACAAGTACCGTTAAGCTTTAATTTCATTCTCAGAATTAAACAATTCACTTAGATTGTCGATATACTGATCCACTTAAATTCTCACACAATTTTCAATCTGTCCAGGATACGGATTTAGTGTTTTAGAGACTTAAACTTATACATGTGTCTCACCTCTTGAATATACTCCCGTATCCAAATCCCAATATTCAGTCTTACAGGTGAGTATACCACAGATGATATTTGTAAGGGGTTAAATTGCGAAGAACCGTGAGAGCTCAGGTCAGAACTTCCGTTCAGCAGAGAGATGACGTCTTCGACTTTGGTGTGTCCCCTTTAGAGGATCTTTTTTACAACAGCCATGATTATCATTTTTCAATGTTTCATCATTTTTTAGCTGAGGGTGGTGCTATGTTTCAAGCAATGCAGAAAGTATTATACGGGGACTAGGTCAGAACTTCCGTTTAGCAGAAGTCCATGGATAATACCCCAGATATCACTGAGTATAAAGACCTAGTATCTCAGAAAAAGGGATCTTTCAAACGAGATTTCAGGGGTTACCTATATATCCAAGTAGTGTTCCCCACGAAATAAGTAAGTAAAGATTTAGGTTTATATCCCAAACAAACCTACTAAATGTGCAAAAACCTGTCTGCACATCATCAGCGAGACTGTTTAACCTTTTAAACTTTACATATCTTTAGCGTACCGTAACTGTCAAGCCGATGTACTATCATTTTCCCTTTTTACAGAAGCTCTTTTTCAATTTTCTATTGTTTTTGGATTTTTGAAATTTTTACTATTTTTGAATTTTCTGAAAATATTTACCCTATACTCTCCCCCTAACTACCAAAACAAGTAAAAAATCGACAAACCATTGCAGATTGCTTCTCAACATCATCATCTACAGTGGTATCTTCATCAACGCCAAGAATTTCTTCCAACACCGATAAAAGCTTCATACCGTTTAATTTTAACAAGTATTGAAAACGAGTTTTATCAAACGCTTTGGTATGTAAATCAGCTTTTTGATCGTCAGTGTGGATTTTCTCAATTCATATCAACTTCTTCTCGAAACATTCGCGAATGAAGTGATGACGAATTTCAATGTGTTTCGTTTTAGCGTGATGAACAGGATTTTTAGTAATGTTAATTGCTGCCTCATTATCAACAAAGATAGGGGTATTTAGAAATTGCAAACCGTAGTCGCGCATCTGTTGCTGGATCCACAAGATCTGAGAGCAGCAGCTGCTAGCAGATACATACTCCGCTTCACATGTGGATAAGGCCACAGAGGTTTGCTTTTTGCATTGCCAAGTAACCAATCTTGATCCAAAGAACTGGCACCCCACTGTTGTTGATTTAGCGTTAACTTTACAGCATCCGAAATCCGAACCAGAATAACCTTCAAGCATAAATTCGCCATCTTTTGGATACCCCAACCCCAACGATGGAGTTCCTTTAAGGTAGCGTAATATCCTTTTAACAATAACCATGTGCGAAGATCTCGGGTTAGATTGAAATCTTGCTGCGAGGCAGATTGGATACATAATATCAGGTCTTGAAGCTGTCAAATACATCAGCGAACCAATCATGGAACGATATAACGTTTCATCTACCTTCTCTCCGGTGAGATCAGGGTTTATCCCATGGTTCGTCGCTAATGGGGTGGAAGCCGGAGTAGAACCTGACATCCCAAATTTCTCTAAGATATCATGAACATACTTCGTTTGATGTATGAAAATTCCTTTGGGTAGTTGATCAACCTGCAGTCCCAAAAAGAATTTCATCTCACCCATCGATGACATTTCGAATTTCTGCTTCATAACTTGTTCAAAATCTTTGCACAGATTCTCATTTGTTGACCCAAATATGATGTCGTCCATGTAAATTTGAACAATCAGAAGATGTCCGTCGACCTCTTTGGTGAAGAGAGTGGCATCCACTTTTCCACGAATGAAGCTGTTGGCTAGCAGGTGTTGAGACAATGTCTCGTACCAAGCTCTCGGGGCCTGGTGTAAACCATACAGCGCTTTGTCTACTAAATAGACCTTATCTTTGTGGATTGGATCGGTGAAGCCCGGTGGCTGTCCGACATATACCTCCTCTTTTACCTTCCCATAAAGAAACGCCGATTTAACATCTAGCTGATAAACTTTGAAATTTTTCCAAGATTCAAATGCTAGGAAGATTCTGATCGCTTCAAGTCGAGCAACCGGAGCATACACTTCAGTGAAATCTATACCCTCCTGCTGACTGAATCCCTGGACTACGAGTCGAGCTTTGTTACGAACCACAACTCCTCGATCGTCTCTCTTGCACTTGAACACCCTCTTGGTGTTGATCTTCCTCTGACCATCAGGCAAGTCTACTAACTTCCACACTCCCAATTTCTCAAACTGACTTAACTCTTCTTGCATCGCATTGACCCAAGAATCTTCAGTTAGTGCCTCTTTATATGTACGCGGTTCGATCTGCGAAATAAAACAACTAAGTGAAAACTCAGTTTGTAAAGGTGCTACTGTAGAATAAAAACAAGTAAGGCCTTGGTCAATTTGACGTCTAGTGCGAACGCCTGATTGCAATTCTCTAATGATCAGCTCCCCTAGATGATATGAAAGAGTTCTCGGCATCACCTCGCCTGAAACATCTACCTCGCCCTCCAGATTAGTAATATTCTGATTTGCACCTTCTTCATTGATTGGGTTTGTTTGACTTGAAATCTGAATTTACTCCCCCTCAGAATCTGAATCACCACTATAAAAAACTGGCATGTTCTCAGATTCTTGATTATCATTCTGTCCTATCTGATTATCATGAGCAACTTCATTTTGTTGGATATCATCATGTTCTCCAGCATTTGCTTGGACCTGCTTCATCGTCATTTGAAGTTTGTTGCGGTCGTCTTGAATACTCAGCTGGGAACTTTTCCTGCGAAGACTCATACTCTCTCAGAATATCCAACTCGTCAAAAAAATTTTGTTGTTCTTCTTCTTCTTCCATGTCAAACAAATCCCACAATTTATCGTAATTAAAACGCCATGAGTCGCCTGGATTCTGCGGTGGCATTGTGAAACCTTGACACTCAACATTGTGTGCTTCAATAATCCGCTTCAAGCTTGGAACAAAGACTCGTTTCAATGGACTTGAGTAACCCATGAAAATTCCTTCAATGCTCTTTACACCAAACTTTCCAAAAGGCTCTAGAATTGTGCAGGGAGACCCAAATGGTTCTAAATACTTCAGGTTTGGTTTGCGGTTATTGATCAGCTCAAAACACGTCTTATTGAATTTCTTGACAGTGAGAACCCGATTGAGTGTATAACATGCGGCGGATACTGCTTCTGCCTAAAAATTAACTGGTAACTTTGAATCAGCAAGCATCGTCCAAGCCGTTTCAATTAGCTTCCTGTTCTTTCTTTCAGCTACTCTATTATGCTGCGGAGTATAAGGAGCATAAATTCATTCAAAATACCTTTTTCATCACAAAACACCTCCATTTTGCTACTTTTGAACTCTGTACCGTTGTCACTTCTTATTCTTCGAACACGAGTTTGGTACAAGTTTTCAAGCTTTTTGATCAACGTGATTAAACTCCCAAATGTTTGGTCTTTTGATTGCAAAAATGAAACCCATGAAAACCTCGAGTAATCATCTGTGACTACTAGACAATAGAGATCCCCTGTAATGCTTTTGACGTTTACTGGACCAAACAGATCCATGTGGAGTCTCTCTAAAGGTCTCGAGATTGAGTTTTCTTTCTTCCTGGGGTGAGATTTCTTCTTTTGTTTTCCTTTGATGCAGCTAATGCACTCCCCCTCAAGATGAAAACCTTTCAAATGTACACCAGTAACCTAGTCATTATGCACCAAGTGATTCATTTTTCTAAGATGTATATGACCCATCTTCCGGTGCCACAATTGCGATTCCTTCTCAGTTGCTCTTGACACAAAACAATGAGCCTGACCCGTCGGGGTAACCAGTGATGGACTGAAACATGAGTGACAAAAGGATTCTTTCTGGAGAAACCTTTAGCAAGGGTAAAGTATCACAAAAATCTGGCAGTGCGGACTGTTGCAAGTCGTCCTCATCCTTGGTCAGCATGTCAGGATCACTCTCAGTGTCTGACGCAAATATCTCCGGCGCAGACGCAGTCTGATTATCTGTGGCGGTGGCCGTAGGGTTATCAATGTCTGATATCTCGCTTCCTAAAATAGAGTGACATGTGTGTCGGTACATGATAGTCATAGCATGTATATCCATAGTAATCACTAACAATTAGTGTATGCAAACAAGGTAATTTGTCATGTAGTCATGTATTCACATTATTCTTCAGTAAACTTTCTACCCTTCCTAGTCTCTCAGACTAAGCCTCCCAGTCTCTCAGACTGAATTCCCAGTCTCCCAGACTAACCTACCCAGTCTCCTAGACTAAACACCCAGTCTCTCAGACTGAAACACCCAGTTTCTCAGACTAAAACACCCAGTCTCTCAGACTAAAACTCCCATTCTCTCAGACTAAAACACCCAGTCTCTCAGACTGAAACACCTAGTCTCTCAGACTAAAACACCGGTCTCTCAAACTAAAACACCCAGTCTCTCAAACTGAAACACCCAGCCTCTCAGACTGCCTCAACTAGTCTCTTAGACTACCCAGTCTCTCAGACTGAACTACCCAGCCTTTCAGGCTAACTCCCCAGTCTCTAAGACTGACTCCCTGGTCTCTAAGACCAAATTTCCCCAGTCTCTAAGACTGATCCTCCCTCAGTCTCTAAGACTGATCCTCCCTTTATAAATATAAGTTTTGAAATGTGTATTTGTGCCTTTTGTTTGTAAAATGTTTGTTCCCTGGATCTGGACGTTTTGTGTATGCAATGTAAAAATGTTTGAAAATGTTTTCGTGAGAGCCCTGATGATCATAGTCTAGACTCGAGAAAGAATCCTAGTTCGCTATGATCGAGGCTCTGATACCAAGTTGTCACACCCTGACTTTTGCGGAAGCGTGATTATGGTGTGACTTCTTAATACCATAGCAATCAATCACAACAACGCTATATGATAAAAACATGAGATGCTTATCCATTAAAAGAGTTTAGAAAACTACCACAATACCATTGTTTGATAAACATCAATACCAAGTAAAGTTACAACCATGACGTGTTTAAACGAGTTCGCAAGTCTCAACAAAAGTACTTAAATAAAACCTGAGCTTAGAGACGTGTATTCCGTCCAGGATTAAGATAAACCCCCTAAACTCGACAACCATGGATAACATCTTTTATTCAAACATAGCTTGACGACACATGCATACCCTTCCAGATCCACTAGTTTCCTGATATACATGTAGTTTGAAAAATCAACAAAAGTTGAGCGAGTTCATGTGTATGTGTATGAATAAGCCTTTAAAGTATGTCCATATAAATGTATGTCCCTGGTATGTAGCAATAAGGAAAATCAGATCAATTAATGTGTAGCTAATACATTAATAAGTGACATGGCCTAGGAAGCACTCAAACCTGTATGCGTATTTTGTACCGGCCCCTCCAGCGGAACGACATAGTCACCACATGCAGCCACTCGCAGGCCCATGGGTAGGGCTCGCAACACCCAATAGATCTATCACTCATGCCCCTCGGTCCTTATACAAGGATTAATGGTCTTATGATAGTAGCCTACCCATTCACGTGATCTAGCAGTACATTCCTTAGCTAATCATACCATGTATAAAATGTTTGTAACTAGTATGTAACATGTATTTCACCCCCATAGTTGTAAAACTGAAAACAATTAAAAGAAAAGGGGGACATGAACTCACAGTATTGCGTCTTCAGTATGTGTAACCCAAGTCTCCTCAGCAAACACGACTACCTACAATGTACTAACATCTATTAGACGAACGGGCCGTGCCTTTGTTTAGTATGAAGGTTTCTGAGTTACGTTTCTTGTGTTCCCAGTATTATTCCAAGTTATAATTATTTGTTAAAATAATTATTTTAACTCTAAATTATATTTCATTTTGGAATATTTGTTAAACAATATTTTGGTAACAATACTTCTCAAGTATTTATACTCATATTTCCTTCCCAAGGATGGGGGTACTTATATATGTATTGGTAGTTCGAATAATATATTTTTAAGTCCCGCTTAGAAAATATATTTAACATATTTGTCAAGAATAATATATCCCCAAAATATATGTTTTTCCCAAAGATAATATATTCTCACTTCTTAGTTTCCGAAATAATATTCTACCAAAAATACGTGTGTAAGAGTATTTTCTGGAATATTTCGTAAGTTACGTTTTCTCGTTCGGTTTCACAATACCAAGTATGTAACTTAAGTATTTATCCCTTGGAATGTTTTGGTATTATTCCGAAGTTATAAATGTGATGGTATTTTGATAAGTTACATTATTTTGCCCTAAATAATGTAACTAGTTCCCAAATCAAACAAATATTCACACAAGCGTTTTAGTATAAAATATATATATTCTAAATATATATCTATCCGTTTTTATTTACGAAAACCCACCTCCGACACTTTGGAATTTTGTAACAAAACTTATGGCGAAGTTTACTTTCGAAAAACAAAGTTAAAAGTATGCTTGTAACACTTGTTAGAAAATAATTTTCTAAGTCTTGGGATTTTTAGAAAATTTCGCCAGAGTTTCCCCTAAAACGGAGGTGTCCATGCTAATAAGCATATCATTTTCTTTTCGAAATCAATCAACAATCAATCCTTAAACAATTTTACATCACCAAGAACGAAAACTATGTGTGTTTTGGTCAAAACTTACCGAAGCAATTTAGTGATCAAATTAGTTAAGTGAGGTAGTGTGCTAAAATTATGTGTGAAAAATATGTTAACCAAGTTAGTTATAAAAACAATTTCAGGATACGGCTCGAGATATAGAGCTGTATCTGCGATCAAACAATGAGCAGAAAAGTAAAGGTTGACACGTGATGTACGAGGAAAGCCCTTGATCAATTTAGATCGCCGGCACAAAACCTCGGGAGCTGACAATCGCAGCTGCCTTGTTCTTCTATTGCTTCAAATATCAGGATACAGTGCAGGATGTAGAGCGAATCAACTAGGTGTTACAATGTGATTTGAATACAAGTGTTTGTGTGTAGTGTTTGCAGAGAGCTAGAGAGAAAGTGTTTGAAAATGTGAAAGTTGCGTGCCTTAATCTGATCCGCCCCCATCTATTTATAGTAAAACAAATATAACAAACTATCCTAAATAACCGGGATCCAGCGAATATTCCTCACTCGAACGTTGTAGACCTAGTCTTTCGGGTTCAACGTCTCTCCCATAATAAACATGCCCGAGTCTTGAGGAGATGAAGTCCATCTGACCGTTAGCAAACCCCAGCCTTTAACCTGCACGTGGTTAATTCAATCAACCTCAGGATATCGCCCAGGATGTTAGCAATATCCCCGTCCAGTATCCTGGTCACAAATAAAGAATTAAAAGCAGGATATTGATCAAGATATGTACGCTCAGAAAATGACCCATAACAATTGTCCCCAAATATATATGTTGGTATACCAATCCAACGGATATATTTTAAAAGTTTTATCTCATCAATTAAGGCAATCAATATGATGAGACCCTTGAAATGACAATGTGCAACTTCCAAGGCGTTATTTACTATTTACCCCCTACATTTAGCCTATATTAACTGGGGGTCGTCTCATTATGATTATCTTTATCTTCAACCAAATATCAGGTACTTTTCTCTCTCTCTTTTCTATTTTCCTTGTTTATATCTCCTGTTCTCCGATTGTGATCCTTCATGGCGACCCGTACTAGATCACAAATGGCGGATTCTGTTTCCCCCTTCCACAAACAAAATTTGCTTTAGAAACCTTCAAAAGAGGTGTGTTCTTTCAATAATTCTGACATCGCGGCCCTACGAGCTTCCGGTGCCTTCCCCGCCGGGACAATCTTTCGTCCATTCGACTGAGAGGTCCGATCGGATTTTTGTTCCGACGAATGGGTCTGCTTTTTTGCCTACCCTTTCTCCATAGGACTTCAATACCCGTTTTCACCTTTTATTTCTCGTTTCTTTGAACTTACTGGCCTTAGCTTTGCCCAAATCATGCCCATGGTTTGGCGCATATTAGTCACCTTGGAAGGAATTAAGGCTCGCCACATGCCCGACCTGTGCATCGAGGATTTGCCAATGGCTTATCGTTTAAGATCTCATGGTTCCAGCCGATTCCTTCTATTCTCTATTTCCAAAGATCCTCTCATCCTCAAAGCTACCAAGAACGAGGATAAGTGGACAAGAAAATTCTTCTTTGTGAAAAGAGACTCCATTAATAAGGGTTTTGACCTTCCTAAAAGATGGTTGACTTCTGGTAGGACTTAGGGTTTTAGAACTATCCCCAATCATATCCCGAACCTCCATCCTGAACCAATATCCTGATGTGTTTATTTCCTTTCTTGCAGCAAACTTCAAAGAACTAGCTCCTCCTAGTGCTGAATCAGAAGGAAGAATAAAAGAAATCTACAAGCTTCCAGAGGGTGAAAGAACCTTTAACCTGCTACTCACAAGCTCAAGTCAAAGATCAAGTTCCAACATGTCTGGTAAGCATATTTTCAGGAATTATCTTTATATTGAATCGATTATTATTTTTAGAGGTATAATAAGCCTAAAACATCTTCCCTTGTGCAGTGCCAGTTATTAACCTCGAAGGCTTCCAACAAGACGAGTTGGACTGCTACTCTAGCCTCGCACCTGCCAAGCAAGAATCCAATCCAAAGTCATCCGTCACACCGAAGCCTACCAGCTCGAAGACCACCACTGCTCCCAAAGTCCTCCGGCATCCCGTACCCGGGCCTCTAGTTCCCGAAAGAGAAAAGAAGTTGAACCTCCCGCTACACTTCACGTGTTCCCATTTGAGAATCACGGGTTTACGGAATCCAGCAAGTTTATGACCGGCTTCCTTAACCAGGTTAGTATCCTGACCTGTATCCTGCACCATATGCTAAGTAGGAATGTTCATTTAGAATAATGCCTGTTTCTTTACCTTGCAGGGCCTTGAACGCCTGGTATTCCTTTATGAGGACGCATGTGGCTTAAACGTCATGCTAGAGAGCAAACTAAAGAAGGCTGAAGCTACCATCACGGATCAAGCAGCAATCGCCACGGCCAAATCTGAACACTACGAAGCTAAGTATAAGGCCATGACCCAAGATCACCAAGCTGCCATCCAAAAGATCACCCAAGAGGCTCAAGCTAAGTCTGACACGGTCCAGGTTCAGCATGAACAAGATATGGCTTCATACCGGGAGAGCCTTAAGAATTCAGTCATCATCTCCCTCCTCCAGGCCAGACTGAAAATGGCTTACGAGGCTAGGGCTTTGGGCGTCGAATGCCCCTCATGGAACATCAAAGCCTGGGAGATGAAATTGAAAGATCTTGGCGGCAATCCTGTGGAGCCCCCTCCAAAACCTGTCACAGAGGAGCCTACCAAGGTAACCGATAAGGTGGATGATGCTGGTTCTTCAAAGGATGCTGGTGGTGATTCTGGAGAAAATGCTGATGGAGAAGATGCTGCTGATGATGCTGAGAAGAATGTTGGAAAGGATACTGGTGGAGATGTCACGATGAAGGAGGGAGATGACCCTTAAGTGCAGCGACGTGGGCGATGATGGATATACGTGCTGAGGCCGGAGCCCACTTTTTAAAATTTCATGGTTATGGTCTGTAAAACAATTTACATTTCCTATCTTTGAACAATTTATATTTCCTGCATTAGAACAATTTGATGACCAAAGGTGGATGGGTCCTAGGTTTTAGGATGAAGCCCTTGGTCATCGGTTAGTATAATCTGTTTTGAATATCGTAACGGTTGAAGGTGGACATGTTTCGTTTTGAGATAAAACCTTCAACCGTTATGTAGGTATGGTAAAAACTAACCGTGCTTTTGGCGGATGGGCCTTGGTTTGAGGTGAAACCAAAAGCACAACTTTTGACTTGTTAATAATATAACTATCTCTTGACTTATTTGTTATCGCCTTTTAGATTTTTGCCATGCGTTACTTAGTGTAACTTTTAGCTTCGCAAAATTTTGTACTATTACCTTTTGAAAATATCCTGATCAACATACTCAGTGATATATTATGAAAACTTTTATTAAATAGAATTTCTAAAAATTCAATCACCTTTAGAGAAAATTAAAAAATAGTCCATTTTAAAACCTGTTTTGACGATACTTGCTTGATCAAAGTTTTAAACCAGTACCAGCTTCAAATATCTTAATCAAATATCCTGAAAAGTATTTCGAAAATATATATTGAAAATATATTCCTACAATTTATCCTAATCAGGATGTTTAACCTTTTACCAAACATAGTACTGTTAAAAACTTAAACAACGTTTACAAAGGAAAGATCATACCAGGAATAGGGTATAACCCTATTCTCAAACTTCAATCCCCTTGCAACTCTTCCAATAAAGATGTCCCCTGTCTGAGACACTCAGCGTATTAGGTCCGAGCCTTACCCTTTGAGCTTTACACCATTGCCTTAGTAGGAATGTCCCCTGTGTACAATGTCTTCAAATACTTAGAAATCTTCTGGATATCGGTTCCCATTGTATAGACAATTTTTCGTGTTACAGGGGTAAAACCCAAAAAATGTATTGGGGATGAATCCCTCGTATCCTGGGGGAAATCCCAGATTTTCATGCGCTACAGGCGGGAGTGTATAAACTCCAAGACTTAGAAAGGTGAAAACCTTTAAACCTTAGAGAGTATGAAAATACCCTTTCGTGAGAGAGGGTGATCAATCCTCATATACCTTTAGGATTCAAGTTATAGCCAATAGTAACGAAATTGTCAGCCACTTTTACATGGACTGGTCCTGCCACCTTGAACTATTCTCGAATAACTTGCGCTCCAGGCAGGGTGTTTAAACCCAATTCGGAAGAAAGGTGAATACCTTTAAACCTGTGAAGGGATCAGGATCCCTTATACGTGTGAGAGGGGGCCAATCCTCTAATCTTCCGAAGTATCCTGAGTGAGCATCCTGGAGCTATATCCCGGAGCATATACTGCAAAACATCCTTAAACTAAGGTGGGTGTTAGCTTGGCTAACACCCCTCCGATGCTTAAGTTAGTATTGGGTTTCAAAGAACAAATCAAATCAAACATATTTAAAAGAGATAGAATTCATACCATCTTGAGTTAGAAATTAAATTCTAAGCTTAGTTGAAATAAAGTTTAAGGTGTATAGCATTCCAAGATCTCGGTAGCATATCCCCCTCCATATCCTTGATTCGGTATGCACCTTTTCCTGATTCTGATTCAATCTCATATGGTCCTTCCCATTTCGGAGCCAACTTTCCTTCAGCAGGATTGGTAGTATTCTGAAAAGCTTTTCTTAACACCCAATCTCCAACTTTGAATCTTCTAATCCTTATCTTCTTGTTGTATGTTCTGGATATCCTTTGTTGATATGCCGCCATTCTTAGCCGTGCTGCATCTCTTGTCTCATCAATAGTATCCAGCTCCTGGCATAGAACTTCAGGATTCTGCTCAGGATTCCAGAGGTTGGATCTTGCTGTGGGTATCACCATTTCTGTCGGGATCACTGCTTCTGCTCCAAATACTAAGGAAAACGGGGTTTGACCAGTTGCATTTTTTACCGTCGTTCTATCAGCCCACAAAACAAAGGGTAATTCTTCTGCCCATCTTCCTTTCTTGGCCCCTAATCTTTTCTTCAAGTTGTTGACAATTATCTTGTTTGAGGATTCAGCTTGTCCATTTGCTTGAGGATGTACCAGAGTAGACGTAATCATTTTGATTCCCCAACTCTTGCAAAAGTCAGTAGTCCTCTTACTTATAAACTGAGAACCATTGTCACAGATTATCTCGGCTGGTACTCCGAATCTGGTCAGGATATTTCTCTTTATGAAGGATACCACTTCTTGATCCCTGACTTGGACAAATGCCTCGGCTTCAACCCATTTGGAGAAATAATCTGTCATTGCCAACATAAAAACCTTCCCTCCTGGAGCCTTTGGAAGCTTTCCCACTATATCCATACCCCACTTCATAAATGGCCAAGGGGAAACAATAGGATATAATGGTTCAGCAGGCTGATGCAGTATGTTACTATGTCTTTGACATGCATCACATCTTCGAACATATTCTGTGGCATCTTTCCTCATTGTCGGCCAATAATATCCTGTCCTTAATACTTTTGAGAATAATGACCTGCCCCCAGTATGGTTACCACAATCCCCTTCATGTATATCCTGAAGTACTTCCTTGGTTTCAGGATCCTCCAAGCACCTCAGATATGGTCCTGCAAGAGATTTCTTATACAAAACATCATTTATAATAGTGAATCGTGATACATTCATCCTAAAGGCTTTAGGATTCTCATTCTTTGGGATGTATCCTTGCTTTAGATATCTCATGATTGGAGCTATCCAGGACTTAGGATCCTCCTCAAGATAGCCATCATCAGGATCCTGAATACTTATTACTTCCTTATCCTAAGGATTCTTCGCAGGATATAGGATATGTAATATTGGTATCCGGGTTCCTTCCGGTATCCTGACCGATGATCCTAGATTTGCCAAGGCATCAGCTTCAGCATTGTCTTCTCTTGGTACCTGTTCAAGTGTAAAAGTATCGAAATATCCTGCTAATTTTTTAAGAATTCCAAGATACCCGATTAACTTCTCTCCTTTAACTGCATAGCTTCCATTAAAATGATTAGTTATTAACAAGGAGTCAACATACACTTGCAAATTTCTGATATTCATATTCTTAGCCAACTCTAATCCTGCAATTAAAGCTTCATATTCTGCCTCATTATTAGTAGCAGGAAATTCACACCTAATAGCCTGGGGTAATATGTCCCCCTGTGGCGATTTTAGTAGTATACCTAAACCTACACCTCTTACATTGGATGCACCATCAGTATATAATGTCCAGCATTCTAAGTTTTCTCTTAGCTGCTGTACTTCTAAATCTACTTCATTTTGAATGTCACTACTGAAATCAGCCACAAAGTCAGCTAAAGCCTGAGACTTTATGGCATTTCTAGGTTCATATACTAAGTCATAAGCACTCAATTTCACTGACCACTTGGCCATCCTACCTGACATCTCCGGTTTCCTAAGCACGTTTTTAACAGGATAATTGGTTTTAACATGGATCCTATGTGTCTCAAAATAATGTCTAAGCTTTGTCGATGCCATAACTAGGGCTAATATCAATTTTTCTAAATGAGAATATCTAGTTTCAGCATCTAGTAGACTTTTACTAACATAATAGACAGGATATTGCTGTCCTTCATGGTCTTTTATAAGAACGGCACTTACAGCATTCCCTGATACAGCGAGGTATAGGGATAGTGGTTCACCATTTTCAGGCTTCATCAATAGAGGTGCAGTCGAGAGATATTGCTTCAAATCCTGCAAGGCTGCTTCATGCTTTGCTCCCCATTCGAACTTCTTATTCTTCTTGAGGATATCATAGAATTCCTTGCATTTTTCCGAGCATCTTGAAATAAATCTGTTCAATGCTGCTACTCGGCCTGTTAACTGTTGAACATCCTTCATATTCGAGGGTGATTTTATATCCAGGATAGCTTTAATCTGCTCCGGGCTTGCCTCTAACCCCCTTTTCGTCACCATATATCCTAGAAACTTTCCTGCCCCCACTCCGAAATGGCACTTAGCAGGATTCAGCTTCATGTTATACTGATCCAGGATATCAAATGCTCCCTTGATATCCTGGAGGTGATCCTCAGCCTTTTTAGATTTCACCACCATATCGTCAATATATACCTCCATGGTGTCCCCCAGCTTATCTTTGAACATCATGTTCACCAATCTCTGGTATGTTGCACCTGCATTTTTCAAACCGAAAGGCATAGCAGTATAGCAATAAATACCTGTTGGTGTCATGAAAGCAGTATCCTCCTGGTCCGAAGGCTCCATTTGAATCTGCTGAAATCCTGAGGATGCGTCCATGAACGTTAACATCTCATGCCCAGCAGTAGCATCCACCATTGCATCGATATGAGGAAGGGGGAATGGGTCTTTAGGACAAGCCTTATTCATGTCTGTGTAATCTATACAGACTCTCCATTTCCCATTTTTCTTCTGCACTACGACCACATTTGCCAACCATCTTGGGAACTTGACTTCTCTGATCATTTTGGACTTCAACAATCTTTCAACTTCCTCTTGGATGATTATATTTCGCTCAGGGGCAAACTTCCTTCTTTTTTGCTGAACAGGCTTGAACGACCTGTCAATTCCAAGCTTGTGAGTAATAATATCTTTGGATATACCTGTCATATCCTCATGCTTCCATGCAAACGTTGACATCCTGCACTTCAAAAAGTCAGTTAATTGTTCTTCAATATCCCGAGGGATATTGGTTCCGACGAGCACCGAGATATCAGGATTATCCTGATCCAGGATAACTTTCTTCACATCCTGCTCCGAAGCTTCCAAGGTATCCCGGGCCCGCATCTTTAATTGCTATGCTGGATTAGGCTTGGTCGAGGATTTCATCGAGGATGTGTAGCATTCCTTCGCCTCCTGCTGATCACTATCAACTTTGACGACCCCCCAAGGGGTTGGAATCTTGATGCATTGGTGATAAGTCGAAGGCACAGCCTTCATGTCATGGATCCATGGCCTGCCTAGTATGATGTTATAGCAGGATAAGGAGTCCATCACACAGAAGCGTTGTATCGAGTTGACCCCTTCAACATATACTGGTAACTTTATCTCTCCTACAGTATTTCTAGCTTCTCCACTGAAACCAACGAGCACAGTGGACTTTGAAGTAATGTCCATCGGAGATACATTCATCCTTTTCAATGTTTCCAGCTGAATTATATTGACAGAACTACCGTTGTCTACCAATATCCTGTGTACAAAATGGTTAGCCACATATAATGTTATTACCAAAGCATCATGGTGAGGATCTTGAACAGTATCCCTGTCATCACTATCGAAAGTGATCACTTTATCAGTTGTGAGGGTAGTCATCCTGACTGGTTTGTCTCCCCTTTCACTCTTAGCTTCCTTTGCATGTCTCTTAGCCGCCGAATACGAAGTCCCACAAATGTTGGATCCTCCTGAAATAAAGTTAATTATCTTGGCATCTGCTGGGGGTGATGCTGCTCGTTCAGGATCCTTCTCGGGATCCTGCCCTTTATTTTTCTTTCTTCCCAGCAAGTCCTTCAGATACCCTTTGCTTAACAGGTAACTTATTTCTTTCCTTAAAGCAATGCAATCCTCGGTCATATGTCCGAAGTCTTCATGGAAGGCACACCATTTGGATTTATCCTTCCAATCAGCTTTCTGCTGGTTCTTTCGAGGCCACCTAGCTTTATCCCCTAAACCCTGCATAGCATACATTAACTCAGGTATATTAACAGAAAAGCAGTATTCAGATAAGTCAGGATATTCTTCAGGATCCTCGTCTTCAACATCATTCACTTTCTTGTTATCATTTCTGCCATATGGCTTGGAGCGATATGGCTTATATGAGGATTCTGATTTCCTGTTGGTTGATTCGTAGGTTGAGGTAGAACTCATCCTCTCTTGCATCTTCTTGTCATCTTCCAAACGGATATATCTCAAAGCCCTGTTACGAGCTTCGTCGAGATTCCAGCAGGGATTCATTACAAGATCCTGATAAAACTGAGAATCCTTTTGTAACCCCATCTTAAAAGCTTGCACAGCTGTTGCAACATCAAGATGTGGGATATCCAAGGATTCTCGACTAAACTTGTTCACATAATCCCTCAAGGATTCCCGAGATCCTTGAGTTATCCTGTAAAGGTCACTGGTTAGTTTCTCAAAACTCCGACTACAAGAAAATTGACTGTTAAATAAATTAACCAAATGAGCAAACGAAGTAATTGAGTGAGGAGGGACGTTTAACAGCCATTTTAAGGCTGATCCTGTCAAGGTAGAACCGAATCCCTTGCATAAGCATGCTTCCTTGAGATCTGGAGGGATAGGATTGATTTCCATCCGTTCCCTATACTGGGCAATATGCTCTTCAGGATCCGTAGTCCCGTCATACAGTTTCATGTTGGGAGTCTGAAATCTTTTTGGGATTTCAGCATCACAGATAGGATACGCAAAACGGGATATCCTGTGGCTGTCTTGGGATACTTCCGGAATTAGCTGGACCACTCCAGGTACACTGGATATCATGTCCTTCAATTTCTGGAGCTCCCTGGTAAATGTTGACGTCATACCTGCATCCTGCAAAGACCCATTGTTGTTAGTAGCAGGAATATTATTATTTGACACATTACCGATTTGAGGATTTTGGCCATATCCTGAAGCATATCCTGAACTCCTCACAGTCGACATCCTGACCGAGGAGGGTATCTCAGGGGTATGATTCTGAGAATGGCTTGGGACGATATTCCCCCTGTTATCCTCAGTGTAAACTGCGGAACTGAAGTTCAAAGCCCTAGGCTGTATAGGAGTGACAGTTTCTTCAGCAGGTCTACTTGAGCTAGCTTTTAAGAGTTGTATTTCTCTTAATAGCATTTGGTTAGTTTCCTGTTGCTGCCTCATTTGTTCCTGCACACTTCCAAATAAAGTTAGAATTTCATCATTAGAGGCTAAAACGGGAGCAGATCCCTGAACACTCCGAGTAGGGATAACATCCTGAAGTTGTGAAGAAACTGGCATCCTTGAAGGAGGTGGTGGAAGCACCGAACCGGTAGTAGCAGAAGTCGTAACGGACATAGTGGAGGAGTTCATGTTTGATCTCGAAGCCATTGAAAATAAGTTAGAAAAAAGTTTTGACAATAGAAAACCGAATAATGATTTTACTAAAGTTTTTAGCAAAAATAGCACCACTTGCCCCACGGTGGGCGCCAAATTGTTTTGGTAAAAAATTACCGAAGCAATTTAGTGATCAAATTAGTTAAGTGAGGTAGTGTGCTAAAATTATGTGGGAAAAATATGTTAACCAAGTTAGTTATAAAAATAATTTCAGGATACAGCTCGAGATATAGAGCTGTATCTGTGATCAAACAATGAGCAGAAAAGTAAAGGTTGACACGTGATGTACGAGGAAAGCCCTTGATCAATCTAGATCGCCGGCACAAAACCTCGGGAGCTAACAATCGCAGCTGCCTTGTTCTTCTATTGCTTCAAATATCAGGATACAGTGCAGGATGTGGAGCAAATCAACTAGGTATTACAATGTGATTTGAATACAAGTGTTTGTGTGTAGTGTTTACAGAGAGCTAGAGAGAAAGTGTTTGAAAATGTGAAAGTTGCGTGCCTTAATCTGATCCGCCCCCATCTATTTATAGTAAAACAAATATAACAAACTATCCTAAATAACCGGGATCCAGCGAATATTCCTCACTCGAACGTTGTAGACCTAGTCTTTCGGGTTCAACGTCTCTCCCATAACAAACATGCCTGAGTCTTGAGGAGATGAAGTCCATCTGACCGTTAGCAAACCCCAGCCTTTAACCTGCACGTGGTTAATTCAATCAACCTCAGGATATCGCCCAGGATGTTAGCAATATCCCCGTCCAGTATCCTGGTCACAAATAAACAATTAAAAGCAGGATATTGATCAAGATATATACGCTCAGAAAATGACCCATAACAATGTGCGTTACAAATTAATCATGAACTTGATACATTTCGAAAACGCGTAATAACTTGGTAAGGCTTTTAGTGGACTTAGTTACCTTCCAAAGTGTATTCCTTTCTTTAAAATTCCTTTTCTTAAAAGAACTAAGTGTTTACAACTTGTAAACATTTTCTACAAAAATTAATCTTTTGAACTCTTCTTGTAAATAAAATGTTTTCATACTTATTTCATTTCCAAAAATGGTGTAAGTGTATGTAAAAGTCATGATCTTTCAAAAATCGATTCTTGAACTTGGTTTATTTAGAAAAGTCTTTTGTAAAACTCGGATCTACATGATCACCAACTTACTTTGTTCACTCATATTTCAAGAAATCAATTTCTTTCAAGTTCATGTTTAAACTAGAAGGTGATTATTTCATATAATCCCCTAATCACCTTCTAATCATTAAATCTTATTTCTAAACATCATTTAACAAGTTCCATATAGTGATTAACATCACATATCCAAGAATCAATAAGATATTAACAACATATTCATAACAATAACATACTAGTAATATTTCACTAGCTTTCATCTTCATGTAAACTTTATGTTCAAGTTTCTTGTTTAAACCTTTTAGTGTTCTTGTAAATTTCAACATACTATATCCTTTAACCGCTAAAAATATGAAGTAACAAGTGTTAAAAGAAGCTTACTACTAGCTTAAGCTAGGGATGATTCAATGAAGAATATGGAGTGGATAAAAGCACACAAGAGAGGTCCTTCAAGTTCCAAGAGTTCCACACCTCCTTAAACACCTTGCTACATCTTGGAGTGAACTTGGAATAGATGAACTTGCAATGAAAATGGTGGTGGTGGTGGGAGTTACCTACGGCCGTGAGAGGGAGAGAGAGTAGAAGAGTTGTGGTGGAGTGTTGTGATGAAATGAAAATCTTGTAAGATTCAAGTGCCATACATATAGAGATTCATTCAATATTTTGTCAAGAGAAGCAAGCAATATCTAAATAAAATTTTAGAAGGAGATATAGTGAGATTTGTTGGTGATTTTGGGTGGGTCTTGTGACCGTGAATATCAATGGGGGGAGGGGGTATTGTGTAAATTTTAATGAAGTCTAGATCTTATATAATCTAATAAGGATCTTCAAAGATATCTAGTATCTAAGGCAATATCTTGCATATCTAATAAAATCAAACCAAATCCAATGAGATCATGGAAGGATTTAAGAAGATTTATAAAATCTTGGGGTGGGCCATGCTTCATGACCGCAAGTCATGTATGAGGGGGGGGGGTTTAATGTAAAATTTTGATGAAAGTTGGTAAAAGATAGTTAAATCTCAAGTATATATTACATATGATATTTACTAGAGAAATTAGTGGGTGTTGTGGTGAACGGGGATCACGACTAGCCAAGAAATATTTAAACAATGTATTTGACAAAAATTTAGTGTCCCGGGTAATGTCCGGTTACCCGGTTAGATACTGTTTCGTTAAAGTGTTTAATTATACCGTAAAGTGTCTTTTATATATATTTTTGTAACACAATTTATTCCCGGCACTTAGGAAAGTATACAGGACCATTCTGCCATATTTTTGCACTTTACTAGAATGTTACAATACTGAATTTTATCAATAAATGCAGAATTCTGCACTTAAAGTGTGTTTTAGGCACTTCCCGGCACTATAACTATCACCTAGTGACGCAGTTTTATGGTCCTCACTTCCCTACACTCCATACTAGTGTAGTACCTTGTCCCTGGCCCATACTGGGCCTCAAGAACACTGTCTGTCTATTGCTGGCATTGTCAGCATGTTTCCGAATTATCCTTTTAGTGTGCTAACTGTGCTTTGTGCATCAAGTATGTCACTGATGTTTGTATGTAATGAATGGAGTGACAGTATGAAATGTGATGCATATGTATGTATGATACAGAAATCAGAAAGAAGTTTACGTCATCCATTGTAATCAAGCACAGACATTAAGCACGTAATTAGCTTTAATTAATTGTGCGGTACCTGTAATTGTGAGGGTTGTCACAGAGGCAGAGTATATAGCTGCTGCAAGCTGTACAGCCCAACTGCTATGGCTTCAAAATCAACTTCTGGATTTTGGTATCACTGCCTTAAAGACACCTCTCATGTTGGACAGTCAGGCAGCAGAAAATATCATCAAAAATCCAGTTTCTCACTCAACCAGCAAGCACATTGATATCAGACATCACTTTGTGAGGGATTGCTATGAAAAAGGTGTGATTTCTCTGCACCATGTTCCAACTAAAGATCAGCTGGCAGATGTGCTAACAAAAGCTTTAGACATATCCACCTTTGAAAGCTTGATCTCTCGGATTGGCATGCTGAACATGGAAAACCCTTGAAGACATGCTTAGGGCATGTGTGATTGATTTTGGTAACGGCTAGGAACGACATCTATCTTTAGTGGAATTTTCATATAATAACAGCTACCACACCAGTATTCAGGCCGCTCCGCTTGAGGCATTGTACGGACGTAAATGCCAATCACCTCTTTGTTGGGCAGAAGTTGGTGACAGCCAAATCACTGGCCCAGAACTTGTGGTAGACTCAACTGAGAAGATTGCTCAGATACGAAAACGAATGGCGGCAGCTCGTGACCGTCAGAAAAGCTACGCTAATAAGCGCAGGAAACCACTCGAGTTCCAGGTTGGGGATCGAGTACTACTCAAAGTCTCACCATGGAAAGGTGTAGTCCGTTTTGGAAAAAGAGGCAAACTCAATCCGCGTTATGTCGGACCGTTCGAAATCATTGAGAATTGGCAAAGTCGCTTACAAGTTGAATCTACCTGAAGAACTCAGCGGAGTTCACAACGTATTTCACGTGTCAAATCAGAAGAAATGTCTGTCAGATGAGACCCTCATAGTTCCTTTGAAGGAGCTCACTATCGACGATTAGTTGTGATTCGTCGAGGAACCGGTAGAGATCACAGACTGAGACGTTAAGATTCTCAAGCGCACCAGAATACCTCTTGTTCGAGTTCGTTGGAACTCCCGTCGTGGCCCAGAGCACACCTGGGAATGAGAAGACCAAATGAAACTCAAGTATCCCCAGTTGTTCGAGAACAGTGCAACCACTACTGAGGCTGAAGCTACTACAGAATTTCAGTATGAAATTCCAAACCAACGGGGGAATGATGTGACACCCCAGGAAAACCAGGAAACAACGCAACACAACTAGCTTCCTCAGTAACCACGTGCTAAATTTCGGGACGAAATTTCTTTCAAGTTGGGGATGATGTGACAACTCGAGTTTTCAAGGTCTTTCCTCTACACATTTTTGATTCACAATTGTGTCTGTATAACTTATTTGCCTTGTATTAGTACGTGTTTGATTTTACGTGAAACATTGTGTTATGGTTGATTTATGAATGATATAAAAATTATTAAGTATTGATGTGTAGAATCTTGCAATCAACGAAACCTTGAGGGTTTTGCCAGCCACACACACCACGAAACCTTAGGGGTTTCGCCATTCCCTCACTTGACAAAACATAGAGTTTCGCCATATATGCCACGACGAAACCCAGGGTTTCACCGGCCCAGGGTTACGCCCAAAGCCCATTACGGGCCTAGTGCACTTAAGTGATTATAAGTTACGTGAAACTGTTCCGTCGTCATATTCTTAGCCAACTGAAAACCCTAGAGACTCTCCTCTGTGCGGCGGCAGCCTTGAACCCTCGAAGCCCCTTTATCGATTGATTCATTGTTCCTCTTATCTCTGTTAGTATGTGATTAGATTATTTGATTTAACCTGCTCGATTCCTTGTTGAGGTTTATTATGGTGCTTTGATGAATATAGTGTCGGGTTAGATACTGAGTTAACATATTGCGTTGTTTAGGGTTTCATGAATCTTACATATTACCATTGATTGTTCATGTTTACCGAATGCTAGCATAGAGTCTGATCATATTATTTAGATCATAACCATATGATGATGCTTGATAATAAAGAGCCAGTAGATCTATATGATTATGAAGTTATATGTAATGATTGTGTAGATCGAATGAATATTTAGCAAATTGTTATGTTTAGGGTACGGGTTACATGTATGATGCTCAATGATTACTGTGTTGTGTGATAACTGTAGGATCGATGATAGTGGAAAACGGCTAGTAATGGTGATTAGGGTTTCTGTGATTTTGTAACTGTTTTGTATGCGACGAAATCTGTGCATCGACGAAACACATGTCAACGAAACCTGGGAAGTTTTGTCGATGGGGAAATTCGACGAAACATGGGGGGGTTTCGTCAAAAGGAACACGACGAAAACCTGGGGGTTTCGCCAAGGGTAATAATGACGAAACCTTAGGGTTTCGTCTAATGGGAACCATGACGAAACAAGGAGTTTCGTCAAGCTGGGAAACTGCACAGTAACTCTGTTAAGTCTGTTAAGTCTGTTAAAGTCTAACTACGTTAGTATAGACAGAGAATGTTGATATGAAGCAATTATGTGAAGAATGATCTACATGGATATAAATAACTGCTATGTACTATGATTGTACCTATACGTGAACTTTGTGGATGCAAACTGATTGTTTACGTGCGTATACTAGGCTTTGACTGATTTCATTGGAAACGAGTAATTAATCAAACCGAGCAAACCGAGGTGAGTTCACACTTTCCACAAGGCATGGGATTTCCCAAGGGTTGGGAAATGGGTAAAGGATTGAACTGAACCTGCGTGATCTCCTGGTTTGGAACACGTACACACCCTCTTTATTGAAGGGTGACAACCTGTAATAAATATTTAATCGGAACCTGCGTAATCTCCTGGTTTGGAGATTACGTACACACCCTCTCTATTGAAGGGTGACAACACGGATACTAGACCAAAACTCTCTATCATGAAGTCCCTCCTTTTTATATCGACTTAATCGCCGGGCCAATGGCGAGCGGGTCATTAGTTAGATAGCGCTATTTAGGTTTGACAAGCCTCACACCGTGCCGCAGAAGACGGGTGTGAACTAATGGATCTGGGCACTAGTCAATGATGATAGACATTGACGTCAGGGCACCAACTTACTTTAGTCAGTGGTCGATATGGTAAACGGGTCTAGTGGTTCACATAGGGAATCCCCCACTGATTATGGATATGTTTGGGAAACAGGGTAAACTGGTTAATTTACAACTTACAAATGAACTCCTATTTTTTTTTTTTTGAAACAACTTAACATTGAACACCAACTATGAACTCGCTCAACTTTGTTGTTGACTCGTTGTTACATGCCTTGCAGGTCGTTAGGTACTTCTGGAGATTGCACGAGGATGCGTGGTCGTTGTGGGACATGGATAGTTTTATGCCATGTTAAACATTTGATATATTTGAACTTATACTTTGGTTCTAAACATTATGCTTCCGCTTACAACATAAACTACATTTTGCTTGGACACCAATTATATTGTGTTGGGTTTTATACTTATTTACATGCTATGATCAATATGATTGGTGGCTTGATCCTGGTCAGTCACACCTCCATGCGGTGATACTCCGCTTGGGGATTTTGGGGGTGTGACAATCCTGTTTTTCTATGAATAAAAGCCTTAAAATGTTTTCAAAAATCAAAATCTCATCCTTAAAAATAGCTAAAAATGAAAATTTTCATTAATCCTTAAAAGTCTGCCATAACCACTGTTTTGGTTCAAACATCTGTTCTGCTGAATGTTATCCACTGCTGAAAGTCAACCTCTGTTCTCTCATTTTCATTGTTAATCACTGTTGGTAAACCTTAGTGTTTTAATCCACTGATAGGCTATCCATTGATAGTAATAGTCAGCCATTGTTCTCATTTTTACCGTTGCAAACCACTGATATTGCTCCATCAGTGGTTTCCTAACAACTGTCATCCATTTTCATCAGAGGTTGTCACGTGGATAGTACTTTAGCCGTCAGATTTTTTGTAACCGCTGCCACATCAGCATACAATTTTTCCATCTATAAAACCCTGATCAAAACCCCAAACAGGGTTTTCACTGTCGAATCGAATTCAAAATTCCTTTCAAAAGCAGTTTCTCCCAAATTTTCTCTTAAATCACTCATCTTCTTCATTCGTTCTTAACCTTCTTCGATTCATCATGGCTCTTGTCACACCCCGACCACGTAGAACATACCAAACGTGGCGGAAACATCGGGGAGTGTTGTAACAGAATTAATGTTTCACAACCATGGAAATTAAAGTTTCGTTTTATTCAATATAAGTGTTACAATGTCTAAACAAACATGGAAATACAACATAATTAACTAGTCTTGCATCTTTTATTGTCACTAAAGCCCAAGTCTGCCTATGTGTATCTTGATCATCTTATGCAACAGTTCCTGAAAAACACATGTGAAAATATGGTACGTCAGCATAAAAATGCCGGTGAGATACATAGGTTTTGTGAAAATAGGTTCCATGACTTATGTTTGAGAAAATGTTTAGTCATGAACCTTGTAATTTGCTTTGTCTTGTAAATCATTTGAAAAACGATAAGATCAGATGATATGTATAAGTAAATGTAAGGTTAAATGATTAACCATGTAAAAATGAGTTTGTATGAAGTAAGATGTTTGTTAACAATGTCTTGTGAAAAGTATGTTATTTGTATAAAATGTCATATGTATCAAACTGAAATGATTCAAATAACGCTACGACATGTAATACCATACAACCACTTATATATAGGAAGTACCAGCGGCGTATCCACCATGCTTGTATCATATTACACACGCATCGTTACTTAATCACTTTATCAAACCAAACCAATCAATGTAAGATGTCTATGTCAAATGTTTATGTCAAAATGTCTATGTCAAAATGTCATGTATGGCTAGTGAAATGTCTCAACTAAACCATATGCACAAAAGCAAAGTATTGAAGTAAAACTTGGTTTAAATCAATATTATGTCTTGTGTAAATGCATGATCAAATGTCAATCATGTTAAAATGTCTATGTTTAAACCAATAGTCAATAGTTCTTGTATAAATCATGTCAAATGTTTATAGTCCAAAAGTAGTCAAGTAATGTATAACCAAAATGATATGTATGGTAAGTAAAATTTAGACTACTTAAACCATAAGTAAAAATGTACAAAACAAAGTATTGAAGTAAAACTTGGTTTAAATCAAAGTTAAGTTTTGTAAGATAATGCATGCTTTACTGATACAAACACTTATGCAGTATGTTAAACGCAAACATTCAAGCCTTGAGACAGTCGGATAACCCTTTCAGTCAAGGTTATCAAAAGAATTGTATTCGGATTCAGTCATTCCTTACATCCAAACAAACCCGGGATGTCAGGAATGGGATTTGTCAAGTCCTATGGTACCACTACTTACTACCGAGCGGCGTAGCAAATGTTAATGAATGTTATATAGACCCGTTAAACAAACCAAATGTCATACCAAAATGTAAGCATGAGATGAAGATAATGTACCTAGTATGCTAGAGTAAACATACAAGGTAGAGCTGTAAAACAATGTGTCCATATGTTACTGGAACATATGCAACAGAAAAGTCATGTAAATCAATGTGCTTAGCATGTTATCAGTCAACATACATAGCAGAAAAGTCATGTAAATCCATGTGCTTAGCATGTTATCAGTCAACATACATAGCAGAAAAGTCATGTAAATCAATGTGCTTAGCATGTTATCAGTCAACATACATAGCAGAAAAGTCATGTAAATCAATGTGCTTAGCATGTTATCAGTCAACATACATAGCAGAAAAGTAATGAAATCATGTACTATAATGTACTAACAAACATAGTCGGTATATGATGTGAAAACAGAAAGCATGAAAGTAACAAGTAGGCACATGTGTTCCACCCCAAAACAGTTTGGAAAACAGTAAAAGAGGGGTCTATGTACTCACTTGAGATTGCTCAGTTGTCTAAAGATAACCACCAAACAGTGCTAGAGATCTCGGAATCAAACGGCACCTAATATAGGTAACTATGTTAAATAACCGGACCTAAATCGGAAGACTGG
Source organism: Helianthus tuberosus (assembly GCA_030545235.1). Classification (NCBI taxonomy): domain Eukaryota; kingdom Viridiplantae; phylum Streptophyta; class Magnoliopsida; order Asterales; family Asteraceae; genus Helianthus; species Helianthus tuberosus. Next base: position 167,694,826 of record CM060423.1, on the reverse strand, counting down.
GTAGCATTAGGGTTTGTAAACCAAACGAGTGTGGAGACTCGTGTGATATGGTTTAACAAAGCCTACATACTAAATGAAACTTAACCTAACTGCTTACGACCCATTACGACCCGTTTAGGTAGCTTATGCTACTTTAACGCGTCGTTCGCGTGAAACGCGTTCTGACCGCCTAACTAGCCCTATGACAAGTGTTATATGCCTAAACATGTTACATAATCAGTTATGTGACAAAAGTTTAGGTTACATATGCTTAATTACCAATTATACATGAAAAGGGTATTCTGGTAATTTACCTAAGGCATATAAACTACCTATCATACAACTACTCAAACGATGTGACCATAGGGTATAACCTCGGAAGGTTATTCCCTACCTACTATGGTCACCTAATGTATTTGGTCGGATCCTAATGATCGACCAAACTGGGTCGGGTTCGAAGGTATAGGCGATTTATTAGATCGCCTACCCTACGACCCTAGACAACGTGGTAATCAGTGGGCATAGTCCCAAGGGACTATGACCAACGTGATTACACTCACGTTGCGAAGTTCAAACGAACTTCGCATTGACCATTACTGGTCAACGCTGAAAGTCAAACAAAGTTTGACTTTCTGACTCGAAAAGCAGTAAAATAAGGAAAAGAACGAAAGAATACTAACCCAGGGTCCCCGAATGCTAATCCCGATCCAAGAACTCAGGTATGAAACAATGGTTTCAACTTAGAGCTCTCAAATCAGAATTCTTGTAAGTTTTAAAGCATATGGGGGTGGGGTATTTATAGTATTTGGTCCACCGTTAAGATCGTTTCAAGGAAACCGTGCCTTAATCGTAACCGTACAAGTGTCGGGACCTTATGGTGACTAAAATTCCATCCTTATCCTATGACTAGATAATTAGGAACATGTGGTTGTGGGTTAAACTGCTGCAAACAGGCTGTTTGGTACTCTGCATCTGGTCTGCAGACCCCTAGCGCACCGCTACGCTTAAAGTGTAGCGCACCGCTAGGCACTATTTTGGCAGAATTACACTTTTGGTCCCTGAACTGTATTTAGGCCATTTTCGACACGTTTAAGGCCCGTTAACCCCATTTCAAAGCTCTAAAATGAAGTTAAAGTATAGGGAACTTAAAATGTGTTCAAAAATATCATGGATGTCGGTTCGTTTGGCCGTACGAACGCGATGTTCGCTTAATTACGACGGAATGCGCATAAGCGCGAAAAACGAACCAAATGACGCGATGAATGGATTTTTCTTAAGGCGAACACTAAAATATAATGTAGTCATGCTTTCATAAATTTTTTGATGTCCGGATGTATTCAGAACGTAAGTTATGTGCGAAAATGCAAACTTGTGCACTTTTTGACACTTTTAGTCCCTGAATGTCCCAAAAGTTTATTTTGGCACACCAAACCCCTCAAAGCCTATTTCTAAGCTATGTAAAGGATATTTAAGGTGTATTTAACTTATGGTCATGTTCCGGAATGTCTGTTACAGTTCAAATTGGCATACTTTCGCAGTTTGTCAACTTTAGTCCCTGTAAGCGATTTAACTTGATTTTGCCATACCAAAGCCTTCAAAACTTATTTCTAAGTTATGTAAAGGTTATTTAAGGTATGTTAAGCCTATGTCACTATTCCGGAGTGTTTGTTACATTAAACTGGTTATATTTACGCATCGGTGCGCGTATAACCTTCCAGAAAGCGATTTAGAGTTTGAAATTGAACAAGAATTGATATGTGCAAATGATACACATATTTTTACAAATCCCAAGTATGAAATTCAATATTTCATTGGTTCGGTATTTGTTTGATGGCCGTGGAGGCACAGGTGTTACAGTTTCCCCTACTTTAGGAAATTTCGTCCCGAAATTTATTTAGAGGAAACTTGTAAGAGTTTAAAAACATGAAGTTGAAAAGATCAAACAACATTGGTTAGGGTTCTGAACTTCTAGTAATCTTTAATAACATCATGATTGCAATGTAAGAGGGATACTTATATACAAGTATATGAAGCGTCATTGGTGCGTCCACCATGCCTCCATTACATCGTTCTCATTTTGTTATTGTTGTCACTATCGGTTCCTTCACATAATAAATCTTACTGGATTTCTGTGCACTAAATTTCATAATTATGTGCGCATCCATAATTAGAGAATTTCTTGCACAGTTCACACAGTCTATTTTATAATGTGTAGGGTAAAACCAAATGAACAATCCTGTGATGAGCGTGACTTAGACCGCCATAGAGTCCCTTAGACTAAATCAATAAATGATTTAAATAGACTATCAAGGAGTCTGTTCAGCTATATCACTAGATGTCATTTTTCACCAAATTGTGAATCAATCTTTTTTACTAGACCACTAAAGGGTCTCTTATGAATCATGGAGTGGTACTATATAACCCAAGGGTCTTAACTACTACGTAGAAGCCCATAAGGATTTAAGGTAGTACCTTTTGAATATCCTACTATGAATCCCTCATATGAAGATATGAAAGATCCCGCGAGGATTTGGATAACGAATATCCAGAGTATACAAAAACACAAAATGTAATGAAGAAAACCCAAAATGCATAAAAGAAAAACACATAGCCACATAACCACAAAATTGTTTGTTAATTTGTCTTGTAAATTGCGTACATGCATTTAAAGCACACTAGGAATCCATTCTGTGGATTTCATTTGGTACTTTAAACGTTATCAAGAATCCAACTATAAAGATAGAAAGATTCAAAAAGAAAATTCGATTTCGATTATTTGGAACCGAAGTGTTCGAATTAAGGTACATAAGGAATCCAATTAAGGACTCTGATTTGAATAATAATCATCCACAAGGATCTAATTGTGAAGATAAAAAGATCCCATATGAATTTTAGAAGTTGAAGATGTTTTGAAACCTTGCACTGGATGTGCTTAGGTCAAAACATGATGTACAATGCTTATGAAGTTGAGATGCCTGATATGTCAAGGCGACATATGAAGCGGAATTTGAAGGTTAAGTCAATGAATAAGGAAAAGATTTTTGAAAACTGTGCATGGGGTTCTTTTAAGAAAAATGTGTTTAACGTTTTTGAAACCTTATATATAATATTTTTGAAATCATAAAGTAGGTGTATTAGATAGATATATTTACAAAAATGTTTTAAAATCATGCGAGATGAATTTTGAAATTATGTATAAGGTTTTTGAAAGACATGAATGATGCTTTTCGAAATCATGCACTTGATCAGAAAATGTATTGTGTTAATATTGTCTTCAGACTATATGAAATATTTTGAAATTAGAAAGGTTGGTTTTGATAACATGGCCAATGTTTTTTTGAAATAACATAGACAATGCATCTAGAAAAATTGTTTTCAAACTATATGAAATGTTTTGAGATCATGAAGATTGTTTTGAAATACTGGTACTGTGTAGGTTGAAAAATCAAAACGTAATGGGTATGAGATTTGAAAATACCCTTAGTTATTTAACCGAGGATTTCAAGGGCACAGATGTGCGAAAAGCACGATTACTCATAATGTCACTTAATTTTCTGTACTTTGTTTCTTAGAGTGAAACGAGTACTTAAAATTTTCGAAGGAATCATGAGCGATCATTTGAAAGAGAGAATCATAATGAGTAGTTTGTAAGGAACATAGTTCCTTGATGTAGGTAACATAGGAAAAGTCATACATACATGTAATTATACTTGTATATCAGAATTGTGAACAACAACTTTTATTTATGAACAAGACATATTGTTTCACAATACATGAGAACAAAAGAAACAAAGGCATAAGACAGCAATATCCTTTGTTCAGCCGAATGCTCATCCAAGGGTTGGATTTGCATTAGCAAGCTTTGGGCAGTTGTGGCGGAAGTGACCAATCTCTCCGCAGTTGAAACATGAACCCAGTGGGAATTTCGCAGCGTTCCCTTGAACCGGAGCTTGAACCTGAGCAGCCTGATTTTGTCCCAAACGACAAACTTTGGCCAAATGCCCAAGTTTACCACACGTCGTGCATTGCCAGCAAACTTGTTGTAACGCGTGATGACCGTTGCAGCGTGCACAATGAGGTGCAGTACCGGCATATGCTTTCTTTGCAGGTGGCTGAGCTGGTTGGTTGGGAACGGCTCGACCATTGTGAGCGACCACGGCGAAGTTTTGAGGAGCCTTTCGCTTCTTTGACTTCTTAGGCGATCGTTCATCCATGGTCTTTGATTCCCCGATTGGTTTCTTGGCTGGTGGTGCTGTCACTTGACTAGGTCCTGCCTGTCTTGGTGACTCTTGGGTGGCTTCATCCTGGAGACGATACATGGCAGTAGCCAATTCAACAACCTTCAGGACTACTTCGCCTATTCGTAGGGTAAATTTGGCAGTCTGCTCGGATATCTGGGCGTCATCGTGATGAAGAGACATTCTAGAAGAAAATGAAAGACTTAGGAAGAAACAAGTGGAAGATTATTGGAAAATCAAAACAGAATGATGAAGATTTCGATCATTTGTTTGTTACCTAAGGCAAACAAATGAGACGGTGACTAATCAAAGTAAATGGGTCAAAAATAATGTATCGCGAAGACATGCTCGCCTATAAGTGAACACTCATCCCAAGAATTCCCAGGTAAGCACAACTGGTCTCGCGTCTGATGAGATGTATACGAAGTGCTTGCCTAGCCAGAAAACCCAGAATACAGGCATTCACCCTTCCAGTTTGCACGTGTTCACATTATTAAAAACCCAAAACCTTGACGAGATTTTGAAAACTCAAAGGGTTCAAAACCATATAATAGAGAGTTCAAAACCTTACAATAGAGGGTTCAAAACCTAGTAATCAATCATCCTAGAACAGATGATTAGTTTTCAAAGCGGTTTTGAAATTTATGTTCTTGTTGTGATCGTCGCCTAAGGATAGGTGACGGTATTGTTTTATGACTAAACGCAAGTAAACTCGCGTTAGGGTCCTAAGAAGGTTATAGACTAGGTCAAAGCATTACTAATAACCTAATTCCCTATAACCATTAGCTCTGATACCATCTTTTCTGTCACACCCCGACCACGTAGAACATACCAAACGTGGCGGAAACATCGGGGAGTGTTGTAACAGAATTAATGTTTCACAACCATGGAAATTAAAGTTTCGTTTTATTCAATATAAGTGTTACAATGTCTAAACAAACATGGAAATACAACATAATTAACTAGTCTTGCATCTTTTATTGTCACTAAAGCCCAAGTCTGCCTATGTGTATCTTGATCATCTTATGCAACAGTTCCTGAAAAACACATGTGAAAATATGGTACGTCAGCATAAAAATGCCGGTGAGATACATAGGTTTTGTGAAAATAGGTTCCATGACTTATGTTTGAGAAAATGTTTAGTCATGAACCTTGTAATTTGCTTTGTCTTGTAAATCATTTGAAAAACGATAAGATCAGATGATATGTATAAGTAAATGTAAGGTTAAATGATTAACCATGTAAAAATGAGTTTGTATGAAGTAAGATGTTTGTTAACAATGTCTTGTGAAAAGTATGTTATTTGTATAAAATGTCATATGTATCAAACTGAAATGATTCAAATAACGCTACGACATGTAATACCATACAACCACTTATATATAGGAAGTACCAGCGGCGTATCCACCATGCTTGTATCATATTACACACGCATCGTTACTTAATCACTTTATCAAACCAAACCAATCAATGTAAGATGTCTATGTCAAATGTTTATGTCAAAATGTCTATGTCAAAATGTCATGTATGGCTAGTGAAATGTCTCAACTAAACCATATGCACAAAAGCAAAGTATTGAAGTAAAACTTGGTTTAAATCAATATTATGTCTTGTGTAAATGCATGATCAAATGTCAATCATGTTAAAATGTCTATGTTTAAACCAATAGTCAATAGTTCTTGTATAAATCATGTCAAATGTTTATAGTCCAAAAGTAGTCAAGTAATGTATAACCAAAATGATATGTATGGTAAGTAAAATTTAGACTACTTAAACCATAAGTAAAAATGTACAAAACAAAGTATTGAAGTAAAACTTGGTTTAAATCAAAGTTAAGTTTTGTAAGATAATGCATGCTTTACTGATACAAACACTTATGCAGTATGTTAAACGCAAACATTCAAGCCTTGAGACAGTCGGATAACCCTTTCAGTCAAGGTTATCAAAAGAATTGTATTCGGATTCAGTCATTCCTTACATCCAAACAAACCCGGGATGTCAGGAATGGGATTTGTCAAGTCCTATGGTACCACTACTTACTACCGAGCGGCGTAGCAAATGTTAATGAATGTTATATAGACCCGTTAAACAAACCAAATGTCATACCAAAATGTAAGCATGAGATGAAGATAATGTACCTAGTATGCTAGAGTAAACATACAAGGTAGAGCTGTAAAACAATGTGTCCATATGTTACTGGAACATATGCAACAGAAAAGTCATGTAAATCAATGTGCTTAGCATGTTATCAGTCAACATACATAGCAGAAAAGTCATGTAAATCCATGTGCTTAGCATGTTATCAGTCAACATACATAGCAGAAAAGTCATGTAAATCAATGTGCTTAGCATGTTATCAGTCAACATACATAGCAGAAAAGTCATGTAAATCAATGTGCTTAGCATGTTATCAGTCAACATACATAGCAGAAAAGTAATGAAATCATGTACTATAATGTACTAACAAACATAGTCGGTATATGATGTGAAAACAGAAAGCATGAAAGTAACAAGTAGGCACATGTGTTCCACCCCAAAACAGTTTGGAAAACAGTAAAAGAGGGGTCTATGTACTCACTTGAGATTGCTCAGTTGTCTAAAGATAACCACCAAACAGTGCTAGAGATCTCGGAATCAAACGGCACCTAATATAGGTAACTATGTTAAATAACCGGACCTAAATCGGAAGACTGGGTAGCATTAGGGTTTGTAAACCAAACGAGTGTGGAGACTCGTGTGATATGGTTTAACAAAGCCTACATACTAAATGAAACTTAACCTAACTGCTTACGACCCATTACGACCCGTTTAGGTAGCTTATGCTACTTTAACGCGTCGTTCGCGTGAAACGCGTTCTGACCGCCTAACTAGCCCTATGACAAGTGTTATATGCCTAAACATGTTACATAATCAGTTATGTGACAAAAGTTTAGGTTACATATGCTTAATTACCAATTATACATGAAAAGGGTATTCTGGTAATTTACCTAAGGCATATAAACTACCTATCATACAACTACTCAAACGATGTGACCATAGGGTATAACCTCGGAAGGTTATTCCCTACCTACTATGGTCACCTAATGTATTTGGTCGGATCCTAATGATCGACCAAACTGGGTCGGGTTCGAAGGTATAGGCGATTTATTAGATCGCCTACCCTACGACCCTAGACAACGTGGTAATCAGTGGGCATAGTCCCATGGGACTATGACCAACGTGATTACACTCACGTTGCGAAGTTCAAACGAACTTCGCATTGACCATTACTGGTCAACGCTGAAAGTCAAACAAAGTTTGACTTTCTGACTCGAAAAGCAGTAAAATAAGGAAAAGAACGAAAGAATACTAACCCAGGGTCCCCGAATGCTAATCCCGATCCAAGAACTCAGGTATGAAACAATGGTTTCAACTTAGAGCTCTCAAATCAGAATTCTTGTAAGTTTTAAAGCATATGGGGGTGGGGTATTTATAGTATTTGGTCCACCGTTAAGATCGTTTCAAGGAAACCGTGCCTTAATCGTAACCGTACAAGTGTCGGGACCTTATGGTGACTAAAATTCCATCCTTATCCTATGACTAGATAATTAGGAACATGTGGTTGTGGGTTAAACTGCTGCAAACAGGCTGTTTGGTACTCTGCATCTGGTCTGCAGACCCCTAGCGCACCGCTACGCTTAAAGTGTAGCGCACCGCTAGGCACTATTTTGGCAGAATTACACTTTTGGTCCCTGAACTGTATTTAGGCCATTTTCGACACGTTTAAGGCCCGTTAACCCCATTTCAAAGCTCTAAAATGAAGTTAAAGTATAGGGAACTTAAAATGTGTTCAAAAATATCATGGATGTCGGTTCGTTTGGCCGTACGAACGCGATGTTCGCTTAATTACGACGGAATGCGCATAAGCGCGAAAAACGAACCAAATGACGCGATGAATGGATTTTTCTTAAGGCGAACACTAAAATATAATGTAGTCATGCTTTCATAAATTTTTTGATGTCCGGATGTATTCAGAACGTAAGTTATGTGCGAAAATGCAAACTTGTGCACTTTTTGACACTTTTAGTCCCTGAATGTCCCAAAAGTTTATTTTGGCACACCAAACCCCTCAAAGCCTATTTCTAAGCTATGTAAAGGATATTTAAGGTGTATTTAACTTATGGTCATGTTCCGGAATGTCTGTTACAGTTCAAATTGGCATACTTTCGCAGTTTGTCAACTTTAGTCCCTGTAAGCGATTTAACTTGATTTTGCCATACCAAAGCCTTCAAAACTTATTTCTAAGTTATGTAAAGGTTATTTAAGGTATGTTAAGCCTATGTCACTATTCCGGAGTGTTTGTTACATTAAACTGGTTATATTTACGCATCGGTGCGCGTATAACCTTCCAGAAAGCGATTTAGAGTTTGAAATTGAACAAGAATTGATATGTGCAAATGATACACATATTTTTACAAATCCCAAGTATGAAATTCAATATTTCATTGGTTCGGTATTTGTTTGATGGCCGTGGAGGCACAGGTGTTACAGCTCTTCCATTCAAAACCCCTCATAACTACCTGTGTACCCTTGCAAAAACAAGTCAAAACACAGATTTTCACTCCGTAATTGATGCACTTTCGTCCTCAAAGTACAAAACTTTGTTGCCTTGCAATGAAGCCATCTTCCTGGATACCCAACAAGAATTCTGGAAAAATGCAAAACTTGAAACTAAGGACAAAAAGCCCTTAGCGATTAATTCTTCAATAAAGGGAATTCCAGTTACAATCACACCTCAAACCATTTCAGATGTATTTGAAATCAACGATATTACAGGTAAAAGCTCTTTCCCAAAGTCTGAGTATCAAACTGATTTCCTTGAGAGAGGGTATGAGGAAGAAATGAAAAAGGAAACTTTACAAAAAGGCAGTTTTCCACCTGCCATGAGGTTTTTATTCCATACCCTCCTCATGTGTGTGTCTCATAAAACAACAACTTTCAATGCGATACCATTGAAAATCCAATACCTGGGTTATGCTATCATGTCTGAAGAAACTTTTAACTACTCCCAGGAGATTTTCAATGATATGGTGAAAAATGTTAATAAAAAATCATTTTTATTATTTCCAAGATTTCTAAGTTTTTACTTACAAAAGAAATTTTCAAAGGATAATGCACATGTGCTTATCCAAGGAAACCAAATTCAAATGAACAGCCAATCTTTTGAAACATTTACAAGGCTGTCAAAACCTTCAAAAAACACAAAAAGAGGTTCCTGAGCAGAATTTAGCAGCAACCACTGCTCCTCAGGCTCTTACTGTTGAGCCCAATGCTCAAGGTGATCACAGCAGCACAACCACTGCTGTGAAACCCACACCTAAAATCACCAAAAGACCCAAAAAGAAAAATGTCCAAAAGCCCCCTAAACCCAAAAAAAAGGTAACTCTGGAAGATGAGGTCCCAAAGGTTATACATGTGACAACACAAAAGTAACCAATAACCACTGCTGCTACTTCCTCATAGCAGTTGGAAGAAAGAACTTAACCTGAGCCTAAAACTCCTCCTGCATCCCCTCAAAAGGATCAGGTTGTATCCACAGGGACACCACATTATGATGCTCTGGAATCACTTGATTCAATCATCCATAGCCTCCTCCCGGGGCAAATTCTCTTTCTACCCCTATCCTCACTGCACAACTTCCACCATCAATGATACCTCTATTGGATGCACTTGATATAGCCCAGACACAAATCAGTTCTTCTCAATCACCTATCAATGAGAATATGCCACAACAAGTGACTGAGTCTGGTGTCTCTATCTCTGCTAACCCACCACTAGTTGAGGAGGCTATACTGCAGGAATTACAAGTAATTCCTGTCAGTAGTTCAAGTGGAGCAGCTACTACAAGTGTTGAACCCACTGGTTTACACTTGGACAGTAGTTTCATAAGTCAGACTCCCTTGAAGGAAATTTCTTCTTTGGGAACCATAGTGTCCACTGGTGTGCTTCTTTTATACACTGGTTCACTAAAAATGGTAACCTCTGCTGAAGAAAGAAGTCCCCAGTACCAAGAAAAAGGGGCATCAGTGGATGATTTCTGGGAAACTTTCCCTAAGTCAACCACTTATACAACCACCACTGGTGCGAAATCAGATGATCCCATTCACTTGGGTGATGGTTTAAAATACAGAGAATTGACGGAGAGGGTTGATAAACTTGACACATCTGTTGCAGAAATCAAAACCATGCTGCAACAGTTGTTACAAGCTCAAAAGGCAACACCCACTGCTACAACCTCTACAACATCTGCTCCATCTCCTGCTGAGCTCTGGAATTTGTTTCAACCTATGCTTCATCAACAAAGACAATATGCTGATCAACAACATGAAGTTCAAATTCAAAAGATCAGAAATCTAATGGAAGCTAGGTTCAAGGATACACAAGCAGACATCAAGGCAATTAAGGCCCATTTACTACAAACCACTGGCACTGCTCCTCCTTCAATCATCTTTGTTGACAATCCTCCTGATGATGCCAAAAAGGGGGAGAAAAAGAAGAAGGGATATGAAGATGGTCTATACATTAAACAAGATCCATTGTCTAAACTGGTTGTGGAAATCCCAAGGCCAGATGGTTCCAAAAAGGTTGATGAGACTCAAAATGCCTTTGCTGCATTAAAAGCAAACATGAAAGATTCAATGGAAATAAAAGGGTCTAAAAGGTTTGAACAGGAGAAGAAAGTTTTTATGGAAAAGGAAGAGAATGGTACTTCTGAACCCCAGGAAGAGAAGGAAATTCCTAGACCAAAAAGAAGACAACCTACTAGAAAAGTAAGGCAACCCAAAACCACACCTTCCAAAGCCACAAAACATACTCCTCAAACCCCCAAAAGTTCCTCTCATCAAACCTCCAAACCAACATATGTTGAGATACCAGTTGTATCAACAGTTGTTGGTACTTCAGTTGTTTCAACAGATGTTACCCCAACAACTGCCATCACTACTACATCAACTCACATTCAATCCACTGCCATACCAAAAACAACCTCACCACCACCAACACCACCTGCCAAAAAGCAGAAGACAATAGTTGACACATCAACTGTTGTAGTGACAACAGTGGTTGAAACACCAGTTGTTTCAACAGCTGTTAGTCAGACACCTACCACCTCAATCTCCACCACTCAACCTACAAATACACCACCAACCCCTCCTAAGCACAAAAGGAGAAGGGTAACCAACATTGTACTGGAAGATGACACTTCCCCAACTCCTACATCTACACAACCACTGTCCCTTGTCACCATTCCAAACCCTGTCCCATTATCTTTAGCTCAAGTTCTGAATTCAAACACTGCTATTGTTCCTGTGGGATTACAATACCCATTGGACCTTCCAGCAGTCAAAGAGGAGATAAAGTCATTTTACTCTGAAGATGACCCTGCAAAAAGGAAACTTCCTTCCATTCAAGGTTATCCTTTCCCAAGAAACATAAAAGAGTATCTCAAAATAAAAGCTCAACAAGCAGAAGATATATCTAAAAGGGATATAGAGGGAAAGTCTGACAAAGAGATTCAGAGAAATCTACAATACCTGCTCACCAAGGTCAGAACTTTAGAACAGTTCTCAAAAGATCTTTGCCAAAAACTGTCTAAAAAGGATGATGAAAGCATGAGGCAAGACTACCTTGAATATATTATGTCATACAAGAAGTAGAGGGTAGAAAAGCACCAGTAGAAGGAATGGACCATCAGTGAACTAGAAAAGGAGACAGCCAGAATTGAAGAAATGATTAAAAACAAGGTTAAGCAGACTCCTCCAATCTGTGCTAAATACAAGAAAAATGTACCAGAAAGGACCTTAAAGCTAAAGAGAATGAAAGAAGAGCTGATAACAGCTGATTATGGGTCAAGGAACCAGGTCACAAGGTGGTCAGAGGATAAAGTGTTAGCTACTTATAAAAAGTTGGAAGAGTTGAGGAAAAGAGATCCCACTGCTCTTAAAAAGCCTGATTATCCAGAAGTAGTGGTTCCAGTCAGAAAACAAAAGTTACCAATCAGGAGACCCATTGTTCAACTGCTGCCATCTATTATCAAAGAAGGAAACAATAGCAGATGGATGCAGTAACAAAAGAAGACTAGGCTTCAGAAGAGTATATCATGAAGATGGATCTTCAGACACTTATGGCAGAAAACCAAGACTCAACACAATCTCAAGACCCTGCCAAAGTTGTCATCACCAGGCCTCAATCTCCAAACTCATCTGTAATAAAAACTCTCCCAAGAAACCCATTGGATTCAAAGATACTAAAGTGGAAGTCTGATAAACAGACACACGCATTGATTCTGCTCAAATCCAATGGTGAGGTGAAGCATATATCAAGGGAACAAGCACTTGGCCTGGGTGAGATCTGCAGGATCTCTTTGAGCTTCCACTGTGCAGGGATGAGGATGATACAAATTCCATGGACTTTGAATTACAATTCAAAGGACAAGTCAGGGAATTATTGATGAGGCAATAAAAATCCAAAATAATGAAGAGTTTTGGCATCATCTGTTCTAGGGGGAGATTGTTGGGATTGAACCCTACCAAAGGAACAGTTGATAAAGCCAAAACTGGATCAGATCAGTGGATTCAGAATAAGCAGTTGTTTGCATCAGTTTTCCTCCTTAAATGTGGCCTAACATCTGATGACCTCTATCTACGGTCCTTTCACAACAACTACTGATCTTCAACAACTGATGAAGACTTAAAGACTGTTGGAGATGAAGCATTGATGCTCAATCTACTGTCATGGTTCAAGTACTGCTGAAGACACAAAGCACTGCTAGGAGTATAACAGTGGAATGATAAGCAGTGGTTTAGTTTATCTCTTGTATTCATTGTAATCAGTAGTTTGTTAAAGCAGTAGTTGTATATGTCAGTGGTTGTAAGTTGTTAGGAGGTTAGATGTCACTTTCATGGTGATGTCAGCAAAGATACTTCAGTGGTTTGTTCTGTACTATAAATAGAACAGTACCCTGTACTATTCTATTAGCTCTCTTCTTAATCAAGTCATTCTGTACGAATAAATCACTGTGAGCTCAGGCTGAGGGGGAGACTTTGTGCATGCATGCCGTAGTATTGATTATTGTAACTAAATACAATCATTCGATTCTATGTTAAACATGTTTGTTGAAAATTGTTCTCTCTTTGATTGTGTTGAAAGTTTATTCATCTAATTCCGCTGTAATTATTTCTTATTAATCTTCATTTAATTAAACAAACACAATCTTATCAAACTCAGATCCTAACACTATTCAAGGAGATACGCAGTATGGATTGCCCGATCATGTATCCATGCTTAAGGCATCAAAGTGTTTGAAGAAAGGTTGCGTCATTTACATGGCACAGGTGACAGTGGACGTGCCAAAGCCCAAGATAGGAGATATTCCTGTTATTTCTGAATACTCAGATGTTTTTCTGAAGAACTACCTGGGTTACCTCCCGACAGACAAGTGGAATTCAGAATTGATATTATACTAGGAGCAGCACCAGTCGCACGAGCTCCTTATCATTTGGCACCGACCGAAATGAAGGAATTAAGAACCCAGTTAGATGATCTATTGGAGAAAGGCTTCATTCAACCAAGCTCATCACCTTGGGGAGCGCCCATTCTATTTGTAAAAAAGAAAGATGGTTCAATGCGTCTATGCATTAATTATCGTGAGCTAAATAAGGTTACAATCAAAAATCACTATCCATTGCCCAGGATCGATGATCTGTTCGATCAGCTTCAAGGGGCAAGTTTCTTCTCAAAGATTGATCTAAGGTCGGGGTATCATCAATTGAAGGTCAGAACCATAGATGTACTCAAGACCACGTTCAGAACAAGATATGGCCACTACGAGTTCTTAGTGAAGCCTTTCGGACTCACTAATGCATCTGCAACATTCATGGATCTCATGAATCGAGTCTGGAAGCCGTATCTGGACAAGTTTGTCATTGTCTTTATCGATGACATACATATTTACTCCTAGAGTCAAGCTGATCACGAGAAACATCTCCGATGCATCCTTAAACTTCTGCAACAAGAGAAGCTCTACGCAAAATTTTCCAAATGTGAATTTTGGCTTCGAGAAGTCCAATTTCTTGGAAATGTGGTAAGTGAGCGTGGTATCCAGGTGGAACCCGCTAAAATAGAAGCAATGATGAATTGGCAAGCACCTAAGATGCCCACCGAAATTCGCAGCTTCCTAGGGTTGGCAGGTTACTACAGGCGTTTCATCGAAAACTTTTCAAGATTAGCTGCACCTTTAACTTCTTTAACTCGCAAGAATGTGAAGTTTGATGGCCATCCGATCGAACTGCCCTCCGATCGCACCTGTGCACCACCTTTCCCCTTCTGTCACCTATAAATACCACCTGTCACATTGAACAGCGATGTGACAACTCTCTCGTCTGACCAGTACACTTTGGGCTATTTTCTCTCGATCTCTCGCAATTCTTGTAAGTTTCTACCTCAGATTATGTACTTCTATGATCTACACACACTCCTTCATCTTTTTCACCATCGAGTCTCAACTTTAAACCATGGAATCTACCTGATTTGGGGTGTTCTAGGGTGATGTCATCATGAGTTCTCATGAACTTCAAAGTGTGACTTCATCCCACCATAAACAACTCGAATCTAACAGATTTCTACAGTGTTTAAACATTATTCACACTGATTTCACCTAAATCTAAACATTTTCAAGATTTAAAAGGATTGAAAGATGTTTTCATAACTTTCTTTCAACTCTTTTACACTCTTGCACTCAAAACCGATAGAATCGGAGCTCATTCAGGCCTTCCACTCATGCTCTAGTGAAGTGTCGATTTGGGAATTGATTCCTATCAAAAAGACAACTGATTCATGGGTTGAACATGAACAACCATCAAGAACAGTTAACTGATCTGACTGGGGTGATTCCCACCTCAATCTGATGATTCGGACTTGATGGGTTTCTGTTGTTTAACACGTTGTCATACCATCTCGGTCAAACCGCAAACTTTCAAACTTAATAAACTTCTAAACGAGCAAATCATCAAACGAACTGCCGTCTGATCGGATTGCCATCTGATCGAACAACAATCCGATCGGATTACTTGTGGTCTCAGCACTTAAACATTTTTATAAATTTCCAACACATGACAATATCAATCGAATGGTCATCTGATCAGACAACCATCCGATCGAATGACCATCCTACTGTGAACTTGTTCTCTAAGAAATGTATCACTTAGAACAGATCACCATTCGAGCGAACGGCCATCCGATCGAATGACCATTCGATCGGATGACCATTCGACAGGATGACTTGAAAGGTAGAGATACTTCTCTGTTTTCAAAATGCTACAACGAAAACTTCAAAGCCAACATACACAAACACATCAATCCTAAACGGATTACCCTCCGAGCAAATGGCCATCCGTCCGGACGGTCATCCCATTAGATCACTATCTGTTACCCTGTTCTCTTGCACCGTTTAATGCACCGTTCATCTCTTATGCTATCGTTAACTGTTCAGGCTAATCTCTCAGCGCTCCCTTCAATCCAAGAGAATGTTTATTTACTAAACACAATCTGTGAGTATACTCGATCCCTTTTTGCTTTACGCACTTTTGGGTGTTACATACGTTACTTATATCAAATGAAATTGATCACATAACGCAAACACATTTTATACGCTAACCGCCCTCACATGTTATACGTGTTATTCGATGAATGCTTGTACGTTATGTTTACATAGTGATTGTTGCCTGACAACTCGCAGTCACGTCTGTGCATATTTCATTGTCGATAACCTACTTGCTTCGTATTACTACGTGTTACATGATGGTTATGCGTAAACCGCTTTCGCTATCTACTATACTATTAAACTTGTATGCTCACCTTTACACTATGTGTATTGACTTTTATTTTAACGTATGTAACAGGTGTTTGAGATGCTAGGATGCTTGCTATGTGGAATCAAGTTAGGAAGAGTCTAGAAACAAACAATTAATAATTTGAGTTGTCAGAACAATGATTTGTCTTGAGATATCTATTTCTGTATTAACTGTTTTTATTTTGATAAGTTATGGTATGGGACATAATATTAATTATCTGGTAATTTAGTTGTTATGGATTTCTCCTGGACAATCTGTTTCGCTCAGTGCCGCACCCCGATGTTTCCACCATCGGTTGGGGTGTGACAGATTGGTATCAGAGCTATAACTATAGGAAATTAGGCAAGACTCGACCTAGTCCAAGTAGCTGTCTTAGAAACGACCTAGTCTATATTCTAAGTACCAACAGACCGACTTGTGCATACCCAGTATGTCACACCCCGACCACGTAAAACAACAAAGCGCGGCGGAAACATCGGGGCGTGTTGCAACAGAATCATTGTTTCATAACCATGGATGCAAAAAGTGTTTTGTTTTATTGAATATTGAATGTTTACATTGTCTGGAAATCTAATTAAACAATTTAAACATAGTCTATCATTGTTATTAAATCACTAAGGCCTCGTCCAGTCCTATGTGAGCATGCATCCTAGCAATCAACATCATTTAACAATACCTGAAACATATGTGAAAACAAAGTCAGCAAAGAAATGCTGGCGAGTACATAGGTTTTGTAGGAGTGTCGAAATCATGGCTAGTTTAGATGTTGCAATTCTTTATTAAAAGCCTTGTTTTGAAAAGAGTATAATATTGCAACTTAATTACCCAACTCAAATCAAGCGGGTTATAGTTTATAAAACCTCGTAGCCATGACTCTTAACCCAAAAACATTTGTTTTAGTAAAGCAAATTGTGAAACATCTCGTAATAAATTGTTAATAAAACTTGTTAATAAATCTCGTTAAAAACTCGTATAGTTTATATCATATCGAAAACCTCCTTTGTATGACATCGTTTGAAAATCGTTTACCCAAGTGAACTAAATAACACCACGGTATGTAATATGATGAAATCACTTATATATAGGAAGTACCAGCGGCGTATCCACCATGCTTTCATCACATTACACCCGTCCCGTTATCTAAACACTTAACCAAAAACCAATCGTATATCGCTTTGAAGCCAATCGTTTAACCAAATCGTTTAACTCGTTAATACATCGCGTGAAAACCAATCGTTTACCCAAATCGTTAAAACATCACGTGAAAACCAATCGTTTACCCAAATCGCTTAATTCGTTTTAGGTCGTGAAACTACTTATATGGTCGTCTCGCTAATAACATTAAACCTTCGTGACTCGCTTACCTCACTCTCGCATTAATAAACCCTTACCAAAGGATAGATTAACAACTCGCATTAATAAACCCTTACCAAAGGGTAAATTAATAATTATAGATTCAGTCGCTAACCACCACCCCCACACATAACCATGGGTGCAGTAAGATAACGGGATTTGTCAGATCCTATGGTACCATAACCTAATACTGGTCGGCTTGATCATTGCTAATGAATGTCATTTGTTATGTAAATACAACCAACAAGTTTGTTCACTTTATTGAAATCGTTATTAGCTTTGTATAAATCGTCTTAATCGTTTTTGAAACCATCGTTATAACATCGAAAACATTTAGCACATATGAGTCACCCCAAAACAATTGAAAACAGTAAAATAGGGGAATAATGTACTCGCCTGAGAATGCTTAGAGGTCTTGAACAACAACCAAGCAAAGCTAGAGGGAGCACGGAATCAAACGACACCTAATATAGGTAACTACGTTAATAAACCGGACCTAAATCGGAGGATCGGATAGGATGAGGGTTTGTAAACCAAACGAGTATGGAGACTCGTGTTATATGGTTTAACAAAGCCTACATACTAAATGAAACCTAACATAAGTGCTTACGACCCATTACGACCCGTTTAGGTAACTTATGCTACTTTAACGCGTCGTTCGCGTGAAACGCGTTCGGACCGCCTAACTAGTCCTATGACAAGTGTTATATGCCTAAACATGTTACATAATCAGTTATGTGACAAAAGTTTAGGTTACATATGCTTAATTACCAATTATACATGAAAAGGGTATTCTGGTAATTTACCTAAGGCACATAAACTACTTATCATACAACTACTTAACGAAGCGACCATAAGGTATAACCTCGGAAGGTTATTCCCTATATACTATGGTCACCTAAGGTATTTGGTCGGATCCTAATGATCGACCAAATGGGTCGGGTTCGAAGGTATAAGCGATTTATCATATCGCTTACCCTTACGACCCTAGACAACGTGGTAATCAGTAGGCATAGTCCCAAGGGACTATAACCATCGTGATTACAATCACGTTGCGAAGTTCAAATGAACTTCGCATTGACCATAAACTGGTCAACGCAGAAAGTCAAACAAAGTTTGACTTTCAGACTCGAAAAGCAATAAAAGAACGAAGGAATACTTACGAAGGGTCCCCGAATGCTAATCGTGATTCAAGTAGCTCAGGTATGAAACAAAGGTTTCAACTTAGAGCTCCTCAAATCAGATTCTAGTGGGTTTAGAAGCAAATGGGGGTGGGGTATTTATAGGATTTCCCGAACCGTTAGGATCGTTTCTTGGAAAATGTGATCGAATCTCAAGCGTACATTTGTTGAAATGTTGTGGTGACTAAAAATGACCCTTAATGAGCTGAAAGGTCAAGTGTGGGCTTGTGGTTGTGAATTAAACAGCTGTGATCAGCTGACTAATCGATCTTATCTGTTCTGGGACCCTGACGCGGGCCGCGTAAAGATGTACACAAACCTTACGCGGGCCGCATGGCCATGTCTGATCAGAACCAAGTTTGTTAAATAACGGTTTCAGTCCCTGCACGTGTTTAAGGCCATTTTCGACACTTCTAAGGCCCGTAAAGCCAAATTTAAGGCCCTAAAATGATGCCTAAACATTGTGGACATGAAACATGCTCAAGAATATGTCGGATGTTGGTTCGTTTGGTCGTACGAACGCGATGTTCGCTTAATTAAGACGGAATGCGCATAAGCACGAAAAACGATCCAAATGACGCAACGAATGGATTTTTCTTATGCCAAACACTAAAATAAAATATTTTAGTGCTTACATAAATTTTTGGATGTCCGGATGTATTCAGAACGTAAGATACGCGCGAAAGTGCAAACTTGTGCACTTTTTGACGCTTTTAGTCCCTTTTGATCAATAAAGTTTATTTTAGCATATCGAACCCCTCAAAGCCTATTTCTAAGCTATGTAAAGGATATTTAGGGTATGTTTAACTTATGATCAAGTTCCGAAAGGTTCGCTTCTATACAAATCAGTATAGTTTCACAATTTGACATTAATAGTCCCTGCGATCAAATAGACTTGTTTTCAACACACCAAACCATTCAAAACTTATTTCTAAGTTATGTAAAGGTTATTTAAGGTATGTTAAGCCTATGTCACTATTCCGGAGTGTTTGTTGCATTAAACTGGTTATATTTACGCATCAGTGCGCGTATAACCTTCCAGAAAGTGATCTAAAGCTTGAAATCGAACAAGAATTGATATGTGCAAATGATACACATATTTTTACAAATCCCAAGTATGAAATACAATATTTCATTGATTTGGTATTTGTTCGATGGCCGTGGAGGCACAGATGTCACAGTCTCCCCTACTTCAGGAAATTTCGTCCCGAAATTTAATTAGAGGAAACTTGTGAGAGCTCGAAACATGAAGTCGAAAAGATAAGACAACACTGGTTAAGGTTCTGAACTTCTAGTAATCTTAATAACATTATGCTTGCAATGTAAGAGGGACACTTATATATAAGTATATGAAGCGCCATTGGTGCGTCCACCGTACCTCCATTACATTGTTCACGTTCCGTTATTGTTGTCACTATCGGTTCTTACACATGATAAATATTACTGTGGTTTCTGCGCACTGAATTTCATAATTATGTATGCATCCATAATTACGTACTTCCTTGCATAGTCCACACAGTGCGTTTGATAATGTGTAGGGGAAAACCTAATGAATGATCCTGTGATGAGTGTGACTGGACCTCCATAGGGTCCTCTCAGCTGTATCATCACATGCCACTCTTAACCAGAATCTGAATCAATCTGTAACTAGACCACTCAAGGGTCTCTCTTCGAATCAAGGAATGGTACTATATAAACCAAGGGTCTTAACTACCACGTAGAAGCCCATAAGGATTTAAGGTAGTACCTTTCGAATATCCTACTATGAATCCCTCATATGAAGATATGGAAGATTCTATGAGGATTTGAAAATCGGATCACACAAAAACATAGAGGAGAACACATAAACACATATCACATAATCGCATAATCGCATACTCGCATAATCGTTTAATCGTATAATCGTTTAATTTGTTATCTTTAGACACGGGTATTTAAAGCATACTAGGAATCCAATCCGTGGATTTCATTTGGCACTTTAAATATTTTCAAGAATCTAACTATGAAGATAGGAAGATCTTAAAAGGAATTCGGTTTGTCCTAATTGAGTTGTAATGTACATATTAAGGTGTACAAGGAATCCAATCAGGGCTCCGATGTCAACGAAGGTGTTGATCGTGGTCGGCTCGGGACATGAATAGATCAAGATGTCATCAATAACAACAATGATGAACTGATCCAAATAAGGCTTGCAGACTCTATTTATTAAGTCCATGAAGATGGCTGGAGCATTTGTCAACCCAAAAGGCATGACTGTAAACTCGTAATGGCCATTCTTCGTGCAGAAAGCCGTTTTGGGAATATCTTCTTTGAGAATACGAAGTTGATGATACCCAGAACGCAAATCGATCTTGGAAAAGCATGAAGTACCCTGCAGATGATCAGAGAGATCATTGATTCAAGGTAGGGGATATCGATTCTTGATGGTAAGCTTATCAAGCTTACGATAGTCGATACACATTCGAAAAGATCCATCTTTCTTTTTCATAAAGAGGACAGGAGTTTCCCCAAGGTGAAAAGTTCGGACGGATGAATCCTTTATCAGACAACTCTTGAAGCTGTTTTGATAATTCTTGCATCTCGGACGGTGCAAGATGATAAGGTTCTTTCGTAATTGGGTTGGCATTGGGTACAAGGTTAAAATGAAATTTGACTTGACGAACTGGAGGCAAACCAGGCAGTTCATCAGGAAACACCTCTGGATAATCCCGAACAATCGAAATATCCTGAATACTCTTGCTCTTGCCCTTTCTCCTCGGTGACATGTGTCAAAAAAAACAACATATCCTTTTCGTAGATAACTTTGGGCCTTCGTACACGACATGAGCTTCAATCTACCAGAAGGTTTCTCACCACGAATATCGCCAGACGAAAGAGGAATGCGAACAATCTTATCGAAACAAACCACCTCAGAATGATGTTCAGCTAACCAATTCATCTATATGAAAATGTCGAAACTCCTAAGTTGTATCGGTGTGAGGTCAAAAAGGGAAAGATGATTACTCAAATTGCCATTTCGTTTCTTAGAATGAAACGAGCACTTAGCATCTTTGAGGAAATCATGAGCGATCATATGAACAAGGGAACTACAAATACGGTTCTTTTGGTGTAGGTATCATAGGGTATGCCATACACACATGCAACTATATTTGTATATCGGAATTGCAAATAAAGATTTATTTATAAACAAAATCGATTGTTTCCGAGTTCAAAGGAAAACACTAGAAATACAAACATAAGATTTGAATTATTCAAAGCAGCAACTTCTTCTAATCGGCCAAATGCTCATCCATGGGTCAGATTTGCAGTGACAAACTTTGGGCATTTGTTCCTGAAATGACCCTTCTCGCCACAGTTGTAGCAAGTACCAGGCGGAAAACGAGCTCGTGTTGGATTTGCTTGAACAGCAGTATGATCTGTAACAGTTTTATTCCGGATCGTAAAATGGCATGTTCTGACCAAATGTCCCCATCGTCCACAGTGGGCACATTTGAAACATGGCGTTTGGACTGGGTGATGGCCATTGCATTGATTGCACAAGGGAGCAGTTCCCAAGTATGGCTTCTTGGCTAGGGGTGCTGCCATCTTGCTAAGTTTTGCTTAATTTGGTGTAACGGCTACCGGATCCTTTGGAGCCTTACGCTTCTTTGATTTTGGTGCAGGCTTGACTTCTTCTTCCTTCGGTGGCTCTTGAGTGGCTTCATTGTTGAGACGAGATATGGCAATGCCTAAATCCACAGTCTTCAGAATCACTTCGCCTATTTGCTGGGCAAATTTGGCTGTTTGCTCGGACATTTGAGTGTCGATGCAATGAAGAGACATTCTAGAGGAATGAAAGACATAGGAGGAAACAAATGAAATGTTATCGGCAAATAAAACAAAATGACAACGCATAGAAATTGCGATCATTTGTTTGTTACCTAAGGCAAACAAATGAGATGGTGACTAATCAAAGTAAACGGGTCATATTAATGTATCACTGAAGACATGCTCGCCTATAAGTGAACACTCACCCCAAGAGTTCCCAGGTAAGAGTGACTGGTCCGATACTGCGGATTTGTACGAACACTCTAGCCTTAGACAGAAAACTCAGGGTACAGGCATTCACACTTCCAGTTTGCACATGTTCACATTATTTAGACCCAAACTTTGACGAGATTTTGAAAACTCAAAGGGTTCAAAACCTTACAACAGAGGGTTCAAAACCTAGTAATCAATCATCCTAGAACAGATGATTAGTTTTCAAAGCGGATTCGAAAATTGTGTTCTTGTTGTGGTTATCACCTAAGGATAGGTGACAGTCTTGTTTTAGAAATCTAAATGCAAATTTCTTCGCGTTAGGGTCCTAAGAAGGTTATAGACTAGGTCAAAGCATTACTAATAACCTAATCCCCTATAACCATTGGCTCTGATACCAACTTTTCTGTCACACCCCGACCGCGTAAAACAACAAAGCGCGGCGGAAACATCGGGGCGTGTTGCAACAGAATCATTGTTTCATAACCATGGATACAAAAAGTGTTTTGTTTTATTGAATATTGAATGTTTACATTGTCTGGAAATCTAATTAAACAATTTAAACATAGTCTATCATTGTTATTAAATCACTAAGGCCTCGTCCAGTCCTATGTGAGCATGCATCCTAGCAATCAACATCATTTAACAATACCTGAAACATATGTGAAAACAAAGTCAGCAAAGAAATGCTGGCGAGTACATAGGTTTTGTAGGAGTGTCGAAATCATGGCTAGTTTAGATGTTGCAATACTTTATTAAAAGCCTTGTTTTGAAAAGAGTATAATATTGCAACTTAATTACCCAACTCAAATCAAGCGGGTTATAGTTTATAAAACCTCGTAGCCATGACTCTTAACCCAAAAACATTTGTTTTAGTAAAGCAAATTGTGAAACATCTCGTAATAAATTGTTAATAAAACTTGTTAATAAATCTCGTTAAAAACTCGTATAGTTTATATCATATCGAAAACCTCGTTTGTGTGACATCGTTTGAAAATCGTTTACCCAAGTGAACTAAATAACACCACGGTATGTAATATGATGAAATCACTTATATATAGGAAGTACCAGCGGCGTATCCACCATGCTTTCATCACATTACACCCGTCCCGTTATCTAAACACTTAACCAAAAACCAATCGTATATCGCTTTGAAGCCAATCGTTTAACCAAATCGTTTAACTCGTTAATACATCGCGTGAAAACCAATCGTTTACCCAAATCGTTAAAACATCGCGTGAAAACCAATCGTTTACCCAAATCGCTTAATTCGTTTTAGGTCGTGAAACTACTTATATGGTCGTCTCGCTAATAACATTCAAACCTTCGTGACTCGCTTACCTCACTCTCGCATTAATAAACCCTTACGAAAGGATAGATTAACAACTCGCATTAATAAACCCTTACCAAAGGGTAAATTAATAATTATAGATTCAGTCGCTAACCACCACCCCCACACATAACCACGGGTGCAGTAAGATAACGGGATTTGTCAGATCCTATGGTACCATAACCTAATACTGGCCGGCTTGATCATTGCTAATGAATGTCATTTGTTATGTAAATACAACCAACAAGTTTGTTCACTTTATTGAAATCGTTATTAGTTTTGTATAAATCGTCTTAATCGTTTTTGAAACCATCGTTATAACATCGAAAACATTTAGCACATATGAGTCACCCCAAAACAATTGAAAACAGTAAAATAGGGGAATAATGTACTCGTCTGAGAATGCTTAGAGGTCTTGAACAACAACCAAGCAAAGCTAGAGGGAGCACGGAATCAAACGGCACCTAATATAGGTAACTACATTAATAAACCGGACCTAAATCGGAGGATCGGATAGGATGAGGGTTCGTAAACCAAACGAGTATGGAGACTCGTGTTATATGGTTTAACAAAGCCTACATACTAAATGAAACCTAACATAAGTGCTTACGACCCATTACGACCCGTTTAGGTAGCTTATGCTACTTTAACGCGTCGTTCGCGTGAAACGCGTTCGGACCGCCTAACTAGTCCTATGACAAGTGTTATATGCCTAAACATGTTACATAATCAGTTATGTGACAAAAGTTTAGGTTACATATGCTTAATTACCAATTATACATGAAGAGGGTATTCTGGTAATTTACCTAAGGCACATAAACTACTTATCATACAACTACTTAACGAAGCGACCATAAGGTATAACCTCGGAAGGTTATTCCCTATATACTATGGTCACCTAAGGTATTTGGTCGGATCCTAATGATCGACCAAATGGGTCGGGTTCGAAGGTATAAGCGATTTATCATATTGCTTACCCTTACGACCCTAGACAACGTGGTAATCAGTAGGCATAGTCCCAAGGGACTATAACCATCGTGATTACAATCACGTTGCAAAGTTCAAACGAACTTCGCATTGACCATAAACTGGTCAACGCAGAAAGTCAAACAAAGTTTGACTTTCAGACTCGAAAAGCAATAAAAGAACGAAGGAATACTTACGAAGGGTCCCCGAATGCTAATCGTGATTCAAGTAGCTCAGGTATGAAACAAAGGTTTCAACTTAGAGCTCCTCAAATCAGATTCTAGTTGGTTTAGAAGCAAATGGGGGTGGGGTATTTATAGGATTTCCCGAACCGTTAGGATCGTTTCTTGGAAAATGTGATCGAATCTCGTGCGTACATTTGTTGAAATGTTGTGGTGACTAAAAATGACCCTTAATGAGCTGAAAGGTCAAGTGTGGGCTTGTGGTTGTGAATTAAACAGCTGTGATCAGCTGACTAATCGATCTTATCTGTTCTGGGACCCTGACGCGGGCCGCGTAAAGATGTACACAAACCTTACGCGGGCCGCATGGCCATGTCTGATCAGAACCAAGTTTGTTAAATGACAGTTTCAGTCCCTGCACGTGTTTAAGGCCATTTTCGACACTTCTAAGGCCCGTAAAGCCAACTTTAAGGCCCTAAAATGATGCCTAAACATTGTGGACATGAAACATGCTCAAGAATATGTCGGATGTTGGTTCGTTTGGTCGTACGAACGCGATGTTCGCTTAATTACGACGGAATGCGCACAAGCGCGAGAAACGATCCAAATGACGCAACGAATGGATTTTTCTTATGCCAAACACTAAAATAAAATATTTTAGTGCTTACATAAATTTTTGGATGTCCGGATGTATTCAGAACGTAAGATACGCGCGAAAGTGCAAACTTGTGCACTTTTTGACGCTTTTAGTCCCTTTTGATCAATAAAGTTTATTTTAGCATACCGAACCCCTCAAAGCCTATTTCTATGCTATGTAAAGGATATTTAGGGTATGTTTAACTTTTGATCAAGTTCCGGAAGGTTCGTTTCTATACAAATCAGTATAGTTTCGCAATTTGACATTAATAGTCCCTGCGATCGAATAGACTTGTTTTCAACACACCAAACCATTCAAAACTTATTTCTAAGTTATGTAAAGGTTATTTAAGGTATGTTAAGCCTATGTCACTATTCCGGAGTGTTTGTTGCATTAAAATGGTTATATTTACGCATCAGTGCGCGTATAACCTTCCAGAAAGTGATCTAAAGCTTGAAATCGAACAAGAATTGATATGTGCAAATGATACACATATTTTTACAAATCCCAAGTATGAAATACAATATTTCATTGATTTGGTATTTGTTCGATGGCTGTGGAGGCACAGTTGTCACAGTCTCCCCTACTTCAGGAAATTTCGTCCCGAAATTTAATTAGAGGAAACTTGTGAGAGCTCGAAACATGAAGTCGAAAAGATAAGACAACACTGGTTAAGGTTCTGAACTTCTAGTAATCTTAATAACATTATGCTTGCAATGTAAGAGGGACACTTATATACAAGTATATGAAGCGCCATTGGTGCGTCCACCGTACCTCCATTACATTGTTCACGTTCCGTTATTGTTGTCACTATCGGTTCTTACACATGATAAATCTTACTGTGGTTTCTGCGCACTGAATTTCATAATTATGTTTGCATCCATAATTACGTACTTCCTTGCATAGTCCACACAGTGCGTTTGATAATGTGTAGGGGAAAACCTAATGAATGATCCTGTGATGAGTGTGACTGGACCTCCATAGGGTCCTCTCAGCTATATCATCACATGCCACTCTTAACCAGAATCTGAATCAATCTGTAACTAGACCACTCAAGGGTCTCTCTTCGAATCAAGGAATGGTACTATATAAACCAAGGGTCTTAACTACCATGTAGAAGCCCATAAGGATTTAAGGTAGTACCTTTCGAATATCCTACTATGAATCCCTCATATGAAGATATGGAAGATTCTATGAGGATTTGAAAATCGGATCACACAAAAAAATAGAGGAGAACACATAAACACATATCACATAATCGCATAATCGTTTAATCGCATACTCGCATAATCGTTTAATCGTATAATCGTTTAATTTGTTATCTTTAGACACGGGTATTTAAAGCATACTAGGAATCCAATCCGTGGATTTCATTTGTTACTTTAAATATTTTCAAGAATCTAACTATGAAGATAGGAAGATCTTAAAAGGAATTCGGTTTGTCCTAATTGAGTTGTAATGTACATATTAAGGTGTACAAGGAATCCAATCAGGGCTCCGATGTCAACGAAGGTGTTGATCGTGGTCGGCTCGGGACATGAATAGATCAAGATGTCATCAATAACAACAATGACGAACTGATCCAAATAAGGCTTGCAGACTCTATTTATTAAGTCCATGAAGATGGCTGGAGCATTTGTCAACCCAAAAGGCATGACTGTAAACTCGTAATGGCCATTCTTCGTGCAGAAAGCCGTTTTGGGAATATCTTCTTCGAGAATACGAAGTTGATGATACCCAGAACGCAAATCGATCTTGGAAAAGCATGAAGTACCCTGCAGATGATCGGAGAGATCATTGATTCAAGGTAGGGGATATCAATTCTTGATGGTAAGCTTATCAAGCTTACGATAATCGATACACATTCGAAAAGATCCATCTTTCTTTTTCATAAAGAGGACAGGAGTTTCCCCAAGGTGAAAAGTTCGGACGAATGAATCCTTTATCAGACAACTCTTGAAGCTGTTTTGATAATTCTTGCATCTCGGACGGTGCAAGATGATAAGGTTCTTTCGTAATTGGGTTGGCATTGGGTACAAGGTCAAAATGAAATTTGACTTGACGACCTGGAGGCAAACCAGGCAGTTCATCAGGAAACACCTCCGGATAATCCCGAACAATCGAAATATCCTGAATACTCTTGCTCTTGCCCTTTCTCCTCGGTGACATGTGTCAAAAAAAACAACATATCCTTTTCGTAGATAACTTTGGGCCTTCGTACACGACATGAGCTTCAATCTACCAGAAGGTTTCTCACCACGAATATCGCCAGACGAAAGAGGAATGCGAACAATCTTATCGAAACAAACCACCTCAGAATGATGTTCAGCTAACCAATTCATCTATATGAAAATGTCGAAACTCCTAAGTTGTATCGGTGTGAGGTCAAAAAGGGAAAGATGACTACTCAAATTGCCATTTCGTTTCTTAGAATGAAACGAGCACTTAGCATCTTTGAGGAAATCATGAGCGATCATATGAACAAGGGAACTACAAATACGGTTCTTTTGGTGTAGGTATCATAGGGTATGCCATACACACATGCAACTATATTTGTACATCGGAATTGCAAATAAAGATTTATTTATAAACAAAATCGATTGTTTCCGAGTTCAAAGGAAAACACTAGAAATACAAACATAAGATTTGAATTATTCAAAGCAGCAACTTCTTCTAATCGGCCAAATGCTCATCCATGGGTCAGATTTGCAGTGACAAACTTTGGGCATTTGTTCCTGAAATGACCCTTCTCGCCACAGTTGTAGCAAGTACCAGGCGGAAAACGAGCTCGTGTTGGATTTGCTTGAACAGGAGTATGATCTGTAACAGTTTTATTCCGGATCGCAAAATGGCATGTTCTGACCAAATGTCCCCATCGTCCACAGTGGGCACATTTGAAACATGGCGTTTGGACTGGGTGATGGCCATTGCATTGATTGCACAAGGGAGCAGTTCCCAAGTACGGCTTCTTGGCTAGGGGTGCTGCCATCTTGCTAAGTTTTGCTTGATTTGGTGTAACGGCTACCGGATCCTTTGGAGCCTTACGCTTCTTTGATTTTGGTGCAGGCTTGACTTCGTCTTCCTTCGGTGGCTCTTGAGTGGCTTCATTGTTGAGACGAGATATGGCAATGCCTAAATCCACAGTCTTCAGAATCACTTCGCCTATTTGCTGGGCAAATTTGGCTGTTTGCTCGGACATTTGAGTGTCGATGCAATGAAGAGACATTCTAGAGGAATGAAAGACATAGGAGGAAACAAATGAAATGTTATCGGCAAATAAAACAAAATGACAACGCATAGAAATTGCGATCATTTGTTTGTTACCTAAGGCAAACAAATGAGATGGTGACTAATCAAAGTAAACGGGTCATATAAAACCCTCAAGCAAAACACACAAACCTGCACATTTCTCTCTTGATTACATTCAACATACACACACATAAAATACCCTATCTCTCTCTCTCTCTCTCTCTCTCTCTCTCGATTACATATAAAACAAACACAGAGATTTCATTATCTCCATTCAAGATCAAACACCACTCACACAGAGATGAAATTACTCCCTGCCTCCTCTCCCGTGAAGAACCGGCCAACGACAGCCACACCTCCCCCTCTCGTTTCCGATGACGGCAGCGGATGAAGACGCGCCGCCGTGAGCGGCGGCGGTGGTGACTAGGTTCAGCGAAACACCCCCCTCCTTGACCTCCGATGTGTAATGACGCGGTGATGAGAGAGCCTCTCGATGGAGAGAAGACGGGAACGGAGAAAGAGAGAGAGAAACGGCGCGGTGGCGTTTTTCGGCGACAAACCCGCCATCGGCGGCGGAGCCGCGGCGGCGGCGGTGGTGCTTGTCTCCGACGACGGTAAAACCCCCATTCTTTATTTTCTATTTTGTTTCTGAAAGATTCTTGATGATGGTGCTGAATGTTGTTGAAGATGATGTGAGATTGAAGAAGCTCGATTTGTTCATGATGAGATCGGGTCAGGTCAGAATGGTTTCTGTTCGGGTATGAACAGTTCGGGTCGCGGCTGATTTCACGTCGGGTCAAGGTTTCGGCTCGGGTCAAATCTGGTAAAGACGGTCAGCGGGTCGGGTCTTGCGGTTCGTGGTTCGGGTCCGGGTCGACTCGATTAAACCCGAGTCAACTCGGTCAACATAGTCAAAGCGAGTCAACTCAGTTGACTCGGTAAACTCAGTCAACCATTTCCGACGGTTCGACACGAAGACTTGGTAAAATTATCAACGCGTTTAATAATTTCATTATTTATGGATTACGTGAAATACGAGCTCTCGAACCGAACAATTTAGTAAATTTTTAGTTAAAGATTTACTTGGAATTACTTATTGTCGTGTTTATATAAATTGATTACATACGTATACATTGTTGCAATTGATTGACTTTTTGGTAAAATAGCGACGCTTTAGTTGTCGGGGCTGTCCAAAAACAGAGGAAACTTTCCCGTTTTTCGGGGAAATTCCGAAAACAAAACTTGTTTTATTGAAAAACAACAACTAACGATATCAAACGACTATTCGGAAATTATTTCAACAACAAATAAATATAGTATTTATATTTATTTTAAACTCCAGAAATCTAACAAATCTTTTATAAAATCAATATAATTATTTATATTGATTCAAACGCCGAACATGCCTTCGTTTTATAAAATAAATATAGTTATTATATTTATTTCGAACGTTAAACTCGAAATCTTTTTATAAATAAATATAGTTTATGTATTTGTTACGAACATCAAATAACTCGAATTTTCTTTATAAAAATACATATAGTTTATGTATTTAATCCAAAATATCAAACAACACAACTTCGTTATGTATTTATTCCGAATACCCGACGACACGACGATTCTTTACTAAAATAAATATAGTTATTATATATCGAACACCAATAACTTTTTTATAAAAATAAATATAGCGTATATATTTATTTCAAAATATCATAC
Source organism: Helianthus tuberosus (assembly GCA_030545235.1). Lineage (NCBI taxonomy): Eukaryota > Viridiplantae > Streptophyta > Magnoliopsida > Asterales > Asteraceae > Helianthus > Helianthus tuberosus. Next base: position 167,664,090 of record CM060423.1, on the reverse strand, counting down.
GACTTGTATTCTTTTACAAAAATAAGTATAGTTTATATATACTTATTTCAAACATCGAACGACTCGATGATGCTTTTATAAAATAAATATAACTTTTTATATTTATTTTAAACGCCTAAACGGCACATACCTATATTTTGTTAAGACGCGAAACATGATACGAATTGGTTATATATTGTTTTCATATAACTATTATTTACATGCGTCTACGAATTCTCGAGACGATTAACAAGATTATATCGATATAGTTATATATTTTCATATGAATATTCATATATTATAGACATCTCGAGAGCTAAGTCTTACTAAGACTTAATTATTACCGACAATAAACGAGCTAAATGAATATAACTTAATCGTTTCATCAAGTTAACAACTTTCCGTCGAATCATTCGGTTAACGATTCGGTAGAGCTCGATGGCACGTAGTTTAGTTACTGCGTTTATTTAGAAACTTATAAGATATTCCGTGTTAGGAATATTGTAGAATGCACGCTAGCGAGTCAAGTCTTGGAAACGACATCACAAAGTCGTAATTAGCTAGCTTTGCACAAGGCAATTCAGGTGAGTTCATAACCCCACCTTTTTAAGGTTTTACATTTTTGTAAATGTTTTCGGGGTGGAAAGACATGCACGTTTTACAAGAACATACAAAGTTTTTGAACGAACAAAAACTCATATTTCTAAATCATATTACGAATGGATTTCGAGGAACTCAAATGGATTACGAATGGGTTATACTAAATACACCGGTTTTTACAAAACAAATGCGTATTATCGAAATGTGAATGCTTTTCATGACTAGGGATGGATCGTCTGGTGATAATATAGAGAGAGTGGGGAGATGGCCTTAGAGGCTGGGGAGGTTCAGCCTTAGAGGCTGGGGAGGTTCAGTCTTAGAGGCTGGGGAGGTTCAGCCTAGAGGCTGGGGTAAAAATACATGTTACAATTACTTCAGACATTTTATACATGGTATGATTAGCTAAGGAATGTACTGCTAGATCACGTGAATGGGTAGGCTATTATCTTAAGACCATTAATCCTTGTATAAGGACCGAGGGGCATGAGTGATAGATCTATTGGGTGTTGCAAGCCCCACCCATGGGCCTGCGAGTGGCTGCATGTGGTGACTATGTCGTTCCACCGGAGGGCTGGTACGAAATACGCATACAGGTTTGAGTGCTTCCTAGGCCATGTCACTTATTAATGTATTAGCTACACATTAATTGATCTGTTTTTCCTTATTGCTACATACCAGGGACATTAATACATACAAGACATACTTTAAAGGTTTTATACAAATTCAAAGCATAGGATTATGCCGGCATGGAGTCAAAGTCAGGGTGGGCATTGACGGTTATACGAACCTTACAAATACGAGAGTTTACAAATACATGGTTTTACGAATATAATGCGTTACAAATACAAAGTTCCATGCAACTTGGCAAGAAAATGATTTCTAAATTCGTTTTCTCAATAATAGTTCACAAACCGGTTATTTAAAAGATTTATTTCAAATCTTTTACAAACAAACTATGAACTCGCTCAACTTTATGTTGATTTTTCGCATGTTTCTTTCTCAGTTTGCATTTCAAAGTCGAGGCACGGATGGAACAGGAGAACCATTGGAGAATCGAGTACTTAGCGGGCGTTCACTTTCTAGAAGTCTTAGCTTATTTGCTTCCGCTGTGCAATGAAGATACCAGTCCAGTCACGCCAGCTCTGATAATTTCGGGGTGTGACAGATTGGTATCAGAGCTATAGGTTACAGGGAATTAGGTTTCTGTTGTGATACCTAGGCTCTAACCTTACTTTTCTCTGGGACTTAGACAATTAAGACTTTGAATACATACAGAACGCCTAGTACTCGAATATGGTCTCCAACCGTTGCCGAAAAACAAACAATCAAAATTTTGTTTTCAAACGTACGCTATTGTGGTGTTTTATACATGGTACACAAAACAAATACATACATTGCACAAAACTTCGAGAGCTTAGGAAACATGCATATGAAACCTTTGTAAACTTATGTTGAAGTTCATTAAAGGTCATCACGTAGGAACCGCGATTATTAACTCGGGCACACACTATTATCCATGTTGTTTATGATATTTTAAACTTCCCGAGCAAGCAGCCTACGCGTAACGAAACGCTAGTGCACGAGAATACATGGAACTTAAATTTTACGTCAACGGATGTCGGGGTACATCACATTCTACGCGGAACGAAATGCTAGTTCACAGGTATACGCGAACCTCAATATGTACGTCAACGGAGGTTGAAGTACGTCACGTACGACTACCGAGGCGAGGCCTTTGAAAAGAAACGATGGCGCAATTCAATGACGACGCTAGATTCCTGTAAGCAGGAGAACTATCGATCAGGAAGGGGCGGTTTGGCACGCGGTCCTGCAACGAAACGAATCACTCCAAGGAAAAGACGTAGGTCTCCACATCCCCCTATATCAGTTAACGACGAATACGCTATGTTCGACATTCCATGGTAATGTCAACTCACAATCGGTCATCACATGAAACCCCAGGTAAAGTCCTCAAATTTCTTTTATTGAAATTTCGACTTTCACATTTACTGAGTAGATTTTCGTATCTCTACTCCTCTTAATGGTCATTGTGTCACAATCATTTCTTTCATTATAGCGAATACTCGTTTGCTTCATTTCTCGAAAATTCATATGTTACGCATGCATTGTTTGTTATGCATGTGGTTTCGTTTCGAATAAGCGTTTCATCAATGTTCAGATATTATCTCGCTAAACTTAATTATTAATTTGTGATTCGAATGACCCGCATTATTTTAATTGTTGGCTCCTTTGTTATTAAGTCAACACATTTTCTTGAAATTTCTTTTCTTTTCAAGTTACATACATGGTTTTCGTTGCGACCATGCCAAAAGTTTTCTTGTTGATACATGTATTTATTGTCGGCTTGCGCCGAAATCAAATTCAATTGTTTGAACTGGTCCATTACACATATTCACTTCAGAGCATCATATGATGTATTGGGAGCATCATATTCAAAATTTGTTTTAACAAGTGTTTCATTTGTTCCGAGTCGAAGTAAACTTGTTTGGCATTCGACTCCATTAAATTGTTTGGTGATTTCGACACCTTGTGGTGGTATTTTTGTGACACTTCAGGTTTTCCCGAACCAACTGTCGTCCTTAAATGAATGTATGTGCGTACATATATATAATATTAAATGAAAGCTTATGGATTATTCTGGCGTGCTATGTGATCCTTGTATTAAATTATGTGTATGTATTATATGTATATGAGTATATGTGTGAACCGAACCCGACTCGAGACCACTCGGTCTCGAGTAAACAAGAAACGATTTGGGCCGGTTGGGCCTTGCACATCTCGAAACCCATTGTTGGGTGCACCACCCAAACCGAGTATAAAACCCATGCCCAAGCCCTCCTTCTCTCATTTGACACTCCCACCATTCACACTCCCTTTCACACTCTCTTCTCACTAAAACTCAAGAACACCACCACCAAATCTCTCTCCCCTTCTCTCGGATTCAAGCCGGAAGCATCAAGACTCGGTCAAGCTCGTAATCGTCTCCCGGATACTTCGAATCCTCATCCTCCTTCTCGACTTGGTGTTTTCTTCTCTACCGGTTAGTGTTCTCTTTAGGTTGATAATACATGAAGATGGTTGTTTTTATGTAATGAAGGTGTTTCTTACATAGAAGATGGTATGCATACTTGTTAAATGATTTGTACGTATATAATGATGATTATCGGCTAACATGTCTTGATTTCGGATAAATTACATCATGAGTTAGTGTTATCTTGTGTTTGAATAAATGATTCATGCTAGATAATTGTTTGAACCGATGATGGTATGTTTATGTGGTAAATATGTTTAGATGAATGATTTGGCTTGAATGATGGTAATTGTTTGGCTGAAATGGTAATTGTTTGGCTGAAAATGCTTTTAGTATTGCAAGTATAAGGCCTAGGATGACATGTTTTCGGGTCAGTTTTGAAGGATTATACATGATGGGTAGTTGGTGTGTATGATGAACAACATGAACATGAGTTGAATGTGCTTTGAATATTTGAAAAACCTACTGTTTGATCCATTTTCATTTGATAATAGACAAAGAAACATGTTTTAAGCATTCTGGTTGGTTAGTACAAAATCTCATGAAATTGAAATCTCATTGGCTAGTACATCAGAGGTTCTAGAAGGATTCTTGTGCACGTATCCGAGGTTGCGACTCGCAACCCCCGGTTGCGACTCGCAACCAAAACATGACAACCCGAAACCTCTGGTTACGACTCGCAACCAAGACATGACAAGTCGAAACATCTGGTTGCGACTCGCAACCAAAGCATGACAAGCCGCAACCTCCGGTTGCGACTCGCAACTGTGTGTTCTCGACTGGGCTGTTAGTTATTGGGCCCAAGTGTATTAACTGTGCATGCTTATTGCTGTTTAAGTGGGCTACGTGTTAACTGTTAACTGTTGCTGTTAAAGAACTTAGACGGGCCCAATGACTTATTGGGTAATTATATGTTGTGCATACTATGTGTTAGTTATGTGTAGATTATACGTGTTTACTTGTACCCCAACTTGACCTATCTTGGTAACCATGCTAGGACGTGGTGACCAACGTGATCAACCGGGTAATTAATCTACCGAGCAACCCAAGGTGAGTTCACAACCTAAAGCATGCATTCCCGGTGGTTTGGGAAGCGGAACTAAAAACAACACTATCCCCTTATGAGGGATACAACTTACTTTTCTTCCCTTGTTATTGGGAACCTTTTGGTTAATTACTGTTTATACGGATTGCAACAAACGGCACTAAACGAAACTCTATCACTTAAAGTCCCTACTACATAATACCGATTAGTCGCCGGGGCCAGGCGAACGGGTTATTAGTTGATAGCGCTATTTAGGTCTTACCAACCTCACACCGTGCCAAGGTATGGGATCGGTCGTGAACTAATGTACTCAGGCATCCGTCAATGATGATAGAAGATTGACATCGGGGCACTCTCTTGCGGATACGCAACGGTCACCTAGTGTTCGGTATTGGAAAAACAGTTTAGTTGCTAACTTTTGGGGTAGCTCCCCATGGCATGTATAAACGGATAAATTAACTGGTGAAACAAGTTTTTGGTAACTAAAACTAGACAACTAGTGAACTCACTCAGCATTATTGTTGACCCCTTACTGCATGCTTTGCAGGTAACCAGTGACTCAGGAGCTTGCAGCTTGGGAAGTGTAGTGGTCGCCTAAACCCGCTTGTTGGGTTCTAAATAATTTGGAACTATGAACTTTGTTTAAACTGTTTTATCTATGCTTCCGCTACTTACTTAACTGTTATTTGAACCTAAACATTTGAACTTTAAACTATGGTGTTTACTAACCATTATGGTTGGCGATCATCCTTACTAATATCCAATGCTCAGTATAATTGGTGGCTGGATCCTGGTCGGTCGCGCCCTCAAGCGGACGGTACTCCGCAGGTGGAATTTGGGGGTGTGACAGATTGGTATCAGAGCCATTGGTTATAGTGAACTTGGTTTTAAAAAGAAGAGTCTTTTTGAGAAAAACCAGACTATAACCCGTGACTCGTGACGACACTACACTCCAAGGGCAAGACTCGACATACTAGACCTCGTAGCTCGGACTTGTGTTTACTTGCTTGTTTATCTTATATTGACTGCTCTATTATACATACTAGTGTGCCTGATTAGATAGATACACATTTCTCTTCCACCTCATTCTCGCTACGTTACGACATCACACTCATACTGTGTTTTCTGGTTATGAAGACAATGAGTGGACGCGGAAGAGGAAGCGTTAACATGACTCAGGCTTAATTCGCCAACTTGCTCAACACGGTGGCTGCAGCTTTCGCAGCTCACCCTGGAGGTAAACTCGTTGCTATAGGATGTTTAGATCCTACCCCCACATCGTCTTTTCACCTCTAAAACCTATTCGCTCCATTTCTCACAACAGGTCAGCCTGCGCCTGCGCAACCACGTGTTTGTACTTTCAAAACCTTCATGGATGGCAAGCCTCTCCCTTTCAACGGCACTGAGGGTGCCATAGGCCTTCTACACTGGATTGAAAAGGCCGAAGCTGTCTTTGCTGTTTGCGAGTGTCCCCCTGCTAACTGGGTTAAGTACGCAACTGGTACGCTTGAAGGAAATGCGCTTTCATGGTGGAAAGCACAGATTCAGATGCTCGGTCTGGAAACTGCTAATGCTACGGCATGGGAAGATTTCAAGGACATGATCAAAGAGGAATACTGTCACAGGGATGACATCCACAAGCTCGAGAACGAGTACTATGCGCTCAAGATGGTTGGATCAGAGATTGAGACCTACACCAAGCAGTCCAACGACTATGCTGCACTTTGCCCAAACATGTCCCGACCTATGTACCGAAGGATCGAATTGTACATCAAAGGCTTGGTCCCAGAAATCAGAAGTCATGTGACCTCAGCCAACCTCAATACCATACAGCCTGTGGTTCGTCTTGCTCACAAACTCACCAACCAGGCTGTGGAAGAGGGCAAGCTGCCCCCGAGGATCGGTGCTACTGCTGGAACTTCTGGCGATAACAAGCGGAAGTGGGACGGAAGCCAGGGAAAGGATGCTAACCCCACTCAGGCCCCAGTTCAACAAAGGAAGACTGAGAACAACAAGGGCCCTCAGCAACAGGGTGGCTATCGAGGAAACCACCCTAAGTGTAACAAATGTAACCGACATCACAGTGGGCCATGTGGAAAAGGTCAATGTCAGCGATGCAACAAGATGGGGCACGAAGCCAAAGACTGCCGAAGCCAGTTCCCAGCTAGGCAGAATCAGCAACAGCAGCAACAAGGAAACAACCGTGGATGCTTCAAGTGTGGAGCAATGGGGCACATGCGAAAGGATTGCCCTGAACTGAATCAAAACAACAATCAGGGTGCTGGGAACAATAACAACAATGCTGGAAATGGTGCTAGAGGAAAAGCTTTTGTGATTGGAGCTGGGGAAGCAAGGAATGACCCCAACGTTGTAGCGGGTAAGTTCCTACTTAATGATCGTTATGTTTCCATGATATTTGATTCCGGAGCAGATGCTAGTTATGTATCCCTACGTATTAGTAAGAAACTTAAGCTCACCCTTACGCCGCTAAGCTCTAAGCACACCGTTGAAATAGCTAATGGTGGAAACCTCGAGGCCTCACACATAATTCGTAACTGCAAATTAGAGTTGTCTGGTCAGACCTTTCGTATCGATCTTTTCCCCATCATTCTTGGAAGCTTCGACGTCATTATTGGCATGGACTGGTTATCCAAACATCGAGCTGAAATCCTCTGCCAGGAGAAAGCTATTCGTATTCCCCGTCCCCCTGGCAAACCTCTTATAGTTCAAGGCGACAAAAGCGGAGAAGTCACAGGCATCATTTCATTCTTAAAGGCCCAGAAGTGTCTACGAAAAGGGCACACTGCTATCTTAGCACTCATTACCGACACACAGAAAATGGAAAACAGGATTGAAGATTTTCCAGTTGTGCGTGACTATCCTGAGGTATTCCCGGAGGAACTACCTGGACTCCCTCCTCACCGTCAGGTCGAATTTCAAATCGAGCTAGCTCCCGGAGCAGCACCTATAGCTCGTGCACCTTATCGCCTAGCTCCTGCAGAACTCAAGGAACTCTCTACCCAGCTACAAGAACTTTTGGACAAAGGTTTTATCCGTCCTAGTTCATCACCCTGGGGAGCCCCAGTGCTCTTCGTCAAAAAGAAAGATGGCTCATTCCGAATGTGCATTGACTACCGCGAACTTAACAAGGTTACCATCAAGAATCGTTATCCACTTCCCCGTATTGACGACCTGTTCGACCAGCTGCAAGGGTCGAGCTATTATTCCAAGATCGATCTGCGATCGGGTTATCACCAGCTGAGAGTCCGCGATGAGGACATCTCTAAGACTGCTTTCAGAACCCGCTATGGTCACTACGAATTCCTTGTTATGCCTTTCGGAATGACCAACGCACCTGCAATCTTCATGGATCTCATGAACCGAGTATGCAAACCCTACCTCGATAAGTTCGTAATCGTGTTCATCGACGACATCCTAATCTACTCGAAGAGCCAAGAGGAGCATGAACAACACCTACGTCTTATTCTCGAACTCCTTCGCAATGAGCAACTGTACGCCAAATTCTCGAAATGTGATTTCTGGCTTAGAGAAGTTCATTTCCTTGGGCACATCGTCAATCAGGAAGGGATTCATGTTGACCCCGCTAAGATTGAGTCCATTAAGAATTGGCCCGTACCTAAGACTCCGACCGAAGTTCGCCAATTCTTGGGATTGGCGGGATACTATCGAAGATTTATCAAGGGATTCTCTAAGATCGCTCAACCGCTTACGACACTCACTCAGAAGGGTGTTGCTTACAAATGGAGTAATGCTCAGGAATCTGCCTTCCAGGAACTAAAGAAGAACCTTTGTAGTGCTCCTATCCTCTCCTTACCCGAAGGTACCGACGATTTCGTCGTTTACTGCGACGCTTCTATTCAAGGACTTGGCTGCGTATTGATGCAACGCGAGAAAGTTATTGCTTACGCCTCGCGACAACTCAAGGTCCACGAACGGAACTATACGACGCATGACTTGGAATTTGGAGCTGTGGTCTTCGCGCTCAAGCTTTGGAGACACTACTTGTACGGCACCAAGTGCACGATTTACACTGATCACAAGAGTCTCCAGCACATAATGGGACAAAAGGAGTTGAATATGCGGCAACGCCGATGGGTCGAACTCCTAAATGACTACGAGTGTGCAATCAAATATCACCCAGGCAAGGCTAATGTGGTAGCCGACGCCCTCAGCAGAAAGGAGACCAAACCCAAGCGTGTTCGTGCCTTACAGCTCACTATCCACTCGAACCTCCCTAATCAAATTCGGAATGCTCAGGTTGAAGCATTGAAAGCCGAGAACATCAGGGCTGAGTCCCTACGAGGATCGAGACAACGATTGGAACAAAAAGAAGACGGCGCCTACTACGTAGCCGGGCGCATATGGGTTCCGCTTTATGGAAATTTGCGTGACCTTGTGATGGATGAGGCTCATAAGTCCCGTTACTCGGTACATCCAGGTTCAGATAAGATGTACCACGACTTGAGGGCTACCTATTGGTGGCCTGGCATGAAAGCCCACATAGCAACGTATGTCAGAAAATGTTTAACCTGCGCAAGAGTCAAGGCTGAGTATCAGAAACCATCAGGCCTACTCCAACAGCCAGAGATCCCGCAATGGAAATGGGAGCAGATTTCCATGGATTTTGTTACTAGCCTGCCTAGGTCTCAGCGCGGAAATGACACCATTTGGGTGATAGTGGATCGCTTAACTAAGTCTGCACACTTCTTGGCTATTAAAGAAACAGACAAGTTCTCTACCCTAGCAGAGGTATACTTAAAAGAAGTGGTCTCAAAGCACGGAGTGCCTACCTCTATTATTTCTGATCGAGATGCGCGTTTTACTTCTGAATTGTGGCAAGCCATGCACAAATCTTTTGGCTCACGTCTAGACATGAGCACCGCTTATCACCCGCAAACGGATGGGCAGTCTGAACGCACCATCCAAACCCTCGAAGACATGCTTAGGGCATGTGTGATCGATTTTGGCAAGAATTGGGAGAAGCACCTACCGTTAGTAGAATTCTCCTACAATAACAGCTACCATACCAGCATTCAGGCAGCGCCCTTTGAGGCATTGTACGGCCGTAAATGTCGATCGCCTCTCTGCTGGGCTGAGGTTGGAGACAGCCAGATTACAGGCCCGGAACATGTAGTCGACACCACGGAAAAGATTGCCCAGATTAGGCAACGCATGGCGGCAGCTCGTGACCGTCAAAAGTACTACGCTGATAAGGATAGGAAACCGCAAGAGTTTCAGGTTGGTGAACGGGCTCTACTTAAGGTCTCACCCTGGAAGGGTGTGGTTCGTTTTGGAAAACGGGGCAAGCTTAATCCAAGATATGTCGGACCCTTTGAAGTTATTGAAAAGATCGGTACGGCCGCTTACAGATTGAATCTGCCTGAAGAACTAAGTGCTGTGCACAACGTCTTCCACGTGTCTAATCTGAAGAAGTGCCTGTCAGATGAAACACTCGTCATTCCTTACAAGGAACTTACTATTGACGAACAGCTACACTTTACTGAGGAACCGGTTGAGATCACGGATCGTGAGATCAAAACCCTCAAACGTAGCCAGATACCCCTCGTGCGAGTTCGTTGGAACTCACGCCGTGGCCCAGAGTTTACCTGGGAGCGGGAAGACCAAATGAAGCGCAAGTATCCCCAACTGTTCCCAAATGAAACCCCCAGCACTGAAGCTACGACCGAATTTCGGGACAAAATTCCAAACTAACGGGGGATGATGTGACACCCTGTTGAAACGCCCTCACTTTTACTAGCTTGTCAGTGGCTGCCTTAACTTTCGGGACGAAAGTTCTTAAAACTTGGGGATAATGTGACACTTCAGGTTTTCCCGAACCAACTGTCGTCCTTAAATGAATGTATGTGCGTACATATATATAATATTAAATGAAAGCTTATGGATTATTCTGGCGTGCTATGTGATCCTTGTATTAAATTATGTGTATGTATTATATGTATATGAGTATATGTGTGAACCGAACCCGACTCGAGACCACTCGGTCTCGAGTAAACAAGAAACGATTTGGGCCGGTTGGGCCTTGCACATCTCGAAACCCATTGTTGGGTGCACCACCCAAACCGAGTATAAAACCCATGCCCAAGCCCTCCTTCTCTCATTTGACACTCCCACCATTCACACTCCCTTTCACACTCTCTTCTCACTAAAACTCAAGAACACCACCACCAAATCTCTCTCCCCTTCTCTCGGATTCAAGCCGGAAGCATCAAGACTCGGTCAAGCTCGTAATCGTCTCCCGGATACTTCGAATCCTCATCCTCCTTCTCGACTTGGTGTTTTCTTCTCTACCGGTTAGTGTTCTCTTTAGGTTGATAATACATGAAGATGGTTGTTTTTATGTAATGAAGGTGTTTCTTACATAGAAGATGGTATGCATACTTGTTAAATGATTTGTACGTATATAATGATGATTATCGGCTAACATGTCTTGATTTCGGATAAATTACATCATGAGTTAGTGTTATCTTGTGTTTGAATAAATGATTCATGCTAGATAATTGTTTGAACCGATGATGGTATGTTTATGTGGTAAATATGTTTAGATGAATGATTTGGCTTGAATGATGGTAATTGTTTGGCTGAAATGGTAATTGTTTGGCTGAAAATGCTTTTAGTATTGCAAGTATAAGGCCTAGGATGACATGTTTTCGGGTCAGTTTTGAAGGATTATACATGATGGGTAGTTGGTGTGTATGATGAACAACATGAACATGAGTTGAATGTGCTTTGAATATTTGAAAAACCTACTGTTTGATCCATTTTCATTTGATAATAGACAAAGAAACATGTTTTAAGCATTCTGGTTGGTTAGTACAAAATCTCATGAAATTGAAATCTCATTGGCTAGTACATCAGAGGTTCTAGAAGGATTCTTGTGCACGTATCCGAGGTTGCGACTCGCAACCCCCGGTTGCGACTCGCAACCAAAACATGACAACCCGAAACCTCCGGTTACGACTCGCAACCAAGACATGACAAGTCGAAACATCTGGTTGCGACTCGCAACCAAAGCATGACAAGCCGCAACCTCCGGTTGCGACTCGCAACTGTGTGTTCTCGACTGGGCTGTTAGTTATTGGGCCCAAGTGTATTAACTGTGCATGCTTATTGCTGTTTAAGTGGGCTACGTGTTAACTGTTAACTGTTGCTGTTAAAGAACTTAGACGGGCCCAATGACTTATTGGGTAATTATATGTTGTGCATACTATGTGTTAGTTATGTGTAGATTATACGTGTTTACTTGTACCCCAACTTGACCTATCTTGGTAACCATGCTAGGACGTGGTGACCAACGTGATCAACCGGGTAATTAATCTACCGAGCAACCCAAGGTGAGTTCACAACCTAAAGCATGCATTCCCGGTGGTTTGGGAAGCGGAACTAAAAACAACACTATCCCCTTATGAGGGATACAACTTACTTTTCTTCCCTTGTTATTGGGAACCTTTTGGTTAATTACTGTTTATACGGATTGCAACAAACGGCACTAAACGAAACTCTATCACTTAAAGTCCCTACTACATAATACCGATTAGTCGCCGGGGCCAGGCGAACGGGTTATTAGTTGATAGCGCTATTTAGGTCTTACCAACCTCACACCGTGCCAAGGTATGGGATCGGTCGTGAACTAATGTACTCAGGCATCCGTCAATGATGATAGAACATTGACATCGGGGCACTCTCTTGCGGATACGCAACGGTCACCTAGTGTTCGGTATTGGAAAAACAGTTTAGTTGCTAACTTTTGGGGTAGCTCCCCATGGCATGTACAAACGGATAAATTAACTGGTGAAACAAGTTTTTGGTAACTAAAACTGGACAACTAGTGAACTCACTCAACATTATTGTTGACCCCTTACTGCATGCTTTGCAGGTAACCAGTGACTCAGGAGCTTGCAGCTTGGGAAGTGTAGTGGTCGCCTAAACCCGCTTGTTGGGTTCTAAATAATTTGGAACTATGAACTTTGTTTAAACTGTTTTATCTATGCTTCCGCTACTTACTTAACTGTTATTTGAACCTTAACATTTGAACTTTAAACTATGGTGTTTACTAACCATTATGGTTGGCGATCATCCTTACTAATATCCAATGCTCAGTATAATTGGTGGCTGGATCCTGGTCGGTCGCGCCCTCAAGCGGACGGTACTCCGCAGGTGGAATTTGGGGGTGTGACAATTTTCACTTATTTGAAGCTTGCGCTAAACTCGTCTACATATCTTATGCACGGATTTAATTATTTATTTATTGATTTGCTTTAAATCCGCTTTGGTTTATCTTATTACAGCAGTCTTAACACAATCGCGTGATAAGACAAGGGTACACAAAATTCATTTCATATTCCGGTGTACCTCCTAACGGTCCTTTCAACATCGATCGAATGTCTTGCGATATTCATTGCTTCTTCGTCCTCAATCGAAAACATTATTTCCTTGATGTTCAAATTTCAATTGAAAATCCTATGATGTTGTTAGAAACAAATTTTAATATTTACTTCATTGCGCTTTCAGTTGACTGCAAAACACAGGTGGTGCTTGTTCGATCACCCCTATCATTGAATTGTTTCATTCATTGTGACACCTTGTGGCGTCGGTATAACTTGCAGCTTGTGCTGATCACGATCGAGCGTTTCGTGCAAACTAGTACATATGAGATTGTTGATTCTAAGTTCATCCAGTGGATGTTATTGCTTCTAGAACTCATTTACTTATTGTGAACGTTCATATGGAACTCGATTGGTCGAAGTTCCTGTTCATTGTTGGGTTCCTGTTGACTTAGTCACACTAGTGACTGTATCTATACGACTTGTTTCCTTTGACATCGATTTGCTGAAACACATTTATTGTAAACCATTGGGTTCTTATTGTTGAGGAATGTCATTAAATTCACATGATTCGTATAAGTCTTGTTTCGATCACGTGGTCATTCACTGTGTTATTATTTGGACTTACCTGCGAACAACACAATTCTGAGGAGATAACATAGTCTAAATTTCGAGGACGAAATTTCTGTAACAGGGGGAGAATGTGACAACCGGTGATTTACGACACCTAATTACGTGATTAACAGATGATTAACATGATAATAATTAGTGTTTACAGCGCAAATTAACTTAATTTGGCCTTTGGAGTGCCTAGGAATGTGTATCCGACTTTACAGTACACGTATGAAGATTCGCGTGGAATCTGCGGAACATCAAACGACAAAGAACTGACACCGTACAAAATACTGACAACGCCGACAAGTATGAATGTTACACCAAATTTTTATGTCTATGAAATTAATTTTGTGAATTTATTGGGCTTCCGTGTGACACAGATGCAACGTGAACTAAAAACGCGATGGTAGGAAAACGCATCGGCAACGAAACGGAAGCGACGGAGACGCCTGTCACCTTCACAACTTACATTTTACGCTATATCTAGCTCCGTAATTAAATTTTAGTGACTACAGTCGAAACCGGATTGAAAAACGGATTAAAGACGACAACGATACAATTTTTTTCGCGATTATTACCGTAATCGACGAACGGGCGTGCAAACAACGACTACCGACCGTATTTTATGTATTTTAATATGAAAATTTTATCTTTTGATAATAAACAGTGATTTCGGTTTTTAAAACGGGTTCGTAGGATTGGACGGGCCACTTACACATGAGATGGGCTTGTGGGCCCTGGGCCAAAGCCCAAAACCCGCAAGCCTAAACCTGCACATAATATATTAGATCTTACTACAAGATTTTTCTTGTAAATCTGTCCCAAAATCTCTTCAAGATCTACAGAAAATCTTTACAAGATTTATAAAATCCCTTCAAGATTCACAAAATCCTTATAAGATCTCTACAAGATCTCACATGATCTCTATAAAACCCTCAAGCAAAACACACAAACCTGCACGTTTCTCTCTTGATTACAATCAACATACACACACATAAAATACCCTCTCTCTCTCTCTCTCTCTCTCGATTACATATAAAACAAACACAGAGATTTCATTATCTCCATTCAAGATCAAACAACACACACACAGAGATGAAATTACTCCCTGCCTCCTCTCCCGTGAAGAACCGGCTGACGACAGCCACACCTCCCCCTCTCGTTTCCGATGACGGCAGCGGATGAAGATGCGCCGCCGTGAGCGGCGGCGGTGGTGACTAGGTTCAGCAAACCCCCCCCCCCCCCCCCTTGACCTACGATGTGTAATGACGCGGTGACGAGAGAAGACGGGAACGGAGAAAGAGAGAGAGAAACGGCGCGGTGTCGTTTTCTGGTGACAAACCCGCCATCGGCGGCGGAGCCGCGGCGGCGGTGGCGGTGCTTGTCTCCGACGACGGTAAAACCCCCATTCTTTATTTTCTATTTTGTTTCTGAAAGATTCTTGATGATGGTGCTGAATGTTGTTGAAGATGATGTGAGATTGAAGAAGCTCGATTTGTTCATGATGAGATCGGGTCAGGTCAGAATGGTTTCTGTTCGGGTATGAACGGTTCGGGTCGCGGCTGATTTCACGTCGGGTCAAGGTTTCGGCTCTGGTCAAACCTGGTAAAGACGGTCAGCGGGTCTGGTCTCGCGGTTCGTGGTTCGTGTCCAGTTCGACTCAGTTAAACCCGAGTCAACTCGGTCAACATAGTCAAAGCGAGTCAACTCAGTTGACTCGGTAAACTCAGTCAACCATTTTTGACGGTTCGACACGAAGACTTGGTAAAATTATCAACGCGTTTAATAATTTCATTATTTATGGATTACGTGAAATACGAGCTCTCGAACCGAACAATTTAGTAAATTTTTAAAGATTTACTTGGAAGTACTTATTGTCGTGTTTATATAAATTGATTACACACATATACATTGTTGCAATTGATTGAATTTTGGTAAAATAACGACACTTTAGTTGTCGAGGCTGTCCAAAAACAGAGGAAACTCTGCCTGTTTTTCGAGGAAATTCCGAAAACAAAACTTGTTTTACTGAAAAACAACAACTAACGGTATCAAACGACTATTCGGAAATTATTTCAACAACAAATAAATATAGTATTTATATTTGTTTTAAACTTCGGAAATCTAACAAATCTTTTATAAAATCAAAATAATTATTTATATTGATTCAAACGCCGAACATGCCTTCATTTTATAAAATAAATATAGTTATTATATTTATTTCGAACGTTAAACTCGAAATCTTTTTATAAATAAATATAGTTTATGTATTTGTTACGAACATCAAATAACTCGAATTTTCTTTATAAAAATACATATAGTTTATGTATTTAATCCAAAATATCAAACAACACAACTTCGTTATGTATTTATTCCGAATACCCAACGACACAACGATTCTTTTACTAAAATAAATATAGTTATTATATATCGAACAGCAATAACGTTTTTATAAAAATAAATATAGCGTATATATTTATTTCAAAATATCATATGACTTGTATTCTTTTACAAAACTAAGTATAGTTTATATATACTTATTTCAAACATCGAACGACGATGATGCTTTTATAAAATAAATATAACTTTTTATATTTATTTTAAACGCCTAAACGGCACATACCTATATTTTGTTAAGACGCGAAACATGATACGAGTTGGTTATATATTGTTTTCATATAACTATTCTTTACATACGTCTACGAATTCTCGAGACGATTAACGTGATTATATCGATATAGTTATATATTTTCATATGAATATTCATATATTATAGACATCTCGAGAGCTAAGTCTTACTAAGACTTAATTATTACCGACAATAAACGAGCTAAATGAATATAACTTAATCATTTCATCAAGTTAACAACTTACCGTCGAATCGTTCGGTTAACGATTCGGTAGAGCTCGATGGCACGTAGTTTAGTTACTGCGTTTATTTAGAAACTTATAAGATATTCCGTGTTAGGAATATTGTAGAATGCACGATAGCGAGTCAAGTCTTGGAAACAACATCACAAAGTCGTAATTAGCTAGCTTTGCACAAGGAAATTCAGGTGAGTTCATAACCCCACCTTTTTAAGGTTTTACATTTTTATAAATGTTTTCGGGGTGGAAAGACATGCACGTTTTACAAGAACATACAAAGTTTTTGAACGGACGAAAACTCATATTTCTAAATCATATTACGAATGGATTTCGAGGAACTCAAATAGTTTACGAATGGGTTACACTAAATATACTGGTTTTTACAAAACAAATGCGTATTATCGAAATATGAATGATTTTCATGACTAGGAATGGATCGTCTGGTGATAATATAGAGAGAGTGGGGAGATGGCCTTAGAGGCTGGGGAGGTTCAGCCTTAGAGGCTGGGGAGGTTCAGCCTAGAGGCTGGGGTAAAAATACATGTTACAATTACTTCAGACATTTTATACATGGTATGATTAGCTAAGGAATGTACTGCAAGATCACGTGAATGGGTAGGCTATTATCTTAAGACCATTAATCCTTGTATAAGGACCGAGGGGCATGAGTGATAGATCTGTTGGGTGTTGCGAATCCCACCCAAGGGCCTGCGAGTGGCTGCATGTGGTGACTATGTCGTTCCGCCGGAGGGGCCGGTACGAAATACGCATACAGGTTTGAGTGCTTCCTAGGCCATATCACTTATTAATGTATTAGCTACATATTAATTGATCTGTTTTTCCTTATTGCTACATACCAGGGACATTTATACATACAAGACATACTTTAAAGGTTTTATACAAATTCAAAGCATAGGATTATGCGGGCATGGAGTCAAAGTCAGGGTGGGCATTGACGATTATACGAACCTTACAAATACGAGAGTTTACAAATACATGGTTTTACGAATATAATGCGTTACAAATACAAAGTTCCATGCAACTTGGCAAGAAAATGATTTCTAAATTCGTTTTCTCAATAATAGTTCACAAACCGGTTATTCAAAAGATTTATTTCAAATCTTTTACAAACAAACTATGAACTCGCTCAACTTTATGTTGATTTTTCGCATGTTTCTTTCTCAGGTTGCATTTCAAAGTCGAGGCACGGTTGGAACAGGAGAACCATTGGAGAATCGAGTGCTTAGCGGGCGTTAACTTTCTAGAAGTCTTAGCTTATTTGCTTCCGCTGTGCAATGAAGATACCAGTCCAGTCCCGCCAGCTCTGATAATTTCGGGGTGTGACACCTATGGCAGGCACACCACACGCTATTTTCAACGAACGAGTGATTAGATCGAGACTAGGTGTGAAAACCACAAACTCTCGATTGGATCGCTTGTTCGATGCGACTTTTTACTATAAACACGAGAATTTGCGTTGAATCAGGAGTGAAATCCATACTTCTACGCAGATTTTCCCTCTCTATCTCGTGATTCTATCACGCAAATAGGAATAAAGTCGTTAAGTTAGGGGTGAAACCCGTATCTTGATGACTTGTTCCACTCTCTATTTTGGTTTTACAAAACTCTCACCAAAGTCTCGACGGACTCCAACGACTTGAGTCCCGCTGTAATTGAAAGGATGCGTGTCGTTCACCCAGATTGAGGCGAGAGCACAGTCCAGAAAGCAAAAGTGTGTACCCGAAGTCCTTGAGAATAGTCAAATCGCTTTGGGTAGTCGACGTCTATCAACCAAGACAATCTATTCCCGATTTTATGTGTTTCGATTCTGAGCCGCAATCCGCTGACTCAGTGATTTATCGCTATTATTTTGAATTTTATGTGGTTTTACATGTTTAATGTGTTTCTATTTCCGGTGATTTATTCGCTTTTTGCTGTTCGCTTTGATCAACATGCACAACTCGCACTGCACATTTACCTCAATACGCTAATAAATCATGGAACTCTCGCACGCTATACTATTTGCTATGTCCGCAATCGCTACTCGCACTCGCAACCCTCGATCGCTTATGCGGCTGTGAAAGATAGGTGAATACGTGTAATATATGTAGGTGAATATGTGCAAAATATAGTTGAAGATGTGCTTATGTGGACTACATGCTTCTGTACTTACGTGGACTACGTGCTTATGTGCTTATGTGCTTCTGTGAATTATGTGCCTATGTGATTATGTGGTTAGACGTGTTCCTGTGCTTTATAAAGTAGCTTTTGGGGAATTTGCTAGACTATACTAGGGTTAATTGACTTGTGTTTGAATCCTACGACGATGTCTGTTGCAGACAATGTCGTCATTTGGATCGCACACCTCCCGAGCCGCTAGTCGTAACCATGAGGACAAGCGTATCACTGCTCTAGTCGCTAAGCAGATGGCTAAAGTTATCCCGTAAATTATCAGTGAGCTGAATAAAAATGCTAGCAAGTCCTCAGAGGAATCTAGGACTGACTCTCCGAAGTGTACTTTTAGCTTCAAATAGTTCAAATCCTATGGACCCAAAGAATTCACCAGAGAAGACGGGCCTACTGCCATGTTTCAATGGTTCGATTCTATCAAAGTGACCCTGCGCCAAAGCGGCTGTCCTGAAAACCTACGCACTGTTAACGCCACTGGCGTTTTCCAGTCCATGGCTCTGGACTGGTGGACTGCCGAAAGAAACAAGCGTGGGAATGATGCAGCCTATGGGCTTACGTGGGATGAGTTGAAGGATATCATGATGAAAGAGTTCTGCCCTCCCCACGAGCTTCAGAAGATAGAGGATGAGTTCTGGCACATCAAGCAAGAGGGTGGTGACAACGCTGGTCTAACTTCCCGCTTTAAGCAGCTGAGTATAATCTGTCCTGGCCAAGTCACTACCCCTGAGATCACCATCAAGAATTACAAGCTATTGAAGAAACCTTCCTGCTCGCTGCCGAGATTAATGACAAGCGAGTTCGGGCTGGTTACTTCGATAAAACCACCAAGAATCTTCACCAAGTTACCGCTGCTCCCACCGCTGAAACCGCCGCTGCACCACAAGCTTCAAAGTCCTCCCGCCGCAAGAGAAAGAACAACAACAACAGTAGCAAAAATTGTGCTGCTACTGCCGCTCCGCTCCAAGCTATCCCTGCTCAACCGCAACCCCAGAACTGCCAAGTAGCGGCCCCGGTGACCAATGCACCTCCTGCGAAGCGTACATATACTGGTCCACACCCGCTCTACCCTAGTTGTACTTATCATCACTCGGTTGGAATCGCATGCCGGTTTTGTGTTCACTGCAACCTGTACGGCCACTTTACTGCTAATTGCCGCACTGGTCCACGCCAAGCCCCAGCTCTAGCTCAAAGTCAAGCTCCTGCACCACCAGCTCTCCTTCCTGCTCCCCAGGGCCAACAAGCAGCTCCTGCACCCGCAGCTCACGCAAGAGCCTGCTTTGCATGTGGTGACCCCAACCAGTTTGCAAACGTCTGCCCCAACAGAGTGGTGAAGCAAGAGCCATAGCAGCAGCCGCAACAACATCAACAGCAGCAGCCTCAGCAGCTAGCAGCCCGCGGACGTGCTTTCAACATCAACGCCCACCAGGCTCAAGCAGACAACAATGTGGTTAATGGTATGTTCCTCGTCAATGGTATATATGCTTCGTGTTTGTTTGATACTGGAGCAGATAACTGCTTTGTATCGTTTGAATTTGAAAAGCTCCTTAACCGTAAGCGCGCCCATCTCCCTTCGACGTTCGATGTAGAAGTTGTCATTGGAAGAACCGATACTGATCGTTCTATTCTACGTGATTGTACGCTTGAACTCAACAATAACGTCTTCCCTATTGATCTAATTCCGATGCAGCTTGGTAGCTTTGATATCATAGTAGGCATGGATTTTCTTCGTGAAAATCGTGCTGAAGTCGTTTGCTTCGATAAAATGATTCGTTTCTCTCTCGCTAATGGTGATCAACTTTGTGTGTATGGCGAAACTCCTTCGAAAGGTCTCAAACTTATGTCGTGTATCCAAGCGGGCAAGTATCTCCGCAAGGAATACAAAGCTTTCTTGGCTAACATCGTAGTAGCGGAGAAGGAAGAGAAGGGAAATACACGAGTGAAAGAGGTTCCTGTTGTTTGCGAATTTCCTAACGTTTTTCCTGATGATCTACCTGGTTTACCTCCGGTTCATGATATCGACTTCCGTATTGACCTCATTCCTGGAGCAAACCCTGTTGCTAAAGCTCCTTATCGACTCGCTCCTTCTGAAATGCGCGAACTCTCGAGTCAACTCCAGGAATTGCTTGACAAAGGCTTCATTCGCCCTAGCACCTCTCCTTTGGGTGCTCCTGTCCTTTTCGTTAAAAAGAAGGACGGATCATTCCGGATGTGCATCGACTACAGGGAATTGAATAAGCTAACTATCAAGAACCGCTATCCCTTGCCCCGAATCGATGATTTGTTTGATCAGTTACAACGTGCTACGTGTTTCTTGATGATTGATTTACGCTCAGGCTATCACCAGTTACGCATTCAAGAGGAGGATATACCTAAAACCGCTTTCCGAACTCGATAGGGCTACTATGAATTCGTTGTTATGCCCTTTGGGTTAACCAACACACCCGCGGTTTTCATGGATTTGATGAATCGCGTGTTTAAACCCTTTCTCGACCGCTTCGTCATCGTGTTTATCGATGATATCATGATCTATTCCAAGTCGAGAGCCGAACACGCGTAACATCTACGTTTGGTTCTTGAATTGCTCCAAGGGAATCGACTCTATGCCAAGTTCTCCAAGTGTGAATTTTGGCTGGAGGAGGTTCAATTCCTCGGTCACATTGTCAATAGTCATGGTATACACGTCGACCCTACGAAGATCGAAGCTGTTAAGAGTTGGGTTACACCTAATTCTTCATCCGAAGTATGTTCGTTCCTCGGATTGGCTGGTTACTACCGCCGATTCATCGCAGATTTCTTGAAAATCACTGTGTCGCTTACTTCTCTCACGCATAAAGAAAAGCCTTTTGTTTGGGGAACTGAACCAGAGACTGCCTTTCAAAATCTCAAGCATATGCTCTGCAATGCTCCTGTGCTCGCTTTACCCGACGAAAACGATGACTTCGTAGTCTATTGCGACGCCTCGAACCTTGGTCTCGGTTGTGTTCTTATGCAACGGGACAAGGTTATCGCTTGCGCATCTCGTTAGCTCAAGATCCACGAGAAGAACTATAGAACCCACGATCTCGAGCTTGGTGCAGTTGTTTTTGCGTTGAAGATTTGGCGACACTACCTTTACGGTACAAAGTGTACGGTCTTCACTGACCATAAGAGCCTACAACATATCTTGAACCAAAAGGAGCTGAATATGCGCCAACGCCGATGGGTTGAACTTCTTAACAATTACAACTGTGAGATTCGTTATCATCCTGGCAAAGCAAATGTCGAAGCCGATGCTCTAAGCCAATGAAGCTATTTGCATAGCGTTCGTAATACCCAAGCCCAACACAACCTCGAAGCCCTTATCTGTGATGCTCAACATGCTTGTTTTACCGAACGCACCTTGAAGAAGGAAAGGATTATCAATAATGGCGAGCAACTAGTGAATAAATCGAATGGTATATTCCATTACCTAGACCGAATTTGGATTCCCAAGGGCACTAACTTACGACAAATTCTGCTGGACGAAGCCCACAAGTCTCGATATTCTATTCATCCTGGTTCTGATAAGATGTACCAGGACCTTCGCTACAAGTACAGGTGGCTGGGCATGAAGAAAGATATCGCTATCTAAGTTTTGAAGTGCTTGACTTGTTTGAAGTCAAGGCCGAGCAACAAAGACATCCCTATGTGGAAATGGGAGAGTATAGCTATGGACTTCATAACGAAACTCCCGCGCACGCCATCAGGTCACGACAGCATCTGGGTTGTTGTTGACCGTTTGACTAAGTCTGCTCATTTTCTGCTAATACGAGAAGACTATAAGGTAGAACGATTAGCACGGATCTACACTGACGAAATTATATGTCGACACGGGACGCCTCGTGATATCATCTCTGACCGCGATGGTCGGTTTACCTTGCGCCTTTGGGAAACATTTCAATCTGCCTCGGTACTACTCTCAATCTAAGTACCGCTTTCCATCCCCAAACCGATGGTCAGACTGAACGAACAATCCGTACCCTTGAAGACATGCTTCGCTCGTGTGTCATAGATTTCGGTGGTAATCGGGACGCGCACTTACCCTTGGTCGAATTCTCATACAATAACAGTTATCATTTTAGCATTCAAATGGCACCATTTGAGGCATTATACGAAAGAAAATGTTGATCGCCTATTGTATGGCACGAGATCGGAGATGCACAAATTACCGGTCCTGAGCTGTTGCAAGAAACGACTGACAAAATCCTCCAAATTCGAGTCAATCTGTTGAAAGCTTGGAGTCATCAGAAAAGTTACGCTGATAGACACCGCAAGCCCCTTGAATTTGACGTTGGCGATCACGTACTCCTAAAGGTTTCACCTTGGAAGGGTGTGATCAGATTCGGTAAGAAAGGAAAGCTCGGGCCTCGATATGTTAGACCCTTTAAGATTCTGGAAAGGATCAGCAAAGTGGCCTACAGACTCGAACTACCGGAGGAATTTAGCAACGTCCACCCGACTTTCCACGTTTCGAACCTCAGAACGTGTCTTGCCGAGCAGAATTTACAAGTTCCATTTGAGGATCTACAAGTGGATGAAACATGACACTTCGTGGAGAAGCCTGTCAAGATCATGGATCGAGAGACCAAGAAGCTCTGACGTATACGCATTCCCATTGTGTTCACTGGGAAGGCAAACGCGGCGCTGAGTTCACCTGGGAACTCGAAAGTGACAGAAAGGCTAAGTATCCACAGCTTTTCGTTACACCTGTGCCTTAATTTCGGGATGAAATTCCCTAAAGTAGGGGAGGCTGTAACACCCCGCAACTTTGAAGTCAAGGTACAAGTCAAAGTCAAAGTTAAAGTCAAAGAAAGAAAAGATTGCTAAATGCGATATGTCATTCCTTGCTTAATTATTGATTGTACTCTTTGACCTTGTAATCGATACTCTGTTTTAAGTTACTTTAGTTGTATTATGTGGAGTAAATGCTAATAATTGCAGTTTATCGACTTAACGTTATCACAATCGCTATCGCATCGCAACTCGAATTATGTGTTCTGGATATTGTTTTACGTGTGTGTGCTACTTATATGTTTTTTGTGCATGTTTATAATTGTTTTGTGTGGTGATTATGGAAACGCAATCGCAACTCTATCGCAACGCCATCTCATCGTAAACTCGAGATGTAAGGTGACTTATATTATTGCATGTTAGTTAGGTTATTTGTGTAATTATTATTTAATATTATCGCATCGCTTACTCGCATCACAACACTCAACGCACGAAACGAAACATCAAAACTTAACTAGCCAGAGACGTTCGATCGAATGACCATTCGGTCGAATGGTCATCCGTCCGGGTGACCATCCGATCGTGGCCATCCGATCGAACTGCCCTGCGATCGCACCTGTGCACTACCTTTCCCCTTCTGTCACCTATAAATACCACTTGTCACCTCATGAACAGTGATGTGACAGCTCTCTCGTCTGACCAGCACACTTTGGGCTATTTTCTCTCGATCTCTCGCAATTCTTGTAAGTTTCTACCTCAGATCTTGTACTTCTATGATCTACACACACTCCTTCATCTTTTTCACCATCAAGTCTCAACTTTTAACCATGGAATCTACCTGATTTGGGGTGTTCTAGGGTGATGTCATCATGAGTTCTCATGAATTTCGAAGTGTGACTTCATCCCACCAAGAACAACTCGAATCTAACAAATTTCTACAGTGTTTAAACATTATTTACACTGATTTCACCTAAATCTAAACATTTTCAACATTTAAAAGGTTTGAAAGATGTTTTCATAACTTTCTTTCAACTCTTTTACACTCTTGCACTCAAAACCGATAGAATCGGAGCTCATTCAGGCCTTCCACTCATGCTCTAGTGAAGTGTCGGTTTGGGAAGTGATTCCTATAAAAAAGACAACCGATTCACGGGTTGAACATGAACAACCGTCAAGAACAGTTAACTGATCGGACTGGGGTGATTCCCACCTCGATCGGATAATTCGGACTTGATGGGTTTCCATTGTTTAACACGTTGTCATACCGTCTCGGTCAAACCGCAAACTTTCGAACTTAACAAATTTCAAAATGAGCAAGTCATCAAATGGACTGTCATCCGATTGGATTGCCATCCGATCGGATTACTTGTGGTCTCAGCACTTAAACATTTTTAGAACAGATCGCCATCCGAGCGAACGACCATCCAATCGGACGACCATTCGACCGGATGACCTAAAAGGTAGAGATACTTCTCTGTTTTCAAAATGCTACAACGAAAAATTCATAGCCATCATACACAAACACATCCATCCCAAACGGATTACCCTCCGAGCGAATGGCCATCCGTCCGGATGACCATCCGTCCAGACGGTCAGCCGATCGGATCAATATCCGTCACCCTGTTCACTTGCACCGTTTAACACACCTTTCATCGCTTATGCTATCGTTAACTGTTCAGGCTAATCTCTCAGCGCTCCCTTCAATCAAAGAGAGTGTTTATTTACTAAACATAATCTGTGAGTATACTCGATCCCTTTTTGCTTTACGCACTTTTGGGTGTTACATACGTTACTGTTGGTCCCAGTTTGGAATTAAAACTTCTTTTCACGTAATATGGCAAGTGATTCAGTAGATGTGAAAAAGTGTGCGGAAATGGAAATCAGACTTTCAAGAAACAAGACCTACAGAATTGTCAAGTTTATATCACATTGAAACAAAATGGTTTACAAGGTGATTGCAAGATTATTATCTATTACAAATGAATACTTGAATTCTAAGGGTGAGAGGGCAATGGAGTTTTGTAGTATGTATTGAATGCTAAGCTTAACTCAATATCCTCTGCTTAGTGAGCCTTCTATTTATAGAAGGCTGAATACATGAACAAACATTTTTTTATTCATGTAAAAGTCCTGCATAAAGTAGCTACTTGACATATTCATTGAATCCAACAGTCAAGTTGCCTTTGTAATCATGATATCCAATAATGTCAAGTTGCTTCGGTTATTGTGGCAGGATAGAGCTGATTTTTAGACAAGTGGGGTATTCATCAGAATTTCTGATAAACCACTTCATCAGAAATTCTGGTGAACAAATCATTAGAAAGTCTGATGATCAGAATCATCAGAAACTGATGATATTTCATCAGAAATATCATCAGATCCATCAGAAAGACCTTTTCTGGTAATCTTCTTCAGCTCTTGATCAACGTATGATACTTTGAAGTAGATGTAGCAACTTTCAGTTGTCCTATCCGATCTTCTTCTTCTTGTTGTTGTGATCTTCAGGAGTGTTATCTTCTTCATAGATCAAGTTGAATCTGATTTTCTTCAATACTTACAAATAAAGTTTCCTAACATTTACTTATATCAAATCACATCGATCGCACAACGCAAACACATTTTATACACTAACCGCCCTCGCATGTTATACGTGTTATTCGATGAATGCTTGTATGTTATGTTTACACAGTGATTGTTGCCTGACACCTTAGCAACGATAGTACTATAGTTTGGACTCAGCACCTGTCGTGGACGGGGGTTGCTAAGGGTATTTCTTCATGTGTCACAGTGGTGATATGTGTTGTGCACTCTACAACTCGAAGTCACGTATGTGTATATTTCATTGTCGATAACCTACTTGCTTCGCATTACTACGTGTTACATGCTGGTTATGCGTAAACCGCTTTCGCTATCTACTATACTATTAAACTTGTATGCTCACCTTTACACTATGTATATTGACTTTTATTTTAACGTATGTGACAGGTGTTTGAGATGCTAGGATGCTTGCTATGTGGAATCAAGTTAGGAAGAGTCTAGAAACAAACAATTAATAATTTGAGTTGTTAGAACAATGATTTGTCTTGAGATATCTATGTCTGTAATAACTGTTTTTATTTTGATAAGTTATGGTATGGGACATAATGTTAATTATCTGGTAATATAGTTGTTATGGATTTCTCCTGGATAATCTGTTTCGCCCAATGCCGCGCCCCGATGTTTCCACCATCGGTTGGGGTGTGACATTATATGGAAGGAAATGCAGAACGCCAGTTTGTTGGGCGGAAGTTGGGGAAGCCCAGCTATTAGGACCTGAGATAGTCCTGGAGACGACGGATAAGATTGTTCAGATCCGTGATCGATTAAAAGCTGTCAGGGATAGGCAGAAAAGCTATGCAGATAAGAGGCGCAAACGTCTAAAATTCGAGGTTGGTGATAAAGTATTACTCAAGGTGTCACCCAGGAAAGGAGTGATGAGATTTGGTAAAAAGGGCAAGCTGAGCCCAAGATATATTGGACCATTCGAGATCATCGAATGTGTCGGGAGCGTGGCCTATAAGCTGAATCTACCTGAAGAGCTTAGCGGAATACACAATGTGTTCCACATCTGCAATTTAAAGAAATGTCTAGCTGATGAGTCGCTAGCAATGTCTCATAAAGACGTGCAGATTGACGAAAGTCTGAAGTTTGTTGAAAGACCTTTATGGATCGAGGATCGACAGGTTAAAAGGCTTCGAAAGAAACATCTGCCAATTGTAAAAGTGAAATGGGATGCCCGTAGAGGCCCAGAATATACGTGGGAAGTTGAATCCACGATGCGACAGTAATACCCTCATTTGTTTCAGTAAATCTCAGGGTCGAGATTTCCTTTAAGGGGGTGAAAATGTAACATCTCGCAAAATCATGTCCAATATAATAATGACACGTGTAATAAACCCTAAACGTGTAATAAGTTGACATTGAAGGACTAAAATTGACAACCGGTGAAATGATGTATGTGGAAGGACTAAAAGTGTCAACATGCCAAACGTGTGAGTCTGATTGACCTCACACGATGTTCGTATTCTTTATTGAGTAAATTGTCGGACGCAAGAAGCCGTTTGTGATTAAAATCGAAAGTTTATAAAGCACATAGGTTAAACGTGTCAACATGTTAATTCTTACCTTTGAGTGGCCTTTTAACGAACCCGGGGCTTTATAATGTTGGATTATACTCTCACGAATATCGGATAATGATTTCATGAGGTTTGCAAATTCCAAGAAGAAGGGCTGAAAGTGTCAATATGATAATTCTACTCCCGGGAGACCGTTTTAATGAATCCGGAACTTAACGGTACTTCATTTTATTCCCAAGAACATTTGAAAACTGAATGGAAGGGCCCCTAGTGCTGGAAATGAAAAATATACGAGTTATATAAGTGCAGGGACCAAGCTTGTAAATAACAAAACAAGTTTTGAATTTGCACTTCCCCGTGTGTCGCGCCGGACCCGCCTGCACCTGGCGCGTGTCACGGGTGAGACCAATTTCCAGCCAGAACTGGCAGCTGCCAGCAGCCAGTCTTGCCACCCACACAAAGATCTCTACAACCTAATTTGAAAACAGCAGCATGCAAATGGTTTTATAAAACCTCTAGGACACATGGTGGCATCTAAAAACATCTGAGAACACTTGGATTAATCTCAGTCAACCTTCTTGTGCTATATATAGAGCTCACTTTGAGCTTTTAGAACTTGCTCATTCAAAAAATTCTCAAGCTTTACTCTCTAGCTTCATTCTCTGGGATTCCTGGACAAGAAGGAAGCCCTCCTCAGTTCAAACTTCGTGCTAGGACCTTGTGTAAATGTTCTTAGCTTCTGTTATTCGGTTTTTATATGTATAAGGACCGAAAGTCAAAGTTATCCCTCAAAAGGTCCAGCCATGGTTCTAAACGAATGTGGCTATGTGTTGGTAATTAAGTAGGTGTGTATCCCTCAAAAGGGCACCTCCTAGTTATCACATTTACTTAGTTAATTGTCAGGTCAAAGTAATTAACATAAAAGTCAAACGAGTCAGTTTTTAAATAAATTCATATCTGATAATGTAGAAGCTATAAAATATGTTTTATCACTTTAATAACTTGGTAAATATTATTAGAACATGTCAAGACATGTTCAACCCGACAATTCTGAGTTTAGGCTCGGTTCGAAACCTAAAATCGCAAAAGTTGACTTTTGTTTTGACTTTCAGTTCTGACCCGAATTAGCTTAGTTTCTTTATGCATTAAGGTTCCTTTGTGACCATATTATATAGTAGTATAACCCTCTGAGGTTATACTACATGGTCCCTTAGTAATCTGCGTTAATTGCTTGTTTCCATTATTATGCTTGATTTTGACTATTATGCCCTTATAGCTTAAAAATGAGATTTTTGAATATATGGTCATATAAATAACTTAGTTACTGATATATAAACATGTCTAAGTTAATTTGACATTATTTTCTGGTCTCAAAACAATGTTATGCAAGATATCGTAAAATTTAACTTTTATAAAATTAAATTACGTTTTTGTGCATAAATCATGTTTAAACCCAAATTATGGCACCAAAATCATTACCTACTGTTATGATATTATTTTTAGGGATTTTTGGAATATTGGGTCAGATTATATACTCACCATAACTTAGAGTTCTTGTATAAAATCTATAAATGACGATAATGCCCTTTTTATTAATAAAATGTGATTTACATATGAATAACATACCAAACCTTTTCCTACTGATGTTATATGTAAAATAAAATATTTTAACCATCCAAGGTTGTTCAAAATCTCAGAATCACATAAACTTTGCAAATATCGTCAATTATCGATTTTTACGCTAATTAGGTGCATAGTATGGTTTAAAACCATATTTAGCACCCAAGACTTGTTACCTACTGAGTTTATAAATAATTTTTTATATTTTTTACAGTAAGTATAAGTGAAGAACTCAGACTTCCAATTTTGTCTCTAAAAGCATATGTGAAATGACCAAAATACCCTTTCGGGGCATAGTTTGGCCATAAATGGTAAACCACACATATGTATGATATCCTATTGTTATAACATCATAAAATAAATATTTTTACAGAATGTTTTAGACCTCTTTTATAAATCTTAAAATGACCAAAATGCCCTTACGGGACTTAATTTGGTTTAAAAATCTTTTTGGGCATAATTGTTGATATCCTACTGATATCATAACATAGTTAAAGCATAATAACTTATGGAACTTGTACATGACTCATCCGGCTAACCGTTATGCATATACGCATTCGGTACGGTTTATGTAACTAGTTTGCACAAATTAGCCGAAACGTGTCAAATCTTATCATTTTAACTTCAAAATCCAGAATGTATTTAGTTTACCCATTTTATACAAGTCTCCATACTTGTTGGGTCTAAATCACATTCTAATCCGGTCATCGCTTAATCTAGCGTTTCGTACCGTAAATCTTTCTTTAAACTTACATGTCTAAGTTTACAACTTAAATAAGACCCGTTAGTAATCTAATAGGTTAATAAAACCTTCGTTCCAGATTAGGAGCCCCGGTAAAAGCTACTTGCACTAGTTTGAATAGATCATACGACTGAGTAGACAAATCTTGCATTTTAAGCTAAGGTAAATACTTTTAACTTATTTTCCCTTATACGGGCTTGGGATACGTTAAAATATTACCGCTTGGTCGGGTGTAGAATCAATTAATCGAATATGGTTAAATTGCATAATCCCGTTTTAATCAGTGTTGCTTAATAACAATAAACATTGGGGGTTAACGATCGTGTCCTGGATATCCTCAGCTCATTTCAATTGTAAATGGCCACGACTTAAGCACGGGGTGTAGGCATACACCTGACAGTTGCGTATGTAAAAAGATACACCCACTTGTTGAGGATAACTTGCCGTGGGATTATATTAGTGGTGTGTCGATTAATCTTGTCCTTGCTTCTATCATGGGCCCTAAATGTTTGACAAACATGTAAATCTGATACAAGATTATCATTATATAATTGTCCCAAGTTATAAAAGAATATTTTTACCTTGTGCATTTAAATCATTTTCATAAATGTTTTCAAATGAGTCAGTTAATTGTATTTACTGTAGGATCGTTTTGCGACCTATATAAGTCATTCAGAGTCAACACAAAGCTGTTTGAAAGGCGGAAACAGTCAAACAACCTAGAATCAGTGATAGAAAGGTGTAGAAACAGAGTATGATTCTTAAAACAAGCTTCTCATTGATTTTAGACTTGATTACACGGTGAAAATTGGGCAGCACTTCGTTACACACCAACTGATTTCATACCAAATGAGAAGCAAACACCCCTATTTATAGGGGAACTGATTTCGCACGAAATAGCTACTTGCTATTTCGTACGAAATAGCCAAACTTGATTTCGTACGAAATAGCCACATGCTATTTCGTGCGAAATACCTTCTAACATACATAACATTACATTTTTGACATATTTCGACCTATTACAAGCTATCGACATGATCTAGACTTTAGACGTAGGCTATAGACATTATGCACCAACAAACTCCCCCTTGGATATTGCCGGAGTCTTCAGTCAGGTCTTCAGCGTGACACCCTAGGAAAATCAGGAAAACAACGCAACTTAACTAGCTTCCTCAGTAACCACGCGCTAAATTTCGGGACGAAATTCTCTTAACAGGGGGAGAATGTGACAACCCTCAAATTCCATGTATTCCGTACAATTTATTAATGATAATTAAAGTGCTTGACGACTGTGTGGAAGTACCTAACTGCTCCCTAATTTACTGTGTTATACTTACATGTACTTGTTAATATACTAGTAGAATACAAAAAAGTTACTAAAAAGTCCTGTGTGCTTTCCTGAGTATTGAAAAGTAAAAACGTTACAAAAATATTGTCAATGACATTGTTTGTACTTTTCTGAGCTAGTTAGGGACCCCGAACACCCTAACACCTGTTATATTACATAACACACTAGCAACCTAATTTAAGTTCCTAACTATCATAACTAGACACTAACTATTTGGTTCAAATCAAACCATATAACCCCACCTAACCAATCGGTCCCCATGTGGGACACACTCCTTACAGTCTTGATTATTTTATTAATCCATGTTCCATATCTAGTAAACATATGATCTAATGGTTAATGGTGAGAAATGGTTATAAGTAAACTCCAAAGGTTAGACACTTCATTCTCACAACATCAACCAACTCACTCTCTCTCCCTCTTCCTTGCTTGTGTTCGGCCGAACCCAAGGCACAACACCACCATCACCATTCAAGCTTCTTCATCCATTCAACTAACATACAAGGGTGTAAGGTGTCCTACAAACAAGCTCGGTGCTCTCGGAATCTCAAGGACCTCTCTCGTTTTCTTTTATCCACCACTTTTACGCCTTGTTTCTCCCCTAGCCTTGTGCTAGTAGTAAGTTTCTTAAATCACCATCTTGTTCTTGATTTTAGTGGTTAATAGATGTTAGAATGATAAAAAGTTAAGAAACTTTAAAGCTCATGAACAATTCTTGAACATAATGTGTTAAAGTGTGGATAAAGAGAAGTTATGTGTGTAAATCATGTAGATCTTGTGTTGTTATGATTCTTGGTTGATTATCTGATGTTTTACTAGTTACTATTAATGTTTGATGTTGTTATGATCACTAAACATGCTAACGGAATCAATCGAACGCGTCTTAGAAGATTA
Source organism: Helianthus tuberosus (assembly GCA_030545235.1). Classification (NCBI taxonomy): domain Eukaryota; kingdom Viridiplantae; phylum Streptophyta; class Magnoliopsida; order Asterales; family Asteraceae; genus Helianthus; species Helianthus tuberosus. Next base: position 167,631,910 of record CM060423.1, on the reverse strand, counting down.
AAGACTGAAAACAGCAAGCTGTCTAGTGATTACAGCCAACTTCAGTTGGCTGTAACAGGACCGTAACTTAACGAAAAATGTAATTTCTGAAGTCTAGGTTTATATATTATGAAATACGGTTCTAATGGCACCGGAATCATAATTTTTGGACTTCGTTTACTATTTTTAAAGTGTCATTTCGTAACAGCAGCTAGAGCTGCGTTTTTTGCTGAAAATATGCGTTTTGTTTTCTGTCATAACTTAAGTTCTGTGTAGAGTTAGATCATGAAACTTGTACGGTAAATGACCACCGATGTAATTGTAATTCTCTCACTGGAATTTCGTAAATTGCACTCTCGATGAATTTTAAATAAATTATTCCGTGGACTATGATCAGAAAAAGATAAATCTGAGTTCAGTCCGGAAAATGAATTTTTATAAAATATTATTAATGAACTGGACCCCGATATTTTTACACAATAAAATTTGGAACGTTTAAGACATTCGGTAAAAATTTTGGAATTTTTGAAATAAGTTAACTATTTTATTAAAATGTCCGAAAACAGCCGGTTTTGAATATTAATGCTGAAATGACATAAGTTGTAAGTTGCATGTCTAAATGTCGGGTAGGTTATCTGTGAATGATATAACGTGTTGTATGTGTTATGTGCATTATCGTATGGTTGTTGATGAGTGGGGAATGGATGGGAAACTTATATGGGCATAACCCGATAAAGTGATGCATGTTATGTGATAGATACGTGTAGGAACTTTGTGCTCTATTTGAAACCACTAAATGACTAACTGGTAATCATACTAGGACGTGATTGACCAACCTTGATTGTTAGCTATTTGTGAGAGTCAAACCGAGCAACCGAGGTGAGTTCACACCCTTACTAAGGCATGGGATTCCCGGTGGTTGGGAATGGGATTGAATAACTATTTATATTATCAACACTACTAGACTACCTACTACTGTCCTCGGATTGAGAAGGGCACGTACATAAAACCTACGTACACTCACACTTACTACTGTCCTCAGATTGAGAAGGGCACGTACGTAAAACCTACGTACATTCATACTTACTACTGTCCTCGGATTGAAAAGGGCACGTACGTAAAACCTACGTACACTCATACTTACTACTGTCCTCAGATTGAGAAGGGCACGTACGTAAAACCTACGTACACTCATACTTAACACCGTCCTCGGATTGGGAAGGACACTTATGGATATGCCTAGTCTAGTAACATACATAATGGGAAGCCCCCACTAAATATCGTAAAGGTTTGGTAATCAAGGATAATGGGTAATACATGGTTATGAAATGAACTTACGATTTCTGATACGAACACATTAACTGAACAACCAACTGTGAACTCGCTCAACTTTGTTGTTGACTCGTTGTTACATGCCTTGCAGGTCGTTAGATGCTATGGAGCTTGCACATGGAGGTGGTCGTTGTGGAATGCGAACTAATATGTCCCGTACTTACTAAATAAACGTTATGAACTTATGAAACTTATGTTTGGGGTCTTTAAACTTATGAACTACAAACTTACGTTTTTGTTTAACGTCTTATGAGTGTACGTAGGTTTTACGTACGTGCCCTTCTCAATCCGAGGACGGTGTTAAGTATGAGTGTACGTAGGTTTTACGTACGTGCCCTTCTCAATCCGAGGACAGTAGTAAGTGTGAGTGTACGTAGGTTTTACGTACGTGCCCTTCTCAATCCGAGGACAGTAGTAGGTAGTCTAGTAGTGTTGAAAATATAAATAGTTATTCAATCCCATTCCCAACCACCGGGAATCCCATGCCTTAGTAAGGGTGTGAACTCACCTCGGTTGCTCGGTTTGACTCTCAGAAATAGCTAACAATCAAGGTTGGTCAATCACGTCCTAGTATGATTACCAGTTAGTCATTTAGTGGTTTCAAATAGAGCACAAAGTTCCTACACGTATCTATCACATAACATGCATCACTTTATCGGTTGATGCCCATATAAGTTTCCCATCCATTCTCCACTCATCAACAACCATACGATAATGCACATAACACATACAACACGTTATATCATTCACAGATAACCTACCCGACATTTAGACATGCAACTTACAACTTATGTCATTTCAGCATTAATATTCAAAACCGACTGTTTTTGGACATTTTAATAAAATAGTTAACTTATTTCAAAAATTCCAATTTTTTACAGAATGTCTTAAACATTCCAAATTTTATTTTGTAAAAATATCGGGGTCCAGTTCATTACTAATATTTTATGAAAATTCATTTTCCGGACTGAACTCAGATTTATCTTTTTCTGATCACAGTCCACGGAATAATTTATTTAAAATTCATCGAGAGTGCGATTTACGAAATTCCAGTGAGAGAATTACAAATACATCGGTGTTCATCTACCGTACAAGTTTCATGATCTAACTCTACACAGAACTCAAGTTATGACAGAAAACAAAACGCATATTTTCAGCAGAAAAACGCAGCTCTAGCTGCTGTTACGAAATCACACTTTAAAAATAGTAAACAAAGTCCAAAAATTATGATCCCGGTGCCATTAGAACCGTATTTCATAATATATAAACCTAGACTTCAGAAATTACATTTTTTGTTAAGTTACGGTCCTGTTACAGCCAACTGAAGTTGGCTGTAATCACTAGACAGCTTGCTGTTTTCAGTCTTTAATCTTCTAAGACGCGTTCGATTGATTCCGTTAGCATGTTTAGTGATCATAACAACATCAAACATTAATATTAACCAGCAAAACATCAGATAATCAACCAAGAATCATAACAACACAAGATCTACATGATTTACACACATAACTTCTCTTTATCCACACTTTAACACATTATGTTCAAGACTTGTTCATGAGCTTTAAAGTTGCTTAACTTTTTATCATTCTAACATCTATTAACCACTAAAATCAAGAACAAGATGGTGATTTAAGAAACTTACTACTAGCACAAGGCTAGGGGAGAAACAAGGCGTAAAAGTGGTGGATAAAAGAAAACGAGAGAGGTCCTTGGGATTCCGAGTGCACCGAGCTTGTTTGTAGGACACCTTACACCCTTGTATGTTAGTTGAATGGATGAAGGAGCTTGAATGGTGATGGTGGTGTTGTGCCTTGGGTTCGGCCGAACACAAGCAAGGAAGAGGGAGAGAGAGTGAGTTGGTTGATGTTGTGAAAATGAAAGTGTCTAACCTTTGGAGTTTACTTATAACCATTTCTCACCATTAACCATTAGATCATATGTTTACTAGATATAGAACATGGATTAATAAAATAATCAAGATTGTAAGGAGTGTGTCCCACATGGGGACCGATTGGTTAGGGGGGGGGGGGGTTATATGGTTTGATTTGAACCAAATAGTTAGTGTCTAGTTATGATAGTTAGGAACTTAAATTAGGTTGCTAGTGTGTTATGTAATATAACAGGTGTTAGGGTGTTCGGGGTCCCTAACTAGCTCAGAAAAGTACAAACAATGTCATTGACAATATTTTTGTAACGTTTTTACTTTTCAATACTCAGGAAAGCACACAGGACTTTTTAGTAACTTTTCTGTATTCTACTAGTATATTAACAAGTACATGTAAGTATAACACAGTAAATCAGGGAGCAGTTAGGTACTTCCACACAGTCGTCAAGCACTTTAATTATCATTAATAAATTGTACGGAATACATGGAATTTGAGGGTTGTCACATTCTCCCCCTGTTAAGAGAATTTCATCCCGAAATTTAGCGCGTGGTTGTTGAGGATGCTAGTTAAGTTGCATTGTTTTCCTGATTTTCCTCTGGTGTCACATCATCCCCCCGTTGATTTGGAATTTCGTCCCGAAATTCTGCAGTAGCTTCAGCCTCAGTAGTGGTTGCGTTTTTCTTAAACAGTTGGGGATACTTGAGTTTCATTTGGTCTTCTCGTTCCCAGGTATACTTTGGGCCACGACGAGCATTCCAACGAACTCGGACCAGAGGTATCCTGGTATGCTTGAGGATCTTAACATCTCGATCCGTAATCTCTACTGGTTCCTCGACGAATCGCAGCTGGTCGTCGATTGTGAGTTCCTTGAGAGGAACTATGAGGGTCTCATCTGACAGACACTTCTTCAGATTCGACACATGGAAAACATTGTGAACTCCGCTGAGTTCTTCAGGTAGATTCAACCTGTAGGCGACTTTGCCAATTTTCTCGGTGACTTCGAATGGTCTGACATAACGCGGATTGAGTTTGCCTCGTTTGCCAAAACGAACTATGCCTTTCCAAGGCGTGAATTTGAGTAGCACTCGATCCCCAACCTGGAACTCGAGCGGTTTTCTTCCCTTATCAGCATAGCTTTTCTGACGGTCACGAGCTGCCGCCATTCGTTGTCGTATCTGAGCAATTCTCTCGGTGGTATCTACTACAAGTTCTGGGCCAGTGATTTGGCTGTCACCAACTTCTGCCCAACAGAGAGGTGATCGACATTTGCGTCCGTACAATGCCTCGAACGGAGCGGCTTGGATGCTGGTGTGGTAGCTGTTGTTATATGAAAACTCCACTAATGGGATATGCTTTTCCCAGCCTTTACCAAAGTCGATTACGCATGCCCTAAGCATCTCTTCAAGAGTTTGGATGGTGCGTTCATATTGCCCATCCGTCTATGGGTGATAAGCGGTGCTCATATCTAAACGTGAGCCAAAAGACTTGTCCATAGCTTGCCACAGTTCAGAAGTAAAACGCGCGTCATAATCAGATATAATAGAGGTTGGCACTCCATGCCTTGACACCACTTCTTTTAGGTAGATGTCTGCAAGAGTAGAAAACTTATCCGTTTCTTTGATAGCCAGAAAATGTGCAGACTTGGTCAGTCGATCTACGATCACCCAAATGGTATCGTTTCCGCGTTGAGATCTAGGCAGGCCAGTAACGAAATCCATGGAAATTTGCACCCATTTCCATTTCGGGATCTCTGGTTGTTGGAGTAGGCCTGATGGCTTCTGGTATTCGACCTTGACCCTAGCGCAAGTCAAACATTTACTGACGTAGGTTGCTACGCTGGCTTTCATACCGGGCCACCAATACGTAGTCTTGAGGTCGTGGTACATTTTATCTGAACCCGGATGTACCAAATAACGAGACTTGTGTGCCTCATCCATCACAAGCTTACGTAAGTTTCCATAAAATGGAACCCAGATGCGTCCGTTTACATAGTAGGCGCCGTTTTCCTTTTGTTCTAGTCGTTGTCTCGATCCTCGTAAGGACTCAGCTCTGATGTTCTCTGCTTTCAATGCTTCAACCTGAGCATCGTGAATTTGAGCGGGGAGGTTGGATTGGATGGTAAGTTGTAAAGCATGTACACGCTTAGGTATAGTATCCTTTCGACTGAAGGCGTCGGCCACAACATTGGCTTTGCCCGGATGGTACTTGATCGCGCATTCGTAATCATTCAAGAGCTCAACCCATCGGCGTTGACGCATGTTTAACTCCTTTTTCTTGAAGATATGCTCGAGACTCCTGTGATCGGTGTAAATGGTGCACTTGGTACCGTACAGGTAATGTCTCCATATCTTAAGCGCAAAAACAACTGCCCCCAGCTCCAAGTCGTGCGTAGTATAGTTCCTTTCATGAACTTTAAGCTGGCGCGATGCGTAGGCAATGACCTTATCACGTTGCATCAACACGCAACCAAGTCCTTGGATGGAAGCGTCGCAATAAACCATAAAATCATCTGTGCCTTCAGGCAATGAGAGGATAGGCACGCTACAAAGTCTGTCTTTTAAGTGCTGGAATGCAGACTCCTGTGCATCACCCCAACGATAGGTGACACCCTTCTGAGTCAGTGAAGTGAGGGGTTGCGCAATCTTTGAGAAATCCTTTATAAATCTTCTGTAATATCCTGCCAAACCCAAGAATTGGCGGATTTCTGTTGGTGTACGGGGTGCAGGCCAGTTCTTGATCGATTCAACCTTAGATGGATCCACATGAATTCCATCCTTGTTTACCACATGGCCTAGAAAGTGGACTTCGCGAAGCCAGAAGTCACATTTCGAAAACTTGGCATACAACTGCTCTTTTCAAAGAAGTTCCAGCATAAGTCGTAGATGCTGCTCGTGTTCCTCCTGACTCTTAGAATAGATCAGGATATCGTCAATGAACACAATAACGAACTTATCCAGGTAAGGTTTGCATACTCGGTTCATGAGATCCATGAAAACCGCTGGTGCATTCGTCAACCCGAAAGGCATGACCAGAAACTCGTAATGGCCGTAACGAGTTCTGAATGCTGTTTTGGAGATGTCCTCCTCTCGGACTCTCAGTTGATGGTATCCCGATCTCAAATCAATCTTAGAGTAATAGATTGACCCTTGCAGCTGGTCGAACAAGTCATCAATACGTGGAACAAGATAACGATTCTTCACGGTCACCTTGTTGAGTTCGCGGTAGTCAATACACATTCTGAAGGTACCGTCTTTCTTCTTCACGAATAACACTGGAGCTCCCCAAGGTGAAGAGCTAGGACGAATAAAACCCTTTTCCAAAAGTTCTTGTAATTGCTTGGACAGTTCTTCCAGTTCGGTTGGGGCTAAGCGATAAGGTGCTCGAGCTATGGGCGTTGCTCCAGGAGCTAGCTCGATTTGAAACTCAACTTGACGATGAGGCGGAAGACCAGGTAATTCCTCAGGAAACACCTCAGGAAAATCGCGCACAATAGGAATGTCTTCAATTCTCTTCTCTTCCGTCGATGTATCAGAAACGAGGGCTAGGATAGCAGTGTGGCCCTTTAGCAAACACTTCTGGGCCTTAAGGAAAGAGATAATGCCTACGACAGCACCACTCTTGTCGCCATGAATCACGAGGGGTTCTTCACCAGAACGAGGAATGCGGACGATTTTCTCCTTGCAAACAATCTCCGCTTGATGGTGAGATAGCCAATCCATCCCAATAACGGCGTCGAAACTACCCAGCGGGATAGGAATAAGATCGATAGAGAAGGTCTGACCAGCTAAGACGAGGTTACAACCTTTGATTACGTGCGTGGCCTCGAGACTTTTACCATTTGCTAGCTCTACTGTGTGTTTGGGGATTAAAAGCGTTGGAGTGCGCTTAAGCATTTGACTAACTTTTACAGACACGTAACTAGTATCGGCGCCCGAATCGAATAAAACAATAACATAAAAGTCGTCGAGAAGGAACTTACCCATCACTACGTTAGGATCATTCCTTGCGTCACCCTGACCAATCACGAACACTCGACCCCTGGCACCGTTGCCATCATTGTTTCCTCCATGGTTGCCCCCATTATTGTTCCCGTTTCCTTAGTTGTGATTCTGATTCTGATTCTGATTTAACTGCGGGCAGTGTCTCTTGAAGTGATCTTCAGCACCACACTGAAAGCATCCCTTGTTGCCTTGTTGCTATTGCTGATTCTGCGGTGCTTGCTGTTGCTGCTGACGATTCTGATTCGTAGGCCATGGGCTCCTGCAATCCTTGGCTTCATGACCCATCTTGAGACACCTCTGACAGCGTCCCTTGTTGCACTGACCACTGTGGTGTCTGTTGCATTTGTTGCACTTTGGGTGGTTTCCTCGATATCCACCCTGCCCTTGACTACCAGAAGAGTGCTGACCAGGGCTCCTATGGTCCTCAGTCCTTCGTTGCTGAGACTGAGACTGAACAAAGGTAGAGCCTTTGCCCGAATTTCCATCCCATTTTCGCTTGTGATCATTGGGGGTATCAGTAGTAGCAGTACCAATACGCTTGGGTAATCTGTTTTGTTCCACTGCCTGGTCGGTGAGACGGTGAGCCAACTTGATGATTTGTTGAATGGTACCCAGGTTAGTCAAAGTCACGTGACTCTGAATCTCGGGTACAAGGCCCTTGAGGTAAAGCTCAATACGTTTGATGGGAGGGTCCACCATAGTAGGGCACATGATGGCCAGTTCATTCAACCTCTTAGTATACGCCTCAATCTCAGACCCCGTCATCTTCAGATTGAAAAATTCCACCTCTAGTTTGTGGATGTCATCACGACTGCAGTACTCTTCCTTGATCAGTTCCTTGAAGTCATTCCATGAGGTGGCATTAGCAGCAACCAACCCCAACAGCTGAACCTGAGCGTTCCACCACGTGAGCGCTACCCCTTCAAGAGTACGAGTAGCATACTTCACCCTACAATCCTCAGGACATTCACACATTTCGAAGACCGACTCGAGCTTCTCGAACCAGTGGAGGAGTCCGACGGCCCCTTCAGTGCCACTGAAGGTACTAGGACGACAATCCATAAAAGTCTTGAACGTGCACACAGGCGGCTGGGTAAGCTGGCCTCCTGCTTGAGTGGCTGCAAGTGCCGCAGTAACTTATTCTTTGATCAAAGCCGCCAGTTGGGCTTGTGTGAGGCTGATTCGACCACTCATAATCTTCACCATACGGAGAACACAAGTGAGAAGTGCGTCGTATCATTACGCAAGTGTGGAATGACAGAAGAGAGTGATCACACAAAGTTTTCATGCAGTAGATACTATGTTATCTAAGCATATCATAAGCAATGTTCTATATAACTAACAAGTAGGTAATATAAACATGAATCGTATCACCTATAGTGTCGAGTCTTGCACGTGGAGCGAAGCGTCGTTGTGGATCGTTAAGCACTGTACAGGTTATAGTCTGCTATTAATAAAAACTTTTTCCCTTATTAAAACCAAGTTCTCTATAACCAATGGCTCTGATACCAATCTGTCACACTCCCAAAATCCACACGCGGAGTATCACCGCTTGGAGGCGTGACATGACCAGGATCGAGCCACCAATCATATTGAACAACGTATTTTAGTAAATAAAACCAATCACAATACAATTGGTGACCAAAATGAAGTTAACCAAGTTCAATTTAAACAGCGGAAGCATAAGACGTTAAACAAAAACATAAGTTTGTAGTTCATAAGTTTAAAGACCCCAAACATAAGTTTCATAAGTTCATAACATTTATTTAGTAAGTACGGGACATATTAGTTCGCATTCCACAACGACCACCTCCATGTGGAAGCTCCATAGCATCTAACGACCTACAAGGCATGTAACAACGAGTCAACAACAAAGTTGAGCGAGTTCACAGTTGGTTGTTCAGTTAATGAGTAAGTATCAGAAATCGTAAGTTCGTTTCATAACCATGTATTACCCATTATCCTTGATTCCCAAACCTTTACGATATTTAGTGGGGGCTTCCCATTATGTATGTTACAAGACTAGGCGTATCCATAAGTGTCCTTCCCAATCTGAGGACGGTGTTAAGTATGAGTGTACGTAGGTTTTACGTACGTGCCCTTCTCAATCCGAGGACAGTAGTAAGTATGAGTGTACGTAGGTTTTACATACGTGTCCTTCTCAATCCGAGGGCAGTAGTAAGTATGAATGTATGTAGGTTTTACGTACGTGCCCTTCTCAATCCGAGGACAGTAGTAAGTGTGAGTGTACGTAGGTTTTACGTACGTGCCCTTCTCAATCCGAGGACAGTAGTAGGTAGTCTAGTAGTGTTGATAATATAAATAGTTATCCAATCCCATTCCCAACCACCGGGAATCCCATGCCTTAGTAAGGGTGTGAACTCACCTCGGTTGCTCGGTTTGACTCTCACAAATAGCTAACAATCAAGGTTGGTCAATCACGTCCTAGTATGATTACCAGTTAGTCATTTAGTGGTTTCAAATAAAGCACAAAGTTCCTACACGTATCTATCACATAACATGCATCACTTTATCGGTTGATGCCCATATAAGTTTCCCATCCATTCCCCACTCATCAACAACCATACGATAATGCACATAACACATATAACACGTTATATCATTCACAGATAACCTACCCGACATTTAGACATGCAACTTACAACTTATGTCATTTCAGCATTAATATTCAAAACCGTTCTAAATTTTAATGTGTAAAATAGTTAACTTCTTTCAAAATTTCCCAAATTTTTACAGAATGTCTTAAACGTTCTAAATTTTAATGTGTAAAAATATTGGGGTTCAGTTCATTACTAATATTTTATAAAAATCATTTTCCGGACTGAACTCAGATTTATCTTTTTCTGATCACAGTCCACGGAATAATTTATTTAAAATTCATCGAGAGTGCGATTTACGAAATTCAAGTAAGAGAATTACAAATACCTCGATGGTCATCTACCGTACAAGTTTCATGATCTAACTCTACACAGAATTCAAGTTATGACAGAAAACAAAACGCATATTTTCACCAGAAAAACGCAGCTCTAGCTGCTGTTACGAAATGACACTTTAAAAATAGTAAACGAAGTCCAAAAATTATGATTCCAGTGCCATTAGAACCGTATTTCATAATATATAAACCTAGACTTCAGAAATTACATTTTTCGTTAAGTTACGGTCCTGTTACAGCCAACTGAAGTTGGCTGTAATCACTAGACAGCTTGCTGTTTTCAGTCTTTAATCTTCTAAGACGCGTTCGATTGATTCCGTTAGCATGTTTAGTGATCATAACAACATCAAACATTAATATTAACCAGCAAAACATCAGATAATCAACCAAGAATCATAACAACACAAGATCTACATGATTTACACACATAACTTCTCTTTATCCACACTTTAACACATTATGTTCAAGACGTGTTCATGAGCTTTAAAGTTTCTTAACTTTTTATCATTCTAACATCTATTAACCACTAAAATCAAGAACAAGATGGTGATTTAAGAAACTTACTACTAGCACAAGGCTAGGGGAGAAACAAGGCGTAAAAGTGGTGGATAAAAGAAAACGAGAGAGGTCCTTGAGATTCCGAGAGCACCGAGCTTGTTTGTAGGACACCTTACACCCTTGTATGTTAGTTGAATGGATGAAGGAGCTTGAATGGTGATGGTGGTGTTGTGCCTTGGGTTCGGCCGAACACAAGCAAGGAAGAGGGAGAGAGAGTGAGTTGGTTGATGTTGTGAAAATGAAAGTGTCTAACCTTTGGAGTTTACTTATAACCATTTCTCACCATTAACCATTAGATCATATGTTTACTAGATATGGAACATGGATTAATAAAATAATCAAGATTGTAAGGAGTGTGTCCCACATGGGGACCAATTGGTTAGGGGGGGTTATATGGTTTGATTTGAACCAAATAGTTAGTGTCTAGTTATGATAGTTAGGAACTTAAATTAGGTTGCTAGTGTGTTATGTAATATAACAGGTGTTAGGGTGTTCGGGGTCCCTAACTAGCTCAGAAAAGTACAAACAATGTCATTGACAATATTTTGTAACGTTTTTACTTTTCAGTACTCAGGAAAGCACACAGGACTTTTTAGTAACTTTTTCTGTATTCTACTAGTATATTAACAAGTACATGTAAGTATAACACAGTAAATCAGGGAGCAGTTAGGTACTTCCACACAGTCGTCAAGCACTTTAATTATCATTAATAAATTGTATGGAATACATGGAATTTGAGGGTTGTCACATTCAGCACTTGTTTCACAGGGACTTGAATCTTTCTTCCCTCTGCTTTGGCTTTCTTCTCAATGCACTCTTTAACTTCTCGTTTTCTTTTGCAGCTTTCATCTTTTCTTCAGCTTATAATCTCATCCATTTACCTCTTTTCTCTTCAAGTTTCTTCTTTTCTTTCTCAGCTTTCAACACTTCCTCTTTCTCAATCTCTCTCCACTTTGTCGACCATTTATTTTCAGCATTAATCCCTTTCTGGAAACAAATAGTTACAACCTTCTGAAACTGCATCGCCTGCTCTTTGTCTTCAGCTTTGTAACAGATCTTGTTTACAAACAAACATTCAATGTCTTTTGCAGAGCAGTTGATAATCCACATCGGATCATACAAGTGGATATGTCTAACTTCATTCTCCACCTTGTATGTGATCACAGCTTCTGTTGACAAACAGCTATACACCCATCACAAGAAACCTTTGTAAAACTCTTTCTCCAACTTTGGCAAAGGGACATTCTTTATTACTCTTCTTGATTTGAAAGATAGTCTCTTCAATACCAGTCACTGGATCAACCTTCTTCACTTTCTTCGGTTGATGTGGCTTCCAGTGCTTGAAGTCTCTGAAGGCTTCAAATTTCATCAAACCCCAGATAGGTACATCACGCTTTCTGACAGGATAATCCAAAGTTCTAACTTTTGAAAGTTCTTCAACATCCCACCAGGGTAAAGACATGATATCCTGAATGTACGCGAAGTATTGAACACCATACTCTCGACGAATAGCATACGCGTTAACTTGTGGCAGAAAGCCCCAACTGATAATATCTCCCAGTGACACATCCCTATCTCTTTTGTAGAACTTCAGTGGTCTTTTAAACTTACGTTCAGTACTCTTTCTAAACCATTTTTTCTTCTCTTCCTGCTGTTCATCTTTCAGTGTACCATCAAAGTTTTTATCTTTCAAACATTCTTCAACTTTTCTTCTCAATTCATCAATGTTTTCTTGACTGAAAAATTCGACAAGCGTTGGAAAATCAGAAGTATCAACATTCTCATTTTCTTCGTCGCTGCAATCTTCAACCTCAACCCTGTCATAGTTGTCTGCCTCATCAATATACTTGTATTGATATTCAGGCTGTTGATTCATATCAAATACATTCAACTCTTCTTTAAAGTCAAACTTGAAGTTAGGATCATCAATACGCGTCATCTCAATAATATCATTCATGGTGTAAGTATGCCTGATCTCTCCTTCCTCAACTTCAGGCTCTAGACGCAAAATCAACTTTTCTCTTTTATCAACATTCGGATCATCAAAACATTCTCCCCCTCACCTGTAGCATCCTCAGGCTCTTCATTCACATCATCATGAAGATAATCTTTGACATTTTCTTCATTAGAAGCTTCAGTAACTTTAATACCAGAACCACCTTGATCATCATCATTACCATCGTCATCATCACTACTACTTGCAGAGAATACATCATCTGCATCATCTTCGTTATCTACATCATCATCCTCTTCATCATCATCATGTATATCATCAATGTCAACATCAACATCGAACACACCAGAAACTGACGAAATAGGACGAGGATTCTGAATAGGTGACTCAGAACCAATAGATGGAACAATTGCCCTCTCAGAAACTTCCGTTTGAACACCTTTGCCCTTATCCTTCATATCTTCATCAATTGCAGCTTGACGACGAGCTCTCACTTCTTCAATTTTAATTTCTTCAAACTTTTGCTCCACAGACATACCAATCACACTTTCTAGCACTTTGTTCAACATATACATCTCGTGTTCTGTCATTGCTTTAGCGGCTTCCAATTCTTTGTTCTTTAACTCAAAGTACTTGTTCTGCTCATCTCTACGTGCTTTCTCTTCCTCTAACTCAGCAACTTTTACTTTAAGAATATCAATCTCTATCTGATCAGCTTCAACTTTCTTTAATAATAAAGAATTTTCAGCTTCAACTGACTTTATACTCTTTTCGAGTTTCTTCTCACGATCTAACAACTTCTTGTTCTCAACTATCACCTCATCTACTTTCTGTTGCAGACTTTTTACAACATCATCAGTAACAAAATTAAAATCTCCAATGTCTTCAAGAGGAATATTTGGAACATTCGGAAAATTTTTGAAACCAGAAGATCCAGGAGTTGATTGTACTTGTGGTTGTGAAGATGGTGGTGTTTGGAAAATATGTTGTGAGGAAATTTGAATTTGTTGTGCTGGTGATTGTGGTGGTGATTGATGTGGTGGTGAAAGATGTTGTTCAGTTTGTGGTGGAGGTGATGGTGGTGGTGTAGGTTGTTTTGGTGGTGTAGGAGGTTTTGATTTTGGTGTACGTTTAGGCATTTTAACAATCAACTTTCTCCTTGCTGCTCTAGGAGAAATAACGCGCTTTCTTGCACTAACTTTCTTCTTGCCACTAGATGATGGAGGTGTTTGAGATTCTAGAATATTTTCTGGAGATGGAATGTACACATCATCATCTTTATCTTCTCTCCTCTTTCTCTTAAGCTGTTTCTCTTTTTCAATCTCAGCTTTAATTCTCTTTGCATGTTCTGTTTCATCAATTTCTTCATCAGACGAACTTGTTATACTTTTATCTACATCATCACCTTCATCGCCAGCTGTCTTTTTTGTTTCAGCATCTTTAAAACTTTCTTTAAGAGCTTTCAATAACTTTGCAGATTCAAGAGATAAACGAACATCTCCTTCAACATCAACTTTAGCTTCATCTTCCTCCTCAGATTCATCAACAAGCATAGTCTCAACACTCTTCTTTTGACGCTTTATCTTTGGTTGAGAAGATGAACCCTCCTCTACTTGAACTTTAGGAGTTGCCTTTCTGCTCCTTTTCTTTTTCTCTTCCTTCAGAAACCATTCATTTCTTGTGTTCTTGAAATCCTCAAGTATTTTCAACTCATCTGCATAACTTGCTTCTTTCATTTCTTCTTCATTTCTCCACTTTTGATGATTAACCGGATCTGGATCTTGATAATTTTTGTCTTTGATAAATCCAAAGAATTCAGCTTTTTTCTTTGGCTCCGGATGATTTGGATGATATCTAGCCAGAACTTTCAGCATTTCATTATTCATTTGATCTAAAACCAAGAAATCATTATTTTCATCTTTTTCAAGATCTGGATAGGCATGATCCAGCATCATTTATATAGATCGTTGATAGATCCAAGTCTTGCTTTTTGAAGTAATATTCTCTACCATGTAATGAAACACAATCTTTGAAAAGTTATACTTCTTGTTCAAAACCAGAGCCGTCACCATATTCATCTGATAATCCCGCATTACGTCAAAACCACCCTTTCTATGACTAAGGGGGTGAAGTACTGAAAGAATAAGAAACTTGTAAGGCTTTGAAAAATATAACTTCAAATAATTTGCAGCATTCAAAGGTCCACTATACCCCATCCTTAGCATACACCCCTTCACCATTCTTTCAGGAAACTTTGTCAGAGAATTTTCATCGTCAGGAAAGTTTATCACTTCACGAATGAGTGCCTCTGAGATGATAATTGGTTTATTTTCACCATTTAGCTCAACAATCGAATGAATCACTTTATGTTCTTCATCATACTTGGCATTCTCCCAAAAACGCTTAATATGAGATTGAAAAACAAGATGTGGATTCGTCAACGCTTTCTGTATAGGTAATCTTTCCATAAACTCCAGAATACTTGTGAATTCTGCCATCTTTGGAAGTTTTTTATCGTACACACAACAGATGTTGTGTAATGGATCAAATTGCACATCCGACGCCTGAAAAACAACAACATACAATCAAGTTAAACTCATGGAAGAAACTTTCATCACAAACCCATTATTCAAACGAAATACACTCAAACGAAATATCATTTCATGTGAAATCACTTTCAAACGAAATGACAGATACAAACGAAATGACAGTTTAAAACGAAATAGTTGTTTTCGCATGAAATCAATTTGAAACGAAATAGAATTTTGAAACGAAATACCCATTTCACACGAAATGGTTATTTCGTGCGAAATACATCGTCTGTTTCGTTTGAAGATGACAAATATTATAGTTTGATCAAGACATGAACATATGATGAAATTGATTTACTGGGAATGTTCTATGATGAATTCCTAGCACATGGGTGTAATTTTTATTCAATTTTCACCACAAATAAACCCTAGATCTAAGTCTGAACTTCTTGATCTATCGACTTCATGCAGATCCATCAAATTGAGACCCTAAAACTCATCTACAACACATTCCGAGTATGCAGAAATCATTATCGTTCATTTTAATTCACTGACAAACCCTAGATCTAAGTTTAATTTCATGTTCATCACCGTTCAATCGAAATCAGTTCAAATCGACATAAACCCTCACCTTTCCCATGATCTAAGTTGAGCAAACCAACTTAAATCTTGATAGCAAACAACAAACAAACAAGATCTTGACTAGAAACTATGATTCTGGTGTTTTCACGTGAAATCGCTTTGACAGAGTTTTCGTACGAAATGATAGAAATGATGCCTTCAAGCGAAATCAGTTCACTATTTATAAACACGCGTATTTCGTGCGAAATAGGCACTGAGGCTCCTTCAAGCGAAATCAACTTTGAAACGAAATGGCTATTTCGTGCGAAATAGTCATTTCGTGTGAAATGTTAATTTTTCAAACTTTTCAATTTTTAACTTTTTGACATTTTTACCATCACACCCAGTTAACCAAGTCCAAGTTAATGACCCTGGTCAACTGTTTAGCCTGCCAAGTCCAAGTTAATGACCCTGGCTGACCAATTTATGAAGATGCTGACTTTCTGAAACAGATTTAAGTCCAAATTAATGAACTTTTAAACTTTCAAGCAATTACCAACACTTTTTCTCAAACTTCTGCTTACCCAACCCTCATGATCCAAACTTGTTCAGCACATAAGACTTTGATCATCAAATCCCCAACGTCCGTTGTCGAAAATAAGATGAAATGTAAATCTTTTTGGATTTTATAAAATGCTAAACAAACAGACAATCTTTTTGGATTTTTGATAAGCAACAAACTGTACTTACAATATTTTTGGTGAGCGTGTTAGGGGATCATATCAGCTGCTGACAAGCTACAAGCACCGTTAAGCTTTGATTTCATACTCAGCATTAAACAATTCATTGTGATTACCGATATACTGA
Organism: Helianthus tuberosus; assembly: GCA_030545235.1. Lineage (NCBI taxonomy): Eukaryota > Viridiplantae > Streptophyta > Magnoliopsida > Asterales > Asteraceae > Helianthus > Helianthus tuberosus. Next base: position 167,615,288 of record CM060423.1, on the reverse strand, counting down.
TCCACTTAAATTTTCACACAATTTTCAATCTGTTCAGGATACGAATTTAGTGTTTTAAGGCTTAACTTTTACAGAATGTACCACCTCAGAATATACTCCCGTATCCAGACCACTATATTCAGTCTTACAGGTGAGTGCACACTAGTGATATCTGTAGGGGGTTAAGTGTTGAGGCCATGAGAGCTCAGGCTATTGCTTCCGCAAAATCAGAGAGATGATGGCTCAACTATAGGTGGGTCCCCTTTGGGGATCTTCTTTTACAACAGCACATGATTAGCATTTTTCAACGTTTCATCATTTTTTTATGCTGAGGGGGGGCTTTATGAATAAAGCTGTGCAGAGTATTATACGAGGACTAGGCTATTGCTCCCGCAAAATCAGAAGTCCAGGTATAATACCCCAGATATCACCACGTACAAAGACCTAGTATGTCAGAAATAGGATCTTTCAAACAAGATTTCGGGGGTTACCTATATATCCGAGAGATGTTCCCCACGTAAAAGCAAGTAATGATTTTAGGTTTATATCCCGAACAAACCTACTAAATGTGTAAAAATCTATCAGCATATCATCTGCAAGACTGCTTAACACGTTTATCTCTACATTTCTTTAGCGTACTGCAACTGTCTAGCTGATGTACTATCATTTCCTCTTTTTACACAAACTCTTTTTCAGTTTTACAATGTTTTTGAATTTTGAAATTTTATCATGTTTTTTGATTTTCTGCAAACTTTCTCCCCCTAAAAACAAAATCATATTTTTGTGTTTTTGGTTATATCAAAAGCAGAAAACAAATTGTACAAAAACTTGACAACATGACGTGGATCACATCAGATCGCCGTCCTCCTCGGCTTCACATTCAACAACCCTCCCAGAAAACAAAATTTTCAACCCATTTAATTTCAAAAGATAGTTAAATCTCTTTTTATCAAAAGGTTTTGTGTAAAAATCAGCTTTCTGATCATCGGTGTGTATATGTTCAATTCTAATCAATTTTTTCTCAAAACAATCAGGAATAAAGTGATGTCGAATCTCGATGTGTTTTGTTTTAGAATGGTGAACCGGGTTTTTAGTTATGTTTATCGCTGCCTCATTGTCCACATAAATGGGTGTATCCAAGAATTGCAAACCAAAGTCCCTCATCTGCTGCTAGATCCAGAGGATCTATGAGCAACAGCTAGAGGCCGAAACTTATTCAGCCTCGCATGTAGAAAGAGCGACTGAGGTTTGTTTCTTGCACTGCCAGGTGACTAATCGAGTTCCAAAGAACTGACAGCCTGCAGTGGTGGACTTTGCATTTTTCTTGCAGCTACCAAAATCAGAATCAGCAAAACCAGAAAGAGAAAAGTCACCAGACTTAGGATACCACAAGCCGGTGCTTGGGCAGCCTTTCAAATACAGTAATATTCTCTTGACGATTGTCAGGTGTGACTGTCTAGGGCTTGACTGATATCTGGCGCATAGACAAGTCGGATACATGATGTCCGGGCGGGAAGCAGTCAGATACATCAAGGATCCAATTATCGACCGATAATACGTCTCATCCACTTTCTCTCCACCTTCATCTGGACAAATCCCATAATTCTGAGCTAGGGGGTTGATGTTGGAGTAGATTCAGACATGTTGAACTTTTCCAGAACATCGTTCATGTATTTGGTTTGATGAATGAAGATTCCTTTGGGCATTTGCTCCACCTGTAGCCCTAGGAAGAACTTCATCTCCCCCATCGAACTCATTTCAAACTTTCTTTTCATCACCTTCTCAAACTCTTTACACAAATCATCATTTGTCGATCCAAAGATGATGTCGTCGACGTAAATCTACATGATCAATAGATGCCCTGCAACCTCTTTTGTAAACAGTTTTCTATCAACCGTCCCTCTGGTGAACCCGTTGTCCAGCAGATATAGGGAAAGCGTCTCATACCTGTCTCTCAGGGCCTGGTGTAGTCCGTAAAGCGCTTTGTCGAGAAGATAGACTTTGTTTTTGTGCACTGGATCTGTGAACCCCGGAGGTTGTCCAACGTACACTTCTTCTTTGATTTTTCCATAAAGGAATGCAGATTTCACATCTAATTGGTATACTTTGAATCATTTCCAAGACGCAAATGCCAGGAAGATTCTAATTGCCGCGAGTCTAGCAACAGGCGTATACACTTCGGTAAAATCAATACCTTCTTGCTGACTGAATCCCTGTACTACCAATCGTGCTTTGTTTCGAACAATGACCCCTCGATCACCCCTTTTACACTTAAAAACCCACTTCGTCTTTATCAACTTCTGATTTTCAGGAAGATCTACCAATCTCCAAACTCCTAGCTTCTCAAACTGCTGCAGCTCTTCCTGCATAGCGTTTACCCAGCTTTCTTCAGTTAAAGCTTCTTTATATGTCTTTGGTTCAACCTGCGAAATGAAACATTTCAATGAGAAATCAACTTGTAAAGGAGCAACAGTTGTATAAAAACATGTAAGAGCTCTGTTGATCTGATCCCGCGTTTTTACTCCACTCTAAAGATCACCAATTATTTGCTCTAAATGATGATAAGACAAAGTTCTTGGCATTACAGTGTCAGGCACATTCACTTCCGATTGCAGGTTTGTGATGTCTTGATCACCGGTGTGATCAACAGCTTCTGTCGATGCAACATTTGGTTCCTCGTAAAAAATCGAACCGTCTTCCGATTCTAAGTCATCAGAGTTATCAAATGTTGGAGCTGGTTCCTCTGGAGGTTCGTGAGCAGTTCCACTTGGTCCGGCCTCGTGATTGTTTGAACCCTCGGTGGGTTGAGAAACTACTAGCGGTCTTGGCACTTGTTTTTGTGACATAGACTGCTGATATTAGTACAATAGTGCTAGTTCCTCTTCACTTGGCTGAGTCGGCAGTTGGAAAGACTCCTAGAGTTTGTCATAGTCGAACATCAATCTTTGTCCGGGAAGTTGCGGTGGAGTAGTATGCTTCTGACAATCAACATGCTGAACTTGAATTACCTTCCCCAGGCATGGAACAAACACCCTCTTCAGTGGACTCGCATATCCCATAAAGAAACCCTCATTAGATTTAGCACCAAACTTACCATTTGGATCAATAAAAGTACAAGGAGATCCAAACGGTTCTAAAAACTTCAAATTTGGCTTGTAACGATGTAGAAGTTCAAAACAGGTTTTCTTGTATTTCTTCACTGTGAGAACACGATTCAGTGTATAAGACGCTGCTGCAACTGCTTCACTCCAAAAAAATATTGGCAACTTGGAATCGGCAAGCATAGTTCAAGCTGTTTCAATTAAGGTACGATTCTTTCTTTCAGCTACACCATTTTGTTGTGGAGTGTATGGTGCACTAAATTCATGAGGAATTCCTTTTTCATTGCAATACTCGAGCATGCGATTATTTTTGAACTCCGTTCCATTGTCGCTTCGTATTCTCTTGATCGGCACTTTGTACAGCGTTTCCATCTTCTTGAACAACACCATCAACGAATCAAACGTTTGGTCTTTTCTTTCCAGACACATCACCCATGAAAATCTAGTGAAGTCGTCAGTGACTACTAGACAGTACAAGTCTCCACTAATTCTCTGCACATTAACTGGTCCAAAGAGATCCATGTGGAGTCTCTCGAGCGGTACCCTGATTGAGTTTAAGATATTTTGTGGGTGTGTCTTCTTTCTTTGTTTTCCCTTCTTGCACTCTACACAATCATCATTTAAATGAAAATTTTTAAGATTTACACCTTCAACAAGATCATTGTGTACAAGGAAATTCATTTTTCTGACATGAATGTGACCCATCTTTCGATGCCACATTTTTTACTCTTTTTCTGTTGCCTTTGTTTTTGTTACAAAACATTGTTTCTTATGATCTGTTGTTGTTGCGACACTCATATCCAGGACATACAAATCGTTTTCCCGGGGAGCTCGCATCAACACCATGTCCTCAGGAATTTTAAAACCAGGTTTTATGATTAAACACTCATTTCTAGTAAAGTGTACTGTAAAAGACTTGTCACAGATCTGTGAGATGCTCAACAGATTGTTTTCAAGTTCGATGATATATTTCACTTTGTCAAACGTCACGACTCCATTTGTCAGAGTTCCTTCACCAACAATTCTGCCACCCTGATTCCCTGCAAATCCAACATATCCTCCGTTGATAGATTTGACGTCATAGAGCAAAGCCAACATTCCCGTTATATGCCTTGAAGCTCCGCTGTCCATGATCCACTTTGAGATTATTGACCTCGGAAGCCCCTGCATACATCAAAGAAATTCATTCAAATAATGAGGCCCATGACTTCTTCACAGTTGAAACAATACCAAACATGATATCACAAGTCACATCAACTTTCGGAATGTTAAAGATGACATTTGGAACAGCACGTTTGGATTTTGGTTTTGAATCTCCCTCCTTAATTGGTGGATATTCCTCTAGAAACTTGTCTAGTTCAAATTCCAGTTTTTCAACATCATTTTCAAAAACTTTTGATTCAGATTTCAAAACATTTTCCATCTTCTTCTCTTCAACTGATTGTTTTGATTTTGCCACCCATGATTGGTTTTCAAAAATTTTCATCTTTGGATAAACCTTTGAAGTCTTTTGGATTTTCGAAGATTCGCCAATCTCAAAGGTTGATTTCGGCTTTTCTTCGGACTTCAAAGATTCACCTCTTTTCAAAATTCGAACAGGGGAAACCATTGGTGTTTTGCCCTTAACATCAGTTGAAATTTTAAGTTTGGGTTTTTGCAAAACTGGTTTTTCAAGCTTTTTCATACATTGCTTGGCCATGTGACCAATTTCATTGCAGCGGTAACAAATTCTTTTGTCATATTCGACAAAAATTGATTTGTAGGTCTCTTGTCTCAACTTCTTAGCTGCATTGAAATCGTCAATGGCTTTTTAACTGAAGATGTAATCTTTTTCAGCATCAACACTAGGACCAGCAACAAACACATCACTTATCTTTTCTTTTGGTTTTACCTCATTTTTAGCCATCTTCTTTTCAAAACCGACACCCTTCTTTTTAAAGTTGTTACCTTGTCTTTTGTTGTGTCCATGATTACTTACCCACTCTTTCTTTCCCGGGTTGGTTGGTTGTTTCACAAAAGACCTCTTTGGTTTTTAAAAGAACTCATTATTGTTAACTTCTGAAATATCAATCTCAAAAAGTTTAAATACCTTTTCAACATTTTCCATTCTGGCATTTTGAATTGGATACTCAAAATCAGAATAAAGTTTATCAGTTCCAGTCATTGTGTAAACCACAACGATCGAATCATCATTCTTAACTGTATCTGATTTTGGTATAAACTTATCTAAAAAGATACCATCTTCTTCAGAATCAGAAATGGAGTTTTCAAAATGAGTTTTCACAGTATCAAACTCCGAGTTATCACTTTCTTCATCTAACACTTGATCAACAACGGTTTTGATCATCTGTGACTTGTTGTCAGTGTCGGACGGAGAAAATGTAACATCAATATTCTCAGGAAAATCATTCTCAACGGTTCTTAACTTGAGATTCAAGGCAGCTTCCACCCCATCTGTATATTTTTATGTATAATGATTCCACATTGGAGGTGGAACACTTTTGAAGACAGGTTTCGCATCAGGTTGTTGCGGAACAATTTGATCAACCACATATGATGAAGCAACATAACTCAACAGTTTCTTATCAACTCTCTCAGTTTCAATTCTCATTAACTCAAGTTCCTTTTTCAAAGAAGTAATTGTGTCCAGATGGATATTAATCTCCATCTGTTTATCCATGACAGTAGATTTTAGCAAGTTTGTGGCTTTATCATTTTCAAAACTTTCTTTTTTAATCATTTTGATTGAACGTGCCAAAGTGTCATATGCTTCTTTTATTTCACTGAGATTATATTTTACTTCATCAGTAAATTTCTTCAATTCTTGAAATTGTTTGTATTTTTCAAGACAATCCATGCAGAGTTTTGAACAGTTTTTGCATGGAATTTCATGAATTGAATCAGTCTTTTCAGAAACCTTTTCTTCGTTATCAATTTTAACATCCGTTTTACCAAACCCATCAGACTCTGACTCTAACTTTTCTGCTGATTTGATCTCCTCATTTTCTGAATTCTCGTCAGACTCCTTTTTGACTGACTCCATTTTGACAGACACGTTTTCAACTGACTCTGTTTCGACTGAATCCATTTCAACAGATTCTGTTTCTACCTCTTTTAGCTTGCCCATCAACGCTTTGTCAGCAATCTCTTTTAGAGTCTATTCATTCATTTCTTTTGAAACGTCTATTATCTCTTCAACTGGAGCTGGTTCAACATCATATCTTGGACAAAGACCAGTAGTTGGCTCACTGAAGAAACCTGCAAAAGTTTCAAACATATTAGGAGTCATTATTGATTTGAAAGAACTAGCAATAATCTCCTGTTTAGATTGATAGTAGTAAACTTCTGCAGCTACTTCTTCCAGCTCTGCCAAACTTTCTTCAGACATGACTTCACTGACTTCTTCTGTTTCAACAACACATTCCGGTTCTTCCACAATCTTTGTCATCATGGCCATACCCTTACTACCAGGGATATACTTGTCCCAACTAAAACCTTCAGCAACCTTCTCATCATCCTGATTGACTAAAAGAGCTTTCTCAGGCTTGTTTTCGATCTGAGGTCTTTGGGTGAATGGTTGTTGACTTGTCTTGTGATAGATTGCTTGTTTGTAGTAGTCGTTTGTGAACGGGTTTTGATGGTTGTTGACTTCTCGGTTTGGACATTCACGTTTGAAATGTCCTTTTTCTTTGCATTTGAAACATATGACTTTTGCTTTATCAAATCCAAGCTTTTGATCCGGTCCTAAAAGACTGTTCCGACCAGTTATTTCCATAAATCTTTGAGCTCTCCTCACCAAGCTTGCCATTCCCCACTTGATATCTATCAATTCCAGCTCTTCTGGATCAATCTGATCATAGTCTTCCTTTGTCATATCAGGGTTCCCAATTCTACCTGCAACCAAACTCTCATAAGATTCAAGCACCAAAGCAAGTAGTCCTATGTGTTGTTTCGCGGATGATTCAGTAAAGTCTTGAGCATTCTTTATGTTCACCGCTATGTTGCACAGAATTCCTGGACCTTGATTTTGACTGTTTGATCCTGACGAAATTTGGGTATATGATTGATCTGGTGAGTTTTGAACCTTTGGATTTGGTTCAAAACTTGCAAATGGTGAATTATTGCTGCTTGATGTGCCAGGTGAAACTCCGGAAGTAGAATCAGCACTAAAAGCTGTCTGGATTTTAGGACTTAGATTCGATGTTGCTGATGGACTTCCTTTGTAATATAATGATACATCTTGTTATACACTCAAAGACTTCATTTTTCTAATCTTCATCAGCTCAAGTTCATATGATTCAATCTTCTCAATGAATGTGCTAAGGTTGAATCCAACATACTCCAAGTTATTTTTCAACACTAATAGATAAGTACCCCATTCATCGTATAGTAATGCATCCACTAGCTTATCAACCCACTCCTCATCAGTTTTCTAAATACTCAACCGCTTCATCTCAACCACCAGGTGACAATATCTTTCAATCAACTGTTTTGTTGTCTCACCTTTTATACCCGTAAAGATATCAAACTCCTTCTTTAGCAAAGCAGTATTGCTCTTTATCATAGACACACTTCCAAGAAACTTAACCTTCAATGCATTCCAAACAGACTGTGAGTCTCCTTGATGTTGTAACAGTACTAAGATATCCTCTTTGATTGCCTGCTGTAGAATGCTCATCATTTTCTTTTCTGCTTTGAAACTCTCCTGTTCAAGTGGAGTTAAACTTCCAATAGATTTCTCAATACCTGCTGCAGTAACTGGAGGTACATACTTGTATTCGATTTTCATCCAACATTCGAAATGGTTTGCTTGCACCCAAGTCTTAAACCTATCAGACCATCCAGAATACTCATCAATTTTCATCAACTTTGGCGGTTTCTGCATCGTACCCAGTTCATTCTCCATGTTCACATTTTGCACGATACTAGCTGGAGATTGTACAGCAGTCATTCCCCAACCGGCAACCAAGTTGTAAAACTCTTGGTTATCCATTTTACGAAAACAGTTTCGAAAAAAATTTATGTTTTTGAAAACAGTCACTTTCACGCGAAAACAGCTTCTACACGAAATAGATTATCGTACGAAATCACAAACTAAATGGACTTTCACGCGAAATCAACTTTTATGCGAAAACAACTTTCACACGAAATCAACTTTTCAAACGAAAGGACACTTTCATGCGAAATCAAGTGTCATTTCATACGAAATCAACACAAATCTTGGTTTCGTGCGAAATAGCCAAACGGAATGATATTTTCAAACGAAATCAGTCATTTCGTACGAAATGACCTCAAATTTTCAAGCGAAATAGCAGTTCGTTCAAACGAAATCAACTGTTTGGCCCATTTTTGTCACTTTTAGTCTGAATTTAGGTCTGATTCTTTCAAGGGTTTGTTAAAACTGTATTTTACACGTTATATCAAAATATCAGTCCATTTTGTCCTTGAATTTGTCCAGAAGTCCAAAAAATGAGTAAAAAAAGCACTGATTAAAGTGTATTAACTCATCCTGAGCTCTGATACCACTTGTAGGATAGTTTTGCGACCTATATGAGTCGTTCAGAGTCAACAAAAAGCTGTTTGAAAGGCGGAAACAGTCAGACAACCTAGAATCAGTAATAGAAAGGTGTAGAAACAAAGTATGATACTTAAAACAAGCTTCTCATTGATTTTAGACTTGATTACACGGTGAAAATTGGGCAGCACTTCGTTACACACCAACTGATTTCATAACAAATGAGAAGCAAACACCCCTATTTATAGGGGAACTGATTTTGCACGAAATAGCTACTTGCTATTTCGTACGAAATAGCTACTTGCTATTTCGTACGAAATAGCCAAACTTGATTTCGTACGAAATAGCCACATGCTATTTCGTGTGAAATACCTTCTAACATACATAACATTACATTTTTGACATATTTCGACCTATTACAAGCTATCGACATGACCTAGACTTTAGACGTAGGCTATAGACATTATGCACCAACATTTACTAGTGTAAACTGACGTATTTTCAAAATGGCTAAGTGTAACACCCCGTGTTTCTGAAGTCAAAGTCAAAGTCAAGTTCAAAGTCAACGACCGATTTCGCGCGATTGACTTGTAGTAGATTTCTTTTAGTAGCTGTATTATGTGGAGTAAGTGTCTATAATTACAATAATCGACGTATATTAATCGCTATTCAATCGACTTACGACTGTGAACTATAGGAAGTAACAATGCGATAAAGTTAACTAAAACGATACTCGAACTATGCTAATCGAATCGACATCGAATCACAATCTCACTCGCAACTCGAACTATGCATTTTGGTTATTGTTATACGTGTGTGTGCCTTATGTGTTACTTGTGCATGTTTATTTATGTTATGTTGTGGTAATCAATAGAATCGCAATTGAACTTGAAACGCAATCGAAACTCGAATCGCAATCAAAGTCAATCGAAATCGAATTATGATAATTAGTGGAGAAGAGATAGCGCAAGATATGAATGGTTGGGATTAAAATTAATTTGAATAGTAAAATCTATCGCATCGCAACGCTCCCAATCGCAATTGAAACCTCAAAAATTGTCACGCCGAACACCCGAACCTAGTGCCATCCGGCCGGATAAGCCATCTGACCGGGCTGCCACTTGGTCATGGTGCCAGGGTGCCATCCGACCGAGATGACATCCGACCGGATAAGCCACCCGGGCGAGATGCCATCCGACCGGTCAACACTTTCCTCCTTGGGTAACTCTATAAATACCCCTTGTCACTCTCAAACTTACTACTTTCGGCAAGTGACGTCCGACCAGCACGCTCTCCTCACCTTTTCTTCGATTTCTCTCGATTCCGGTAAGATCTTGTCCTAAATCTTGTACTTTCTTGATCTGCACGCATTCCTTCACCTTTCTATCTTTTGAATCTTAACTTTTAACGGTGAAATCACTAGATTTGAGGTGTTCTAGGATGACGTCATCGTGTGTTCTTGAGGAACTTCATGTTTTGGCCTCAATCCACCAAGAATAACTTAGATCTAACCGGTTTCCACACAAATAAACAAAAATCTTGCATAGATCTAAACATAATCATGGTGAAAAAGGATTGAAAGATGGTTTCTAACTTTCTTTCAACTCTTTTACACTCAATGAACTCAAAACCAATAGAATCGTGCCTTGTTCTAGTCTCCTACTCATCCTTAGTGTTGTGCTAGTCCAAGATCTGGATTCTACTAACGAGATCACCGATTTCGGGTTAACCAAGAACAACCGTCTTGAACCGGTTAACTGGTCGAACTAGGGTGATTCCTGTTTGATCGGGTCACTTAGGTCAATATGGGGTTCTGTTGGTTAGCACGTTGTCAAAATGTCTCGATAAAAGTAACAAACAATCAAAACGGCCAAGTGAAAGACGAACGGAACGACCAGCATGGAGTGCTATCCAACCGGACTACTGTCCGAGCGGATAAGCCACCCGAGCGACTAGGTCATCCGAACGGATTACACTTTGGGACCCACACTTGACCAACTTTATCTGAAGTTTGAGTATTGAACGAATTGCTATCCGATCGGATTACCATCCGACCGGATTACTCTTCGGATCATGAGATACTTGGACTTTAATACTCGAACAATTTTCAACATGTTCAATGCGCTAGGGATGCCACCCGACCGGACTGCTGTCCGACCTAGTGACAACCTGCTGTGGTTTTGTTCTCACTATGTAACCTCACCACTCTAGTCGTCGTCCGACCGGATAGATCATCCGAGCGGATTGTCATCCGCACGACTGACCGTCCGATCGACCGACTTGAAAGGTAGAGATACTTCAATGTTTTTAAAAGCTACAACGAAAACTTCAAAGGACAAGCCATCATACACAAACGCATCAAAAGAAGAAACAATCCACTCGAATAGTCATCCGACCGGACAACCTGTCCGACCGGAAGACCATCCGAACGGATTGTCATCCGCACAACCGGACCGTCCGATCGAATTTCCAATCCGACCGAGCTACTGTCCTAGCCACTTACACCTTGCATCGTTTTACGCGTCACTTATCGTTATGCTATCAATCTATTCAGGCTAACCCTACTCTCTAAGCGCTCCCTTCAATCCATCAATCGCTGTGAGTATACTCGATCCCTTTTTGCTTCATGCACTTTTGGGTGTTACATACGTTACGAATATTCAAATCACAACAACACACTACTCTATACTATTTGAACGCTAACAGTTAATGCATGTTATACGTGGCTTATGAATGCTTGTTTGTTATGTTTACACATGGAATGTTGTCTACCTGCCTTAGCAACGATAGTACTATAGTTTGGACTCAGCACCCGTTCACGGGGGTTGTTAAGGACAATTACTTGCATTGATTACGATGGTAATCATGTATTGCGAACTGCCTCAGGCAGTCAACCCGCAGTCATTGGTATCGATGGATCTATGTCGATAACTAACATGCAACATTTCACTATGTGTACGTGCTGGTTATGCGTAAACGAATTCAGACTCTATATGCTATTATCAAACTTGTATGCTCACCTTTACATTATATGTATTGACTTTATTTTAACGTATGTAACAGGTGCTTAGGATGTTCACATGCTTAGCTTGCTGTGAAATCGAGGCTAGGAAAGATCTAGGGCTTCTTGTTTGCTATATGATGAATTCGAAAGCTAGGGAAAAAGGGGCTCTAGAAATAAATAAACAATTTACCTATTTTGTAAATCTGAGTTGTTGGAATAGAACTGTTTGCCTAGATTTTGTCTGTAATAATTTGTTTACCTTTTGAGACATGGTATGGGACATGTTACTTTAAATTGATTGGTAATGATAATTGTTATGGAAACTTCAGGATAATCTGTTTCGCTCAGTGCCATGCCCTGATGTTTTCGCCATGAGTTGGGGTGTGACAGATTGGTATCAGAGCCATAACTATAGGGAATTAGGAAAGACAGGACCTAGTCCGGGTTGATGTCTTAGAGACCTAGTCTATAGTTAGGAACCAACAGACCGACTTGTGCATATCCGGTAGGGATTAAGTACGAGCTTATTTCTCGCTATTCTCGCCTATACTCCACTATCACAGCACTCGAATTTTCAGTTGAAGACAGGCAATTAAGTCGAGAATAGGTGTGAAAACCGTAAACTCTCGACTAGAATTGCTTGATCGACCCGCATTTTTATCTACAAACGGGGAGAATTATGCCAAATCAGGAGTGAAATCCGTATTTTGATGAATAATCTCCTCTATTTTATTAAAAACAGGAATGAAGTTATTAAGCTAGGGGTGAAACCCTAACATTGGCGACTTGTTTCATTTTACAAAACTCTCACCAAAGTTTCGACGGACTCCAACGACCTGAAGTCACGATATGACTAATGGGATGCGTGCCCAACGCCCAAGAATCGAGGCAAAGGCACTACCCCGAAGGTCAAATATGAACAACAAGTCCTTGAGAATAGTCGAAACACTTTGGTTAGTCGAAGTCTAATAGCCGCAGACAATCCATTTCTCAATTTTTATGTGTTTCGATTCTGAGCCCGCAACTGCTGACTCTTATGATTCGTCGATTTTATGTGTATATATGTGTGTTTACCTGTTTATGTGTTTAAATTTTGGAGATTTATGCAATTTTGCTCTCACTTCGATGGACACACACGACTCGCACTGCATTTCTATCTCAATATGCTAACAAATCGCTAAATTATGGACGACCTTATGCTATGATATACGCTTATACTACGCTACTCGATATACTAAAACACGATTACTATATTCGAACGCTAGCGAACTGTGAATAATAGGTTTCTGTATTCTGACAGCATCTTGTGATTATGTGCTTTGTGGATTCTGTGCTCTATGTGCTTATGTGTTTATGTGCTCTGTGTTTACGTGAAACTGTGATTGTGTGCCTAAGTGTCTATGCGATACGTGTTACGTTGTGTTCCTGAGATTTAGTAAGTATTAGATGTGTGAGGTGAGATTCGATTTTGATGTGTCTGAGGCCTATGGCGATGTCTGCTGCAGACAATGTTAACTAGACCATCATCCCGTCACACTCCACTTTCTCGACAAGAAAAGAGAGACAAACGTCTTGCTGCCATCATCGCTAAACAAGTAGCAAAGGCCGTGAGTCATGTCTACGAGAACGTCAGCAAATCATCTGAGGAGTTGAGAACCGAAGCTCTTAAAGCTACCCCCAAAGCACCCTTCAACTTCAAACAATTCAAGTCTTGTGGGCCAAAGGAATTCACTGGCGAGGAAGGTCCTACAGCGTTGTTCCAATGGTTTGATTCCATTGAGGTTACTCTACGACAGAGCGGTTGCCCCGACGAACTCCGCACTCTAAATGCTACCGGCGTCTTCCAGTCCCGCGCACTAGACTGGTGGACGGCCGAGAGAAACAAATGAGGGAATGATGCAGCCTACAGTCTATCGTGGGACGAACTCAAGGAGGTCATGCTAGAAGAATTCTGCCCTCCTCATGAACGCCAAAAGTTAGAAGATGAATTCTGGCACATAAAACAGAAAGAGGGTGACAACGCTGCTCTCACTGCTTGCTTCAACCTGCTCAGCATCATCTGCCCTGACCAAGTCAAGACTCCGGAGATCACAATCAAGAAGTACATCCGAGCTTTGCCTGACTGCGTTGCAGATTTCGTGCAAGCGGCTAAGACTAAGACGATTGAAGAGACTTATCTACTGGCCGCTGAAATCAACAACAAGCGGGTCAAGGCTGGTGTTTGGGATAAAACTTCAAAGCACCTGCATCAAGCTACCACCGTCACGCCTACTGCTGAAACCACCTCATCGAGCAACAAGAGGAAGAACAAGAGAAAGAACAGCTCCAGCAACAAGAACTGTGCGATCACTGTTGCACCGATTCAAGCTGTACCGGCTCAACAGCGTTAAGTAGCGGCGCCTGTGGCAGATGCACCGCTTGCCAAGCGTGCATACACTGGGCCACACCCGCTTTGCCCAACTTGTACCTACCACCACCCGACTACCATCGCTTGCCGTTTTTGTGCTCGCTGCAATATGTACGGCCATTTCACTACCAACTGCCGTGCTCGACAAGCTCCTGCTCATCAAGCTCTTCTCACCGCTCCTCAGGGTCAACATGCTACTTCGGCACCCGCGGTCAACGCCAGAGCTTACTTCGCATGCGGCGATCCTAACAATTTCGCCAACATGTACCCAAACAGGGTCGTGAAACAAGAGCCCCAGCAGCAGCAGCCTCAGCAACAGCAACAACAGCAGCAACAGCAACAAGCAGCACGTGCACGAACTTTCAACATCAACGTGCGCCAAGCCCAAGCCGACAACAACGTGGTTAATGGTACGTTCCTTGTGAATGGAATTTATGCTTCATGTTAGTTTGATACTGGAGCCGATAATTGCTTTGTGTCATTCGAATTCGAGAAACTCCTTAGTCGTAAACGCTCCTAACTCTCCTTGACGTTCGATGTTGAAGTCGCTACCGGAAGAACTGTAGCCGTTAATTCTGTTCTTCGTGATTGTACTCTCGAGCTCAACAATCACACCTTTCCAATCGAACTTATTCCGATGCAACTCGAAAGTTTTGATGTCATAGTAGGCATGGATTTTCTTCGCGAGAACCATGCTGAAGTTGTATGCTTCGAAAAGATGATTCGATTCTCGCTTGCGAATGGTGATGTGTTGTGTGTCTATGGTGAAACTGCTTCGAAGGGTCTCAAGCTCATGTCATGTGTCCTAGCTAGCAAGTATCTCCGCAAGGAATACAGAGCTTTATTGGCTAACATTGTAGTAGCGGAGAAGGAAAATAAAGAAAAGAAGGAAGTAAACGATGTTCCGGTGGTTCGTGAATTTCCTAATGTTTTCCCTGACGATCTTCCTGGGCTACCACCAAGTCGTGATATCGACTTTCGTATCGACCTCATTCCTGGAGCCAACCCTACTGCCAAAGCTCCTTACCGACTCACGCCGTCCAAAATACGTGAACTCTCAAACCAACTCCGGGAATTACTTGAGAAAGGCTTCATTCACCCGAGCACCTCTCCTTGGGGCGCGCCAGTCCTTTTCGTCAAAAATAAGGATGGGTCATTCAGGATGTGCATCGACTATCGGGAATTGAATAGGTTAACTATCAAGAACCGCTATCCCCTACCTCGTATTCACGATTTGTTTGATCAGCTACAAGGTGCTACGTGTTTCTCGAAGATCGATCTACGCTCAGGGTACCACCAACTACGCATTCAGGAGGAAGATATACCCAAAACCGCTTTTCGAACTCGCTATGGCCACTACGAATTCATTATTATGCCTTTTGGTTTAACCAACGCACCTGCGGTTTTCATGGATCTGATGAATCGCGTGTGTAAACCATATCTCGACCGTTTCGTCATCGTGTTCATTGACGATATCTTGATCTATTCCAAGTCGAAAGCCGAACACGCGCAACATCTACGTTTGGTTCTCGAGCTTCTCCAGGGGAACCAACTCTATGCCAAGTTCTCCAAGTGTGAATTCTGGTTGGAGGAAGTTCAGTTTCTGGGTCACATTGTAAATAGTCAAGGTATACACGTCGATCCTGCGAAGATTGAAGCCGTTAAGAGTTGGATTATTCCTTTCTCGGACTAGCGGGCTATTACCGACGATTTATCAAAGGATTCTCAAAGATCGCTGTGCCGCTTACTGCTCTCACGCATGAAGACAAGCTTTTTGTTTGGGGAACCCAACAAGAGTCTGCTTTCCAAACTCTCAAGCGCATGCTTTGCAATGCTCCTGTTCTCACATTACCCGACGGAAACGACGATTTCATTGTCTATTGTGATGCTTCCAATCTTGGTCTCGGTTGTGTTCTTATGCAGCGGGACAAGGTTATAGCTTACGCATCTCGTCAGCTCAAAATCCACGAGAAGAACTATACAACCCATGATCTCGAGCTAGGCGCAGTTGTTTTTGCGTTAAAGATTTGGCGACACTACCTGTATGGTACCAAGTGTACGATCTTCACCGATCGTAGGAGCCTACAACATATCTTTGATCAGAAAGAACTTAACATGCGTCAACGCCGATGGGTAGAACTTCTCAACGATTACGACTGTGAGATTCGTTATCACCCAGGCAAGGCAAATGTCGTTGCTGACGCACTCAGCAGACAGAGCTATCTGCTTAGCACTCGTAACGTTCAAGCCCTATACGATCTCGAAACCCTCATTCGCGAAGCCCAACATGCTTGCTTTAATGAATGCACCCTAAAGAAGGAACGAATCTACCATGATGGAGCCCAGCTTGTGAGTAAATCAAATGGGATATTCCACTTTCTGGACCGAATTTGGATCCCTAAACGGACCGATTTGCGACAGATTTTGATGGACGAAGCCCACAAATCCCGGTATTCTATTCATCCCGGTGCCGACAAAATGTACCAGGACCTTCGCTACAAGTATTGGTGGCCGGGCATGAAAAGGGATATTGCTCTCTACGTTGGAAAGTGCCTAACTTGTGCAAGAGTCAAGGCCAAACATCAAAGACCCTCTGGCTTACTCGAACAACCACCAATCCCTATGTGGAAGTGGGAGAGTATAGCTATGGACTTCATAACAAAACTTCCACACACGTCATCAGGTCATGACAACATTTGGGTTGTTGTCAACCGTCTGACTAAATCAGCTCACTTTTTGCCAATACGGGAAGACTACAAGGTAGAACGATTAGCCCGAATCTACACCGACGAGATCATTTGTAATCATGGGATGCCTCGCGACATCATCTCTAATCGTGATGCTCAGTTTACCTCGCGACTGTGGGAAACGTTTCAAACGGCTCTCGGTACATCGCTTAATCTAAGTATCACTTTACACCCTCAAACCGACGGTCAGACTGAAAGAACGATTCGTACTCTTGAAGACATGCTCCGCTCGTGTGTCATAGACTTCGGTGGTAATTGAGATAAATACCTGCCGTTAGTCGAATTCTCGTTCAACAACAGTTATCATTCCCGCATTCAAATGGCACCATTCGAGGCTTTATACTGAAGAAAATGTCGATCGCCTATTGTGTGGCACGAGATCGATCACTCGCAATTAACCGGTCCCGAGCTATTGCAAGAAACGACAGACAAAATTTTCCAAATTCGAGACAATCTAACGAAAGCTCGGAATCGTCAGAAAAGTTACGCCGATAGACGACGCAAGCCCCTTGAATTTGACGTTGGTGACTACGTACTCCTAAAGGTTTCACCTTGGAAGGGTGTGGTCCGATTCGGCAAGAAAGGAAAGCTCGCGCCTCGATACGTAGGACCCTTTAAGATTCTGGAAAGGATCGGCAAAGTGGCTTACAGACTCGAACTATGGGAGGAACTTAGTAACGTCCAACCGACTTTCCATGTCTCAAACCTCAGAAAGTGCCTGGCCGACCACGACTTACATGTTCCGTTAGAAGATCTACAAGTGAACGAAACATTACACTTCGCGGAGAAGCCTGTCGAAATCATGGATCACCAAACCAAGCAGCTCAGACGCTCGCGCATTCCTATTGTGAAAGTCCTATGGGAAGGCAAACGAGGCGCAGAGTTCACTTGGGAACTCGAAAGCGACATGAAGGCGAAGTACCCGCAGTTATTTGTTACGGCTTCGAACTAATTTCAGGACGAAATTCCCTCAACTAGGGGAGGCTGTAACACCCCATGTTTCTGAAGTCAAAGTCAAAGTCAAAGTCAAGGTCAAAGTCAACGACCGATTTCGCACGATTGACTTGTAGTAGATTTCTTTTATTAGTTGTATTATGTGGAGTAAGTGTCTATAATTACAATAATCGACGTATATTAATCGCTATTCAGTCGACTTACGACTGTGAACTATAGGAAGTAACAATGCGATAAAGTTAACTAAAACGATACTCGAACTATGCTAATCGAATCGACATCGAATCACAATCGCACTCGCAACTCGAACTACGCATTTTGGTTATTGTTATACGTGTGTGTGTACCTTATGTGTTACTTGTGCATGTTTATTTATGTTATGTTGTGGTAATCAATCGAATCACAATCGAACTCGAAATGTAATCGAAACTCGAATCGCAATCGAACTCAATCGAAATCGAATTATGATAATTAGTGGAGAAGAGATAGCGCAAGATAAGAATGGTTGGGATTAAAAGTAATTTGAATAGGAAAATCTATCGCATCGCAACGCTCGCAATCGCAATCGAAACCTCAATAATCGTCGCACCGAACACCCGAACCAAGTGCCATCCGGCCGGATAAGCCATCCGATCGGGCTACCACTTGGTCATGGTGCCAGGGTGCCATCCAACCGAGATGACATCCGACCGGATAAGCCACCCGGGCGAGATGCCATCCGACCGGTCAACACTTTCCTCTTTGGGTAACTCTATAAATACCCCTTGTCACTCTCAAACTTACTACTTTCGGTAAGTGACATCCGACCAGCACGCTCTCCTCACCTTTTCTTCGATTTCTCTCGATTCCGGTAAGATCTCGTCCTAAATCTTGTACTTTCTTGATCTACACGTACTCCTTCACCTTTCTATCTTTTGAATCTTAACTTTTAACCGTGAAATCACTATATTTGAGGTGTTCTAGGATGACGTCATCATGTGTTCTTGAGGAACTTCAATTTTTGGCCTCAATCCACCAAGAACAACTTAGATCTAACCGGTTTCCACACAAATAAACAAAGATCTTGCATAGATCTAAACATAATCATGGTGAAAAAGGATTGAAAGATGGTTTCTAACTTTCTTTCAACTCTTTTACACTCAATGCACTCAAAACCGATAGAATCGGGCCTTGTTCAAGTCTCCTACTCATCCTTAGTGTTGTGCTAGTCCAAGATCTGGATTCTACTCACGAGACCACCGATTTTGGGTTAACCAAGAACAACCATCTTGAACCGGTTAACTGGTCGAACTAGGGTGATTCCTGTTTGATCGGGTCACTTAGTTTAATATGGGGTTCTGTTGGTTAGCACGTTGTCAAAACGTCTCGATAAAAGCAACAAACAATCAAAACGGCCAAGTGAAAGACGAACGGAACGACCAGCATGGAGTGCTATCCGACCGGACTACTGTCCGAGCGGATAAGCCACCCGAGCGACTAGGTCATCCGAACAGATTACACTTTGGGATCCACACTTGACCAACTTTATCTGAAGTTTGAGTATTGAACAAATTGCTATCCGATCAGATTACCATCCGACCGGATTACTCTTCGGATCAT
The DNA here is from genome assembly GCA_030545235.1 of Helianthus tuberosus. NCBI lineage: Eukaryota > Viridiplantae > Streptophyta > Magnoliopsida > Asterales > Asteraceae > Helianthus > Helianthus tuberosus. The sequence goes on along the minus strand of CM060423.1, from coordinate 167,595,982 downwards.
GAGATACTTGGACTTTAATACTTGAACAATTTTCAACATGTTCAATGCACTAAGGATGCCACCCGACCGGATTGCTGTCCGACCGAGTGACAACCTGCTGTGGTCTCACCACTCGAGTCGTCGTCCGATCGACCGACTTGAAAGGTAGAGATACTTCAATGTTTTCAAAATGCTACAACGAAAACTTCAAAGGACAAGCCATCATACACAAACACATCAAAGGAAGAAACAATCCACTCGAATAGTCATCCGACCGGACAACCTGTCCGACCGGAAGACCATCCAAACGGATTGTCATCCGCACGACCGGACCGTCCGATCGGATTACCAATCCGACCGAGCTACTGTCCGAGCCACTTACACCTTGCATTGTTTTACGCGTCACTTATCGTTATGCTATCAATCTATTCAGGCTAACCCTACTCTCTAAGCGCTCCCTTCAATCCATCAATCGCTGTGAGTATACTCGATCCCTTTTTGCTTTATGCACTTTTGGGTGTTACATACGTTAAGAATATTCAAATCACAACAACACACTACTCTATACTATTTGAACGCTAACCGTTAATGCATGTTATATGTGGCTTATGAATGCTTGTTTGTTATGTTTACACATGGAATGTTGTCTACCTGCCTTAGCAACGATAGTACTATAGTTTGGACTCAGCACCCGTTCACGGGGGTTGTTAAGGACAATTACTTGCATGGATTACAGTGGTAATCATGTATTGCGAACTGCCTCAGGCAGTCAACCCGCAGTCATTGGTATCGATGGATCTATGTCGATAACTAACATGCCTCATTTCACTATGTGTACGTGCTGGTTATGCTTAAACGAATTCGAACTCTATATGCTATTATCAAACTTGTATGCTCACCTTTACATTTTATGTATTGACTTTATTTTAACGTATGTGACAGGTGCTTAGGATGTTCACATGCTTAGCTTGCTGTGAAATCGAGGCTAGGAAAGATCTAGCGCTTCTTGTTTGCTATATGATGAATTCGAAAGCTAGGGAAAAAGGGGCTCTAGAAACAAATAAACAATTTACCTATTTTGTAAATCTGAGTTGTCGGAATAGAACTATTTGCCTAGATTTTGTCTGTAATAATTTGTTTACCTTTTGAGACACGGTATGGGACATGTTACTTTAAATTGATTGGTAATGATAATTGTTATGGAAACTTCTGGACAATCTGTTTCGCTCAGTGCGATGCCTCGATGTTTCCGCCATCGGTTGGGGTGTGACACTAAGTGGCAGGTACTATTCGTAATTGGCTGGGAGCTTTTGGGCGTAAATAGTGAATCTTACAAGTTCATATGCCTTAAGTCTGTTGAACAAGTTTTTGTATTATATTTTAGATCCGCCTGTGGATCCTATCTTACAACCGTTTGTATATTATTTTATTCGTACTTTACATTTCGGTTTGTAACAGAAATTTCTACCAAGACTTCTGCTGTGCTATAGACTGTGTATATTTGACTATGATGATATCAATTACGTCGCGATATTCCCCGCCGGGCCCACCGGTAATATGTGGAAATATCGGGGTGTGACAGTCCAAGTACCTTAAAGCCTTGAAAATTACTCAGAACAGGATTTTCAAAAGATTGAATTAGATGCTAAGGCTATTAGTATTGTGGCCTCAGCTCTACCAAATGACATATATGCTGGCCTGTTACACTGTAACAGTGCTAAAGAGCTTTGGGATGCACTAAAAGAGCAATTTGGTGGGACAGAAGAGGTTATTGAAAACAACAGAGAGGTCTTAAACCAACAATATGAAACATTCTGTCATGTCAAAGGAGAGTCACTGACCCAACAGTTTGAAAGATTTAGCTGTCTCATTAGTGAACTTAAACTGGTTAATGTTGAATTTGCAAAATCCACTTTAAATAGTAGGTTTCTTAGATCATTACAAGAGAAGTTGGACACTATAGCTTTTGTGACCAGAAATTCTGTGGGATTTAAAGAGTTAAGTCTGACCTAACTTCATGGTAGGCTTCTCACATATGAGAGAGAGCTGAACCAGAAAAAGAAGTTGCAGGAATCTGGAAAAGTGGCTGATGATTACTCTTTTGGTAACACAACACTTTTAGGTCAAGAAGAGTCGTCTGGTGGTAGTAAGGACCAGAGTTATGATCATTACATTGACATAACTGCAGGTGGAGCCTTCAACTCTGAGCCTTACTCACCCAATTATGCTTTCACAGCTAATGGGGAAAACCAGATCTCTGATAACTTATCCTTTAAACTCAATGACCTCCAACATTTTGATCCCACTCATCTGGAAGAGATGAACATTTTGCATCAATTGGCCTTGTTGGGTGTAAGAACCAGCAAGTTTTACAAAAGAACAGGTAGAAAGTTTCTAGGATTGCGTCGGAATTTGAAGGTGGGGTTGGATAAGTCCAAAATCAAGTGCTATAAGTGTAATAGGCTTGGTCATTTTGCTAGGGAATGTAGGAGTCAAAATAGTGGTCCAATCATCACTCACCCTAGCCCAAGACCTCAAAACACCCAAACCACTATGCACTATTCCCAATATACCCCTGCTCCTCACATGCAAAACACTGCCCATTTTGCACATCCTGTAAACACTATTCCAGTGCAATATTTTTAAACCACTGTTCCACAAATCCAGTATGTCCAAGCCCCTGTATCTCAGGTTCAAGTGCAACAACCTGCCCCACAACAAACTGCACAAACATCTACCCCATCAGAGGCCAGTCAACAGAGTTTCTTTACTCAGGGCTTTGTTGATTGGAGCAGTATGCCTGATGTTTGACTGATAAAAATTTTGCTCTATTTGCTAATTCTGATGTTCCTTGTGATGAATTTTGTTTTATGGCATTAGAGTCAATACCAGAAGGGAAGGAATCTGATGAAGTGGAACCCAAATCTGAAATAGTGGATGAAGTTGCTGAAGTAGTGGTTACTGCTGTTGTTGGTGAATAGATGTTAGAGAAGAAAGAACCTGAACCTCTGTTGGAACCTCTTGCTGATCCATGGGATGCTAGAGTGTGTGAGGATGAATGTGACTGTGCCATGATGGCTGCAACTTTGGTATCACCTCAGGTCTTGAAAAATTTATCTTCAGATAAATGAATTATTGCATTTGCAAATATAAAAGAGGTGAATGAAAACCTTAGGGACAAAATTTTAAAAGATAAAGTACAATTTGAGAAAACTGTCAAAGAGTTGAAAAACAAATTGTATGAAAAAGAAAATGAAATCTGCAGTCTGAAACATGAACAGAGCATAACCAAAGACCAACTCCAAACTATGGTAGAAAAATACCAAGTTTGCAAAAAGCAGCTTGAATCCACCCAAATCACTTGTGAAAAATGGGTGGAGTCTTGTAAAGGTTATGAGCTGATGTTAGAGAAGCAGATCAAGAGCAATGCAAAGTTTGGCATAGGCTTTAGAAAACATGACCAAACTGAAAACACTGATGAAATTGATTCTGGCTTAGTTGGAGTAATACCAACAAATCTGGTTGGTCAAGAGATTAAAGTCATAGATAAAAAGGGAAACAAAATTATTTTAGAAAAACCAGAAGGGTCATAAACCTTTGAAGAGATAGAAAAATATCAATTCAAACCCACCTGGTTAGATGGATGTGACATCCTTGAAAATTTTAAGCCAACGGATTTTTCCACAATTGAGGGTGTCAAAGCACCCAAGGCTAAGGTCATTCCTTTTAAAGACATCCCAACAGAGGTTAGAAACTCTGTTGACAAGGAAATCGAAAAAAGGAAGAGAAGAGAAAAGATTAAAAACTTGTTGTGATTTTTGTGAGAAAAGAAATCATGCCACAAAGGACTGTTTTCATTTAAAAGCCTTTGATATAATCAAAACAAGTGTCATTGTGCCTGCACCTGAATGCACAATTTGTGGAAAAACCAACCATCTTACTCAACAGTATGTGTACCTTAAAACTTTTGAGGTAAAAAGAAAAGACTACATTTCAAAAACACTGGAGATGTGACAACTCGTATTTCAAACATCTCTTTGTACTTTGATGTAACCGGTGTGAATGTTATGTGATTATGTGGACTCTAATGATTAATGGAATGTTATGTTGTTATGTTATGTGATTATGTGTAATGCATGTATGTATGTAATATGATCACACAAAACGAGCCCGATCACACAACACTTGGCCAATCGCACAAGCCCATTCGGGCCACACTCTTTGTATCCGAACCAATGGCAGCCCGTGTATGGGGTCGGCCTACTCCTCTTACACGCATACAAACACTCTTCTGGGAGTTTGTTTGTCATTATTTGCAAATCACACAATACACATCAAAACCCTACTCTCTCCTTCTCTCCTCTCGAAGCCGACGGCAACACACCCCTCTCCACCGAAGCTTTTGTGTTCGCATCAATCCTTGCTCTCTTCTCTAACCGGTTAGTGTTTAACTACTGATTGTATGTTGCATGATGTTGTGATCTATATGTTTTACATGATGGTTTAGGGATGATAGGCGATTGATTGTGATATAAACTGTTAGGGTTTTGTGTTCATATAATCGGCACACATGTGTGGTACATATGGATCAATATAGAGTTTGATGATGCTAAGATTTGAATGATGATATAAAACCGAATGTATGTTTATCGGCTGTGAGGTGTTCATATTCGGATGATTGGTTGTGTTAAACTTGTTAGGGTGCATGCTAGAAATCGATAACATAAGTCGTGTTAATGTGTGTAAATGATTATGGTTGTTGATCATGTTTTGAATATGATTAAGGTTCATAGGGATTTGATGATAAAAACCCTTGTTTGATCGATTAATTGTATGATTGGAAACTGTTATCTTCAATGCAAAATAGGAAACTGTTGAATGATTTAAACCGATTGCATGAAATTAGGGGACTAGACAACTAATCGCACAAGGCCACCCTTGATCGCACAAGACCAAATCGGATCACACAAGGGATTGGTCGCACAAGGCAGTCGCACAAGCTGGTGCAACTGTTTAAACCTCATGGTACAACTAGGATATGCATGATCGCACAAGACCTTGTGGATCGCACAAGACAGTGCCGATCACACAAGGCTTGGGCCACACACGAACCACTTGGACTATTATACAGTTGGGCCTCAAAGCCCAAACTCCGATCGCACAAGATACCAGTAGTCGCACAAGGTTATTTGGATCGCACAAGTTAAAGTGTTTGCTTAATTGTTGGGCCGCACAAGTCTTGGACTGCATATGATTTACTGGGCCGGGGTTATGGCTGATCGCACAACCCATTATGGATCGCACAATAGGTTGGGCTGGCTATTCATATTGGGCTTTTATACAAACTTGTCTAATATTGCTCAACGTGTACATTATGTGTTAGTAAATTGTTAGTTCTGTGTAAACTTACGGGTACTACTTGAACCTAGACCTGACTTGTATGGTAACCATGTTAGGAAGTGGTTGACCCCTAGCAGCTCGATTGACCTTTCGTTTATCTGCCAAGCTAACCTAAGGTGAGTTCACACTTTCTACAAAGCGAGGTAATTCCCGGTGGGTTGGGAATGGGTTAAAGAATATGGATTCCTCGTCCTTCTTGGGTAGGATAGTACGGGTTAAGGAATGTAAATCCTCGTCCTCTTGGACAATTTAAATTTCACTAGACCAAAACTCTATCACGAAGTCCCTCCTTTTATATCGACTTAATCGCCGGGCCAATGGCGAGCGGGTCATTAGTTAGATAGCGCTATTTAGGTCTGACAAGCCTCACACCGTGCCGCAGAGGATGGGCGTGAACTAATGGATCTGGGCACATCAATGATGATAGACATTGACGCTAAGGGCACATAAACATGACTAAAGTCAGTGGTCGATATGGTAACGAGTCTAGTAGTGTAAGCATGGGGTAGCCCCCACGGCTGGATTGCCAGAGTAATCGGGATTAAACAAACCACGTTTTCAACTATGGGGTAGCCCCCACGGCAAGGGTGCCAGTTAAAGGAAACTATGTTTTTGGAATAACTTAAACAAACACCCAACTTTGTTGTTGACTCGTTACTACATGCTTTGCAGGTCATTAGGTACTTAACTGGAGCTTGCATGGGGAAGAGTCGTTGTGGGACATGGAATGTTGAGTTCCATGTGAAACATTTGGACAATTAAAACTTATAATTTGGTTTTACACTTTATGCTTCCGCTGATACTTGAATTTGGTTAATTTATTTTGGACACCAATTATATTGTGGTTGATTTATCTACATTGTATTACATTGTTCAATATGATTGGTGGCTTGATCCTGGTCAGTCACACCTCCATGCGGTGATACTCCGCGTGTGGATTTTGGGGGTGTGACAGATTGGTATCAGAGCGATTGGTTATAGCAAACTTGGTTTTGAAAAGGGACAAGCTTTTTGACAAAACCAGACTATAACTTGTACAGTGCTCAACGATCCACAACGACGCTTCGCTCCAAGTGCAAGACTCAACATTCTAGGTGATATGGTTTATGTTATATTACCTACCTGTTAGTTACATAGTACATTGTTCATAGTATGCTTAGATTAATGTAGCAACGATTGTTTGAAACACATGTGTGCTTACCCTCTTCTGTCATCGCACTTTCACGACACCATTTTCACTCATGTTTCCTTTGATGTGAAGATCATGAGTGGACGAATCAACCTAACTCAAGCCCAGCTAATGGCTTTGATCAATGAACAAGTTACTGCGGCACTCGCAGCCGCTCAGGCAGGAGGTCAACATGCTCAGCCTCCTGTGTGCACCTTCAAAACTTTTATGGACTGCCGACCTACTACTTTTAGCAGCACTGAAGGAGCTGTAGGTCTCCTCCACTGGTTCGAGAAACTCGAATCTGTCTTCGAGATGTGTGAATGCCCTGAGGCTCGCAGGGTGTAGCTCTCACGTGGTGGAACGCTCAGGTCCAAATGCTGGGGTTGGTTGCTGCTAACTCCACCACATGGAACGATTTCAAGGAATTGATCATGGAAGAGTAGTGTAATCGTGGTGACATTCACAAGCTGGAGGTAGAGTTCTTTAACTTAAAGATGACAGGGTCAGAAATAGAAGCTGACTTTCCTGAGGTATTCCCTGAGGAATTACCTGGTCTTCCGCCTCATCGTCAAGTCGAGTTTCAAATCGAGCTAGCTCCTGGAGCAGCGCCCATAGCTCGAGCACCCTATCGTCTAGCTCCATCTGAATTGGAAGAACTATCTGCGCAGCTACAAGAACTCTTGGACAAGGGTTTCATTCGTCCTAGTTCTTCGCCCTGGGGAGCTCCAGTGTTATTTGTGAAGAAGAAAGACGGTACCTTCAGAATGTGTATTGACTACCGCGAACTCAACAAGGTGACGGTGAAGAATCGTTATCCTCTTCCACGTATTGATGATTATTCGACCAGTTGCAAGGGTCGAGTTTCTACTCAAAGATTGACCTGAGGTTAGGCTACCATCAACTGAGAGTCCGAGACGAGGATATCTCTAAAACAGCATTCAGGACTCGTTATGGGCATTACGAGTTTCTGGTTATGCCTTTTGGATTGACGAATGCACCTGCGGTCTTCATGGATCTTATGAATAGAGTGTGCAAGCCTTACCTGGATAAGTTTGTTATTGTATTCATCGACGACATCCTGATCTATTCGAAGAGTCAGGAGGAACATGAGCAACACCTAAGGCTTATTTTGGAACTCCTTCGAACAGAGCAGTTGTATGCCAAATTTTTGAAGTGTGACTTCTGGCTTCGCGAAGTCCATTTTCTAGGCCACGTGGTGAATGAGGATGGGATCCACGTTGATCCATCCAAGGTTGATTCAATCAGGAACTGGCCTGCACCCCGTACACCAACAGAAATCCGCCAATTCTTGGGATTGGCAGGCTACTATAGAAGATTCATCAAAGATTTCTCCAAGATTGCGCAACCTCTCACTTTGCTAACTCAGAAGAGTGTCACCTATCGTTGGGGTGATGCCCAGGAAACTGCGTTTCAGCACTTAAAGGATAGACTTTGTAGCACACCTATCCTCTCATTGCCTGAAGGCACAGATGATTTTGTGGTTTATTGCGACGCATCCATTCAAGGACTTGGTTGCGTGTTGATGCAATGTGACAAGGTCATTGCTTACGCGTCACGTCAACTTAAGGTCCACGAAAGGAACTACACTACGCACGACTTGGAGTTGGGAGCATTGGTTTTTGCTCTTAAGATATGGAGACATTACCTGTATGGTACCAAGTGCACCATTTACACCGATCACAGGAGTCTCGAGCATATCTTCAAGCAAAAGGAGTTGAACATGCGACAACGTCGGTGGGTTGAGCTCTTGAATGATTACGAATGCGTGATCAAGTACCATCCAGGCAAAGCCAATGTCGTGGCTGACGCCCTCAGTCGAAAGGATACTACGCCTAAGCGTGTGTGAGCGTTACAACTCACCATCCAATCTAGTCTTCCTACTCAGATACGAGATGCTCAGGTTGAAGCATTGAAAGCGGAAAACATTAGGGCTGAATCCTTACGAGGATCAAGGAAATGATTAGAACAAAAGGAAGACGGCGCCTACTACGTAACAGGGCGTATCTAGGTCCCACTTTATGGAAACCTACATGAACTTGTGATGGATAAAGCACACAAGTCTCGTTACTCAGTACATCATGGTTCTGATAAGAGGTAGGTGGCCTAGCATGAAAGCCCACATAGCAACTTATGTCAGAAATGCTTGACTTGTGCGAGAGTCAAGACCGAGTATCAGAAACCATCAGGCCTGCTCCAACAACCAGAGATCCCGACATGGAAATGGGAGCAAATTTCCATGGATTTCGTTACTGGCCTGCCTAGATCTCAACGCGGAAATGACACTATTTGGGTGATAGTGGATCGATTGACTAAGTCTGCGCACTTTTTGGCTATCAAGGAAACAGACAAGTTCTCGACTTTAGCAGACGTTTACTTAAAGGAAGTGGTTTCAAGGCACGGGGTGCCAACCTCCATTATCTCTGATCGTGATACGCGTTTTACTTCTGAACTGTGGCAAGCAATGCACAAGTCTTTTGGCTCTCGATTAGATATGAGCACAGCATATCACCCGCAAACAGATGGGCAGTCTGAACGCACCATCCAAACCCTTGAAGACATGCTTAGGGCATATGTAATCGACTTTGGTAACGGCTGGGAAAAGCATCTCCCGTTAGTGGAGTTCTCGTATAATAACAGTTACCACACCAGTATCCAGGCCGATCCGTTTGAGGTATTGTGCGGACGTAAATGCCGATCACCTCTTTGCTGGGCAGAGGTGGGTGATAGTTAAATCACTGGCCCAGAACTTGTGGTAGACACAACAGAAAGGATTACTCAAATACGACAACGAATGGCGGCAGCTCATGACCTTCAGAAAAGCTATGATGATAAGCGCAGGAAACCACTCGAGTTCCAGGTTGGGGATCGAGTGCTACTCAAAGTCTCACCTTGGAAAGGTGTTCTTCGTTTTGGCAAACGAGGCAAACTCAACCCGCGATACGTTGGACCATTCGACATCATAGAGAAAATAGGCAAGGTGGCCTACAAACTGAACCTACCAGCAGAACTCAACGGAGTTCACAACGTTTTCCACGTGTCGAATCTGAAAAAGTGTCTGTCAGATGAGACCCTCATAGTTCCTTTGAATGAGCTCACTATCGACGATCAGCTGCGATTCGTCGAGGAACCTGTAGAGATTACTGACCGGGATGTTATGGTTCTCAAGCGTACCAGAATACCTCTTGTTCGAGTTCGTTGGAACTCCCGTCGTGGCCCAGAGTTCACCTGGGAACGCGAAGACCAAATGAAGCACAGGTATCCCCAGTTATTCGAGAAAAGCAAAACCACTGCTGAGGCTGAAGCTACTGCAGAATTTTGGGACGAAATTCCAAACCAGCGGGGGAAGGAAGTGACACCCCAGGAAAACTTGCAACCTAACTAGCTTCCTCAGTGAGTACATGCTAAATTTAGGGACGAAATTTCTTTCAACTTGGGGATAATGTGACAACTCGTATTTCAAATATCTCTTTGTACTTTGATGTAACCGGTGTGAATGTTATGTGATTATGTGGACTCTAATGATTAATGGAATGTTATGTTGTTATGTTGTTATGTTATGTGATTTTGTGTAATGCATGTATGTATGTAATATGATCACACAAAACGAGCCCAATCACACAACACTTGGCCAATCGCACAAGCCCATTCGGGCCACACTCTTTGTATCCGAACCAAGGGCAGCCCATGTATGGGGTCGGCCCACTCCTCTTACACGCATACAAACACTCTTGTGGGAGTTTGTTTGTCATTATTTGCAAATCACACAATACACATCAAAACCTTACTCTCTCTTTCTCTCCTCTCAAAGCCGACGGCAACACACCCCTCTCCACCGAAGCTTTTGTGTTCGGATCAATCCTTGCTCTCTTCTCTAACCGGTTAGTGTTTAACTACTGGTTGTATGTTGCATGATGTTGTGATCTATATGTTTTACATGAAGGTTTAGGGATGATAGGCAATTGATTGTGATATAAACTGTTAGGGTTTTGTGTTCATATAATCGGCACACATGTGTGGTACATATGGATCAATATAGAGTTTGATGATGCTAAGATTTGAATGATGATATAAAACCGAATGTATGTTTATCGGCTATGAGGTGTTCATATTCGGATGATTGGTTGTGTTAAAACTTGTTAGGGTGCATGCTAGAAATCGATAACATAAGTCATGTTAATGTGTGTAAATGATTATGGTTGTTGATCATGTTTTGAATATGATTAGGGTTCATAGGGATTTGATGATAAAAACCCTTGTTTGATCGATTAATTGTATGATTGGAAACTGTTATCTTCAATGCAAAATAGGAAACTGTTGAATGATTTAAACCGATTGCATGAAATTAGGGGACTAGACAACTAATCGCACAAGGCCACCCTTGATCGCACAAGACCAAATCGGATCACACAAGGGATTGGTCGCACAAGGCAGTCGCACAAGTTGGTGCAACTGTGTAAAGCTCACGGTACAACTAGGATATGCATGATCGCACAAGACCTTGTGGATCGCACAAGACAGTGCCGATCGCACAAGGCTTGGGCCACACACGAACCACTTGGACTATTATACAGTTGGGCCTCAAAGCCCAAACTCCGATCGCACAAGATACTAGTAGTCGCACAAGGTTATTTGGATCGCACAAGTTAAAGTGTTTGCTTAATTGTTGGGCCGCACAAGTCTTGGACTGCATATGATTTATTGGGTTGGGGTTATGGCTGATCGCACAACCCATTATGGATCGCACAAGTTGTGCTGATCGCACAATAGGTTGGGCCGGCTATTCATATTGGGCTTTTATACAAACTTGTCTGATATTGCTCAACGTGTACATTATGTGTTAGTAAATTGTTAGTTCTGTGTAAACTTGCGGGTACTACTTGAACCTAGACCTGACTTGTATGGTAACCATGTTAGGACGTGGTTGACCCCTAGCAGCTTGATTGACCTTTCGTTTATCTACCGAGCTAACCTAAGGTGAGTTCAAACTTTCTACAAAGCATGGTAATTCCCGGTGGGTTGGGAATGGGTTAAGGAATATGGATTCCTCGTCCTTCTTGGGTAGGATAGTACGGGTTAAGGAATGTAATTCCTCGTCCTCTTGGACAGTTTAAATTTCACTAGACCAAAACTCTATCACGAAGTCCCTCCTTTTTATCGACTTAATCGCCGGGCCAATGGCGAGCGGGTCATTAGTTAGATAGCGCTATTTAGGTCTGACAAACCTCACACCGTGCCGCAGAGGACGGGCGTGAACTAATGGATCTGGGCATGTCAATGATGATAGACATTGACGCTAAGGGCACATAAACATGACTAAAGTCAGTGGTCGATTTGGTAACGAGTCTAGTAGTGTAAACATGGGGTAGCCCCCACGGCTGGATTGCCAGAGTAATCGGGATTAAACAAAACACGTTTTCAACTATGGGGTAGCCCCCACGGCAAGGGTGCCAGTTAAAGGAAACTATGTTTTTGGAATAACTTAAACAAACACCCAACTGTGAACTCGCTCAACTTTGTTGTTGACTCGTTACTAAATGCTTTGCAGGTCATTAGGTACTTAACTGGAGCTTGCATGGGGAAGAGTCGTTGTGGGACATGGAATGTTGAGTTCCATGTGAAACATTTGGACAATTAAAACTTATAATTTGGTTTTACACTTTATGCTTCCGCTGATACTTAAATTTGGTTAATTTATTTTGGACACCAATTATATTGTGGTTGATTTATCTACATTGTATTACATTGTTCAATATGATTGGTGGCTTGATCCTGGTCAGTCACGCCTCCATGCGGTGATACTCCGCGTGTGGATTTTGGGGTAAGATTATTCAAAGACTATGGGTCATTCTTCACTAAGGATAGCTATAAGATTGTTGGGTCAGAAATGGTGAAGAAGATTGAAGAAATCATAGCTGGGGGTAAAACACAGTTAGTTGCACAAAGGAGTGGCAATGTCTATGTAGTTGATATGTCAAAAGATAACCTAATGGCTGATGCATTTCTATTCTAAGTTGCCTCTAACAAAGAGAAAAAATTATGGCATAGGAGACTTGGGCACACAAATCTTAAGACTATCACTACACTCTCAAAACAAGGCCTTGTAAGAGGTCTCTCACAAAAAACTTTTTACTTGTTCTGAGCATTGTGTTTCCTGTCTAAAAGGTAAACAACATAAAAGCTCATACAAGTCCATTGAAGAGTCCAAAACAACTAAGTGTTTGCAAATGCTGCACATGGATTTGTTTGGCCCAGTAAAAATCATGAGCTTGAAAAAGAAAAGATATTGTTTGGTCATTGTAGATGATTTTTCTAGGTTTACATGGACTTACGTTTTACATTCTAAAGATGAGACTGTGGGTATCTTGCAAGACTTTGTCAAGCAGGTTGAAAAGCAATTTGACTTGCCAGTAAAAATCTTTAGAAGTGACAATGGAACAGAATTTAGAAACAAGGAGTTGGATAAGTTCTGTGTGTCAAAAGGGATTGTAAGGCAGTACAGCAACCCAAGAACACCAGAACAGAATGGGGTGGTTGAAAGGAAAAACAGAACTTTGATTGAAGCTGCTAGAACCATGCTTGCAGACTTAGGTTTACCCTTAACCTTTTGGGCACAGGCTGTAAACACTACTTGTTATATGCAGAACAGAGTTTTTGATCAACCCCAGGCATCAAAAGACTACCTATGAAACTCTGTTCAAAATAGAACCACTGATCTCATATTTCAAAATCTTTGGCTGCCCATGTTTTATTCTAAACTTAAAAGATTCAATTTAAAAATTTGCAGCCAAAGTAGATTGTGGTTACCATCTGGGATACTCAACCACTGCCAAGGCCTATAAAGTGTTTAACACAAGGACTAGGTGTGTGGAAGAGACTTTAAATGTGAAGTTCAATGAACTTTCATCATTAAAAATCCCAGCAAACCCTGCTGAACTGTTTGACCTTGATAAATTTACATTTGAAGATGTGTTTATCAAGACTAACCCTGCAGATACCCCACAATCTCCATCACAAGACTTTGGATAAGATATTGTGATCCCACAATACAAATCACATCCACCACAAGAGCAGCAGATATTCAAAACAGTTGTCAAAGCTCATCCACTGCTGCATCAACAGTTGTTGACCAAAGCAGCCCTCAAACCTCTGCCACCACATCATCTCCAACCTCTGTTGATAAAAATCCATCAATAGTGGATAAAAAGCAACATTGTGCCACACCTATTCCTCCCATTCCTCCACCTCCATTTTAAACAGATGTTGGTTCTTTAAAAGCACCAACAGATGTTAGCTCAGATGATTCACATCTGCAGCCCTCACCTCTCAATGCCATTGTTCCATACAAGGGGGATCTAATCTTCCTTAAATCTCATCCACTTGATCAAGTGATTGGCAACATCAATGAAGCGGTTCTCACAAGAAGTCAATCCCAAATCATTTGTCTTTTTGCAGGCTTTCTATTATGACAACCGGTAATTTACGGCTCTTAAGTACGCACAAAACAAGCATTAGAACGATAATAAATAGTGTTTAAGATGCAGATTAACCTAATTAGGCCTTTGGAGTGTCTAGGAACGACAAACCGGCTTTAAAGTGCGCGAAGGGTGGTTTACGAAAAAACCGTTGAATATTAAATGGTAATGAACCAAAACCGAACAAAATACTGACACCGTCGACAAATACAAATTTTATACGCGTATTTTATACTTATAAATTTAGTTTTGCAAATTTATAGCACTTCCGTACGCCACTAAACGTAAGCGTGAATGGAAAACGCGACTGTAGGAAACGCACTGGCAACGAAACAAAAGCATCGGAGATGCGTGTTACCTTCAAAACTTAAATCTTACACTATATTTAGCTCCGTAATTGAATTTTAATAACCCTAGTCGAAACCGGATCGAAAAACGGATTAAAACGATCAATGACACGTTTTACACGTTCTGACGCAACCGACAAAATACACACCTTATAATGATATACAATACTATTTTACATATTCGGGATTCAAAAATTATATTCCGCGACGTTCCACGGAACTTCGGGTGTGTTGACGGGCTTTAGGAATGCGATTGGGTCACGTGAATTATTGGGCTCGCACTAATGGGCCTTGGGCCCAACCCACACACTAAAACCTATCTATTTAAACCTAGTGATAACCTTATCTATTGAAAACCTCTCATTTGGAACCTCAGACTCACCAAACACGTCCACCCTCTTCTCTTTCCATCACATTCTCTACATCTTATATCTTATACACACATAAAGTTCAACCTAACCCCATGGATTTTCTCTGCAAATCTCTAACACACACACATAAGTAAACAACACTCAGCTACCCTCAACCTCCCTCCCTGATCAAAGACTGACCAGCGAATTTATGTGGAGCAGGCGCCGTTACGATGGTGTCGGCCACCATCTCCAGCGACAACCACACTCACAGCCCCCCCCCTTCGATTGACAAAATGGAGCACCACCACCGTCCGGTGGTGGTGCGGCGGCTACAAACAGAAGAGAGAGACGAGATAGAGAGAGAGAGGCGGAGGAGAGAAAGAGAGCGGCGGAGTTAGGCGACTGAACCGTCATGTGCGGCGGTCGGAGACTCGGACCGGCGGTCGGCGTCTCGGTCCGGTGGTCGGCGTCTTGGTCCGGCGATCGGCGTCAAGGTCCGGCGGTCTGTGTCTCGGTTCGACAGATTTTCCGGTAACCACCTTCCCCATTTATCTTTATTTCTTGCAAACTTGAAGATGATGATGTTTATACCAAGACTGATGATGCTCGGTTCACCTTTGGTTATATTTCGGTTCAAATTTCAAGACGCAGTCGGCTCAGGGAGGACTTCGGATGTTTCGGGTTAGCTTTGGATTTTGCTCACGGCTCGGGTTAGATTCGGGTATGGTTCAGTTTCAAGTGTGATGGTGATTCGGGTTACGGTTCAGATTATTGTTCAGGTTTTACGAGTCAAGCCTCGGGTTTGGTCAGCTTCAGTCAACATGTGGTTCGGGTCAAGGTTTCGGGTCTGGTCAACCTGGTCAAAGACGGTCAACGGGTCGGGTCTTGCGGTTCGTGGTTCGGTTTGGTTGACTCGGTCAAACTGAGTCAACTCGGTCAACCGGGTCAACTCAGTTAACTCAGTAAGTCAACTCAGCCGGTCAACTCGGTTGACTAGGTCAACTCAGTCAATCCTTTTCAACGTTTCGACACGAAGACTTGGTAAAGATTAACGACGCGGTTTCTTTCGTTATTTTTATAATTTTGATACTTACGTGACAAACGAGCTCGAACTAAATCAAAGAGATTAAAGTTTACGTTTTTGAGAAATTTAGCAAATTGATATATTGTTTTAATCTTGATAGAATTTTGAAAAAAATACGACAACTTGTGTTGTCGGGGGCGTCCAAAAACAGATGAAACTCTGCACGTTTTTCGAGAAAAAAACCGTAAAGACAATTGTGTTTTATTGAAAAATGACAACTAACGACATCAAGCGACTTTTATGACAATCAGTATAAATGCATATATTTCTTCAATGACACTTTATAACGTACAAGAAACAACGATAACAGGGATTCTTTTTATAAAAATAAATATGTTTTATATGTTTATTTCGAATAAACAACAATACGAATCCTTTTTATAAAATAAATAAAGTATATATATTTGTTTCAACATCAAATAACCCGACTTCTTTTTATGAAAATAAAGATAATTTATATATTTATTTCAAATATCAAACATGAATTCGTTTTACAAAAATTGAATATAGTTATATATATTTAATTCTGATAACAAATAAAACGAATCCTTTCATAAATAAATATAGTTATATATTTATTTCCGATAACAAATAACACAACTTTTCTAAAAATAAATATAGTTTATATATATATATTTTTTTAAAATATCAGACAACACCAACTCTTTTATAAAATAAATATTGTTTGAATGTTTATTTAAAACATCAAATGACTCGATCGTTTTATAAAATAAATATAGATATTATATTTATTTCAAACAACCACAACACAATTATAACAATATATTTATATATTTTTATATAAATATCTATATCTTTTCAAATCTTTCGAGAACTAAGTCTTCTAAGACATACTAATTACCGACAATAAACCAACTTAACAAATATAACTTAGTTGTTTTCATTAAGTTAACAACTTACCGACGAATTGTTCGGTTAACGATTCGGTAGAGCTCAGTGACACGTAGTTTAGTTACTTCCGTGATTAGGGATATTATAGAATGCACGCTAGCGAGTCACGTCTTGGAAATGACATCACGAAATTTAGCTAGCTTTGCACATGGAAATACATGTGAGTTCATAACCCCCACTTTTTATGGTTTTACATTTTTATAAATGTTTTCGGGGGTGGAAAGACATGCAAGTTTTGCAAAAGTAAACAATTTCTCGATAAACGAAAACTCATTTCTAAACCATGTTACGAATGGATTTCAAGAAACTCAAATGGTTTACGAACGATTTATACTGAATATACCGGTTTTACAAAACAAATGCGTATTTACGAAACGTGCATGATTTTCATGACTAGGGACGGGAATGTCCAAGTTACAACAATAGGACTGGGTTGGTCTGCATACGAAAAACGAGACAACCCAGTGAGTTCATGTCCCCCTTTTCTTTTAACTGTTTTCAGTTTTATAACTTCGGGGGTGAAATACATGTTACAATGTTTACAAATGGTATGGTTAGCTAAGGAATGAACTGTTAGATCATGTGAATGGGTAGGCGATTAACATAAGACCATTAATCCTTGTATAAGGACCAAGGGGCATGAGTGATAGATCTATTGGGTGTTGCAAGCCCCACCCATGAGCCCGCGGGTTGGACCATGTGGGGACTATGTCGTTCCCGCCGGATGGCCCGGTACGAAATACGCATAAAGGCTTGAGTCTTCCTAAACTCTTTCACACATATTAATGTATTAGCTACACATTAATTGATCTGTTCATAGACGCTTCATACCGGTTACCAAAGGAATACTTACAAATGTTTACAAGATTATTGGAGCTCATAGTTTTCATATAACATGCCGAGAAAAATGATTTTACTGTATCTTCGCAACAACTTTTAAAAACCGGTTATTCAAAGGGTTTTATTTCAAATCTTTTACAAACAAAATATGAACTCGCTCAACTCTATGTTGATTTATCACATGTTTCTTTCTCAAGTTACTTTTCAAAGTTATGGCACGGTTGGAATAGGAGAACCATGTGGAGTCGAGTACTTAGGGGAGTTTGTTTTCTAGAAGTCTTTGCTTATTTGCTTCCGCTGTGCAATGAAGATACCAGTCCAGTCACGCCAGCTCTGATATTTTTGGGGTGTGACAGATTGGTATCAGAGCTATAGGTTACAGCGAATTAGGTTTCTGTAGTGATTCCTAGGCTCTAACCTTACTTTTCTCTGGGACTTAGACTAATAATACTTTGAACACATACAGAAGGCCTAAGACTCGAATATGATCTCCAACCGTTGCCGAAAAACAACGTGTCAAAATTTTGATTTCAAACATACGCTAATGTAGTGTTTTATACACGGTACACGAAGCAATTACATATAATAAACGAAACTTGGAGAGTTAGAAAAACATGCATTTAGAACCTTTGGAAACCTATGTCGAAGTTCATTAAAGGTTATATCGTAGGAAACACGGCTATTAACTCGGGCGAATGTCGTTATTATGTCGTATGTGCTATTTTAGTTAACCAAGCAGGTACCCTACGCAAAACAAAACACAAGCGTGCAAACTAGACGAAACTCAAATTATACATCAACAGGTGTTTAAGTATGTCACATACGACTTATGAGGCGATGCCTTTGAAAAGACACGATGGCGTGATTCAACGACGATGCTAGATTCCGTCAGCAGGGGAACTACCGATCAGGATGCGACGATTTGTCACACGGTCCTATAAACGACACGAATCACGTCAAGGAGAAGACGTATGTCCCCAAATTCCCCCTACTTCATTAATGGCGATTACGCTATGTTCGACATTCCATGGTAATGTCACTTAACAACCGGTTATCACATGAAACCCCAGGTAAAGTCCTTAAATTTCCTTTGTTGAAATTCCGACTTTTGCATCCAATGAGTAGATTTTTACATCCCTACTCCTCTTAATGGTCGATGTATCATGACAGTTTCTTTCATTATAAGCGAACACTCACTTACTTCAATTCTTGAAAAGTTCATATGTTACACATGCATCGTTTGTTACACATGTGGTTTCATTTTGAATGATCGTTTTCATCAAAATTTCAATTATTATTTCGCTATATCCAATTATTGCTTTGTGATCTGAATGATCCGCATTCTTGTAAGTGTCGACTCCTTGCTATCGAGTCAATGAATTCCTTGAGAACTTCTTTTCTTTTCAAGATACGTATACGGTTTTTCGTTGTAACCATGCCAAAAATTTTCTTGTCGATACATGTATTTGTTGTTGAATTGCATCTAAACCAAGTTCATTTGTTTGAACTTGTCCACTACCCATATTCAATTCAAGGCATCATATGATGTATTGAAAACATCATATTCAAATTCGTTTTAACAAACGTTTCATTTGTTGCGAGTCGTAGTAGACTTGTTTGGTCTACGACTCTGTTAAGTCGTTTGTTGATTTCGACACCTTGTGGTGGTGTTTTCACTAATTTGAAGCTTGCGCTAATCTCGTTTACGCATCTCATGCATGGATTTAATTATTTATTTATTGTATTACTTTAAATCCACTTTGATTTATCGTATTAAAACAATCTTAATACAATCGTGTGTTAAGATAATGGTACACAAATTCATGTTATATTCCGGTGTACCTCCTAACTGTTCTTTCATTATGGATCGAATGTTTTGCGATATCCATTGTTTCTTCGATCGAAAACTGTATTTCTTTGATGTTCCATCTTCAATTGAAAATCCTTTGATGTTTGTTTGGATCAAACGTTCAGATTTACTTCGTTGAATCCTCATTTGATTTCAAATACAGTGAACTTGTTCCGTCACCACTATTATTGAGTTATCTCGATCACTACGACACCTTGTGGCTTTGGTATAATTTGCAGCTTGTGCTGATCACGATCGAGCGTTTCATGCAAACTATTACATTTGAGTTTGTTGATTCTAAGTTCATCTAGTGGATGTTATTGCTTCTAAAACTCATTTACATATTGTGAACGTTCATACGGAATTCGATTGGTCGAAGTTCCTTTTCTTTGTTGGACCCGTGTTAACTTAGTCACACTAGTGACTGCATTGGTACATCTCGTTTCTTTTGACATCAAATTCTGAAACATATTCCTGTTAACCATTGGGTTCATATTGTTGAGGTATGTCCTTGAATTCCTATAATACGAATAAGTCTTGATTCGATTTCATGGTCATTCACATTGGTATTATTCGTATTTACCTACGCATAACGTAACTCTAAGGAGTTAACGTAGTCTAAATTTCGAGGACGAAATTTTATTAAAAGGGGGAGAATGTGACAACCGGTAATTTACGGCTCTTAATTATGGACAAAACAAGCATTAGAACGATAATAAATAGTGTTTAAGACGCAGATTAACCAAATTAGGCCTTTGAAGTGTCTAGGAACGACGAACCGGCTTTACAGTGCGCGAATGGTGGTTTACGGAAAAACTGTTGAATATTAAACGGTAACGAACTAAAACCGAACAAAATACTGACAACGCCGACAAATACGAATTTTATACGCATATTTTATACTTATAAATTTAGTTTCGCAAATTTATAGCGCTTCCGTACGCCACAAAACGTAAGCGTGAATGGAAAACGCGACTGTAGGAAACGCACCGGCAACGAAACAGGAGCATCGGAGATGCGTGTTACCTTCAAAACTTAAATCTTACGCTATATTTAGCTCCGTATTTGAATTTTAGTAACCGTAGTCAAAACCAGATCGAAAAACGGATTAAAACGATCAATGACGCGTTTTACACGTTCGGACGCAACCGACAAAATACACGTCTTATAATGATATACAATACTATTTTACATATTCGGGATTCAAAAATTATATACCGCGACGTTCCACAGAACTTCGGGTGCGTTGACGGGCTTTAGGAATGCGATTGGGTCACGTGAATTATTGGGCTCGCACTAATGGGCCTTGGGCCCAACCCACACACTAAAACCTAACTATTTAAACCTAGTGATAACCTTATCTATTGAAAACCTCTCATTTGGAACCTCAGACTCACCAAACACATCCGCCCTTTTCTCTTTCCATCACATTCTCTGCATCTTATATCTTATACACACATAAAGTTCAATCTAACCTCATTGATTTTCTCTGCAAATCTCTAACACACACACATAAGTAAACAACACTCAGCTACCCTCATCCTCCCTCCCTGATCAAAGACTGACAGACGAATTTCTGTGGAGCCGGCGCCGTTACGATGGTGTCGGCCACCATCTCTAGCAGCCCCCCCCCTCGATTGACAAAATGGAGCACCACCACCACCGTCCTGTGGTGGTGCGGCGGCTACAAACAGAAGAGAGAGACGAGATAGAGAGAGAGAGAGGCCGAGGAGAGAAAGAGAGCGGCGGAGTTAGGCAGTAGAACCGTCGTGTGCGGCGGTCGGAGACTCAGACCGGCGGTCGGCGTCTCGGTCCGGCGATCTCTGTCTCGGTTCGACAGATTTTCTGGTAACCACCTTCCCCATTTATCTTTATTTCTTGCAAACTTGAAGATGATGATGTTTATACCAAGACTGATGATGCTTGGTTCACCTTTGGTTATATTTCGGTTCAAATTTCAAGACACAGTCAGCTCTGGAAGGACTTCGGATGTTTCGGGTTAGCTTTGGATTTTGCTCACGGCTCGGGTCAGATTCGAGTATGGTTCAGTTTCAAGTGTGATGGTGATTCGGGTTATGGTTCAGATTATTGTTCGGGTTTAACGAGTCAACCCTCGGGTTTGGTCAGCTTCGGTCAAAATGTGGTTCGGGTCTGGTCAACCTGGTCAAAGACGGTCAACTGGTCGGGTCTTGCGGTTCGTGGTTCGGTTCAGTTGACTCGGTGAAACCGGGTTGACTCGTGAAACCGAGTCAACTCGGTCAACTGGGTCAACTCAGTCAACTCAGCAAGTCAACTCAGCCGGTCAACTCGGTTGACTCGGTCAACTCAGTCAACCCTTTTCAACATTTCGACACGAAGACTTGGTAAAGATTAACGACACGGTTTCTTTCGTTATTTTTATAGTTTTGATACTTACGTGACAAACGAGCTCGTACTAAATCAAAGAGATTAAAGTTTACGTTTTTGAGATATTTTGCAAATTGATATATTGTTTGAATCTTGATAGAATTTTGAAAAACATAACGACAACTTGTGTTGTCGGGGGCGTCAAAAAACAGAGGAAACTCTGCCCGTTTTTCAAGAAAAAACCGTAAAGACAAATGTGTTTTATTGAAAAATGACAACTAATGACATCAAGCGACTTTTATGACAATCAGTATAAATGCATATATTTCTTCAATGACACTTTATAACGTACAAGAAACAACGATAACACGGATTCTTTTTATAAAAATAAATATGTTTTATATATTTATTTCGAATAAACAACAATACGAATCCTTTTTATAAAATAAATAAAGTATATATATTTGTTTCAACATCAAATAACCCGACTTCTTTTTATGAAAATAAATATAATTTATATATTTATTTCAAATATCAAACATGAATTCGTTTTACAAAAATTGAATATAGTTATATATATTTAATTCCGATAACAAATAAAACGAATCCTTTCATAAATAAATTTAGTTATATATTTATTTCCGATAACAAATAACACAACTTTTATAAAATAAATATAGTTTGAATGTTTATTTTAAACATCAAACAACTCAATCCTTTTATAAAATAAATATAGCAATTATATTTATTTCAAACAACCGCAACACAATTATAACAATATATTTATATATTTTTATATAAATATCTATATCTTTTCAAATCTTTCGAGAACTAAGTCTTCCAAGACATACTAAATATCGACAATAAACCAACTTAACAAATATAATTTAGTTGTTTTCATTAAGTTAACAACTTACCGACGAATTGTTCGGTTAACGATTCGGTAGAGCTCAGTGACAGGTAGTTTAGTTACCGCATTTATTTAGAAACTTATAGATATTCCGTGATTATGGATATTATAGAATGCACGCTAGCGAGTCACGTCTTGGAAACGACATCACGAAGTCGTATTTAGCTCGCTTTGCACATGGAAATACAGGTGAGTTCATAACCCCCACTTTTTACGGTTTTTACATTTTTATAAATGTTTTCGGGAGTGGAAAGACATGCAAGTTTTGCAAAAGTAAACAATTTCTCGATAAACGAAAACTCATTTCTAAACCATGTTACGAATGGATTTCAAGAAACTCAAATGGTTTACGAACGATTTATACTGAATATACCGGTTTTACAAAACAAATGCGTATTTACAAAACGTGCATGATTTTCATGGCTAGGGACGGGAATGTCCAAGTTACAACAATAGGACTGGGTTGGTCTGCGTATGAAAAACGAGACAACCCAGTGAGTTCATGTCCCCCTTTTCTTTTAACTGTTTTCAGTTTATAACTTCGGGGGTGAAATACATGTTACAATGTTTACAAATGGTATGGTTAGCTAAGGAATGAACTGTTAGATCTTGTGAATGTGTAGGCGATTAACTTAAGACCATTAATCCTTGTATAAGGACCGAGGGGCATGAGTGATAGATCTATTGGGTGTTGCGAGCCCCACCATGAGCCCACGGGTTGGACCATGTGGTGACTATGTCGTTCCCGCCGGATGGCCCGGTACGAAATACGCATATAGGGTTGAGCCTTCCTACACTGTTGCACACATATTAATGTATTAGCTACACATTAATTGATCTGTTCATAGACACTTCATACCGGTTACCAAAGGAATACTTACAAATATTTACAAGATTATTGGAGCTCACAGTTTTCATATAACATGCCGAGAAAAATGATTTTACTGTATCTTCACAACAACTTTTAAAAACCGGTTATTCAAAGGGTTTTATTTCAAACCTTTTAAAAACAAACTATGAACTTGCTCAACTTTATGTTGATTTTTCGCATGTTTCTTTCTCAGGTTACTTTTCAAAGTTATGGCACAGTTGGAATAGGAGAACCATGTGGAGTCGAGTACTTAGGGGTGTTCGTTTTCTAGAAGTCTTTGCTTATTTGCTTCCACTGTGCAATGAAGAAACCATTCCAGTCACGCCAGCTCTGATATTTTTGGGGTTTGACATCTATCACTCCATCAACCAGTCAAGTACCAAGAGGCACTAAAAGACAATAGTTGGGTAGAAGCCATCTAAGAAGGCCTCCAACAGTTCAAAAGACAACAAGTATGGGAACTTGTACCACTGCCAAAGGATGTAAGTCCAATTAGCAGAAAGTGGGTCTTCAAGAACAAAACAGAAGAAAGGGGCATTATTGTCAAGAACAAAGCCAGGCTTGTGGTTCAAGGTTATTGACAAGAAGAAGGCATAGACTATGATGAGACATTTGCTCCTGTAGCAAGACTTGAAGCCATCAGATTGTTCTTAGCCTTTGCTGTCAACCACAACATCAAGGTGTTTCAAATGGATATCAAGTGTGCATTCCTCTATGGCAAAATTCAGGAAGAGGTATATGTTTGCCAACCTCCTGGTTTTGAGGATCCTTTTTATCCTGATCATGTCTACAAGCTAAATAAAGCTTTGTATGGCTTGAAACAAGCACCAAGGATCTCTTTCCTCTTTTCTCATCTTTATTGGTTTCACAAGAGGTAAAATTGATAAAACACTGTTTTTAAAATGGAGAGGAAAAGACTTGATGATTGTCCAAATTTATGTGGATGACATCATTTTTGAAAGCGCATGCAATGCAAAGTGTGAAGAGTTTAGGCAACTCATGACAGCAGAGTTTGAAATGAGTGCAATGGGTGAACTCCAATGCTTTCTTGGTCTCCAAGTTAAGCAATTGCAAAATGGAACTTTCATTCATCAAAGAAAATATGTAAAATATCTTTTAAACAAATTTGAGATAAATGATTGTAGACCATGTAGTACCCCCAAGGCAACCATAAAGCTGGTCATGTCTGATGAAAAAGATGACTTGGTTGATCAGACCTTATATAGAAGCATGATTGGGTCTTTATTGTACCTAACTACATCAAGGCCAGACATCATGTTTGCAACATGTGTTTGTGCAAGATCCCAGTCAGCACCTAGGAAGTCTAATCTCATTGCTGTGAAAAGGATATTCAGATACATAAAAGGTGCTCCCACACTTGGTATCTGGTATCCTGCTAATGGGAATGTTAAGCTTTCAGGGTTCTCAGAAAGTGATTATGTTGGATGCAACTCCACCAGGAAGTCTACATCGGGAGGGTGTCAATTCCTAGGCAATTGCTTAGTGTCTTGGCAAAGCAAAAAGCAAGCATCTGTTTCCATATCAACTACTGAAGAAGAATACATTGCTACTACAAGCTGTACAACCCAACTGTTGTGGCTTCAAAATCAGTTACTGGATATTGGTATAACTGCTCTAAAGACTCCTCTCATGTTGGACAGTCAAGCAGCTGAAAATATCATCAAAAATCCAGTATCGCATTCAACCACCAAACACATTGATATCAGACATCACTTTATGAGGGATTGCTATGAAAAAGGTTTGATTTCTCTGCATCATGTTCCAACTAAAGATCAGCTGGCAGATGTGCTAACAAAAGTATTAGACACATCCACCTTTGAAAGCTTGATCTCTAGGATTGGCATGCTTAACATGGACTAACAAGCAAAACTTGGTTTTCCATGAATAAAAAGCATTAAAATGTTTTCAGAAACTTAAAAATCCATCCTTAAAAATAGTTAAAATGAAAATTTTCATAAATCCTTAAAAGTCTGCTCATATCCACTGTTTGTTTCAAACCTCTGATTGTTGAAAATTCACCCACTGCTGAAAGACAACCTTCGTTTCCTCATTTCCTTATTGACCACTGTTGACTAAACCTCATTTGTTTCAACCACTGATGTCTATCCACTGATAGATAAAAATCAGCCACTGATATACCATACACTGTTCCCAACCATTATTGTTGCCCAACAGCGGTTTCCTAACAACTGTCATCCACCTTTTTCCATCAGAGGTTGCCACGTGGGCAGATGTTAACCGTCAGATCTTTGAAACTGCTGCCACGTCAGCATTCACTTTTTCCCTTTTATAAAACCCTGATAAATCCCCAAACAGAGCTTTCACTGTCGTATCGAATCCAAGAATTCTACAAAGCGGTTACCATCTTCTTTTTCATCTCTTCTTCAACCATTCGCAATTTTCTACTTCCGATCATGGCTCTTATCATCGAACACCCCCACAATTACCTCTGTACGTTTGAGAAAACGGACAAAAATACATAGTTCCATGTCACACCCTGACCTGCAGCGGAAATGTACGGGGCATGATGATTGCCCATAGCTCATGAAAACTAATTATTTTTTCAATATTCAAAGCATCTCCATTTAATTAGACACATAATATGTAATAATCAAAATTGTCCATACATTGTTCAAAACAAAATATCAAGATTTCATTTTAATTTCCTAAGGCCCATGCTACGTGTCCACAGCACTTGATCATCAACATTGAAAACCTGCACCATGTTAGAAAAAATATATTTTTGGGTCAACAAATATGTTGGTGAATAATTTTCTCTTTTTATAGAAAACAGTTTTATATTTATTTCTTCTAAAAAATTATTTTTAACATGCACCTCAAGATTAGTGTGAAAATGGTCTTATATCATCAACAAAGTCAACATATCCATAAATCCAAATTTACCTAACGAGAATACAAAATCAAACAACCAAAATAAATAGACACCTGACGATAGCGTGCATTAGACTTAAGCCCCGAGGAGCGAGTCTAATACCGTTGGCGATACTAGACTACAACCCATGGCCGTGGGGAACCTAGTCAGCCGTGGATCCACTAGACACAATAGCATGCAATAGACTTGACATCAGATATCATATAGAATAATAGAATACACATAAGACGTTCACATAGTAACACTTGATAATAGCATGTTAAGTAAATCGAAAAGTGTAACATGATGCACCCCAAAATTTGAAAAGTTAAAAAGGGGAAAGTGGAGGAGATTACTCACAGGTTGCGAAGAAACGCTACATGAGAATTAACGCACGACAAGGACCGGATTATATCTAAAATGATAATCACCCTAAAATGAATAACCGAAATCCTAAACAAACGGACAATATATAAATTTTAGGAAATTGGGTTCTCCTATTTGGGGACTTATATGAGTTTTCAAAATAATATACAAATCGGTATTTTGTACAAATTGTCATGATTAATCATATAGTAATAACAATTTAGTATGCTATCTTAATCGTTAAATGCTACCAATTTTGATTAATTAATAGAATTTATCTAACAAAATCATACCTTAGAGTTCATAGTTATCAAATGTTTAAATTTAAAATAATAATTTTTTATAAAGAAATTTTATTCACTTAAAAGAAAACACATTAATCCATTGATAAGATAATTATAGAAAATTTATATAAGAGTCCCAAAACAATTATAGAATCTATATAAAAAAAATCAGTAAAAATATTTATAGAATTTATTTGTGATAAACTTGTAGTTTTGAATAATTAAAACGTGTATAAGTCCAAATTATATTCATGAATTCTCAAAAATTAATGAAAAATTATATTAGAACTACCTAGTGTTTATTCTCTGAAATACCAAATAAAAAAGTATTTATTGAATTTATTTAAAAGTGTCTTGTATTTTTATTTGATTTATCTAGTGATTAAAATATAAATAATTCACCGAAATTCCAATTGATATTTAAAAATTCCCAAACTTTACACACAATACACTAGTATGATATATAACAATATTATTCTTTCAATTTCATCAAAACGCAAGTTTAAACCTAAAAGCCCCAAATTTTATGAACAAAGAACCCTAATTTCAACTAAAATTAAATTCGGATAAATTAACCTTCTATCACTAAAATTGATAGAGGGCTTTTGTAGAGAACGAAAAATTAAGCAAGTTGGGCTTTGGAATCACCTGAAAAGGTTGAGAATTGAAGGAGATATCGTCTGCACAAGTTACAAGCCCTAGAATCTTGAACACGACACCACAACCACTGCTGTGCAACCCCACCATCCAAACCCAAAAAGACCAAAAAGAAAACCACAAAGCCCACCAACCCACAAATAAGGGTCCTCTGGAAGATGAGATCCTAGAGGTTAACCTTGTCACAACACCAATGTCACTAGAAACCACTATTGCTACTTCCTCACAACAGATGGAAAGATCTCCACCCAAAACCTCAACTCCTCATGATTCCTCCCAAAAGGAACATGTTGTAAGCACAGGGACCCCACAATATGAAGCATTACAATCATTTGAGAGTAGCTTAACAACCCTCCTCCCGGGGCAAATTCTCTTTCAACACCACACCCCACACCCCACATCTCCTATCCACCTACCATAATACCTCTGTTTGAGGCCATTGAACACAAAACAACCCCTCTCACCAACACATTACTGAGAGTACAACTTTTACGTTGTCTGTGTCTGAGCCCATTCAATTGGCTAACCCACAAACAGCTGAGGAGGATACACCACTTGAATTTCCTAAAATTCTTGTTGGTAGTTCAAGTGGAGCAGCTACTACAGGTGTTAGATCCACGGATCTACATCTGGACAGTAGTTTCATCAGTCAGATTCCCTTGAAGGCAACCACTGCTCTGGCTACCAAAGTAATCACTAGTGTGCTTTCTAAGGTATCCACTGATGCAGAGGGAAGTCCCCAGAACCAAGAACAAGGGGCATCTACGAATGAATACTTGGAGGCACCTCCTATTTCAAAAACAGATACAACCACCTCTGGTGGGAATTCAGATGATCCTATTAAGTTGGGTGATGGATTAAAATATATGGATTTGACAGAGAGGTTATCCAGTATTGAAACCATTGTTGCTGATATGAAAGATTTAATGAAGCAGTTGATGGATGCTTCCAAAAGTCAAGCTTCTCATCAGCAGTTATCCCAAGAGCTTTGGAACTAAGTTCAACCAATTCTTGCAGCTCAAAGGGAACTGGCTGAGCTTCAAAATAACTCACAAATGGAACTTATTAGAGTTATGGTTTAAGCAAGATATAAAGATACACAGCTGATATCAGGGGCATCAAAGAAGCCCTTGCAAAAATGACGGGCACTACCCCTGCACCTATCTTAGAAAAAGATGATGAAGATGATGCCAAAAAGGGGGAGAAGGACTCAATAAAAAACTTTGGCAAACCTACACCAAGGAATCAGCCAAAACAAAAGCCAGAGCTTGCTAAAAAGTCTTCTGCAAAATCTTCTGAAAAATCTGACAATAGAAAGAAAAAAGGAGTTGATGAAACCCTAAATATCCAGACAGATAAGGAGATTGAAGCAAAGCAGAAGAAAAAGGATACAAAAGAAAGTAAACAAGATATTTTGAGAAAGGAGTTGAAGAAAAAGGTGAAGGAAGAAGACAAAGTGCTAAACATTGGACCCTCAACAAGAAGAAAATCTTACAAACACAATAAACCTCCCATTGCCACATTTCCTAAACCAAAATCACCACCACAAAAACCAACCACTGATGGTTCCAAAAAGCCAAACACTGACACACCCAAACCAAAACCTTCACCACAAAAACCACCTCTCAAAAAGCAGAAAACAAATCCTTCATCACCACCACCATCATCTATAGCAACAGATGTTAATGCATCTAAAGCATCATCGGATGTGGAGACAACAGTTGTTGAGACACCAGTTGTTTCAACAGTTGTTAGTCAAACCACTGATTCCACCCATTTTGATCCTCCACCAACAACCAAACCACAAACTCGACAAAGATTCCCCTCACAATCAATCCTTTCACCCATAGCACTTTCCCCATCTAAAACTCCTCCTCCCCTAAAATCTGTTTACACAAGAAAAAGAAAATTTATGGTGCATGAAGAAGAAACAGATAAACATGCACCAATTCCCTTATCATCTACTCCATTCATTTAAACCAACCCTACTCCATTCATACCACCATCATCACCAAAAACCAATCCACTCAATCATCCACCCGCTGGCTACATCCCTTGAAACATTCCATTGGCAATTCAATTCCCTCTGGAACTGCTTACAGTTCAAGATGAAATGAAACAATTTTACACAGAGGATGATCCATCCAAAATAACCTTCCCATCTCTTCATGGCTTCAGAACTCCTAAGAACATTGATGAATATCTGAAGTTGAAAGCCAACAAGCAGAATATATGGCAAAAGAAGAGAGTAAAGGGCTAGGAGATAGCAACTTACAAGGTCGCATGCAACATGGGCTTAGTAAAGTCAGGAAGTTAGAAGACTTTGCTAGAGACCTGAGTAAGAAAATGTCAAATCTGCCACCAAATGCTAAACTTCAACAGGTATTAAGGACTGGTTTCTTAAACATCATCATGGATACCAAGCCCTACAAAGCCTACAGGTCTGATTTCAAAGACTGGCCTCTTGAAGCTCTTAAAGAAGAGGTAGATAGAATAGAATTGATGAAAAAGGATCCTCATATGAAGAAATCTGCACCCAACTGGAAAAAATACAAGAAGGTTGATGTGGATGAAGCATTGAGGTATAAAAGAAAGAAAGCAGAACTTGTAGCATCAAACTATGGGACTGCTAGATCCATTGCAAGATGGTCTAAGCAGAATATTGATCTAACTTATAAAAAGTTAGAAGAACTAAGAAAGACAGATCCTTCCCTGCCTAAGAAGCCAGTATATGATGATGAAACCACTAATAGACCTCAACAGACCCTTTTCCTCTGAAAGGTTGTTCACATCATCAGATGTATCCATCAGTGTTTTGAACCAAAGAAAAAGACAACAACTGACTGATGAGGAAGATGAAAAGAGGGAAGCTGAATTCAGAAAAGAGGCTATCAAGAATCAATTGCAATTTGGATTGGATGAGGCTTCTCTGCAACTTCAGGCTCAATTTGTTGAAACTCTCCAAAGGTTGGCAAGCAGACCTCAATCCCCTAACTCATCTCAAATAAAACTTCTCCCAAGAAACCTATCAAAGCCAAAAATACTAAAGTGGAAATCTAATATACAGACCCATATATTGACTCTGCTCAGGTCTGATGGTAGTTTTGAATGGTTATCAAGGGAGGATGCACTTGGTCTGAATGCAGTTGACCTCTAAGATCTAATGAACCTTCAACTTCAAAGGGATGAAGATGACACCGATTCTTTGGATTTTGAGCTCCAGTTTAAAGGGCAAGTCTGGGAAAGGTTGATGAGAGAATAAATGATGGGATTGAACCCTACCAGAGGAACAGATAATGAAAGCCAAAACCGGTTCACAACAGTGGATTCACAATAAGCAGATGTTTATATTAAGCTCTCCCCTTGACAGTGGTTATCTAACAGCTGATATACTTTAAGTACTGCTCAGAAGAACAACTGATGAACCAAACACTGATGAAACGCTAAAGACTGCTAAAGACAAACACTGACGCTCTATCTACTGCTGTCTCTTAAGTACTGCTGAAGACACAAATACTGCCCATTCAAGGACTGATCACCTTTGATGAAAGCACTAATACTCAACATCAGTGCTTAGGCTACAACAGTGGAAAGTGAATCAGTAGTTTACCCATGTTTTGTATTTTATTATCAAACAGTTGTTAGACACCAGTAGTTTGAATAGAATAATGTTTACAAGTTGTTAGGTTGTTAGATGTCACTTTCATGGTGACGTCAGCTGAGATACATCAGTGGTTTGGTTTGCCTATAAATATAACAGTACCCTGTACTGTTATATTTGATCGTTTTGAGAGAGTTCTTCTCCTCAATTCAATCCTTTCATCTTGTGCAATCCAACCTTGGGGTATCAGGCTGAGGGGGAGTTTATTTGTAAGCATGTTGTAATCATTTGATTTACTTTGTAATCTTTTGACTGATGCAATTCATGTGTTTATCAAACCCATTTCTCTTTATGATTGTGTTTAATAAAGTTTGTTATTCATTTCCTCTGCACTTAAATTTCTGTTCATTTCTGTTTGATTTGTCCAAATTATACAAACAAACACAATCACGAGAGCCTCCGATCCTAACAATTGGTATCAGAGCCTGGACAGTCAAATTCGATCTAACAATCAATTTGACATAACAGTTCGGCTCAAAATTCATTGATACTAAGATTGGTTGTATTTAGTTGAAAAACAGAGTAACGAGTAACAATGCTTAAAACTACTATTCAAATACTCTGTAAAACAACCAAGATGTCATATGACACACAAATCTCACACAACGAGTGACTTCATGCACAAGACACTCATGGTTTTTAGATCTGAAAAACATATCTGTTAAACTATGGGATTATTTCATATTTTCAAAATTGATTTCAACTGTTGTTTTGAAACTTGTGATGTCACGTTATTAGATGCTAAAGTATGAACCTCAGATTAACAAAAGCCTATGTTCATAAAAACATTAGTGTTTTTGCTAACGTAAAAAGAGGGAAATTAAACTTTAGTCATAAGAACTTATGTGTTGAAAACAGGTTGAAATTATCAAAAGGAACAAATCGACTCTGTTAAAATACATTAAGAAAACAGGATAGTCCATATCATATGTAACGTGAGATTGGTCAAAAATTTGTTCAAATATGGTCAATTCTCTCAAAAGATTACTGCAAAATGATATTGGATTAAGGCTTCTCTCAACAAAGACCTCCCAGTAAGTAAGTCATTACTTATAAATGGGAAGGATAAAAAGGGAAGAAGAAAATTCACAAAAAAAAAAAAACCTCAAAAGTGTGTTTATCTCAAAACTTTTGAAGTCAAAAGAAAAGAGTATAAAACACTTAAGAGTCAAAGTTTAGGGTAATAATGGTCATTAAGCTACTGTGTGCATTCATCTGTTCAGAAAAAGGTTCAGGTTAAAATGGTAAATTCCAGTGAATGAACTTCAAGAGGAATAGACAAATCTTCGAAATCATCACATGGTAACCAGATCTATAACAGGATCTTCAAAACTCATGTGTCCATGTGTCCTCATGTTTGCAATCAACTGACAAGAAAATGGTACCTAACAGTGGTCAAAATGTATTCAAAAATTCCTACCACTGCTGTCAAACCACTGACCATTTTCATAAACTTGAGAATGATATGATTACGTTTTTTATTGAAAATATACCAGATTCTTTTCTTTTGATACTGTTCTCAGAAAAGCCTTTAACCATTTTTTTTACAAAGGATTTTCTCAAATAACCAGGATATATTATTCGTTTTTTTAAGAATAATATATTTTGAACATTTGCCTATTTTTGTTGGCAATAGTTTATGTTACCTGTCAGGATATAGTACCTTATTTTTGTTGGTGTTTTTGTCCTCATAAATGGGTCAAAAGGAAATGGTACATACATCAAGGTCATGTCATACTCAGGTTTGTTTTAAACACTAATCAAAGGTTGATTGCTAAACAGTGCTTAAACTACTGGGGCACTCATGTTTTAATTTGGATATTAAACAAAAATGACTTGCCTTAGCAAAAAGTTCTCACCATCTGGGGTACTAAACCACTGTCAGAAATTCGTAAAAGCTTCGAAATGTGAAAATGACATGTGGCAACACCTTGTATGAAAATTTCTTTAAAAGTTGCTGACATAATGGGCTTTCAAATCGTTATCATTATGTCACCCCTAAACACTGTTTTGTTCAAACATCTGCTCTCTAACTACTGTCCACTGCTGAAAGTCAACCACTGTTCTTCCATCTTCATTGTAAGCACTGATATTCAAAATCTGTGTTACAACCACTGATATGCTATCCACTGATAGTAAAAATCACCCACTGTCCTTATTTTGACCATTGTAACCACTGATACTTGCTTCATCAGTGGTTTCCAAAACAACTGTTCTCCATAATTCATCTCTTCGTCATCTGTTGACACGTGGTCAGTTTTTAGCCTTCAGATCATAATAACCGCTGCCACATCAGCGATCATTTTTCCCTTAATAAAACCCTGATCAAAACCCCCAAACAGGGTTTTTACACTGTCGAATTGAATTCCAAAATTCTCTTCTCAAAGCAGTTTCCAACTTTCCATCCCAAATCATTCTCTATTCTTCCGTATCAAAATGACAAAATCAAAAGCAAAATCAAAATCAAAATAACCATCATCTTCTAAAGAGGTCGCTCAAACGGCCGCTGAATCCGTTGAAATACCATACAAATCTCCTCATAACTATGTGGGTTTACTCACAAAACCCACAAACAACCACACCTTCGATTCCATCATTGATACCTTATCCGAATCAAAGTACAAAACTTTGATAACAGCAGATGCTCCCTGTAGGATCGATTTGGGACCCGAATGAGTCGATCAGAAGAGTTTATCTCAGTTTCAGAGGCGGAAACTAAGAAACCGAGTTCAATTCAGCAAACAATACACTTTAGACTATTGTTTCTATTGATTGAATGACGTTTACAAGCATGAGAAATACCGGTAGCACTTCGGTACAATATTCTGATTCCCCACCAAATGACATGATGACTTTCCTATTTATAGTGTTTCTGATTCCCCACGAAAGTGCTATTTTCTGATTCCCCACGAAATGACAATTTTATGATTCCCCACGAAATGACAATTTTCTAATTCTCCACGAAAATGTCATGTCTATTTCGTGGGAAACCAACATTTCGTGCCCTAATCTAAACAATTCTACACAAGACTCGATACAAGACGAAGACGAAAGACGGATGCACCAACAAACTCCCCCTCGGATGTTGACGGAGTCTTCAGTGTCGAGTCTTCACACTTTCAGTCTTTATCAGCCTTTGGGCTTCTTTTCTTTGCAATGTTTGACGCTGTAAGTATCCTTCAATCTCTATCATCCTCAAACTCTATTGCGCAAATGCAGTTCCAGAATCACTACTGGCTTTAACTGCTTCTTCAACTTTCTCTTCAGACTCCCCCTCTCAATCTGCTGAGATCGTAGCCTGGCTTGTTAAACTCACATAATCCTCAGGTATTGAAACCTGACTTTCTATCATTCAAATAACCTGCACATTCTCTACCCAAAAATAAATTTTCTGATGATAACTTGTAAAACAATCTCACCATCTAATGAACCTCTTGCATGAATAATACAATCAAAGAATGATTTTACCATGTTAATCATTGATGAACCACTTGAAGATATATCACTTTTATGTTCAAAAACAACACACTCTCCTAAACCATTTGTTCATCATGTTTAGCATTTGGAATTTTGAAAATCAGCTCTCCAACACCAGTTGTTGAAAATCTTTTTGTATTTTACAAAATTTATGCTAAAACACACTGAAAATCTTTTTAGATTTTTGAATATAATGAAATATAGAGAAGAAATATTTACAGACAATATTTTTGTGAGTTTGCGTAAGAGGATCATATCAGTTTTTGAGACAAATCACTAACACCGTTAAGCTTTAAACATTTTAAGTTCTAAACGATTCACTTAGATTGTCAGTATACTGGTCCACTTAAATTCTCACACAAAGTTCAACTGCTTCGAGATACGATATTAATGTCTTAAGCACTTAAACTTAATCGCGTGTCCCACCTCAGAATATACTCCCGTATCCAGATCCCAATATTCAGTCTTACAGGTGAGTATACCACAGATGATATCTGTAAGGGGTTATAATGCGAGGGCCGTGAGAGCTCAGGTCGATACTTCCGTATACGCAGAGAGATGACGGCTTCGACTTTTGGTGTGTCCCCTTTAGAGGATCTTTTGTTACAACAGCAATGACTATCAATTTTATTGTTTCATCAATTTGCTGAGGGCGGCGCTATATTTCAAGCAAGCAGAAAGTATTCTCCGGGGACTAGGCCATTGCTTCCGCAAAATCAGACGTCCCGGGATAATACCCCAGATATCACTGAGTATAAAGACCTAGTATCTCAGAAAGAGGGACCTTTCAAACAAGATTTCGGGGGTTACCCATATATCCGAGAGATGTTTCCCCATGATATAAGCAAGTTTGAATTTAGGTTTATATCTCGTCACAATCTACTAAATGTGCAAAAACCTACTGACACATCATCTGTGAGACCGTTTATCACATTTTTACTTTCCATTTCTTTAGCATGCTGTGATAGTCCACTGATGTACTATCATTTCCTCTTCTTTGACACAAAACTCATTTTTGAATTTTATCATGTTTTTGTCTTTTTCAAATTTTCAAATGTTTTTGGATTTTCTGAAAAATTTTACTCTCCCTAAAATGCAAACACATTTTAGGAAATTTGAAAATAAACGAGCTCTTGACCCACTTAGTAAGAACATTTTGAAAAATAAACTATACAATAACAACTGATATTGAATCACTTCAATTCGCCATCCACTTGGCATAAACAATCAGAACTCCCCCTTTCAACAAACTATTTTCCCATTGATTTCAAAACACTTAAGTTTGTTTTAATCAAATGGTTTTTCCGGAAAATAAGTTTGATTTTACCACTTGTAAATTTGGGGTTTGATTCATCACATTGTCATCAAATATCACATGAATGTATGGCCGAATCAAGTTCAAACTAATGACCTTAATTAACCACTTGTAGGAAAATGCAAGTACAACTTAATGTCCTTGATTTTACCACTTGTAAGTGTAAACCTTCTTCAACCTCTTGTAGGTTTTCCTACCACTCATACTAATTGAAGAAAAACTAAAAATTTAAATGATATCACCTGTTCTTTACCAATTGTACCACTTGTAAAATTACCAACCAAGAAAGATAGATGCCGATTCCTGCTCCACTCTTACCAACCTGGGAGCTCCGGCAAGTCCAGAGACTTACTGTTCATAGTATGTACCATCCCAGTCACCATTCAGAATCATCGCTAGAGCTACCACCAGACCTTTTAACAACCCATTTTTGGTTGTCAAATTTAGCTCTTTTCTTGTAAAACTTGTTTGAACATTCACCAATTTCAAATTTTGAATTTTTAAACAATTTAGTTCTGTCAATTGGTGGTTCAAACTCAACCACTTTTTCTTTTAGTTTACGTGATACTCCCTGTTTTGATTGTATTGCCTTTGAACACTCCCTGGCAATATGTCCAACTTTGTTGCATTGGAAACAGGTTCTCGTATCTTTCTTCTGCTCAGCCATCTTCTTCATGTCGTCTTGCTTCTTTGCAAGGAAATCACTGTTTGACTGCCTCTAGAATTCTTTCTTTTCTTCCTCTTCAGAGCTAGTTCCTGAAACAAATGTCATTTTTGCTTTAAAATCACGAACATATTTTTCATTTTTCTGTTTTTCTGTTGGAGTAAAACCAAGACCTTTCTTTTTGAAATTACGGTTAGGGTTTGGTTTCTTGTGAAAACCAGAACCAGAACTGTAACTTTTTTTCTTGTTTAATCTTTGTTGTACTCTTGAGGTGTATTTTTTAGGTTTATCAGTAAGATTTAAATCTTTTATTTCAAAAATGTCAATTTCTGTAAGTTTGAAAACTTTTTTTATCATCTCAGTTTTTACACCTCTTATTGGAAATTCCTCATCAGAATATAATTTGTCGGAATCATTCAATGTATATGCAACCTTGAATGTTTCGTCATTCAAATTAGATTTTGATAACAAGAATTCTTTATTGTAAATTCTTTTAACCAAAGAATTTGGACTGTTGACTGTCGAACTCGAATTTTCAGAACCAGACTTTGACTCTGACTCTGACTTTGACTCTGAATTTGACTCCAACTTTGACTCCTCAGTTTCATCTTTATCCAACACCTGATCGACCACTTTCTTTATTAACTCGGACTCATGATCAGTGTCAGATGAAGTAAACGTCAAATCAATATTTTCTGGCAAATTGACTGAGGACTCCGACTCCCACTGTAAGTTTGTAGCCTTTTTGACTCTTTCATCATTTGGATTTCTGGGCAAATATCCATTTTCTAGCGGGGGTGGACACTTGTTGTAACCGACATCTTGTTTCTTACCAGAATCCTTCTTGTCAGTATTTTTCTTTGTGTCACTCTTCTTTTTGTTCTTCTTTTCTAGAGTCTTTTTTTCAGAAACTTTTTGTTCTTCAGTATTCTTTGCCTCAGAAGTCTCCTCTTCCTCAAACGCCTTCATACTTCTACTGTTGGATAGATCCTGTCAATAACATAAGAAGTACATGAGTAACTTTTCAACAAACGATTAACTCTTTCAGTTTCGATTCTTTGAGTTTCAAGTTTCTGTTCTAACACAGCACACTTCTCGATGTAGTTGTTCACAACTTTTTGCTTTGTCATGAAAGCTCCTTGAAGTGTCTTCATTGCCGTTGCCTATTCTTCACTTGTTTGATTGTATTGATTCATAGCTTTGTTCAGGACATCATAAGATTCCTTCAAACTATTCAAGTTATAAATCAATGTGTTGTTCTGCTTCTTTATAGATTCACAAGTGTCACATTTCACAGGAATCTTTTTAGCATCAACTTCTTCATCAACCTTGAATTTTGGAACTTCAACCTTTACTTTCCTTTTGATCACAGGAACTTTTTCGTCGTCACTACTAACTGGTGTCTTTACCTTTTTCTTTTTCTTTTTGGCCTTTTCATCTTCACTATCGCTTTCAGCCATCATTTTTAAATGATCTGCCATTTTCTTCGACCAATATTCACGATCATCATCACTATCATCTTCAACTCGGGCTACAAAAGCTGTGTGAGTTATAGCTTGATCAGGAACATAATCATCCCATATGAAATTTTCCTAGCTAAATCCCTCGGGTAGCTTTTCATCATCTTGATCAATCACACAAGCTTTTCCATCAGCTGATACATATTTATCCCAGATGAATGCTGTTGAAGACTTCTCATCTTGATTGACCACACACGCTCTCTTTCCAGAATCTTCAATCACATTTCTTCCATGCGTAGTTTGTGCCTGATGTTGTTGTTGTTGAGGTGATTGTTGAGCAACTTGATGGTAGATGGCCTTTCGATAGTAATCATTGTTGTTGTTGAAAGGATTCTGAGCTCCACTTGCTTCGCGATTTGTGCACTCCCTCTTGAAGTGTCCTTTTTCCTTGCAATGAAAACAAGTAACTTTAGATTTATCAAAGCCTAAAGTAGAAATATTAGCCTCATGAAGATCATTTCTTCCTATGATCTGCTTGAATTTCTCAGCTCTCCTTAACACACTGGCCAAACACCACTTAATATCCATAAGCTCCATCTCCTCAGCATCGATCTGATCGTAATCCTCTTTTGTAAGCATAGGATTCCCGATCTTTCCGGCCACAAAACTACTGTAAGATTCCAACACCATTCCTAACAAAGTCATGTGATTTTTAGCAACTTCCTCGGAGTAATCTTGACCATTCTCAAGATTTAAAACAATGTTGCATTGAAGTTTTCTCCCATTCTTTGTTGCTGAAATGTTCGGATCAAATGATGGAAATGATGAGAAACTTGTGTTGCTGCTTGATCCTTTTGATGAACTTCCGGATGAATTCTTAGCGTTGTAAGCAGTTTCCACTTTTGGCGAAAAATTTGTGTTTTTCTCATTCACCCCTGCTTTGTAATACAACACAATATCCTGTTCACCATCGAAATCTTTCATCCGAACAATCTTCCTTTGCTCCATCTCTTGAGCTTCCAACTTCTCAATGAACTTACTCAGAGTGAGTGTATTGAATCCTTTCTTGTTTCTGAGCATCATCAGATATGTACCCCAAGTCTCGTGTGGCAAAGCATCAGCAAGCTTTTCGATCAACTATTCATTGTCTTTCTCGATGCTCAATCTCTTCATGTTTGCTAGCAAATTGCAGTATCTTTCAATAATTTGCCTTGTACTTTCATTCTTCAAACCACGAAACAGATCGAACTCTTTCTTCAAAAGTGATTTCTTGTTCTTAACCATCTCTTGACTTCCATGAAACTTTGATTTTAATGCTTTCCAAATTGAGTAAGAAGTTCCATTGTGTTGCAAGAGAACCAAGATATCTTCTTTCACTGCTTGTTGTAGAAGACTTAGCATCATTTTCTCATCTTTGTATTTCTTTCTCGCATCGGCACTTAGATCTTTGATAGCAATCACTTCTTCATCATCATTTAACGGCCTCACATACTTTGTTTCGACACATTCCCACGCATCAAGATAGTTAGCTTGTACCCAATTCTCGAAACGGCCTTCCCAACCCTTATATTCTTCGATGTTCATTAGTTTGGGCGGTTTTTGCATTGTTCCCGTTTCGTTTTCCAACATCGTATTTTGTGCAAGAGAAATTGGAGTAACCGGAGTAGCGAACGCGTTGTAGAATTCCTCGTCCATGATTCGGTTTTTCAAATGAACTATATCACCTTGTAAGAATACCTGTATTCACCTTGTGAAAATACCTGGAAACACAAAAACAAATGATCAGTTTAAACGAACTGAATATGTGAAATGTGTATGACGATTGAATTGATCTAGGACTCGTGTCGAAAATTTGTGGACTCGTTTCAATGTTGTTGAAGTGAGATCATTGAATGAATGAGACTGAAACTGAACTGATGTAATACGCTTCTTGGATGGGCTTAGAAAGATTTGAGCCGAGAACAAACAAATGATGAATCAATTGATGACTTGACCAATAGAACCTACTAAAGCCGACAAACTTTACCGAGACACTTTGTTTCTTGACCGCCAAATGTGATTGGGCCGACAATGATGGTGAAACTTGGGCCTATAACTAACAAATGTATTCTGTCAACTTTGA
Organism: Helianthus tuberosus; assembly: GCA_030545235.1. Classification (NCBI taxonomy): domain Eukaryota; kingdom Viridiplantae; phylum Streptophyta; class Magnoliopsida; order Asterales; family Asteraceae; genus Helianthus; species Helianthus tuberosus. Next base: position 167,555,528 of record CM060423.1, on the reverse strand, counting down.
ACACATATAACATCACATGAGCTAAAAATTTCCGACAAGGCTTCACATACAAACATTTATATAATGGGTCGACAAAATCTGTTGGGCCGAGAATGTGTATGAATCACGTGATAACTTGGGCTGCTCAAAATCGGTTCAAACAATCGGATACACTAAACCGACAACTTTAATACCCAATGGAATATGATTGGGCCGCTTGTTAAGTGTTCACATGGACTGCATTAGACTGATTTTATAATGGCTGACAAACTTATCACACCAACAACTTTAATAGTTATCACTTGATTATCTGACCGATATCACATGCAACATTTGCCTACTAAATTCTCATTGGACCTTCTGAAATAGTGAACTTATGACTTTGATTTTTATTAGCCGACAAGCAGTTATAAAGACCTGATACACTAATAATTGATTGGACTGATAATGTGTGTTCATGCAAAACGATGACAATTCGAGCGGAATCAACAGTTCAATTCAAGCGATATCAGAAAGTAACTTGGAGCGGAATAACCACAAATACTTTGGAGCGGAATCTGATATTTAGTACTCTGGAGCAGAATCAACCAATTAAAGCTGATCTGGAGCAGAATCAAGATCAATTCTCAAGCGAAATCAAGCTGAAAATCAATTTGGAGCGGAATCAAGACTAAATTTCGAGCAAAATCAAACTGAAAGTCGATTTGGAGCGGAATCAAGACTAAACTTTCGAGCGAAATCAAGCTGATGTCATCATACCATCGATCAATTTCGAGCTGAATCACGATTTTGTCAAGATTTAGTTTGATTTTAAAGCTGAAACTTTCACGGTTTAGTTAAAACATGTTTACGCACATACTGTGAAAATTTGAACCAATTCTGACCGTGAAAAGTTTTGATTTTCGAAAAAGAATGGTGTAGAAACAGAAATTGCAGCTGAATTGTATAGAACTCTTTTCCTGAGCTCTGATACCACTTGTAGGATCGATTTGGGACCTGAATGAGTCGATCAGAAGAGTTTATCTCAGTTTCAGAGGCGGAAACTAAGAAACCGAGTTCAATTCAGACAAATGCTACGCTTGAAAAACAAGACGATAAAGTAGTAGCCATCAACTCCTCGATATAGGGTAAAGCGATCCAAATCACCCTAAAAGCAATCTCAGAATTCTTCAAACTCGATGATCAGAAAGGTAAAACTTCCTTTGATAAAACCGAGTTGAAAACTGACTTTTTGAAAAGAGGGTATGCAGAACAATCTAAGGTAGATACCTTACAAAAAGGTTACTTCCCTTCTGCACCTAGGTTTTTATTTCACACACTTTTGATGTGTGTTTTAAATAAAACAACAACGTTTAACGAAATACCATTGAAGATTCAATGCCTGGGCTATGCTATTTTAAATAATGAAGATTACAACTACTCCCAGGAGATCTTTAATGACTTGGTAAAAATTGTTGATAGCAAATCATTTTTACTTTTTCCAAGGTTTTTAAGCTACTATTTTAAACAAAAATTTGAAAAAGAAAATGAAAATTTGCTCAAACAGGGTGTCTATTTTCAAATAAAAGGGTTAACAACTGAAACATTTTCTAGAATGATGGCACCAATAAAAACAAAAGCAGAGGTGCCTGAGCAGATTTCAGCAGTTACCACTGCTCCTCAGACATCTGCTGCTGAGCCCACTGCTCTAGGTGATCATAGCAGCACAACCACTGCTTTGAAGCCCACACCTGACATCACCAAAAAGACTAAAAAGAAGTCTTACAAAAAGCCCACCAAACCCAAGAAAAAGGCAACTCTGGAAGATGAGATCCTAGAGCAACTACCAGTGACAACACAAATGTCACTAAAAACCACTGCTGCTACTTCCTCACAGCAGCTGGTAGAAAGATCTTCACCCTTACCTCAAACTCCCCCTGCATCCTCATAAAAGGATCAGGTTGTAAGCACAGGGACCCCACAATATGTAGCTCTGGACCCAATTGGATCCATCTTCCTCAGTCCTGATCCCAAGGACATGTCTCTTTCAACACCTATACCCTCACCAATCATAATGCCACAATCAATAATACCTTTGTTGCATGTTGTTGCTATAGCTTAGACACAAACCAGTTCCTCTCTATCACCTATCACTGAGAGTATACCCCCATAAGTGACTGGGTCTGATGCTTATACCTCTGCTATCCCAGCAACAGTTGAGGAGGTTACACTACAGGAGTTACAAGTAACTCCTGTCAGTAATTCAAGTGGAGCAGCAACTACAAATGTTGGATCAACAGGTCTACATTTGGATAGTTGTTTCATCAGTCAGACTCCCTTGAAGGCAATTTCTTCAATAGCACCATCGGTAATCACTGGTGAGGCTATTTTGTCCACTGGTAACATCAATGATTTATCGAGTGCTGAAGAAAGAAGACCCCAGAACCAAGAACAAGGGGCATCAATGAATGATTTTTGGGATTCAGTTCCTAAGTTATACATTGGTACAACCACTGCTGGTGGGGAATCAGATGATCCTACTAACGTGGGTGATGATTTAAAATATCAGGAATTGACGAACAGAGTTGAAAAACTTGAAGATTCAGTCGCTGAAATAAAGGACATGGTGCAGCAGCTGTTAAAGGCTCAGAAAGCACAATCCACTGTTGTTCCGGCTCAAGCACCTGCACAACCTGCACTTGCTGCAAATGAGCTATGGAATATTTTCCAACCCATGCTTGAAAAACAGAAACAAATGGCTGATCAGCAGCATGCTATACATGTACAAATGCTGACAAAAATGGTGGAATCAAGGTTCAAGGATACTCAAGCAGATATCATGGCTATAAAGGCCAGCATTCAAAGCACCTCTGGCAAAGTTCCTTCAAATCTACTATTCCTTGATAACCCCCTTCCAGATAATGCCAAAAAGGGGGAGAATATCAAGCAGTTGAGACAGATGAATATGATAGGAGTAGAACATGGCCTATATATTGTACCAGAAAAAGAAAAAGAAAAGCAGGTTTCAAAAACTGCTAGTCAAACAGTTGCCATCTCTTCAACACACACCACTACAACACATACAACTACAACCACTGCCCCACCCAAAACCTCATCAGCACCATCACCAGCACCTCAACCAACCCCTGCTCAAAAGCAGAAGACATCTGCTGATACATCAGTAGTTGTAATGACAACAGAGGTTGGAACACCAGTTGTTTCAACAGCTGTTAGTCAATCATATACCACTGCTCTCATCAATATTACATCACCATCATCACCTCCTGCGAAAAAGCAGAAGGCAACAGATGTTACAACATCTGTTGTAAGGACAACAGTAGTTGAAACACCAGTTGTTACAACTACTGTTGGTCCAAATACCCTCACTACATCTCAATCCATATTTGCTTCAATCAATAAACCACCTAAAAGCACCCCTCCACCAGAAAAAATTTACACTCGAAAAAGAAAAACAACTCAGTCAACAGATGACATATATGACCCTGAGGTTGCAAAACATCCACTGGAGCCTGAAGCTGTAAAAAAATGAGATGAAACAATTTTACACCGAAGATGATCCTTCAAAAAGGAGATTTCCTTCTCTCATAGGCTTCATAGTCCCAGTCAATATGGATGAATATCTTGAGCTCAAAGCTAGACAGGCTAAGATAAGAGCAAAAGTTGAATGCAAGGATCAAGGTGATGAAGCCATTTTGGAAAGAATGGAATTCCTGCTCACCAAAGTCAAACAAATGGAAGAATATGCAAGTGACCTGGACAAAGAAATGTCAAGCCTATCTCCTGAAGCAAATCAACGAAAAGAATTGAGAAAAGAATACCTTGCATACATAATAAAAGAAAAGTTCTATCATGCTGAAGAAACACAATTCAAAGAATGGCCAATAGTTGCATTAAAGCATGAGGCAAACATAATTGAAAGGATTAAAAATGATCCAAGAAAGAAGAAGACAGCTCCAAATTGGAACAAATACAAGAAGCTCATAGCTGATCTTACTTCTGAGTATAAAAGAAAGAAGCAAGAGCTGGTGGATGCAAAGGTGGATACTGCAAATGGCATAGCAAAATGGACTAAGTAGCAAACAGATGAAGCTTATGAAAGGCTTAAGAAAAGGAGGATAACAGTCTCTGACACTCCTAAAAAGTCTGACTACAAAAAGCTAAAGGAGCAGATCAAGACTTTTGAAACACTGATCAACGCAGCAGAAACCTCTGTCACAATGTTGAGAAAAGAAAAGAGGGAACAACTGACTGTTGGAGAAGAAAAAGAAAAAGAAACTGATTATTTTGAAGAAGCCATCAAGAAAATGGCTTTAGATAAAGAAAAATCAGCAAAGTTACAAGACCTTGCCAAAAAGGTTTTGAGCCAATCATCATCAGCAGATATCACAGACAGTGAGCTTGATCAACAAGAGAAACAAGAGCAAATTGACAAAGAAGTTGCAGAAGACATAGCTGTAGCAAATCAACTCATAGAAGAGGCCTTCAAAAGAATGTCTGAAGCTCAGGATACTGCTTTACAATTTTTCTCAAGGCCAAAATCTTCAAGCTCATCAACAAATAAATCTCTCCCAAGAAACCCATTTGGTTTAAAAATACTAAAGTGGCTCTCTGATCAAAAGACCCATGTATTGACTCTGGTCAGAACCAATGGAGAAGTGAAGCATATATCAAGGAATCAAGCATTAGGCCTGGGCGTTGAAGATCTCCAAGATCTTCTTGAGCTTACACTGTGCCGGGATAAAGATGATACAAGTTCTCAGGATTTTGAGCTAAAATTTAAAGAACAAGTCAAAGAACTTCTGATGAAAAATAAAAATCCAGAATAATGAAGGGTTTTGACATTATCTGTTCTAGGGGGAGATTGTTGGGATTGAACCCTACCAGAGGAACAGATAATGAAAGCCAAAACCGGTTCACAACAGTGGATTCACAATAAGCAGATGTTTATATTAAGCTCTCCCCTTGACAGTGGTTATCTAACAGCTGATATACTTTAAGTACTGCTCAGAAGAACAACTGATGAACCAAACACTGATGAAACGCTAAAGACTGCTAAAGACAAACACTGACGCTCTATCTACTGCTGACTCTTAAGTACTGCTGAAGACACAAGCACTGCCCATTCAAGGACTGATCACCTTTGATGAAAGCACTAATACTCAACATCAGTGCTTAGGCTACAACAGTGGAAAGTGAATCAGTAGTTTACCCATGTTTTGTATTTTATTATCAAACAGTTGTTAGACACCAGTAGTTTGAATAGAACAGTGTTTACAGGTTGTTAGGTTGTTAGATGTCACTTTCATGGTGACGTCAGCTGAGATACATCAGTGGTTTGGTTTGCCTATAAATATAACAGTACCCTGTACTGTTATATTTGATCGTTTTGAGAGAGTTCTTCTCCTCAATTCAATCCTTTCATCTTGTGCAATCCAACCTTGAGGTATCAGGCTGAGGGGGAGTTTATTTGTAAGCATGTTTGTAATCATTTGATTTACTTTGTAATCTTTTGACTGATGCAATTCATGTGTTTATCAAACCCATTTCTCTTTATGATTGTGTTTACAAAAGTTTGTTATTCATTTCCTCTGCACTTAAATTTCTGTTCATTTCTGTTTGATTTGTCCAAATTATACAAACACAATCTGGAGAGCCTCCGATCCTAACAATAAAGATCATAAATAATGAAGTGTTTTGGCATCATCTGTTTTAGGGGGAGATTGTTGGCTCATGTGATCCTTCCTTGAAGAACATATGATAGAAAAGCCAAAACTGGTTCTCAACAGATGATCACCAATAAGCAGTGTGTGAACTTAATTCCCCCCAATGGCAGTGGCACTTAACAACTGATGAATCTAATGACTGTTGCTTTGTAAAGACTGTTATAACAAAGCCCTGTTGATTGTAAAGACTGTTGAAGACCAATCAACTGTTGTTGTCAAAGTGTTGCTGAATACAAAGTACTGCTGGAATCAAAGGCCTGATCAACCTCAGAGGAAAGCACTGCTCAGACTCATCAGTGTTTAAAGCATCATCAGTGGATTGCTTCATCAGTGCTTAGTATAATCTATTTATTAATGTAACAGTGTTTGTCTAGTATCAGTGTTTAGAGGTTGTTAGACTGTTAGATGTGACTATCTAGGTAACATCAGCAAAGATGCCACAGTGGTTTGATTTATACTATAAATAGACAGTGCCTGTACTATTCTATTAGCTCTTTGCACACACTCATCTTGTGCGAACAATTATTGTGAGCTCAGACTGAGAGGGAGTTAGTGTTCACGCATGCATAAGTTGAAACTTTGTAATCTTTCAATCTTTTGACTAACGAAAGCATTGTATGATGAAAGCTAATCTTTCCTTGATTGTGTTATAAAGTTTTACATTCATTCCACTTCAATTATTCTCTGTTTTATCTTCTTCCATTTACCAACTTAATTAAAACAACACAATCAAGTCAAACTCAGATCCTAACAATTTTATTAAATGTGGTGTTAATATGTAGTATTTGATGTGCTGGAAACCCAAACTTTGTTAAAAATTATGTTGGCAATAATAAGAGAAACGCTTATCGCGTAACAAACAAAATGCGAAACGAACGTCGGTGACCGCCCGGTAAATGTTAAAAATCCTAAAAATATTTGTTATGATTAAAATACTATTTCTAATCATATTCGTGAAGAAAAATTAATTAAAACGCTTAAAATCTCTATTTTTTGAATTTAAGCGCATACTACGTAATACCGCGAGTATACTACAAAATACAGACAACGCAGCCAGTCAAGGCAAATAATATGTTGTTCAGCAATATTATGGCAAGCTAATTTTTATAAATTAGTAGAAATAACATTAAAACACACAAAAACTATAGTTGGTAGTTTTTAGTTCGCAATGCTCGAAATTGGTGCGCACATGACTCTTTTACTCACTTTTAAAGCGCGATACGCCACCTATAACTAAAATTGGTTATTATTGGCTAAGAATATTGGTATTTGGTAGGAAAAAATATTTGGACAGTAATTAGATTGAGAAACTACCATAAACACACCTAATTTTTGTAAAACTTCCTTAAAATTATATAAAAAGTGAGATTTTTTTATAAAAATAAAAGGGGGACCCTTCCCCACTCAAAATTTTCGGCCAAATAAGGTTGGGCCCCACTAAAATGCAGAATTTTAAAGTGGGAATGATTATGAGTTGGGTGCATGCATGGCTTTCACATGTCACCATTTCCCTTACCAAGACATGCAAGTCTCCTCTCCTTCCCTCCCTCCATAACCGTATACCACACACACGCCATCTTCATCTGTGACAACCTGCAACTTCAGGTTACTACTCTAACCTAACCACAGTTAATTGAATCATACATTCATAACACTGCATTTAACAAGGGTTAGTTAAATGAGTCCACGTTGGTAATTCAGGGAATTACCAAAACACATACATGATAACTCTCTAACATTGGCAACCAACGCGAATAATAAGTATAAACGGATGGTTTATACGAAACTTGTGTGCTGCATGACAAATACGTGAATTGTATGCTAAAAGTGTAAATTACATGGTATTATGTGGCTTTTGTGTAAAAGTTTTGTTATTAGGGGGTGTTTAGTGTATTGTGAAACTTCAATAACTACTCAAAAACCCTAGAAGTTCCCCACATACTCACTGTACGACATTTCCACCATTTCCTAATCATCTCTAATCATCCCTAATCTTCTTCAATCATCCTTGGCTTCACAAGTTCACAGACATCAATTCCTAATCTTCAATTCATCTAGATTTAACCGGAGGTTAGTGTTTATGATTACATGTTATGTTGTTAACCTTGTTCTTTGATTCATACAAACCCTAGACATCCAAACAATTTGTTTTTTGCTTTTTGATTGATGAACATGTGATAATTGTTGTAGATAAATGATTGTGCAATGATTATTTGATGATTGTAGTATGATAATACTGACTAATTGATTGATTTGATGCCTGGCATGATTGATTTATTTGCATTTGGGGTTTTCTGTTCGTCATTACGTTGAAGAAAAGGGATTTTTGGAATTGTCAGACCTTGTGAAGTCACAGGGTGTCCGTATTTGTTAAATGATTGTTGTGTCTGTACTTTTAAATCCCTCATTATCCCCATTTGTGAATTTCTATAACTGTCTGCACTTACAAATAATGATCCGCACTTGTATTAATGTTCCTTGTTGTTCGCACTTGTGTATAACCGTCTGTCCAAACTTAAGGAGGGTTACATAGTCCGAACTTAACAATTTATTAGGGAGTCTGAACTTATATTGTATCAACATGTCCGAACTTGCTGGATAATAAGGTGATCCGAGCTTGTGTGAACATAAAGGTCCGAATTTGTAGATCGATTAAAGATGTCCGAACTTAAGATGATACACATGCGCGTATTACTGAGTCCAAACTTAGAATATTCGCACCTAAGTTTCTTCAGCATCCGAACATAATTGTTTAAGATGTCCGAACATATTGTGTTACATATATGATCCGTACTTGACTTGGTGTCCCTTTGTCCGCACTTGATATTCACAAATGTGCCACAGTTGATATCTTATAAGAGGTCCAACTTAGTGTTGTCTTATGTAACAACCCGTACTTCGGTTGTTTCTACTTTTATCATATTTCTTTGTGAACGCTTGTACTCTTGGAGTTCGATTAACGCTATGGGTTAAACTATATTTTCAATACATTTTAAACGCATATTAGAACGCTTATCTAACTACAGTTATCGCAACTTAAACGCTATTTATAACGCTTGTTACTTAAACGCTATCTCAACGCAAACTCGAAACGCAGATCATTTGTAGTATGTGTGTTATTTGTGTGATCACTTGTTTAGAATGTTATGTGGTTATCAACGCAACGCTTATATGCTCAAACGCTCACTCCCAACTCGATTAAACGCAACGCAATGCTCAACAAACGAACCAAAGTTGGAAAACTAACAAACGCGCACCCGGCCGTCCGAATGGACATCTGCCCAGATGACCATCCGACTGGATGGAGCCATCGTAACACCGCAACTCGCACCGACTTAACCCGCGCCCTTCCCCTATAAATATCCGCCGTACACCCTCATTCCAACACTTTGACACCCCCATCCTCTCCCCAAGTCTCAGACGCGATTCAAGGCCATTTTGTAAGCTTTTTCTCCCAAATCTTCATCAATCTTCATCTCTATTCACTTCTACTCCATCTTCTTCATCAAAATCACACACACACTTCAACTTTTTCTCGAAATCACTGATTTTGGACCTCTCGAAGGTGGATTCCACTCATTTTGTTTGGGTAAACTGTTGTGGAGCATCATTTAATCGAGATTGGTTCAGGATCTAAAGGATTATCACACTTTTCAACTGAGTTATGAAAGATTTCAACACTTTTACAACTTGTTTTGAACTTTTCTTCAGTTTTTACACAATATTGATGGAATATGGACTCAATCAGACTCTCGACTCGTTCCTTAGTCGAAAGTCGGCTTGAAAACAGATTTCCACCAAAGAGATGGACCGGGGGTCAAACATGAAACTTCATCAGAACAGCATGCCTGTCCGAATGGGCTGGGCTCATCCGGCCGAATGAACTGGACTTGGTATTTTTCCGTTGTTTGACACGTCGTTACGCCGTCTCCGTTAACTTAAAACTTTTACTTAGAAAATCTTACAAAACTTCAACCATAGGTCATCCGCCCGAATGGCCATCCGTCCGGATGACCTGACCCTGACAATTTCCATTGTTTAAATGCTTTTAACTAAAATCCGAATTTTAACGGTTCGCAAACAACTACAGCCTATCCGAATGGTCATCCGTCCGGATGGGACCCACCCTTTCGGATAGACTGTTGAACGCTTATCCCGTCCAACATTCTGTTTACGACCATTCAGCCCGAGGAAGACTTATGCTTCTGTTTCTGTGCATAGGCTGATCTGACGCGCTCCCTTCAATCCAATCCAGATTGTGTTTACTTGCTAAACACACACTGTGAGTATACTCGAACCCATTTTTGTTTAACGCACTTTTGGGTGTTACATACGTTCTATATCAAAACACAACACACAACGTAAACACTTTATAAACGCTAACCGCTCCCGCATGCTATACGTGATTTGTTGAATGCTTGTTACTATGCTTATACAGTGTTACACTAGACCGCCTCTAGCAACGATAGTACTATAGTTTGGACTCAGCACCTGTTGTGACAGGGGTTGCTAGGGATCACATTACTTTACTTCACGTGTTCGCTTAGCTGAGCATGTGTTGTGCATACTCTACAATGCAGTCTCGTGGTGAGGTTGTATCATTGTTGATAGTTACAGGCTTCGCCCGTTACGTGTTACATGCTAGTTATGCGTAAACGCTTTTCATACAATATCTATGCAAACTTGTGTACTCACCTTTACTTTATGTATTGACTTTTATTTTAACGTATGTGACAGGTTGATTGGATGTTGTGCTGCAAACAAGTTAGGAGTCTAGAAACCCACCAAATAAAATCTGAGTTGTCGGAATGGAAATTGTTTTTGAGACTGAATATTTGTAATGACTGTTATGCTTTATCTGTTTAATAATATGGGATATTGAACCTTAAAAATATTGTCATTAATAGTTGTTATGGATTCTCATGAACAATCTGTTTCGCTTAGTGCCACGACCCGATGATTCCACCATCGGTTGGGGTGTGACATCTTATACATCCGCGCTTAAAATTCTCATAAGGTCCGAATATATGAAAGTTTAATGTGTCCGAAGTTGGGTGATTTACAAAGGATCCGAGTGTACAAAGTCTGATGTCCGCATTTAAAATTCTGAGAGGAGTTCGCACATATGAGAATAAGGAGTCAGTACTTACATTATTTTTTAATCAAGTACGCACATGATATTTGTTTAAGTAAGTGCACATGAGATAATAAATGGTCCGCATAAGAAGCTTCTGAGCATAAGTTCTCTGATTTGACCAAATGATTTAAATAGGGGCCCGATGATTGTAGTTGTTAGTGGCCGAGAATTGCATAAATGAAGGTAATTTAGGAGTATGTAAGATTTGCCATTCAAAAAAAATTGCATAAATGAAGGGCCGATACATGATTAGTATTATATGAAGATGATGAACTAATAATAGATGTATTATGTAATGTTAAAATTTCATGCTTTGTATTATAAACATAATTAAATGAGTCCAAGTTTAGATAGCGGTGGTAAGGGTATGTATAAGGTTTACATGATACTTATAAAATCTTTTCATGTTTAAATCATGACCCAGAATTAGGGCAATGCCTCACTGGGAATGTGTATGCGCTACTACTATATAAATTGCATGCGGTTATGTTTTAAAAACTAATGATCATCCGAGTTACTTGATATCACACGGCTGTCACTATCGGGGAACCCCACTGTGTAATACTGTATGTTAACTTGTTAAATCTAATCACATCAAACACTGGAATTGTTTGGATACTTAGGGTATTGTAAAACCCTACTTGTATACTCCCTATCATGACATTATACCTTAGGTCGCGAGTAACGGACATAACCATTAATTAACGTTAGAAGTACGTTATCATACCGAGCAAACAAAGGTGAGTTCACTACTCTTTCACAAGCATGCGTCCCGGGGGGACAAACAAACTAATATTCCAGGGAGGAATACTTTTATTACTATGGTTTAATTTTGATGTTAGTTAATAAACTCAACTCCTTACTACCGAACTAGTTGTCGGGGAGGCAACGGGGTATTAGTTGATAGCGCTATTAAGCTTGACAACCTCACACCGTACCGGGGAGGACAGGCGTGAACTAATGACCTTAAACACATGGCCAATGTTGATAGGCATTGATGAGGGAAAACGAACACACGTCACTTCGGTATCGAGTTTATTATTGGCATGTCTTTAAACAAAAAAAACTTAACATGATTTAGTTAAACAAAACTGTGAACTCGCCAGCTTTTTGTTGGTACACTTTTTCTGCATGCTTGCAGGTTGTTAGATGACTTCATGAAACGCAGCTTGCAATCGGAGGAGCTGCGGATGTTATGGGTCGTGTCGGTTAATAAAACGTTAATGTTATGCGATGCTTAATGAATATTTTGATTTCAATTTACTTAGAACTATTTCAAATGCTTCCGCTGAACGTATATTGTTTTAAATCAGATGTATGGAATTACACTTTTCACGTTTAATGAGATTTTTGAATTTATTATATTACTGTTCGTTCAATGTGACTAGTGGCTAGAACTTGGTAAGTCATACGCCTTGTGGTGGGTTTCGCATGTGGTATTTTGGGGGTGTGACAGTTTGGTATCAGAGCCACTGGTTATAGTGAACTAGGTTTTAAAACGTTTTTATAAAACCAGACTATAACCGAATTAGTTCCGAAAGCGACCATGACACTCCACTCCAGATTGCAAGGTTCGTCTTTACTTACTG